>JAZGTN010000102.1:4346250-5795000 GCA_037783415.1 Leptasterias polaris
TGCCAGGTATTGTGTCAAATAGTTTGGTGACAAAACGTCCAATCTGCATTGCAGGTAAGAAAAAAGGAGATCAATTCATTTATCTTTAACGATCAACATGTTTTTCTGCTTCTTGAAAACAAAAAAGTTAACGTGTATAAGTAAACAATTGCTTTTCTCAAAACTAAAATACAAAAAAGTACAAAAAATTCGAAACTAAAAAGTAAAACAGTAGCCTAGACAAATTGCTGTTAGAGCCCATAGAGTTGTGCATACTCACTACATGGCGTACATGCCTGGTTTCGTGGCCCGGCAAAAGGTAGCTGCCGCCATTTTGTATGTTGGCAACAACATCATATCGATGCATATTATACCGATGCATGTTAGACCGATATGCAAACACTGATCTCAACTATATTGACTGGATAGGACACGTCGAGCGTGAGGTTAGATGTTTTAAGATAAGGTCAAAAAAAAAACTTTGAAGGCAAAGTTTACCTTTTGTGCTTGGAGCCGTTCGATAATTTAAAATTTAGATAATTGTAGATTTGTGCAATAAAACTAATCTGTGAAAATTTCAATTAAAACAGTGAGATATCGTCAACAATCTGGAGCGGTTGAATCCACGCTGGAAGAATAATCTGTAATTGGAATACAAAATCTGAGAAGCGTTTTATGTAGAAACGTTTCTCAGATTACAACATTTTTGAAACCACTCTCCAAAACTACATTCATTTGTAGGGAATTGTTTCTCAAGGCCTAATTGTTTATTGTCATTAATTGTTTAGAGTAATTACCAAAGGTATACCCTCCCCATCGGCCGTTCATTTATTAGACAGCATAGCGGGTAATTAGCATGCACCCGGGTACTAAGTATTCCTTGGTGCCCTCGTGCAAAATAGCGCGCGTGTCTCATTGTGGTCATCGCGTTCGTGAACGCAGCATTCCCAGTGCGTCCTGTATTTTCTTTAATCGCTCCAGATTTTCGGTTTTTTCTCAAAAACGCTACCACCTTTTTAAGTGAAACATTCACAGGATAGTTTTATTGTATATGTATATACATTTATATCAGATTAAAACAATCGAACGGTTCCAAAAACCACTTTGCCTTTAAATCGAACTTCAAAGCTTCGACAAGTCATTACCTTCCTTTCCATAAATTAGAGGTATTCCTTCAACTGAAAGATAACTGTCTGGATGCCACAAAGCCATCTGTACATCCCAGTCATGATTAGCGAAAGAGGAAGTTTCGTTGACCGTCAGTGCCCTCATCTCGTCTGATAAACAAAGAAACTGGATATTAGGAAACAAACACAAAGCTTTCCCGTGTTGTTATACATTGAAAAGGCGCCCCACACCTTCAATTAAAGTGAGTCTGAATTTGAGTTAGAAAACCCTATACAGTTGAAAGGCCCTCATTTTGACTTTATGTATGCCTAAAACTTACTCATAAACTGTTTTTAAAATTGACCCTAACTTTTACCTCCATTCTAACTGAACTATGTGCTGTATAAACCTAATTCGTACTCTCCCCCATCTGGGTCAAGATATGTAGTTTGTTTTTAATTTGATCTGCCTGCTTACCGAAAGAGGTCAAACTGGGGTCAAGTTTTCGAATGAAATGTTATGTGTGCCATAAGCTTATAAGCTGGCTCCCATTGAACTTTGAAATTTAAAATTTGGATAACATAAAAAGACAAACAAAAAGTAAATGTCTTAAGCTGAAAGATGACACAAATCGTTCGTTACATTTGCTGTAACATTTGCTACAATACAGTGCAAATATTATCACTCTACGACGTAAGGTTTCTCAGATTTTTAGTTAATAAACTCTGAATTAATATCACGTTAATATCACGTTTTAATGTTGGCAAAAAGCAACGTGCACAAAACAAGACTGCCAAATGGCTTCTTATTTTAGTGACTTCCATCAATCGATCCAATTATCCCAAGGAGGTAGAAACAATGTTACTTTCATGCTCATTCCATCCAGTAAACGGAACTAGAAACGTGTATGCTTCTAACTCATCTCTTTTGGTACCTCCCATATACCTTTCTCATCAAGTGCTTGGGGATGATATGTTTAGACTTTTTACTTTCGAAGTTAGTAGAACCTTATTTGTTTTGGGGTGTGAGAAACAAAGGTAGAGACTAAGTGCTGGAAAAAACATGTCCATGATAACCCAGATTGGATACATCTGGGGCCCATTTGGGGAAAAACAACCTGGGTTGAATACCGGGTTTTCCCATAATAAGCATTAACTGACATGTGGGCCAAGATGAGTATTCCGTGATAAGTGCGGGTAAATGGGGCCCCTAAGGGTCCATATGCGCCAACCCGGAAAGCCCTTACATTAAATCAAGTAAGTATTTAATGTTAAGGAGAAGTTTACTTATATGAATAATTACATGCTAACTAATCAACAGTACCATTTTTGCTAAATACAAACCACATAGTCAGTTATATTTACGGAGCCAAAAAATCACTAAATTGTTATAATACTTATCATTGAAAACGCACTACATTTTAATGCCCTGTCCCACAAATTTGCATATTGCCAATATGGGTTTACCCATAATCTACCCATATGGGTCTTTGCAAATTCTACCCAAAGCTTGCTTAGGTCGGTGCCATATGATAACCAAATGAACCTTTCCATATGATCTGCCCGCACGAGATTGCTTGTGTATTTCATATTCCAACTTGGGCCTTTAACTAATTGTTTCAACCAGGCTTGTCGAGCGGGAATTTCAAAATTCAAAGGAGGGATCATAAACTCTTGGGCCTCCCTAAACAAATCGTATACACTATTGTATATACGTTGTAATCAGACTAAAAATCATGTTCACAACGTTTTGGTCATAACAAAAGTTGTAGTTGCTGTCGCAACTTAAACACTGCATTTGTTTTACATTACCTTATTACCTGTGATCACCTCAACTAAAACATCACTATTTATTGTCGGCAAAATGCAACTTGCACACAGTATAAATTATCAATCAATCAATCATCAGGCATTTGTAGAGCGCCATCAATCTAGTTGCCTATTCCGAGGCGCTTAGCAAAGTGAAGGGAAAGTTTAAGACAAAAAAAAAATACAAAATGTCATGTGGAGATGACAAGTGCAATGGACTAAGTGTAAGCATATTCGAAGAGATTGGTCTTAAGCTGACTTTTGAAGATCTGTTAGGAGTCAAGTAAGGAGTCAGTTTATTAACCATAAACCATAAATAAAGCAGACTGCCACAATGCTTCTCACTTCATTGACTTTCATCAATCGATCCCATTATCACATGGAGGTAGAAACAATATTGTTACCTCCGTACTCATGATTCAAGTTAGTTAACAAATCATTGAAAAATGTCATGGCAATCATAACAAATTTTCATTTCCAGTTAATAACAACCATAAAGTAAACCAAGTTTTGTTTTCCTCGTATAGTTTTTTGTATACTGAGCGCTCAGACGACACAGCTCAATTCAATTCAATTCAACTAAATATTTTGTCCGTCCTAAACAATAACAAAGACCGAATCATGTGAACAAATTTCTAGTAGTACAATAAAAGCAAAGAGTAAACATTGTCACAGCTAGACCCATTGGAGATGATTAAAATGGTTATTTTGTATTTTCTTTGTCCAATGAACTTTAAGGACCATGATTTGCTACTGTGCAGCAGCAGTACTTGTAATTTAAATACAAACGCATTGCTCGATTCTGTTTCTATTGTTGTGGGGGCGTAGTCCCTCAGGAATGTCTTGGGAATGTCACTGGTGTGCTTGAGTGAACAAAGTGGTAGTGTGGGATATACAGTGGGTAAAGTAAAAGGATGTGCGGGAGTACCAGTTTGAGTTCGGACGTGTGAGGTATATGAAGCTAGGCACAGGTAGCCAGAGTTCTCCAATGCATGCTGCGGCATAGATGTCTTTGGGATCTGTGAGGCACAGAGGAGGACTGAGCTTGGCAAATCGTAAGTTCTTTTAATTATGTTTATGGAGGAAACCCTGTGATTTGTTTTAGTGTTTTATATTAAATTTAGGGCAGTTGATCCAAACACAGATAATTGCATTTTGATACTTTTCATTGATTTAAGGGCGAGTATATTGATAAGACAGGCTGTGTTTTAAGACCTTGTTTTTGTACAATTTTGGTATTATTTTCACTTATATAGATGGTCCCACCCGATTGCGGGTATAAACTTGACACTCCTGATTTGAGTAGTGGAAATCACACCACACTGAGCTGATGGGAATCTCAGATTTGAAGCATCCAGAGAGAAGGGATATTTTCTTCAATTGAACTAGAGTCAGCGATCGACTGATGACAAGATGTTGAATTGAGAATTTAGAATTGTATCATTAAGAGTTAACAAATTCTGAAAGGAATATTGTTGAATTCTTAAGAGTTAACAAATTAATGAAGGGATAATGTTGATTAAGCTTAATGGATTGTGGAGTATTGATGTTGAATTGAGAATTTAGAATTGTATCATTAAGAGTTAACAAATTCTGAAAGGAATATTGTTGAATTCTTAAGAGTTAACAAATTAATGAAGGGATAATGTTGATTAAGATTAATGGATTATTGATGTTGAATTGAGAATTTAGAATTGATATAAATGTTACTCGAGACGTAAGAAATCGTTGATATATTGGTGAGTTAAGGTAACTTGCAATCAGCAAATCACTAATTCAGATTTGGTTTGACTTAAATTTGAGGATCGAATTTAATCAATTTGGAGGATTGAATTTATTGAGTTTGAGATGTAAATTTTGTATCTAAAACGGTGGCCACTGGAAAATACTTGCATGTAAAGTTATGCCTGAGTGTCTTGATGTGTAAATAAATTGTACTATATGTGTAAATATAATCGTAGTTGGCTTTAGTGATAATTTATTTCTGCAGCGTGTTTTTCTTCCTTTGTTGCAACCAGAATCCTAACGGGTTGGTTGTGACAAACATGACCAATGAAAATTATACTGCAAACAAATTTCAATCTAGGCTGTGTGTAAGGAGGCTGTTCAAATAATAAGCCGATGCTTGTGGGGAACAGCCCAATATATGGTGCCCCCAAAACAAAAACCCCAAAAATATTAACAACATTAGGACCAGCTATATGCATAAACAAAAAGGGAGCTGAAGACGAGCAGTGGACTCAGGAGAGAAAGCTACGATACATAATGAGCGAGTAGGGCTCTTTTAAACAAGGCTTTAAAATTACCAACTAAAGGCTGTTTTTTTTCATTTTGGTCGTCAATGGCGTTCCTAGTACCTAGTTTTATTCTCATATTTTGAATAACCTTAATTAACCGTAATTCAAATTACCAGTCATTGATACCTCTACATTTGATCAGACTGTACAACCTTAACGATGTAATTTATAACTAGACATTAGGTGTTTGTGTACAAACACGAAGCTGTTCCGGTTTTCTGATTCATAAAAAAAAATTAACTTGCCAGAAATAAAGGTCAACATGGGGTCATGGTAACCCTTGTCTAACATTTACTGTTTAAAGGGTTTATAACTAAAAAGAAATTGAAAATCGGTTGTGTAGTTCTTGAGATATGGTCCCACTTCCGGTTGACCCGGAAGTAAAGGTCAACATGGGGTCACGGTTACCCAAGGCTAATCTCCCATGCCCAAGGAGTCTATAACTGAAAAAGTTTCTTAAACCGGCTGTGTAATTCTTGAGATATGGTCCCACTTCCGGTTGACCTGGAAGTAAAGGTCAACATGGGGTCACGGTTACTCAAGGCTAATCTCCAATGCCCAAGGTGTCCATAACTGAAAAAAGTTTGACGATAGGTTGTATAGACCTTTCTTTTGTTGATAAACAAAGTGCGCCGATTGGCATGGACGGCCGAATGTTAGCAAAACATTCAATCGTGTTAAAAAATGTTGTGACCAAATTCAACATTTTCTGTAAAAATTCATGAACGGAAATACCTTCCATGATTGGTTGATTTGTTTCCAACAAATTCAACACTTTTTTGAATATTTGTGTAACACTGCTACAAACTGTGGCAATCTGTTTTTGATTTGTAGTTATGGCTTTCCATACTTTTCCAACCTGGGTTGGCAAAAACTCGGGCTGTGACGTTGCAAAAGAAAGGTCTATACTTTTCGAGATACTGTGGTCTCAAGATTGGCTAATTAAATATTCACCTCGCTGTAAATGGGCTAATTAATTAAGAATTAAAACACATTTACATTGAGGGTTAAGTTCATGTACTAAGCTTCAATTTGATATAGGATCTAACTCTTTCATATTTTTACGCTTTAGGATATTAGGTCACATGCACGGTTGTGTAAACTGGGTTTTTTTCTTGAAATTTTGTTTATGAAACTGCTGTTACACGGGTCACCAACTGTTTCGGAAACTGTTTCAGAAATGTTGACAAAAAATAACCGTGAATGCTCAGGCTTATACGTAAGACTGTGACGGTTACACGGTTAAGTGACAGATCTTATGGTTAAACGTTTACATTTATTTGTACGGTTTGGATAAACGTTCACTCAAAAAGTTGCGCGTAATGCTGACCATAATAACTGTGATCACAATTTTCACAGCACAATATCCCATAAAACACACGCACATATCATTCCCAATTTACAGACTCGTAGTCTTTGTTATTTCAATACAACTGTGCGTGAAGCAATATTTGTGAGAAACATTGAACGCTGGGGGGCGTTCCACAACAATTCGTGAATGCGCAGGCTTATACGTAAGCCTGTGACGGTTACACGGTTAAGTGACAGATCTTACGGTTAAACGTTCACATTTGTACGGTTCGGATAAACGTTGAAAAATTCACTTGAAAAGTGCTGCGAAATGCTGACCATAATAATTGCCACACACACCCATATCGTTTCCAATTTACAGGCTTAAGTCTTTGTTATTTCATTACTTTGTGTGCGGCATTAGTTGCAAGAAACATTGAACGCTAGGGGGCGTTCCATAACAATTCGATTGTGCATGCTTGCTTTTGCAGGGTGATTGCGCAAAGTCAAAATTCTGCAATAAAGAAGGAAGACTATGGTGTTCCATATGTGCCACTCCTTTCCAAAATTGAAAAGGCGACGGACAAAATTGAAAAGGCGACGGACAGAATTGAAAAGGTGACGGACAAAATTGAAAAGGCGACGGAAAGGAGTGGCACATATGGAACACCATAGAAGACACATGCTGGTCACATGCTGGTTGTGTAAACAGTTGTTTTTACATGAAATGTTGTTTATGAAACTGCTGTTACACGGGTCATCAACTGTTTCAGAATTACGGTTACACGTTTACAAAAAAATAATCGTGAATGCGCAGGCTTATACGTAAGCCTGTGACGGTTACACGGTTAAGTAACAGATCTTACGGTTAAACGTTCACATTTGTACGGTTCGGATAAACATTGAAAAATCCACTTGAAAAGTGCTGCGAAATGCTGACCATAATAATTGCCACACACACCTATATCGTTTCCATTTTACAGGCTTAAGTCTTTGTTATTTCATTACTTTGCGTGCGGCATTAGTTGCAAGAAACATTGAGCGCTAGAGGGCATTCCACAATAAATCGATTGCACGGTTACCCGGTTAACCAATAAACGATAATCCTGTTAAACGTTTAAATGTTTAGGTTTACGTTTAAATGCTGAGGCTTTGTAAACCTGCCTGTGACGGTCACACGGTTAACCATCCGATCAACCGGTTAAACATCTACATTATTACGGTTCGGATAAATGTTTAAAAATCAGCCTCAATAAGTGTCGCAAAATTTTGACCATAATAAATGTGAACGGTTACACATGTAACTGACGTTTCAGAAATGATTACGAGTTTACTAAAAAATAACTGTAAATGCATGTAAACAAAATGATGTTGTATTTAAATCGTAATTGTAACAATTTTTCTACCCTGAAATGCCAATCGAGTATGTTATATTTGTTTAGGCTAAAACAGTAAATTCATATGGGTTGAGTGTATTGTAATTTTGGCTCTTCACACCCCAAATCCAACACTGACCGTTTAGCCATGAGAAAGTAATTTCTCTTTACCACACCTTTCCTCAATCAGCTGTTTAACAGATTGAGGGCGCTATACGAGTTTAACGGTGCATTTTTAACTTTTTCAAAAAGGTAAAACATTTACTCCTTGTCGTTAATAAGCACATATCAAACTCTAGGCAGAGTACCCATGGCGTTCAATTTGCCTGAGAATTTGGGTTTATTTTCTACTGACAATGTTTTAATACGTTTTGATGCTTTTAAACTGATTGTCAATAAAATCTTTCTTGTTTTAAGAAATATTTGTGTAATCTAAGACGTTAGATTTGAGCTTAATTGAAAAACTATGTTTCTAGAAGTCGGATTTGTTTTCACTATCTCCATGTGTTTTGTACACGGGCGAAAACGCGCAATAAATGACGTCATTGTGACGTCGTCCGTAATTTTAGGCCAGAAAGCACATCTGAAAAAAGTTTGACGATCGGGGGTACACTTTTTGAGATAGGGTGCTAACAAACTTGGCTAATTAAATATTCACCTCGCTGTAAGTAGCTAATTAATTAAGAATTTTAACATTTATTACATTTAGAGTTAAGTTTATGTACTAAGCTTCAACTTGATATAATGATCTCACTCTTTCGTATTACGCTCTAGGATATTAGCTGCATACAAAAATGTGTGCAAATGCTATGGGATTTAGGCAGAAACAAAGAATAAGAAAAAAAACTTGACATTAGGTGTTTGTCAACAAACACAAAGCTGTTCCGTGTATTATTGTTTTGATTAAGCACTCCAGACCTTTAAAGTTGGTCTGACTTTCAGATAGAAGACCCTAATTAATTCACCTTTGACATGCTCTTATTTTGACTTTAAGTGTGCCTATTGTAAGAATTGAAATGTTGGTGACAAGATATGATGTGCACTCATGAATGGCTACTTTATTCGACGACTCAGCACATGTGACATTGGTCAAGTCTCAACGCAAGGTGGCGCTATAACATTTACATGAAGCATGATCATAGATTATTACACCTATCACAATTGTTAATTTTGGTTTTTCAGCATGATCATAGGATTATTACACCTATCACAATATTGTAAATTTTGGTTTTTCACCCCCAAATCCAACACTGATCGTATAGCCATGAAAAAAATAATTTCTCTTTTCTACACCTTTCTCCAAGTTTTTTGTTTTCTACACGGTGATTTCCTGAAGTATTAACGCGTACGCATAGAACCCTAAATCATGTGGTTTTCAGACAATTGGGTCCCCTGCGCAAACGCGTCTGCCACACCCGCGCAACATCGTCTCACGTTTACAGTGAAACCTGACTAAGATTCTGAGCGCTGATACACTTAGTCTTGGCACAAGACGTCAGGGATCGATTGTGGATAGTGTATTGCGCTCAGTTACAACTCGTTGTATATTATTTGGATAATTCAAGCCACAAGAGGACGCACTATAGCGAGTCGTAACCGAGCGCAGCACACTACACTATCCATCACAGACGTCTTGGGCCAAGACTATGATACACACGACGTTCGATTATTGTGAGTAAACTTAGACTTG
This sequence comes from Leptasterias polaris, assembly GCA_037783415.1. Taxonomy (NCBI): domain Eukaryota; kingdom Metazoa; phylum Echinodermata; class Asteroidea; order Forcipulatida; family Asteriidae; genus Leptasterias; species Leptasterias polaris. Next base: position 4,355,798 of record JAZGTN010000102.1, read on the forward strand.
TGTAAGTCGACGACAGGAATGAATCTATGTATTCTACAAAAAAACGACATAACACTGGTCATGTGGGTCCAGGACTTGTTTGAGTTCAAAAATTTTCAATTACGAAAATACAACTCAAATTTTAGGCCGGGTACCAAATCCGTGAAATTTGCAGAGAATACAGGTTCTTTTTCCTACTGAGAAATATATGTTTTGATATTTTTAAATTGACAGGCAAAATTGTTATGAGTATTTTTGTTGGACATATTTTCATAGATTTACTTTAAAAAGAAAGTGTTGATTTTAGAAAAAAATATATTCTTCGTCTGACATGGAGGGTACAAGTTTTCTCGTTGCGATACACGCGAGACTTGCCCAGTCTATAGAGATCTTTATCGCGGGCAGATAACTACCCCAATCGGGGGTGATGACGCACAGGCTTACGTAAGCCTGAGACGGTTACACGGTTAATTAACAGATCATCCGGTTAAACTTTTACATTTTTAAGGTTCGATTAAACGTTGAACAAAAATTCACTCAAAAAGTGCCGCGTAATGCTGACAATAATAACTGTGATCACGATTTTCATAGCACAATATTCCATAAAACACACACACTTATATTCCCAATTTACAGGCTAGCTTGAAGTCTTTGTTATTTCAATACAACTGTGCATGCAGCAATATTGTAAGAAACATTGAACGCTATAGCTACGGGCGTTCCACATCAATTTGATTGCGCATGCGATGTTTATTTTGCAGGAAGATTGCGCAAAGTCAAAATGCTGCAATAAAGAATGAAGACACAATATTTTTTGATAACGTGCCCAGTTGTGTCGACAGGTTTTTTATTTGAAATTTTGTTCAGTGAAACTGCTGTTACACGGGTCACCAACTGTTTCAGAAACGGTTACACGTTTACAAAAAAACACCGTGAGTGTGCGGGCTTGTACGTAAGCCTGTGACGGTTACACGGTTAAGTGACAGATCATCCGGTTAATCGTTTACATTTGTACGGTTCGGATAAATGTTGAAAAGTGTTTTGTTAGCATATTATAGTCCATAGGGAAAAAACCCCGCTTTGAATAGTAACAATTCTATGGCACATAATTTCAGGGCCCAATTTCATGGCTCTGCTTAATGCTGAATTCTGCGCTTGGGGTCACCATTCTCCACTTACCGAGCAAGCGAAGAATTTCTGCGCTAGCTGTGTAAACGTAGAATACCTAGTAACATGGACTCTGCAAGCACACAAAATTCCATGCTAACCCGCACAATACGCTTGACATAGTGCATAATTACCTGCTTCCGTAAGCGCCAATCCTTTGCTTACGGTCAGCAGAGCCATGAAATTGGGCCCTGGTGTATTTAGATTGATATAAATAAATTTGAAATGTAAATGTTGGTTGTTTCAGAAAGTGTTTACCTTGTATGCAGTTTTCTATATAAAATATCTTAAACCTTATTTTTTAACAGGTTTTTTTTAACTTAAAATTTTGTTCATGGAACAGATGGTTACTCGTGTAACGGAACGTTTCAGAAACAGTTACACGCTTACAAAAAATAATCGTAAATGCGGAGGCTTATACGTAAGCACAGGCTTAATAGCTTTGTCAATGCAGTAGTATTAAAATCGTAATTATCACAAATTGTATGCCCTTTAATACCCATTGAGTATGGTATTCTTGTTAGGCTAAAAACGTAAATTTATATGGGATATGAGTTGATTGTTATTTTTGGCTCTTCACCCCAAATCCCACACTGACCATATAGCTCATGGAAAAGGGTAATTTCTCTTCACCTTTCCCCAATCAGCTCTTTTTATTGCGGCCGTATTGCCATAAATTTTTGTTTGCGCCACATTGTGATTTACCGAAGTAATGCGTTTGTCTAAGGAACCTTAAAAATGTGGTTTTCCGGCGAACGGGTTTCCCAGAGCAAAGAGATCGCACCCGCTGAAAGTTCAAAAACCCAGGCGGTTGTTGTCTATACGTGCACGCTGAATCTGAATAACAACCTGAGCGGTTTGCCTCTCGACGCGCTGAGAATATTCTTCTCGATTCTTGTGAATGAACGTAGACTTGTGTCAGTCGGCGACAGTAATGAATCTCTATGTATATTCTACAAAAAACGCAACAACACGGGTCATAAATGGGTTTAGGACTTGATTGCGAGTTGCATAAAGGAATCAAGAGCACCGTTAAACTCGTATAGCGCCCTCAATCTTTTAAGAAGTTTAAAAATTGACTCCTACTCGTTAATAAACACATATCAAATTCTAGTCAGAGTACCCATGGCGTTCAATTTGCCTGAGAATTTGGGTTTATTTTCTACTGACAATGTTTTAATACGTTTTGATGCTTTTAAACTGATCGTCAATAAAATCTTTCTTGTTTTAAGAAACATTTGTGTAATCTAAGACGTTAGATTTGAGCTTAATTGAAAAACTATGTTTCTAGAAGTCGGATTTGTTTTCACTATCTCCATTTGTTTTGTACATGTGCAAAAACGCGCAATGAATGACGTCATTGTGACGTCGTCCGAAAAGCACATCTACAGTATCACAGAATTCTAAAACTGAAAAAAGTTTGACGATCGGGGGTATACTTTTAGAGATATGGTGCTAACAAGGTTGGCTAATTAAATATTCACCTCGCCGTTAAGTGACTAATTAATTAAGAATTTTAACATTTATTACATTTAGAGTTAAGTTCATGTACTAAGCTTCATATTGATATATGATCTAACTCTTTCATATTTACGCTCTAGGATATTAGGAGCCAACAAAAAATGTGTACAAATGCTATGGGATTTAGGTGGAAACAAAGAATAATAATAAGAACTAGTTATGTAGTGATTGTGTACAATCACAGAGCTGTTCCGTTCTGTTGACCATAAAAGTTGTTTTTGTAGCTCGAGAATCGAACTAATTACTTTGTGTATATCCTGTAATCGTGTTTGAAATGAATGCATGTGATCATGCGTATTCATCGCAGTGTAAACAAATCAAACAAGATCGGATCTTGTTTGAAACCGAAAGTAAAGGTCAAAGTAAGCTACAAATCATTACGAATTTATGACGTGTGGTTCGGGAGATATGGGTTTTTCGAGCTATGGGGTCACGGTTACCCAAGGCTAATCACCAATGCCCATTAGGAGTCTAAAACTGAAAAAAGTTTGAAAAACGGTTGTGTAGTTCTTGACATTTGGTCTCACTTCCGGTTGACCCGGAAGTAAAGGTCAACATGGGGTCACGGTTACCCAAGGATAATCTCCAATGCCCAAGGAGTCTATAACTGAATTTTTTTTGAAAATTGGTTGTGTAGTTCTTGAGATATTGTCTTACTTCCTTTTGACCCATAGGTAAAGGTCAACATGGGGTCACGGTTACCCAAGGCTAATCTCCCATGCCCGAGAAGTCTATAACTGAAAAAAGTTTGAAAATCGGTTGTGCAGTTCTTCAGATAAGGTCTTACTTCCGGTTGACCCATAGATAAAGGTCAACATGGGGTCACGGTTACCCAAGGCTAATCTCCCATGCCCAAGGAGTCTATAACTGAAATAAGTTTGAAAATCGGTTGTGTAGTTCTTAAGACATGGTCCCACTTCCGGTTGACCCGGAAGTAAAGGTCAACATGGGGTCACGGTTACCCAAGGGTAATCTCCAATGCCCAAGAAGTCTATAACTGAAATAAGTTTGAAAATCGGTTGTGTAGTTCTTAAGACATGGTCCCACTTCCGGTTGACCCGGAAGTAAAGGTCAACATGGGGTCACGGTTACTCAAGGCTAATCTCCCGTGCAAAAGGAATCTATAACTGAAAAAAGTTTGAAAAACGGTTGTGTAGTTCTTGAGATTTGGTCTCACTTCCGGTTGACCCGGAAGTAAAGGTCAACATGGGGTCACGGTTACCCAAGGCTAATCTCCCTTGCCCAAGGAGTCTATAACTGAAAAAAGTTTGAAAATCGGTTGTGTAGTTTTTGAGATATGGTGTTTCTTCCGGTTGACCCGGAAGTAAAGGTAAACATGGGGTCACGGTTACCCAAGGCTAATATCCCATGCCCAAGAAGTCTATAACTGAAAAAAGTGTGAAAATCGGTTGTGTAGTTCTTGAGATAGGGTCCCACTTCCGGTTGACCCGGGTAAAGGTCAACATGGGGTCACGGTTACCCAAGGCTAATATCCAATGCCCAACGAGTCTATAACTGAAAACAGTTTGAACATCGGTTGTGTAATTCTTGAGATATGGTCCCACTTCCGGTTGACCCGTAGGTAAAGGTCAACATGGGGTCACGGTTACCCAAGGCTAATCTTCAATGCCCAACGAGTCTATAACTGAAAACAGTTTGAACATCGGTAGTGTAGTTCTTGTGATAAGGTCCCACTTCCGGTTGACCCGGAAGTAAATGTCAACATGGGGTCACGGTTACCCAAGGCTAATCTCCAATGTCCAAGGAGTCTTTAACTGAAAAAAGTTTGAAAATCGGTTGTGTAGTTCTTGAGTTAGGGTCCCACTTCCGGTTAATCCGGAAGTAAAGGTCAACATGAGGTCACGGTTACCCAAGGCTAATCTCCCATGCCCAAGGAGTCTATAACTGAAAAAAGTTTGAAAATCGGGTGTGTAGTTCTTGAGATAAGGTCCCACTTCCGGTTGACCCAGAAGTAAAGGTCAACATGGGGTCACGGTTACCCAAGGCTAATATCCCATGCCCAAGAAGTCTATAACTGAAAAAAGTGTGAAAATTGGTTGTGTAGTTCTTGAGATATGGTGTCACTTCCGGTTGACCCGGAACTAAAGGTCAACATGGGGTCACGGTTACCCAAGGCTAATCTCCCATGCCCAAGGAGTCTATAACTGAAAAAAGTTTGAAAATCGGGTGTGTAGTTCTTGAGATAGGGTCCCACTTCCGGTTGACCCAGAAGTAAAGGTCAACATGGGGTCACGGTTACCCAAGGCTAATACCCCATGCCCAAGAAGTCTATAACTGAAAAAAAGTTTGAAAATTGGTTGTGTAGTTCTTGAGATATGGTTTCACTTCCGGTTGACCCGGAACTAAAGGTCAACATGGGGTCACGGTTACCCAAGGCTAATCTCCCATGCCCAAGGAGTCAATAACTGAAAAAAGTTTGAGAATCGGATGTAAACTTCTTGAGATATGACTGAAACAAGTTTGGCTAATTAAATATTCATACGGCTGTCTCGGGAATAATTAATTAAGACTGTTTGTCAATAACAACCCAGGCTTACTAATGGGCGAACTGAGATAAGTTCCATTATTGACAGACTTACAGAGTGCATAATAAACACATTCCAAATTGTTACTTATCTGAGGGTGATTGGACCTGATCCAAAAAGCACAACGTTGTAGCCACAGTGCCAGGACAAATTAACAATTAATGACTAATTATGGCTAATTATAGCGCTCCTTTGATTAATTTTTTTGGCTTGGAACATCACTTATATAAAGTATTTCACTTTTCAAAACACTTTATGTAGATCAGGAAACTAACAATTAACTTTTTTTGAAATAAAATGTTTTAAAATAGTGTTTTTGTTACACTTATAGCGCAATGCGGTTTGTACACTGTAATAAACGCGCAAAAAAGTGACGTCATGATGACGTGGGGAAAATGTTCAGTTAAATTTACATCTGCAATACAAGACATGTCCATAACTGAAAAAAGTTTGAGGAACGGGTGTATACTTCTTGAGATGTGACAGAAACAAGTTTGGCTAATTAAATATTCATGCGCTGTCACGTGAATAATTAATTAAAATTGTTTGTCAATAATATCTAAGGATTACTTCTCGGCGAACTGTGATAAGTCCTATTCTTAATAGGCATTCACAAGTAGCGAACCATATTCCAGGCTTTCAACAATTGTTGGTGACTGAACCTAATCAAATAGCACAGCTTCGTAGCCATGGTTTGTGTTTGAACCACCAAAACGTTACTAAAACGTTTTTTTTTAATACGAAAAGAAAAAACACCTACAAATGACGTCATGATGACGCGACGAAAAATGTTAGACCGGAATCGACATCTACAATACAAGACGATGCCATAACTGAAAAAAGTTTGAAGATCGGCTGTGTACTTCTTGAGATATGGTGCTGCAAAGATTAACTCATTAAAGCTTTGAATTACCGTAATTTGACACCTGATGACGTCACAGTAACAAAAATGTGTTTTTCATACTAATAAATTTGATAAGGTACACGATGGTATGTAACTTATCCCAATCCAATGCCTTTTAACGAAAACCCTATTAGAACGTACGTATATCCTCTCTCGATTCCAATATCACGGCAGTCTTTGACGCCTAGCCGTGATTGCGCAATCACGGCACAATTTGCTTCGTAGCCATGGTTTGTTTGAACCACTAAAACGTTACTAAAACGTTTTTTGTTATACGAAAAGAAAAAAAACCTACAAATGACGTCATGATGACGTGACGAAAAATGTTAGAATGGAATCGACATCTACAATACAAGACGATGCCATAACTGAAAAAAGTTTGAAGATCGGATGTTTACTTCTTGAGATATGGTGTAAATCAGATTGGCTAATTAAATATTCATACAGCTGTGACGTGAATAATTAATTAAGATTTTTAATCTAATTACATCTAAAATTCAAGTCAGGGCATAAGCTTTAATATGATATAGGATTTGTCTGCTTTTGATAATTCTAAGAATAACATATGGTCTTCGAAAGAGACACAGGTTAAGTCAATACGATTTGAGGGAAAGAAAGAAAAATAATAATAACTAGATATGTAGTGATTGTGAACAATCACAGAGCTGTTCCGTTCTGTTGACCATAAAAGTTGTTTTTGAAGCTCGAGAATGGAACTAATTACTTTGTGTATATCCTGTAATCGTGTTTGAAATGAATGCATGTGACCATGCGTATTCATCGCAGTGTAAACAAATCAAACAAGATCGGATCTTGTTTGAAACCAAAAGTAAAGGTCAAAGTAAGCTACAAATCATTACGAATTTATGACGTGTGGTTCGGGAGATATGGGTTTTTCGAGCTATGGGGTCACGGTTACCCAAGGCTAATCCCCAATGCCCATTAGGAGTCTAGAACTGAACAAAGTTTGAAAATCAGGTGTGTAGTGCTTGAGAAATGGTCCCACTTCCGGTTGACCCGGAAGTACAGGTCAACATGGTGTCACGGTTACCCAAGGCTAATCTCCAATGCCCAAGTAGTCTATAACTGAACAAAGTTTGAAAATCGGTTCTGTAGTTCTTGAGATATGGTGTAACTTCCGGTTGACCCGGAAGTAAAGGTCAACATGGGGTCACGATTACCCAAGGCTAATCTCCAATGCCCAAGGAGTCTATAACTGACAAAAGTTTGAAAATCGGTTGTGTAGTTCTTGAGATATGGTCCCACTTCCGGTTGACCCGGAAGTAAAGGTCAACATGGGGTCACGGTTACCCAAGGCTAATCTCCAATGCCCAAGAAGTCTATAACTGAAAAAAGTTTGAAAATTGGTTGTGTAGTTCTTGAGATATGGTCTTACTTCCGGTTGACCCATAGGTAAAGGTCAACATGGGGTCACGGTTACTCAAGGCTAATCTCCCATACCCAAGGAGTATATAACTGAAAATATTTGAAAATCGGGTGTGTAGTGCTTGAGATAGGGTCCCACTTCCGGTTGACCCGGAAGTAAAGGTCAACATGGGGTCACGGTTACCGAAGGCTAATATCCAATGCCATTAGGAGTCTATAACTGAACAAAGTTTGAAAATCAGTTGTGTAGTTCTTGAGATATGGTCCCACTTCCGGTTGACCCGGAAGTAAAGGTCAACATGGGGTCACGGTTACCCAAGGCTAATCTCCAATGCCCAAGAAGTCTATAACTGAAAAAAATTTGAAAATTGGTTGTGTAGTTCTTGAGATAAGGTCTTACTTCCGGTTGACCCATAGGTAAAGGTCAACATGGGGTCACGGTTACTCAAGGCTAATCTCCCATGCCCAAGGAGTCTATAACTGAAAAGATTTGAAAATCGGGTGTGTTGTGCTTGAGAAATGGTCCCACTTCCGGTTGACCCGGAAGTAAAGGTCAACATGGGGTCACGGTTACCCAAGGCTAATATCCACTGCCCATTAGGAGTCTATAACTGAAAAAAGTTAGAAAATTGGTTGTGTAGTTCTTGAGAAATGGTCCCACTTCCGGTTGACCCATATGTAAAGGTCAACATGAGGTCACGGTTACCCAAGGCTAATCTCCCATGCCCAAGGAGTCTATAACTGAAAAAAGTTTGAGGATCGGGTGTATACTTCTTGAGATGTGACAGAAACAAGTTTGGCTAATTAAATATTCATGCGCTGTCACGTGAATAATTAATTAAAATTGTTTGTCAATAATATCTAAGGATTACTTCTCGGCGAACTGTGATAAGTCCTATTCTTAATAGGCATTCACAAGTAGCGAACCATATTCCAGGCTAACTGAACAATTGTTGGTGACTGAACCTAATCAAATAGCACAGCTTCGTAGCCATGGTTTGTGTTTGAACCACCAAAACGTTACTAAAACGTTTTTTTTAATACGAAAAGAAAAAACACCTACAAATGACGTCATGATGACGTGACGAAAAATGTTAGACCGGAATCGACATCTACAATACAAGACGATGCCATAACTGAAAAAAGTTTGAAGATCGGCTGTGTACTTCTTGAGATATGGTGCTGCAAAGATTAACTAATTAAAGCTTTGAATTACCGTAATTTGACACCTGATGACGTCACAGTAACAAAAATGTGTTTTTCATACTAATAAATTTGATAAGCTACACGATGGTATGTAACTTATCCCAATCCAATGCCTTTTAACGAAAACCCTATTAGAACGTACGTATATCCTCTCTCGATTCCAATATCACGGCAGTCTTTGACGCCTAGCCGTGATTGCGCAATCACGGCACAATTTGCTTCGTAGCCATGGTTTGTGTTTGAACCACTAAAACGTTACTAAAACGTTTTTTGTTATACGAAAAGAAAAAAACACCTACAAATGACGTCATGATGACGTGACGAAAAATGTTAGACTGGAATCGACATCTACAATACAAGACGATGCCATAACTGAAAAAAGTTTGAAGATCGGATGTTTACTTCTTGAGATATGGTGTAAATCAGATTGGCTAATTAAATATTCATACAGCTGTGACGTGAATAATTAATTAAGATTTTTAATCTAATTACATCTAAAATTCAAGTCAGGGCATAAGCTTTAATATGATATAGGATTTGTCTGCTTTTGATAATTCTAAGAATAACATATGGTCTTCGAAAGAGACACAGGTTAAGTCAATACGATTTGAGGGAAAGAAAGAAAAATAATAATAATAATAATAATAATAAAAAAAATAAAAATCTGGACGATTTCAAAAGCTGTTCCGACTGAAAGGTCGGAACAGCTAAAAAGAATAAAAATCTTGACGAAAACAATAGCTGTTCCGACTGAAAGGTCGGAACAGCTAATAAAAAAAATAAAAATCTGGACGATTTCAAAAGCTGTTCCGACTGAAAGGTCGGAACAGCTAAAAAGAATAAAAATCTTGACGAAAACAATAGCTGTTCCGACTGAAAGGTCGGAACAGCTAATAATAATAATAATAACTAGATATGTAGTGATTGTGAACAATCACACAGCTGTTCCGTTCTGTTGACCATAAAAGTTGTTTTTGTAGCTCGAGAATGGAACTAATTACTTTGTGTATATCCTGTAATCGTGTTTGAAATGAATGCATGTGATCATGCGTATTCATCGCAGTGTAAACAAATCAAACAAGATCGGATCTTGTTTGAAACCGAAAGTAAACGTCAAAGTAAGCTACAAATCATTACGAATTTATGACGTGTGGTTCGGGAGAAATGGGTTTTTCGAGCTATGGGGTCACGGTTACCCAAGGCCAATGCCCATTAGGAGTCTAGAACTGAAAAAATTTGAAAATCAGGTGTGTAGTGCTGGAGAAATGGTCCCACTTCCGCTTGACCCGGAAGTAAAGGTCAACATGAGGTCACGGTTACCCAAGGCTATTATCCCATGCCCAAGAAGTCTATAACTGAAAAAGTGTGAAAATCGGTTGTGTAGTTCTTGAGAGGGTCCCACTTCCGGTTGACCAGGAAGTAAAGGTCAACATGGCGTCACGATTACCCAAGGCCAATATCCAATGCCCATTAGGAGTCTATAACTGAAAAAAATTTGAAAATCGGTTGTGTAGTTCTTGAGATATGGTCTTACTTCCGGTTGACCCGGAAGTAAAGGTCAACATGGGGTCACGGTTACTCAAGGCTAATCTCACATGCCCAAGGAGTCTATAACTGAAAAAAGTTTGAAAATCGGTTGTGTAGTTCTTGAGATAGGGTCCCACTTCCGGTTGACCCGGAAGTAAAGGTCAACATGGGGTCACGGTTACCCAATGCTAATATCCAATGCCCATTAGGAGTCTATAACTGAAAAAAGTTTGAAAATTGGTTGTGTAGTTCTTGAGATATGGTCTTACTTCCGGTTGACCCGGAAGTAAAGGTCAACATGGGGTCACGGTTACTCAAGGCTAATCTCCCATGCCCAAGGAGTCTATTACTGAAAAGATTTGAAAATCTGGTGTGTAGTGCTTGAGAAATGGTCCCACTTCCGGTTGACCCGGAAGTAAAGGTCAACATGAGGTCACGGTTACCCAAGGCTAATATCCCATGCCCAAGAAGTCTATAACTGAAAAAAGTTTGAAAATTGGTTGTGTAGTTCTTGAGATATTGTGTTACTTCTGGTTGACCCATAGGTAAAGGTCAACATGGGGTCACGGTTACTCAAGGCAAATCTCCCATGCCCAAGGAGTCTATAACTGAAAAGATTTGAAAATCGGGTGTGTAGTGCTTGAGAAATGGTCCCACTTCCGGTTTACCCGGAAGTAAAGGTCAACATGAGGTCACGTTTACCCAAGGCTAATATCCCATGCCCAAGAAGTCTATAACTGAAAAAGTGTGAAAATCGGTTGTGTAGTTCTTGAGATAGAGTCCCACTTCCGGTTGACCTGGAAGTAAAGGTCAACATGGGGTCACGGTTACCCAAGGCTAATATCCAATGCCCATTAGGAGTCTATAACTGAAAAAAGTTTGAAAATTGGTTGTGTAGTTCTTGATATCTGGTCTTACTTCCGGTTGACCCGGAAGTAAAGGTCAACATGGGGTCACGGTTACTCAAGTCTAATCTCCCATGCCCAAGAAGTCTATAACTGCAAAAAAGTTTGAAAATTTGTTGTGTAGTTCTTGAGATATGGTCTTACTTCCGGTTGACCCATAGGTAAAGGTCAACATGGGGTCACGGTTACTCAAGGCTAATATCCAATGCCCATTAGGAGTCTATAACTGAAAAAAGTTTGAAAATTGGTTGTGTAGTTCTTGAGATATGGTCTTACTTCCGGTCAACATGGTGTCACGGTTACCCAAGGCTAATCTCCAATGCCCAAGAAGTCTATAACTGAACAAAGTTTGAAAATTGGTTGTGTAGTTCTTGAGATATGGTCTTACTTCCGGTTGACCCGGAAGTAAAGGTCAACATGGGGTCACGGTTACTCAAGGCTAATCTCCCATGCCCAAGGAGTCTATAACTGAAATAAGTTTTGAAATCGGCTGTGTAATTCTTAAGATATGGTCCCACTTCCGGTTGACCCGGAAGTAAATGTCAACATGGGGTCACGGTTACCCAAGGCTAATATCCAATGCCCATTAGGAGTCTATAACTGAAAAAAGTTTGAAAATTGGTTGTGTAGTTCTTGAGATATGGTCTTACTTCCGGTTGACCCGGAAGTAAAGGTCAACATGGGGTCACGGTTAACCAAGGCTAATCTCCAATGCCCAAGAAGTCTATAACTGAAAAAAGTTAGAAAATTGGTTGTGTAGTTCTTGAGATAAGAACTTACTTCCGGTTGACCCATAGGTAAAGGTCAACATGGGGTCACGGTTACCCAAGGCTAATATCCAATGCCCATTAGGAGTCTATAACTGAAAAAAGTTTGAAAATTGGTTGTGTAGTTCTTGAGATATGGTCTTACTTCCGGTTGACCCGGAAGTAAAGGTCAACATGGGGTCACGGTTACCCAAGGCTAATATCCCATGCCCAAGAAGTCTATAACTGAAAAAAGTGTGAAAATCGGTTATGTAGTTCTTGAGATAGGGTCCCACTTCCGGTTGACCCGGAAGTAAAGGTCAACATGGGGTCACGGTTACCCAAGGCTAATATCCAATGCCCATTAGGAGTCTATAACTGAAAAAAGTTTGAAAATTGGTTGTGTAGTTCTTGAGATATGGTCTTACTTCCGGTTGACCCGGAAGTAAAGGTCAACTTGGAGTCACGGTTACCCAAGGCTAATTTCCAATGCCCAAGGAGTCAATAACTGAAAAAAGTGTGAAAATCGGCTGTGTACTTCTTGAGATATGGTGCTGCAAAGATTAACTCATTAAAGCTTTGAATTACCGTAATTTGACACCTGATGACGTCACAGTAACAAAAATGTGTTTTTCATACTAATAAATTTGATAAGGTACACGATGGTATGTAACTTATCCCAATCCAATGCCTTTTAACGAAAACCCTATTAGAACGTACGTATATCCTCTCTCGATTCCAATATCACGGCAGTCTTTGACGCCTAGCCGTGATTGCGCAATCACGGCACAATTTGCTTCGTAGCCATGGTTTGTGTTTGAACCACCAAAACGTTACTAAAACGTTTTTTTGTACACAAAAAGAAAAATACGCCTACAAATGACGTCATGATGACGTGACGAAAAATGTTAGAACAGATTTCACATCTACAATACGAGACGATCCCATATCTGAAAAAAGTTTGAAGATCGGATGTGTACTTTTAGAGATATGGTGTTAACAAGATTGGCTAATTAAATATTCACACAGCTGTGACGTGAATAATTAATTAAGAATTTTAATCTAATTACATCTAAAATTCAAGTCAGGGCATAAGCTTTAATATGATATAGGATTTGTCTGCTTTTGATAATTCTAAGAATAACATATGGTCTTCGAAAGAGACACAGGTTAAGTCAATACGATTTTAGGGAAAGAAAGAAAAATAACGAGAAAGAAGACCCTTCACCTTTGACATGCTCTTAATATTTTGATTTTAAAAGTGCCTATCAAAACCTTAAACAACGGTAACAACCATCGTTCTGCTAATGATTCTAAAACTTAACAGGTCTCTAAAGTTAGGACGTAATTAAACAAAATACCCCTGAAACGTGAATAGGATCTGAGCAGTGATACACGACGTTTAGAGCAAGCACCTTCTTCTAGATTCTTGTGAATAAACTTAGACGTGTGGTAGTCGACGACGCATTATTATAGTCTATTTTATGTTCTACAAACAAAGAAATAACACTGGTCATAATTGGATTTAGGACTTGTTTGTTTTTAGAATTTTACAATGTATCCATTCCGTAAAATTTGCCTGTGAATACAGGGTTTGTTTTCTACTGAAAATGTTTAATTTCTTTTTTGATATTTTGAAATTGGCAGGCAAAGTTATTATGCGTAATTTTGTTGTATAGGCCTATAGTTACATTTTCATAGATTTAATATAAAAAGAAAAATTTGATTTGAGAAAAAAAATTGTTCTTCGTTTGACGTGTTTTCTCGTTGAGACTAAACATTTCCAGTGTTTCATAGAATAGCAGGAAATAGTTGTCTTAGAAATGCGGGGAGCGCATTGTGGTACAAAAATGGTGATTACGTAAACGGGGTGTGGTAGCGGGAGGTTTAAATAGAGGAGAAATTGTGATTAGAGTTAGTTCTAGTGTTTCACACACACACCCACACACACAGAGAGGTCACACATTTTAACATTGTATTAATTTTTTTGGGGAGGGTACAGGGTACAGGGGAGGGTATTGAATAGGGTGAGGTCCAACACCCTCATGGAGGAGGGCACTGAAAGTTTTTGGGCACAGGTTTTCAGAGGAATTTTAAAGATCTCTGTTTTTGCCTGGACGTCGTGTTCTCTGATGAAGTGAGTCGAAATGTCATTTGACTTTGTGATGGATGGTCAGAAGTGAGTCGAAATGTCATTTGACACTGTGGCGGATGGTTATTTTATTTATTCAGACAGTTTTGAACGTTGGGATTGAAAGAAGGCCGCTGTAAAGATTTATAACACAAAGTTATTTTATTACAATAGCAATATTATTGTCATACTTGCAGTAATTCCCTTTAAGTAATTATTGTTTGGATACAAATTATTAATTAAATATGTAAATAAAAGGCTGGCACCTGTCACTCAAGTGCTTCGCTAATCTCTTTAAACACAATAAGTGTCTCTGCGTTATTATGTATAAGAGAAAGCAAATATAAGACATGCCCAGTCTGTAGAGATCTTTTTCGCGGGCAGATACTCCCTAAGTCTTGGTTGGCCCAAGACTTGGTTGGCCCAAGACGTCAGCGATCGATAGTGGATATTGTGTACTGCGCGCGGTCGGTTGGGGGTGCACTACTCTAAATCGACCAAAAATTCATGCGCCAAGCTACTTATCATAATTTGTAAACCCACAACTTATTTTTAATTATAACGTTTTGGGGGTCATGCAACTAATAGAGTGTGTAATTATAGGAACTTATCACAACCTGGGGTTTCTGGGTTTCAAGTTTTGAGGAGATTTGATAAATTTGGGCTTTAAAGTTGGTCCTATTTAGCTTGGGAATTGGAGGAGTGCCTCCCGAAAACTGGCGGCAAGTCGGTTTGGGAAAAACACATTTTCGGGGGTGGTTTTTTTCTGGGGTAATTAGCAAAAATTCCAAACGGCTGACCTGCCAAAAATTGAAAAGAAATCTGAAGTTTAGTGGTCTGAAAATATATTTGATTGGTTTTCAAGAGGCTGAGAGACTTTTAACAATTTTTTGAGAATTTTTGAATATTTAGCATTTATCATTGTTTGCTATGGGAGTCTATTTAGAGGGGTGAAACCTATAGATACAAAATGGTGGCGCCCGCTACACCCGTGTACCCGTGTGCTTGTTGTTAATACGGTTATGTAGGCTTGAAACGACGACAGTAATGTGTTGTATGGGGGCACTTTTCGTCAGTTGTTGCTGTGTTTACATTGAAAACATCATTCCTTTGGCTGTATTAACAGATAGTATATAGTAATAATGTTGCTATTTGTTCCTAAAATTACAAAACAACAGAATAATTCAACGTTCCAAAGAAAGGTTTGCTGGGTTTGGTTTTTAGTGTAAGACTATATCGACGAGTATGAGACTATCACGGTAAGTCACATTCAAGAAACTCAAGAATCTTCAGTGGCTGGTTGATCAGGGGAAAAGTAGAGACAAACCATCAACAGACTATGTGAAGATGACATAGGCGGTGGGTGGTTGATATGGCATCATGAACGTCAAGTTCCCGGGAACTGATTGCATGTGTGAAACCCTAGCCCTCGCAGCCAAAACCCTAGCCCTCAGCAAAAACCCACAGCCTACACCCAAACCCTAGCCATCGGCCAAAACCCTAGCCATCGGCACAAACCCTAGCCGTCGGCCCAAACCCTAGCATACACCCCAAACCCTATAGCCATCAGCCCAAAACCCTAGCTCTTAGTGTAAACCCTAGTTTACAGTCTTAACCTATTGTCCACAACTAACCGTATAGTATCTGGAATGGAATTTTGCAACATGCCCCGCCCACCCCACGCCCACCCCTTTACCCCCCCCCCCCTTAAAGCTAGGAAGATGAAACTTGGAAGAACAATAAATGTGGTAAAATGTGTTTGTTTGTTGAGAACTTTGTTATAAAGTTCACAATTTTAAACTCAATATGAATACATGGTTAAAAAAGTTGGAGGGAAAGCAAAAACGCCCCCCCCCCCCAACTCAAGGCCCCCTTCCAACCTGTTTCCCTTTTTACCGCTTCTCCACAATAATTAACTCCCTCTTGTCGATTAATTAAATAGTTTGTAAGGTTTTTAGAATCTTATTACGAAAAAGAGACATGTTAATAACTTTTTGAGGGAAGATTTGGACGTAACTTCCAAGTATTCCAGTATAATGTACACAGTGTGCCATGCAGGTTTTTCCTCTCGCATTGCTTAAAGTACATGTAAATGCTTCAACATGTTTGACCTTGTTGTAGACAAACGCAATAAAATATTCCAATTTTTTTTCCAGATTTCATATCAGTGACTTATTCTCAACATTTTAAGCATATTTTTTTCCCCATAAAGAATAATTGACTGCCCTTATAGGGTGCACTACTCTAAATCGACCAAAAATTCATGCGCCAAGCTACTTATCATAATTTGTAAACCCACAACTTATTTTTAATTATAACGTTTTGGGGGTCATGCAACTAATAGAGTGTGTAATTATAGGAACTTATCACAACCTGGGGTTTCTGGGTTTCAAGTTTTGAGGAGATTTGATAAATTTGGGCTTTAAAGTTGGTCCTATTTAGCTTGGGAATTGGAGGAGTGCCTCCCGAAAACTGGCGGCAAGTCGGTTTGGGAAAAACACATTTTCGGGGGTGGTTTTTTTCTGGGGTAATTAGCAAAAAATCCAAACGGCTGACCTGCCAAAAATTGAAAAGAAATCTGAAGTTTAGTGGTCTGAAAATATATTTGATTGGTTTTCAAGAGGCTGAGAGACTTTTAACAATTTTTTGAGAATTTTTGAATATTTAGCATTTATCATTGTTTGCTATGGGAGTCTATTTAGAGGGGTGAAACCTTGGAACTCGTTATACCGCGCCCTCTTATGGCTTGATTTAAGCAGCTGTCACTAGCCAATTTGGTTAATTCCAGCCACAAGAGGGCTCGCTATAACATGTTGTAACCGAGCGCAGTTCACTAGCCACGATCGATCACCGACGTCTTGGGCTAAGACTAATGTATCCCCTGATCGGGGGCGAAGAAGGGCTCGAGCGGGCGGGGGTGGCCATGCCGTTTAAGCTTGCAGGAGCGCAGGCTGCTAGAGCAAGGAACATCAGTGTGATTCGTGTGTGAAATCGATCGTCTGGCGGCCGCCTCAGACTCGGAGCGTAAGTACATAGGCCCCTACATGTAGAACAACCATGGACTGAGGCTGCCTCCTCTACATGGTACTGCTAGGGGAGTGAGGAGGTGATTGTCAACCTAATCAGTCTGGTCCCGTACGAAAGTTGCACTAGAAATTTGCATGCAGCAGATCATACAGGAGCTTGGGAGCCAGAGTTAACGAGCTGGAGAACGGTAGGAGTTGGGGAAATGGTTATCTTATCTTAAATAATTTAGATTTTATTTGTTTTATTGAGATGTTTCGTTAGTTATTTTGTAATATTTACTGACAAATTGGTTAATGTCTTTGTTTTAGTTTAAATTATCAATGTGCTCCTCGTTTGTATGTTAATTTTAGCGAGGTGATAAGGTAGGCCTCCGCTCCACTCTGAACGGTCGGTAAAGTGTACTGTTAATGTAATTGTAATGTACATCTACATCATGTGTACACATTCACGATTGTACATACGGTGACGTCGTAGCTGTGGTAATTAAGTTAAATGTACGTAAGGCTAGCACAGTCTGACGTCCGTTCGGTGCAGAGCCAATCCAACCCGCCTGTCTGTAGAGTCATGACATAATAATAATATCAAAATTGAAAACATTGAAAAATCAAGGGGCCTATAATAGTTAATACTAATAATATAGTCAATCTTTGACATTGGGATGGGATTGCTACCCAAAATAGACGCAACGCCCTATTTCACATTTCATAATAGTTATTGAGGTCCAGCACTCTGAGGCCTACCTATAGCATGGTGGTATCTTGCATACACCTACTTCTAGGAACTAACTTTTAAAGGCTCCCCCGCGAGCCTTAGGGGTCTACATTATGGGCCTCCGTAACGCTATACGTTTTCAAAATGGTCATTGATAGGTGAACATTTTACGGTCGTTTGCCATCAATAACATCAGTTTCCTTTGTACTACACAGCAAAAACTTTCCACATACACTTAATATACATTCATATAATGAATGCATTTCCTTTTTGTTGAGTTGCATGCAAAAACATCTTGAAAAAATGAAAATTACCACGCAATACTCGGTTGTTTTTCTCTTCATTGCGGCGTGCATGCATTGCGAAAAAAATTAAGACTGCGTGGGGTGCGCCGGAAGCCAGGCGGATTGCTCCGCGCACAGTGCGTTGTCTTTATTTTTGCGCAATGCGTGAACACTGCGTGAGTGCCGTGATGAAGAGAAAAACAACTGTGAGTATTGCGTGGTAAATTTAATTTTTTGAAGATGCTTGAAAAAGGCAATAATACGTTCATACTGAATGTATATTTAGTATGATGGCAAAGTTTTAGCTGTGTAGTACAAAGGAAACTGAAGTTATTGCTGGCAAACAACCATAAAATGTTCACCTATCAACGACCATTTTGAAAACGTATAGCATTACGGAGGCCCAAAATGTTAGACCCCTATAAGGCTAGACCCCTATAAGGCTAGACCCCTATAAGGCTAGACCCCTATAAGGCTAGACCCCTATAAGGCTAGACCCTATAAGGCTAGACCCCTATAAGGCTCACGGGGGAGCCTTAGAGTTTCTAGAAGTAGCACCGGGGTGTAGTGCAACAGACACGGATGTCCTTGACCAACTTGGGCAAGGTCATTGATGATTGGTAGCATCTCTATTCTCTTCTGTTCTTGAATCTTTTGGTAGCACTACCTTGCATTTAATTAAGTACACTAGGGTATGCATATTTATACTACACTGTACATGCTATTGCAGTTGGCAGTAGAAAGTAGCAAAAGTACTCGGTCATTGTCTAATGTCAGTGATGTTGTGTGGGTGGGGCTTAATGCGCAGGACAAGGCAGGACTTGGTGCTAGGCTGCAGCATGTAGCTACGAGATCTGTAATGACCTTGAGTTGAGGTGATATTGTGAATTGATCTGTTTTGCTGCAGCATTGTTGAAGAAAAATAGAACAGTTGGGGGACCACCGAGGGAGTTGTAGTTTTAAGCATAGCATGAGTAAAGGCATTCAATATTTTTTTTTTTAATACCCCAAGCACATGTTGGTTCTTTTTATTGAAGTTTGCTTTGTTACGGGGTGTTAAGTAAACTGGTTGCTATGGGCAACATTGGTTGCATATGTTTTCAAAGTCTACATTTCTTTGGGAGTTTATGTTGAAGGGCTCAGTAATTCTAAAATAAGGTGACGTTACTTAAAAGATTGACAAAAATGTTGTATACAAAATAAATTCAAATTTAAATATTGGGCTGGGGCCCTAAAATAGTGTTTAGTTAAATTAATATTAATTTGTTCTGTTAATTTCAGTGGCCTGTATGTGCATAATTTATCTTAAAGTAATTAGTAATGATAATGAGGGTAGAGACAAATGGGGGTTTATAAAACTGCCTTCAAATCCGTAAAGCCTAATTGAAGGAAGGTTTACCTGTGATATCTTGTTTGACAGCAATAAAAAGCAAAATATTTGTGGCATGGTTGTCTGCGCACAAATGTCATTGTCATGTTTTATGCTGAAAGTGCTAAATAGGTTTTGGATCAGTTGTCTGTGTTTTGATGTTTTTGTTAGTTGGGGGCCATTTATAGACTTACAAATTACATTGCCTAAATTTAAAGGCAGTGAGAACCGAGGGATTTATTTGTGCATGTGTTAATAGTGTGGGAATTGAGTTCCATGAAGGCATGAATGTGTGTACATGCCTACAACATGGCGGGTGATGTTAATGACATGAACTATAATTAATACAGCAGGTGCTTTTTATGGGGGTATCCATTCCTATCGGGCAATATGGTTTGACGTGAACTGCCCTATAAATTGTGTCTGCTCTTCTTTCCCCTCTCTTTTTATGTTTCCTTCTTTCCATTGTACTTTTTGTCTGGAGGAAAAGGGGATGAGTGCAGACTACATGTATTTGAATTTATTTAATTAATATAGTTTTTAATATAGTTGATATGATATTTTTTTGTCAACAGATGATGCCAAGTTACTGGAGTCAGGCAAAAGCTGAGAGCAAAGCAGTGTGGCGTTGCCAGATGAAGGAGAAGGCTGCTGATGGATGTATGTCTGCCGTGTGTGTCCATGTGTTGTCTCATTTCACTCCTTCATTCATGTCCTCCCATTCATGTGTCATTTCACCTCCTCATGCTGTTTTGGGGTTTTGTGCATCTCCCCAATGCAGTAAGAAACAAAGAAAAGATGTACCTGTCAAGAGGTTGGCACCTCCTCGAGACAGTATGAAGCCAAGAAAAGGTGCAAATGTCAAGAGGTTGGCACCTCCTCGAGACATGAAATTTGAATCCATGAGAAAAGGTGCACATGTCAAGAGGTTGGCACCTCCTCGAGACATGAAATTTGAATATATGAAAAAAGGTGCACATGTCAAGAGGTTGGCACCTCCTCGAGACATGAAATTTGAATATATGAAAAAAGGTGCACATGTCAAGAGGTTGGCACCTCCTCGAGACATGAAATTTGAAATGATGAGAAAAGGTGCACATGTCAAGAGGTTGGCACCTCCTCGAGACATGAAGTTTGAAACTCTGAGAAAAGATGCACCTGTCAAGAGGTTGGCTCCTCCTCGAGACAGTATATACATGAAATATGAGCCCATGAAAAAAGATGTAAAAAACTGTGAATCAAGCAATAAGCCTCAATATAATACTGAATGTAAAACTCACATAATTTCTGTGACAGCTGTTAAAGAGAAGTTTGATAGAAGCACTGAAGGCAAGCAAGAAGTTGAAGGTGCTGAAGGAAGGTTTGAAGAAAATTGTGAAAACTACAAGATAGATGAAGAAGTAGGTAAGAAGATTGATGATAGATTGAATATAAAGATAAGGAATAAGAATGAGAGAGAAATAATCAAGAAAGGTGAACAGAATAGATCAGTGAATCTTGTCAATAGTAGTCATGAGCCAGTAAGAAAAGCAATTAAGCTGAAGAACTTGAGAGTTAATATACTGACTAGACAAAGAGTAAGTAGTTTGAAAGCACTTGATATGTTGAAGGCAAGGAAACAAAGTTGTTGTAGCAGGAGGCAGGTATTGGATTGTGTCGTAGAGTATTGTCAGGTTTCAAAGCCAAACAGAAAGAAGATCAGAAGAAATGAGCGCAAGAAGTTACTGCAAAGGCGTAAGAATGGTAGGGTGGTAGAAGTACGTATGGGCAAAGAAGAGAAAAAGAATCATGAGAAGGCACAGAAGAATATTGAAAGCCATACAAGAAGAAGTTTGAGTTGTGTTCTGAACAACATGCATTCAACTACATTAATGCATACAAACAATCGCAGAGAGAGAAAGAGCTCATGTAAGACAAATGTTAAGTCCATAAAGCAGAATAAAAGAGGAAGGACACTGAAAGCAAAGGAGAGTATTAGCAGAGCCAGAAACGATTGGAAGATAAAAGAAATGAGACAATGTTGGATGTGTGATGACAAAACTGGTCCAATGGAAAAGGTCGTAGCATGTGATAGTTGTAGTACATTGTATCACGTACATTGTATGGGATTTTCCAAGGTGCAATTATCTATAGTGAACAAGCCGGTGTCATGGTTGTGTCGCAAATGTGGACGATGTAATTACACTGAATCTTTGATGTATGATTTTGGAATACCTGCAGATCGGAACATATTTGAAATTCCAGTGCTTGATGGTAACATTGAAGAAGTTGCAGTTATGTCGCATGCTGATGGAGTTCGCAATACTGAAGATTTAAATGTCAAAGGAGTTGAAGGTGAGGATTTTGCAAATCTGAGTTGTATATATGCATGTCTGTGTGTAGACAGAAACCAGGGTTCGGTTCAGCAAACTGGAGGTTATTTTTTGCGTAGCAAGAAAAACAAAGACAAAACTGAGGGAAATGATGTAGAGGAGAACCAAGGACAAATAGACAAAAGTAAGAAAGTTGAATTGGAAACTAAGTGCAAGATACAGTTTACTAATCTAAGTAGAAAAGCACAACCATTTGTAACTAATGAAGCAGTCAGTGTTGACAATAAAATGGCAAAGAGAAAAGCTGTCAAGAAGGTAGTTACAACAATGACAGAGAGAGACTCTGAATTACCAAACCAAGAAGAATCAAGATTGCTTGGTATAGACATTGAGGAGAGTTGGAAACAGATGCATAAAAGTGAAAGGTTGGGTAAAATAGAATCTTGTGAGGGAAGATGCTCAGTGGATTATTTCAACAACAAAATGGGAAATAAAGATAGTAATGAGGATGATGTGCTTGTTGGAAACAAATCTGTGAAAATACAAAGTGAGGACAATTTGAATGTTGAGACAATTAATTTAATAACATTGGATGAATCAATAGTACTAGCACAAGGTAGTTTTCATCAAGGAGATGAACGATTTGGAGCAAATTCTGGTAAACAGTGTGTTGCTAATAGTCTGGTGTCAATGATGTACAGCAAGAAAAAAGAAGTGAAAGATTGGAAGTGTAGTGATATGGATAACATTCTCAGGACTGGGAATGAATTGTATGGTTTCTTACAACAGAGCTCGACGATGAACAATGATTACTTGTTGATTAATGAATTGCCAACTGATTTAGATGTATTGAACACACAATATAGCATGGAGTATCATGACTCTGTAACAGGTACATTTGATGAAAATGATCATAACTTGATAGAATTTAATATGCTACCATTGAAAGCAACCCTACAACAACATCTCCAAGAATATTCCGCATGCTTTATAAGCTTCTATGAAAATACATTTGCAATAATTTATCAAAATGGAATTTTTTATGTGTTTGATTCACATTCCAGAAGTATCCAAGGCTGTATGGTTCAAGATGGAACAAGCATTGTCATGAAAGCAAGAAACTGGCAAGGTGTTTACAGGTATTGTGTAAAGTTAGCTGAATCTATGAATTTGTCAAATGCTGAACAGTATGAATTAACTGGTATAACCCTCAGTGTTAATGGTGAAGCTATTACAGGTACATGTACAGCTGGAGAAAATGAAAGTGAACCACAGGGCATGTCAGAAACTGTAGATTTGTGTTTAGATATTGATGATTTTGGCTTACCTACATGTAGTGTATCAGGCAAATATAACTTGAAGAGGAAAACAAAGATAACTATTGACCAAGGTGCATACAGTGAAGAATTGGGCAAATGTGATGTTGGCATGAGAAGCACCAAGTTTGCAAGAATAGAAGATGATAATGACAGCACATATGATGACTCTAGTGAAGTGGAAATAGTTCAAGTATCAGGACCTGGTGTTATGAAATTCTGTCTGTTGAATGAAGAAACTAAGGAGGCTATGTGTAGAACATTTGGTCTAGAATCATTACATTTGAAGTCTAATGTGTTAAGTGCAGAATGTCAAGCCATGGGTAAACCCAGATCTGTAAAAGGCATAACAGGTGATGGTAACTGTTTCTTCAGAGCTATATCATTTGCCATGTCAGGAACTGAAGATAACCATGTACACTTGAGAATTGCTTGTGTCAATCATTTGTTGAAGAATGCTGATAAATTGAATTGTTTTCTGCGAGATGGATTTGCCAATGTAGAGGATTATGTAATGAGACAGAGAATGTTTTATTCTGGCACTTGGGCTACTGAGATTGAAATAATGACAATGGCACATATGCTCTGTACTGATATATACACATACGATGAAACTCGCAGTTGGTACCATTTTTCAGCAAAGGATGTTGAGAGAAGTGCTGTGACATGTGGTATGGGCATTTATCTGAATCATAAACACAGAGTGCATTATGATGTTGTTCTATCAGTCCATGAGTTATCACCAGAGAGGTTGGATATAAATGAAGTGCTTGAAGTTTATTCAGAGAGGTCTGATGTATGTGATAAGTATGCTGCACAAAGTGATCAATGTATAAAGCAGACTGTTAACCATAAGGTCATTGACAGCAAACGTAAAACAGAGTTGCCAAAATGTTGCACAGTGAAGAGAAAGAAACGTGTTAATCTGGTAAAAAGGAGAGAACTGGCGAGAAAGAATTATATTGAGCGTAAAATGACAAAATGTGATAAATATAAGACCAATTGTGAGTTTAGAGAGGCCAAGAAAGCAAAGTGTAGGAAACACCAAAAGATAAAGTACAGCACTGATGAGACTTACAGAAAGAAAACCATAGACTCAAAGAAACATGCTAGCAAAGTATCATATCAGGAAAATAATAAACATAGAGTGGCTAAACTTGAGAATTGTAAAAGAAAGTACAGGGATAATGTTGAATTCAGGAAAGAAGTGAAAAATGCCAGTAAGATGAAGTATGCGGAAAATGAGGAATTTAGGAAAGAAGTGGTGAATGCAAGTAAGATGAAGTATGTGAAAAATGAAGAATTCAGGGGAAAAGTAAAGAATGCAAGTAAGATGAAATATCAAAGTGATGAAACTTTCAAGAATAAAGTTATTGATACTATCAAATTCAAATACCACAACAATCCTGATTACAAGAAAGCAACAATTGACAGTGTCAAGAATAAATACCATGTTGATGATCGTTACAGGAACAAACTCATTGGTGCTTCTAAATCTAAATATCATGAGAATGTACATTTTCAGAAGAATGTGATTGACTTCAACAAAAAGAAGTACAAGAGTAATCCATGTTTCAGGCAGAATATTGCACAGAAGAATACCAGTCGAATAATGCAGAAAAAGGTGAACAAACATCATATCCATAATGTTTTGAGTGATTTCAAGAAAGAAATATCAAACGGACCTGAATATGTGTGTTCTGTGTGTATGAGACTTTTGTTTCGAAAGCAAGTCATTAAGTGTAATATTACTAAGTACACGAGTTGTGACAGTATCTGTGAGAAGTATGTCCATAAATGTGATGGAAATTGTACAGCTGATTGTGTTGTATCAAAATCAAGCAGGTCTTCTTTGTGGATATGTCACACATGTGACAGGAAATTATTGATCGGTAAAATACCAGCAGAAGCTTGTTCTAATAATTTACACCTGACAGATATTCCAAAAGAGTTGGCAACATTAAACAAATTAGAAGAGCATCTTATTGCACTCAATATCCCATTTGTAAAGTTAATGGCATTGCCTAAAGGTGGACAACATGGTGTACGTGGACCAGTGGTATGTGTTCCCTCAAATGTTACAGAAACTGTGAAATCATTACCAAGAAATGAATGTGAAGATCAGATGATTCGAGTTAAACTGAAGAGGAAGTTGACTTATAAAGGCTATTACCAGTATGAGTTTGTCAACAAAGAACATGTAGAGACTGCCTTACAGTATCTTAAACAGAACAATAAGTGGTATCGTGATATTGAGATTGACACAGAGTGGAGTAATTCATTGTTAGAAGAGGCGTGTGATGAGCTAGATGATGATCACAAAGTTGAAGTCAAGACTGAAGTTGTTGATAATGTTGATAATGACAATGACAATGACAATGGGGAAGAAACAGACGAGGAACGATTGCGAGGCATACCATTGGACACTTGTTTACAACCTGCAAATATTGGACAAGAAATCTTGGATCAGTATTTTGATGATGTATATTGTGTTGCACCATGTGAAGGGAATACTCCAATCAGACTTTTAATGGAACAAAGTAATGAAGCTAAATGTTTCCCAGTATTGTTTCCAAGAGGTGAGCCAGTATTCAGTGATGAGCGCAGTGTTAGAATAACACTTTCCAGATATCTTAACAATAGACTGATGAATGTTGATAACAGATTTGCACAAAGTACGCAGTACATATTCTACGCTCAATATTTGTCTGAAATTCAACAAGTTATTTCCAGTGTCTCCATAGCATTGCGGAAAGGTTCAGGGAAAACAAAAGATGGTGGTAAGGTCACTGCTAATATGCTTAATGACAAGGAGAAATTAAACGATATGTTAAAATCAGACAGTGGGTACAAGTTTTTGAAGCCTATCAGAGGAACTCCTCCATATTGGCAATCAACTCAGAAAAATGTATTGGCAATGGTCAGACAACTTGGTATACCTACATGGTTTTGTTCATTTTCTGCAGCTGACATGAGATGGCCCGAATTACTCAATACACTACTCAGTCAACAGGGTGACACTAGGAGTATTGATGAATTGGATTGGAATGAGAAATGTTTGTTGTTGAGAAATAATCCTGTAACTGTGGCTAGAATGTTTGACAAGCGTTTTCATACATTTTTGAAAGATGTTGTAATGTCAAGAGCAGCACCTATTGGGAAAGTGACAGATTATTTTTATCGGGTAGAATTTCAGCAAAGAGGCTCACCACATACTCATTGTCTATTTTGGATTGAAGGTGCACCAAAGTTGGGTACGCAGACTGATAATCAAGTGGCAGAGTTTGTTGATAAGTATGTAAGTTGTGCATTGCCCTCAAAGCAAGAAGATGAAGAATTGAATGAGATTGTAAGCAGTGTACAACAACATAGTAAGAGACATTCTAAATCATGTAAGAAGAAAGGAACAGAGTGTCGATTTAATTTTCCAAGGCCACCATCCATGATGACATTTGTTACTAATCCAGTACCAATGGATACTGATGATTGTGAGCAAAAGTCAGAAAATACACTAACGGAAGATGATGCAAAGGATTTGTTGAAATCAGTATGGACTGCTGTTAATGACGAGGAAAATCAACACATGACAACTGATGAAATATTCACAAAGATTGGTACCACACAGGATAATTTTAAGAAAGCAAATGATGTGTTAACTCAGAAAGTCACTTTTGTGTTAAAACGAGAACCTCAAGATGTGTGGGTAAATCAGTATAATCCTGACTTGTTAAGATGTTGGAATGCAAATATGGACATTCAATTTATTAGTGATGTTTATGCCTGTGTAACGTATGTAGTGTCTTACATGGCTAAAGCTGAACGTGAGATGGGATTGTTATTGAGGCATGCACAGAGTGAGGCAGAAAGTGGTAATCAAGATGCTAAGCAGAGTATGAAACAGATTGGTAGTGTTTATCTGCAGAATCGTGAAGTGTCAGCTCAAGAAGCAGTTTATCGTGTCTGTACATTAAGACTACAGGAATGTTCAAGAAAAGTAGAGTTTGTACCCGTAGGTGAAAATCCTGTTCGAATGAGTTTGCCCTTGAGTGTAATTCAAAACAAGTCAATTAATAGAGATGAAGATGGTGATGATGATGATGACAATGTGTGGATGGTTAGTAAAGTAGATCGTTACAAAGCAAGACCAGATACAAGTTTATTTGAATCAATGTGTTTAGCTACATTTTGTTCAGAATACAGAGTACTATATCAAGGAAACATGTGTAAAGTATCTAGTGATAAGAGAAAGTCACAAGTGTTTGGTCTGAAGAATGATTTGGGACACATCCAGAAACGTTCTAGAACTGATCCAGCTGTTATTAGATATCCAAGATTTTCAGTGACCAAGTCTCCTGAGAAGTATTTTCATAGTATAATGCAGTTATTTCTCCCTTACCGGGTTGATGTTCACTTGAAACCAACACAGTTTGAAACTTACGAGAAGTTTTTTAGCAATGGTTTTGTCAGTGTACTAGGAGGTTTAGAATCAGTAAAGTCAATTGTGGAAAGTAATCGATGCAGATTTGAAGTTGATATTGGGTTATTGGAGGATGCAGAAGAACTTCTTCAGAAATTTGGTCCACAGGAAGATGCATGGGCATTAATCACTCCAGAAACTGAATTGCAAAGAGATGAATGTATTGAAGATAAACAGCAAGATTTAGCAGATGATAGTGATGAGGAATGTAATGTTCCAGATTTACAATCTGATAGAAAGGAAGAGAAGATATGTGACGTTGAAGCACACTCATCAAGAGTTCCAAAGTCTGATGCATTAAGTATGATGCGATCCTTAAATAACAAACAGAAAAGGGTGTTCTATAAAATTAGGCAGTGGTGTTTGGACAAGGCTAATGGTAAAACCCCTGATGCATTTCAAGTGTTTCTTACTGGTGGTGCTGGAACAGGCAAGAGTCTTCTTGTAAAGTGTATTGATTATGAAGCAACACGGACACTTGGTTCAATGATGAGAAACCCTGATGATGTGTCGGTAATGCTTACTGCTCCTACAGGTGTTGCTGCATTTAATATCAATGGTGCTACCTTACACAGTGCACTATCAATATCAACAGATGTATCGTTACCATATCAACCACTTGGTGAGGAAAAGATAAGTACACTTCGCAATAAACTTGGTCAGCTGCAGATATTGATTATAGATGAGATATCAATGGTTGGTCAGAAATTACTGTGTTACATCCATGGACGTCTGAGACAGATAAAGCAATGTCGGAGTCATATTCCTTTTGGAGGTGTCAGTGTATTAGCTGTTGGAGATTTCTATCAGTTGCCACCAGTGAAGGCCAAATCTTTGTACCAGAATAATGTTGCAGCTGATCTGTGGAATGATAATTTCAAACTTGTTGAACTGACTGAAGTTATGAGACAAAAGGATGATGCACAGTTTGCAGAAATACTGAACAGACTTCGTGTAAGAAAGAAACAAGAAGCAATACAGGATGATGACATGAAGATGTTGAAAGGGCGTGAAACAGGACAGGAGTGCAATGATGCAGTTCATATATTTCCATGTAATATACAAGTAGATAAACAAAATGTAAAGATTCTACAATCCAAGTGTGCAGATTGTGTGTATATTGAAGCAAAGGATTATCAGACAGACTCTAGAAATGCAAAAGTTAGAAGAGGAGAACCGTTAAAGAAATCTAATGGAAGCCTACCAAAATCCCTGTTACTTGGTGTTGGTGCTAGAGTTATGCTAACTAAAAACATTGATGTGTCAGATGGACTTGTTAATGGTGTCTTTGGAACTGTAACAAAAATTGTAATGTCACACGACACATCTGATGAACCCAAGTGTATCAGAATTAAGTTTGATAACAACAAGGTTGGAATGAAACTGAAGAGACAATCTGCATCATGTGCAAGGGATGAAGACAGTGTACCCATTGAGATCCAGGAAGAAAATATCGGTAAAAAATGTGTACGGCATCAGTTTCCATTGAAGTTAGCTTGGGCATGCACAGCACACAAAGTACAAGGAATGACTACAGATAAAGCAGTAGTGTGTCTTGATCGCACATTTGCAGCTGGACAAGCATATGTGAGTCTAAGTCGTGTTACATCACTTAACGGTCTTGTCATTGAAGGACTTAAAGAGAAGTACATATATTGTAATGAAGCAGTAGGTGATGCTCTGAAAATAATGCCAATGTATATTGATGATGAAGGTATGGAAGATACAGAGTCAGCTGTCAGTATGACCATTATGATGCATAACATTCAAGGATTACATGCACATTATATGGACCTGAAATCCAACACTGAAATGATGAAGGCAGATTTTATTTGTTTGACTGAAACATGGACTGAAGATCATCTACAATATGACGTGCAGTTGAATGATTTCAAAAGTTACCATCAACCAAGATGTCTGTCTTATGATAACTCAAGTGATTTAACTGAAATGTTACAGCATCAGTCTCACGGAGGTGTAGCAGTCTATGGTAGAACCAAGGGGTCAATGAGTAGACTTATGTTGTCAGTCCAAAATATAGAATATATTGCTTTCCAGATTATTTCAGATGTGTCAGTAGCAGTTGTTGTCATCTATCGACCACCATCATATGTGCTTCAGGATTTTTTATCTAATATGAAGACCCTTGTGAATGAACTGCAGAAAGTATCAAGGAGATGTATAGTAATGGGAGATTTTAATGAAGACATTTTCAATTTAAAGGCTACACGTTCTACAAGTATTGTGAATATGATGAGTGAGCATGGTTACAAGCAGTGTGTTGTAGATGCTACAACTATGAAAGGAACATTGATTGATCATGTGTATGTAAGAGGTTGTGATTCTGTTCAAACTCATGTAATTCCCACTTATTATAGCTATCATGAGGCTGTAAAGGTAAAATTTTGAATGAATACTGATGCTGTCAGTAAATGGTTAATTAACATGTAAAGACAAATGTTGAAGTTTCATGCACAAAGCTTTACATATCATGTAAGAAAGCTGCAAGATTTTATCATTATGAAAGCTGCGAGCTTTTAACAGTAAGAAAGCAGTGTGTATACATAAAACTGAAAATTTAATGTTATAGGCTTATGTGAGAAAAAGTAAATTATGCATGTGTAGTTTGAGTTTGATTTATTATTTTGTTAAGTAGTATTATTCAACAGAGAACCGCATGAACTGTACAATGAAGTTATTTTTGGAAATCTATACTAAATATGTTTTTAGTATGTACAATTCAGTGTGTTAAAGGTATTAAATACAGGATTGGTAGAGCTGACAAAATAATCACAGACAGTGTTCATGTTTTGTGTAATCAACCACATACATGAAATATTTCACAAACCTGTGAAAATTTGAACTCAATTGGTCATCGAGGTCACGAGAAAATAGTGAAAAGAGACCTTATGTGTTTGCTTTTTTTCAAACATTAAGTTTATTATCACGCGTGATGAAAACTATTGTTTTACTCATTTCTCAGAAACGATAGCATTTTAGGCAGAAATATTTTAAGGAACACTTTCTACCATTACCTACTTTAAATCATGTAAGCTATGTGTGAATCTGTGAACATTTGTGTTTTTCAATCTTGCCAATAGTGTACAGGGCCTTTAATAAGCAAATGTATGACCCATGTGAATAAAAGTATTTAATTTGTTAATCATTGGCACGCAGATAATAATGGAGAGCTAAAACACCAGAAATAGATGCACAACCTGCTGTTTACGAGAAATTTACTTCACACTGGATATGCAACACTCCTACTCAATTGGAAGATTCATCACAGAAATGTTCTTATCCAAACATGAAGTTGTGTCTTCTTTCGTGAAGTGACAGGGCACAAAAGCTGAACTTGTAAAAGTGTTGCAAAAAGAGTCTTCTGAGTCAAAAAGAGTCTTCACAATGGGGTGAGTCAACATGCCTGTGCAATGGTGTGTGTCAACACGCCTGTGGAATGGTGTGTGTCAACATCCCTATGGAGTGGTGTGAGTCAACACCCCTATGGAGTGGGGTGAGTCAACACCCCTGTGGAGTGGGGTGAGTCAACACCCCTGTGGAGTGGGGTGAGTCAACACCCCTGTGGAATGGGGTGAGTCAACACCCCTGTGGAATGGGGTGAGTCAACACCCCTGTGGAATGGTGTGAGTCAACACCCCTGTGGAATGGTGTGAGTCAACACCCCTGTGGAATGGTGTGAGTCAACACCCCCTCATCAGAGACATCTTATGACATCTGGTCTGTGTTGTGTTCTGAAGTGGCAGGACACCATGACCATACCCAACTGGAATATCACCAGTATGGAGCAGTATGGCGAGACCCATGGCCTATAGGATTGACATGAATGTCAACAGTGCCCTGGCCTTGGGTGAACTACTGAACTGGTATCGAGCAGTATGGCGAGACCCATGGCCTATAGGATTGACATGAATGTCAACAGTGCCCTGGCCTTGAGTGAACTACTGAACTGGTATGGAGCAGTATGGCGAGACCCATGGCCTATAGGATTGACATGAATGTCAATAGTGCCCTGCCCTTGAGTGAACTACTGAACTGGTATGAAACAGTATGGCGAGACCCATGGCCTATAGTATTGACATGAATGTCAACAGTGCCCTGGCCTTGAGTGAACTACTGAACTGGTATGGAGCAGTATGGCGAGACCCATGGCCTATAGGATTGACATGAATGTCAATAGTGCCCTGCCCTTGAGTGAACTACTGAACTGGTATGAAACAGTATGGCGAGACCCATGGCCTATAGTATTGACATGAATGTCAACAGTGCCCTGGCCTTGAGTGAACTACTGAACTGGTTTGGAGCAGTAAGACATGACCCATACTGTAGGATTGAAGTAGTTGCTATAGTGTCCTGCCCCTGAGAGTGAGTGAGAGGGTACATGTATTACTGAACGGCTATGGAGTAGTATGGCGTGACCCTTACAGGAATGGTGTGTTTAGTTTTAAAGTGTGCAGCTTTTGTTGATACAAATTGTTAAAACAGTTACATAGCACCTGTGAGTAATGCAGAAGTTAATTGGTTGTGGTGTGTTGGGGTCAAGTGTTCTGGTTCACTGGACCCAAGCTCTGGTGTTGTCAACAGCAGAGTGTGGGTTCGATACCCAGTCATGACACTTGTGCCCTTTCGCAAGGCACTTAACCACAAATGCTTCGTAAAAAGTTTGGAAGGGAGTGTATTGTGCTCTGCCAGTACCAGCCAGGTTCCTAGTGGATGATACCCATATCTACATCCTTAAGGACTGCGAAGGGGGTAACCCTGTTTCAGTTGCAGGAGTAAGTGGCAACGTGCACCTGGTGACAGTTGCTGTGGTTCAATAGTCCAAATCAATTATGTGTAGTCATCACCTTGAAGTGGCCTTCCATGGTGTTGTGATGTTAGGCGATCTCTCATAATTTATTTTTATTTTTTTAACTGTTAATAATATTTTTAAAAACGACAGCCTTGGTCTGCCTGCAATTGACTTTATACATTAAAGCACCATGACTGGACTGCTAAATTTTAGGGGTACCACTAAACTGTGATGCTTTTTGTCATATGATACATATCACAATTACCTGGTTCATGAGGGAGTAGTTTCACATTTGGGGCCATCGAACATTTTTACAATCATACAAAGTGGGTGATGTTGGAAGGGTGTTTGGAGACCACTTCTACTTTAAAATGTGGGTAATATTTTTATATTTATACACTTAGCATAAATTTGTGAAGAAGAATGCTGATACATAGCTGTTTGTGGGAGATTGGGGGTCGTCAAAAGTAGTAGTTTGTACAATCTTTAAAAGAATTAACATTTTGGAACATATATAACATGTAAATATTGTCATTTGGTTATTTAGCGTAAACTCTAATTTGTAAAGGAGAATCTCAAAAGTTAGTTGGGTCTGTCTAGGCACACATGTAATAACATTCCTGTGGCCCATATTCCCATTCCATTAGACATGTAGTACTGTCCAATGCACTTGACCAGGTCATTGTGCTGAAGTACGAAAGTATTCCTTCACAAGGGAATACTAGCATGAACATTCAAATTCATCATTATGGTGGTCGCCAATGGAACAGTCCATGAGCACACACTGGAAAAGTTGTGAAACACAATTAGAATGTTTCTACATGTACATGTAATATTCCGACATTGCCTAATCAAGCAAGTTTGGTACACTGAAATGAAATTGTAAAGTTCCATGTTGAGGCAATACATTTATTTTTATGGCAATTCTGAATGATAGTTATTGATGTATCTGTGATTTCATACCTGTAATGAACGAGATCAAACAGTTCTGGCAATTGTGGGTGCCATTTGCTTTAGACAGTAGATATTTTCTTATCTGTTACAATGAATTTTGTACATTGTTATACATGGATATGTACTTAATTTGGGTTTTTAACATGTAATTACATGTTAAAAACCCAAATTAAGTATAAGCTTCACTTGCACCACTTCATGCGTTGCTGTTGTGGACTCGCAAAACTGGTGTTCCAATTTAAAACTGAGGTTTCAGTGTTGACAGGTATTTGATTTGCTAAAGTGGCCTACTTATAAGTAGCGAGATATAAGCCGGCTCAGTGCTACATGTATTAGGTTGTCAATTGCAATTTCATATCCAAAACATTTGAAAGGGCGTTAAATGAAAAGATGCACAAACATTTGAAAAAAGCAAGATCCAAAAGTAAACTATAACTATATCAAAATGTGAATTTAAAAGTATTTGTGTTTGCAAATGTAAGTGTATGGGATCAATTCTAAACTTTAAATTAATAAGCATTGGTATGTTGAGGAATGCTTCTCATTATACATTATGTTAACAAAAATGTATTTGTGTATAGAGATTTTGGTTTATTCATCTAGGCCTTCTGTGTGTCTGTGAACACAGACAAAGATTGTGTCCAAGCCATTGTTTGTGATTTGTGGATGGGAAGTGTATTTGCTTATGTGTTTTGTTTCCTATTTAAGTTTGGGTTCGCACTCAGACATAACCAGTTCAAAACTGTGTATGTCGTGGGTTAAGGACACTTTCAAAAGCTATAACTACATACATGTACATTTAGATTGAAATGGCAGGGATGTTACCACAATGTAATTTTTTATTCAAATCCTTAAATACAACACTTGGCTGTAGGTTCGTGGGGAGGGCGTTGGCATCAAAGGTGTTAACAAAATGTGTAAATAAGTATGTTATCGATGTTGGTATATAAAACTGATGCATATTGCTTTCTGTAGCAGTGCACTTTATACAATATTGAGTAATAATATAGTCATAATAATAACAATACTGGGTTCTTGTATAGCACTGTTATTATTATCTTTCTTTTCAACATGTTTGTTTTGAATTATGAGACAAACAAACTGTGGCACATCATTCTGGAGCCACTGTTGGAAACACCTTCTCTTCACAATAAGTGTTTAACTGTGTTCTCTTACATCGAATCTACGACTTTACGTCCCATCGAAGGAACAAAGCAATAACGTTGAAGTATCTTGCTCAAGGACATAAGTACCATGACCGGGACTCCAACCCACACTCCGCTCATCAGAAATACCAGAGCTTGAGTGTGCAGGTCCACACCACATTTGAATGTCTCACTCATGAAACACAAACACCAATACACAATGTAGTGGTTCCAGAAATCAAAACCAATTTGAATATGTTACAATATGTATGGGACAAATTAAACATTAACAAATTTAGTACAGTGTTTTATGTGTGAGACAATAAAATATTACCTTGTTATGCTTATTGCACAATCTGTGATCAGTGAACATAATACTGCATTGGTATGCTTTGTAAGTTTATAATACTAGTGATAATGATGTGTGTCATTAGGCTGAACTTGCATACTTGTACCAAAATGTACTTTTCGAATGATTGTCACATATTTAATACTGACTTCCCTATAGCTTATAAGTAATTAGTTCAACATATTAATTGATCTGTTGATGCAACTACATGTATTCGAGCTACTGTGTGATGTATGAATAAAAACTGTTAAATGCAATGTGTTTTTGTTACTTATGCGTGTCATGATTTCATTTGGTGTTCAAGTAATTTTTTGAAATGAAAATAATTTTCTGGAAGTTTAGTACACGAGCAACAGCAGAATCAAAGTGGACAATGGCGGGGAAGTCATTTAAGGAAGTAAAACAGAAACATACTTGCTGTCTAATGTTTGAACTCTTTATTTAATTTGTAAAAAAATTACAATTTAATTTTGTAACGTCAGCTCCTGTTTCATAGAGATAATGATCAGACAAAAAGTGAAACGTTCGTCCCATTT
Organism: Leptasterias polaris; assembly: GCA_037783415.1. Taxonomy (NCBI): domain Eukaryota; kingdom Metazoa; phylum Echinodermata; class Asteroidea; order Forcipulatida; family Asteriidae; genus Leptasterias; species Leptasterias polaris. The sequence goes on from JAZGTN010000102.1 coordinate 4,391,106, forward strand.
GATAATGCGTTGAATCGAAATCCCTAAACATTGTTTATGTAGGAACAAATCGTTGTGTACAAATGTAATGGCTTCAACGATAAATGCATTAGTCCTCTCATGGCAGGAATCCAAAAATGAAAGCAAATTTGTTGTGTCAAATTCATGAACTCGACTAAGTCCCACTCAACTGGTTTAATGAGATGTGCGTAAAATCATAGAGAAAAGACCAAAAACATACTGAGAATTTTTCACCAATCGGAACATGACTTGCATGTTAGTCTATGGTCGGATTGCATTTTAGCTATCCCCAATGGTACAAATTAACGGTAAACTTTCATTACAATTAAGTTAATTTGACAACTCCTAAGGACATGGAACGTCTCTTTCTAGAATCGTATTTGTTTTAAATGGTAATTTTGGTAATTTAGGAAACTAACATCAAACTCACATGATAAAATTGTGTTGTTTGACCACCTAAATAATATTTACAATCTTCAGCCACTAGGTCTTTTGTACACGGATAGAAAACCCTAAACGCACGTAGGTATTACATGTAATGCTTGGTCATGCACAAATCACATAGGCATGAACTAACTATATGGGTCCTCTGTCCGGTTAGGAATTAGATAAAAAAGCTACGCTTGTTTAGTTCTTGAGATATAGTCCCACTTCCGGTTGACCCGGAAGTAAAGGTCAACATGGGGTCACGGTTACCCGAGGCTAATCTCCAATACCCAAGGAGTCTATAACTGAAAACAGTTTGAAAATTGGTTGTGTAGTTCTTGAGATAGGGTCCCACTTCCGGTTGACCCGGAAGTAAAGGTCAACATGGGGTCACGGTTACCCAAGGCTATTCTACAATGCCCATTAGGAGTCTATAACTGAACAAAGTTTGAAAATCGGTTGTGTAGTTCTTAAGATATGGTCCCACTTCCGGTTGACCCGGAAGTAAAGGTCAACATGGGGTCACGGTTACCCAAGGCTAATTTCCAATGCCCAAGGAGTCAATAACTGAAAAAAGTTTGAAAATCGGCTGTGTACTTCTTGAGATATGGTGCTGCAAAGATTAACTAATTAAAGCTTTGAATTACCGTAATTTGACACCTGATGACGTCACAGTAACAAAAATGTGTTTTTCATACTAATAAATTTGATAAGGTACACGATGGTATGTAACTTATCCCAATCCAATGCCTTTTAACGAAAACCCTATTAGAACGTACGTATATCCTCTCTCGATTCCAATATCACGGCAGTCTTTGACGCCTAGCCGTGATTGCGCAATCACGGCACAATTTGCTTCGTAGCCATGGTTTGTGTTTGAACCACCAAAACGTTACTAAAACGTTTTTTTTTATACGAAAAGAAAAAACACCTACAAATGACGTCATGATGACGTGACGAAAAATGTTAGACTGGAATCGACATCTACAATACAAGACGATGCCATAACTGAAAATTTTTTGAAGATCGGATGTTTACTTCTTGAGATATGGTGTTAATCAGATTGGCTAATTAAATATTCATACAGCTGTGACGTGAATAATTAATTAAGATTTTTAATCTAATTACATCTAAAATTCAAGTCAGGGCATAAGCTTTAATATGATATAAGATTTGTCTGCTTTTGATAATTCTAAGAATAACATATGGTCTTCGAAAGAGACACAGGTTAAGTCAATACGATTTTAGGGAAAGAAAGAAAAATAATAATAAAAAACAATAAAAATCTGGACGATTTCAAAAGCTGTTCCGACTGAAAGGTCGGAACAGCTAATAATAATAATAATAATAAAAAAAATAAAAATCTGGACGATTTCAAAAGCTGTTCCGACTGAAAGTTCGGAACAGCTAAAAAAAATAAAAATCTGGACGAAAACAAAAGCTGTTCCGACTGGATAAGTCGGAACAGCTAAAAATAAAAATCTGGACGATTTCAAAAGCTGTTCCGACTGAAAGTTCGGAACAGCTAATAATAATAAAAAAAATAAAAATCTGGACGATTTCAAAAGCTGTTCCGACTGAAAGTTCGGAACAGCTAATAATAATAAAAAAAATAAAAATCTGGACGATTTCAAAAGCTGTTCCGACTGATAGTTCGGAACAGCTAAAAATAAAAATCTCGACGAAAACAATAGCTGTTCCGACTGAAAGGTCGGAACAGCTAAAAAGAATAAAAATCTGGACGATTTCAATAGCTGTTCCGACTGAAAGGTCGGAACAGCTAATAATAAAAAAAATAAAAATCTGGACGATTTCAAAAGCTGTTCCGACTGAAAGGTCGGAACAGCTAAAAAGAATAAAAATCTGGACGATTTCAATAGCTGTTCCGACTGAAAGGTCGGAACAGCTAATAAAAATCTGGACGAAAACAATAGCTGTTCCGACTGAAAGGTCGGAACAGCTAAAGAATAAAAATCTGGACGATTTCAAAAGCTGTTCCGACTGAAAGGTCGGAACAGCTAAAAATAAAAATCTGGACGAAAACAATAGCTGTTCCGACTGAAAGGTCGGAACAGCTAAAAAGAATTAAAATCTGGACGATTTCAATAGCTGTTCCGACTGAAAGGTCGGAACAGCTAAAAACAATAAAAAATCTCGACGAAAACAATAGCTGTTCCGACAGCTAGGTTGGAACAGCTAAAAATAAAAATCTCGACGAAAACAATAGCTGTTCCGACAGCTAGGTCGGAACAGCTAATAATAAAAACAAATAACAATCTCGACGAAAACAAAAGCTGTTCCGACAGCTAGGTCGGAACAGCTAATAAATCTCGACGAAAACAATAGCTGTTCCGACAGCTAGGTCGGAACAGCTAACAAATAAAAATCTCGACGAAAACAATAGCTGTTCCGACAGCTAGGTCCGAACAGCTAATAACTTACCTTCAAAGTCTCCATTAGAACTTGTCGCAGGCAATGAGCCAAGGATCAGAAGAACACAAACGAGGTGGAAGCGAGACATAACTGCGTGCATTCATCAACCAACGTATCACAGGCTAAATGTGTCTCGGGGTAAACATGTCATCAGAAACGCCAAATCTAAACATGTTGAGGGCTAAACGTGTGAAAAAAGTGGGTACAAGCGAGGCGTTTAGAAATGTGTTTAGATTCTAAACGCCGTTTTTACAGTGTAGTACCTAGTTTTATTCTTATATTTTGAATAACCTTAATTAACCGTATTTTAAATTAACAGTAATTGATACCTCTACCTTTGATCAAAGTGTACAATCTTAACGATGTAATTATAATAACTTACCTTCAAAGTCTCCATTAGAACTTTTCGCAGGCAATGAGCCAAGGATCAGAAGTACACAAACGAGGTGGATGCGGGACATAACTGCGTGCATTCATCAACCAATAATAGACAATAATGATTTTGTGTAACTGTCTGGGCCAAGTTCTTTGTTATATTCCTACCACGTGACACTCTAGTGCAGTAATTATTAGGCACGCCCAGTGTTTAGCAACAATGTGTTTGTAGATCGAGACCATTAACTAATGCATGCAGCTGTCACGAGTAATCTTTCATTTTAAAACTGACTTCCCTTTTTGTTACATGAGTGGAGACGAAGTAAACTTCAGTAATTGAAGCATATTAGCTTTTTGTAATATACACCAAAGTAGGCAGACGATATGTTAATGTCTGCCCGATCTGAACTACTTTCATATCAGGTTAAGCCAATCCAAAAGTAATAGAAACTATTTTGTCATTAAAAAGCCACGATGTCAGAACTTACTGTTGACAATTGACTGCTTTTTCGCAGTGGATCTAAGCATGGTGTATAAAAAATCTATTTGTGTAGACATACAAGGTTCTTTTAACCTCTACTATTGGATCATGGACCTGATCAAAAACTATTAAACAGATAATTGAGGGTTATCAGAGGAACATGAACATCTAGTAAAAATAATTGTCTGTGATATATTTTAGTTCTAAGCACAGCAAAACAAAGCATTTCCAAGAATTACTACTGATGTAATGTTTTTTGGGGGCAAATTATTAACTGCATGATTTTGTAATCAATTTAATTTGTTTCTAATGAAACTATGTATTTAAAATCAAAACTATTGTGGTGAAATTATACTTAAAATAAACGCAGACTGGAAAGTCTAAGTAAGAGATAAATACCCGAAAAGTGCCGAATAATTAGTTGAATGCTCTTGATGTTATTTCACATTTTCTGCATTATATCTAACTGCGTAAATCGATTCCCAAATCTAACACACTAAGAACGGATTCACCTTGAAGTTTCATCTTTCAATTACTTTCATTTTCAAAAATAAATTGAAGCCGTAACTCTTTCAAAGTACTAACAATAATTTAAATTTTGTTTACATTACAATACTTAAGTAAGAAGAATACGAAGATCCATTACGTTGAAGAAAAATAAACCATCTGCCTAAATATTACAATTAAAAAAATATTCATGTAAGCAGTTTTCAGTCAACAGCTTTCACTAACTGAATTATTATGACTAATTTGAATTTTGAAAAAACAAAAAACAATTAACGAACAAACAAACTTATGTATATCGGGAAACAAATAACATTTTCAATCTGCTAGCTCAAAATTTTATTTTCCAGGGAAATGTTTTATTTTAAAACACTGTAGCCGCACCGTTGCTCATTTTGATTGCCGGCACGAAGAAAACCAACGTTTTGTGATAACCAAAGTGAAAAAGCTCCTCGAATGGTTATTTTTTTCATGAAAACCGAACACCTTAACAAAAAACGAACAATAACAAAGAGTTGTTCGGGCGGAATGCCCGAACACCTAATTAAAAAATGCTGTTTAAATACTCATCAATAATATTAAGAAATAAAGGGTAGCCATCACCTTTTTTATTGCCTGACAATGAGCAAATGTTAGTTTTGAAACTTTTGATCGCAACTTCGAAGCGGGGCGTGTTCGCGCATTCGCTTTTCTAGACGTGTAAACCCGTGTAATGTGATAACGGTTGCTATGGGCACCGCACTCTTTTCGAGGCAACTGAAAACGTAGCTATCTAAACAAACCAGAACAAGCACGACTCACGTAAGCGAGCACGTCTCACGTATTGCCGAATCAATATCTCCTCGGTCTTGGCGACTTACCTATATACCAAGCATGGATTCGAAAGTGAAGAAATTGTCGCGTGATATTGTTTCCCTTATTCTTGCACTCACTTTGGTCGTGATTTTCTACGTCCTGCCCCTTAAGGGAGAAATGTGTTCTACAATGATCTCTGCAGTTGATGGAGACAACTTTTCGGCTTTACAGAAAAGGGCGTTCGCCAGTTTTAGATCAACCTGTCGCAGAGAGTCACCCCTACAGAGTAAGTAATGTTATTGTTTAATGTCTTTGTCCCCAATAAAGGGGTTCTAAGAATAAAAACAAGTACAATGATTACTAGATTACCCTTTTCTGTTAAATGAATGTTATAGGCCTATACAGCAAACTAACCATAAACCAGCGTCGTAACGAGATTTTTTTTACATTTATTTATTTAATAATTTTATATTTTTTTATTTTGGTAGTTTTATTACCCTCAAAAATAATGCAGATTGTGGTAATACGTCATCATATTGCGTAGGTTTAGTGTTTCATAGTTTCATAGTAATTGAAACAATGACACTTATGACGACTGTTTTTATTTTTCGAATGCACAAATTTAATGTGATTAATAAAATAAATGTAGGCTCTTGCAACAGTAAAACGCGAGCATGAGGCATTTATCCGCTGTATTTTGAGCTAATAGTTACCGGTATTCAAGTTGAATTTTATAGGTTATCCCTGAATACTGGTTCTAAACATCATTAGAAGCACCTGCTTATCTTGCTTCAATTTTTCTTTTTATCGCATATAATCCTGCTTTGGGCATTCATTCGACGTCAATTGACTTGGAATGTGCTTCGGGTGAAACATATAATATTATTAGAACAACATCACATTTCCTGGCTGTTAATCTTATATTCTTGATCCCAACACGAGTTATGCTGACCCGAAAACGAGTACGGCCCATTCGGATCCTTCTCCGGGTCGATGATTACTCTGCACTTAGTCCCAGTAGTGTTTTACTTTAAAACGACGCCATAGGTAATTTACAGGATGGGTAACTATAGTCCTATCCACTGAAAAATATAATAACCATAAAACACACTGATTATAATTATCGAAACAGTATCAATCCTTTAAACAAAAACTTCAAACAGAAGAAGAAAAGCTAAACTATTGAAGTATTGTAAAATTCATAAAAATTGTATTTTGAACTTCAATTACCCGAACTCCAATTACCCGAATGTAAACCCGATATGGACAGACATAAAAAACCTGCAAAACAAAAAATTAAGTCGCTGTCTACACTTATACCAACTTTGAACGACTACACTTTGACTGACTGGTTGGGTGGTATGTGAAACTGGGAGGCTAGAAATAAATTCGATATACACAACGATTGTTGTTACTTTGTTGCCAATAACTCAAATGTCACGCCTTCAACTGCCCTTTATTTCAGCAACAACATTTGAGGGAATTCCACTCTGTGCTCAAAATACGTTTCTGGGTAACATGGAGCTTCAGCTGCCGATGACGTCACCAATCAGACTAGAGGTCACAATTAGCTGTTATGATAATGTAAATTGCTTCTTTTCTCCTGATGGTCCTGGTATTGGCGGAGCATTGTACAAAATAGGTGAGTAGTATACGGTTGACATTCAACCAAAGGTCAACCAAAATCAATTCAAACAATTACTATCATCTGATAGCCACCGCCAGGTGGAGAAATATACCTGCATCTTAGCACTCTTGTATTGTGTCAATTCTCCATAAAGTAAGTTTACAAATTTCCTCTGTGTGCAATACAGGTCCAAAAGGTGATATATTACCCACCCCAGCCCTCATCTTCCTCAAAATATGTTCACACCAAAAAAATATGTATATATTTTTTATTCTCGTCAAGCAGGTTCCCTTAAACGTTTTAGGTAGACAAGAAAATGATTGCCATACTCTTCTGCGCTGTTTGATTTACTTGTTTTCAATATGCAGTCAATTATTAAATGATACGGTCAAGTTATTAAGCAGCCCGTCTTGATTAAACAATTTACCGATTGAGATGCTTCCATAAACAAAAGTAAAACAATTGTTCAGCAGTCTCTTCTCCTCACCCGTTACTTATTTATAATAACAAAATTAAGATGTGATTTTCCTGCTTTAAGTTGCAAGACGGTTCAAAGTTACAAAGCTAATTTCTTTGGGGAGGCGCAGTAGCCTCATTTTAGTACGAATTATTTGAAAACATTTATGGTTTCACTTTTCAAGTCCTGAAACAGTAGTCTTTAAAATAGTACTCAAACCACGTTCAAACAATTTTAGAAACGGCCACGTTATCTTCAGTTGAATTACGTTCAAGTAAAACATGTTCAAACATTAAAATAATGTAAATATTATGGAATGTAACACAAGGCATTGAACTGGAAGGTTTACAATGATAAATTCACCAACTTTATTCGTTTTCTTTCGATATTCATTGAACAATGTTAATAACAGATGAAATTGTTCACGATATTGTGATAACTTTTACTTACTTTGATGCAGAGCTGTACAGTATTTATGCGAGGATCTACAAACGATCCTCCTCAACCTCCTCTCAATCGTTCGAACGAGTTCAGTTAAAGAATGGCGTAAAGTACACCGGAGTACCACTCAATATCACATACGATAACGGTCGCTTCGAGGTAGTAGTCCAAGGGGTGCAAGATTCCAACCTGACCTACGTCGTCACATCTCCACCTCAACTCAGCTGGTTTGTTACTTGTTACAGCGAAAACCTGATTGAATTCAGTTTCACTGAGCCCTGTATTAATGATTACAATCCACTGATCGTCCGTCCTTATTAAGGCTAAGAAACAAATGATGGGAACATTGTGCCGACTAAACAGACCATCAATGGAAACATAAACATTTGTCCGACGCCCTCACTCAGCGTTTCATCAAATCATAATCTTAAGCTTTTGAAGGTTAAGTTGATCCCATTCATATTTTTGGAAAGGTTGAGAATTGTGTAATTCTTTCCAAGGAAATATCTTTCATATGGAATTCAGTTAATGAAAAAAAAACCACCACAACAACAGCAGCAGCAGCAGCAGCAGCAGCAGCAACAGCAGCAACAGCAGCAGCAACAGCAGCAGCAACAACAACAACAGCAACAGCAACAACAACACAAGCAACAACAACAACAACAACAACTTATGGCAGCAGACTTACCTGGTAAACTTCCATTGTTTACGTAGTTCTGAGCATGAGCACATTACCCAGAACAATGGATTTACCTGGTAAGTCTGCTGCCACCTAGACTCCCAAAAGTCCCCCATTTTAAGCAAATTGTTGAAAGCATGCAAAGATTGACGATTATACGTAATCCATTGTTTCCAAAACATTGAAAATTAACACATTAATTTGTTTACATGATTGTGTACATCTTTCACCAAATTGTTTGCCTTGTAGTATAACACTTTTGTAATTTAAATTAAGACTTCATTTTGCAACTGTAAACACATGTTGAAGTCTGCGTGTGACTAAAAAGACAATAGTGGCGAGAGCCCGAGTGTTTCGTGGATAGCGATTTAAACTTGTTTTACCTCGCCAGTCAATGATTTTTAAAGAAAATTTCACTTTTTGTTTTCTTCTTTTCTTACACAGTATTGTAAAAAGTCATACATTATTTAGTGAACGCATTTTGTTGAAAACAAGTTGGTAAACTTTCCGAACTTCGTAACAAGCGGTATATACCCTTTAACACACACACACTTATTGTTAATGATTCTTAAAGGGGCACGGTCGTCGTGATCGCAGAGACTCTTTGGGCAGACATTACACATGGAACTCGCACCCCGTTACTGCACACGCGCAAGATAACATTGACGGCATCCTCAAGCTTTGTTTGTGATGTGACGGTTAACGCGCGCGCGTTACGTAGTTTACTGGGTGAGAGTTCATATTTCCATGTCCAGCCACAAACAGACTATGATCACAACGACAGTGCTCCTTTAATCTTAGAATAAACAAAGATTACTAGAAAATACTGTACGTCACATTTCAAAAGTAAGCAATTATATTAAACAAAATCGACATTGCCCAGAACTGTTCCAATTTCAATGTATTTGGTAAACACCGTGACTCGCGTAACCCGTTCCGCACATGACGTGTTGAAACAACACCTCTTAGGTCGGTGCGAGAGTTGGGTTTTGTTGCATTAACTCCACCTTAAATAATTCCGTTAATTAGCTGTTCCGACAATTCAGTCGGAACAGCTATTGTTTCTGTCAAGATTTTTATTTTTTTAGCTGTTCCGACGTGGTAGTCGGAACAGCTATTGTAATCGTCGAGATTTTTATTAGCTGTTCCGACCTTTCAGTCGGAACAGCTTTTGAAATCGTCCAGATTTTTATTCTTTTTATTATTAGCTGTTCCGACCTTTCAGTCGGAACAGCTTTTGTTTTCGTCCAGATTTTTATTTGTTTTATTAGCTGTTCCGACCTTTCAGTCGGAACAGCTATTGTTTTCGTCCAGATTTTTATTTTTAGCTGTTCCGACCTTTCAGTCGGAACAGCTATTGTTTTCGTACAGATTTTTATTTTTAGCTGTTCCGACCTTTCAGTCGGAACAGCTATTGTTTTCGTCCAGATTTTTATTTTTAGCTGTTCCGAACTTTCAGTCGGAACAGCTATTGAAATTGTCCAGATTATTTTTTTTTTCTTTTTTTTTTTCTTTCTTTCCCTCAAATCGTATTGACTTAACCTGTGTCTCTTTCGAAGACCATATGTTATTCTTAGAATTATCAAAAGCAGACAAATCTTATATCATATTAAAGCTTAGGCCCTGACTTAAATTTTAGATGTAATTAGATTAAAATTCTTAATTAATTATTCACGTCACAGCTGTATGAATATTTAATTAGTCAATCTTGTTAACACCATATCTCTAAAAGTACACATTCGATCTTCAAACGTTTTTCAGATATGGGATTGTCTCGTAACATAGATGTGAAATCTGTTCCAACATTTTTCGTCACGTCATCATGACGTCATTTGTAGGCGTATTTTTCTTTTTGTGTACACAAAAATCGTTTTAAATACGTTTAGGTGGTTCAAACACAAACCGTGGCTACAACGCTGTGCTTATTGATTAGGTCCAGTCACCTTCAATTACTCAGTTAGCCTGGAAAATGGCTAGGGAACTGGGAAAGCCAATCAATAATGGGACGTATCTCATTCGCCCAGAAGTAATTATATTATTGACAAACAATCTCAATTAATTAATCACGTGACAAAGCTGTATAAATATTTAATTAGCAAAACTTGTTTCTGTCATATCTCAAGAAGTATACACCCGATCCTCAAACTTTTTTCAGTTACAGACTCCTTGGACATGGGAGATTAGCCTTGGGTAACCGTGACCTCATGTTGACCTTTACTTCCGGGTCAACCGGAAGTGGGACCATTTCTCAAGCACTACACACCCGATTTTCAAATCTTTTCAGTTATAGACTCCTTGGACATGGGAGATTAGCCTTGAGTAACCGTGACCCCATGTTAACCTTTACCTATGGGTCAACCGGAAGTAAGACCATATCTCAAGAACTACACAACCAATTTTCAAACTTTTTTCAGTTATAGACTTCTTGGGCATTGGAGATTAGCCTTGGGTAACCGTGACCCCATGTTGACCTTTACTTCCGGGTCAACCGGAAGTGGGACCATATCTCAAGAACTACACAACCGATTTTCAAACTTTTTTCAGTTCTAGACTCCTAATGGGCATTGGGGATTAGCCTTGGGTAACCGTGACCCCATAGCTCGAAAAACCCATATCTCCCGAACCACACTTCATAAATTCGTAATGATTTGTAGCTACTTTGACCTTTACTTTCGGTTTCAAACAAGATCCGATCTTGTTTGATTTGTTTACACTGCGATGAATACGCATGATCACATGCATTCATTTCAAACACGATTACAGGATATACACAATGTAATTAGTTCCATTCTCGAGCTACAAAAACAACTTTTATGGTCAACAGAACGGAACAGCTCTGTGATTGTTCACAATCACTACATATCTAGTTTCTTATTATTATCCTTTCTTTCCATAAAATCGTATTGACTTAACCTGTGTCTCTTTCAGATGTCATATGTCTTTCTTAAAATAATCAAAAGTAGACAAATCATATACCATTGTAAAGCTTAGGCCCTGACTAAATTTTAGATATAATTAGATTAAAATTCTTAATTAATTATTCACGTCACAGCTGTATGAATATTTAATTAGCCAATCTTGTTAACACCATATCTCTAAAAGTACACATCCGATCTTCAAACTTTTTTCAGATATGGGATCGTCTCGTAATATAGATGTGAAATCTGTTCCAACATTTTTCGTCACGTCATCATGACGTCATTTGTAGGCGTATTTTTCTTTTTGTGTACACAAAAATCGTTTTAAATACGTTTAGGTGGTTCAAACACAAACCGTGGCTACAACGCTGTGCTTATTGATTAGGTCCAGTCACCTTCAATTACTCAGTTAGCCTGGAAAATGGCTAGGGAACTGGGAAAGCCAATCAAGAATGGGACTTATCTCATTCGCCCAGAAGTAATCTATATTATTGACAAACAATCTCAATTAAATATTCACGTGACAGCGGTATGAATATTTAATTAGCAAAACTTGTTTCTGTCATATTTCAAGAAGTATACACCCGATCCTCAAACTTTGTGCAGTTATAGACTCCTAATGGCATTGGATATTAGCCTTGGGTAACCGTGACCCCATGTTGACCTTTACTTCCGGGTCAACCGGAAGTGGGACCCTATCTCAAGAACTACACACCCGATTTTCAAATCTTTTCAGTTATAGACTCCTTGGGCATGGGAGATTAGCCTTGAGTAACCGTGACCCCATGTTGACCTTTACCTATGGGTCAACCGGAAGTAAGACCTTATCTCAAGAACTAAACAACCAATTTTCAAACTTTTTTCAGTTATAGACTTCTTGGGCATTGGAGATTAGCCTTGGGTAACCGTGACCCCATGTTGACCTTTACTTCCGGGTCAACCGGAAGTAAGACCATATCTCAAGAACTACACAACCAATTTTCAAACTTTTTTCAGTTATAGACTCCTAATGGGCATTGGATATTATCCTTGGGTAACCGTGACCCCATGTTGACCTTTACTTCCGGGTCAACCGGAAGTGGGACCCTATCTCAAGAACTACACAACCGATTTTCACACTTTTTTCAGTTATAGACTTCTTGGGCATGGAATATTAGCCTTGGGTAACCGTGACCCCATGTTTACTTTACTTCCGGGTCAACCGGATGTAACACCATATCTCAAAAACTACACAACCAATTTTCAAACTTTTTTCAGTTATAGACTTCTTGGGCATTGGAGATTAGCCTTGGGTAACCGTGACACCATGTTGACCTGTACTTCCGGGTCAACCGGAAGTGGGACCATTTCTCAAGCACTACACACCCGATTTTTAAACTTTTTTCAGTTATAGACTCCTTGGGCAAGGGAGATTAGCCTTGGGTAACCGTGACCCCATGTTGACCTTTACTTCCGGGTCAACCGGAAGTAACACCATATCTCAAAAACTACACAACCGATTTTCAAACTTTGTTCAGTTATAGACTCCTAATGGCATTGGATATTAGCCATGGGTAACCGTGACCCCATGTTGACCTTTACTTCCGGGTCAAGCGGAAGTGGGACCCTATCTCAAGAACTACACACCCGATTTTCAAATCTTTTCAGTTATAGACTCCTTGAGCATGGGAGATTAGCCTTGAGTAACCGTGACCCCATGTTGACTTTTACCTATGGGTCAACCGGAAGTAAGACCTTATCTCAAGAACTACACAACCAATTTTCAAACTTTTTTCAGTTATAGACTTCTTGGGCATTGGAGATTAGCCTTGGGTAACCGTGACCCCATGTTTACCTTTACTTCCGGGTCAACCGGAAGTAACACCATATCTCAAAAACTACACAACCAATTTTCAAACTTTTTTCAGTTATAGACTTCTTGGGCATTGGAGATTAGCCTTGGGTAACCGTGACACCATGTTGACCTGTACTTCCGGGTCAACCGGAAGTGGGACCATTTCTCAAGCACTACACACCCGATTTTGAAACTTTTTTCCAGTTATAGACTCCTTGGGCAAGGGAGATTAGCCTTGGGTAACCTTGACCCCATGTTGACCTTTACTTCCGGGTCAACCGGAAGTGAGACCAAATCTCAAGAACTACTCAACCGTTTTTCACACTTTTTTCAGTTATAGACTTCTTGGGCATGGGATATTAGCCTTGGGTAACCGTGACCCCATGTTTACCTTTACTTCCGGGTCAACCGGAAGTAACACCATATCTCAAAAACTACACAACCGATTTTCAAACTTTGTTCAGTTATAGACTCCTAATGGCATTGGATATTAGCCTTGGGTAACCGTGACCCCATGTTGACCTTTACTTCCGGGTCAAGCGGAAGTGGGACCCTATCTCAAGAACTACACACCCGATTTTCAAACTTTTTTCAGTTATAGACTCCTTGGGCAAGGGAGATTAGCCTTGGGTAACCGTGACCCCATGTTGACTTTTACCTATGGGTCAACCGGAAGTAAGACCTTATCTCAAGAACTACACAACCAATTTTCAAACTTTTTTCAGTTATAGACTTCTTGGGCATTGGAGATTAGCCTTGGGTAACCGTGACCCCATGTTTACCTTTACTTCCGGGTCAACCGGAAGTAACACCATATCTCAAAAACTACACAACCAATTTTCAAACTTTTTTCAGTTATAGACTTCTTGGGCATTGGAGATTAGCCTTGGGTAACCGTGACACCATGTTGACCTGTACTTCCGGGTCAACCGGAAGTGGGACCATTTCTCAAGCACTACACACCCGATTTTGAAACCTTTTTCCAGTTATAGACTCCTTGGGCAAGGGAGATTAGCCTTGGGTAACCTTGACCCCATGTTGACCTTTACTTCCGGGTCAACCGGAAGTGAGACCAAATCTCAAGAACTACTCAACCGTTTTTCACACTTTTTTCAGTTATAGACTTCTTGGGCATGGGATATTAGCCTTGGGTAACCGTGACCCCATGTTTACCTTTACTTCCGGGTCAACCGGAAGTAACACCATATCTCAAAAACTACACAACCGATTTTCAAACTTTGTTCAGTTATAGACTCCTAATGGCATTGGATATTAGCCTTGGGTAACCGTGACCCCATGTTGACCTTTACTTCCGGGTCAAGCGGAAGTGGGACCCTATCTCAAGAACTACACACCCGATTTTCAAACTTTTTTCAGTTATAGACTCCTTGGGCAAGGGAGATTAGCCTTGGGTAACCGTGACCCCATGTTGACCTTTACTTCCGGGTCAACCGGAAGTGAGACCAAATCTCAAGAACTACACAACCGTTTTTCAAACTTTTTTCAGTTATAGATTCCTTATGTACGGGAGATTAGCCTTGAGTAACCGTGACCCTATGTTGACATTTACTTCCGGGTCAACCGGAAGTGGGACCATTTCTCAAGCACTACACACCTGATTTTCAAACTTTTTTCAGTTCTAGACTCCTAATGGGCATTGGGGATTAGCCTTGGGTAACCTTGACCCCATGTTGACCTTTACTTCCGGTCTAAACAGGAAGCTCAAATATTGAGATATTCTTATCTCCTGAACTACTTGTCATAAGGTCGTAGTGTTTGTGATTTCTTGCAGCTCGAAATAAACACAAACTACAATCACTATCTCTAGTATAGTATTGTCTTCGCAGCATGACATATCACCACAACAATTATGTGCATTCGTCGAGCCAAAATATTCTGTAATTTATGTTTTTCAAATGTGTCTATAATATTATGTGACCCTTGTGATCTTGTTCGGGTCAATTAATAAGTGGAATCGGTACAGTAAATGCAGTTATAGTGTTTTCCGTGTATCGTTTATTCTGAAAAGACAAGAAGATGGCCGAAAGTATTAATGGCTGTTTCTACGTCTTCGTCCAGACTTGGAATGAATAAAACAATTAACAATGAATTACAAATGAAGAATATTAATAAAACATAAACCTTATATAAGTAATTAATGAACTTGTTCGGAATATAATTTATACTAAACCAAGGAAACTAAGATAGAGCTAGGGTTCCCGCCAAAAGTTCAATGACGGTCGCCATCTTGGAAATATTTAAAATGCACCATCTCGATGTGAAAACATCGTATACATGCTATTTGCTACGGAAACTACCACAGTTGAATAAAGTTAATGGTCTGGAAATAACAATGTTATCAGGAATGCTGATTTATACAAACTAGCAATGACTTAACTTGCTCAGAGAAAGTCTCTTCTCATAAGATTAATTAAATAACTTTAAATCAAGAAATATAAAATACACTAAGTAATAGTAAATGATTTGCGTCTATGAATAAGTGAGTAAAGAGTATGAATTATAAAATGAGAAATCGGTTACCTGAAAAGACAAGAAGACGGACGAAAGTGTTAACGGTTGTTTCTATGTCTTCGTCCAGACTTTGAATGAATAAGGGAGAGTCCGCCACCAACGGTAAGAAGGTGGACTCAAGATTTGGCTTGATGAATATTCATATATAGTTACGCAATGAATTAAAGAATGTAAATTTAGAGGGGGTGGATATATTCTCATACTGGTCACAATTATAAGGTTTTTGGATAGCGGAGTAGCATCGTCACCATAGGTGTAGGAAACTTCTGAACGCGGGAAGGCCCCTAATTCCAAGTAAAGTTAGATCAGCTGCTTATTGAAGAACATGTGGATGAATTCTATATTTCAGATTATTATTGTATTTGCTAAACATTTGATGCAAACATGTCGAACTTTCATTTTACAATAATGGCGATGTAATATTGAGCTGTAGTGTTGATTGATACTTGTGTGCATGGATGGTGTGTTGTGTATGCTTAGACCAACGTGTGCACACACACATTGTGTTGTCATGTAGGCTAGTGTGCTCATTATTCGGTACCTTACGGAGACCAAGGAAAAAACAAAAAAGGGAAAATAAAAGGACACCATAGGGGAATTCTAGAGACTGAGGTGCTCCACGAGGAATTGTGTGTGTAAAGTCTATGGGACGATGTTAAATACTGAGACAAAGGAAATAACAACGCTCCACAGGGATGCATTTTTGAGGTTGTTTTTTGCACACCGTCTTGTGGAGGGTTAGTGTTTTAAATCATGGGCAATGATTTGTCAGTGCAGGGAATTGTTGCTGTAGATTATCATTACAATAATTATTTCGGTGTTTTTCCACCCATAGAATTGAACATGTACATTGTTCATTTGGTGTATTAGTCACATGCTGCCATTAGCTCATGTGGGTGCCTAGCAGTGGTTGACCATTTACAAAAGTAATTTTACTATAGTGTCACCCTGATGTACAATGATAAGCCTTTAATTTTTCACTTTTAAAGATAATTGTAACGCAATAATTGATAAAATCATATACAGTTTAAATTGTGAAACACCTAGAAATATTTCAGATACTTTATCAAAATATTAATTGTTCTCCATATTAATGACTCACCCTATAAATACTTATGGTGTTGCCACCCTTAGAATAGTATAGGCTAGGTCAAATAACTGTTCACTTGTTAGGTAGCCTAATTTTTGTGAATGATCCTACTTGTATTAAACACTTGAAATTGTTGATGTATTCATATATATTTATGACAATTGAAAGAGCAGTTCTAGATATGAGTTCGTAGCAATAATTAATATTATAACAATCTAACTATAACATCGAATTGGTAGATCGAATATCAAGACACCTGGCTTAAAACATGGACATTAAAACTGAAGTCCATCTGCGGTAGGGGTGCGCCAGCATAGCTCCGCTGTGGAGCTTCCGCTGGCAGACCTCTGCTGGGTGATTGGGTAACATGGTTGTCGGGGATGCGTCTCCTACTTACGCTTGATGATTGTAAAGTTTAAAGTTGCATTGTGCCAATAAAAACTGTCGTCAGACGCTCAGAAAACACAACAGAAAGTCTCATTGTCTCCGTAAAAACTGTGGTCTGAACCCGAAAAGGTAAGTCTAGCTACGCTAAATTACGGAAGCCGGATAGTGCCAGGAGATAAGAAGTGAAATATATTTTTCATGAGCGCGGAAATATTTTTTTTGTACCATTTATCTGGCGGCCGCCACATAATTATCTGGCGGCTGCCACATTATCCGGCGGCCGCCACTTAATTATCCAGCAACCGCCACTTATTATCCGGCGGCCGCCACTTATTATCCGGCGGCCGCCACTTAATTATCTATACCACACGTTCTTTATTTTGCGGATTTTAAGAGGACAGGACATAGGATTCGGGGGGACATTAAAGTGGACATATCATAGGAACCAGGGGAGTAAAGAGGACAGGTCATAAATGATCATGGGGGTTAAGAGGACAGGTCATAATGATCAAGGGGGTTAAGACGACATGTCATAGGATCCGGGAGGGGGCGGGGTTAAGGGTAAGAGGGCATGTCATAGGATCATAATTGGGGGGGTGAAAAGACATGACTTTGGTGTCTCTATGGATCACTCCCCCTTCTCTGCCATCTTCTCTGCCCCCGGGACCTATGAGCTTTCCTCTTTACTCCCCTGGTTCCTATGATATGTCCTCTTACCCCCCCCCCCTCGAATCCTATGACCCGTCCTCTTAAAATCCGCAAAATAAAAGAACGTGTGATAATTAAGTGGCGGCCGCCGGATAATTAAGTGGCGGCCGCCGGATAATTAAGTGGCGGCCGCCAGATAAATGGTTCAAAGAAATATTCTCGCGCTCATAAACAATTATTTCACTTCTTATTTGCTGGCACTATCCGGCTTCCGTAAGTGCTTAACTAATAGCAAGTTCAACCGTTATTGGTTACGACCGCGAACACGCACCCCTGTTTGGTTGCAACGGCCCTGTGGTTCGCTGTCAGCACATACTGACAGCGGCCCTCACTGCAGGTACCATTCTCTGGCGACTTATACCACGAGCAAAGCGATCCTCTCATATGAGTCACTTTGTTATTTATGACTGTCGGTAACAGTTACTATAATTGTGTATTTTCAAATGATAATGGTAATCATTATTTTGTTGTGTTGTTTACCTAGAGTAGGTCCAAGTAGTTCTTATCTGCAATTTGATTTTGCAACAGTATGTCCATAACTGTCAAAGGATAATCAACATTACATACAATTTACAAAGTTTATCTTGCTATCACACCAGAGCTTAAAGCTCGCGGGCAAGTGTCAAAGACCACTATCCACACTTGACCCATAATGCAATATTAATACTACTACTAACAATACTGAGTTCTTACATACATCGATTTACATACATCGATTTATCACACCCGATGGGCGTTTCAGTATTTTGCCTGCAAGTGGAGCTGAGTTTTGTGAGTTAGGAGACGTTTTTCCTTTACATATCACCATGTAAAGGTTTACACGGTGCTGTAGAGCAATATGGGTCTTCAAAGGTAAGCAAAACGCTGAACAATCAAAATGATCATTATAGTATGTTTTTGGTTCTGTCAGGATTTGTCAACGACGATTCAAACTTGACAACTTGTGTTATATGCGAAAGGTAAACCAATACTTTTGTTTGATTGAACAAAGAAAGATTCCTTTCATAGAACTCTGTGTTTTACTATACGTAAGCATTCAACGCGTGATACCCAAGGCAAGCCTCTCATAATTAGTTGTTTCTGTTGGCAATATTGCCACGTTTCAACCTGTAGTTAAGTTGAACAATCAAGTAAGCCTTGACACTGTCGCCAAGAAAAAGGAATACACGGCTCAATACCCCTGCTCTCCCTTCCTGGTAAAGTTTCCATGGTTTCCTTTGTCATTTTGTAATGGAGCATTTTGCTAAAAATAAATAATTAAATTAATTATAGGTTGGTTACAGCCGCGCGACACCAGCAATGATTTTTGTGTAGGTATAGACCTACTTGGCGTGAAAATGTATAGCTTTAACTGGAATATAGCGGCACTACTCAGTTATTCTTTGCAGCGACGTAGCCACGGGGGGGGGGGGGCCTTGGGGCCACGTGCCCCTCCCCACCCCCCACAAATGTTCAGTGCCCCCAGGTGCCCCCCCCCCCCCACGAAATCAAATCGACAACAAAGACAAGTAAAAAGAATGATAACAAAACAATACAAAGTTATATCCAGAATACATCTGCTACGCTTTCATTTACGATAAATTTAAACAAAACCAAAAACTTTAATCGTGTTCCATGCCATTATTGTTAATACTAATGATACCAGTTCTTATATAGCGCTTTATACTCCCGATGGGTGTCTCAAAGCGCTCAGTATTTTTCATACAAGGTATGTGGAGTTACGTGTTGAAGTATGAGACCTATTCATTTGCATAGCACCATGTAATGGTTTACAAGGTGCTGTGGCGCAATATGCAGCCAATCAAACCAGGAACAACCGGGCGAACCCCTTCTCTTTACGATAAGTGCACTGGGTTCTTTTTCGTGCATTACACAACACACGGGACCTAGGGCTTAACGTCCCATCTGAATGACGAATCATGTGGTTAGGTGTCTTGCTTTACCGGAAGTAAGATCATTTCTCAAGCACTACACCCCCGATTTTCTAACTTTTTTCAGTTATAGACTACTTGGGCATTGGATATTAGGCTTGGGTAACCGTGACCCTATGTTGACCTTTAGTTCCGGGTAAACAGGAAGTGAGGCCATATCTCAAGAACTACACAACCGATTTTCAAACTTGTTTCAGTTATGGACTCCTAATGGGCATTGGAGATTAGCCTTGGGTAACCGTGACCCTATGTTGACCTTTAGTTCCGGGTAAACAGGAAGTGAGGCCATATCTCAAGAACTACACAACCGATTTTCAAACTTGTTTCAGTTATGGACTCCTAATGGGCATTGGAGATTAGCCTTGGGTAACCGTGACCTCATGTTGACCTGTACTTCCGGTTCAACCGGAAGTGGGACCATATCTTAAGAATTACACGCCCGATTTTCAAACTTTTTTCAGTTATAGACTCCTTGGGCATGGGATATTAGCCTTGGGTAACCGTGACCCTATGTTGACCTTTAGTTCCGGGTCAACCGGAAGTGAGACAATATCTCAAGAACTACACACCCGATTTTCAAACTTTTTTTAGTTATAGACTCCTTGGGCATGGGAGATTAGCCTTGGGTAACCGTGACCCCATGTTGACCTTTAGTTCCGGGTCAACCGGAAGTGACACCATATTTCAAGAACTACACAACCGATTTTTTAACTTGTTTCAGTTATAGACTCCTAATGGGCATTGGAGATTAGCCTTGGGTAACCGTGACCTCATGTTGACCTTTACTTCCGGGTCAACCGGAAGTGACACCATATCTCAAGAACTACACAACCGGTTTTCAAACTTTGTTTAGTTATATACTACTTGGGCATTGGAGATTAGCCTTGGGTAACCTGGACTCCATGTTGACCTGTACTTCCGGGTCAACCGGAAGTGGGACCATATCTTAAGAATTACACACCCTATTTTCAAACTTTTTTCAGTTATAGACTCCTTGGGCATGGGAGATTAGCCTTGGGTAACCGTGAACCTATGTTGACCTTTAGTTCCGGGTCAACCGGAAGTGAGACAATATCTCAAGAACTACACACCCGATTTTCAAACTTTTTTTAGTTATAGACTCCTTGGGCATGGGAGATTAGCCTTGGCTAACCGTGACCCCATGTTGACCTTTAGTTCCGGGTCAACCGGAAGTGACACCATATTTCAAGAACTACACAACCGATTTTTAAACTTGTTTCAGTTATAGACTCCTAATGGGCATTGGAGATTAGCCTTGGGTAACCGTGACCTCATGTTGACCTTTACTTCCGGGTCAACCGGAAGTGACACCATATCTCAAGAACTACACAACCGGTTTTCAAACTTTGTTTAGTTATATACTACTTGGGCATTGGAGATTAGCCTTGGGTAATATTGACTCCATGTTGACCTGTACTTCCGGGTCAACCGGAATTGACACCATATCTCAATAACTACACAACCGATTTTCAAACTTTTTTAGTTATAGACTCCTTGGGCTTGGGAGATTAGCCTTGGGTAACCGTGACCCCCATGTTGACCTTTACTTCCGGGTCAACCGGAAGTGGGATCATATCTCAAGAACTACACAACCGATTTTCAAACTTATTTCAGTTATAGACTCCTTGGGCATGGGAGATTAGCCTTGAGTAACCGTGACCCCATAGCTCGAAAAACCCATATCTCCCGAACCACACGTCATAAATTTGTTATGTTTTGTTGCTTACTTTGACCTTTACTTTCGGTTTCAAACAAGATCTGGTCTTGATTTGTTTACACTGCGATGAACACGCTTGATCACATGCATTCATTTCTAACACGATTACAGGATATACACAAAGTAATTAGTTCCATTCTCGAGGTACAAAAACAACTTTTATGGTCAACAGAACGGAACAGCTCTGTGATTGTTCACAATCACTACATCCCTAGTTAGCTGTTCCGACCTTTCAGTCGGAACAGCTTTTGAAATCGTCCAGATTTTAATTTTTTTAATTATTATTAGCTGTTCCGACCTTCCAGTCGGAACTGCTATTGTAATCGTCGAGATTTTCAAAACGTTTTACCTACGTTTTTTTTCTTTCCGCCAAAACGCCATAGGTTTAACACACGATTGTTGTTTATTCGTAATCTTAGAAACAGTATAAATAACAGACTTGAGTCCTATATTGAATCGAAGCTTAGTACATAACTTAATCACTAAATGTTATACTGTTTAATTTCTTAATCAATTAGCTGAGTTATAATGACATGAATATTTAATTAGGCAATCTTGTTACCACCATATCTCCCAAAATTAAACGTCAAATTTTCAAATTTTCTTCAGATGTTGACTCTCTGGGTATTGCACAATGACGTAATTTTATGTCACGTCATCGTGACATCATTTATAGCGTGTTTCGTATCCGTGTACAAAGTAATGAAGAACAGTCTAAACTCGCACTAAGTCCTGAGGCCGTGTGCTGTCGTATTCTTTGTACTCTTGACATGAGACTGCAACGATGGCGGACTTTGAACAAGTCTATATATACAGATTAAATATAAGGTATCGAATCAAAGCTAATGTCATGATGGTCTGATGGCACCACGGTAAGTTTATTACCAAGTCAATGATCGCAGGTTCGAGGCCCTTCGGGGTCTTGACGATTTCAATATAATAAAAGCAAACATTTTACTTTTTTTTTAACAATGAGAAACTTGTACCTACATTAAAACGAACAGTACCACATATTCTTTTTCCTATTTTTGGCTCCTGAGAATTTTATTTTCCCGGAAAATAAAACGAGAATTATTTTGTGGTATGGTCATGGTTAGGCCTAAACACTAAAGAGCACTTGCAAGAGTTGATTATAATTTATAGCATGGCCTATTTCTACCTCCGACGATGATTATAATCTATATAGCCTGAAATAGAACGATTTCACAAAACGATTTGTGTACGCACAAAATCATCTTGTTTACGAAGTCAGAATTATTTTGTTTACTAGCAATCACTGTTTATTCTGATTTAATATGCTTACTCAGAATCATTTTAATCAAGTGTAATGTGTGTGCTTCATCTGCCTCAGCATAGGTAGTACCATGGAGGTGAGCACCGGGTTAGGCAGACAGGCGACAAAAACTTCTTCGAGTGGAGTAGCGCTATTTTTGCAGTTTTTTCGCTTTACGTGTGTTGTCAATCACCACAAAGTGACAGCAATTTCTTTCTGAAACTTATCAGAGAGGACAAACCTGTGTGAAACATAAACACCTGTTTCTTTACTTATTATTTGGCTTCGATCTAGGCATCATAATACTCCGTCTACGTAAAAGTGGACCGTGCACGGACGAATACACCTGCCCGAGATTTGGAAGTTTACACGGCATACACATTTTATAAATGAACATCGAAATGGTGGTACTATCAATGTAGGCCTATGTCTTGTGGTGAATCATGATGATGTAGTGTTAAGTGTAATTCAGAAACTTCACAATCTTTATCAACAAGTGTAATTATTGTATATTGTATGTGGACGCAGATGAAATGGCCTGAGTCAGGTGTGGTGTATAAATCTCAACGCTTTATTAACTCTTATGCAACACTTTATATACAGTTTGATGCGGATGAATATAACCCAATTAGATCATAATAATTATAGTGCCGGGCCACCGAGGTATTAATATATGTTTCTTGTAGTTTAAGTAGATACGACATTCTCCCTTTACTTTAATCAATTATCTACAGTCCATGTACTATAAATTATAAAATTAACCCGAACACTTGTAACTACAATTCATAAACCCATGAGTACTTGTTTTGTGAAACATGCATATCTTTTCAATAATACCATTTTACTCAATGTACCTTATTTCTGTTTTACCTTTCACCAAACCTGTTTAATGTCAGAGTATACCAACTTAAAAGTAATACTGTTTATAAAAACAATTTAAATAAAGTTTAATACATAACATAGTCACTCATCCATTTGGGTTTTTGTTTTACTCTCTCACTTCGTCTTAATGGTTTCTTTTCCCCTGGTTCAGCCTTTGAACCCATGTTACCGGTTTTGGATTTTGTATGAGCCTTTTCTTCAAGCTCAAACTGAAACAATAAATCATCTGAATCGGTTGGTCTTGCTTTGATTAGTTTACTTATATTCCATTTCCTACCATCGCTAGTGACATATGTACGAGGACTGATTTTTCTACTTATCAGAATTGGGTCGGAATATTTTCTGTCTCCTTTCACCACAAATCCAGGTTTTTTCACTCTTACCCAGTCTCCAACATTCAACTGAACTTCTTTAACATTTCTCTTCTTGTCATAGTAAGTTTTGGAACTTTTTTGTTTGCTTATTACTCGTTCACGGACTTTGGATTCTAAATGCATCCTACTTACTATCTTGGGTATAGGCAACCCCACAATGTTAAGTTTCGTTCGCATGTGTCTTCCATGAATTAAAACACTCGGAGCAATACCTGTAGTGGCGTGTGGTGTAGCTCTAAATACTGTCAAGTATTCGTATACTGTTGTTTTCCAAGGTTTGTTCAAATTGATAGCATTTTGGATTGCATTTTTCAACACACCGTTAAATCTTTCAACAGCTCCATTACTCTGTGGATAATACAGAGATGAAAAACCATGACGAATACCTCTTTCATCTAAAAATTCAGTAAACTCTTGTGAGGTAAATTGTACACCATTGTCACTAATGATTTCATCAGGGTAGCCCTCTCGGCTGAAAACTGGTTGCATTGGAGCTTTAGTTTGTTTGACACTCTTATCATTAAGCTGACATGTTACACATGACTTCACAATATTTTCTACTTGTCTATCCATACTCGGCCACCAATACAATTCTCTTAATCTTTGTTTTGTTCGTGTCATACCCTGATGTGATTCATGAGCTAATTGCAACATAGCACCAGTTAAGTCTTTTGGGATTACAATTATATCCTTTCTCATAATTACATTGTCACAGACTGTTAATTCATCTTGGATCACAAAATATGGTTTTAACACAAACTCCATTTCGGAACTAATGTGACGCAATTTGTTAGGCCAACTAGTTTGAACGTATCTCTTTACCGTGCTTAACACTTGATCTTCTTTTGTACATTCTTGTAACTTCTTAAGTGTGACACCTTTACACAGAGTTTCAAGTGCGATGTGACAAATAACTTCATCATCATAATCAAATTCATGCGCGACACCAGGCAAAGGTAATCTAGACAATGCATCGGCAAATTTGTTTTCATTTCCCTTTTTGTACTGCATGTCATAATTGTACTTCATTAATCTTGCTGACCAGCGTGCGATACGCATTGATTGGCGGTCAGAGCCTTTCTTAAGTAGCGTAACCAACGCTTGATGATCTGTGCGCAAGCAAAATTTCCTTCCCCACAGGTAAGTATTGAACTTTTCGCATGCCCAGACGCAAGCTAGTGCTTCTTTTTCACCTACAGAGTATTTTCTTTCTGCGCTGGATAGTGTGCGGCTGGCGCATTGGATTGTAATTTCTTGACCATTTTTCACCTGACTGAGCACAGCCCCGAGACCATACGCAGATGCGTCTGTTGTTAGAGTTACATCTAAATTAGGGTCGTACATACCAAGAATTGGGCTTTTGGCAATCGTATTCTTTAGTGATTCAAAACTATGCTGTACAACTTCTGACCATACAAACTTCTCATCGTTGCGTAACAGTGCTCTTAATGGTTCTACCACTGTGGCAAACTGTGGAATGTACTTTGAAAAATAACCAGCTAAACCCATAAATGATCTTAGACTTTTCTTGTCATGTGGTACTGGAGCATTAGTGAGTGCTTCATATTTATCATCTACTTGAATACCTGCTGCGCTAACAGTATGGCCCAGGAATTTCAAGCTCGATTTAGCAAACAAACATTTACCTTTGTTAAGTTTAACTCACTTTTGTAGTCTTTCTAATACAGCTTGTAAGTTTGCATCATGTTCTGATTGATCATTACCGTATACAATTAGGTCATCTAAGTAACTTTGTACTCCCTTTAATCCACTCAGTATAACACTCATCATCTTCTGGAATGCTGAGGGTGCGGATGATAATCCGAAACATACTCTTTTGTACCGAAACAAACCCTCATGTGTGATAAATGATGTCAAGTTTCTCGAATTTTCATGCAACATAAGTTGGTGGTAGGCTGAAGCTAAGTCTAATTGACTGAATATTTTAGCATTCCTGAGCTCAGTGAAAATGTCATCAATTTTAGGAAGTGGATATTTATCTGGAATGATAGCTTCATTTACCTGTCTTAAATCAACACACATTCTTATTTTACCAGATTTCTTCCATGACACTACAATTGGGGATACCCACTCAGAAGAATCGATTTTTTCGATTACATCTTGTTTTTCAAGTTTTTTTAGTTCTTCTGATACCTGATCTCTCACTGCAAATGGTAACCTACGCAATTTCTGACTTACTGGTTGTACATTTTCATTCACCTTGATTTTATGCACAAATCCCTTCACTGGCTTCAATTCATCATTACTGAACATACTTTCAAACTCTTGAATATTTGTAGGCAAGTTTACATCATTTTCTTTGTCAGACTCAACATTATTACAAGTCAAACTTGAACCATCAATATTAATTTGCAATGCTTTTACAAGATCTCTGCCCATTACGTCTGAACCTGATTCAACAACATACACATTTGTAATTGTGGTAGTACCTTTATATGAAACAGTACATTCAAAATAACCAACAACTTTTATGGCATGTTTTGTGAACGATAACAGTTTTTGTTCTAGAGGAGTTGCTCGTAGGGCTTCGGGCAAAAAGTACTTGTCATAAGTGGTTTTCTTTAGGATACTCACTCCTGAGCCTGTATCAACCATTAATGTTAAGTCGACTCCGTTGACTTTGACGTCGCATAATACGGATGCAGTCTTTTCCGCAGTTTTCTCTGTCGCCAAGACGTAAATATCTTCGTCATTGCTGCTCGGTGTATCTTGATCAGCATTTACTTGCATCACTCTCGCTTGTCTCCTCGGTTGTCTACCTCCATAGCTTCCCGTCGTCGCGGCTTCTCTCTGCCTGCACACAGCGCTGAAATGACCAATCTTATGGCATGTATGGCATTCTTGTTGTTTGGCTGGACACGCCCTGTCGTTCGCCAAGTGTGCCTGCGATCCACAACGGTAGCATGATGCATTGGTAGGCGTGGCAGGTCGACTTCGGATAGTTGATATCTTCGGTTTTGGAGAACGGCGGTAGGTTTTTGAAACTTTGTTAACCTTTTCTGTTTGCAAGTTAGCCTGAGTAAGGGTTTTAGCTTCTTTTATTGCCTTTTCGAAGCGTCGTCCCATTTCTTGAGTCTTTTGAAGGGTCAGCTCTTTCTCCATTAGAAGTCTCTCCCGTATCTTGGCGCTAGTTGTTTTCTCGACGACTTGGTCTCTAATCATTTCGTCGTTCATTTCACCAAAATCACATGTTTTTGCAAGTTCTCTTAGTGCAGAGATGAAATTATCTATGCACTCACCGGGTCTCTGAGTTCTTTGTCGGAACATGTATCGTTCTGCAACGACGTTTACGGATGGCTGAAAATGGCTTTTCAGTACTTTTGCTGCGTGTTCGTATGTATTCGAATCATCTACCGAACTTTCTTCGCTCTGTGGCAGCGTTGAATAAACTCTTTGTGCCTCCACACCTATGCAGTGCAAGAGAATTGCTTTCTTTCTCTCTGCCGTGAATTCTTCCCCTCCTATAGCCAGAATGTAGTTCTTGAAGCATGAAAACCATTGCTTCCATAGTATGGCTGGCTCACCTGCTTCTTGTAGAAAAGGGGGTGGTTGAGACAAGGCACTGGTAATACTACTTGTAGTCGCCATGGGTGTGATCGCTACCTCGTCGCCAGATATTGTATATTGTATGTGGACGCAGATGAAATGGCCTGAGTCAGGTGTGGTGTATAAATCTCAACGCTTTATTAACTCTTATGCAACACTTTATATACAGTTTGATGCGGATGAATATAACCCAATTAGATCATAATATAGTGCCGGGCCACCGAGGTATTAATATATGTTTCTTGTAGTTTAAGTAGATACGACAGTAATGGTTACGAATGAGCAACATGATTCAGAAAAGGAAATTAATTCTGAATAAACGTATTGATTCTGAATAAGCAAATTGATTCCGAATAAGTAAATTGATTCCAAATCAGTGAAGTGATTCTGAATAGGCGAATATTAATTCATTCACATTTTATAAATAAAGTGTATTTAACTTTACAATCTACTTCAACAAGCGTAATGGTTACGAATGAGCGAAATCGTTACGAATAAGCGAAATGGTTACGAATCAGCAAATTCAGAATAAGCGAATTAATTTCGATTAAGCGAATTGATTCCGAATAAGCAAATTGATTCCAAATCAGCGAAGTGATTCTGTAGTGAATTCATTGCATTTCTAAGCCAGCTTTGATCCAGGTGTATAGAGGCATCAATGCCTAGCACCATTTCTGTTTAAGTAGGCCTAAGTATTGTAAATACTTTAGCTCCACCCTGATCTGGAGACTTTCAAATAGGGTGGCTTTTGTTGTTAGATAATCCTTTCTTTTGTACCCACTAAGTAGGGCACAATAACTATTCTACATAACTCTGAGAGAGATAAAAAGCACACTGCTTTTCTCACCAGAGACCAGTCTTCAGCTACACTTGGAAGAAACAACATCTATTCCAAGTCTCTCTGAGTTTTATAACATGAGTACAACTTTATATCTAGACAGTTTACTGGAAGCAGGGATAGGAACTGAGTTGGCAGTGTATACTCCTATACAGTAACTTTCCCTGTTGAAAGTCAACTTTACACGTAATTGTATAATACACTCAATTTATCTTAATTTATCTAGCTTAAGCCTAAGTAACATAGTTTAAGGTAAATGTAATATTAACTAAGCGAAGAAGTCCCACTGGATGACTACAACCATACAGCACTTCGTAGACATTCTTAAGCGGCAAATATATTTAAGGTAAGAGGTTATAATTTGTAGAACCTTAAACCCTAAAATTCATTCACATTTTATAAATGAACAACGAAATGGTACTATGTCTTGTGGTGAATCATTGAATGATGTAGTGTTAAGTGTAATTAACTTTACAATCACATCAACAAGCGTGGTTACGAATGAGCAAAATGATTTAGAAAAAGCGAATTAATTCCGAATAAGCGAATTAATTCAGAGTGAGCGAACTGATTCCAAATCAGCGAAGTGATTCTGAATAAGCGAATTGATTCATTCACATTTTATACATGAACATCGAAATGGTACTATGTCTTGTGGTGAATCATTGAATGATGTAATGTTAAGTGTATTTAACTTTACAATCTACATCAACAAGCGTAATGGTTACGAATTAGCGAAACCGTAACGAATAAGCGAAATGGTTACGAATCACCAAAATGATTCAGAATAAGCGAATTAATTCCGAATAAGCGAATTAATTCAGAGTAAAGCAAACTGATTCCAAATCAGCGAAGTGATTCTGAATAAGCGAATTGATTCTTTCCCATTTTATAAATGAACATCGAAATGGTACTATGTATTGTGGTGAATCATTGAATGATGTAGTGTTAAGTGTATTTAACTTTACAATCTACATCAACAAGCGTAATGGTTACGAATGAGCGAAATCGTTACGAATGAGCGAAATGGTTACAAATCAGCAAATTCAGAATATGCAAATTAATTTTGAATAAGTGAATTAGTCCGAATGAGCGTATTGATTCTGAATAAGCGAATTGATTTCGAATAAGCAAATTGATTCCAAATCAGCGAAGTGATTCTGAACAAGCGTCCCGATTCATTCACATGTTATGAATGAACACTATCATTCGTGCGTCTTGTGGTGAATCATTGAAAGATGTAGTGTTAGGTGTTTCACAATTTACATCAACAAGCGCAATGTTTACGAATGAGCGAAGTGATTCAGAATAAGCGAATTAATTCAGAGTAAGCGAACCTTTTAAATAACCTTGGTTAACCGTGACCCCGGAAGTGGGACCCTATCTCAAGAACTACAAGCCAATTGTCAAACTTTTTCAGTTATATAATCCTTGGGCATTGAAGATTAGCCTTGGGTTACCGTCACCCAATGTTGACCTTTACTTCTGGGTCAACCGGAAGTGGGACCATATCTCAAGAACTACACACCCGATTTTCAATGTCTTTTCAGCATAAACCCTTTGAGCATTAAATGTTAGACAAGAGTTACCATGACCCCATGTTGACCTTTATTTCTCGTTTAAAAGCTCCTTTCGATTCAGTATCAGAATGAAGACCAGGTTTAGGTTTTAGGCACACTTAAGTGAAAAAGGGCCTGTCAAAGGTCAAGAGTCTTCTATCTTTGAAGCACTTAATCGAAGCAAAAAAACACGGAACAGCTTTGTGTTTGTCGACAAACACTTAATGTTTAGTTTGTGTTGGACTAGTTTTTCAATAAAAAGATTCCTCATGAAAGTGGGTAAAAAAAACAAGTCTCTAACCTCATGTTGAAACAGTGTATGGCATTTTATCTGATACTCTTTCGTAGGGAAATTTGAAACGTGACGTCATCGAACATTACACACGGGTCTGTACAAAACAAAGAGATTTTTTGTGCCAGTCAAAAGGTTAAATATAATAACGTTTTGATTGAATATCATCAACATTCAGAAGTGAGCTAATTATACTATACTGTAAGCTTTTCTTCTTCTTTTTTAGCGCATAATTCAGTCTGCATTTTCACCTCCCTGCACCCCCCCCCCCCCCCCCCCCATTAACCACCACCACCAGCGCCACTCTGTACAGCTAAAAAGGCCTGAAAATAGCGATCAGTCACTTTCTGAATGCATTAAATTTCATTTACTTATCGAACAGGTTTGTTAGCTGTACCGTACTTTCGCAATAATTAGCTGCCCAGATGGACAACATGTTGGTGTTAATAATCATGTAACTATGCCAGGTTTTATTGCATACCTCAATGCTTCAAAATCACTTTGGATAGTGGTTGCCGGTTTTGCTTGGACCCGGAATTCAACCAGAGAATCCTTTACGCACCAATCATGCGCATTGGGTTGCATATGGGCTAATGTTTTTGACAATTTATGTTTGACGAAGTGTTTGTTTGTACTTTGCTAAACTCGTTTTTTTTAAATGACCCATATGGACAAAATAAAGTTATTTGTCACTCTTTTTCGTTAAAGTTATTGTTTTTGTTTGTCAAACATTTTTTTCAAACACTTGACAATGAACTGTGTTTGATTTATTGCAAGATATATTCTCCTAACTTGCATTGACGTCACTAACCGGCGCACAAGCTGGTCCAATGGCCAACCTTCTTTTGACCTGCTCAAATGACGTCATGTCAATCAGGTTTATTGAATTCTTATGAAATTTCAATCGGTGACATTTCCACATCCACACGCCAACAATGATAACCACCGCCTGTTCGGCCAAGTGTGGTAGTTACCTATAGTAATGATAATAATAATAATAATAATAATAATAACGAAGACTTATAAAGCGCACATATCCACCAAAGGTGCTCAAGGCGCTGAACATCATTCTCAGGCAGTCAGCGTACAAAATTCAATTTACTTTATATTTTGGCTAAGTGGCATTTATGTTTCTAATATCATTACAATCAAGAAAATGTTACATAGGCCTATAAGCACGGTAATGGTTTTCAGATCACCAACGTGGTTATTGTAGTTGCCGAAATCTAATAACGCCTGATCTGAACGAACCGCAAAACAATGAAAAAACAACAAGAACATAATCCAAATTAGTTGCTATCATTATTAAAACTGCATCAATTATTTTTCATGAATGTTTCGCACTTAGTCGTATGGTGTGACTGTTGTTAAAAAATAAACAATGGAAATGAAATTACTTTTTCAAAAACCAATAAAATGGATCTTCTGGCATAGTTTGATGTACAACATAAGGCCTTAAGCCTCCATATATTCGTCAAGCGACTGCTCAACTCCCGAAGACAATTCAAATTCAATTCAATTCAAAAAACTTTTAATCCTTGTTAAGGCAATTACAAATTTGGGCAGCTCCATAATAAAAACAGTTTTAAAATACTAACTAGAGCAACAACACCACAATAAAAAGACGATCATGACCGAACAATGAGTTGTCATTCTGCCGGATCAGTCCAAATAAATAAATCCGCCTGTTGCTACAACTGTAATTACAAAGTCATATTTAAACTCACTTCGGAAATACAAACCACGATCGTATTTTTTTAAGTTGTTGTTTATACTAAAATCATTATACGCGTGACGTCACAGGAGAAGGGCGCCATCACATTGAGGTCATAAGGAGGTGGCCCATTTAATTTGCCAATTCTGTTTCAAATATTTTATCATCGGTTTATCTCTAAGATGGCGGCGAGATTGACGCCAGTGCATAGCGTCTCTATTTTGATTAACGAAACCTTGAAGTCCAGGAAGACTGTCGGTTTTAGCTTTGAAAGCAACCGGTCTCCCATTCAATTCAGTAGCCTCCACTGTGGATATTGGTGTTTAGCTACAAAAGCAACAAGCCACGTACACCATCTTTATTATTATTGCTCAATTTTTTCTGCCGGTAGAAGCCCTGACCTACTTGTTGCTACAACTATAATTGTAAACTCACTTCGAATCTACAAACCACGACTGTGTTTTTGAAAGCAGACTGTTTTTGCACACACACACAAAACTCAAACACGTGACGTAACAGGATTAGAGCAACCCATAAGGAGGTTTTCAATTATTTTGTCAATTTCGTTTCCATTCTGTCATTATAAGTTTACCTTTAACATGACGGCGAGACTGACGTCACAGTGCATGCGTCTATATTTTAATTAACGAAACCTTGAAGTCCAGGAAGACGGTCGGTTAGCTTTGAAAGCAACCGGCCTCCCATTTAATTCAGTATCCTCCACCGTGGAGTGTGGCTATTGCTGTATTGCAACAAAGACAAAAAGAGTTTGTACGTGGGTTGTTGCCTAAATGTTTAATCAATTTTTCTGCCGGTAGAAGTCACGTACGCACCCCCAACTTAATAGACGTAAAGACGAGAAAAGAGCCAACCTTGAACCTGTGCCCAAGAAAGTTTGCGACCATGGCTCAATTAAAAATCAAAAATTAAAGCTAGCTTTTATACTCAACAAGGATAGGCGAATGGAGCAAACATTGAACAAAACAATTTCAATCATCCACCCAGCATTACAAATACATTAGCCAAAATATTTAGGGTTGATTTTATTTAAACATTATCATAATTCCAGGGGAAAATAATTCCTTCAACTTGGAATAGTATCACGAGTTCATGGCTTCCGGGTTCTAAACTAAATTTCCCTTTTCAAGTGCCGCATATTAAAATATACCAAGTTTGAACTTCAGAATGCACAAAACATCCACAGAAAAGCATAAACCGTATGAACTGTTTTCAATAAAACGAAACCGCAGAGTTCAGTTTGTTTTTGCTTGAAAATTTAATAAATGTGAACAATTTTTTACCGATCTAAAAAACAGATTTACGTTTCTTGTTAGCTGTTCCGACCTAGCTGACGAAACGGCTATTGTTTTCGTCGAGATTTTTATTAGTAGCTGTTCCGACATAGGTCGGCACAGCTATTGTTTTCGTCGAGATTATTAGCTGTTCCGACATAGGTCGGAACGGCTATTGTTTTCGTCGAGATTTTTATTCTTAGCTGTTCCGACATAGGTCGGCACAGCTATTGTTTTCGTCGAGATTATTAGCTGTTCCGACATAGGTCGGAACAGCTATTGTTTTCGTCGAGATTTTTATTATTTTTATTATTATTATTAGCTGTTCCAACCTAGCTGTCGGAACAGCTATTGTTTTCGTCGAGATTTTTATTATTAGCTGTTCCGACATAGGTCGGCACAGCTATTGTTTTCGTCGAGATTATTAGCTGTTCCGACATAGGTCGGAACAGCTATTGTTTTCGTCGAGATTTTTATTAGCTGTTCCGACCTAGCTGTCGGAACAGCTATTGTTTTCGTCAAAAATTGTCTTATTATTAGCTGTTCCGACCTTTCAGTCGGAACAGCTTTTGTTTTCGTCCAGATTTTTATTTTTTTTTATTATTAGCTGTTCCGACCTTTCAGTCGGAACAGCTTTTCTTTTCGTCCAGATTTTTATTAGCTGTTCCGAACTTTCAGTCGGAACAGCTTTTGTTTTCGTCCAGATTTTTATTTTTAGCTGTTCCGACCTTTCAGTCGGAACAGCTTTTGAAATCGTCCAGATTTTTATTCTTTTTAGCTGTTCCGACCTTTCAGTCGGAACAGCTTTTGTTTTCGTCCAGATTTTTATTTTTTTAGCTGTTCCGACCTTTCAGTCGGAACAGCTTTTGTTTTCGTCCAGATTTTTATTAGCTGTTCGTCCAGATTTTTATTCTTTTTAGCTGTTCCGACCTTTCAGTCGGAACAGCTATTGTTTTCGTCCAGATTTTTATTAGCTGTTCCGACCTTTCAGTCGGAACAGCTTTTGAAATCGTCCAGATTTTTATTAGCTGTTCCCGACCTTTCAGTCGGAACAGCTTTTGAAATCGTCCAGATTTTTATTTTATTAGCTGTTCCGACCTTTCAGTCGGAACAGCTATTGTTTTCGTCCAGATTTTTATTAGCTGTTCCGAACTTTCAGTCGGAACAGCTTTTGAAATCGTCCAGATTTTTATTTTTAGCTGTTCCGAACTTTCAGTCGGAACAGCTATTGAAATCGTCCAGATTTTTCATTTTTTTTCTTTTTAGCTGTTCCGAACTTTCAGTCGGAACAGCTTTGGAAATCGTCCAGATTTTAATTTTTTTTTATTATTATTATTATTATTATTAGCTGTTCCGAACTTTCAGTCGGAACAGCTTTTGAAATCGTCCAGATTTTTATTTTTTTAGCTGTTCCGACAAATCCTGTCGGAACAGCTTTTGTTTTCGTCCAGATTTTTATTTTTAGCTGTTCCGAACTTTCAGTCGGAACAGCTTTTGAAATCGTCCAGATTTTTATTTTTAGTTATAGACTTCTTGGGCATTGGAGATTAGCCTTGGGTAACCGTGACCCCATGTTTACCTTTACTTCCGGGTCAACCGGAAGTAACACCATATCTCAAAAACTACACAACCAATTTTCAAACTTTTTTCAGTTATAGACTTCTTGGGCATTGGAGATTAGCCTTGGGTAACCGTGACACCATGTTGACCTGTACTTCCGGGTCAACCGGAAGTGGGACCATTTCTCAAGCACTACACACCCGATTTTGAAACTTTTTTCAGTTATAGACTCCTTGGGCAAGGGATATTAGCCTTGGGTAACCGTGACCCCATGTTGACCTTTACTTCCGGGTCAACCGGAAGTGAGACCAAATCTCAAAAACTACACAACCGATTTTCAAACTTTGTTCAGTTATAGACTCCTAATGGCATTGGATATTAGCCTTGGGTAACCGTGACCCCATGTTGACCTTTACTTCCGCGTCAAGCGGAAGTGAGACCAAATCTCAAGAACTACACAACCGTTTTTCAAACTTTTTTCAGTTATAGATTCCTTATGTACGGGAGATTAGCCTTGAGTAACCGTGACCCCATGTTGACATTTACTTCCGGGCCAACCGGAAGTGGGACCATTTCTCAAGCACTACACACCTGATTTTCAAACTTTTTTCAGTTCTAGACTCCTAATGGGCATTGGGGATTAGCCTTGGGTAACCTTGACCCCATGTTGACCTTTACTTCCGGTCTAAACAGGAAGCTCAAATATTGAGATATTCTTATCTCCTGAACTACTTGTCATAAGGTCGTAGTGTTTGTGATTTCTTGCAGCTCGAAATAAACACAAACTACAATCACTATCTCTAGTATAGTATTGTCTTCGCAGCATGACATATCACCACAACAATTATGTGCATTCGTCGAGCCAAAATATTCTGTAATTTATGTTTTTCAAATGTGTCTATAATATTATGTGACCCTTGTGATCTTGTTCGGGTCAATTAATAAGTGGAATCGGTACAGTAAATGCAGTTATAGTGTTTTCCGTGTATCGTTTATTCTGAAAAGACAAGAAGATGGCCGAAAGTATTAATGGCTGTTTCTACGTCTTCGTCCAGACTTGGAATGAATAAAACAATTAACAATGAATTACAAATGAAGAATATTAATAAAACATAAACCTTATATAAGTAATTAATGAACTTGTTCGGAATATAATTTATACTAAACCAAGGAAACTAAGATAGAGCTAGGGTTCCCGCCAAAAGTTCAATGACGGTCGCCATCTTGGAAATATTTAAAATGCACCATCTCGATGTGAAAACATCGTATACATGCTATTTGCTACGGAAACTACCACAGTTGAATAAAGTTAATGGTCTGGAAATAACAATGTTATCAGGAATGCTGATTTATACAAACTAGCAATGACTTAACTTGCTCAGAGAAAGTCTCTTCTCATAAGATTAATTAAATAACTTTAAATCAAGAAATATAAAATACACTAAGTAATAGTAAATGATTTGCGTCTATGAATAAGTGAGTAAAGAGTATGAATTATAAAATGAGAAATCGGTTACCTGAAAAGACAAGAAGACGGACGAAAGTGTTAACGGTTGTTTCTACGTCTTCGTCCAGACTTTGAATGAATAAGGGAGAGTCCGCCACCAACGGTAAGAAGGTGGACTCAAGATTTGGCTTGATGAATATTCATATATAGTTACGCAATGAATTAAAGAATGTAAATTTAGAGGGGGTGGATATATTCTCATACTGGTCACAATTATAAGGTTTTTGGATAGCGGAGTAGCATCGTCACCATAGGTGTAGGAAACTTCTGAACGCGGGAAGGCCCCTAATTCCAAGTAAAGTTAGATCAGCTGCTTATTGAAGAACATGTGGATGAATTCTATATTTCAGATTATTATTGTATTTGCTAAACATTTGATGCAAACATGTCGAACTTTCATTTTACAATAATGGCGATGTAATATTGAGCTGTAGTGTTGATTGATACTTGTGTGCATGGATGGTGTGTTGTGTATGCTTAGACCAACATGTGCACACACACATTGTGTTGTCATGTAGGCTAGTGTGCTCATTATTCGGTACCTTACGGAGACCAAGGAAAAAACAAAAAAGGGAAAATAAAAGGACACCATAGGGGAATTCTAGAGACTGAGGTGCTCCACGAGGAATTGTGTGTGTAAAGTCTATGGGACGATGTTAAATACTGAGACAAAGGAAATAACAACGCTCCACAGGGATGCATTTTTGAGGTTGTTTTTTGCACACCGTCTTGTGGAGGGTTAGTGTTTTAAATCATGGGCAATGATTTGTCAGTGCAGGGAATTGTTGCTGTAGATTATCATTACAATAATTATTTCGGTGTTTTTCCACCCATAGAATTGAACATGTACATTGTTCATTTGGTGTATTAGTCACATGCTGCCATTAGCTCATGTGGGTGCCTAGCAGTGGTTGACCATTTACAAAAGTAATTTTACTATAGTGTCACCCTGATGTACAATGATAAGCCTTTAATTTTTCACTTTTAAAGATAATTGTAACGCAATAATTGATAAAATCATATACAGTTTAAATTGTGAAACACCTAGAAATATTTCAGATACTTTATCAAAATATTAATTGTTCTCCATATTAATGACTCACCCTATAAATACTTATGGTGTTGCCACCCTTAGAATAGTATAGGCTAGGTCAAATAACTGTTCACTTGTTAGGTAGCCCAATTTTTGTGAATGATCCTACTTGTATTAAACACTTGAAATTGTTGATGTATTCATATATATTTATGACTATTGAAAGAGCAGTTCTATATATGAGTTCGTAGCAATAATTAATATTATAACAATCTAACTATAACATCGAATTGGTAGATCGAATATCAAGACACCTGGCTTAAAACATGGACATTAAAACTGAAGTCCATCTGCGGTAGGGGTGCGCCAGCATAGCTCCGCTGTGGAGCTTCCGCTGGCAGACCTCTGCTGGGTGATTGGGTAACATGGTTGTCGGGGATGCGTCTCCTACTTACGCTTGATGATTGTAAAGTTTAAAGTTGCATTGTGCCAATAAAAACTGTCGTCAGACGCTCAGAAAACACAACAGAAAGTCTCATTGTCTCCGTAAAAACTGTGGTCTGAACCCGAAAAGGTAAGTCTAGCTACGCTAAATTACGGAAGCCGGATAGTGCCAGGAGATAAGAAGTGAAATACATTTTTCATGAGCGCGGAAATATTTTTTTTGTACCATTTATCTGGCGGCCGCCACATAATTATCTGGCGGCTGCCACATTATCCGGCGGCCGCCACTTAATTATCCAGCAACCGCCACTTATTATCCGGCGGCCGCCACTTATTATCCGGCGGCCGCCACTTAATTATCTATACCACACGTTCTTTATTTTGCGGATTTTAAGAGGACAGGACATAGGATTCGGGGGGACATTAAAGTGGACATATCATAGGAACCAGGGGAGTAAAGAGGACAGGTCATAAATGATCATGGGGGTTAAGAGGACAGGTCATAATGATCAAGGGGGTTAAAACGACATGTCATAGGATCCGGGAGGGGGCGGGGTTAAGGGTAAGAGGGCATGTCATAGGATCATAATTGGGGGGGTGAAAAGACATGACTTTGGTGTCTCTATGGATCACTCCCCCTTCTCTGCCATCTTCTCTGCCCCCGGGACCTATGAGCTTTCCTCTTTACTCCCCTGGTTCCTATGATATGTCCTCTTACCCCCCCCCCCCCCCCCCCCCTCGAATCCTATGACCCGTCCTCTTAAAATCCGCAAAATAAAAGAACGTGTGATAATTAAGTGGCGGCCGCCGGATAATTAAGTGGCGGCCGCCGGATAATTAAGTGGCGGCCGCCAGATAAATGGTTCAAAGAAATATTCTCGCGCTCATAAACAATTATTTCACTTCTTATTTGCTGGCACTATCCGGCTTCCGTAAGTGCTTAACTAATAGCAAGTTCAACCGTTATTGGTTACGACCGCGAACACGCACCCCTGTTTGGTTGCAACGGCCCTGTGGTTCGCTGTCAGCACATACTGACAGCGGCCCTCACTGCAGGTACCATTCTCTGGCGACTTATACCACGAGCAAAGCGATCCTCTCATATGAGTCACTTTGTTATTTATGACTGTCGGTAACAGTTACTATAATTGTGTATTTTCAAATGATAATGGTAATCATTATTTTGTTGTGTTGTTTACCTAGAGTAGGTCCAAGTAGTTCTTATCTGCAATTTGATTTTGCAACAGTATGTCCATAACTGTCAAAGGATAATCAACATTACATACAATTTACAAAGTTTATCTTGCTATCACACCAGAGCTTAAAGCTCGCGGGCAAGTGTCAAAGACCACTATCCACACTTGACCCATAGTGCAATATTAATACTACTACTACTAACAATACTGAGTTCTTACATACATCGATTTACATACATCGATTTATCACACCCGATGGGCGTTTCAGTATTTTGCCTGCAAGTGGAGCTGAGTTTTGTGAGTTAGGAGACGTTTTTCCTTTACATATCACCATGTAAAGGTTTACACGGTGCTGTAGAGCAATATGGGTCTTCAAAGGTAAGCAAAACGCTGAACAATCAAAATGATCATTATAGTATGTTTTTGGTTCTGTCAGGATTTGTCAACGACGATTCAAACTTGACAACTTGTGTTATATGCGAAAGGTAAACCAATACTTTTGTTTGATTGAACAAAGAAAGATTCCTTTCATAGAACTCTGTGTTTTACTATACGTAAGCATTCAACGCGTGATACCCAAGGCAAGCCTCTCATAATTAGTTGTTTCTGTTGGCAATATTGCCACGTTTCAACCTGTAGTTAAGTTGAACAATCAAGTAAGCCTTGACACTGTCGCCAAGAAAAAGGAATACACGGCTCAATACCCCTGCTCTCCCTTCCTGGTAAAGTTTCCATGGTTTCCTTTGTCATTTTGTAATGGAGCATTTTGCTAAAAATAAATAATTAAATTAATTATAGGTTGGTTACAGCCGCGCGACACCAGCAATGATTTTTGTGTAGGTATAGACCTACTTGGCGTGAAAATGTATAGCTTTAACTGGAATATAGCGGCACTACTCAGTTATTCTGACCAAGAGATATGCTTTGCAGCGACGTAGCCACGGGGGGGGGGGGGGGGCCTTGGGGCCACGTGCCCCTCCCCACCCCCCACAAATGTTCAGTGCCCCCAGGTGCCCCTCCCCCCACGAAATCAAATCGACAACAAAGACAAGTAAAAAGAATGATAACAAAACAATACAAAGTTATATCCAGAATACATCTGCTACGCTTTCATTTACGATAAATTTAAACAAAACCAAAAACTTTAATCGTGTTCCATGCCATTATTGTTAATACTAATGATACCAGTTCTTATATAGCGCTTTATACTCCCGATGGGTGTCTCAAAGCGCTCAGTATTTTTCATACAAGGTATGTGGAGTTACGTGTTGAAGTATGAGACCTATTCATTTGCATAGCACCATGTAATGGTTTACAAGGTGCTGTGGCGCAATATGCAGCCAATCAAACCAGGAACAACCGGGCGAACCCCTTCTCTTTACGATAAGTGCACTGGGTTCTTTTTCGTGCATTACACAACACACGGGACCTAGGGCTTAACGTCCCATCTGAAGGACGAATCATGTGGTTAGGTGTCTTGCTTTACCGGAAGTAAGATCATTTCTCAAGCACTACACCCCCGATTTTCTAACTTTTTTCAGTTATAGACTACTTGGGCGTTGGAGATTAGGCTTGGGTAACCGTGACCCTATGTTGACCTTTAGTTCCGGGTAAACAGGAAGTGAGGCCATATCTCAAGAACTACACAACCGATTTTCAAACTTGTTTCAGTTATGGACTCCTAATGGGCATTGGAGATTAGCCTTGGGTAACCGTGACCTCATGTTGACCTGTACTTCCGGTTCAACCGGAAGTGGGACCATATCTTAAGAATTACACACCCGATTTTCAAACTTTTTTCAGTTATAGACTCCTTGGGCATGGGATATTAGCCTTGGGTAACCGTGACCCTATGTTGACCTTTAGTTCCGGGTCAACCGGAAGTGAGACAATATCTCAAGAACTACACACCCGATTTTCAAACTTTTTTTTAGTTATAGACTCCTTGGGCATGGGAGATTAGCCTTGGCTAACCGTGACCCCATCTTGACCTTTAGTTCCGGGTCAACCGGAAGTGACACCATATCTCAAGAACTACACAACCGATTTTTAAACTTGTTTCAGTTATAGACTCCTAATGGGCATTGGAGATTAGCCTTGGGTAACCGTGACCTCATGTTGACCTTTACTTCCGGGTCAACCGGAAGTGACACCATATCTCAAGAACTACACAACCGGTTTTCAAACTTTGTTTAGTTATATACTACTTGGGCATTGGAGATTAGCCTTGGGTAACCTGGACTCCATGTTGACCTGTACTTCCGGGTCAACCGGAAGTGGGACCATATCTTAAGAATTACACACCCTATTTTCAAACTTTTTTCAGTTATAGACTCCTTGGGCATGGGAGATTAGCCTTGGGTAACCGTGAACCTATGTTGACCTTTAGTTCCGGGTCAACCGGAAGTGAGACAATATCTCAAGAACTACACACCCGATTTTCAAACTTTTTTTAGTTATAGACTCCTTGGGCATGGGAGATTAGCCTTGGCTAACCGTGACCCCATGTTGACCTTTAGTTCCGGGTCAACCGGAAGTGACACCATATCTCAAGAACTACACAACCGATTTTTAAACTTGTTTCAGTTATAGACTCCTAATGGGCATTGGAGATTAGCCTTGGGTAACCGTGACCTCATGTTGACCTTTACTTCCGGGTCAACCGGAAGTGACACCATATCTCAAGAACTACACAACCGGTTTTCAAACTTTGTTTAGTTATATACTACTTGGGCTATGGAGATTAGCCTTGGGTAACCTGGACTCCATGTTGACCTGTACTTCCGGGTCAACCGGAAGTGGGACCATATCTTAAGAATTACACACCCTATTTTCAAACTGTTTTCAGTTATAGACTCCTTGGGCATGGGAGATTAGCCTTGGGTAACCGTGACCCTATGTTGACCTTTAGTTCCGGGTCAACCGGAAGTGAGACAATATCTCAAGAACTACACACCCGATTTTCAAACTTTTTTTAGTTATAGACTCCTTGGGCATGGGAGATTAGCCTTGGGTAACCGTGACCCCATGTTGACCTTTAGTTCCGGGTCAACGGAAGTGACACCATATTTCAAGAACTACACAACCGATTTTTAAACTTGTTTCAGTTATAGACTCCTAATGGGCATTGGAGATTAGCCTTGGGTAACCGTGACCTCATGTTGACCTTTACTTCCGGGTCAACCGGAAGTGACACCATATCTCAAGAACTACACAACCGGTTTTCAAACTTTGTTTAGTTATATACTACTTGGGCATTGGAGATTAGCCTTGGGTAATATTGACTCCATGTTGACCTGTACTTCCGGGTCAACCGGAATTGACACCATATCTCAATAACTACACAACCGATTTTCAAACTTTTTTAGTTATAGACTCCTTGGGCTTGGGAGATTAGCCTTGGGTAACCGTGACCCCCATGTTGACCTTTACTTCCGGGTCAACCGGAAGTGGGATCATATCTCTTGAACTACACAACCGATTTTCTAACTTATTTCAGTTATAGACTCCTTGGGCATGGGAGATTAGCCTTGAGTAACCGTGACCCCATAGCTCGAAAAACCCATATCTCCCGAACCACACGTCATAAATTTGTTATGTTTTGTTGCTTACTT
Source organism: Leptasterias polaris (assembly GCA_037783415.1). NCBI lineage: Eukaryota > Metazoa > Echinodermata > Asteroidea > Forcipulatida > Asteriidae > Leptasterias > Leptasterias polaris. The sequence goes on from JAZGTN010000102.1 coordinate 4,433,607, forward strand.
TGACCTTTACTTTTGGTTTCAAACAAGATCTGGTCTTGATTTGTTTACACTGCGATGAACACGCTTGATCACATGCATTCATTTCTAACACGATTACAGGATATACACAAAGTAATTAGTTCCATTCGCGAGGTACAAAAACAACTTTTATGGTCAACAGAACGGAACAGCTCTGTGATTGTTCACAATCACTACATCCCTAGTTAGCTGTTCCGACCTTTCAGTCGGAACAGCTTTTGTTTTCGTCCAGATTTTTATTCTTTTTATTAGCTGTTCCGACCTTTCAGTCGGAACAGCTTTTGAAATCGTCCAGATTTTAATTTTTTTAATTATTATTAGCTGTTCCGACCTTCCAGTCGGAACTGCTATTGTAATCGTCGAGATTTTCAAAACGTTTTACCTACGTTTTTTTTCTTTCCGCCAAAACGCCATAGGTTTAACACACGATTGTTGTTTATTCGTAATCTTAGAAACAGTATAAATAACAGACTTGAGTCCTATATTGAATCGAAGCTTAGTACATAACTTAATCACTAAATGTTATACTGTTTAATTTCTTAATCAATTAGCTGAGTTATAATGACATGAATATTTAATTAGGCAATCTTGTTACCACCATATCTCCCAAAATTAAACGTCAAATTTTCAAATTTTCTTCAGATGTTGACTCTCTGGGTATTGCACAATGACGTAATTTTATGTCACGTCATCGTGACATCATTTATAGCGTGTTTCGTATCCGTGTACAAAGTAATGAAGAACAGTCTAAACTCGCACTAAGTCCTGAGGCCGTGTGCTGTCGTATTCTTTGTACTCTTGACATGAGACTGCAACGATGGCGGACTTTGAACAAGTCTATTCAATATATACAGATTAAATATAAGGTATCAAATCAGAGCTAATGTCATGATGATCTGATGGCACCGCGGTTTACCGCGTTTATTACCAAGTCAATGATCGCAGGTTCGAGGCCCTTCGGGGTCTCGACGATTTCAATATAATAACCATTCTTTTGAAGTGCACTGTCTCCCCCCATCACTTCGGCGGGGAGTTATTTCTCTTTTAGATAAGCCCGGAGATCCTTTGGACCCCCAAAATAAAAGGCCAATTTCTCTCCTGAACGTGGATTACAAGATCCTTTCGAAGGTCTTGTGTTTGCGTTTGGGTAGGGTTTTACCTTTTTTAATTAATCCGTTTCAGACTTATGGTGTTAAGGGTAGGTCTATCCACGATAACATCCGACTACTTCGGGATGTTGCGTCATACATCGATGATCGTAGGATGGACTCCCTCATTATTTCTCTAGACCAGCAAAAGGCTTTTGACCGTGTGAACTGGTCATTCCTTTTCAAGGTCATGTCAAAACTTGGTTTTGGGCCTAATTTTTTGAAGTGGGTTAACATTCTTTACTCTGGTATTTCCAGTAGCATTTTGATAAATGGGACTCTTTCCGACCCATTTATTTTATCTAAGGGAGTAAGACAAGGTTGCCCTTTGTCTCCCCTTCTTTATGTCCTATTTATTGAGCCATTTGCGACCTCGGTGTTGGGAGACAGCAACATTCAAGGTATCCAGATACCGGAGCCAAATGGTCTTAATTGTTCCATCGTTCAGTATGCGGACGACACTACCTGCTTAGTGAGTCATTTTACTTCATTGCGCAGGCTTTTCGTCTTGATTGACAAATTTGCTTGGGCGAGCGGGTCTCGCCTTAATTTTAACAAATCTAAAGGTTTAATTTTTGATCGTTGGCCACAATCTCTCCCGGCCCAAATTCCCATCTCATGGACTACAGACCCAATCCTTATCAATGGCGTCTGGGTTGGCAGGGGGGATATGGCACTTAGGAACTGGAGTTTTAGGCTTGAAAAATTTAACAAATGTATAGACAACTGGAAAGCCAGGTCCTTATCGCTTGTCGGCAAGGCCTTGGTCATTAACACCATTCTTTTGTCTATCCTGTTCTTTATAGCTCCAGTTTACCCACTCCCCTCGGCCGTGGAGAGGAAGGTTACAAGAGCCATCTGTTCCTTCTTCTGGTCGGGTAAAACTGAGCTAGTCCGGAGACCAATTCTTTGCCGCACCGTGGAGGAAGGCGGCATGGGTATTATTAAGTTCAAGGCCAAGGCCGATTCATTTCTTGCTTGTGGTGTGGTGCCGCTGTGCGATGACAAAGTTCGTCCATGGTGTCATTTCGCCAAATTTTGGTCTGCCTTTTCCCTTCGGAATGTCTTGCCAGCCGGCTCGTGGTCTAATGCATCTCCTCATTCGATCACGAGTCCGGATTACTATTCTAAATTTTGTAGAATTATTCGCAGCATCTCGGATGCTTCTCCAGACATAAATTGGAGTACTGTGTCAAATCGAAGTCTTTACAACATTTTATCCTCGGATAATAGCAGATTGCCGGCTGGTCGGGAACCCTGCCCCCCAGAGCAGTTTAAATTGGTGTTGAACCCAAAGTTAGACCATGCCCTGCGTGATTTTAATTGGCGCACGGTATGGCGGGGTGTCAAAACATCTCATGGTGTTTGTAGTTGGGGCATTGGTGACGGGAAATGTCCCCGTACCAAGTGCAAAGCCGTTGAATCTATTCAACACCTTATTTGGGATTGTCATTTTGTGGCTATTTTGTGGTACTGGACACAGCACATTTGTTACAAAGTGTTCAGTGCCAATTTCACATTAACTTGGCCTTGTGTTTTATACGGTGAGGGGCTGGACACCTCCCGTAGGGAATCTTTTGTAGTCTGGTTCATAATCTCCGTGATCAAATGGCAGATCTGGACTTCCAGGTGCCAGACTCTTTTTGATCATGTTGACGTAGGCTCTGAAATCGTACTTCGGAGAAGTAAACATTTCATATCCACCAGGATCAGAGCTGACTTTGACAGACTGCCTCTTGTCGCCTTTCAGACTACTTGGTGTGTGAAGGGTGGGCCGGTTAGGGTCATCAATGATAAACTTGTTTTTAGCATGTAAACCTTGTCTTCATATTGTTGAGAATAACTAGTTGTGATTTGCCTTTACTTCCCTTTTTTGTATCAGGTTGAGAGTTGGGGGAGACTTGCACTCTGCGGATTGTGCCCCATCAGGGTGGAGGTTTCTACCGCTTCCAACGGGTGCCTGGCTCCTTTTTCACTTCCCTGTGCAGACGGGGAGGTGGGGTGGCGGCTGTTATTTTTAATTGTTTTTGCTTTTCTTGAGTATTTCCCATTGGGCCTCGGCAGGGTTTCCGGTGTTTGTTGGGAGCCTGGTCGTGTCTCACTGGTCTTTAAGTAATCATTTTTATATAACATTTATCATGTAGCATTAGGAGGCGTCTGTCTCCTGGAAAGATCAAAACATCACCGATGCCAGCAGGGGTAGGCCTATGTATTAACTAGGCCTAGTTAAGTTTAGCTCCCTGTTGGCGAGACAGGCGTATCCCCATACGTTAGTTTGGGTAATTTATGTCTCTTGATCGGCGTGCGGTGAGGTGGCAGTGTGCGGTGACAGTGTTCATCCATGGTGTCGCTTTGCTAAGCGTCGGTTGGGTCTTCGTGTGTGCGTAACTTCTGTTTGTATTTTTATCCTTGATGTTGTCATTTATTAGGTATGGGCAGGGGGGAGCGAAACCCCACGAGCTAAGGTGCATTTGAATGCCCTGCCCAGGGGTCTCTTGTTTTAACAACCCCAAAATCAAAAATTAGTACATAACTTAATCACTAAATGTTATACTGTTTAATTTCTTAATCAATTAGCTGAGTTATAATGACATGAATATTTAATTAGGCAATCTTGTTACCACCATATCTCCCAAAATTAAACGTCAAATTTTCAAATTTTCTTCAGATGTTGACTCTCTGGGTATTGCACAATGACGTAATTTTATGTCACGTCATCGTGACATCATTTATAGCGTGTTTCGTATCCGTGTACAAAGTAATGAAGAACAGTCTAAACTCGCACTAAGTCCTGAGGCCGTGTGCTGTCGTATTCTTTGTACTCTTGACATGAGACTGCAACGATGGCGGACTTTGAACAAGTCTATATATACAGATTAAATATAAGGTATCGAATCAAAGCTAATGTCATGATGGTCTGATGGCACCATGGTAAGTTTATTACCAAGTCAATGATCGCAGGTTCGAGGCCCTTCGGGGTCTTGACGATTTCAATATAATAAAAGCAAACATTTTACATCTTTTTTAACAATGAGAAACTTGTACCTACATTAAAACGAACAGTACCACATATTCTTTTTCCTATTTTTGGCTCCAGAGAATTTTATTTTCCCGGAAAATAAAACGAGAATTATTTTGTGGTATGTTCATGGTTAGGCCTAAACACTAAAGAGCACTTGCAAGAGTTGATTATAATTTATAGCATGGCCTATTTCTACCTCCGACGATGATTATAATCTATATAGCCTGAAATAGAACGATTTCACAAAACGATTTGTGTACGCACAAAATCATCTTGTTTACGAAGTCAGAATTATTTTGTTTACTAGCAATCACTGTTTATTCTGATTTAATATGCTTACTCAGAATCATTTTAATCAAGTGTAATGTGTGTGCTTCATCTGCCTCAGCATAGGTAGTACCATGGAGGTGAGCACCGGGTTAGGCAGACAGGCGACAAAAACTTCTTCGAGTGGAGTAGCGCTATTTTTGCAGTTTTTTCGCTTTACGTGTGTTGTCAATCACCACAAAGTGACAGCAATTTCTTTCTGAAACTTATCAGAGAGGACAAACCTGTGTGAAACATAAACACCTGTTTCTTTACTTATTATTTGGCTTCGATCTAGGCATCATAATACTCCGTCTACGTAAAAGTGGACCGTGCACGGACGAATACACCTGCCCGAGATTTGGAAGTTTACACGGCATACACATTTTATAAATGAACATCGAAATGGTGGTACTATCAATGTAGGCCTATGTCTTGTGGTGAATCATGATGATGTAGTGTTAAGTGTAATTCAGAAACTTCACAATCTTTATCAACAAGTGTAATGGTTACGAATGAGCAACATGATTCAGAAAAGGAAATTAATTCTGAATAAACGTATTGATTCTGAATAAGCAAATTGATTCCGAATAAGTAAATTGATTCCAAATCAGTGAAGTGATTCTGAACAGGCGAATATTAATTCATTCACATTTTATAAATAAAGTGTATTTAACTTTACAATCTACTTCAACAAGCGTAATGGTTACGAATGAGCGAAATCGTTACGAATAAGCGAAATGGTTACGAATCAGCAAATTCAGAATAAGCGAATTAATTTCGATTAAGCGAATTGATTCCGAATAAGCAAATTGATTCCAAATCAGCGAAGTGATTCATTCACATTTTATAAATGAACAACGAAATGGTACTATGTCTTGTGGTGAATCATTGAATGATGTAGTGTTAAGTGTAATTAACTTTACAATCACATCAACAAGCGTGGTTACGAATGAGCAAAATGATTTAGAAAAAGCGAATTAATTCCGAATAAGCGAATTAATTCAGAGTGAGCGAACTGATTCCAAATCAGCGAAGTGATTCTGAATAAGCGAATTGATTCATTCACATTTTATAAATGAACATCGAAATGGTACTATGTCTTGTGGTGAATCATTGAATGATGTAATGTTAAGTGTATTTAACTTTACAATCTACATCAACAAGCGTAATGGTTACGAATTAGCGAAACCGTAACGAATAAGCGAAATGGTTACGAATCACCAAAATGATTCTGAATAAGCGAATTAATTCCGAATAAGCGAATTAATTCAGAGTAAAGCAAACTGATTCCAAATCAGCGAAGTGATTCTGAATAAGCGAATTGATTCTTTCCCATTTTATAAATGAACATCGAAATGGTACTATGTCTTGTGGTGAATCATTGAATGATGTAGTGTTAAGTGTATTTAACTTTACAATCTACATCAACAAGCGTAATGGTTACGAATGAGCGAAATCGTTACGAATAAGCGAAATGGTTACAAATCAGCAAATTCAGAATATGCAAATTAATTTTGAATAAGTGAATTAGTCCGAATGAGCGTATTGATTCTGAATAAGCGAATTGATTTCGAATAAGCAAATTGATTCCAAATCAGCGAAGTGATTCTGAACAAGCGTCCCGATTCATTCACATGTTATGAATGAACACTATCATTCGTGCGTCTTGTGGTGAATCATTGAAAGATGTAGTGTTAGGTGTTTCACAATTTACATCAACAAGCGCAATGTTTACGAATGAGCGAAGTGATTCAGAATAAGCGAATTAATTCAGAGTAAGCGAACCTTTTAAATAACCTTGGTTAACCGTGACCCCGGAAGTGGGACCCTATCTCAAGAACTACAAGCCAATTGTCAAACTTTTTCAGTTATATAATCCTTGGGCATTGAAGATTAGCCTTGGGTTACCGTCACCCAATGTTGACCTTTACTTCTGGGTCAACCGGAAGTGGGACCATATCTCAAGAACTACACACCCGATTTTCAATGTCTTTTCAGCATAAACCCTTTGAGCATTAAATGTTAGACAAGAGTTACCATGACCCCATGTTGACCTTTATTTCTCGTTTAAAAGCTCCTTTCGATTCAGTATCAGAATGAAGACCAGGTTTAGGTTTTAGGCACACTTAAGTGAAAAAGGGCCTGTCAAAGGTCAAGAGTCTTCTATCTTGAAATCAGACCAACTTTAAAGCTTTGAAGCACTTAATCGAAGCAAAAAAACACGGAACAGCTTTGTGTTTGTCGACAAACACTTAATGTTTAGTTTGTGTTGGACTAGTTTTTCAATAAAAAGATTCCTCATGAAAGTGGGTAAAAAAAACAAGTCTCTAACCTCATGTTGAAACAGTGTATGGCATTTTATCTGATACTCTTTCGTAGGGAAATTTGAAACGTGACGTCATCGAACATTACACACGGGTCTGTACAAAACAAAGAGATTTTTTGTGCCAGTCAAAAGGTTAAATATAATAACGTTTTGATTGAATATCATCAACATTCAGAAGTGAGCTAATTATACTATACTGTAAGTTTTTCTTCTTCTTTTTTAGCGCATAATTCAGTCTGCATTTTCACCTCCCTGCACCCCCCCCCCCCCCCCCCCCCCATTAACCACCACCACCAGCGCCACTCTGTACAGCTAAAAAAGCCTGAAAATAGCGATCAGTCACTTTCTGAATGCATTAAATTTCATTTACTTATCGAACAGGTTTGTTAGCTGTACCGTACTTTCGCAATAATTAGCTGCCCAGATGGACAACATGTTGGTGTTAATAATCATGTAACTATGCCAGGTTTTATTGCATACCGCAATGCTTCAAAATCACTTTGGATAGTGGTTGCCGGTTTTGCTTGGACCCGGAATTCAACCAGAGAATCCTTTACGCACCAATCATGCGCATTGGGTTGCATATGGGCTAATGTTTTTGACAATTTATGTTTGACGAAGTGTTTGTTTGTACTTTTGCTAAACTCGTTTTTTGTAAATGACCCATATGGACAAAATAAAGTTATTTGTCACTCTTTTTCGTTAAAGTTATTGTTTTTGTTTGTCAAACATTTTTTTCAAACACTTGACAATGAACTGTGTTTGATTTATTGCAAGATATATTCTCCTAACTTGCATTGACGTCACTAACCGGCGCACAAGCTGGTCCAATGGCCAACCTTCTTTTGACCTGCTCAAATGACGTCATGTCAATCAGGTTTATTGAATTCTTATGAAATTTCAATCGGTGACATTTCCACATCCACACGCCAACAATGATAACCACCGCCTGTTCGGCCAAGTGTGGTAGTTACCTATAGTAATGATAATAATAATAATAATAATAATAATAATAATAATAATAACGAAGACTTATAAAGCGCACATATCCACCAAAGGTGCTCAAGGCGCTGAACATCATTCTCAGGCAGTCAGCGTACAAAATTCAATTTACTTTATATTTTGGCTAAGTGGCATTTATGTTTCTAATATCATTACAATCAAGAAAATGTTACATAGGCCTATAAGCACGGTAATGGTTTTCAGATCACCAACGTGGTTATTGTAGTTGCCGAAATCTAATAACGCCTGATCTGAACGAACCGCAAAACAATGAAAAAACAACAAGAACATAATCCAAATTAGTTGCTATCATTATTAAAACTGCATCAATTATTTTTCATGAATGTTTCGCACTTAGTCGTATGGTGTGACTGTTGTTAAAAAATAAACAATGGAAATGAAATTACTTTTTCAAAAACCAATAAAATGGATCTTCTGGCATAGTTTGATGTACAACATAAGGCCTTAAGCCTCCATATATTTGTCAAGCGACTGCTCAACTCCCGAAGACAATTCAAATTCAATTCAATTCAAAAAACTTTTAATCCTTGTTAAGGCAATTACAAATTTGGGCAGCTCCATAATAAAAACAGTTTTAAAATACTAACTAGAGCAACAACACCACAATAAAAAGACGATCATGACCGAACAATGAGTTGTCATTCTGCCGGATCAGTCCAAATAAATAAATCCGCCTGTTGCTACAACTGTAATTACAAAGTCATATTTAAACTCACTTCGGAAATACAAACCACGATCGTATTTTTTTAAGTTGTTGTTTATACTAAAATCATTATACGCGTGACGTCACAGGAGAAGGGCGCCATCACATTGAGGTCATAAGGAGGTGGCCCATTTAATTTGCCAATTCTGTTTCAAATATTTTATCTCTAAGATGGCGGCGAGATTGACGCCAGTGCATAGCGTCTCTATTTTGATTAACGAAACCTTGAAGTCCAGGAAGACTGTCGGTTTTAGCTTTGAAAGCAACCGGTCTCCCATTCAATTCAGTAGCCTCCACTGTGGATATTGGTGTTTAGCTACAAAAGCAACAAGCCACGTACACCATCTTTATTATTATTGCTCAATTTTTTCTGCCGGTAGAAGCCCTGACCTACTTGTTGCTACAACTATAATTGTAAACTCACTTCGAATCTACAAACTACGACTGTGTTTTTGAAAGCAGACTGTTTTTGCACACACACACAAAACTCAAACACGTGACGTAACAGGATTAGAGCAACCCATAAGGAGGTTTTCAATTATTTTGTCAATTTCGTTTCCATTCTGTCATTATAAGTTTACCTTTAACATGACGGCGAGACTGACGTCACAGTGCATGCGTCTATATTTTAATTAACGAAACCTTGAAGTCCAGGAAGACGGTCGGTTAGCTTTGAAAGCAACCAGCCTCCCATTTAATTCAGTATCCTCCACCGTGGAGTGTGGCTATTGCTGTATTGCAACAAAGACATAAAGAGTTTGTACGTGGGTTGTTGCCTAAATGTTTAATCAATTTTTCTGCCGGTAGAAGTCACGTACGCACCCCCAACTTAATAGACGTAAAGACGAGAAAAGAGCCAACCTTGAACCTGTGCCCAAGAAAGTTTGCGACCATGGCTCAATTAAAAATCAAAAATTAAAGCTAGCTTTTATACTCAACAAGGATAGGCGAATGGAGCAAACATTGAACAAAACAATTTCAATCATCCACCCAGCATTACAAATACATTAGCCAAAATATTTAGGGTTGATTTTATTTAAACATTATCATAATTCCAGGGGAAAATAATTCCTTCAACTTGGAATAGTATCACGAGTTCATGGCTTCCGGGTTCTAAACTAAATTTCCCTTTTCAAGTTTGAACTTCAGAATGCACAAAACATCCACAGAAAAGCATAAACCGTATGAACTGTTTTCAATAAAACGAAACCGCAGAGTTCAGTTTGTTTTTGCTTGAAAATTTAATAAATGTGAACAATTTTTTACCGATCTAAAAAACAGATTTACGTTTCTTGTTAGCTGTTCCGACCTAGCTGTCGGAACGGCTATTGTTTTCGTCGAGATTTTTATTAGTAGCTGTTCCGACATAGGTCGGCACAGCTATTGTTTTCGTCGAGATTATTAGCTGTTCCGACATAGGTCGGAACGGCTATTGTTTTCGTCGAGATTTTTATTCTTAGCTGTTCCGACATAGGTCGGCACAGCTATTGTTTTCGTCGAGATTGTTATTATTTTTATTATTATTATTAGCTGTTCCAACCTAGCTGTCGGAACAGCTATTGTTTTCGTCGAGATTTTTATTATTAGCTGTTCCGACATAGGTCGGAACAGCTATTGTTTTCGTCGAGATTTTTATTAGCTGTTCCGACCTAGCTGTCGGAACAGCTATTGTTTTCGTCAAAAATTGTCTTATTATTAGCTGTTCCGACCTTTCAGTCGGAACAGCTTTTGTTTTCGTCCAGATTTTATTTTTTTTTTATTATTAGCTGTTCCGACCTTTCAGTCGGAACAGCTTTTGTTTTCGTCCAGATTTTTATTAGCTGTTCCGAACTTTCAGTCGGAACAGCTTTTGTTTTCGTCCAGATTTTTATTTTTAGCTGTTCCGACCTTTCAGTCGGAACAGCTTTTGTTTTCGTCCAGATTTTTATTAGCTGTTCGTCTAGATTTTAATTCTTTTTAGCTGTTCCGACCTTTCAGTCAGAACAGCTATTGTTTTCGTCCAGATTTTTATTAGCTGTTCCGACCTTTCAGTCGGAACAGCTTTTGAAATCGTCCAGATTTTTATTAGCTGTTCCCGACCTTTCAGTCGGAACAGCTTTTGAAATCGTCCAGATTTTTATTTTATTAGCTGTTCCGACCTTTCAGTCGGAACAGCTATTGTTTTCGTCCAGATTTTTATTAGCTGTTCCGAACTTTCAGTCGGAACAGCTTTTGAAATCGTCCAGATTTTTCTTTTTAGCTGTTCCGAACTTTCAGTCGGAACAGCTTTTGAAATCGTCCAGATTTTCATTTTTTTTTATTATTATTATTATTATTATTAGCTGTTCCGAACTTTCAGTCGGAACAGCTTTTGAAATCGTCCAGATTTTTATTTTTTTAGCTGTTCCGACAAATCCTGTCGGAACAGCTTTTGTTTTCGTCCAGATTTTTATTTTTAGCTGTTCCGAACTTTCAGTCGGAACAGCTTTTGAAATCGTCCAGATTTTTATTTTTAGCTGTTCCGACAAATCCTGTCGGAACAGCTTTTGTTTTCGTCCAGATTTTTATTTTTTTAGCTGTTCCGAACTTTCAGTCGGAACAGCTTTTGAAATCGTCCAGATTTTAATTTTTAGCTGTTCCGACTATTTCTGTCGGAACAGCTATTGTTTTCGTCAAGATTTTTATTAGCTGTTCCGAACTTTCAGTCGGAACAGCTTTTGAAATCGTCCAGATTTTTATTTTTTTTATTATTATTATTATTCTTTCTTTCCCAAAAATCGTATTGACTTAACCTGTGTCTCTTTCGAAGACCATATGTTATTCTTAGAATTATCAAAAGCAGACAAATCCTATATCATATTAAAGCTTATGCCCCGACTTGAATTTTAGATGTAATTAGATTAAAAATCTTAATTAATTATTCACGTCACAGCTGTATGAATATTTAATTAGCCAATCTGATTTACACCATATCTCAAGAAGTAAACATCCGATCTTCAAACTTTTTTCAGTTATGGCATCGTCTTGTATTGTAGATGTCGATTCCGGTCTAACATTGTTCGTCACGTCATCATGACGTCATTTGTAGGTGTTTTTTCTTTTCGTATAAAAAAAACGTTTTAGTAACGTTTTGGTGGTTCAAACACAAACCATGGCTACGAAGCAAATTGTGCCGTGATTGCGCAATCACGGCTAGGCGTCAAAGACTGCCGTGATATTGGAATCGAGAGAGAATATACGTACGTTCTAATAGGGTTTTCGTTAAAAGGCATTGGATTGGGATAAGTTACATACCATCGTGTAGCTTATCAAATTTATTAGTATGAAAAACACATTTTTGTTACTGTGACGTCATCAGGTGTCAAATTACGGTAATTCAAAGCTTTAATGAGTTAATCCTTGCAGCACCATATCTCAAGAAGTACACAGCCGATTTTCAAACTTTTTTCAGTTATTGACTCCTTGGGCATTGGAAATTAGCCTTGGGTAACCGTGACTCCAAGTTGACCTTTACTTCCGGGTCAACCGGAAGTGAGACTATATTTCAAGAACTACACAGCCGATTAAAAAAAAAAATTCAGTTCTAGACTCCTTGGCCATGGGATATTAGCCTTGGTAACCGTGACCCCATGTTGACCTTTACTTCCGGGTCAACCGGAAGTGGGACCATATCTCAAGAGTTACACAGCCGTTTTTCAAACTTTTTTCAGTTATAGACTCCTTAGGCATTGCAGATTAGCCTTGGGTAACCATGACCCCATGTTGACCTTTACTTCCAGGTCAACCGGAAGTGAGACCACATCTCAAGAACTACACAACCGATATTCAATTTCTTTTCAGTTATAAACCATTTGAGCAGTAAATGTTAGACAAGGGTTAAATTTTGTTTATGAATCAGAAAACCGGAACAGCTTCGTGTTTGTACACAAACACCTCAAGGCTAGTTATTATTATTCTTTGTTTCCACTCAAATCCCATAGCATTTGCACACGTTTTTTTCTTTAAGCCTAATATCCTAGAGCGCAAATACGAAAGAGTTAAATCATATATCAAATTGAAGCTTAGAACATAAACTTAACTCTAAATGTAAAAAATGTTAAAATTCTTAATTAATTAGCCACTTTACAGCGAGGTGAATATTTAATTAGCCAGACTTTAGAGCACTGTATCTCAAAAAGTAGACGACCGATCGTCAAACTTTTTTCAGTTTTAGACTTCTTGGGTACTGTAGATGTGCTTTTCGGCCTAAAATGTGGAACGACGTCACAATGACGTCATTTATTGCGCATTTTCGCCCGTGTACAAAACAAATGGAGATAGTGAAAACAAATCCGACTTCTAGAAACACAGTTTTTTCAATTAAGCTCAACTTTAACGTCCTGGATTCACAAATGTTTCTTAAAACAAGAAAGGTTTTATAGACGATCAGTTTAAAAGCATCAAAAGTTATTAAAACATTGTCAGTAGAAAAAAAACCCAAAATTATCAGGCAAATTGAACGCCATGGGTACTCTGACTTGAATTTGATATGTGTTTATTAACGACAAAGTAATTTTTTTTCCATTTTTTTTTAAGTAAAAAAAAACGCACCGTTAAACTCGTATAGCGCCCTCAATCTTTCTAGGGTTTCCTAGATTCGTTCAAGCCCTAAACCCATTTATGACCCGTGTTGTAGTGTTTATGTAGAATTATACATAGAGTCATAATTCCTGTCGCCGACTGACACAAGTCTACGTTCATTCACAAGAATCGAAAAGAATTTGTCTTGCTATCAGCGCAGCGTCGTCGTCGTCGTGTAGTCAGATAGTTATTCAGATTTCACCGTGGACGTAAAGAATATGAGTGCCGTGTTCTTGTCCATGGTTTGGGGTGGCAAACTTGTATGCGCTTAGGTCCCGTTCGCCGGGAAAACGATATGTTTAACATTTCTTGTGCAAAGGCATTACTTCAGGAAACCGCGATGTATCAGTTACAAAACTTGATGGCCCTTGCAATAAGGCAATAAAAAGCTGATTGAGGAAAGGAGTGGTAAGAAAATCGTTTTTCATGGCTAAACGGTCAGTGTTGGATTTGGGGTTGTGGAAGAGACAAAATTACAATACAATCGTATCCCATATGAATTTACTGTTTCAGCCTAAACAAATATAACATACTCGATTGGCATTTCAGGGTAGAAAAATTGTTACGATTACGAATTAAATACAACATCATTTTGTTTACATGCATTTACAGTTATTTTTTAGTAAACTCGTAATCATTTCTGAAACGATCAGTTACATGTGTAACCGTTCACATTTATTATGGTCAAAATTTCGCGACACTTTTGAGGATGATTTTTCAACATTTATCCGAACCGTAATAATGTAGATGTTCAACCGGTTGATCGGATGGTTAACCGTGTGACCGTCACAGGCAGGCTTACAAAGCCTCGGCATTTAAATGTAAACGTAAACATTTAAACGTTTAACAGGATTATCATTTGGTTAACCGGGTAACCGTGCAATCGATTTGTTGTGGAACGCCCTCTAGCGTTCAATGTTTCTTTCAACTAATGCCGCACGCAAAGTAATGAAATAACAAAGAATTAAGCCTGTAAATTGGAAACGATATAGGTGTGTTTGGCAATTATTATGGTCAGCATTTCGCAGCACTTTTCAAGTGATTTTTTCAACGTTTACCCGAACCGTACAAATGTGAACGTTTAACCGTAACATCTGTCACTTAATCGTGTAACCGTCACAGGCTTACGTATAAGCCTGCGCATTCACGAATTGTTGTTGAACGCCCCCTAGCGTGCAATGTTTCTCACAAATATTGCTACACGCACAGATGTAATGAAATAACAAAGACTATGAGTAAATTGGGAATGATAAGTGTGTGTTTTATGGGATATTGTGCTGTGAAAATCGTGATCACAGTTATTATGGTCAGCATTACTCGGCACTTTTTAAGTGTTTTTTTCAACGTTTATCCGAACCGTACAAATAAATGTAAACGTTTAACCATAAGATCTGTCACTTACCCGTGTAACCGTCACAGGCTTACGTATAAGCCTGCGCATTCACGAATTGTTGTGGAACGCCCCCAGCGTGCAATGTTTCTCACAAATATTGCTACACGCACAGATGTAATGAAATAACAAAGACTATGAGTCTGTAAATTGGGAATGATATGTGTGTGTTTTATGGGATATTGTGCTGTGAAAATCGTGATCACAGTTATTATGGTCAGCATTACGCGGCACTTTTTAAGTGATTTTGTCAACGTTTATCCGAACCGTACAAATAAATGTAAACGTTTAACCGTATGATCTGTCACTTAACCGTTAACCGTCACAGGCTTATGTATAAGCCTGAGCATTCACGGTTATTTTTGGTCAACATACCGTTTCTGAAACAGTTGGTGACCCGTGTAACAGCAGTTTCATGAACAAGATTTCAAGTAAAAAAACCTGTTTACACAACCTTGCATGTGACCTAATATCCTAAAGCGTACAAATATGAAAGAGTTAGATCCTATATCAAATTGAAGCTTAGTACATGAGCTTAACTCTCAATGTAATTTTTTTTATTATTCTGAATTAATTTGCCCATTTACAGTGAGGTGAATATTTAATTAGCCAATCTTGAGATCACTGTATCTCGAAAAGCCTTGGGTAACCGTGAACCCATGTTGACCTTTACTTCCGGGTCAACCGGAAGTGGGACCATATCTCAAGAACTACACAATCGTTTTTCAAACTGTTTGTAGTTATAGACTCCTTGGGCATTGTAGATCAACCTTGGATAACCGTGACCTCATGTAAACCTTTACTTCCGGGTCAACCGGAAAAGGGACCATATCTCAAGAACTACACAACCGTTTTTCAAACTGTTTTTAGTTATAGATTCCTTGGGCATTGGAGATTAGCCTTGGCTAACCGTGACCCCATGTTGACCTTTACTTCCGGGTCAACCTGAAGTGGGACCATATCTCAAGAACTACATAACCGATTTTCAAACTTTTTTCAGTTATAGACTCCTTGGGCATTGCAGATAAGCCTTGGGTAACCGTGACCCCATGTTGACCTTTACCTCCGGGTCAACCGGAAGTGGGACCATATTTCAAGAACTACACAGCCGATTTTAAAACATTTTTCAGTTCTAGACTCCTTGGCCATGGGATATTAGCCTTGGTAACCGTGACCCCATGTTGACCTTTACTTCCGGGTCAACCGGAAGTGGGACCATATCTCAAGAATTACACAACCGATTTTCAAACTTTTTTCAGTTATAAACTCCTTGGGCATTGTAGATCAAACTTGATAACCGTGACCGCATGTTGACCTTTACTTCCAGGTCAACCGGAAGTAAGACCATATCTCAAGAACTACACAACCGATTTTCAAACTGTTTTCAGTTATAGACTCGTGGGGCATTGCAGACTAGCCTTGGGTAACCGTGACCCCATGTTGACCTTTACCTATGGGTCAACCGGAAGTGGGACCATATCTCAAGAGTTACACAGCCGATTTTCAAACTTTTTTCAGTTATAGACTCCTTAGGCATTGCAGATTAGCCTTGGGTAACCATGACCCCATGTTGACCTTTACTTCCAGGTCAACCGGAAGTGAGACCACATCTCAAGAACTACACAACCGATATTCAATTTCTTTTCAGTTATAAACCATTTGAGCAGTAAATGTTAGACAAGGGTTAAATTTTGTTTATGAATCAGAAAACCGGAACAGCTTCGTGTTTGTACACAAACACCTCAAGTCTAGTTATATTTATTATTAGCTGTTCCTGACGCAGTCGGAACAGCTATTGTTTTCGTCGAGATTATTATTATTTTTATTATTAGCTGTTCCGATCTGATCGGAACAGCTATTGTAATCGTCGAGATTTTTAAAACGTTTTACAAACGTATTTTTTGTTTCCACCAAAACGCCATAGGTTTAACACACGATTTTTCTTTATTCGTAATCTTAGAAACAGTATAAATGACAGACTTGAGTCCTATATTGAATCGAAGCTTAGTACATAACTTAATCACTAAATGTTATACTGTTTAATTTCTTAATCAATTAGCTGAGTTATAATGACATGAATATTTAATTAGGCAATCTTGTTACCACCATATCTCCCAAAATTAAACGTCAAATTTTCAAATTTTCTTCAGATGTTGACTCTCTGGGTATTGAAGTTGTGCACAATGACGTAATTTTGTATGTCACGTCATCGTGACATCATTTATAGCGTGTTTCGTATCCGTGTACAAAGTAATGAAGAACAGTGTAAACTCGTACTAAGTCCTGAGGCCGTGTGCGCCAGATGCTGTCATATTCTTTGTACTGTTGACATGAGACTGCAACGATGGCGGACTTTGAACAAGTCTATTCAATATATAGAGTAATAATATAAGGTATAAAATCAGAGCTAATGTCATGATGGTCTGATGGCACCGCGGTTTACCGCGTTTATTACCAAGCCAATGATCGCAGGTTCGAGGCCCTTCGGGATCTCGACGATTTCAATATAATGAAAGCGTACATTTTACATTTTTTTAACAATGAGAAACTTGTACCTACATTAAAACGAACATTACCACATATTCTTTTTCCTATTTTTGGCTCCTGAGAATTTCATTTTCCCGGAAAATAAAACAGAATTATTTTGTGGTATGTATGGTCATGGAGGAAGTGGTATGGTTAAACACTAAAGAGCACTTGCAAGAGTTGATTATAATTTATATATCATGGTCTATTTCTACATCGATGATTATAATCTATATAGCCTGAAATACAACGATTTCACAGAACGATTTGTGTACGCACAAAATCATCTTGCTTACGAAGTCAGAATTATTTTGTTTTAATACTAGCAATCACTGCTTATTCTGATTTAATATGCTTACTCAGAATCATTTCAATCAAGTGCAATGTGTGTGCTTCATCTGCCTCAGCATAGGTAGTACGTTGTACAACGCACCGGGTTAGGCAGTCAGGCGACGACAAAAACTTGTTCGAGTAGCGCTATTTTTGCAGTTTTTCGCTTTACATGTGTTGTCAATCACCACAAAGTGACAGCAATTTCTTTCTGAAACTTACTATCAGAGAAGACAAACCTGTGTGGCTTCGATAGGCATTATAATACTCCGTCTACGTAAAAGTGGACCGTGCACGGACGAATACACCTGCCCGAGATTTGGAAGCTTACACGGCATACACATTTTATAAATGAACATCGAAATGGTGCTATCAATGTATGTGTCTTGTGGTGAATCATGAGGATGTAGTGTTATAATTCAGAGACTTCACAATCTTTATCAACAAGTGTAATGGTTACGAATGAACGAAATGGTTACGAATGAGCAAAAGATTCAGATAAAAGCAAATTAATTCTGAATAAGCAAATTTTATGAATGCATGAACATTGACACGGTGCTATCATTCATGTTGCTTGTGGTGAATCATTGAATGATATAGTGTTAAGCGTAATGATTACAAATGAGCAAGACCGTAACGAATAAGCGAAATGGTTAAAGACTACGAGCCTGATTGGAAACGACATGTGTGTTTGTCGCATCTGATCATGTGCTTTGTAAATCGTGATCGCAATTATTATAGTCAGTGTTTTGCAGCACTTTTCGATTGAATTGTTTTAGGCCACATAAAAAAAAAAAATTGTTGATCGTCCTTTTTTTTTTGCGGATGGGGGAGGGAGGGAGGTTTTTTTTTTTTTTTTTTTTTTTTTTTTTAAGTTTTGTTGACATGCCAAATATGAAATCAAGAATAAAGAAATCATCACAATCACTATAAAACAGATGGTTTGTGTGTTTTTGATGTTTTCAATAGTTTTGTCAAACAAATTTAACTCCTAGATGACATTTTCTGTAAACTTTTTCAAACAACTAAAGCCCAAGATCGAAACGTGTTGGCGTTGCCCCCGGGTTTCGATCTTGCGCGTTGGCTGGAGCCCTCACGGCTATTGATACGACTACAACAGGCATTTTGCGCGAGAAAATCCACACGACAGCGAGCAGTACAAAGTTCTGTGTGCTAGTCTGGTTTCCTGCCTCGCACAAACTAGTGAATTAACTCGAATAGTGCCTTGCACATGGAATTACACGACAGGGGACCAACCACGGCCAGCAATTTTGTTGTTTCGTATCACACGGTTTTACGGCTTTGCCGACTTTTTGAAGGAAATACAATTTGCGTGCCGCAAGATCGAAACCCGGTGTCGGCGTTGATGTTACTGTGCGTGCGGTGCAGTGTGGAGCCAAATTTGACCGAAAATATCATTGAAAAGGTTGTTTTTTATGATTTAAAAAAAAATAAATAAAAATAAAAATGGGGTCGGGGGGTTTTGAACGGTCGGGCGGGGACGATCAAAAATTTTTTTTTTTATGTGGCCTTACGCTTATTCGAACCGTAAAAATGTAAACGTTTAACAGGCTTAGTATACATGCTGATTGTAGAACCTGTTCCTGGATAACAACATTTCGAGTAAAAAAAAACCTTTAACACAAATGCGCATGAGATCAAAAACATTGCCTCTTCAGTGCAACATTTTTGCCCTCTGCGCAATCACCCTGCAAAATAAACAAGCATGCACAATCAAATTGTTGTGGAACGCCCTCTAGCGTTCAATGTTTCTTGCATTTATTACCTCAAGCAGTTTTGAAATAACAAAGACTATGAGCCTGATTGGAAACGACATGTGTGTTTATCGCATCTGATCGTGTGCTGTATAGATCGTAATCAAAATTATGATAGTCAATGTTTCGCGGCACTTTAAGATTGAATTGTTTTACGCTTTACGCTTATTATGCATGCGCAATTGAATTGTTGTGGAACGCCCTCCAGCGTTCAATGTTTCTTGCATTTATTACGCCAGTATTTAATTAGCCCGAACATCTGACGTCACACTTCGAGGCTCGTTGTTTATGCCAGAGACCAGCTTCGAGCGTTTCGAGGAAACCTGACAAACGCACCTTTGACCCGCATCCCATTCAGCCGACAACCACATTTCTTCAGACCAATCATACCACAGATATGGAAAGCTTATGTCACTGCATGTCTGTCCAATAGAAGCACCGGATTACTAAACCGGAGCCTGTCCTTATCCTTGCGGATAAGGACAGCAGACCAGTCTAATATTTAATTAGCCAACCTTCAGACTACCATATCTCAAAAAGTCACTAGAGGGCGCTCTCATCAGAGACCGTTATCATGGGAGTAATTATAATAAGTCAATCTTTGCAGCACCATATCTTAACAAGTACACAACCGATTTTCAAACTTTTTTTTAGTAATAGACCCCTTGGGCATTGGAGATTAGCCTTGGTTAACCGTGACCCCATGTTGACCTTTACTTCCGGGTCAACCGGAAGTGGGACCATATATCAAGAAGTACAAAGCCGATTTTCAAAATGTTTACAGTAACAGACTCCTTGGGCATTGGAGATTAGCCTTGGTTTACCGTGACCCCATGTTGACCTTTACTTCCGGGTCAACCGGAAGTGGGACCATATCTCAAGAACTACACAGCCGATTTTCAAACTTTTTACAGTTATAGACTCCTTGGGCATTGGAGATTAGCCTTGGTTTACCGTGACCCCATGTTGACCTTTACTTCTGGGTCAACCGGAAGTGGGACCATATCTCAAGAAGTACACAGCCGATTTTCAAACCTTTTACAGTTATAGACTCCTTGGGCATTGGAGATTAGCCTTGGTTTACCGTGACCCCATGTTGACCTTTACTTCCGGGTCAACCGGAAGTGAAACCATATCTCAAGACGTACTCCGCTGATTTTCAAACTTTTTACAGTTATATACTCCTTGGCATTGGAGATTAGGCTTGGTTTACTGTGATCCCATGGTGACCTTTACTTCTGTGTCAACCGGAAGTGGGACCATATTTCAAGAACTACACAATCGATTTTCAATTTCTTTTCAGTTATAGACACCTTGAGCATTTAAGAATGAACTTGGGTTACCGTGACCCCATGTTAACCTTTACTTCCGGGTCAACCGGAAGTGGGACCATATATCAAGAAGTACAAAGCCGATTTTCAAAATGTTTACAGTAACAGACTCCTTGGGCATTGGAGATTAGCCTTGGTTTACCGTGACCCCATGTTGACCTTTACTTCCGGGTCAACCGGAAGTGGGACCATATCTCAAGAACTACACAGCCGATTTTCAAACTTTTTACAGTTATAGACTCCTTGGGCATTGGAGATTAGCCTTGGTTTACCGTGACCCCATGTTGACCTTTACTTCTGGGTCAACCGGAAGTGGGACCATATCTCAAGAAGTACACAGCCGATTTTCAAACCTTTTACAGTTATAGACTCCTTGGGCATTGGAGATTAGCCTTGGTTTACCGTGACCCCATGTTGACCTTTACTTCCGGGTCAACCGGAAGTGAAACCATATCTCAAGACGTACTCCGCTGATTTTCAAACTTTTTACAGTTATATACTCCTTGGCATTGGAGATTAGGCTTGGTTTACTGTGATCCCATGGTGACCTTTACTTCTGTGTCAACCGGAAGTGGGACCATATTTCAAGAACTACACAATCGATTTTCAATTTCTTTTCAGTTATAGACACCTTGAGCATTTAAGAATGAACTTGGGTTACCGTGACCCCATGTTAACCTTTACCTCAGGGTCAACCTGAAGTGGAACCATATCTCAAGAACTATACAGCCAATTTTCAAATTATTTTCAGTTACAGACCCCTTGAGCAATGAAGATTAAACATGGGTTTAATCAAAGTACAAGAAAAAGGAACAGCTATGTGTTTGTCCACAAACACCTAATGTCTAGTTAGCTGTTCCGACGATGCAGTCGGAACAGCTATTGTTTTCGTCGAGATTTTTATTAGCTGTTCCGACATAGGTCGGAACAGCTATTGTTTTCGTCGAGATTATTATTATTATTATTAGCTGTTCCGACATAGGTCGGAACAGCTATTGTTTTCGTCGAGATTATTAGCTGTTCCAACATAGGTCGGAACAGCTATTGTTTTCGTCGAGATTATTATTAGCTGTTCCTGACGCAGTCGGAACAGCTATTGTTTTCGTCGAGATTATTATTATTATTATTATTATTAGCTGTTCCTGACGCAGTCGGAACAGCTATTGTTTTCGTCGAGATTATTATTATTATTATTAGCTGTTCCTGACGCAGTCGGAACAGCTATTGTTTTCGTCGAGATTATTATTATTATTATTATTATTATTAGCTGTTCCTGACGCAGTCGGAACAGCTATTGTTTTCGTCGAGATTATTAGCTGTTCCGACGTAGCTGTCGGAACAGCTATTGTTTTCGTCGAGATTCTTATTAGCTGTTCCTGACGCAGTCGGAACAGCTATTGTTTTCGTCGAGATTATTATTATTATTATTATTATTATTATTATTATTCTTTGTTTCCACTCAAATCCCATAGCATTTGCACACGTTTTTTTCTTTAAGCCTAATATCCTAGAGCGCAAATACGAAACAGTTAAATCATATATCAAATTGAAGCTTAGAACATAAACTTAACTCTAAATGTAAAAAAAATTAAAATTCTTAATTAATTAGCCACTTTACAGCGAGGTGAATATTTAATTAGCCAGACTTTAGAGCACTGTATCTCAAAAAGTAGACGACCGATCGTCAAACTTTTTTCAGTTTTAGACTTCTTGGGTACTGTAGATGTGCTTTTCGGCCTAAAATGTGGAACGACGTCACAATGACGTCATTTATTGCGCGTTTTCGCCCATGTACAAAACAAATAGAGATAGTGAAAACAAATCCGACTTCTAGAAACACAGTTTTTTCAATTAAGCTCAAATTAAACGTCCTAGATAACACAAATGTTTCTTAAAACAAGAAAGATTTGATTGACGCTCAGTTTAAAAGCATCAAAACGTATTAAAACATTGTAAGTAGAAAATAAACCCAAATTCTCAGACAAATTGAACGCCATGGGTACTCTGACTTGAATTTGATATGTGTTTATTAACGACAGAGTATTTTTTTCCAATTTTTTTTAAAGTAAAAAAACCCGCACCGTTAAACTCGTATAGCGCCCTCAATCTTTCTAGGGTTTCCTAGATTCGTTCAAGCCCTAAACCCATTTATGACCCGTGTTGTAGACGTTTATGTAGAATATACATAGAGTCATCATTCCTGTCGCCGACTGACACAAGTCTACGTTCATTCACAAGAATCGAAAAGAATTTGTCTTGCTTTCCAGCGCAGCGTCGCGTCGTCGTGTAGTCAGATAGTTATTCAGATTTCACCGTGGACGTAAAGAATATGAGTGCCGTTGTCTTGTCCATGGTTTGGGGTGGCAAACTTGTATCCGCTTAAGGTCCCGTTCGCCGGGAAAACAATATGTTTAACATTTCTTGTGCAAAGGCATTACTTCAGGAAACCGCGATGTATCAGTTACAAAACTTGATGGCCCTTGCAATAAGGCAATAAAAAGCTGATTTAGGAAATGAGTGGTAAAGAGAAAATCGTTTTTCATGGCTAAACGGTCAGTGTTGGATTTGGGGTTGTGGAAGAGACAAAATTACAATACAATCGTATCCCATATGAATTTACTGTTTTAGTCTAAACAAATATAACATACTCGATTGGCATTTCAGGGTAGGAAAAATGTTACGATTACGAATTAAATACATCATTTTGTTTACATGCATTTACAGTTATTTTTTAGTAAACTCGTAATCATTTCTGAAACGGTCAGTTACATATGTGTAACCGTTCACATTTATTATGGTCAAAATTTCGCGACACTTTTTGAGGATGATTTTTCAACATTTATCCGAACCGTAATATTGTAGATGTTCAACCGGTTGATCGGATGGTTAACCGTGTGACCGTCACAGGCAGGCTTACAAAGCCTTGGCATTTAAATGTAAACGTAAACATTTATACGTTTAACAGGATTATCATTTGGTTATATGGTTATACCGGGTAACCGTGCAATCGATTTGTTGTGGAACGCCCTCTAGCGTTCAATGTTTCTTTCAACTAATGCCGCACTCAAAGTAATGAAATAACAAAGAATTAAGCCTGTAAATTGGAAACGATATAGGTGTGTTTGGCAATTATTATGGTCAGCATTTCGCAGCACTTTTCAAGTGAATTTTTCAACGTTTATCCGAACCGTACAAATGTGAACGTTTAACCGTAAGATCTGTCACTTAACCGTGTAACCGTCACAGGCTTACGTATAAGCCTGCGCATTCACGAATTGTTGTGGAACGCCCCCAAGCGTGCAATTTTTCTCACAAATATTACTACACGCACAGATGTAATGAAATAACAAAGACTACGAGTCTGTAAATTGGGAATGATAAGTGTGTGTTTTATGGGATATTGTGCTGTGAAAATCGTGATCACAGTTATTATGGTCAGCATAATACGCGGCACTTTTTAAGTGATTTTTTTCAACGTTTATCCGAACCGTACAAATAAATGTAAACGTTTAACCGTAAGATCTGTCACTTAACTGTGCAACCGTCACAGGCTTACGTAAGCCTGAGCATTCACAGTTATTTTTTGTCAACATACCGTTTCTGAAACAGTTGGTGACCCATGTAACAGCAGTTTAAACAAAATTTCAAGTAAAAAAAAAACTGTTTACACAACCATGCATGTGACCTAATATCCTAAAGCGTAAAAATATGAAAGAGTTAGATCCTATATTAAATTGAAGCTTAGTAGTACATGAACTTAACTCTCAATGTAATTTTTTTGTTTAATTCTTAATTAATTAGCCCATTTACAGTGAGGTGAATATTTAATTAGCCAAACTTGTTTCTGTCATATCTCAAGAAGTATACACCCGATCCACAAACTTTTTTAATTTATAGACTCCTAGGGCATTGAAGATTAGCCTTGGGTAACCGTGACCCCATGTTGACCTTTACCTAAGGGTCAACCGGAAGTGGGACCATATCTCAAGATTTACACAACCGATTTTCAAACTGTTTTCAGTTATAGACTCCTAGGGCATTGAAGATTAGCCTTGGTAACCGTGACCCCATGTTGACCTTTACCTAAGGGTCAACCGGAAGTGGGACCATATCTCAAGAATTACTTAACCGTTTTTGAAACTTTTTTCAGTTCTAGACTCCTTGGGCATTGTAGATCAACCTTGGATAACCGTGACCTGATGTAAACCTTTACTTCCGGGTCAACCGGAAGTGGGACCATAGCTCAAGAAGTGAACAACCGATTTTCAAACCTTTTTTCAGTTATAGACTCCTTGGCCATTGTATATCAACCTTGGATAACGGTGACCTCATGTTGACCTTTACTTCCGGGTCAACCGGAAGTAAGACCATATCTCAAGAACTACACACCTGATTTTCAATTTCTTTTCAGTTTTAAACTCTTTGAAAATTACAGGAACAGCTCTGTGTTTGTTGACAAACACTTAAGCTCTAGTTAGCTGTTCCGATGCAGTCGGAACAGCTATTGTTTTCGTCGAGATTTTTATTATTTTTATTATTATTATTATTATTATTAGCTGTTCCTGACGCAGTCGGAACAGCTATTGTTTTCGTCGAGATTATTATTATTATTATTATTATTATTATTATTCTTTGTTTCCACTCAAATCCCATAGCATTTGCACACGTTTTTTTCTTTAAGCCTAATATCCTAGAGCGCAAATACGAAACAGTTAAATCATATATCAAATTGAAGCTTAGAACATAAACTTAACTCTAAATGTAAAAAAAATTAAAATTCTTAATTAATTAGCCACTTTACAGCGAGGTGAATATTTAATTAGCCAGACTTTAGAGCACTGTATCTCAAAAAGTAGACGACCGATCGTCAAACTTTTTTCAGTTTTAGACTTCTTGGGTACTGTAGATGTGCTTTTCGGCCTAAAATGTGGAACGACGTCACAATGACGTCATTTATTGCGCGTTTTCGCCCATGTACAAAACAAATAGAGATAGTGAAAACAAATCCGACTTCTAGAAACACAGTTTTTTCAATTAAGCTCAAATTAAACGTCCTAGATAACACAAATGTTTCTTAAAACAAGAAAGATTTGATTGACGCTCAGTTTAAAAGCATCAAAACGTATTAAAACATTGTAAGTAGAAAATAAACCCAAATTCTCAGACAAATTGAACGCCATGGGTACTCTGACTTGAATTTGATATGTGTTTATTAACGACAGAGTATTTTTTTCCAATTTTTTTTAAAGTAAAAAAACCCGCACCGTTAAACTCGTATAGCGCCCTCAATCTTTCTAGGGTTTCCTAGATTCGTTCAAGCCCTAAACCCATTTATGACCCGTGTTGTAGACGTTTATGTAGAATATACATAGAGTCATCATTCCTGTCGCCGACTGACACAAGTCTACGTTCATTCACAAGAATCGAAAAGAATTTGTCTTGCTTTCCAGCGCAGCGTCGCGTCGTCGTGTAGTCAGATAGTTATTCAGATTTCACCGTGGACGTAAAGAATATGAGTGCCGTTGTCTTGTCCATGGTTTGGGGTGGCAAACTTGTATCCGCTTAAGGTCCCGTTCGCCGGGAAAACAATATGTTTAACATTTCTTGTGCAAAGGCATTACTTCAGGAAACCGCGATGTATCAGTTACAAAACTTGATGGCCCTTGCAATAAGGCAATAAAAAGCTGATTTAGGAAATGAGTGGTAAAGAGAAAATCGTTTTTCATGGCTAAACGGTCAGTGTTGGATTTGGGGTTGTGGAAGAGACAAAATTACAATACAATCGTATCCCATATGAATTTACTGTTTTAGTCTAAACAAATATAACATACTCGATTGGCATTTCAGGGTAGGAAAAATGTTACGATTACGAATTAAATACATCATTTTGTTTACATGCATTTACAGTTATTTTTTAGTAAACTCGTAATCATTTCTGAAACGGTCAGTTACATATGTGTAACCGTTCACATTTATTATGGTCAAAATTTCGCGACACTTTTTGAGGATGATTTTTCAACATTTATCCGAACCGTAATATTGTAGATGTTCAACCGGTTGATCGGATGGTTAACCGTGTGACCGTCACAGGCAGGCTTACAAAGCCTTGGCATTTAAATGTAAACGTAAACATTTATACGTTTAACAGGATTATCATTTGGTTATATGGTTATACCGGGTAACCGTGCAATCGATTTGTTGTGGAACGCCCTCTAGCGTTCAATGTTTCTTTCAACTAATGCCGCACTCAAAGTAATGAAATAACAAAGAATTAAGCCTGTAAATTGGAAACGATATAGGTGTGTTTGGCAATTATTATGGTCAGCATTTCGCAGCACTTTTCAAGTGAATTTTTCAACGTTTATCCGAACCGTACAAATGTGAACGTTTAACCGTAAGATCTGTCACTTAACCGTGTAACCGTCACAGGCTTACGTATAAGCCTGCGCATTCACGAATTGTTGTGGAACGCCCCCAAGCGTGCAATTTTTCTCACAAATATTACTACACGCACAGATGTAATGAAATAACAAAGACTACGAGTCTGTAAATTGGGAATGATAAGTGTGTGTTTTATGGGATATTGTGCTGTGAAAATCGTGATCACAGTTATTATGGTCAGCATAATACGCGGCACTTTTTAAGTGATTTTTTTCAACGTTTATCCGAACCGTACAAATAAATGTAAACGTTTAACCGTAAGATCTGTCACTTAACTGTGCAACCGTCACAGGCTTACGTAAGCCTGAGCATTCACAGTTATTTTTTGTCAACATACCGTTTCTGAAACAGTTGGTGACCCATGTAACAGCAGTTTAAACAAAATTTCAAGTAAAAAAAAACTGTTTACACAACCATGCATGTGACCTAATATCCTAAAGCGTAAAAATATGAAAGAGTTAGATCCTATATTAAATTGAAGCTTAGTAGTACATGAACTTAACTCTCAATGTAATTTTTTTGTTTAATTCTTAATTAATTAGCCCATTTACAGTGAGGTGAATATTTAATTAGCCAAACTTGTTTCTGTCATATCTCAAGAAGTATACACCCGATCCACAAACTTTTTTAATTTATAGACTCCTAGGGCATTGAAGATTAGCCTTGGGTAACCGTGACCCCATGTTGACCTTTACCTACGGGTCAACCGGAAGTGGGACCATATCTCAAGAATTACACAGCCGATTTTCAAACTTTTTTCAGTTATAGACTCCTTGGGCATTGCAGATTAGCCTTGGGTAACCGTGACCCCATGTTGACCTTTACCTAAGGGTCAACCGGAAGTGGGACCATATCTCAAGATTTACACAACCGATTTTCAAACTGTTTTCAGTTATAGACTCCTAGGGCATTGAAGATTAGCCTTGGTAACCGTGACCCCATGTTGACCTTTACCTAAGGGTCAACCGGAAGTGGGACCATATCTCAAGAATTACTTAACCGTTTTTGAAACTTTTTTCAGTTCTAGACTCCTTGGGCATTGTAGATCAACCTTGGATAACCGTGACCTGATGTAAACCTTTACTTCCGGGTCAACCGGAAGTGGGACCATAGCTCAAGAAGTGAACAACCGATTTTCAAACCTTTTTTCAGTTATAGACTCCTTGGCCATTGTATATCAACCTTGGATAACGGTGACCTCATGTTGACCTTTACTTCCGGGTCAACCGGAAGTAAGACCATATCTCAAGAACTACACACCTGATTTTCAATTTCTTTTCAGTTTTAAACTCTTTGAAAATTACAGGAACAGCTCTGTGTTTGTTGACAAACACTTAAGCTCTAGTTAGCTGTTCCGATGCAGTCGGAACAGCTATTGTTTTCGTCGAGATTTTTATTATTTTTATTATTATTATTATTATTATTAGCTGTTCCTGACGCAGTCGGAACAGCTATTGTTTTCGTCGAGATTATTATTATTATTATTATTATTATTATTATTCTTTGTTTCCACTCAAATCCCATAGCATTTGCACACTTTTTTTTCTTTAAGCCTAATATCCTAGAGCGCAAATACGAATAAGTTAAATCTCATATCAAATTGAAGCTTAGAACATAAACTTAACTCTAAATGTAAAAAATGTTAAAATTCTTAATTAATTAGCCACTTTACAGCGAGGTGAATATTTAATTAGCCAGACTTTAGAGCACTCTATCTCAAAAAGTAGACGACCGATCGTCAAACTTTTTTCAGTTTTAGACTTCTTTGGTACTGTAGATGTGCTTTTCGGCCTAAAATGTGGAACGACGTCACAATGACGTCATTTATTGCGCGTTTTCGCCCATGTACAAAACAAATGGAGATAGTGAAAACAAATCCGACTTCTAGAAACACAGTTTTTTCAATTAAGCTCAAATTTAACATCCTAGATAACACAAATGTTTCTTAAAACAAGAAAGATTTGATTGACGCTCAGTTTAAAAGCATCAAAACGTATTAAAACATTGTCAGTAGAAAATAAACCCAAATTCTCAGACAAATTGAACGCCATGGGTACTCTGTCTAGAATTTTAGATGTGTTTATATACGAAAAGCAGTCAAATCTAAAAAATTTGAAAAGATTGTAGCTCTGAGGTTCATGTCGTCGTGTACCACCACTCAGATCTGCAGCAGGTCGTTATTAAGGGTTTTTTTTGCGTGGACGACGAAAACCTGTTATGCCGTGTTTTATGAGAAATATCCGGCGTTGTAGACTTGTCTGCTCTTGGGTCCCGTTCGCCGGAAAACGATACGTTTTAGCAATAAAAAGAGCTGATTGAGGAAAGGTGTGGTTCGTTTTTCATGGCTAAACGGTCAGTGTTGGGTTTGGGGGTGTGAAGAGACAAAATTACAATACAATCGTATCCCATATGAATTGACTGTTTTAGCCTAAACAAATATAACATACTCGATTGGCATTTCAGGGTAGAAAAATTGTTACGATTACGAATTAAATACAACATCATTTTGTTTGCATGCATTTACAGTTATTTTTTAGTAAACTCGTAATCATTTCTGAAACGGTCAGTTACATGTGTAACCGTTCACATTTATTATGGTCAAAATTTCGCGACACTTTTTGAGGATGATTTTTCAACATTTATCCGAACCGTAATAATGTAGATGTTCAACCGGTTGATCGGATGGTTAACCGTGTGACCGTCACAGGCAGGCTTACAAAGCCTCAGCATTTAAATGTAAACGTAAACATTTAAACGTTTAACAGGATTGTTTGGTTAACCGGGTAACTGTGCAATCGATTTGTTGTGGAACGCCCTCTAGCATTCAATGTTTCTTTCAACTAATGCCGCACGCAAAGTAAGAAATAACAAAGACTTAAGCCCGTAAATTGGAAATGATATGGGTGCGTGTGGCATGGGATCGTTTGCTGTGCAAATCGTGATCACAGTTATTATGGTCACCATTTCGCAGTCCTTTTCAAGTGAATGTGTTTACGCTGATCCAAACCGTAAACATTAAACGTTTAACAATATTATCGATTTGTTAACCGGGTAACCGTGCGATCAATTTGTTGTGAAATGCCCTCTAGCGTTCAATGTTTCATGCAACTAATGGCGCACGCCAATGAAATGACAAAGACTTAAGCCTGTAAATTGGAAACGATAGGTGTGTCTGGCAAGGGATCGTTTGCTGTGCAAATCGTGATCGCAAATATTATGGCCAGCACTTTTCAAGTGAATTTTTCAACGTTTATCCAAACCTTACAAATGTGACGTTTAACCATAAGATCTGTCACTTAAGTGTTACCGTCACTGGCTTACGTGTATAAGCCTGCGCCTTCACAGTTATTTTTTGCAAACATGTAACTGTTTCTGAAACAGTTGGTGATTCGTGTAACAGAAGTTTCATATACAAAATTTCAAGTTAAAAAACCTGTTTACACAACCGTGCATGTGACCTAATATCCTAAATTGCAAAAATGAAAGAGTTAGATCCTATATCATAAATTTTACTCTTAATGTAAAAAAGGTTATAATTATTAATTATTTAGCCACTTCACAGTGGTGTGATTTTGTTTAGTCAATCTTGTATCGACTCATTGGGCATTGAAGATTAGCATTGGGTAACCGTGACCCCATTTCGAACTTTACTTCCGGTTCAACCGGAAGTGGGACCATATCTAAAGAACTACACAACCTATTTTCAAACTTTGTTCAGTTATGGACTCCTTGGGCATTGGAGATAAGCCTTGGGTAACCGTGACCCCATGTTGACCTTTACCAAAGGGTCAACCGGAAGTGGGACCATATCCCAAGAA
This sequence comes from Leptasterias polaris, assembly GCA_037783415.1. Classification (NCBI taxonomy): domain Eukaryota; kingdom Metazoa; phylum Echinodermata; class Asteroidea; order Forcipulatida; family Asteriidae; genus Leptasterias; species Leptasterias polaris. Next base: position 4,464,366 of record JAZGTN010000102.1, read on the forward strand.
CTACACAACCGATTTTAAAACTGTTTACAGTGATAGACTCCTTGGGCATTGGGGATTAGCCTTGGGTAACCTTGACTTCCAGGTCAACCGGAAGTGGGACCATATCTCAAGAACTACCAAACCGATTTTCAATATATTTTCAGTTATAGATACCTTGGGCATTGGAGATAAGCCTTGGGTAACCGTGACCCCATGTTGACCTTTACCAAAGGGTCAACCGGAAGTGGGACCATATCCCAAGAACTACACAACCGATTTTAAAACTGTTTACAGTGATAGACTCCTTGGACATTGGGATTAGCCTTGGGTAACCTTGACCCTATGTTGACCTTTACTTACAGGTCAACCGGAAGTGGGACCATATCTCAAGAACTACCAAACCGATTTTCAATTTATTTTCAGTTATAGCCTCCTTGGGCATTGGAGATAAGCCTTGGGTAACCGTGACCCCATGTTGACCTTTACTTCCGGTCTTAACAGGAAGCTCATAATTTGAGATAATCATATCTCCTGAACCACATTTCATAATGTCGTAATGTTTGTGATTTCTTGTTTATTGTTAAAACATTTTATGAATCAGAAAAACCGGAACAGCTCTGTGTTTGTTCACAAACACCTAATGTCTAGTTATATATGCAGGCGCCTGCAGGCCGTGTGCGGGGAACTTTCAAATCAACTTTTTTCCAACAAAATGCAAAGCATAAAACTGAACACTAACCAAAGTGTTTTTATTTATGGTGCTGTTAACTTTCACAAGTCATAGTCTAGTTTCTAAGAATATGCATATATAAAGAAATTATGTGTCAAGCTAAAGTTGAGCAGCCTAAGGAATGGCCCTCGAACATGGGTAAGCCTTAAAAAAACCGGAGAAAGGAAAATAAAAACTCTGAAATTTTTTTATTTGCAAAAAGTATTTTGTCAATGGTAATAAACGTGAGGGGACCCGGTTTTCACTTAATGACCGGCTTGATGGCCGGCCCGCTAAATTTCACTTAATTAAAAGTGAAATATTGTCAAAAATCTGGAGCGGTTAAATCCACGCTGGCAGAATAATCTTTGATTGGAATACAAATCTGAGAAACGTTTCAGGGAATTGTTTCTCAAACTGTTATACATTATGAACAGCCGCATTTATTCTTACCAAGTAATTGTTTATGGTCATTAATTGTTAAGAGTAATTAACCAAAGGTAAACCCTCCCCATCGGCTGCCCATTTTTAGACAGCGTAGCGTGTAATAAGCATGCACCCGGACACTAAGTATACTTTATTGCCCTCGTGCAAAATAGCGCGCGTGTCTTATTGAGGTCATCGCGTTCGTGAACGAAGCATTCCCAGTGTACCCTCTATTTCCTTTAACCGCTCCAGATTTTCGGTGATATCTCAAAAACGCTACCACCTTTTTAAGTGAAACCTACACAGGATAGTTTGATTGTAAGTAGTGTGTTGGGTCTTTATGAGACAATCTATTGTTAGTTTATGCATAATGCACAAGAACAATGGCATTACATGAATAAAATTAGCATAACAATGGAGGGTATGAGTCTTGATGAGACAGAATTAGCATAATAATGTAGGGTATGAGTCTTGACGAGACAAAATTAGCATAATAAAGGAGGTATGAGGCTTAATGAGACAGTGTATTGTTATATTATGCATGAGGTATAAATATGCGCATAATTAAATGTTGATGAGGGTCAACATGAGGTCAAACGAAGGGACCAATGAGAGGGGAGGATGAGATTTGAAATGGACCAATGAGAGAGGAGGGTTTGATAAGACAGAATATGTATGAGATGATGAGAACAAAAGACAAGTCTACATTTTTGATGAGACAGATTTATGCGTGGGATGATTTGAACAAAGAAAAGTGTAGAAGTCTTAATGAGACAGATGTATGCGTGGGATGATTTAAAATGGGCCAATGAGAGAGGAGGGTGAGATTTGAATCGGGCCAATGAGAGTGGAGGGTGAGATTTGAAAATGAGCCAATGAGAGTGGAGGTTGTGATTTGAAATGGGGCAACAGAATATGTATGAGATGATGAGAACAAAAGACAAGTCTAAATTTTTGATGTGATTGATTTATGTGTGGGATGATTTGAACAAAGAAAAGTGTAGAAGTCTTAATGAGACAGATGTATGCGTGGGATGATTTGAAATGGGCCAATGAGAGTGGAGGGTGTGATTTGAAACGGGCCAATGAGAGAGGAGGGTAAGTTTTGAAATGGCCCAACGAGAGTGGAGGGTGAGGTTTTAAATGGGCCATTAGAGTGGAGGGCATGATTTGAATTGGCCCAATGAGAGTGGAGGGTGAGATTTGAAATGGGCCAATGAGAGTGGAGGGCAAGTTTTGAAATGGGGGGGAAAAAATAAAATATAAATATATATATACACACACATATAATAATAATAATAATAATAACCATAAAATAAGCAAATTAATAAAATTAGACAGATTTTGTTTGTTTATTACCCTTAGTAATAGACAGTGGATGAATCTCTTTTTGGACGATGTGGTGGCTCTTAAAAGAACCGGTTGTTTTATGTCGACGTGATCACCGTTGATTCAAACGTTGCAGTTTCTGAAGTTTCTGGAGGCCATCTGTTCCTTCGGTGAAATATGCCTCCACCAAACGAGCTTTCTCTTGCCGCGTCAGATGTGCCAAGATCAGGTATTTTTCGTTTTTCACGAAGCGTGCCTGTTTTGTTGCCATCTCGACCGTGATGAATTCCAAGTCTTCGTCATATTTTTTCGTCTTTGAGGCGATGTAAACGCGATGCAGCTCATTCACCTCCGCTCTTTTCGTCTCCAGAGAAATTAACCCCGTAATCAGTCTTGTTTTTCTTTTAGCTTGGCAGCAGAGGGTCAATGATGCACCGTCCATCGTGGCAGAATGATTCAAGACTACCGTTATGCCCACCGTAAGTAACTTTCACGTACACTGAAATTGACCATTGAGAGAGGAGGGTTTGATGTGAGGAGGGCATGATTTGAAATGGCCCAATGAGAATGGAGGATGATATTTGAAATGGGCCAATGAGAGACGGGGGTTTGATAGGACAGAATTATGCATAGTATTGTACCATCGAACAAAGGTCTAAAAGGCGATGCAGTCAGATTTTCCACGAAATGTAATTACACGGATTAAGAGTGGAGGGGGTGAACAAAAGGAATTTGGGAGGGGGGTTGGGGAGGAACAACAAATCCATATAGAAGATGGTCTACGTGGGGATAGAAGGCGTCAACAAAAGTTTAACATATCCTTGAGGTAATGAATAAAAAAATAAAAAGGTACAAAGGCAGCTCTAGACGTCTTAACGAGACAGGTTTTTGCAATATTAACCATCCCCCCTTTAATCATCAAGCCAATCGGAGGGTCGTATTTGGCGTCCCCCCTTTATAGATGTAAGCTAAATTTCAAATAAACCAATGCTATGAAAAGAAAGTCTACAGGTCTTGACGAGACAGGTTTATGCAAGGTTAACCATCCCCCCTTTAATCATCGAGCCAATCGGAGCGTCGTATTTGGCGTCCCTGACGATGATGTAACTTATTTTCAAATCAATTCGAGAGAAGCACAGCCAATCTGAGTCTCATATTTGGTGTCCGTGACAACGATGACATTTATTTTGATAAATAGGAGTCTTGCATTTTATATTTCAAATGATACCCATTGTAAAAGTTTAAACTGGTCTGTATGTCTTGTAGCCAATCAGATTTTCTGATTTGGCGTCCTCCCGGTGCTAATATATACTTACACAGGGACCACTCCTGTTATCATTCTACGATTAAGTTCGATACTAATTTGACAGTTCCAGTTACATCAAGACTAAACCTTCATCATGTTTTTCAAATTGTCTGACTTTAGTACATTAACCATGTCAGAGAGCGAAGTACATTTGGAATTCATGGAGTTGTCTATGTAGCAAAGAGTAGCTCTTTCTCAGCGAATGTATAAGCTGTCGATCGATGAATCCGAAGCGTACCCAGATATTGCAGAACTTTCCTTTAACGACAATCCTAAAACCTCTGGTAATGACTTTGATGAAATCATGTCGGAACTTGCGGAATTCAGGACCGCTACCCCCGAAGATGAGTTGAGCGTGTACTGGGATGAGCTGCGGCGGACGTGGACCCAGTTTACCCTTCCTTCTGTTGATGACGACGAAGCCGAGACAAGTACGGAGGACCAGCCGGTGGTAAATTCTGTCGGACAAGTTGGTGGAGGACTTCCGTCATCACGGGTCAGCACCGGAGACCAGCCGGGAACGAGTGGTGTTGGCAGAGTCAGCATGGGAGATCAGCCGGGAACGAGTGGTGTTGGCAGAGTCACCCGCGGACCGCCCGAGGGCGGCACAAGTTCTGACTCTGACCTGGAGGGCATGGTGAACGAAACGACCACCATTTACGATATAGACTGGGGATGGGAAAGCGACGGGTGGAGTGATGAGGATGCACCGCCGAGCAAGAGGATTCGACGGGAGGAGATGGAGGAGGACGACTACTATTCAAGGTTCTACCAATTAGTAAGAATAAAAGAAAAACCAAACAAACACTTTCAGGCCTTTACCTATGATTACAATGTTAACTTTAGAAATATGGAAGACGTAGGACTTGAGGAGGCTTTACCTCTTCTATGTAATATTTTTCAGAGTGTTATAGATAGAATAGGGTTTGGTATTCAAGCTGATGATAGGGTACGAATGGTCTTTGACTCACCGGTCCTAAACTTTCAAATTTCTCTGCCTTTCATGCGAATGGCAGACTTAACGGCTGAGCGTTTATTCAAAAAAATAGAAAGGGTGCTGAACAGCTATCAGTTTATTCGTTTTGACGAGACTGTGATCATTAACTTTATACACGTGAAATGCCAGAAGGGGGGAAAATGCAATACGCCCGCTCGTCTATTGCAATTTGGAAGAGTTATTGGCTTCCAAACGCAGTATTGTTAGAATAAAAGATGATGGCACAAACACCTGTCTGGCTCGTGCTATAGCGATTGGACAGGCTATCCAAGAAAAAAACTGGAAACGAAATAAAATATATCCTAAAAAACAGGAGAAAATATGTGGAGCCTTTGGTTACTGCTCTTCATAGAAGGGCTGGAATTATAGAGGGGGCGCTGGGGGAATTGAAGAGCTACAGCGATTTCAGGATGTTTTAATTAATTATCGCACAATTTACCTCCATCTGGCTAGAGGGCATTATGACGTTATCCGATCAATGTCAGGATTCCTTAACCGCAGCAACTTCTGCGGCACGTGTCACAAAGGGCACAACGGTACAGTTGCGTCACATGTGTGTAACATATCGTGTAAGTTATGCTTTTCCATAGGTGTAAGACTGGTGAAGTTGATACTTGGGTACACTGTCCAGATTGTAACCGAAACTTTAAAGACCATGTGTGCTATACAAACCATAAGAACAGATCCATGGGGGGTAAAACTGTTTGCAAATTGTAATATAGATGTAAACTATGTGAGTGTCGACCTCTCTGCCAAGCGTGGAAAGCATTCCTGCATCCAAAAATATTGCAACACTTGTAAAGAAACGGTGCTATTTAATCACAAATGCTACATAAAAGTCGTTGAAAAAAATGCCAAAACAAAGAAAACCAAGACACCGCTCAAATATAATATTTTTTGATTTCGAATGTACGCAGGACGGCGGCACTCATGTACCTAATTTATGTGTTGCGGAAATGGTGTGCGAACAGTGCGCAGACCAGCCGAGTGAATATCGATGTAAGACTTGTACTTCCACTAAAACATTTAAGGGGGATAACACGCAGAGTAGCTTCTGCCAATGGTTGTTTCAATCCACCGAAACTGACAATTCTATTGCAATTGCTCATAACGCAAAAGGGTACGATTCCTACTTCCTTCTGGAATTTCTGTTTGAAAATGCGTGTGTTCCTTCTGTGATATAGTGGAGCTAAAGTGTTATGTATTGATATACCTAAATACAAACGGAGGGTTATAGACTCATTGAGTTTCCTTCCTATGGCCCTCTCGAAGTTACCCGCAACCTTTGGCGTAGCAGAGTTGAAAAAGGGATTCTTTCCGCATTTTTTTAACAAGAGAAACAACCAAAATTATGTAGGACCAATACATGATGTGACAAATTACGACCCCGACGGAGCAAAGGAAAGAGTTTTACTTTTGGTATGAAACGCAGAAACGGGTAAATCAGGTGTTGATTTACAGGAGGAATTGCTTGCCTACTGTAAACGTGATGTGGATATTTTGAAACGCTGCTGCGTACAGTGTCTAAAACAGGCGGTCTCTTCTCGGAGTACATCAGCACTTTTCTCAAAATAAAACAGGAGAGCTCAGGTATTCCACAATGGTGCGAAACTGAGGCAGACATTCAAAAATATATAAGTGACTATGAGAGCAAAGAAGGGATATTGTTCGACCGAACAAAACTTGTCAACAATCCAGGGCTGAGAGCCCTTGCAAAACTCATGTTGAATAGTTTTGGGGGAAAGTTTGGTCAGAGGGTAAATATGTCTCAAACCGAAGTAGTGACAGATCCAGCAAGGTTGTACCAAATGTTGTTTGCTGATGATTTAGTTGTGGATAATGTCAATTTCTTTAACGATGAGTTAGCGGAGATTAAGTTTTCTAGTGAGGAAGAGTTCATGACCCCAAATCCACGCACCAATGTGGTAATAGCAGCGTTCACGACAGCACATGCCAGACTAAAGTTGTACTCTGTCCTAGAAAAATTACCATAAAGAGTGATTTATATGGACACCGATTCTGTAATTTTCGTGAATGAGCCTAACATGTACAATCCTCCTCTGGGTGACTACCTAGGAGATTTAACCAATGAGATTAATCCAAAAGATGGCAATTACATTAAGACTTTCGTTTCGGGGGGCCCTAACAATTATGCATACAATTTAGACACGGGCAAGATATGTTGTAAAGTGAGAGGCTTCACGCTTAACTGTAGAAACTCTCAGAAGATTAATTGTGATTCGATTTTACATATGGTAAAAAATGTAAATGCCCCACACATCACCGTGACTAACCCCCATCACATTACCAGAGAAAACAAAACTAAAAAAATCAAATCTAAATCGCTATCGAAAGATTATAAAATTTGCTATAAAGAGTAGTTCTGGAGGATTTAAATACCGTCCCTTATGGGTATAAACGTTCGTGAACCACATCTCTCTAAACAACAATGGACCCCTTATTAAGTAACGCATCCAGCATAAACACACCATTTTGTTGTAAACATCATCATGGAGTGTTGTCCACCAAAGTTCGGCTGTGGGCTTAGATTCCTGTTCAATAAGATCCGTTGCAGTTCGGCCTGTTGTAACAAAACCGTGGTTATCCAAACTGAAAATTACGGAGGCCTACCTCAAACAGATATACTACAGCCCACACCGTCCGGCAGGTTTCGGTGGCGTGAGATCCGTTTACCGCGCCGTACAAAAGGATAGGGTAGACATAAATAGACAGCAGATTAAAGATTGGTTAAGCAAACAGCCCACTTACACCTTACACAGACCATCACGTAAGAGATTCGGGCGAAATCCCGTTCTTGTGTCCGGTATTGATGATCAATGGCAAGCCGATCTGGTCGATATGACGTCACTAGCTGAGTTCAACCGAAGTTTTTCGAAGTTTCCAGAAGCTGTTGAAAAAAGAAAACATTCGTTTTTTCACTACCCAGAATGCATCAACTAAGGCCTCAATCGCAGAACGTCTGAATCGTACGATTAAATCGAAAATGTTTAAGTTTTTTACAGCCAACAACACACGTGCCTACTTGAAAACTCTATCCAAGCTTATATCTGCCTATAATAAGTCGTACCATCGAAGTATTAAGACGACCCCCGCGTCGGTAACTATGGATAATGATCAAGAAGTTTGGCGAACTCTGTACAAAGGTCGTGGGTCAGGTCAGATTGAATTCAAATTTAAAGTGGGGGATACGGTACGGATCAGTATGATGGCGAGACCGTTTCGCAAAGGATATCTTCCAAACTGGACCACAGAAATATTTAAGATTGGTGAGAGAATTGCTCGCTCCCCTCCCGTGTATAAACTACTGGACTACGACAATGAAGCGATAGAAGGAACTTTCTACGAACAGGAACTTCAAAGGATGATTAAAACTGACGATGTTTATGAGGTGGAGAAGGTGTTGTCTACAAGAAAACGTAGAGGAAAGACCGAATATTTTGTCAAGTGGGTAGGCTATCCAGACAAGTTCAATAGTTGGGTATTGGCTCTGCAGACTTTATAAAATTGATTTTATGAAGACAGTTCTTCATTTGTTTGAGAATCTCCATCATGTCGGACTCTTTCTACGTCAATCTGCCCAGCAACAGTTCAATGGATACGCTTCCTGGCAATAGGCTGACTCATTTCTTCGTGACCCTTCCTTCTTCACTCGTATTCGAGGGTGAATGGGAAGTTGGATTGGTAGAATTTACGTACCCGCACCGCTGGTTCAATGTCTTAAACAGTAGCAACAAGTATACCTGCTCCGGTGGAGAATCGGATCATACCGTGTTTCATGATCACATCATACCCCCGGATTCTACCCGACCCCCGAGGAAATGTTGGAGAACATAAAACCACGTTCTGACCACGATGGTGAGGTTAGCATAAGGTACAATCGGTACAATCAGAAAATTGTCGTCAAGACACACGATAACGTAGTTGTCAGTTTGAATGAAAGCATTGCTACACTGTTTGGATTTGAAGGGCGCAACTGTGTTATTATGGGTACTGAAAAGGGTTCGCTGGTTGTGAACATCAACCCCGTTCACTCTATGTTTCTATACACTAACATTATAGATCACCACGTGGTAGGTGACACCAGAGCACTGTTGCTTCGCATTGTAAATGTGGAAGGAAAGCCCGGTGAAACCGTCACAAAGTTGTATGACAGTCCACATTATATACCCATAAAGCAAAAACTGATTGGAACGATAGAAATTGATATAAGGGACGACACGGGGCATGCCATTCATTTTAGAAAACGTCGCTCCTCATATTTTAATTAATTAATCATCACCATGAGACATTACCTCCCTGACAATAAACAATATGAACATTACTACACCCGACAAGTTGGGAAAGGTCTTCCCGTGTTTGCGGGATCCAGATCTCAGAAAGGATACGGTCTCGGTGGGATTCTCGGAGGACTTTTTCGGTCAGCTATGCCCTTAATCAAACAAGGTGCTATGACTCTGGGTAAGGAGGTATTCAGTACGGGTGTTGGTCTTGCACAAGATGATCTGGAGGGTAAAAATATCAAGACAGCCGCCAGGACGAGACTCCGCAAAGCAGGGCGCAATTTAACGCAGAAAGCCGTTCGCAAATTGGGGGCGAAGCAACAAACTGGAGGTCGTCGCAGTCGGGGTATAAAAAGGAGAGCACCCCGCAGACGAGTCATTTCTGAATCAGGCAAGAGACCGAAAAGATCATTCGACGTCTTTGACTAGTTTTCTTATCAACGATACAGTATTAATCAACATGTCTCTGATACACAACAACTCGTACGAATGTACACAATCTGAGCTTGATTTGTTTTTCTTTGCCGCCAACGCAACTGAATTTAGAGCGCGGGCATTATGTGGCCCACCATCCTATTTCGACCCTTGGAGATGGAGGCGCCATCGTATTTGTTATTTCAGGATTGGGTGAAGAGTACATGGACCTCAACCAAACTCAACCAAAATAACGAAGGCTGATGGTACAGATCTGGCTAACGATGATCAAGTTGGACCCGTAAATCTATTCTTACAGTCCTTGTTTAACCAGGTTGACGTTAGTCTGAACGAGCGACTCATCTCCTCCTCCACCCCCACTTATCCTTACCGGGCCACAATTGAATCCCTTCTTAGTTACGGGACTAATGCCCAAAAATCTCAACTCTCTAGCTCTCTGTTTTACAAGGACACTAGTCATAGGATGGACAATGCTAACCCCCTCGCAGTCGATGGTGAAGTCAACGAGGGTCTCAAGAAGCGATATAAATTTACAAGGAACAGTCAGGTTGTAGATATGATTGGCCCGATTCACAGTGACGTATTTTTCTCCGACCGACACTTGTTGAATGGGGTTGATGTTAAACTCAAATTCATTCGAAGCGATTCTTTCTCCCTCATGGCAACGGGAGCAAACCCCGCCTACAAAGTAGTGATTAAGAATGCGACTGTTTTGGTCAGAAAAGTTAAAGTAAGCCCCGGTGTGATGCTCGGTCACATGAAAGCTTTGGAAAAGGGAACTGCAAAGTATCCACTCAAACGCAACCTCTGCAAGATGGTGTCCATATTTCAGGGTAACTTGTCTTTTACCCAAGATCACGTTTTTCTCGGACAACTTCCAACCCGTATTGTGATAGGATGCGTTACCAATTACGCATTCAATGGGCGGTATGGTAAAAACCCATTTAACTTCCAACATTTCAACTTGAACTACTTAACTGTACACATGGATGGGGATCAGATTCCGTACACTCCCTTGAAGCCAAACTTCAGCGGTAATGGAGGGAACTACATCAGAGCGTACCAGACTCTCTTCTCGGGTACTAATAAAATGTACCAAGACGATGGAAATACAATCACTCGTGAGGAGAACGCGGGCGGGTATGGACTATACGCATTTGACCTGAGCCCAGACTTATCAGAAGGCGGACATTTCAACCTGGTCAAACGCGGCAACCTTCGACTGGACATCCACTTCTTAAATCCACTACCGAAGACAATCAACGTTATTATTTACGCAGAATTTAATAACATTCTGGAAATAGATCAATCCCGCAACATTATTTTTGACTACTCGAGTTAAGTGCACCTCATGGAGACCAAGGAGATAACCGATATTTTTAATAGAGACCGCTTCACAGAGCTATACTTCAGGGGAGTCTTCGCCTGCGATCAACTTCCCAAGCACCGTTTACCCCATCCGAGCGCACTCGTCATCAATACAGATCCTGCCGTTAAACCCGGACAACATTGGGTAGCAGTATGTATTACGTCTGATGGTGTAGGTGAATATTTTGACTCGTTTGGTAAAGGACCAAGCGTACCACAAATTATTCATTTCCTTCAAAAGAATACTACCTATGTCATCCCAAACCCACAAGTTCTACAGAGCGCATTTTCAACCGTATGTGGACAGTACACGGTCTTCTTTCTTTTACACCGATGCCGAGGCTTAACTATGACAAATATTATAAACTTGTTTTCCTCAGATACATTGGACAATGATTTTAATGTCAATGACTTTGTTAAAAAATACTTCCCAGATATGAAAACCAAAGTGTTTGACGAGAAATTAATTACACGTTGATTTTTTTTTTTCGATTGTTGGATTAACTTTTCTTTTTCTTGTTTACCAAAAAAAAGTTTGTCCTTAATTTAAACATGTGTAGTCTAATGACTTATTTAAGTTTACGATAATATCTCATGATAAATAAACCATTTGAAACAATGTATTCCGTGTCCTCTGAGTTAGTTAGTTATTTATTTGTGTTTTATATTAATTTTTTTTTTTATTTTTTTTTACTTTAACTTCTATTTTATTTTACCTTTTTACCATACACCATGAAGTACAGTTCTAGCTAAGTACATCATTTATTTTATTTTAATTTTATTATTATTTTTTTTTTAAATCAATAATGAATTACAAATTTTACAAAAGGTAAATATTATTTAAACTCAAAACTAGTACACTTATTATTTAGTAAAATACATGACACTCTGGGGTTTTTGGTTTTTTTTTTTCTCGACTTAGAATACATTTTCTTAAAAAATAAATGTTACCCAAGCATTTATGCATGACTCGAAAAGGAAGAAGAAAAAATACTTTTCAATTTTGAGTTACATCTCATTTCAAATTATACACAAGTAAAGTATAAACAAAAAATAATAATAATTGTGTACAAATTTAAAATTGGTTTAAGTATCACACAAATAGTAACTAGGTATTCACCAGCCATCACCATAACAAATGTCGTACAAAACAGAGTGGCTCTTTGTTATATGCATCTCGAAGTAAGATGAAAATATGCGATTCCTTGAATGAACTGTAGGAAATTGGTTAACTATACGGTCGTTTTCGTTAGCTTTTTTATTCCACTCAGACCTAAATTTTCCCAAGTCTGATTCTACAATTTCATCCAATGCTTCTTTAAAGTATTTACTAACTTTCTGTGCCACCGAATCCATCATACATTCGTGATTGGTTTGAGTCATGTCGTCTACAATCGGTAATTTACAACCGTAACAGTATCTCATACTTATAACTTCTACTTTCTTAAGAATACAAGGAACAATTAACGACTGTATTATATTAAATGAAAGTTCCTTACATTTTTCCTGTTCCGTGGATGCATCATTCAACGAGCTCTGGTCCTGACTTTCACCCTCCATCCTGGGTTCCTCAATAGTCAACGCCGGTTGATCCTCGTCCTCAGTAGGCAGGGAAAGCTTCTGCTGCTGATTGGCGACAGTGTTTGCGCGGTGTTGTTTCAGCTCAAGTCTCACGTACTGTACAAGGTCTAGTCTTCCAATCTCGCGTAACGCTATCTCAAGTTGGTCTGCCAATCCACCTTGAGCTGCGCTTGAATTTTTCCGAAATGCTAATAACATTTGGAAAGTACGTTCTTCAGTTCCAGTATGATCACGTTTCAGTTTTCCTACTACGTCATAAGATAAGTTAAGAAACGTAGCCAGCTTCTCTCATTCTGCTCCGAGATTCCTACTGATTCTTCGTAGAAATTTGTCCGTGAAGTCGTCTGGAACAATATCCAATGTCTGATGATATACTCCTGAGGGAACATCGTCGGTGTCCTGTTTCAACTTCTTGTTCTCTGCGGCCTGTATTGAAAAATAAGAAGAAGAATAACGATTTAAACAAAGTATAACAAACAAAACGCAGGTAAACAGACGCACTGTGGAGGGGAAAGTAAAAATACTGAACAATATTTAATAACAATAAGTTGACAGCTCACGCTTACCTCAACCTCCTTAACCGCATCATTGATGGCTTCTATGTTTTTTACCAAGGTCTTCCACTCTTCACTTTTTAGATTGATTCCACGTGGGCTGGTCCATAGGTCCTTGTCCTTGCGCTGGATGAAGTCCCTGATCTTAACGTACACTTCGCCTTTGAATGACTCAACCACAACGTGCCTAGTCCCTGTAATAGGAAACCTGCATGACAAGGAGGACTCTTCCAGCTTTCGCTTCAATGGCGTTGTATTGTACGGGTAGGGAGCGGTGTGGTCCTCGGCCCTGGTCAGCATCCGCTGCTCTAAGCGCTGCATACGGTCCATATTCACATCATCTCCCAGCTTCAGTTTACGGGGTGCACGCAGTAAATTGTACTCCCGAACTTCAAAGCGCCCTCCAGCGGCGTCGTATGACAATGTTTTTGGTGTCTTGTAGCTAGCCATCGTTACAGTTATTCGAATATTTGGATGTTCTTTAGAGATGACTGACGTCGAAAATTCAGTTCAAGATAGTCCCGCACAGAATGGCGTTACAGGACCCTCATGGTGCACATATATAAGCCCGCATACATCTGTCTCATCAAGACTTCCACACTTTTCTTTGTTCATATCATCCCACGCATAAATCTGTCTCATCAAAAATTTAGACTTGTCTTTTGTTCTCATCATCTCGTGCATAATCTGTCTTATCAAACCCTCCTCTCTCATTGGCCCATTTTAAATCATCCCACGCATACATCTGTCTCATTAAGAATACTACACTTTTCTTTGTTCAAATCATCCCACGCATAAATCTGTCTCGTCAAAAATTTAGACTTGTCTTTTGTTCTCATCATCTCATACATATTCTGTCTTATCAAACCCTCCTCTCTCATTGGTCCATTTCAAATCTCATCCTCCCCTCTCATTGGTCCCTTCGTTTGACCTCATGTTGACCCTCATCAACATTTATTTATGCGCATATTTATACCTCATGCATAATATAACAATACACTGTCTCATTAAGCCTCCTACCTCCTTTATTATGCAAATTTTGTCTCATCAAGACTCATACCCTCCATTATTATGCTAATTCTGTCTCATCAAGACTCATACCCTCCATTATTATGCTAATTCTGTCTCATAAAGACTCATACCCTCCTTTATTATGCTAATTTTGTCTCATCAAGACTCATACCCTCCATTGTTATGCTAATTTTATTCATGTAATCCCATTGTTCTTGTGCATTATGCATACACTAACAATATATTGTCTCATAAAGACCCAACACACTACTATTGTATATTATAAAAACCAAATGTATACTTTGCCTTTAAATCGAATTTCAAAGCTTCGAGAAGTCATTACCTTCCTTTCCATAAATGTGATGCGATCAAGCTAAATGAGTCGTTTGTCGGAAATTTTATTACGGAGAAACAAGCCAAAACAGGCCAACAGGGGTAACATTTTCAATTTTTTTTTTTTTGTAAATTCAAGTGCCAAAATATATTTATTTTACATTGGCGACTTCTTTTCTGATAAATAACATCACTAAGGGGTTAAAATTAGCATGGAAACTTGCACATGTACATGTGAGAGAAAGAGAAATCAACGAAAAATTAGAAAAACATTGTTTGCGTACGTTTGTTACGTGGAAAGTTGTGTACACAAGTTCTCTCAACTGTGCTGTCATCTCAATGGGGAAAATACTAAAAAAGTGATTTAAAACAATCACAACATACCTTTGAAAATGAACACGAGTGCCTCTCTTACCTACAGATAACTTCTGCACCTCAAACCCTTTGAAAAATCCTATCAAATAACGGTATTCCGTGTGTAAAAACACCAATAAGTTTATCGCGAAAGAAGCGGAAGGTTGCCATTACTGTGTACATTGCGCGTGTGATACATGGTACATACAATACGGGCCGTACATCCATAGAGATTGAACAGCAACTCGTGCTTCACAAGCGTTGGTGATAATAGGACTTCCGACCTTTGAACCTTTGGAGGGGATTTTTGCTTATGGGCACCATGTGTTATTTTTAGACTGTTGTCATGTCGAGATAGCGTTCTATCTACGGCCGTTTGCTGCGTGTTAATCGCATGTTTAGAACTAATACAACTTGTCAAACTTCGAAGGCGTTTCGGTGCCGGTATTCGAAGTAATACGCAGAGCGCCTGCGGACTGCATGCGTGCGCGCTAAAAGGGTTTTAAACCCCTTTCTCTTTGTTTCATTTTCTCATATCACTTGGTGTTTCTGCTTTCATAACTTTTGAACAAAAGGTTTTATAAACATGTAGTTTTAAAAGTAGAAAAGCATAGCTTTTGCTCTTTTCAGATTTATAAAAAAAAAAAATTACAAGAGTCGACAAACGACTCATTTTGCTTGATCGCATCACAAATTAGAGGCATTCCTTCAAGTGCAAGATAACCGTCTGGATGCCACAGAGGCATCTCTTTATCCCAGTCATGATTAGCGAAAACGGAAGTTACGTTGTCCGTCAATGCCATTACCTTGTCTGATAAACAAAGAAAATGGATATTAGGAAACAAACACAAAGCTGTTCCGTGTTGTTATACATTGAAAAGGCGCCCCATACCTTTAAATAAAGTGAGTCTGACTTTGAGTTAGAAAACCCTTCACAGTTGAGAGGCCCTTATTAAGTGTGCCTAAAACTTACTCATAAACTGTTTGTAAACTTGACCCTAACTTTGACCTCCATTCTAACTATGCTGTAGGAACCTAATTCGTACCCTCCCCCATTTGGGTCAGGATTTGTATTTTGTTTTGATTTAATCTGCCTGCTTACCGAAAGAGGTCAAACTTGGGTCACGTTTTCGAATGAAATGTTATGTGTGCCATAAGCTTTAATATGGCTCCAATTGAACTTTGAAATTTAAAATTGGGATAACATAAAACAAAAGTAAACGTCTACGACGTACGGTTCAGAAGATATGAATTTTTAGTTAATAACATCTGAATTAATATCACGTTTTAATATCTGCAAAAAGCAACGTGCACAAAACAAGACTGCCAAATGGCTTCTTATTTCAGTGACTTCCATCAATCGATTCCATTATCTCATGGAGGTAGAAACAGTATTAACTTTATGCTCATTCCATCCAGTAAACAAAACTAGAAACGTGTATGCTTCTAACTCATCTCTTTTGGTACCTCCCATCTACCTTTCTCATCAAGTGCTTGGTGATGATATGATTAGACTTTTACTTTCGAAGTTAGTAGAACCTTATTTGTTTCCGGGGTGTGAGAAACAAAGGTAGAGAATAAGTGCTGGAAAAAACGTTTCCATGATAACCCAGATTGGATACATCTGGGGCCCATTTGGGGAAAAACAACCTGGGTTGAATACCGGGTTATCCCATATAAGCATTAACTGACATGTGGGCCAAGATGAGTATTCCGTGATAAGTGGGGGTATATTATGAGGCCCCTAAGGGTCCATATGCGCCAACCCGGAAAGCCCTTATATTAAATCAAGTAAGTATTTATTGTTAAGGAGAAGTCTACTTATATGAATAATTACATGCTAACTAATCAACAGTACCACATTTGCTAAATACAAACTACATAGTCAGTTATAATTTACGGAGCTAAAATTCACTATATTGTTATAACACTTATCATTGAAAACGCACTACTTTTTAAAGTCCTGTCTCACAAATTTGCATATTGCCGATATGGGTTTACCCATAATCTACCCATATGGGTCTTTGCAAATTCTACCCAAAGCTTGCTTAGGTCGGTGCCATGACAACCAAATGAACTTTTCCATATTATCTGCCCGCACGAGATTGCTTGTGTATTTCATATTCCAACTTGGGCCTTTCCCTAATTGTTTCAACCAGGCTTGTCCAGCGGGAATTACAAAATCCAAAGGAGGGATCATAAACTCTTGGGCCTCCCTAAACAAATCGTAACTAAGCTAGAAAATTTACCCAATAACGGCTGAGGTCTCCCGTGGCTCCCAGGTTTTTCCCAAACAAAACCCGACTGAGCCTTCCTGCCCATATGGGATTGCCCAAGTTTTCTCCATACCCATATGGGCCACTTCATATTTTGCCAATTTTGTATGGGATTGCCAACATTTTTCCAAACCCATATGGTCTTTTGCATATTCATCCCAAATGAGAATGCCCACATCCCCCACCCCCCGGGATACCTAAATTGACCTTTGCATATTCTGCCCATATGGGATTGCCAATATTTTTCAAATATTCTATGATAGCAATATGGACCACTGCATATACTGCCCATTTGGAATTGCCCATGTTTTTCCCGTTTGATACCCACAGGCCACTCCACAACGTGGTGCTAACAACATTGATACTACGTTGTGATAACAGATATAAACATTTAATTGAAAGCAGGTGATGTCAATCATTATTCTAGTAGTTGTTAACTATAATGACAATAAAAACCATTCCAATCATCAGTAGGAATAATTCGCTGATGCAAACTAAAAACAATGTTTACAATGTGCTGGTCAAAACTTATACACTATTGTATGTTGTAACAGACTAAAAAATAATGTTTGCAACGTTTTGGTCATAACAAAAGTTGTAGTTGCTGTCGCAACTTGAATACTGCATTATTTTTACATTACTTCATTACCTGTGATCACCTCAACTAAAACATCACTATTTATTGTCGGCAAAACGCAACGTGCACACAATTTATATTATCAATTAATCAATCATCAGGCATTTGTAGAGCGCCATCAATCTAGTTGCCTATTCCGAGGCGCTTAGCAAAGTGAAGGAAAAGTTTAAGACAAAAGAAATTACAAAGTTTCATGTGGAGATGACAAGTGCAGTGGACTATTGTAAGCAGATTCGAAGATAGGGGTCTTAAGCTGACTTTTGAAGATCTGTTAGGAGTCAAGTAAGGAGTCAGTTTATTAACCATAATAAATAAAGCAGACTGCCACAATGCTTCTCATTTCATTGACTTTCATTTCATTGCCTTTCATCAATCGATCCCATTATCACATGGAGGTAGAAATATTGTTACCTCTGTACTCATGATTCAAGTTAGTTAACAAATCATTGAAAAATGTCATAGCAATCATAACAAATGTTCATTTCCAGTTAATAACAACCATAAAGTAAACCAAGTTTTGTTTTCCTCGTATAGCTTTTGTTTATACTGAGCGTTCAATTCAATTCAATTCAATAAAACCTTTTTTGCCTCACAATAACAAAAGACAGAATCATGTGGACACATTTTTAGTAGTACAATAAAAGCAAAGAGTAAACATGACCAATGAAAATTACACTGCAAACAATTTACAATCTAGGCTGTGTGTATGGAGGCTGTTCTAGTACCTAGTTTTATTTTTATATTTTGAATAACCTTAATTAACCGTATTTTAAATTAACAGTAATTGATACCTCTACCTTTAATCAGACTGTATAACCTTAACGATATAATTATAATAACTTACCTTCAAAGTCTCCATAAGAACTTTTCGCAGGCAATGAGCCAAGGATCAGAAGAACACAAACGAAGAGGATGCGAGACATAACTGCGTGCATTCATCAACCAATAATATACAATAATGATTTTGTGTAACTGTCTGTGCCGAGTTCTGTGTTATAATTATTCCTACCACGTGACACTCTAGTGCAGTAATTATTAGACACGCCCAGTATCTAGCAACAATGTGTTTGTACATCGAGACTATTAACTAATGCATGCAGCTAATTGAAGCCAATTAGCTTTTTGTAATATACACCAAAGTAGGCACACGATATGTTAATGTCTGCCCGATCTGAACTACTTTCATATCAGGTTAAGCCAATCCTAAAGTCCTGGACCTGATCCAAAACTATTAAACATATATTTGAGGGTTATCAGAGGAACATGAAAATCTACTAAAAATAATTGTCTGTGATATATTTTGTTTTAAGCACAGCAAAACAAAGCATTTTCAATAATTACTACTGAATTAATGCTTTTTGGGGGACAAATTAATAACTGCATGATTTTGTAATAAATTTAATTTGTTTCTAATGAAACTATCAAAATCAAAGCTATTGTGGTGAAATTATACTTAAAATAAACGCAGACTGTAAAGTTTAAATAAGAGATAAATACCCGAAAAGGGTCGAATAATTAGTTGAATGCTCCTGATGTTATTTCACATTTTCTGCATTATATCTAACTGCGTAAATCAATTCCCAAATCTAACACACTAAGCACGGATTCACCTTGAAGTTTCATCTTTCAATTACCTTTCATTTTCAAAAATAAATTGAAGCCGTTACTCTTTCAAAGTACTAACAATAATGTTAATTTTGTTTACATTACAATACTTAAGTAAGAAGTATAACGAAGATCCATTACTTTGAAGAAAAATAAACCATCTGCCTAAATATAACAATTAAACAATTATTCATGTAAGCAGTTTTCAGTCAGCAGCTTTCACTAACTGAATAATTATGACTAATTTGAATTTTGAAAAAATTACAATTAACAAACAATCAATCTTTATGTATATCTAGCTCAAAATTAAATTTTCAAGGGAAATGTTTTATTCTGAAAAACTGTTGCTCATTTCGATTGCCGGCACGAAGAAAACCACCGTTTTGTGATTACCAAAGTGTGACCCCACCCCCCTAAAAGTACAAATAAAAATAAATTGAAGAAACAAAATCTGCCTAAATCTGCCTAAATATAACAATTATTCATGTAAGCAGTTTTCAGTCAGCACCGTTTTGTGACTACCAAAGTGTAAACACCTCCCCCCAAAAAAAATAAAATAAAAACGAAACAAAACGGGAAAAAAATGACCCTCACAAGTTGGTTGGATGTTGTATTTCTTGAAACTAGAGAATACAATTTATTTACTTTTTCAGAAAATATTGTTGTAGTTTCCTTCAACCACTGAATAGATGTTCAGAAAAACATAACACCAAACTTGATGCAGTCTTTCGAACTGCATGATTGTGTTAATGTTAACTTTCCCACGAGTGCAGTTCAAGCGCATAAAGAAGATCAGAAAAAATAGCACTTGAAAGGCAAACTTTGCTACTACTTGACCCAGCTAACAGTTTGACGTTCTCACAGCATTGTAATGAATTCAGATTTAGGTGTAAGTAATATTATTCGTTGGAACAACGAAACTTAGTCGTCTTCTCCTATACGTATTTCGATTATCGGAATGTAACAACCACGTTGGTGGCACGTTTAAAACGCACTGCCAGTAACCTTAGACAGATATTTAAACAAAATCATTTAGGAAAAGTTATTAAAAAAAAAATTAAAGTGCAACATGTAAAGTGTAATCAAACTAAAATACATTTTCAGAACGTGATGATAAAAACAACGGTCTGAAAAAACTAAGCACTGCTACAAGTACGCGTAACATGTCAATTTAACAGAATTTTTTAATTGTTGGTTATTTGAGCAACATTTGGGTCAATTACCCCCCAGTTTCGATGATCCCCTGAACAAAAAATGTACCCACACCCTTCCCGTCCTTATTTATTTATTTTGTTTCAATCTTGACTCCCATACCTTCCATTATCAGTTGAAATCAGCTTCTAAATTTTGTTTGCAAAGATTTGCCAAAAATATGGCTAATTCGTGTTTAATTCATTTCATTCCATTTATTAAATTCACAGGTAAAAATGCAAAGTCCCCAAAAAATGAGAACGATAAAGAAAACATAAATATACACATAGGAGAGAAAACAAAAAAAGTAGCACCCCTGATGGATTTAAAAAAATGTAAACTAAATTACTATCAAGTTAATCTCCTGATGCCACAATTTAAGAAACAGACAATACTAAAGGACATTAGGACATCAATTAACCCTAAACCCTAAACCTAACCATACAACCATTACCCCAACCAATCCTAAACAAAATTGTAAAGTTATTCGTAAACAAAACCGAATTTCAAAACTGTACGGAAGTAACAAAACAAAACCCAAATCACTCCAGTGCCGGTGTGGCAGGAGATTCTGTCCACCGGAGATTATGTTCCCCCCATACGGCGAAATGTGCACAAATTTCTTCTGATAGCAACCTCTTTTGAATCATCCTCCTCCAGCCTGTGTTAATTTCCCATTGAAACAGAATCTCCAGGGGACAGATTTCCATATGACACCGGCCTCGTCAAACTATTATGGTGTGACGATACACAAACTGTAAGGGGCCAGTGCCAGCCTGGTAGGAGCAAGCCATTATGGTGTGACGATAGAAAAACTGTACTGGGCAAAAGGCAGCCTGGTAGGGGTAAACCATTATGGTGTGACGATAGACAAACTGTATTGAGCCAGTGCCAGCCTGGTAGGGGAAAACCTATATGGTGTGACGATAGAAAAACTGTATTGGGCAAAAGGCAGCCTGGTAGGGGCAGACAATTATGGTGTATCGGCAAATTGTTCTTTGCAACAGTTTAAACAGCTGTTTGGGATAGTTTTTATTGTCATTTATTAGTTAACAACTAATAGTATAATATTAGCATTAGTTTAATGTTTTTTACATAAATAAACAACGAAAGCTCTCAATTTACATGTCTACATTGGTTCTCATAAATAAAATAGCCATTCGAGGAGCGTTTTCATCACAAGGGCATTTAAATGTTATTCATAAATACCCCAGACAGTTTCGCTATTCCTATTGGTGGAGAGCACGTCACGTGGGGGTGTTTAAACGGCTGATAAAGACATAGCTGGAGCTGTTTAAGACCGGTTGTTTTCGGATAGCATTTGTGCGGGTTAGCCCACAACCCCATTCTCAGGGGAGATCGATCTCGCCGCGCCATTTTAGTCCATGGACACGAGGGTGCGTTACTACGCGCACAATGCATATCCGAAAACTGTCTCACGTAAAGAGCTCAAGGACGTCGGAAAACAGATAAGTTTTTACAGAGTTTCCTACTTTTTATTACGCCTTTTAACCAAAAGGGCATTTATGAATGGGAATAAAAGGGTAGCGACTCGTTCTTAAACGGCCGTTTAAAACCTTGCAGGGTCGTGGCCGTGCGATAAAGGCCCTCGCCTTCGGCTCGGGCCTTTATCGCACGGCCACGACCCTGCCGGTTTTAAACGGCCGTTTAAGAACTCGTCGCTACCCTTTTATTCCCTTAATCTAAAACGTACTAATCAATAAATGAATTTAATGGAGTTACTTCAAACAGCAGCGGCTGTGTCGGAGGAGATTCTACCCCACACTTTCCACGCCTTGGACTGAATCTTCTAGAGATTTTCACCTGGTAGGTTGTTCTTGCTTTTTTGTCACTCACTAAAAAGAAAACAATTAATAGTTTGTTATATAACTTTTCCTAAATATTTTTGTTTAAATATCTGACTGGCAGTGCGTTACGTGCCACCAACGTGGTTGTTACATTCCGTCTTGACAATCGAAATACGTAGGAGAAGACGACTAAGTTTCGTTGTTCCAACGAATAATATTACTTACACCTATATCTGAATTCATTACAATGCTGTGAGAACGTCAAACTGTTAGCTGGGTCAAGTAGTAGCACAGTTTGCCTTTCAAGTGCTATTTTTTCTGATCTTCTTTATGCGCTTGAACTGCACTCGTGGGAAAGTTAACATTAACACAATCATGCAGTTCGAAAGACTGCATCAAGTTTGGTGTTATGTTTTTCTGAACATCTATTCAGTGGTTGAAGGAAACTACAACAATATTTTCTGAAAAAGTAAATAAATTGTATCCTCTAGTTTTCAAGAAATACAACATGCAACCAACTTGTGAGGGTCATTTTTATTTCGTTTTGTTTCCTTCATTTTGTGTGTGTACTTTTTGGGGCGGGGGGGGGGGGGGGGTGTTTACACTTTGGTTATCACAAAACGTTGGTTTTCTTTGTGCCGGCAATCAAAAAGAGCAACTGGGCGGCGGCTACAGTGTTTCAGAATAAAACATTTCCCTGGAAAATAAAATTTTGAGCTAGCAGATTGAAAACCTTTTTTTTCCCCCGATATACATAAGTTTGTTTGTTTGTTAATTGGTTTTTGTTTTGTTTTCAAAATTCAAATTTGTCATAATAATTCAGTTAGTGAAAGCTGTTGACTAAAAACTGCTTACATGAATAATTTTTTAATTGTAATATAAAGGCAGATGGTTTAATTTTCTGCAACGTTAGGGATCTTCGTTATACTTCTTACTTAAGTATTGTAATGTCAACAAAATTAACATTATTGTTAGTACTTTGAAAGAGTAACGGCTTCAATTTATTTTTGAAACTGAAAAGTAATTGAAAGATGAAACTTCAAGGTGAATCCGTGCTTAGTGTGTTAGATTTGGGAATTGATTTACGCAGTTAGATATAATGCAGAAAATGTGAAATAACATCAGGAGCATTCAACTAATTATTCGACACTTTTCGGGTATTTATCTCTTACTTAAACTTTCCAGTCTGCGTTTATTTTAAGTATAATTTCACCGCAATAGTTTTGATTTTGATAGTTTCATTAGAAACAAATTAAATTGATTACAAAATCATGCAGTCATTAATTTGTCCCCCAAAAAGCATTCCATCAGTAGTAATTCTTGGAAATGCTTTGTTTTGCTTAGAACTAAAATATATCACAGACAATTATTTTTAGTAGATTTTCATGTTCCTCTGATAACCCTCAAATATATGTTTAATAGTTTTGGATCAGGTCCAGGACTTTAGGATTGGCTTAACCTGATATGAAAGTAGTTCAGATCGGGCAGACATTAACATATCGTGTGCCTACTTTGGTGTATATTACAAAAAGCTAATTGGCTTCCATTACTGAAGTTTACTTCGTCTCCACTCATGTAACAAAAAGGGAAGTAAGTTTTTTAATGAAAGATTCCTCGTGATAGCTGCATGCATTAGTTAATGGTCTCGATCTACAAACACATTGTTGCTAAATATTGGGCGTGTCTAATAATTACTGCACTAGAGTGTCACGTGGTAGGAATATAACACAGAACTCGGCACAGACAGTTACACAAAATCATTATTGTCTATTATTGGTTGATGAATGCACGCAGTTATGTCCCGCATCCACCTCGTTTGTGTACTTCTGATCCTTGGCTCATTGCCTGCGAAAAGTTCTAATGGAGACTTTGAAGGTAAGTTATTATAATTACATCGTTAAGATTGTACACTTTGATCAAAGGTAGAGGTATCAATTACTGTTAATTTAAAATACGGTTAATTAAGGTTATTCAAAATATAAGAATAAAACTAGGTATAGGAACGCCATTGACGACCAAAATAATAAAAACAGCCTTCAGTTGGTCATTTTAAAGCCTTGTTTAAAAGAGCCCTACTCGCTCATTATGCATCGTAGCTTTCTCTCCTGAGTCCACTACTCGTCTTCAACTCCCTTTTTGTTTATGCTTATAGTTGGTTCTGTTGTTGTCAATATCTCTTCGTCTTTTGTGTTTTTTTGTATCATAAATAGGGCTGTTCGCCTGTTCCCCACAAGCCTCGGCTTATTTGAACAGCCTCCTGTTATGAGATCCTAATGCGTGTACATGTGGTTACGTGTGTACAGTGCACGCTGCCAATCATTCTCTGTGTGTAAGTCCGTTGACCCTAGTGGGCGGCGCTAATCCGTTGTGAAGGATCTAGAATGATCTAGACTCTGGAAGTTTGAAGTTAGTTAGTACTTTCCAGAAAACATCACAAATCCTTTATATACGGGCTGGGGATAAATCTTCGACAGGACACAAATACTCAGACTGGTGGAAGTACGACTTCTGTGATTGTTTTTCAACTCGTTGGAGGAGCTTGTGATAGAGTTCGCCTTTGACCGAGTGCAGTTAAAGAGCTTAATTAAATTCCGGAAAGGACATTTTCGAACTTAATCTACAGTTCGGTATTTTGGGGTCTTCTTTCCATATTTTGTGGCGGGTGTCAGATTGTGTACCCGTTGTTGCTTCGTCTTCTTCTGGACATTTGTCGGAGTGAGTTTACCCCGTGTTAGCTCATAGTCACATCGGCAAAGAACAGATTTACCGCCCCTGGAGTTGATCGTTTTAGAGCCAGTGTATGTGATCCTCGCTGTATCTTCTGTTGCTGTGATCCTCGCCTGTATTTCATCCAGGTTGACGTATTAGCCCGTAAGATACTTATTTGTGTATAAGATCCATTTTTAATGTACACTTGTTTCACGCAATCATTGTACGTTTGTTAAACCAAATCGGTAACTGAAGTGGTTGATAGTTTTATCATTAAATCACTTTGATTCTGTGTTCTTTACATCAGTGTCACCTTGTTTGATTTCTTTGTTGCATCTGAGGAAATTCAGGCTTTTTGAGTGATTTATATTCACGGATAGTTTGGAGTTTTTTGGATCGTAACACTCCATACACACAGCCTAGATTGTAAATTTTTTGCAGTATAATTTTCATTGGTCATGTTTACTCTTTGCTTTTATTGTACTAATAAAAATTTGTCCACATGTTTCTGTCTTTTGTTATTGTGAGGACGGAAAAAATGTTTTATTGAATTGAATTGAGCTGTGTCGTCTGAGCGCTCAGTATAAAAATCAACTGTACGAGGAAAACAAAACTTGGTTTACTTCATGGTTGTTATTAACTGGAAATGAAAATTTGTTATGATTGCTATGACATTTTTCAATGATTTGTTAACTAACTTGAATCATGAGTACGGAGGTAACAATATTTCTACCTCCATGTGATAATGGGATCGATTGATCGAAGTCAAAGAAATGAGAAGCATTGTGGCAGTCTGCTTTATATATGGTTTATGGTTAATAAACTGACTCCTTACTTGACTCCTAACAGATCTTCAAAAGTCAGCTTAAGACCCATCTCTTCGAATCTGCTTACATTTAGTCCACTGCACTTGTCATCTCCACACGAAACTCTGTAATTTTTGTTGTCTTAATTGTGCCTTCACTTTGCTAAGCGCCTCGGATTAGGCATTTATATTGATGGCGCTATACAAATGCCTGATGATTGATTGATTGATAATATATATTGTGTGCACGTTGCATTTTGCCGACAATATATAGTGATGTTTTAGTTGAGGTGATCACAGGTAATGAAGTAATGTAAAAAAAATAAAAATAAAAACAAATAAAAAAAGTAGGGTCCTATTCAAGTTGCGACAGCAACTACAACTTTTGTTATGGCCAAATCGTTGTGAATATTATTTTTAGTCTGGTTACAACAACGTATATACAATAGTGTATAAGTTTTGACCAGCACAAACGTTGTTTTTAGTTCGCATCAGCGAATTATTCCTACTGATGGTTGGGATGTTTTTTATCGTCATTTATAGTTAACAACTACTGGAATAATGATTGACATCACCTGCTTTCAATTAAATGTTTATATCGGTTATCACAACGTAGTATAAATCTTTTTACCACCACGTTGTGGAGTGGCCCATATGGGTATCAAACGGGAAAATATGGGCAATTCCAAATGGGCAGTATATGCAGTGTTCAAACAGATGGTTGGGATGGTTTTTATTGTAATTTATAGTTTACAACTATTAGAATAAGGGAATCAACGTGTGGTGAAGAGGTTTTAAACTAGTGGCTTAAACCCGCCGAGGCCTGGTTCTTGATAATTTTACCGAGACAAAGTTGAGGTAAAATTTGGACCCTTAGGGCCCCATTTACCCCACCCATCACGGAATACTCATCTTGACCCACATGCCAGTTAATGCTTGTATGGGATAACCCGGTATTTAACCCAGGTTGTTTTTCCCCAAATGGGCCAATGGGCCCCAAATGTATCCCATCTGGGTTATCATGGAATTTGTTTTTCCATGAGCACTTAGTCTCCACCTTTGTTTATCACACCCAGAGAAAGTCTAAAAATATCATCACCAAGCACTTGATGAGAAAGGTAGATGGGAGGTACCAAAAGAGATAAGTCAGAAGCATACACGTTTCTAGTTTCGTTTACTGGATTGAATGAGCATGAAGGTAACATTGTTTCTACCTCCATGGGATAATTGGATCGATTGATGGAAGTCACTAAAATGAAAAGCCATTTGGTAGTCTTGTTTTGTGCACGTTGCTTTTTGCCAACATTAAAACGTGATATTAATTCAGAGTTTATAAACTAAACATTCATATCTTATGAACCGTACGTCATAGAGTGATAATCTTTGCAGTGTATTGAAGAATACAATGAGCATGTGTAACGAACAATTTGTGCCATCTTTCATCCTAAGACGTTTACTTTTTTTGGCAATGTTATCCCAATTTGACATTTCAAAGCTCAATTAGAGCCATATTAAAGCTTATGGCACACATAACATTTCATTCGAAAACGTGACCCCAGTTTGACCTCTTTCGGTAAGCAGGCAGATCAAATTAAAAACAAAATACCAATCCTGACCCAGATGGGGGAGAGTACGAATTAGGTTCCTACAGCACATAGTTCAGTTAGAATGGAGGTAAAAGTTATGATCAATTTTAAAAACAGTTTCTGAGTAAGTTTTAGGCACACTTACAGTCAAAACAAGGGCCTCTCAACTGTAAAGGGTTTTCTAACTCAAATTCAGACTCACTTTAATTGAAGGTATGGGGCGCCTTTTCAATGTATAACAACACGGAACAGCTTTGTGTTTGTTTCCTAATATCCAATTTCTTTGTTTATCAGACGAGATAATGGCACTGACGGAGAAACAAGCTTCCGCTTTCGCTAATCATGACTGGGATGTAGAGATGGCTATGTGGCATCCAGATGCTTATCTTGCACTTGACGGAATACCTCTAATTCATGGAAAGGAAGGTACTGACTTCTCGAAGCTTTGAAATTCGATTTAAAGGCAAAGTATACATTTGGTTTTTAGAACCGTTCGATTGTATTAATCGATATAAATGTATATAAATATAAAATTAGTAGGGTAGATGGCCTTAGCTTTTGATCCAAACTGGACCTTCGTCAGAGGCATTAACAAGTACAAACAAAAACATATCCATTTATAGCAAAAAGAGGAGCAAAGGATAAAGGGAAGGTATCCAGAAAAAAGCGGGAAGATTATAGCCAATCAAAGTTATTAATTTACAGACAATGGGTTGGCTAAGAACCAATCAGAGTAAAGTAGTGAGGACAAAGGATGGTCAGTGTGAAAGGGTAGGATTAGAGGGCAAGTTGCATCAAGATAATGCAACTCACAATAGGGGGCAAGAAAAACATAACTAGTGAAGAGAGTTAAGTAAGCAACAAGAACATTGTGGGAATAGAAATGTAATTATAGAAGAATAAAACCAGTGATGTAAGAAATTAAAAGTATGCAAGAGGAACCTGCGGAGAGAGCGGGTTATTAAATACTCTGCAAAAGGAATAGGTTATTAGTGGGTTGATTTTAAACAACTTGTTGAGAGAAAGAAGAGTAAAAATAAACCAATAGAGGGAACACGTTATTTACAGTGAACGTATTTATATTACATATATTTTTATATTTTATATAAAATTAGTAGGGTAGATGGCCTTAGCTTTCGATCCAAACTGGACCTTCTTCAGAGGCATTAGCAAGTACAAACAAAAACATATCCATTTATAGCAAAAAGAGGAGCAAAGGATTAGGGGAAGGTACCCAGAAAAAGCGGGAAGATTATAGCCAATCAGAGTAAAGTAGTGAGGACAAAGGATGGTCAGTGTGAAAAGGGTGGATTACTGGACCATAAAGGTGGTAACTGCATTCTGGGTATAACAATGCGGGAAGCATGAAAGGGTAGGATTAGAGGGCAAGTTGCATCAAGATAATGCAACTCACAATAGGGGGAAAGACAAAAATAACTAGTGAAGAAAGTTGAGTAAGCAACAAGAAAATTATGTGAATAGGAATGTAATTCTAGAAGATTATAACCAGTGTATAACATGAAATGTAAGAAATTAAAAGTAGGCAAGAGGTACCTGCGGAGAGAGTGGGTTCTTAAAAACTCTGAAAAAGGAATAGGTTATTAGCGGGTTGATTTTAAACAACTTGTTGAGAGAAAGAAGAGTAAAAATAAACCAGTAGAGAGAACAGGTTAATTACAGTGAACGTATTTAAATTACATCAACAAAATAAGCAAGCAAAATAAGTGATGGGAAGTTATTTAACACCAGTGTTTATGTCCAATGGGTTGGACTGTCTTAATTTGGTGAATCCAGTGTGATTCTCTGAGCTTGCGGTGTGTGTCATCACCATTGCAAGCCTCAATTACCAGAAGTTCAACATCCTTGACGCTGTGGTCAGGGCTGTTGAAGTGGATGGAGACGGGGTACGGTTTTTTGGTCTTTATGGAAGAGACATGGTTAGCAAAGCGAAGGCTGAGTTTGGTCTTAGTCTCTCCCACATATTGTAGTCCACATCTCTTACAGGATATAACATAGACTACATTTGGTGTGCTACATAGGGAGTCAGTCTTGATATTGTAAGAAGAGCCTGTGCTATGACTCTTCACTCGTAGTGCGGGTTTGATGTAGAGACAAGTTCTACATTTAGAGCGCGCACATTTGTGACAACCCTGTATTACTGTTGAGGGTGGTGTTTGACCTGTATCTTGGGGAAGTTTGGCCCTGACTAGGATGTCTCCTAGGTTTTTAGGGTGGCGGAATGCAACCATGGGGTGCTCAGGGATTGCTGAACATAACCTGTTAGAGGAGTGAAGGATAGTCATTTTGTCATTGAGGATTGAGGAAAGTTTAGGTAGTTTAGGGTGGAAAGTGGTGACCATGGCAACTCTCTTAGTCGGGACTTTTTTGGTTCCCGTGTTGGTCAACAGAGTTTGGCGAGGCATGCTAAAGGCTCTGTTGGTGGCAAGTTGTACCCTGCGTTCGCTATGGCCCCTAGAAACAAGGTGTTTCTTTAGGTCTGATGAACGTTTTTGAGAAATGTATATAAATATATATATATAAAATATCCTGTGAAGGTTTCACTTACAAGGGTGGTAGTGTTTTTGAGAAATCACCGAAAATCTGGAGCGGTTAAAGGAAATAGAGGACGCACCTTTGATAATTACTCTAAACAATTAATGACCATAAATAATTACTTGGTAAGAAGCAATGCGGCTGTTCATAATGTATAACAGTTTGAGAAACAATTCCCTTCAAATGAATGTAGTTTTGAAGAGTGGTTTCAAAAATATTGTAATCTGAGAAACGTTTCTGCATGAAACGCTTCTCAGATTTTGTATTCCAATTACAGATTATTCTTCCAGCGTGGATTTAACCGTTCCAGATTGCTGACTAATCTCACTTTTTAGGTGGAATTTTCACAGGTAAGTTTTTTTTGCCCAAATCTACAATATTATCTAAAATTTAAATAATCGAACGGCTCCAAGCACAATGGTAAAATCTCTTTTGAGTAGTGTTGCAAATTTAACAGTTCTTTTCAGAACCAACAGTACTCAAAAGAGATTTTAACATGGTGTTACCGCAAACCTCTCTCAGTTATACTCCCACCATGCAAAGCTTCAAATCCTACAAAATAATGGTAAACTTTGCCTTCAAAGTTGTTTTCTGGACAATATCTTATGACATCTAATCTCACGCTCGACGTGTCCTATCCAGTCAATATAGTTGAGATCTGTGTTTGCATATCGGTCTAACATGCATCGGTATAATATGCATCGATATTTTGTTGTTGCCAACATACAAAATGGCGGCAGCTACCTTTTGTCTGGCCACGAAACCAGGCATGTACGCCATGTAGTGATTATGCACAACCCTATGGGCTCTAACAACAATTTGTCTACTGTTTTACTTTTTAGTTTCGACTGTTTTGTATTTTTTTGTATTTTAGTTTTGAAAAAAGATTTTTTTTTACTTTTACACGAACAGTTTAGTTTCGAACAGTGGACAGTTGCCTTTGTTGTTTTCAAGAAGCAGAAAAACATGTTGATCGTTAAAGATAAATGAATTGATCTACCTTTTTCGTACCTGCAATGCAAATTGGACGTTTTGTCACACATTGTATGACACAATACTAGACACCTGCTTTTCTAGTTTCCTTCAAAACTTCCATTCTGCTTTCGACCAGCAGACAAGTATAAAATATTAAAAGTGTTAAATTTTCAACCTGCTTTTGTTTTAGCTCTTCATCGACAACAAAGTTTAATTTTTCAGAAGAAACTCTACATTGCTACAATTTTTTTAGGTGTTCGTGCAATATGAGCACGAACATCTCTTGTTATTGTTCTGGATTTATTTTTAGGTGTTCGGCTCTTCAGCCGAAAACCTATTGTTTTTGTTAATTTTTTTTTTAGGTGTTCGTGCAATTCAGCACGAACACCTTTTGTTTTTGTTCTGTTTTTTGGGGTTTTTTTTGTTTAGGTGTTCGGCTCTTCAGCCGAAAACTTATTGTTATTGTTAAGTTTTTTTAGGTGTTCGGCTCTTCAGCCGAAAACCTATTGTTATTGTTAAGGTTTTTTTTAGGTGTTCGGCTCTTTAGCCGAAAACCTATTGTTATTGTTAAGTTTTTTAGGTTTTTTCTGGCGTCTTCTTCTTCCTTCTGAACCTTCTCTTGCAGATTTAGCAAAAAGTAAAAGATGTACAAACTTGAAACTTGGCATATACTTGAACCTTGATATGAAGACGGCATGCAAGCAATGACGTCATCAGGTGTGGAATTACAAGGTTTTTAAAGTTGAAAAATGACCATTTGCTATTTGCTGTATCTCAACGAATATGAAAGCTATGATGTTCATACTTGGGCATCGCATAGATCAAGGGTGGGGCAACATTTAAAAAGTTAACGCCAAAATCGTACGACCTTAACTTCCGGGTCGTTACCCTAGGTCAAAGTTCGCCTTCGTTTGTTTTCTTCCAAAAAACAACTTTCGAGCTTATCTACGGAATAACTCAAGATTGAGATTGAATTGAATGCTGAAACTCACCAGATAGTTGAACCTTAGTATCAAAACAACACATACTTAATTAAGTCATGATGACGTCATCGGGCACTGAATTACATTAAATCAAAGTTTAATATTTGTAAAAATCATAACTCAAAAACCATAATTCGGATTTTGACAATCTACACATCATCGGAAAGGTCGTTAAAAGTTTGACAAACGCTTCACAGAACCCGTACAATATTTTAACTTACTTTCGGTAGTTAACGGAAGTTGAAAATTTCATAATATCTTATCTTATTCATATCTTTAAAACTACTGATCACTTCAGCATAATTTTTGTATCAGATTGTAGAACAGCAATCCCTCTTAAACTTTTGCACTGAGATAACAACAGTTTAAGCTTTTACATCTTGTTAAAACCGGACAATGAAGCGCACCTACCCACTCGTAACCCCCCCCCCCCCCCCCCCCACTTTCATTGACAACGCATTATGTACACATAACGTTGAAACTGATGCAAGCCAGTTCACGCGCTGACTGTGCCGTGCACTGTCATCGTCGCGTTGATTATCTTAAAATGCAGGAAACAAAAATTGCAACAGCGCCCTCTTTCGTTTGAAATTTAGAAAACAGCGCTGATAAATTAATAACATTGTTTTCGAGCTTATCTACAGAATAACTCAAAATTGAATTGAACATTGAACCTCAGTATCAAGGTGACACAAACTTAATGACGTCATGATAACCACATCGGGTATTAAATTACAATAACAGAAAGTTTAATTTTTGTAACATAACTCATGAACCATTTATTTGATTTTTTCAATCTACACATCATCGGATAGGTAATTAAAAGTTCGACAAACGTTACACAAAAATTGATCCCATTTGACCTTGATAATTTAGTATCTGAAAAAATCATAAGCAGACATTGGTTGTTTATTTTCTGTACGTCGGCAGATAAGGCTTTCAAAACCTGAAGTTTAAACTTTATATTTAAAAATATCATAACTTCCGAACCATACATTTGATTTTTTGAATTTATTTATCATTAGAAAGGTCTTCAAAATCTCAACAAGCGCTACACAAAATGTAACCCCCATTTGCCCTTGACTTCCGGTTCATACCGGAACATGATGTTTAATTTTTACAAAACTCATAACACCTAAACCGGTCATTGGATTGATGAGTTAAACGTTGTCACTAATATTCATTCAATCACTCATCACGAACACCTTGTTTTTGTCACATGACAAAAACTGAAAGTCTAGTTTTTCTTCTCCTTCTTCTAGGCAACTCTTCTCTGTTACATAACTCAAGATTGAAACTGAATTGAACCTTGAAACTTGTCAGATAAATGAACCTCATTATGAAGACGGCACAGTTGTCATTACGTCATGATGACGTCATCAGGTGTCAAATTACAAGGTTTTTAAAGTTGAAAAGTGACCATTTGCTTTTTGCTGTATCTCAACGAATATGAAAGCTATGATGTTCAAAGTTCTGGCATCTGATAGACCAAGACTGGGGCAACATTTGAAAAGTTAACGCCAAAATTGTACGACCTTAACTTCCGGGTCGTTACCCTAGGTCGAAGTTCACCTTGGTTTTTTTCCTTAAAAAAACAACTTTCGAGCTTATCTACGGAATAACTCAAGATTGAGATTGAATTGAATGTTGAAACTCACCAGATAGTTGAACCTTAGTATCAAGACAACACATACTTAATTACGTCATGATGACGTCATCGGGCATCGAATTAAATTAAATCAAAGTTTAATATTTGTAAAAATCATAACTCAAAAACCATAATTAGGATTTTGACAATCTACACATCATCGGATAGGTCGTTAAGAGTTTGACAAATGCTTCACAGAACCCGTACAATATTTTAACTTACTTCCGGTTCAAAACGGAGGTTGAAAATTTCATAATATCTTATCTTATTCATATCTTTAAAACTTTTGATCACTTCAGCATAAATTTAGTATCAGATTGGAGAACAGCAATCCCTCTTAAACTTTTGCACAGAGATAACAACATTGTAATCGTATGCATCTGGTCAAAACTTGGAAATGAATCGCACCGTCCTACTCGTACCCCCCCCCCCCACTTTCATTGACAACGCATTGTACACATAACGTGTAAGCGCTGACGACTGACAACAACGCACACTATGTACGCTACATGCAGTGCAAGTGCCGACTGTGCGTGTGTGATGTGGCGCAAACTTTTGGGGGGAATTCCCAACAGCGCTCTCTTTCGTCCAACGAAAGAGGGCGCTGTTGGCAATATAGTTTTTAAAACATCGAACGCTGAGTGCAGAGCGGAGAATCTCAATAGTTGAGTGATAATGAACAACGTCTCGCACCGAAACTACAAGTAGGAATACATTTGCATTGATCTTATAAGATACATTGCACACCCTCAGATAATCAATCACATAATTATAATATTTTTACAAGTCATACATCAGCTGAAAGGTTTTAATGAACTGACCAGGATCTACACAAATGAAATCAGTTTAAACTTGGCTTCTTGTTCAAACCGGAGGTTGAAATTAAATGTTTCAAAGAAAAATAATTTCTCAACCACACATTTGATTTTTTTTATTTATTTATACGTCATTGGTAGGTATGTAACAACTTAAGAAACGACACACAACATTTACCATTTAATCTTGACTTCCGGTTAAACAGGAAGATACAATTAATTATATTTGAAAAAAACATTACTCCAAAACCAGGAATTAGTTGTTTATTATCTGAACGTCGTCAGATAAGGCTTTGAAAAACATTACTAACGCTATAATTTGTGACCTGATGACATTGTCTTCCGGTTCAAAACGGAAGTTAAAATTTTATATTTAAAAAAAATCATAACATCTGAACCATACATTTGATTTTTTCAATATATGCATCATCTGAAAGGTCTTAATAGACTTATCACGTGCTACACAATATGCGACCTCGTTTGACCTTGACTTTCGGTTACAGTTGGAAATTGATATATAATATTAGAAAAATAAAAAATCCTAAACCACATGATTGATTTTTATCATCTATACGTCAAAAGAAAGAACTCAAAAGACATCACCAACGCCACCAAGTGTGACCTCATTTGACATCACCTTCCGGTTCAAAACGGAAGTTGAAACTTTATATTTGAAAAAATCATAACTTCTAAACCAAATATTGGATTTTTACAATCCATCCATCATCTAAAAGGTCTTAATAAATTTATCACGCGCTACACAAATAGTGACCCCTATTTGACCTTTTATACGTTGCGAACCGGAAGTTGGTGTTTAATTTTAAAAAATTCAAAACTCCTGAACCAGGCATTGAATTGATAAGGTATAATGTTGTTACCTTTTCATTGAATCACTGTCCACGAACACCTTGTTTTTGTCACATGACAAAAACTGAAAGACTAGTTTCTTCTCCTTCTTCTTCCACGGAACTCTTCTCTGGAACATAACTCAATATTGAAACTGAATTGAACCTTGAAACTCATCAGACAATTGAACATCAATACGAAGACGGCACAGTTGTCATGACGTCATGATGACGTCATCAGGTGTCGAATTACAAGGTTTTTAAAGTTGAAAAATTACCATTTTCTTTTTGCTGTATCTCAACTAATATGAAAGCTATGATGTTCAAAATTGGGCATCTGATAGAGCAAGACTGGGGCAACATTTGAAAAGTTAACGCCAAAATCGTACGACCTTAGCTTCCGGGTCGTTACCCTGGGTCGAAGTTCGCGTTCGGTTTTTTTCCTTCAAAAAACAACTTTCGAGCTTATCTACGGAATAACTCAAGATTGAGATTGATTTGAACGTTGAAACTCAACAGATAGTTGAATCTCAGTATCAAAACGACACAAACAACGTCTCGCACCAAAACTACAAGTAGGAATACATTTGCATTGATGTTATAAAAAGATACATTGCACACCCTCAGATAATCAATCACATAATTATAATATTTTTACAAGTCATACATCAGCTGAAAGGTTTTAATGAACTGATCAGGGTCTACACAAATGAAATCAGTTTAAACTTGGCTTCTTGTTCAAACCGGAGGTTGAAATTTAATTTTTCAAAGAAAAATAATTTCTCAACCACACATTTGATGTTTTATTTATGTATACGTCATTGGGTAGGTATGTAACAACTTAAGAAACGACACCCAACATTGACCATTTAACCTTGACTTCCGGTTAAAAAGGAAGATACAATTAATTATTTGAAAAAACCATTACTCCAGAACCAGGAATTAGTTGTTTATTATCTGAACGTCGTCAGATAAGGCTTTGAAAACATTACTAACGCTATAATTTGTGACCTGATGACATTGTCTTCCGGTTCAAACCGGAAGTTTAAATTTTATATTTGAAAAAAAATCATAACATCTGAACCATACATTTGATTTTTTCAATCTATGCATCATCTGAAAGGTCTTAATAGACTTATCACGTGCTACACAATATGCGACCTCGTTTGACCTTGACTTCCGGTTACAGTTGGAAATTGATATATAATGTTTGGAAAAAAAATCCTAAACCACATGATTGATTTTTATCATCTATACGTCAAAAGAAATAACTCAAAAGACATCACCAACGCCACCAAGTGTGACCTCATTTGACATCACTTTCCGGTTCAAAACGGAAGTTGAAACTTTATATTTGAAAAAAACATAACTTCTAAACCAAATATTGGATTTTTACAATCCATCCATCATCTAAAAGGTCTTAATAAACTTATCACGCGCTACACAAATAGTGACCCCTATTTGACCTTTTATCCGTTGCGAACCGGAAGTTGGTGTTTAATTTTTAAAAATTCAAAACTCCCGAACCAGGCATTGAATTGATAAGGTATAATGACGTTACCTAGTGTTACTCTCCACGAACACCTTGTTTTTGTCACATGACAAAAACTGAAAGTCTAGTTTTTTCATTATTGTCGTTATTCCTTTAGCAGCGGCCGGTCATCAAGCCGGTCATTAAGTGAAGACCGGCTCCCCTCATTTGTATTATCACTGACAAAAAACTTTTTACAAAAAATATTTCAGAGTTTTTATTTTCCTTTCTCCTTTTTTTTAAAAGGCTCACCCATGTTCGAGGGCCATTCCTTAGGCTGCTCAACTTCAGCTTGACACATACTTTCTTTATGTATGCAACTTATTAGGAACTAGACTATAATGACCAGTGAAAGTTAACAGCACCGTAAATAAAAACATTTTTATGCTTTGCATTTTGTTGGAAAACAGTTGATTTGCACAATGTGCGTAACAATTATGTTGTTTAGGTGATGTTAGCACGCATACCGCCCGCAGGCGCCCTGCATATTACTCCGTATACCGCCCGCAAACGCCTTCGCAGTAGTTTAAAAATAGCACATTTGTTTTCATCCTGGTAGATATTGTAGGCGATGAGAAAAACATTACCGCTCCAGTTCACAACATCGATATCACTTACTTCGAGTTGTTATCAAAGAAGGAAGGGGCTTACGCTTATGTCTTCACCAACGAAAATTGGTTCGACAAGGAGGACAACATTATTGTTGACCAGAAGTAAGTTTATTCATCCTTAAAGACTATCTGATAAGTTTAGCTGTTGGGTGCGTTTTGTGTGTTTCACTTGTGCAAGATGGAGCAAGTTCGGGTGCTAACCTTTCGTAATTTTGCCAAGAAAATCACTCACGCGTTCAGCCGATTGACTCGGCAAATATCTCGACCAACTTGGCGACAACGTGTCGGAGATTTAAAAAAAATGTATTGATCCAAAACGACATCTTGACAAAGTGACATAAATTTGTTAGCTGACTAGAGAAACAGTGCTCCGGTACTAGGTTGATCCAGTTGGACTAGCTTCAACAATGCAGCGTTCGAGGGACATCTAGATCGACTGAGGTTAAGTCTGGTTGACTCTGGCCAGACACCCGAACTTTCTGAAGGGTGAAAATCTTTGGCTGGTTACGGGAACACCCAGGACATCGAACATGTCAAAGAAAACCAGAAACAAATCCGGCCAGGTTGATTAATCAACCCCAATAATATGTATTAACCTTACACAAGGGGTAAGCGGCTACCCAAACAAAAAGGGGACAATAACTAATAAAACAAAATAAATAAAATAAAAAATAAAATAGAAATAAAATCCCATTTGATAGAAAAATTTAATTTAAAAAAGTCTACCCCCCAAAATCCAACATAATACTAATAACAATTCATATTCGCCTCCATGTTTATAATGCTTCGCAATATTTCTTCCGTTTTTCACTCTCCTTGGTACCGCTCTGTGCAAAACCATTATCGTTCATTAATACATTCTAAGTGGACTAAAGTCTCTAAGTCATCAACACGAAACTGTGATCCAGTAGACTTTTACCTAAACGGGTCTCAAAACTGCCATTTCACAATATAGAGGTGGCATGATTTTGATAATTGGGTGGGTGGATACCAAAACACTTTTGACAGTTCTGATTCTAGATCTTATTGGATGTGTGGGTTCTTTGAGGAGTTCCGTTATTTCATTCACCAGAGACTGCATGTTCACGAAGATGTTGCAATCTGGAACGATGATGTCCTTTGATTCAAAAAAGATCGTTGCATTATAGTAAAAACATGAAGTCAAAAAGTAGTAAACAAAAACAGCGCCCTCTCGTGTTGGCAAAAGTTCTTGAACGATGATACAGATTTAATAATTATAGTTATTTTGATAAAATTTGTTTTTATTTTCTATAGGTGTTTGTTGATCTGGCGTTGTATTGGGGACGGATACAAGCTGTCCCTTTTGATGGCCACCTCCAATATTTAATTCACGTTCCAACAAGTTCACTGGTTCCGGATTTTCTTCCCTAAATGATGATGTGGACTTCGGAACTTCAAAGTGAATTTACACCAATGCTATTATTGTTGTATTCTTCGAGAAAATTTAGATTTGTGGTTAATTAAAATGAAACAATTTGAATGAAGTCACTTTACTTTAACACTACATCAAATATTCTACCATCAGAAATCAACAGTTTACAATTGTTAATCAACTTCTTCAATGAAGACCCTTGACTATTCAAATTGTAGTGGCATGTTATGAAGCTGTGGTACCAGACTTGTTACCCTTGGCCAAACACATTTTAACACATCTGAAGAATGACACTAAAAAAATCAATTACAAAACGACCATTTTGTTTGACTTTGCAATTCTCGGGCGAATCGTCAAACGAAGAACAATTTGTTTTGAAATCAAACCTTTGTTTTAAAATATGTCTAATGACAAAATCTCAACTACAAAAATACTCATTACGACTTATAATAAAATGAGTTTTAACTTCTTAAAATAAATACACACTAATAATGTGTTATTTATTAATAAAACAAAATTGAAACTCTGTGACAAGGATGCTTAGGGGAGACATCCTTCCCCAACCGGCGGATATCCGCCTGATATCCGCTGGGAGCCGACGGGTACTTATTGTGTCTATAATGAGCTCATTTTTTACAGGTCAGTGGTCACAACCGTGAGAATATTCATGCTGCTAGACAGAGTCAAGCGCAAACAAAGGGACTGTTTTACTTCCAGCTAACCCCCCACATAAACTATCCTTATTTCTGGCATGACAATGGACACCCATGATAAGCTGTTTTAATCCCCTGCTTTCCTATAATCCCTTGACAAAAGAAATGGCTTAACTGCTGAACTATTGTGTGTACGGTAACTGATATCTGCAGTTTGAGGTTCTGGTATACACTTAAGGTTTCGTAATGAGCACTCCAAAGCTAAGATGACCTCTTGTATGCTTAAATATTCATGAGCTGGCAATTCCTTTTGTTAGCGGTCATATACTGGAAAACCGTCATGCAACATGTTCTAACAAAAAACAACTTTTCCTTCTTGGGTAAGAATTTCCTACAGGTACATGGCACTGTTTTTGTCGGATTGACGACATAAAGTCTTTCCGATATATTTTATCTACGAATGTCGACATGGGCATCCCGAAATAAATTCTGAGCGTCGGATGTAAACTTGATGAGAGAGTTCATTATGGAAAGAAAAAAAAATCCCGAAAATGTCGAGAACGCAAGATAACATATTATTAAGACAACACCCTACTTTCAGGATGTCTTCACCCCTAGATAAAGTATATATGCAGTTAATCATCTCAGAATCTGAACAAGTTGGATGGCCTTTCCAAAGCTCCGTACATTTGATATCATGTGCTGGAGACATGTAGTGCACAGTTGTGTGCGTCCGTAAACAATCCATGCATATACAAAATAATTGGTTTCAAACCATTAAAAAGAGTATGAGTTTTTAAACTTAACAGTTTTTATATGCTTGAATGTTTCTGAGTCATAATGTCTCATTAATGAATTTGCCATGGCAATATTTGAAATATTAAGTTATTTTCAGTAAAATACATAACTAACTTACTCTCTTTGGTTTGGTTTTATTCTTCACTTTGAAGATACCAACATATTGCTTCATCAGTTAAAAAATAATAATAATAATGTCGAATAATGGTAAAGACAT
Source organism: Leptasterias polaris (assembly GCA_037783415.1). NCBI lineage: Eukaryota > Metazoa > Echinodermata > Asteroidea > Forcipulatida > Asteriidae > Leptasterias > Leptasterias polaris. The sequence goes on from JAZGTN010000102.1 coordinate 4,504,688, forward strand.
TTATACTAAGGCCTAAAAGAATTCAACCAGGAATAAACCCTTGCATTATACATCTACAAGCCACATGCCAACAAAGCACACTCACTGAGGCCATCAAAGGCAAAACATTTATGGGTTTGTTAGTTTATTGGTTTATTATTTATTTTGTTATTTACATATTTATATAAACAAATTTGATTTGTTTTATTTGGTTTATTACATTTTTCTTGATTTTATGTGAAATATTAGTTTATTAATTTATTGTGTGCAGATTTTTGCAAAATGTGAAATGTAAATGTTCAAAAATTTGCACTTAGCTTGGATTAGGAAAGAGGGTCACAGTGTAATTTTTTTCTTTTAATAACTTGCTTGAAATTCTTAATTGTTATTGTATTTATTTGTAATTTTTTTTATTTACACAATTTTTTGTATAGAATTGATAAAACCAGTTTGTTGTAAATTTCCAATAAGCAATATACAGGAATAAATACCACTTAAACAACTCATAACATGCTTGTTTGTTCTTCAATGTATTGTTGTGTTATTCTTTAATTTACATGATTTTATACAATGCTTCATCTGGATCATTTTTTGAAATTACTCAAAAAATAAATGACCATTAAAGGTTACTTGGCAAGAAGTTCAAAAAACCGAAGTATACTTTGCCTTTAAGTAAATTGGGGTGTAATTCACCGGATCAACGAATGTACTTGTCTGTACCTGGGCTTATGTGGGTGTGAGGGTTTGAGCGAATGAAAAACACTCGGCATTCAACTTTTGAAGTAACAAATTACATGTTCCCCCATCACATCGTGAAAATCTAGCCTATGTATAAATCCCCCATATGTGTGCAATGAATATAGTTCTACATTGTGGGCATAAAAAACATTGGGGGAAAAGAAAAACAAGTTTATGTGATGAAATCCCTTCTTTAAATTAAAAAAAGACATCGTATTTTGTATACCAACAGCTTTTTGGGTGTTTCAAAATGGCCGCCGCTTGTGTGCGGTGACTTCACGGTCCTGTGCACACGCATAGGCCAACCCGCTATCCAGTCAGTATAATATAGATCAGCGGTAGCGTTCCATGTTATGCAAGGGCTCTATTTAGTTTTGTTTCTGGGACCTATTCGTCATCAAAGTCTAATTTCAATAAGCGGACTATTGTTCATGTATTGTGGCCTCAATTTTAAATTAATTTAGACAGATGAGCGATTCATTGATTTCCTTGCAATTTTTGTTTTTGGACAGAAAACATCAACCTGTAAAACTTTCGTTTTGAGACGTATTGTTTGACGTCAGCATAAAACATCACAAACTTGATGATGCCATAAGACTGTTGTTTACAGTTTGTTTCTACTCCGCAAAAAATTCAGTCAAAAATCTCAAACATCCTTTAAATGGGCCATTGCCGGTGTGGCAGGAGATTCTGTCCCCCGGAGATGTTGTCCCCGCATACGGCGAACTGTGCACTAGCTTCTTCTGATAGCGCCCTCTTTTGAATCCTCCTCCTCCAGCCCATGTGGGGGACATAATCTCCGGGAGACAGACTTCCCTATGAAACCGGCCTGATAGGGGCAAACCGTTATGGTATGACGGTATACAACCTACTATGGGTCAGTACCGGTGTCCCCAATATGAAAATTTAAAAGGAACTGGAGGAGGAGGATTAAAAAAGAGGGCGCTACCACAAGAAGTTTGGGCACAGTTAGCCATATCCATATGGGGCGACAGAAAATCCAGGGGAGACACCACATAATCCCCTGCCGCACTTGCACTGGCCCTTTAGAGCTTTTGTACCCTCATAATTTACACCGTAATGATTCGCAGTTACCAGCCCGGTGTGGTAGAAGATTCTGTGCCCCCCCCACCCCCCCCCCCCCCCCCCCGAGATTCTGTCCCCAATACGGTGAACTGTGCACAAACTTCTTCAGTAAGCGCCCTCTATTGAATCATTATCCTTAAAAAGCCCATGTTGGAAACATAATCTCCGGGGAAAAGATTTCCCTTTGACTTCGGCAGTAGCCCATTAAAGGTGGTGAACGTCAGACCATAACGATTTGCCCCTATCAAGCCAGTGCGTAGGGAGATTCTGCTTGTTCCCCCCTCCCCCTTGCTAGTCTCTTCACCTCGCCTACCTATGTGTAACACACCAACAGCGGGGCTGCTTTTGCTGGTGGAGAGTGCCGCTCCAGCTGAGCTGCAGTCACCTGAACATGAAGGCCATCGCCAGTGTCCTCTAGTTGATTGTTCAATGTCATAGTCTTTGCCCTGTCAGTTTGTTGGTTGATGGTGAGATCAGTGTGCTCCGGCGAGGCAAGTTGCACTGGCGGAGCCGTCCACAACGGCGGAACAATGTGCACTGTTGAAGCCTTCCACAACGGTGGAGGTGTTGATGTGGAGTTGAGGAACAAAGCAGCTGGATCAGGGCTGGAAAAACCATCGCAACCACGAACCGCAATCCCAACGGCAAACGCCATGCAGGGCAAGATCGAGGCACTCGGGACCACACCAACAGTAGGGCATTCACCGCTCGCAACGGCCTCCCTACTTGTGGTCTCCGCATCCACACAACAAAGCCCAACATCGGCACCAGCCACGGGACCGCGGGACGGGTTTGCGTGGCGTTTACGTGCACTGCGATCCTCACTGAAGGCTAAGTCACCACTACTCCACGTCGCTTCCAAGTTGTGAATCATTTTCTCGAAGCATCTTCTGTGGTACGCATCAACGACTGGTTTCGTGTCCCAAGGATTCTTTCCATACTCAGGTGAGGAAATAGATGACTCAAAAATCTGCCTTGCCAAGGAGGCTTCCAACTCCCGAATGTCACTCATTAATCCGAAGATGGCGTCCACGATATCAGCCGATGATGTGTACTTCGTCGTCATATTTCAGTCGTGTTCAACATTGAATTGAGTCAAAACTATCCCACTAGCTGCCACCATTGTAACGTACTGCCAACGGGTCCTTGTTTGCTCTGCAGCCAAACGCAGACAGAAAACAAACGAAAACTCAAATTCGGTTCAATGTGAAACACACCGATTTATTTATCTTCCAAGAACTATGAGGCGCCAAGTGTAAACTTATTATTTAACGCAATTATTTACAAATAATTCATTATATAATATAGAATTCATTATTTAACCATTATTTAATCTTTATTTACAAATAATCAGTTTTGCACCACACAATTGTTTATATATAATCGTATGAAAGCTTTCATTATATATATATAATCTTAAACACAATTTCATTATTTACAAATAATGTCGACGGATAGTTTTTTATATATAAATAATTAACTTTGCACATGCAATTATATGTATATAATTTCTGGACAACTTTCAATATATATATATAATTTAACGGATCATTACACTTATATATAAATAATGACGACTGACAAAATTTATATGTAAATAATTTATTTTACACATGCAATTATATAATAAATAATTGTTAGGCAGCTTTCATTATATACATATAATTTGGCGGATCATTATACTTATATATAAATAATATTGGCCGACAAAATTTATTTGTAAATAAAGAATTTTGAACCACACATTTATATATAAATAAGGAAAACTATTACTTTACAACTAAGCGAACAAGGCTATGATATACTAAATAATGACTTTGCGTTGCTTTCATTATATAAATAATCGTGTAGTATGTAAATTAAGTGGTTAGCCACGCCCCAATACTCTAAATATTCACGTTATAACATCCGGCACAGTCTACACGCTCTCCGGGCTCACAGTCGAGTCGACTTTCTGCGAGCTGCACATGTACAGTGTACATGTATGCATATGATGTATGTAAAAACTTGTGCAACAGCCAAGCAAACGCAGGTGGTGAATACTAGTATAGACCGCGGTCCTTTTTGCAGTGTTTTTCAAGTTGTGAATTGAGTGTCCGATCCTCTGCTTGGCTACTCTTATGGTTTTAATCTTGAGCAATGAGTGTATTGTTAATGTCCAGGTCCAACAGCAGCATCCAACATATAATCCGGTTAGCTGAACATAGAGGGAAGGGTGAAATCTTACGTACGTGTGGAAGAAAGTCATGGATGAGATAAGACCATTGTGTGCCCGAGAAAAACAATTTTATTTTATTTGATAAATGCATCGAAGAGGGGTATTTTTTAAGGACATGCAAAAAAAAGAAATAGGACCGGAACGCACTAAATATGTGACTGAAAAGCTAAAAGGTTTGTCAGTTAATACAAGGCTCTCCCTGTGCGTATCATCTTCAAGCTGATGCTCATTGTCCACAAAGCACTTAGCGGCAATGCTCCCCACTATATCTCTGAACTACTTCAAGTTTACACTCCATCAAGGGATCTTCAATCCAGTACCATGCTTCTCCTCAAGGAACCCAAGTTGAATCCTTCCACAACGCATCTGGAACTCTCTACCACATAATCTAATCTTAGATCTTGTCTTTGTACCAAACAATTCAAATCACTTCTCAAAACTTATCTTATGTCACAGGTTTTCAAGGAATAATTTAGTTGTACATGGTATCTGTTTCTTTTGTTTGTTTTTGGTTTACTGCGCCTTGAACACCCAGCAGGGTTGATATGTGCGCATAACAAGTCTTTATTATTATTATGCGAGAATCAAGTATTGAAGACGAGCTAAATAAAAATGTCTGGGGCGTCACGTATACTTTTTAAATTAAAAAACAAATCCTGTGGATTTTGTTCATAGAACTCGGGGAAGTATTGTGTGCTTAATGCACATCGGTGTTAGGGTAAACAATATTATTTATTGTTTTTGTCAAGAAAACCGATCAGTTCATAAAACATAAAACTTTTTATTCAAATAAAAGTACAAGCAACAATCGACAGAAATAACCTTAGAAACTAAAAATTATACCTTGCACTGGAACCTTCAAGAATACACCACTTAAAAAAATCAACAAACCTTGAGGCAGTCCTCAAAGACATTTGTAAAGTTTAGTTCTGCTATCTGAACTCTGGAGTAGGATGACTGTTCTTTTAGAATGAAACTAACATACTTTGACAATAGAGTAAAAGCTGCAATAAAAGTATTACTGTGGCACAATGAAAACTTTAATCTATCACAAATTGAATCACTTAAAAAATGAAATAACAATTAGCTAAAAGTATACAACCTTGATTTTCAAAATAATATATTCAGCAAAACAATACAAAGACGGTGCTTATAAATATATTTGTTTTCCTCAAAATTGAACAAGTTAACTCATCTCATAAAATTGGAGGAAAGCGTTAATGTATTGTAAATATTTAAAACGTTGACTCACTCAATATTGATAATCTCAAACGTTAGGTCATGATACAAAATTATAATATCTGTCTACAGTTAGGCTAATGGCGAGTTAAACAAAAATATTCTAGCATATGTTATTCAGCTGTTGTTTAGTGGCTAACAAAATAAGGACATCAGTTTGCTAGCTGTTACTTTGACAGTTAGAGTTGGTTTATACCAACATAATCACAAGTGATATTTATTCTGCTGAATCACAGGTGGTATATCCTCTACAGAAGAGTTCGTGTATCCTTTTTTAAAAGAGCCGACGCCCGGTTTTGCTTTGAAGAAACTGGTTATCACACCAAAGTTTTTCTCACAATGTGATTGCCTCTGCAGATTCGTGTATGCCTTGTAACTGAAATGAGAAATTGTTTTAATGTTGTGAGTATTATTATCAATATAATCAAATAGTCAATGCAACTCTCTATAGTTAATTAAGCACCATATGGATGATCACTGTATTTCAAACAAACAAAAGTTGTTGCACTTTTTACGGGATTGGATGGTTTTATGATATTTTTTCCAACTACCTTTGGAGATTTTTCTTCCTCTTCCTCCTTGAAAATAATAACAAATGTCAACATGGGATTGTCTTTGGCCTCCCCAGGCTCCAGTTCACCACTTATTAGTGTCGGATGTCTTGTAAATTGTGGAAAGTAATGTTATTAAAAAGTACCCAGTTCTAGACTATGGGTAGTCAGTCTAAACGTTTTGATAAATTTACACAGTTTTATTGTAATTCATAGGGACCTACCTTATATATTTATGCAGTTTTCAAGTACCCTTTTGTCCCCTTGGAGACCAACTCAGCCTTGTGTCGCGGTGGTTCTAAAACAAAAGTCTCTCCTCCAACTGTGCATATGCATCCTTTAAAAAAAAGATAAAATAAAACAATGAAAGTTAAACAAAGTTGATGAATACTACTACTACTAGTCCAATCCTCAAGCAAAGACCTCGACATGGTGGTACTGGTAGCCCACTGACTTGTTGTTGATGCAACAATGAGTACACATGTAATACACATCACCACTTGTTTATCACTCACTACTGCCCCCTGCAGGGGCCTGTTTTAATTTATGTAATCTCATTGCATTTAATGTAAGAAGTCAGAATCACATAATGTATTTTCCTTCAGAAAAATATAACTACTTTATTCATATTATTGGGTTGTTAAAATAAAAAAAAAAAATGATCTAAATAGTAAAAACATTACTTGAAAAAAAATACACCAACAAATTATTCAAAAGAACAGTGTATTACAAAAATACAGTGCATCAGCATGATCAGCATATTCAGCAAATGGAACTTTAAATTTAATCTGTAGTGTTAATTAATAGTGATATTAATACTAGTGTTGTGTTAACTAGTATAATATTAATAAAACACAATTATTGAGTAGGATTATAAAAAACAGTGCACAACTTTGGTGACTGCCAATTAACAACAAAATTCAACCAAACAGGTCCTACTTGACAAACATTATCCGATTAATTAATGCCATGAAGTGTAATTATAGCAAATCTTCATAAGTTATTGGGGAAAAAACAACAACATTGTTTTCACGAATTAGATGCAGCACTAAGTTTATCGGTCACTATCCGTCATTTGAAATGAAGTAAACTACATGTACGTAGCTACTAGCTACCATCAAGAATAACATTTTATAACGTAACTTACCAAAATGTCATTGAAATAAATTGGTCTCTTTCTCGGGTGGTGATGTATGTGGGCACTGTTGATAGAGGAATGTTCTCTAAAGAGCTAAATTTGTCAAGTTTTGTAACTGTAACGGAGGATTTTAAATGGCTGCCGCACGAAACCCATCATGAAACGACAGTTGACCGTACACATGTATATTGTACACAGGTGTACAGTGTACATGTACTGTGGCGGAACACCCTCGAGTCAGCGACTAGGTCGATGAAGACCAGACACAACCCAGGGTGATTATCCAACCCCAATAATATTTATTAACCTTATGCAAGGGTGAGCGGCTACCCAGACAAAAGGGGGGATAATAACGAACGGCGGCTATGCCTAGGGGCAGTTCGTTTGGTGGAAGTTTACCACCGATTGAGAATGATATTCCTAATAGCTAGAATCAGAGCAATCACCAGAAACCTCAATAAACCTCACAAGGATACCAGGTCTCCAATAACAGTAACAATGGTTTTATTTCTCATAAACGTTCAATGAATCACTCAACAATAATAGTAATTACACAACCAGGTAAAGATAATAAACCTCACCTAAATGTAATAAACCTCAGTAATACAAACAAGTATAGTAAGCAGCATAAACCTCAGTACAACCTCAGTCGGCCCAGCGCTAAGAATCAGCCTTGCCAAACACAGGTATACCTCACACTCTATTATGCTAATAACCCTCACAGACTGGCAAGTCTGCACAATTGAAACTTCATGCGGATTACAATAACCCTCTCTAAAGAACTCGTCAGCGCTACGTCTCTAATAACCCTCCGGGTAGCCCGCACAGTGGTCGCAACTGAATCGTACCTCAGCCGTTCTACACCAACGTGTATTCAACGGCATACAACTCACACAACCTTCCAATGCTTCAGCCTTCCCCCGATAAAGGTTACACAACTCCCGCTCTACAACTCCGAGCCTTACATTAACATAAAGTTTACTTATACAGTAAAACCTACCTCGCTATATCTCTCTCGCTGAACGTAGAAACACAACGGGTCACACAGTGTCACGCCCCGCGTCGTTTCCCGACCTCGGCGGCCATGACCTTCGGTAGTTGTTTATACACAGAATCAGATTCAAAGGAAACAGATTGATATTTACAAGAATGTACACATTTATTTACAATAACATAGTTTGAAGTTTCACAAAAATAAGAATATTAAACATTACGCTCAGGAGTAACCTAATATCGGCGGTTCCGGTGGTGTAGTTTTAAGTAGTCTGGGTATGGGTGTGTGTGTGTGTGTCTCTCTCTCTCTAGCTCTCTTTATACAGTCCCCGTCGGAGATGTTAGGGCTCTCTTTGGGTCTTGCTTTGTCCCACCGCAAGTCACCCCTCCAACATCACATCAACTTCAAAAGTGTCTTAACCCTTGCGGGAAAACCCTGGAATTATCAAATAAACCCAATTGTACATTTAAACTAAATAAATTAGCTTATAGCAGAATCACAGTATATGCTTTACGTTAGGCCGGTTTGAAAGTACACTGCCATTGTTACCGCAAATCAATATTTCATATACACCACATGTCATGTTGTTTGAATTTTCACTTCTCTCAAGCCAAACAATAAATCAAACTCTTACTATTGAAAATTGGCTCCACAATTACATAAGAAAAACTCGGTCTTAAACATATTACAACAATCTTCTTGATAGAAAGTATAATTAATTAACTACTTACAGGTCGTTCTGACGATCCTGGTTTTATGTTTTACTGTCTGGCGAGTCTCGTACTCTCGTGAGCATTACTTCGGCAGACGTCAAACTCTAGCAGCGAAAACTTGTCTACAGACTTAAGAGTTCTCAATAACTCTTTAATATCATATTGTTACTCTTTGATAACAAAATTATTTACATGAAGAAACTTAGGAAACTGAGTAATTCTTAACAAATTCACATAACTCTGTGACACACAGCTCAACCACCAGCTAAAGATAACGCACACAGTAGCAGTGGGAACACGCAATTTGGTCTCAACACAGTGCCAACGCACAGTTCACGGTCACAGAACTAGAACACTAAAAGTAATAGAGCCACAGACTACATCAAAAACACTAGACCAAATAAGTGGACCAAAGACCAAAGAGAGCGGGAAACCCAGCGCTGCTCGCTTATAAGAACCCGCTAGCACCCCCCGCAAAGCACAATGCGCACTGCGTCTTTTGGTGCACTAAACTTCACCAAGTCTACCCCCTGTTCCGTCACAGTACATTACTGTACGAATGAGCGTGTAGACTGACTGTGTTTTGATGTGAATATTTAGAGTATTGGGGCGTGGCTAACCACTTAATTTACATACTACACGATTATTCTCAGACGACACCCAACCATAATATAATAGCAAAAACATAACTTGACTTTTGGCGCAGCTTCAACTGCTTTTATTTTGTAACAAGACCTGGTCAATTACCAGTTTAGCAAATATGTACGAGAATACAATAAAATGCAATACTTATTAAAACTCATGACATAATCATGACTTAATGAAGGGCAAATGCCCAAGGGCAGCTTGCCCATCAAAATGTATCCGGGCCCGGATTACTTGGCAGCTTGCCATAGATAAAATGAGGAGGCAGCTTGCCCAGCCTCTATATATAACACTAGTTAAACAGCAGTGCTTTAAAATAATGACATAAAAGCCTACCAAACTTAAAATGATTGTCGATAAAGAGGTGGCAGCTTGCCCGCCCCTATAAAACACTAACAGCAGTGTTTCTAAAATCAATGATATAATTACATAATCATACAAGGTTTAAAGTGATGCCACCGCTGGTACATGCGGTTGGATTACATGAACTAGCCCCACCTGAACAAGAGGGTGCTAGTGTTACCAAATAAACATTACAACGTTAACATTTCAGACTAACCCCCATTAATTTGTTTGACCCAAAGCAGTGGCAGTCCACTTCCTTAGAAAATAATGCCTTTGAAAATTGAATATAACAATCCCCCAAAGTATTTGTCCCCACACTAGGCAGAGGGGGAAAACAAAAATTAAAATGGGAGGCCGTAATGGGGATGGTGGCGGGTTTCGAAGTAAATGTTACTCTCAGTGCCAAAGCTGAGCCGGAGTGATTAGCTTACCCGCTCCTCAGATATACCATGCGTTTGTTACGCAACCTAAAATAAAGGTCAATTGACCACCCACACTTTGCATAAAGGTCAGCCTTGCTACCTTTATGGCTTACGTCCAAGCCACCACAAGGGAAGTCACCAAGACAAGTCTAACAAAATTATTGCCCAACAACCATGCAGCAGAGGACGCCAATATCCAAGCTGTCAGCACCGTGATTTGATTGCAGCACGGCTCTGGTAAACCGCGGGGGTCTTCTGCGGCGAATAATGTATTTTATCGTTTATGCGATAAAATGAATTATTTATATATAATGAAAGCAACGCAAAGTCATTATTTAGTATATCATAGCCTCGTTCGCTTAGTTGTAAAGTAATAGTTTTCCTTATTTATATATAAATGTGTGGTTCAAAATTCATTATTTACAAATAAATTTTGTCAGCCGATATATTTATATATAAGTATAATGATCCGCAAAATTATATGTATATAATGAAAGCTGCTTAACAATTATTTATTATATAATTGCATGTGTAAAATAAATTATTTACATATACATTTTATCAGTCGTCATTATTTATATATAAGTGTAATGATCTGTTAAATTATATATATATAATGAAAGTTGTCCAGAAATTATATACATATAATTGCATGTGCAAAGTTAATTATTTATATATAAAAATCTATCCGTCGACATTATTTGTAAATAATGAAATTGTGTTTAAGATTATATATAATGAAAGCTTTCATACGATTATATATAAACAATTGTGTGGTGCAAAACTGATTATTTGTAAATAATGATTAAATAATGGTTAAATAATGAATTATATATTATATAATGAATTATTTGTAAATAATTGCGTTAAATAATAAGTTTACACTTGGCGCCTCATAAAGAACGACAACTTGTTCATGCTCACTGATCGCTCACTGAACTAAACATATGGTCTGTCTACGAAACTTATAATCATGCACACAAAGCAAAGAGTGAGTTATCTTGGCTCCTGGCCAACGTTTTCCCGCTAGCGCGAACACAACAGTCTATTTAAAGTCCATACTTCCGGTCCAATGTCTGGCGAGAGCATTCTCACGCCGGCGGTTACCAGGCGGTAGCGATGTCCGTTACAATATATATTTTTATTTTTATTCCCTAAAAAAAGAAATCCATTCAGAAGTTATGAATCTTTAAATAACAAACTTCGAATTAATGTTATTTGACATCATAATTACAAAGCCAAATAGTAGTCTGGTGTGGGATTTCAATAACCCCTTTGACACGCAAACAACCAGACTTCTTTAAAAGTTAATTCCCTAGGGGCACTATTATTACAGATTCATAAATACCTTGAACAGTTTATCCATTCTGATTGGTAGAGAGCACGTCACGTGGGGTGTTTAAACGTGTGATTATAAACACGGCTAGAAGTGTTTAAACACGGCTGGCTTCGCGTGTTGGGCGCGCAAGCTTGTTTACGCCAATTTACTTACGCGGAACGCAATATACAGCTATTAGTATACCAGCGCGTAATCTTGTCGACACGCGCGCGCGCGCGTGCACACAACCCAACGCGCTCAAAACAGAATGTTACAAAAGTTTTTGAAAATGTAAAAACTTCGAAAATTCGCTTAACAAACAGATTGTCTTTTTTACCACCGATTTTCCTTATTCTTTCACTTTTTAACAAATTGGCATTTATGAATGGGAATAAAAGAGTAGTGACTCGTTCTTAAACGGTCGTTTAAAACCTTGCAGGGTCGGCTCGGGCCTTTATCGCACGGCCACGACCCTGCCGGTTTTAAACGGCCGGCCGTTTAAGAACTCGTCACCACTCTTTTATTCCTTTATTCCAATTGAAATGGTGTTTAATGGGGAAGGAACTTTTTCTCAAGGACTTGTAGGGCAGTCAATCATCCTGACAAACCAGCTGCATGGATCACAGCTGTCCCTGTTGTAACCTGTCCATACAAATGGGCTGAATTGTTTAATATATTTCAATACTATAATTAATAAATTAAAACATTAAAAAAATAATAATTCTACTCTTTGATGTAGGGAGAGTTCATAACAGAGACTGTAGAATAATTTTTAAAGTCACTGGTAGTTTTCAAAATTGGCACGTACCTTAAAGGGTCTGTATACGTTTGGTAATGACTCTGAAAATTAATGGCAATAAAAGCTTACATGGTAAGAAGTACAGCAGCTTTGGGTAGTATAATGCATTTTGAGAAACTTTTCACTTCGAAGTACTACGGTTATGGAAAAATATATCACTTTTTATCCCATACAAATTTGAATCTGAGAAGCGTTACGGCCGTAACGCTTCTCAGATTGTGTATTCCTATAGGGAATATTCTTCCTGCGTGTAAATATTCGCTCTGGTTTTTTGGTGATATCTCAAAAACGCGACCACCTTTTGTAGTGAAATTTTCACAGGTTAATTTTATTATATATACCTACATTTATATAGGAGTAACACAATCAGTAGGCTCAAATTACCAAACGTATACAGTACCTTTAAACTCAGTTGTGTAAAGTTGAGTGTAATAATTTTTAAAACATAAAACTTCACACAATTTTGTTTAAATTTAATAATTCATTTACGGATATCATTTCAGTAATGTCATTGCGACTCAATTTCAAATATCATATAAATATTGTAATCTATATGCACATTGCAATCAACAATTTACTGGAAATGTAAAACCTAAAGAAGAAAGAATAACACTTCACAAAAACTAGGCATATAGAAGTTGTCCCAATATTTCTTTATTAACATCTTCAAAGATCTTCAACACATACGCCGTCAGCATACAAGTAGACATTTTATCTAACTTTGCATTTATAAGAATTGTTCTTCTGAACAGCGTTATCGAAGGGTACTTTAATTACACGAAAGGAAATGCACAGAATAATTATTTAACCTGGTTCCCAACCACCAAATTAGGTAACATGTATAAAAAAAAAAGGCAAGCTTTATACATCAAAGAAAACTGGTATCCTACCAGGCTGGCCCCATTATTAAAAGCAGAGCGATTAATGGGGACCAGCTAATAATCAGCAGACTGGTGCTAATATTAGACTAACAAACTTATAATGAGTCTGGTACAAGACTTAATGACATAATACAAATATAGTATTACAAAAATTGGAAAAGGTTTGCACACAAAAAAGTTTTTATCACTTCAAATAAGATATGCTAATCACATTCAAGCATGCGTACAAACACTATTGGTGGGCAATCGCCAATAAAAAGGCGAACATACGCGTCACGCCATCATCAGCACCATACAAAATACGCGATGTCCCCTTAATCTGCCCATGCGTAGTGTAAGTGCCCAAGTGATGTGCAATTTACATATTTCACATGAATAGTCAATTTTTATTGGACAAGGCATTCTTGCAAATATGCGAAAATGTTGGAAGGGTTAGGTATGCTTTTCAATACATCAACACGGAACCAGACTATACCTCCACTTCCCCAGGGCCAAATGTCACACAGTGGCTTGAGAAGACAGCAGGGCTCAATTTCATGGCTCTTTTTACCGCCGAATTATGTGCTAGCTCTGTAAACGTAGAATGCCTAGTAACGTGGACTACGCAAGCTTAACCATTGTCTGCTAAGCAATATAAGGAGGAAACCAGGGAAATAAAAGTACATTAAACCATCTAATATGACGGTAGTTTGGTTGGTTACCGGTTACTCTTTTTCTTGAAAGAACAATTTCATTGTGCTTTATTTGTGAATTTGTGTGTTTAAACAGCACTATGAAAATGGGGCATGTATCTCAGAAAAAAAGAATCTGTAACCAGTATTGAATTGCCCCCCCCCCCCCAAAAAAAGGGGGTCAAATTTCATGGATCTGCTTAAGAAATAAGAGTAGCTGAGCACATTAACATTATGCTTACTGAATAGATGATGAATTTTGCATCGGTATACAACAATTTATTTTGTTTTGACCCTTAAACCAATGTGTGTTAAGCAAAGGTTACAATTTTAATTTTGCAAAGAGCAATTCCATATGACACTCTTCAAGTCTATGGAAAACCTTGGATGTGGCACCAAGCCCAAGACCAGGGGCAACAAAGGACATGGCACTTCCACTAGATGTTCTGTGGGAAACCTTGAAAGGGGCACTAAACCAGGGGCAACAACAGAGAGGCCATGGCCTCAGTGGCTTCTGTGACAGAGCAGTGTAATTTCAGGCTTGCGCGTTTGACCTCAGTTCAAGGGATTTGATTGGCCTGTTAAACGGTTCATGAAAGTTATACATTCATAAACGCAGTCAACAGATAGAGTATGAAAAAGGCGACGAAAGGTCCCAGTATGAACATTTTATGAGATTTATAGAGCTGCAATGCAGTCAGCATTTAATAAGGAAAGTAAAAGTGTGATATATAAATTTTAGCCACTACTAGGTAACAAGTAAATCAAGACGCCATTGGCAAAATTGAAATGCCCCCTGTTTTATATCAAGTTTTTAGGTTATTAAATTAAAATCCGTCCACAGAAAGCAGTTGAAAGTAAAAGTGTGATATAAAAAAAGTTAGTCACTACTAGGTAACAAGTAAATCAAGACTCCATTGTTGACATGCCCCTCTTTTTATATCAAGTTTTTAGGTTATTAAATCTAAACCCATCCACAGAAAACAGTTGCTTTTCTTCTGAGCTATAATCAAGTTTTGTTGGACATTTGAACAGCTGTGGTATACTATCTCACAGTTTTCATTGGGCCCTACACTTGTATCTTTGAGCAAGACACTTTCCAATGTTGCAACATGCTTCAGCTCAGGGCCAAATTTCATGGCTCTGCTTAACGCCGAATTCTGCGCTTACGATCACCATTGCCCGCTTACTGTGCAAGCCCAAAATTTCTGTGCTAGCTGTGTAAGCAAAGAATGCCTAGTAACATGGACTACGCACGCGCACAAGCCGCGCACAAGCAAAAATTCCCTGCTAGCCCCTGAGATACGCTTGACGTAAGCGCCAATTGTTTGCTTACAGTAAGCAGAGCCATTCCCTGCTTCCGTAAACGCTGATTGTTTGCTTACAGTAAGCAGAGCCATTCCCTGCTTCCGTAAACGCTGATTGTTTGCTTACAGTAAGCAGAGCCATTCCCTGCTTCCGTAAACGCTGATTGTTTGCTTCCGGTAAGCAGAGCCATTCCCTGCTTCCGTAAACGCTGATTGTTTGCTTCCGGTAAGCAGAGCCATTCCCTGCTTCCGTAAACGCTGATTGTTTGCTTACAGTAAGCAGAGCCATTCCCTGCTTCCGTAAACGCTGATTGTTTGCTTACAGTAAGCAGAGCCATTCCCTGCTTCCGTAAACGCTGATTGTTTGCTTACAGTAAGCAGAGCCATTCCCTGCTTCCGTAAACGCTGATTGTTTGCTTACAGTAAGCAGAGCCATTCCCTGCTTCCGTAAACGCTGATTGTTTGCTTACAGTAAGCAGAGCCATTCCCTGCTTCCGTAAACGCTGATTGTTTGCTTACAGTAAGCAGAGCCATTCCCTGCTTCCGTAAACGCTGATTGTTTGCTTACAGTAAGCAGAGCCATTCCCTGCTTCCGTAAACGCTGATTGTTTGCTTCCGGTAAGCAGAGCCATTCCCTGCTTCCGTAAACGCTGATTGTTTGCTTCCGGTAAGCAGAGCCATTCCCTGCTTCCGTAAACACTGATTGTTTGCTTACAGTAAGCAGAGCCATTCCCTGCTTCCGTAAACGCTGATTGTTTGCTTACAGTAAGCAGAGCCATTCCCTGCTTCCGTAAACGCTGATTGTTTGCTTACAGTAAGCAGAGCCATTCCCTGCTTCCGTAAACGCTGATTGTTTGCTTACAGTAAGCAGAGCCATTCCCTGCTTCCGTAAACGCTGATTGTTTGCTTCCGGTAAGCAGAGCCATTCCCTGCTTCCGTAAACGCTGATTGTTTGCTTCCGGTAAGCAGAGCCATTCCCTGCTTCCGTAAACGCTGATTGTTTGCTTACAGTAAGCAGAGCCATTCCCTGCTTCCGTAAACGCTGATTGTTTGCTTACAGTAAGCAGAGCCATTCCCTGCTTCCGTAAACGCTGATTGTTTGCTTACAGTAAGCAGAGCCATTCCCTGCTTCCGTAAGCGCAAATTGTTTGCTTACAGTAAGCAGAGCCATTCCCTGCTTCCGTAAACGCTGATTGTTTGCTTCCGGTAAGCAGAGCCATGGAACTGGTCCCTGATGAGATATAAAGCCGTAGGTCCCCAGTGTTGTGTAGTTCATGTGAAAGATCCCAGTACACATCAGAGGGCTCGAAATTAACACTAGACTGCAGGCCTGAGGTCAGTGATTTTAGCCACAGGCCGGTAAACTCTTGTGTTTTTCAATTGACCAAAAGTACCTCACTGTTTATAAATACTTTTCAATTGGTAAATATCTTTCAGTTGTGTTGAGTATTGAAAAAATACTAATAATACCACATGACAAAATTAATTAGATATTAGTGCTTGTTCAAGTAAAAACAGTTGTCTTGAATATTTTAAGCTGTGTAGGAAGTTCTTTCTTTTTACATTCTGGTCTTGTGAAATAAATACTGGTCCAGGAAATATTGTAACCTACAAGCCATGTGGTCTAGTGGATTTTTCCCCTAAATTCCAATGTTTTCTAGTATGGGTTGCAGATTGCAAATCATTACATGGTGCTATGTACAAAAATGGGTTTTATATGTACCTTGTAAAAGAATAAAAATCACTAGTGCTTTGAGATAACCTTGGGTGTGATCAAGCGCTTTATAAGGGAACTGCTTATAAAGAAAGTCACTATGTTTACAAAAAGAGTAATTGTGAATAATCCCGGTATTTTCTGTCAACAATTGAACCAATGTCGATATTGGAATTGTAACACTTTGTACTGTAGTTTCAACACAATGCAATCTTTGTCTAACCCCTAACTTCGCATACATTACAAATCAAGGGATGCAGCATTCTGAAGAAACAAAATAGAAGAAATATTTTGTTAGCCCTTTTCACACAGACACTTTTAATCTTGGGAATTCATGGAAGAAGAAAAATCATATTATTTTTAAATGTGACATTTCTGGAGGTACATGTCAATCAGTAAATTGACTTCTTGAAAGTAAAATAAAGTAATTATGAAAGCTAAGTAGTAACACCAGATTAAAAAGGTTAAAAAGGTTGTCCGAACTTTCAAGCCAGTATGTCGCCAGTTTGCGACTTTAATAGCAACTACATACATGTAATTAGCATGTAGTAAAATATTACTAGATTTACAGTACAATTTGTATACAGCCCAGTCCTTGTCCTATTCAACTCAATGTAAACCGTTTGAAGGCAGAGTGGGGAATTAGTCTGGTCCCGTTTTGGACATTGAATGGTAGTATCAATGTTAGTGGTGAAACAGGAACGTGAGGACCACTTTTTTATTGTAATGATATAATTCATTGAGTTCATGAATGAGCATTATGCAGATCTACTAATGACTATTCATCAGGAACTGCATTAGTATGCATTAGTAAGTTTAGGTATGCAAATAATCTAAATAATATACATTTTAAACATAAATATGCATTGATCAAGTTGATATTAGAACTCTTTTAGGGGAACAAATTTCTCATGGTATGATTTGGTTTCTCCCGACAAAACTTTAACATAAACCGACTATTCTGGAGAATAAATTTTATAATACCTACTTCAAATTATAACATTAGTAAGTCAACAAACAAATATTTTTCAACAATACAATGTGTGTACGTTTACCCGTACCGCGCATACATTTAATTTGTATGTATACACAAAGTAGATAATTCAATTTAGCATGTTTCTTTTTACGAACGCTCTCGCAAAACTTGCTAAATATTCTCTTATAAAAAAGCATCTAAGTTTAGCATTAGGGCTTTCTACAAGTAGGCCTACAGTAGCATTTGTTACATGCTCAGTCTTTACAATAGGTTTACGTGTGTTGTTCAAGACTTACCTTTTGTTGCCCTCCACCGAGGTGTAACTTAGTTATGCTATTCACACATTACAAATTACAAATAGCTGTAGAATGTTAAGTATGTTATCAATGTTACATAGTTGGTTAAATACGGGTACATGCCCTAGATCGCGTTAGAGCTCAAATTCCACTTGGTGCTGAACATCGTTGTGAGCTGTTGCTCTCCAGCCACGCCCAATATGATCAAGGAGTTCTTCCGAGGTTGCCGTCTCGCAGTTAACCCTGGGAAAGACGTATGTGCTCAAGCGATCTGACTGCCGTGACCTGATGGTTTCACCTATAGGACGGCCGAATCCCGGAGGCTACTCGTCAGCGATGACTGCGGTTCCGTCCACCACCACGGACAGAGGCGTCGACCCAGCCGCCGAGCCTCCCCTTACCACCTTCAGAACTATGATTATTCAATGGGTACCCCTATAGCACCACTGTGACAACTTTTATGTTGATACCGGTATTGATATCATTTGCTTTATCTTTATTTGAAGCATGCCTTTACTTTTATTGTATTAATATGTACTTGTAGTAGTTTAATTGTTGTTGTAATTTGTGAAGATGAGAGACGAGAATTAACATATTCTCTTACTCGAAGTGTAAGCCTGCATTATTTGGAGTCACTTTCCTAATTAGAGTCTTTCCTCGTTTTTAGTTCTGTACTTCGTAACACATTCGATTGGTAACTTGTATAACCCGGATTAAAAACTACATCGGGCACAACAATAGGATTGCAATGGTGCTAGGCCATATTGGCCCTATATGGGGGCTACTCATTGGGCTAGTGAAGACATAGCATCGTATAATCATGGTGTCTCACTCTGTTCAGAAAATCACAGATTTGTTTTCGTATTCAAGAAAGAGGGTTAAAATCTGTTGAGTTTCTTTCAAACTGGTAATTATCAATTGTCCAGATGCAGGGCTGGGGGAGGGGGATAGACCTCTAGGCCTACCCTCACATTTTCGTACATTAATGTTATTGTTGCTCGATCGCGCTGTCACTGAAGACAAGCACAACTTGTTCTTATCAGTAGTAACATATTTTGTGTCACATTCTAATCCTCAAGTATGTGAAAACTTATAGACAAAGAGACCCTATTTGGTTAATTATATTAAAAATTGCACTATCGGTTTTTTTCCCCCTGAATAAGTATTAATTGTAGCCTGCATTTTGATTTTTATAACTCAGGATGGCTGATTCAAATCAATGACTCTCAACTCGAAAATAAAGTTTTAATAATGATCGTGCTAAAACAAAAGTGGTCAGATATTGTATGAGATCGCACCACAGAGCATCTAACTTCTTAAAGACACAGCTGCTTGTTATTAACAACATTGGGAGGGCCTACCGACAGACGTGACCCGTGTTTATTTACTTCAGATTAACAAAATTACTTTTCTGTATTATCGTTAACTCGTATCTATAACGTTCGTCTACAGGTTAACAATTACACTTTAACTGTTAATTCAGAAGGTTTATTATATTAAACCTCATAATTACATCGTTAACCCCTGGTGCAGCCCCTACTTGTTGCTGCGGGATGAAAAACCAGAGGTCAAAACTCTGTATGGAGAAATTACTCTGGAAAACCCCGCAGATGTGCATAATTGAGTTTGGTAATTTTGAAAAAGAACAAAATATAAGGAGTGTTGCTGTCTGTCGGTACGCAGATGGCACATCAATGCCGCGCCTTGCCTTATATACCCATGTATATAACCGCTAGATCCTTCCGCGCAGCGGAGGTATTCTAAGAACTAATTTTCGTACTAATTCACTGCCCCGTTCAACCGTACGAAAATAAATTTCTTAAAGACACAGCTGCTTGTTATTAACAACATTGGGAGGGCCTACCGACAGACGTACAGGTACAAAGAACGGGAATTGTTGATTGTAGGGCCTACACCGTTGAACCCATATATAATAATAATCTCGTAATATTATTTAATATAACTTAAGTCAATACCCTTTAATACATGGAATATTGCCCATTCTGCGTTACGTTTATTTTAAAAGTTTTGTTAACTCCCGTGCTTACTTTTTGGACAATTCATGTAAGATAATGTTTATTAATGTTCTAGATTTAAAGTCCTAGAGACAACGATACAACTAACTTGTCTTTTATTGCTTCTCGTATGTAGAGATCTTTTGCTGTCTCTGAAGCCCAGCGACCGTGCTTCTTAATGAGCCTATCTGGTATACCAGATAAAGCAGCCTGTGTGGCTCCTCCAGAGCGAAGACTGTGAAGTCCAAAGGCTTCAACATTAGGAACTACTTTTTTGATTGCTGAATTAAACAATTCTCTAAGTCTCGTGTAAGAAATGGGTTTACTATCTTTTCTTACGGCATAACCAGATTTGGTTTTAGATAACGAGCAGAATACAAATTCTTCGGCGTCCTCTTTAAAGCCGCACATATCTAGGAATTTTTCGAGGATCCTGACCGGGCATGTATTACTGTTGGTTCTACTTATTAAAACCCATGCGCCTTCTCTGTATTTATCAGTCTTACTCTTTTCTAAAAAGATAGCCATATGAGTGTTATATATAATGATGTCTGAACGCTTAAGATTAGTTATTTCGTTAAACCTGAGGAAGCCTGCAAATCCTATATGACAATAAAGGTCAGAGTTCTTATATCAAATAATGACGAAGTTTCTAGGGGGATTTTTTGACAAAGTTTATGTATTGTCTCTATTGACAGAGGTTCTTTGCCTTTGTGCGTTTTGTTCAGTGTTCTCTTGGCTGCCTCCAGCACCGACTTTGGGAGTGGATGGTCTGTTGGTGATGTTAGCGAGGATACTCGATGTGCCCAGGCTATGCTGTAGAAAGCTGTGATTATCGGGGAGGGTGTGTCTGATGATTGCATCAAGCTCAGCAGGTATAGTGCTACATGTAGTGGGGATCTGGCATCACTGGTACTAGTTGTTCTCTGGCTTTTGCCCATTTTGCCCACCTCTGAAATCCATGTGCATACTTGGTAGTTGTTGAATCGGCTCTGTCGTTTAATACCACTCCTGGCAATTTTTCAAACGGATGTTTCATGAGGCTATCCGATATCTGTCCGGATTCATTATTCCATGGCCCCTGGAGAAAAATATTTAAACCAGCATCATCTTTCTTATACATACATAATCTTTCTTATAAGTACGTCATCTTAAGCAATTAGACTATATGCCTGTTTTAATGGTGCTACTGAGTATCATCATGGAACTAGATTATAAGACTTTACTGTCATCGTTACTTTATCAATTGGGGCTCTTGAGCCTGCCATCATAGGCTTGATTCTATCAAAATTCTGCAGGCTGGTTATTCATTTTGGTATTATCATGGCTCTGCAGCCTGGCATCATAGCATAGTCATTGCCACATCCAGGTATTATCAAGGCTCTACAGCCTACATCATCAGCCAATTATTATCACGGCTCTACAGCCTACATAAACAGCCAAGTATTATCAAGGCTCTACAGCCTACATCATCAGCCAAGTATTATCAAGGCTCTACAGCCTACATCATTAGCCAAGTATTATCAAGGCTCTACAGCCTACACCATTAGCCAAGTATTATCAAGGCTCTACAGCCTGCATTGTCAGTTAAGTATCATTGGCTCCTGTGTGCCTAACCGTCTAGATATTTGTGCTACTGAAAGGATAATCTTAATGCTAGCATGCTAAACTTTGGGTATCTCTCCGCAAAGAGTGGACGCCCACTTCGTCCACAAATGAACGAATGATATGCTGCAGAAATGTGGATACAGTCTTTGATTTGTGGGACAAATTTACCTTGATTATTTGTTAGGAGGGGCCAGAATGGGGCGGAATGCCACTCGGGGATAATTAGTGTTCCTTTTGACTTACTGGCTCTTACATGTAGAATTGTGTTAGCAATGAGTGATATAGGTGGAACGAGCCAGTTGTTTTCTCCTGACCACATTTGTGTGAAAGCATCTACTCTTTCAGAGCCTGGATTCCAAAACCTTGAGTTAAATCTTGGCAGTTTATTATTTTGAAAGCTCGCAAATCTGTCGATGGAATGGGGACCCCATAATCTTTCAAGGTTTGAGAAGTGTAGTTCTGATAATGACCAGTCATCATGGTCCACTATTCTACTGAGTGCATCTGCTTTTTCATTTTCTGAACGTGGAATCCAATCGATCTTTAAAGATATATTGTTTTCAATGCATGTTGAATAGATTGCTCTTGCCATACTGTGCAAATCTGATTTGCCACTTCCAACTTCTACAATTTGGACAACATTCTGGCTATCTGTGAACCACTTTATCTTTTTGTCTGTAAGGATGCAAGTGAAGCTCTTCAGAACTATCTCAACTGCCCTAAGTTCTTTCCATGTGCTACTTTTGTGTTTTTCTATGTAATTCCAAGCGCCTCTTGCTACCCTATCTCCCACGCCAACTACATAGCCAGCTCCAGCTATATCACTTGCGTCTGAAAATACAACTGCGTGGTATAATGTGTCAAGTGTCATTTTAACCGGTCTTAAAAAGCTTATAGTTGACCAAAATGACAATTCTGCCAAACTGTCTGGTGACAATGATATATAGCTAGACCAAGATATGGCTGACTGAACATCCTTGAGCATAGACCTCGTCATGAGCCTCGTGACGTTTCCTAATGCAGGTGTCATTGCTATAATTTGACCTACAAGACTCGCAACTAACTTGACGTGCACTTTTCTAGAGTTATCCAGGGTGGTAATTGTGTCTAAGACACTTTGGATTTTTCTCGGGAGGGGACAGATTGTACCACTGCAAGTGTCTAGTTTGAAACCTAGCCATTGGCAAGACAGTTTTGGTTCCCATTGTGATTTTTCTGCGTTGATAATGAAACCGGCTTTGCATAAGTCGCCATGAATTTCTTTAGCATGTTTGTGTGCAACCTCTAGGTTGTCTGCAATACCTAAGCCATCGTCTAAATATACAACAATAGCTTTACTTTCACTCCTCCATTTTTTTAACTAGGCATCGCATAATTTTTGAGAATATGTATGGTGCAGTTGTGAGACCAAATGGTAAAACTGTGAACTTGAAGTTCTGACCATTCCATGAAAAACCCAGATATTCTGTGTGTTCATGGAAAATTTCAACATGATGGTATCCACTTTTGAGGTCAAATGAGAATAAGTACTTGCCTGTTGATAAGTAGGTTTTTGCTGTTTTAAGATCTTCATATTTAACAGACTGTTTCCAAACGTTAAGGTTTACTATACGTAGATCTAAGATCAGCCTCTTCTTACCGTTAGCCTGAACTGAAACAGAAAGTGGACTAACTACCTTTGGTTTGTCATTGCAATGAACAATTCTGCCTTCGTTTAGCAGTTGTGAAACCGATTCGGTAACGAATTGTGAGTGTAGTTTGGCAGAGCGGTTATTTTGATGAAAGGATGGAACTGGCAAAGATTTAAAAGGAATTTTGTATCCTGTATTTATAACGTCTATTATAAATGTGTTACTACAATTATCTTTCCAGAAAGCAATGTGTTTACGTAAGTTGCCTTTGACAAATTTGCCAACTTCGCCTTGCTCTAATTCGAATCCATCATGGTTTGTGAGAACAGTATCACTATACTTATCTTTCATTATCCTGTCTTTAGTGGATGTCTGTCCCTTTGTATCCTGGGGGGATCTATAATGTTCTGGTATCTCTTGCCGAGGTGATGTAAGTGTTAGGAGCGGTACTCCTGCCTGGTTGCGAGAGGGGACACTCTTTTCTCCAGTGTCCCGCCGATCCACAGGCAAAGCATGTCCCTGATCTCCCTTGCTTGGTATATGTCGGGAAAGCATTTTGCTGTCTGTTGAAGGCGTATGGGTTAGGCCGGTTGGAAGTAATTGGATTGGTGCTTGATGCGCTGGTGCTGTAAGGACGAAACCGATTACTTCCTCTTTGGGACTTGGTTTTGATCTTCTTGAGGGCTCTTGACTCTGCTCTTTTGATTCTTTTTTCATCTTCTGAATCTGATGCGAGGTCATTGGTTGCATATTCTTTAACTGTCTCCCATCCACCTTCACTCGTATCTGCAAGTCTGATTAGTTTTTGTCTGTTTGCAAGTTTCTTGGTTGCCGAATCAATGAGGCTAGAGACCGTGGTAATGTCTCCAACTTTAACTACTTCTTGCAGTTTTGCGAGGATTTCCAGGACTTCATTGTTGAAGTCGAATTGCTTGCGGTTTCCTTCTCTCTTCCATTTTGTGTTTGTTGCTGTCTTTAACTTATCGTTGATGGCCTTGTATGAGTCTTGCTGGCTTTGCATCATTTCAGCCCGTAGCATTGTGCATGATTCTTTTATCGTCTTTTGTAGCTCGTTTGTTGTGCTATGGAATGCCATTAGTAGACGTTCTGCGTTTTCTGCATTTGGCTCCATAGTTGAGTGAATCTTGTGTTTACAAAATATAAGGAGTGTTGCTGTCTGTCGGTACGCAGATGGCACATCAATGCCGCGCCTTGCCTTATATACCCATGTATATAACCGCTAGATCCTTCCGCGCAGCGGAGGTATTCTAAGAACTAATTTTCGTACTAATTCACTGCCCCGTTCAACCGTACGAAAATAAATATCCTAACTGTTTCGGAGCATTTAAGCGGGCCCCAGAACCGGCCCATGCCGTAAGGGCTTCGCGTTACGCGCTCGTAAGAGCCACAAATCGCATTCACCATTTGCTGTTTGGTAAATTTTCACGCCCCCCCCCCCCCCCCCCCCCCGTTTGGAAAATCCTGGATCCGCCCCTAAGAACATAATGGTTTGCCCCTACCAGGCTGGTACTGGCCTAATATAGTTTGTGTACCGTCACACCATATTGGTTTGCCCCGATATAAATAGTAGGCCCTATGACGATACTTGAACTGTATTGGGCCAGTGCCAGCCAGCCTGGTACGGGCAAAATACATGGTAACACGAGACACACAACTGTATTTGATCACAATGAAAGCCTGGTGCCGATACGCAACCGGCAGGTGCCTTACAGCCTGATACGGGCAAACCACATGGTAACACGATACACAAACTGTATTGGTCCAAAGCCAGCCGTGTAGGGGCAAACCATTATGGCGTTAAGATACACAAACTATATTGGGCAAGTCCCGGCCTGTTTGGGGCAAACCATCATGGTGTGTCTGTACACAACCTGTAATTGGCAAATCAATTCTGCCCCCCCCCCCCCGGCGATTCTGTCTCCCCATTAGGTGATCTTCGTTTGATTTTTCCCCCATATGGAAATTAACTTACACTGAAGGTGATATTTACTCATTCTATGCTAAACAAAATTCAAAATAATATGTTATTTTCTTCAAGCGTTCAACAAACATCATCTATGCAGCCAGCCTCTTCATGACATTTCAAGTGACTTCTCCAAATTTTAAATTCAATGGTTTTGCGCATAAAGCACACATTGCTTTTGGAGCATACTTTAATAGACCTTATACATTGACGTCATCCTGCCGCCATTTTAGAGATAAAACAATAACAATAACAATTTACACAGAAGTTAAATAAATAATCACAAACAGGACAACATTTAGGCATAGGGTGAAGCAAAAGCTTTTGTTCCCGTACCTACGGACAGACAAAAAACAAACAAACACACCAACAGACTATCACAACACTGACTTACAAAAAACATGTACATGTAGGCAAAGACAAAACATCATCCGGAAAATATAGGTTTTCTCGGTCAATTTCGGCAAATGAGCAGCCAATTTAACCACCACGCTATTCTATTTCGCGCGAAATCGAATGCTACTGAAATTAGATTTAACAAAATAATCATTCAATTTAACGATTCATCAAAGCAGCATTCAAATTCGCCGGAGCTTTTTGAGGCGTGTGTTTAGTCATTCAAATTCATTTTTGGGCAGTCATTTCTGTAATTTGTGCAATCTAAAAAACGCTTTGTTAATAAGGCATATACGGTTCACTTATTTGCACTTGAGTCACTTTGTACTTCGAAGACGAGCTTTTGCTACAGTTTTACACGCATATTTCAATAAGTTTGCAGCTTGTGGTACAACCATACCTAAACATATACGCCAAGATGTCTGGCACGCCAACAGATTGATGGTTGAGGAAGAAACAACATAAACAACAAAAACCAGGAAAAACATAAAGAAACACCCCATTCAAACACAATACAAAATTAGGCCAGTTAACCAATAAAGATCCCCCCAAAAAGAATATAGGAGAAAACAAAGAAGAAAAAAACATCATGGGCCCCATGTAAAGTCTCCTGGAACCATAAAATAAAGAAAATAAGGTTTGCCTGAATTAAAGTGAAGATACGAAACAGTTGCCTAATACAGATTTATCTGTTTATTCGTATTTCTTTAGTCGTACTTATTTGAATTCTCATTTAGCGAAATTGATTGCCTCTTTACGAATTTGAAAACAATTAAACCAGTAAAATCTCCAGTCGAACCAGCTTTGCTAAGTTGAATGATGATTGTGCGTCACGAAAAAGAATGACGATATGATAAATTGAACACAGTGCAAAAGGAATTTGAATGCCTCAATACGAAATCGAATGCCCGAATTTTGAATTTGAAACGCAGTAACAACTGGAGAGGCAAAATAGCTTTAATTCGAACGCACGAAAATGAAATCGGCTGCTCATTTGCCGAAATTGACCGAGAAAACCTATATATCATAACTTTTCATTCATAACTAAGAATTAAGGAACTGTGCTTTTAATTTGTTAAAGTAAGTGCAGATTTTGACGAATCGCTGAGACTATTCCAATATATAGCACCACGTTGGACAAGACTATTTCTAAACAATGATGTTCTGTTAAATTAACATGGGTTTAAGAATAATGAGTCAAAAGAGGGCGCTATCAGAAGACGTTTGAGCACAGTTCACCGTATTGGGGACAGAATCTCTGGGGGGGAGACACAGAATCTTCTACCACACCGTCCTGGTAACGGCGAATCATTACGGTGTGAACTATGAGGGTACACAAACTGTAAGGGACAGTGCCGGTGCTGCAGGGGATTCTGTGGTGTGTCCCCCCCCCCCCCCGTATTTTCTGTTGCCCCATATGGCGAACTGTGCCCAAACTTCTTGTGGTAGCGCTCTCTTTTTGAATCCTCCTCCTCCAACCCACTTTAAATTCCCATATTGGAGACAGAAACTCCGGGGGGACAGATTTCCCTATGACACCGGTACTGACCCAAAGTAGGTTGTATACCGTCATACCATAACTGTTTGCCCCCATCATGCCGGTGTCATAGGGAAGTCTGTTTCCCGGAGATTATGTCCCCAATAACGGAAATTAACATGTGCTGGAGGAGGAGGATTCAAAAGAGGGCGCTACCACAAGAAGCTAGTGCACAGTTCGCCGTATGGGGGAACAAAATCTCTGGGGGGACAGAATCTCCTGCCACACCTAGATTTTTGACTGAATTTTTGGCGGAATACAAACTGTAGACAATTGTCTTATGGCATCTTAAAGTTTGTGATGTTTTATGCTGACGTCAAACAATACGTCTCAAAACGAAAGTTTTACAGATTGATGTTCGTTTTATAATACATTGTTTATTGTTTGTTAACACGTGTTTGGCCAAAGGTAACAAGTCTGGTGCCACAGCTATCATAACATGCCACTACAATTTGAATAGTGTCTTCATTGAAGAAGTTGATTAACAATTGTAAACTGGTGATTTCAGATGGTAGAATATTTGATGTAATGTTAAAGTAAAGTGACTTCATTCAAATTGTTTCATTTTAATGAACCACAAATCTAAATTTTCTCGAAGAATACAACATAAATAGCATTGATGTAAATTCACTTTGAAGTTCCGAAGTCCACATCATCACTTAGGGAAAAAATCTGGAACCAGTGAACTTGTTGAAACGTGAATTAAATATTGGAGTTTGCCATAAAAAGGGACAGCTTGTATCCGTCCTCAGTATAACGCCAGATGAATAAACACCTGTAGAAAATAAAAACAACTTGTTATCAAAATAACTATATCAAATCTGTATCATCGTTCAAGAACTTTCGCCAACACGAGAGGGCGCTGTTTTTACCATATGGGTGCACTACTCTAAATCGACCAAAAATTCATGCGCCAAGCTACTTATCATAATTTGTAAACCCACAACTTATTTTTAATTATAACGTTTTGGGGGTCATGCAACTAATAGAGTGTGTAATTATAAGAACTTATCACAACCTGGGGGTTCTGGGTTTCAAGTTTTGAGGAGATTTAATAAATTTGGGCTTTAAAGTTGGTCCTATTTAGCTTGGGAATTGGAGGAGTGCCTCATGAAAACTGGCGGCAAGTCGGTTTGGGAAAAAACACATTTTCGGGGGTGTTTTTTTCTGGGGTAATTAGCAAAAATTCCAAACGGCTGACCTGCCAAAAATTGAAAAGAAATCTGAAGTTTAGTGGTCTGAAAATATATTTGATTGGTTTTCAAGAGGCTGAGAGACTTTTAACTATTTTTTGAGAATTTTTGAATATTTAGCATTTATCATTGTTTGCTATGGGAGTCTATTTAGAGGGGTGAAACCTATAGATACAAAATGGTGGCGCCCGCTACACCCGTGTGCTTGTTGTTAATACGGTTATGTAGGCTTGAAACGACGACAGTAGTGTGTTGTATGGGGGCACTTTTCGTCAGTTGTTGCTGTGTTTACATTGAAAACATCATTCCTTTGGCTGTATTAACAGATAGTATATAGTAATAATGTTGCTATTTGTTCCTAAAATTACAAAACAACAGAATAATTCAACGTTCCAAAGAAAGGTTTGCTGGGTTTGGTTTTTAGTGTAAGACTATATCGACGAGTATGAGACTATCACGGTAAGTCACATTCAAGAAACTCAAGAATCTTCAGTGGCTGGTTGATCAGGGGAAAAGTAGAGACAAACCATCAACAGACTATGTGAAGATGACATAGGCGGTGGGTGGTTGATATGGCATCATGAATGTCAAGTTCCCGGGAACTGATTGCATGTGTGAAACCCTATAGCCCTCGCAGCCAAAACCTTAGCCCTCAGCAAAAACCCACAGCCTACACCCAAACCCTAGCCATCGGCCAAAACCCTAGCCATCGGCACAGAAACCCTAGCCGTCGGCCCAAACCCTAGCATACACCCTAAACCCTATAGCCATCAGCCCAAAACCCTAGCTCTTAGTCTAAACCCTAGTTTACAGTCTTAACCTATTGTCCACAACTAACCGTATAGTATCTGGACGGAATTTTGCAACATGCCCCGCCCACCCCCCGCCCACCCCTTTACCCCCCACCCCCCCTTAACAGCTAGCAAGATGAAACTTGGAAGAACAATAAATGTGGTAAAATGTGTTTGTTTGTTGGGAACTTTGTTATAAAGTTCACAATTTTAAACTCAATATGAATACATGGTTAGAAAAGTTGGAGGGAAAGCAAAAACGCCCCCCCCCCCCAACTCAAGGCCCCCTTCCAACCTGTTTCCCTTTTTACCGCTTATCCACAATAATTAACCCCCTCTTGTCGATTAATTAAATAGTTTGTAAGGTTTTTAGAATCTTATTACGAAAAAGAGATATGTTAATAACTTTTTGAGGGAAGATTTGGACGTAACTTCCAAGTATTCCAATATTGTACACAGTGTGTCATGCAGGTTTTTCCTCTCACATTGCTTAAAGTACATGTAAATGCTTCAACATGTTTGACCTTGTTGTAGACAAACGCAATAAAATATTCCAATTTTTTTTCCAGATTTCATATCAGTGACTTATTCTCAACCTTTTAAGCCTATTTTTTCCCCCATAAAGAATAATTGACTGCCCTTATAGGGTGCACTACTCTAAATCGACCAAAAATTCATGCGCCAAGCTACTTATCATAATTTGTAAACCCACAACTTATTTTTAATTATAACGTTTTGGGGGTCATGCAACTAATAGAGTGTGTAATTATAAGAACTTATCACAACCTGGGGGTTCTGGGTTTCAAGTTTTGAGGAGATTTGATAAATTTGGGCTTTAAAGTTGGTCCTATTTAGCTTGGGAATTGGAGGAGTGCCTCATGAAAACTGGCGGCAAGTCGGTTTGGGAAAAAACACATTTTCGGGGGTGTTTTTTTCTGGGGTAATTAGCAAAAATTCCAAACGGCTGACCTGCCAAAAATTGAAAAGAAATCTGAAGTTTAGTGGTCTGAAAATATATTTGATTGGTTTTCAAGAGGCTGAGAGACTTTTAACTATTTTTTGAGAATTTTTGAATATTTAGCATTTATCATTGTTTGCTATGGGAGTCTATTTAGAGGGGTGAAACCATATTGCAACGAGCGTTGTTGAACTTCAAAAAAGGATCTTGTTGAATCAAAGGACATTATCATTCGATATTGCGACATTTTCGTGATCATGCAGTCTTTGGTGAATGAATTAACGGAACTCCATACCTCAAAGAACTCACACATCCAATAAGATCTAGAATCAGAACTGTCAAAGGTGTTTTGGTATCGCCCACCCAGTGGCGTAACTAAGGGGGGAACGGGGGGCACGTGCCCCCCAGTTGTTGTCAGTGCCCCCCGGGTGCCCCCCCCCCCCCCCCCCCCCATTTGAAATCTGAACCTTTGAGACTATAAATTGCCAGAATATAAAATGTTAAGTTTTATAAACTTTTATGGAGCACTGGTGGCGTATAACTCAATGTTTCAAACTATTTTTGTTGTACCTTTGCAATGGACAGTTGTTATTTTTACCAACGTCTTCAGAGTACGGTAAATCACGTCCGCAAATTGTACGATGACTCATCGCCCGCGCGCGCCCCATTTTGCCAGAGTCTGCCACGTTAACTACGGTACGGTAGTGTCACATGAAGCTACACGACGTGCTGGTTGCCATTGAAAACTCTTGAGCTGTGAGAGCATTGATCTAAAATATCTGCTTCATTTGAGACATTACTTTGTTCTTCAGTGTATAGTGTATATTAAAGGGACACGTCTTGGATCGGGCGAGTTGGTGTATGAAAAGCGTTTGTAACCGTTTGTTATAAAATGCATATGGTTAGAAAGATGATAAGAATACAATGATCCACACAAATATGCCTCGAAATTGCATGGTTTTCCTTTTACTTTGCGAACTAACACGGTCCGCCATTTTGTGGAGTCATTTGACTCCACAAAATGGCGTGCCGTGTTAGTTTACGATGTAAAAGGAAAACCATGCAATTTCAAGGCATATTTGTGTGGATCATTATATTTAACTTTTAAAACATAATTCTAACCATATGCATTTAATAACAAACGGTTTCAAACGCTTTTCATAGACCAACTCGCCCGATCCAAGGCAACGTGTCCATTTAAATAGTTTGTCAATATGTAAAAATCGAAATTGGGGGAGGGCGGGGGTGGATGGATCAAAACAATTTCGAAAACAAAAGATCAAAGTTTTTAACATTGATTAGGCCTAATGTGCACGGCCCCAAGTGTGTAATAAATAAGTACTAGTGCCAGTTCTCAAATGCATAAGTCCCCATAAAAAAGACTCTGGTCTCGCAATCCCTTGTTAACAGTTATGATTTATTTCTAGACCTTCAAACAGTAACTGCGTGGTTCTAGATGTGCGAAAAAGAAGAGAGAGAAAAAAAATTCTTAAACGAAACGCTGAAAAAGAGCATAGAAACATCATTTTCCAAATTGACCATATTCCCTTTGGTTTAATTGAGAGGCTGTTTGGAACCCGCCATTGCGTAGATTAAGATCAATTTGTTTAAAGTGCAAAGGAATCTATAGTTGATTTGCCAGCAGTGCCCCCCTAGGAAAATGGTGCCCCCCCCCCCTTGTGCCCCCCCCCCTAAAAATTTACCTTAGTTACGCCACTGCACGCGTGAATAATTACGATAGGATAAGAACCGAACTTGCTCCATCTTGCACAAGTGAAGCACACCAAACGCACCCAACCGTTAAACTTATCAGATAGTCTTTAAGGATTAATAAACTTACTTCTGGTCACGAATAATGTTGTCCTCCTCGTCGAACCAAATTTGGTTGGTGATGACATAAGCGTTAGCCCCTTCCTCCTTTGTTACCACATCGACGTAATTGAAATTGATGCGGTGAATTGGCGTGGCCAACTCTTTCTCAGCGCTTAAATTATCTACCAGGATGAAAACAAATTTTTAGACTAATGCGAAGGCGTTTGCGGGCGGTATAAGGAGTAATTATATATGCAGGGCGCCTGCGGGCCGCGTGCAGGGAACTTTCAAATCAACTTTTTTCCAACAAAACTGAACACTAACCAAAGTGTTTTTATTTATGGTGCTGTTAACTTTCACAAGTCATAGTTTAGGGTTCTAAGAATATGCATACATAAAGAAATTACGTGTCAAGCTAAAGTTGGGCAGCCTCAGGAATGGCCCTCGAACATGGGTAAGCCTTAAACATAAACCGGAGAAAGGAAAATAAAAACTCTGAAATGTTTTTATTTGCAAAAAGTATTTTGTCAATGGTAATAAACGTGAGGGGGACCCGGTTTTCACTTAATGACCGGCTTGATGGCCGGCCCGCTAAATTTCACTTAATTAAAAGTGAAATATCGTCAAAAATCTGGAGCGGTTAAATCCACGCTGGAAGAATAATCTTTGATTGGAATACAAATCTTAGAAACGTTTCAGGGAATTGTTTCTCAAACTGTTATACATTATGAACAGCCGCATTGCTTCTTACCAAGTAATTGTTTATGGTCATTAATTGTTTAGAGTAATTAACCAAAGGTAAACCCTCCCCATCGGCCGCCCATTTTTAGACGGCGTAGCGTGTAATTAGCATGCACCCGGACACTAAGTATACTTTGTTGCCCTCGTGCAAAATAGCGCGCGTGTCTTATTGAGGTCATCGCGTTCGTGAACGAAGCATTCCCAGTGCACCCTCTATTTCCTTTAACCGCTCCAGATTTTCGGTGATATCTCAAAAACGCTACCACCTTTTTAAGTGAAACCTACACAGGATAGTTTAATTGTAAGTAGTGTGTTGGGTCTTTATGAGACAATATATTGTTAGTTTATGCATAATGCACAAGAACAATGTGATTACATGAATAACATTAGCATAACAATGGAGGGTATGAGTGTTGATGAGACAAAATTAGCATAATAAAGGAGGGTAGGAGTCTTTATGAGACAGAATTAGCATAATAATGGAGGGTATGAGTCTTGATGAGACAGAATTAGCATAATAATGGAGAGTATGAGTCTTGATGAGACAAAATTAGCATAAAAAAGGAGGTAGGAGGCTTAATGAGACAGTGTATTGTTATATTATGCATGCGGTATAAATATGCGCATAAATAAATGTTGATGAGGGTCGACATGAGGTCAAACGAAGGGGCCAATGAGAGGGGAGGATGAGATTTGAAATGGACCAATGAGAGAGGAGGGTTTGATAAGACAGAATATGTATGAGATGATGAGAACAAAAGACAAGTCTAAATTTTTGATGAGACAGATTTATGCGTGGGATGATTTGAACAAAGAAAAGTGTAGAAATCTTAATGAGATTTGAATCGGGCCAATGAGAGTGGAGGGTGTGATTTGAAATGGGGCAGCAGAATATGTATGAGATGATGAGAACAAAAGACAAGTCTAAATTTTTGATGTGACAGATTTATGTGTGGGATGATTGGAACAAAGAAAAGTGTAGAAGTCTTAATGAGACAGATGTATGCGTGGGATGATTTGAAATGGGCCAATGAGAGTGGAGGGTGTGATTTGAAACGGGCCAATGAGAGTGGAGGATGAGATTTGAAATGGGCCAATGAGAGTGGACGATGTGGTGGCTCTTAAAAGAACCGGTTGTTTTATGTCGACGTGATCACCGTTGATTCAAACGTTGCAGTTTCTGAAGTTTCTGGAGGCCATCTGTTCCTTCGGTGAAATATGCCTCCACCAAACGAGCTTTCTCTTGCCGCGTCAGATGTGCCAAGTAGTTCAGGTATTTTTCGTTTTTCACGAAGCGTGCCTGTTTTGTTGCCATCTCGACCGTGATGAATTCCAAGTCTTCGTCATATTTTTTCGTCTTTGAGGCGATGTAAACGCGATGCAGCTCATTTACCTCCGCTCTTTTCGTCTCCAGAGAATTTACCCCGTGATCAGTCTTGTTTTTCGGGACCATAAAAATATAATCTAAGTACGGCTGTGGAATGGTCTTGACAAGGCATTAAAAACTCAGCCGTCTGTGGGTCGTTTCAAGGCCACATTCAAATCACTGCTGGTTTTAGAGTACTCAGCTTAGCTTCCTTTCTTGTATGCATTCCAGCCTTGTTACCCAACTGTGGCGTTATAATATAATACTCATGTCATCCCTCTTCAAAACTCCTCCTATGTCATTGTTGTTATTATGGTATGGTATATATATGGTATATTTTATTCACATTATCACATTGTGACCCGAAGGCCAAATTGCATGATAATTTACAATATTAAAAACATCAAAATCACAGCAAACTTGTATAAAACAAATTTAAAAAACACGATATGGGTTGGTTACGAATCTAGAAGAAGAAAAAAATTAGTACATTGCACATACTAGCAGATTTGTCTGCCACAAATCATTGAAAAAATTAAAAATTAAAAAGCTGCTCACAAGGAATATTAAGGCCCTATTTAGATAACTGGTAAAAAGTAAGCACGGGCAGTTTTATTATTAATCTAAATGCGAGTAATAATCTAGCACAGATTTGAGGTGGTTGCACTAATTTAAAAAAGATTATTAAAAACTGTACACAGAGCAAAATATTCTACTTGTTCAGCAAGCTGATGAAATAGGGTATTGGGCTGTTTTTGAATCGTGATGTCCTGGTGAGTAAGTGTGAATAATGATGTGCATTACGCAGGTTGCGGGCGTGAGACTCCCTTCTGGTAGGAGGGAGAAGATCATTTGTACGTTCTGAATTGGCAAGTCCTTCGGCCAAGCTGAGACAATGATTCTCCCTCCTATCAGCAAGAGACTCAAGCCCGCAAAGCTGCATAGCATCCGCATACGAAGTATAGCGCTGTGCCAAAATGGTTCTGCATGCACGTTTTTGCAGGTGCTCCAGAGTCTTCTTCTGGGCAGCAGTAATTGAGGAAGACCAAGTAACATCAGCATATTCAACAGCAGGCCTCACATAACTTTTATAAATTGATATGAGCTCAACATCATTAAATCCAAACCTCTTAAGAAGGCGGAGCATATACAGTTTTTGATTGGCTTTCTTAGAAATTTCATTGATATTTTTATCCCATCGAAGGTCATTCTGTAGCCAGACTCCTAGGACCTTTGCCTCAGATACAAAGTTCAGAGGGACTCCCGCAATACTCAACTCGGCATGTGGTGGGGGTTTAGTTTTGAAACATGTTTGGATGGCTTGACACTTGGAGGGATTCAGGTTGAGTTTGTTGGTATTGGTCCATTCAGTAAATTCATCAAGAACTACTTGCAGCCCACTAGGCTGGAAGCAGGAACGATTTTCAGCAAATGTCAAGTCATCCACATATTTCCAGCACTTAATCTTTTCACCCAAATCATGAGCAGCGTCATTAATAACAACCTGGAAACCAATGGGGCCGAGTTTAGTTCCTTGCGGGAGAGCTCCACTGAGAACCTTGTACTCTGAGAGTGCTTGGTTGTATCGTACACATTGGGCGCGGTTGCTGACAAAGTCACACAACCAAGGGACGATGGATCTACGGACTCCCAAGCGGATAAATTTCTCAATGAGGATGGTATGATCAATCATATCGAACGCCTTGGAGAAATCCGTCAGAACCACCGTCCCAATGTTGCCGACCTTGTCAGCACCTTGATGGAGTGAATGAAGGAGACTAACTAAATAATGGGAGGTCGAAATGCCTTTGACATTGCCAAATTGCTGTGGGTCAATTTTGTCTTGAATATCATCCAAAACCCAGTTTGTTACAAAACCCTCCCCAATCTTTGCAAAGCAGTCAGTCAAAGAAACTGGCCTGAGTTTATCAGCTGTAGGGGGGTTCGTTTTTGGTATTGACACTACTATGGCCTTTTTCCATTGCTTAGGCACCACGCCCTCTTTGTACGAGCAATTCAACACATCAGTTAAAGGTGAACTCAACTCATAGGCAAATTCTTTAACAAGCTTGGGAGAAATTCCATCGGGACCAGTTGCTTTGTTGGATTTGACTTTTTTGAGCTCAGTGTACACTTCCCAAGGATAGAGTGATGGTGGAGGTTCCATGGCTGGTAAGTAGGCCTCCAGAACATTAAGATCCAGTGGGGGGATATGTGAAGAAACCTTCACAAACTGATCATTAATTGTGTTGGCAATGGTCACATGATCATCATCACTCACTCCCTGGACAGGTATTCTGAGGACAGCTTTAGTGTTTCCAGTCATTGATTTTATCTGCTGGTGCCACTTCCTTGGATTGGTTTCTTGTAGAATTCGGACTCTGTTAGCATAGAAGTGAACTTTGGCCTTCTTGATCTCTCTACGTACCTCATTGCGTAGTTTATTGTACACCTCGACTCTCCCCGATCCGAACGCAACCTGTCTCTTTTTTACAAGTGTTTGAACTTTCTGAGACATCCATGGTTTACTACTGCTTTTGGTTATTTTTGTTTGCATGGGAAAGAATCTATCAACTGCACCATGGAGAGACTCGTATAGTGCGTCTGCCTTACTCTGGGTATTTTCAGCTTTGAGAACATTAGACCAGTCTTGTTCTTGGATCCACCTACCAAACTCTCTCAATTCTGAATCTTTCATGGGACGAAATGTCCTTTTGCTGCCCTGATTTTTTATAACATGCACTTCGGGTCTCCACAGGATACACACATGATCACTCTTTCCTAATGCTGACAAGGGAACTGGGTCTCTATAGTGAACCTTGAAATTGGTCATGATAAGATCTAATGTAGCAAGTGCACGAGTGGGAAATTTAACCAACTGTTTTAGATTACAATGTTTGAGAATGTTGTTTACGGGCATTCTGTTGAAGTCCCCCATAATAGCAAAGCCGATGTCCGGATATTTAGTGTGGAGAAGGTCCATGGATTCCAATAGATGTTGTGTGAGAAGATCTTGGAGGGAAGAATCTGGTGGAATATAGACGCCACATACAGCGATGATCGATGTATCTCTGGGTATCCTCTTAGGTTGTAATAGAGACCATACACACTCCAGCTCGTTGGGGACTGAGATTTCTGGAATCCCACTTGCAGTGATTTGTGACTTGACATAAACAGCAACTCCTCCACCTTTTGCATGACTACGAGACTTTGAAAAAATATCATAGCCGTCAACGGAGAGCATATAGTCAGGCATATCAGGTCGAAACCAAGATTCAGTTATCACTCCCACATCTACAGATTCTTGATGTAAAAGCAGCTCAAAGTCATCAAATTTGTTCACAAGAGATTGAGCGTTGCAAAGCACGAATGTAGGAAAATCTCTCTTTGGATGTTCTTGAACTGATGTTAAAGTGATGGTTATAATCTCAGTGAGATTTGACAAAGTTACTCCTCTTCTAATGATCGTGGGGTTCTGTATTAAGTGGGGTCTATACGCCTCCACAACTTGTATCCTCCTGTACAGGTTCCTTCCTCCACGGCATCCCCTCTTATTTCTTTTTCGGCACGCCATTAAATCAATGAGTGTACTTTGTAGATGGGTGTCTGGTTGGAACAAGCAGTTGTTACTGTTCAAGCTCTTAAGAAAGTTATTGGAGTACGTGTATCTGTCAATTGTAGGCATGTCTCTTGAGAGAGATATATACAAAACTCACAGTATCAAATCTCACAGTTAATTAGTTTAGTAACGCTCACAGTAGTGTGTATATGACATTCAGAGAGCTGACGAATGACATAGCACCGGCTAAAGCAGTCAGTGGCAGCGTCCTCAAAACAGTCCAGCACCTGATGAACAAGCAAGGTGGAGGTATCGGCACCAGACTAAAAACTCCTATCAAATACTGGTTAGAGGCAGTCTAGTGTCACTCCTCCAAATGTGAAAATAATGTTCTGCAAATACCACCGCAAAACTGTGGTAAAAACTCACTTTTAATACAAAGTCAACGAAAAATACTGGTGTGCAGGTGATCACAAGTACTCACATACTATAAAGTTCACAAATTTGAGACAACCACCAACTCAATAACAGCAAAACTGAGACAATCTATCGAAAAAACAGCAGAGCAGAAAAACATCATGATGCAGCCTCACGAAGGGCGCCCTCTTTTTAGTTTTATTATCACTCTTATTATTGCTCTCGTTCAACGTGTTCCTTTATGAGTGTAATTGCATTTTTTTGTTTTATTTACTTAATTTGTTTTGTATTTGTCAGTAGGCATTCCACTACAAGCCTCTTTTGGCTTCTGAAAATGACCCCACATTGGTTTGCTACGTATCAGTTTTATTATATTATTTTGATTTCTCTACTTATTTTTTGTTTTCATTAATTATTAATGTCCTAATCAGTTCTTGAATGTATTTGATTTAAACAATTGCTCTAAATTTGTTCATTATTCTCTTTTCTTTGTTCGTTTACCAATGTGGAAATAAATGTTGATTTGAATTGAATTTAGCTTGGCAGCAGAGGGTCAATGATGCACCGTCCATCGTGGCAGAATGATTCAAGACTACCGTTATGCCCACCGTAAGTAACTTTCACGTACACTGAAATTTACCATTGAGAGAGGAGGGTTTGATGTGAGGAGGGCATGATTTGAAATGGCCCAATGAGAGTGGAGGATGAGATTTGAAATGGGCCAATGAGAGACAGAATTATGCATAGTATAGGTTTTCTCGGTCAATTTCGGCAAATGAGCAGCCAATTAATTTTTAACCACTGAACCATTCTATTTCGCGCGAAATCGAATGCTACTGAAAAGGGTCATTCGATTTCGTTTTATGACTAGTCAAATGTACTGTTGCGTCATTCGATATAACAAAATAGTCATTCAATTTAACAATTCATCAAAGCAGCATTCAAATTCGCAGGAGCTTTTTGAGGCGTGTGTTTAGTCATTCAAATTCATTTTTGGGCAGTCATTTCCGTAATTTGTGCAATCTAAAAAACGCCTTGTTAAACTTTCGTTTCCTTTCGAATGTTAAAGGCATAAACACGGTTCACTTATTGGCACTTGAGTTACTTTGCCGATGTACCTCGAAGACGAGCTTTCGCTAGTTTTAGACGCATTTTTCTAGAAATGACAGCTCGTGGTCGCTACGCAAGAGCGTCCCAGGTAGATCGAGAAAGTTTGATTGAGGCCTTCGAGGGAAAAGAGCAAGACTACCTTGAGCTTGCGGTCAATTTGAAGTCAACAAGTCCACAGCAGTGGTACAAACCATACCCAACCATAAATGCCATGATGTCTGGCACGCCAGCAGATTGATGGTTGATGAAGAAACAACATAAACAATAAGAAACCAGGGAAAACATAAAGAAACACCCCATTCAAAAACATACAAAATTAGGTCTTTATCAGTTAACCAATAAAGATCCCCCCAACAAAATCAAAAAAAGAATAAAGAAGAAAACAAAGAAGAAAACAAACATAATGAGCCCCATGTAGAATCTACTGGAAACATAAATAAAGAATGAAACAAAGTTTGCCTGAATTAAATTGAAGATACAAAACAGATGCCTTGTATACAGTTTATCTGTTTAGTCGCATTTCGTTATCGTACTTATTTGAGTTCTCATTTAGCGAAATTGATTGCCTCTTTACGAAATTGAACAAAATAAATCAGTAAAAATCTCCAGTCGAACCAGCTTTGCTAAATTGAATGATGATTGTGCGTCACGAAAAAGAATGACGATATACTAAATTGAACACAGTGCTAAAGGAATTTGAATGCCTCAAAACGAAATTGAATGACCGAATTCTGAATTTGAAACGCAGTAAAAACTGGAGAGGCAAAATGGCTGTAATTCGAACGCACGAAAATGAAATCGGCTGCTCATTTGCCGAATTTGACCGAGAAAAACCTATATTCAAGGTTCTACCAATTAGTAAGAATAAAAGAAAAACCAAACAAACACTTTCAGGCCTTTACCTATGATTACAATGTTAACTTTAGAAATATGGAAGACGTAGGACTTGAGGAGGCTTTACCTATTTTATGTAATATTTTTCAGTGTTATAGATAGAATAGGGTTTGGTATCCAAGCTGATGATAGGGTACGAATGGTCTTTGACTCACCGGTCCTAAACTTTCAAATTACTCTGCCGTTCATGCGAATGGCAGATTTAACGGCTGAGCGTTTATTCAAAAAAATAGAAAGGGTGCTGAACAGCTATCAGTTTATTCGTTTTGACGAGACTGTGACTATTAACTTTATACACGTGAAATGCCAGAAGGGGGAAAAATGCAATACACCCGCTTGTCTATTGCAATTGGAAGAGTTATTGGCTTCCAAACGCAGTATTGTTAGAATAAAAGATGATGGCACAAACACCTGTCTGGCTCGTGCTATAGCGATTGGACAGGCTCTCCAAGAAAAAACTGGAAACGAAATAAAATATATCCTAAAGAACAGGAGAAAATATGTGGAGCCTTTCGTTACTGCTCTTCATAGAAGGGCTGGAATTATAGAAGGGCGCTGGGGGGAATTGAAGAGCTGCAGCGATTTCAGGATGTTTTAATTAATTATCGGCTAGTTGTGCTTTCGAGAGAGCATTGCTATTCGAGCATTTTTAAGGGTCCCGAGCAGAAACATCGCACAATTTACCTCCATCTGGCTAGAGGGCATCATGACATTATGACGTGTCACAAAGGGCACAACGGTACAGTTGCGACACATGTGTGTAACATAACGTGTAAGTTATGCTTTTCCCTAGGGTGTAAGACCGGTGAAGTTGATACTTGGGTACACTGTCCAGATTGTAACCGAAACTTTAAAGACCCTGTGTGCTATACAAACCATAAGAACAGAACTATGGGGGTAAAACTGTTTGCAAATTGTATTATAGATGTAAACTATGTAATGTTTATGTGAGTGTCGCCCTCTCAGCCAAGCGTGGAAAGCATTCCTGCATCAAAAAATATTGCAACACTTGTAAAGAAACGGTGCTATTTAATCACAAATGCTACATAAAAGTCGTTGAAAAAAAGCCAACCCATAATACAAACATAGAAACTGAGCATGTCTCACCATCTTCACAACAAAATGTATTCACACGGGATGAAGTATACAATGGTGATGATCATTCAGTCGAACCCCAAAATGCCAAAACAAAGAAAACCAAGACACCGCTCAAATTTTTTGATTTCGAATGTACGCAGGACGGCGGCACTCATGTACCTAATTTATGTGTTGCGGAAATGGTGTGCGAACAGTGCGCAGACCAGCCGGGTGAATATCGATGTAAGACTTGTACTTCCACTAAAACATTTAAGGGGGATAACACGCAGAGTAGCTTCTGCCAATGGTTGTTTCAATCCACCGAAACTGACAATTCTATTGCAATTGCTCATAACGCAAAAGGGTACGATTCCTACTTCCTTCTGGAATTTCTGTTTGAAAATGCGTGTGTTCCTTCTGTGATATATAGTGGAGCTAAAGTGTTATGTATTGATATACCTAAATACAAACGGAGGGTTATAGACTCATTGAGTTTCCTTCCCATGGCCCTGTCGAAGTTACCCGCAACCTTTGGCGTAGCAGAGTTGAAAAAGGGATTCTTTCCGCATTTTTTTAACAAGAGAAACAACCAAAATTATGTAGGACCAATACCTGATGTGACAAATTACGACCCCGACTCAATGTCGGAGGAGCGAAGGAAAGAGTTTTACTCTTGGTATGAAACGCAGAAACGGGTAAATCAGGTATTTGATTTACAGGAGGAATTGCTTGCCTACTGTAAAAGTGATGTGGATATTTTGAAACGCTGCTGCGTACAGTTTCGGGAATTGTTCATGCGGATAACTTCGACCGGGCCTAGGGACGGGGGTGTTGACCCATTCAAACACCTTGTCTTCATAATGATGAAGAAAGAAGTTTGAGCGGAACCTATGTGTCTCTAGAGTTGCAAAAAGCAGTTGAGTTGGGTTACGTAGTACAGAAAATTTACTGCGTGTGGCATTTTGAGAGAACTGAAATGTACGATCCAATTACTAAAACAGGCGGTCTC
Organism: Leptasterias polaris; assembly: GCA_037783415.1. Classification (NCBI taxonomy): domain Eukaryota; kingdom Metazoa; phylum Echinodermata; class Asteroidea; order Forcipulatida; family Asteriidae; genus Leptasterias; species Leptasterias polaris. The sequence goes on from JAZGTN010000102.1 coordinate 4,546,816, forward strand.
TTCTCGGAGTACATCAACACTTTTCTCAAAATAAAACAGGAGAGCTCAGGTATTCCACAATGGTGCGAAACTGAGGCAGACATTCAAAAATATATAAGTGACTATGAGAGCAAAGAAGGGATATTGTTAGACCGAACAAAACTTGTCAAAAATCCAGGGCTGAGATTCCTTGCAAAACTCATGTTGAATAGTTTTTGGGGAAAGTTTGGTCAGAGGGTAAATATGTCTCAAACCGAAGTAGTGACAGATCCAGCAAGGTTGTACCAAATGTTGTTTGCTGATTGCTGATAATGTCAATTTCTTTAACGATGAGTTAGCGGAGATTAAGTTTTCTAGTGAGGAAGAGTTCATGCATAATTGACGTCACAGGCATCGGTTGCTTGTCTCCTTCTCTCTTACAAGATTTGTTTAAAATCCTCTTTAATCATACCTTTCTTTCGGCCATCCTACCTTTATTTTGTTAAATCCCCGTTCCATAAAGGCTGCTCCACTTACTGGTTAGGAAATTTCCGCTTAAATTCCTGTTTGATCTGTGATTTTCACGATTTTTCTACAACCGTCGGTGCACTAGTACTACAGTCGTCGCCATCTTGGATGTACATGCAATGTGTACTGGGAACCAACGATATTACTAGCAGTTTTCCTCATGGACAAACATCGTTATGAAGGACCACTGAACTGCTCTCTTAAATCACTATTGTGAAACTAAGTGCATCATCAAGCTGTTTTCACTGCTACCGGGTAGGCTTTTTCCCATTATTATTTTGTTCTTGTTAAAACAAAGGCTACATGCATGTTGGTTACATACATGTACGATGGGAAGGATAACTCCAAAACATCATGACGTTCTCCTGAAATTCTTTTCTGTAACATCACTTCTGCTGCTAGCCTACCAATTAGTAGCTGTTAGTGATGTACCAAAGGTTGATTTATACCAAAAAAATTACCCTCTGCTTTCGGCAGTACAGGAACAGAGTTGCAAAACTGGTTCATAAAGCCCACCAAAATTACGTCAACAACATTATAGGTACCAAGCTCATCGAACAACCAAAGTCATTTTGGTCATATGTTAAATTAATGAGAACAGATAACCTAGGGATTCCAACATTGAGGTCCAAAACTAAACTATGTACAACAAATGTGGACAAGGCCGAAGCACTCAACTCACACTTCAAATCCGTTTTCACACAAGAACCAGATTCCAACATTCCTAACAAAGGACAATCACCATATCCATCAATACCAAAGCTCACCATAGGCGTCGAAGGAGTAGAGAAACAACTAGCATCATTGAACCCAGCGAAAGCTTGTGGACCCGATGAGCTGCCACCTAAACTCCTGAAGACAATCGCACATGAATTAGCACATGCACTTGCCTTTCTTTTCCACCAATCCTACACATCGGGAACTGTACCAACCCAGTGGAAGCAAGCTCTTGTAACCAGCATTTTTTTAAATGGTCCTAAATCTGACCCAGCGAACTATCGTCCAATATCTCTTACCTGCCTGTGCTGTAAAGTGATGGAGCATATTGTGCTTAGCCACGTTGCCAAACATCTGAGTGCACACAACATACTGATAGACTCACAACACGGGTTCAGGGAAAAACTCTCAACTGTAACACAACTAATATCATCATGCCACGATTGGGCGCGTACTCTCCAAACTCGTGGACAAGTTGATGTAGTACTCCTTGACTTCAGTAAGGCGTTCGACAAAGTGCCCCATCAACGACTATCCGCCAAGCTAGGTTACTACGGAATACAAGGTCCAACCTTGGATTGGATTAACTCGTTCTTACATAGCAGAGTACAGGCAGTTTCAGTCAATGGTTCACATTCCTCGTGGGTAAACGTTTCATCCGGTGTTCCTCAGGGCTCAGTCCTTGGCCCAGCCTTATTCCTGCTATACATAAATGACATCCAAGATAACATCCAGTCAAGTATGCGGTTGTTCGCCGACGATAGCATTGTTTACAGGGAGATAGAGAACCAAAATGATCACCTTATTCTTCAGAGAGATCTTGAAGCCCTTGTAGATTGGTCCTCAACCTGGTTGATGCACTTTAATGTTAAAAAGTGTGCCATCCTTTCTATAACAAAGAAGCGCAACCCAAGTACCTTCCATTATAACATCTTTGGACAGACGCTTGAGCGAATTAACCAACACGAGTATCTCGGAGTTACCATATCTCATGATCTTCGATGGGACGACCACTGCAACAAAATCACGCAGAAGGTTAGTCGCACTCTGGGATTACTCCGTCGTACTCTATCTCCCTGCACCCAAGATGTCAAGGCAAGAGCCTATCAGGCTCTAGTACGCCCCCAGCTAGAATACGCTTCGGAAGCCTGGAACCCGTATACCATCAACACAGTCAACCGCCTTGAGCACGGTTCGTCTTCAGTGACTTTCGGAGAACTACATCTGTGACTAGCTTGATTAACACACTGGGCTGGGAGCAACTCCATACTAGACGACTGGTCTTACAACAACCATGTTTTATAAGATTCACCATGGACTGGTAAACAGTTCCCACCCATCATCCAACCATCACCATTTCTAGGAAGACATGACCATCAACTAAAGTTCACCATACCAGACGCATCCATAGACCAATACAAATACTCCTTCTATCCACGATCCATCCGACTATGGAACCAGCTCCCAGCAGCCGCTGTGATGTCTCCTTCCATAGCAGCTTTCAAGGAAACTGCCCTACCAGCCATCAGAGGGATGAGGCTACCTGTGGGCTCACGTCTCCTGTAATTCATCATTCATTTTTATTTTTATTTTTAGGCACCCTAAGTTTTTGTCATGTCGCCACCTTATCTTCACTTTTTATTTGTTATGCACTTTGCCTGTGACGTCACTTCTGCACCATCCTAGTATAGCTATATATAGCTGAATAAGGATTCACCATTGAAGATGACCCCAAATCCACGCACCAATGTGGTAATAGCAGCGTTCACGACAGCACATGCTAGACTAAAGTTGTACTCTGTCCTAGAAAAATTACAAGAAAGAGTGATTTATATGGACACCGATTCTGTAATTTTCGTGAATGAGCCTAACATGTACAATCCTCCTCTGGGTGACTACCTAAGAGATTTAACAAATGAGATTAATCCAAAAGATGGCAATTACATTTAATAATCACATCTTTAACTTCCTTTGTCACCCAGGGTTTGTTATTTGGGTAAATTTTTACCTCCTTCGTGGAAATGGCATTTTTGGTACAAAAGTTAATGTAGCTGCTAACCGCATCTACAAGATCATTCAAATCAGGGTTGGCCTCAATAAATACATTTCAGTCAAGAAAGCTCACAAGGGAAGGAGGTAAAATCTTGCTGTTCTACAGTCTACCGGGGAGAGAAACTTGTGAGCTTTCTTGGAGAGGTGGTCACGGTCATGCATCTCGTCCAGTGTTTGTTGAATCTCCTTTGAGAATGTGCCTGTTGGATCAGTGTCAAGGGGTTTGTAGTTAGTTTGGTTGTTGAGTTGTCTCATGGCTTCATCGATGTAGTGCTGACGACCCATAACAACAGCAGAGCCCTTGTCAGCTGGCTTGACGATGATGTCCTTCCTTGCTCGTAGAGTCTTAAGGGCCTCACGTTCTTCTCTAGGGAGGTTTTCATGAGTCCTGTGGGTGGAATGATCACTGGGATTAATTTGTGAACTAACAACCTGTATGTAAGTCTCAAGAGATGGCACACGGTTCTTAGGTGTACCCATCTACTCTTGCAGTAAAAAGGCTCAGGGTCCATAGGTGGTGAGTCAAGGAAGATTTCACGGAGGCGAATTCTGCGGTAGTAGTCAGTGAGGTCCTGACTGAGCTCAACCTGATTAACTGTGGGGGGAGTGGGGCAGAAGTTGAGTCCCTTGGGGAACAGGCTGTGTTCTGCATCTGAAAGGGTAGATGATGAGAGGTTAATGACTGTGGACTGAGGGACTGACTGCTCAGCCTCAGAGATTATGTTGCGCTTGAATCGTCTCCGTCTGTGATGTTGCTGTTTCGAGACAAGACTTGCTATTTCTCCTAGAATTTAGAACAGATTCAAGTTTAGATAAACCAGCAACAATCTCACTGTTGAATTGCTCAAGACAGGCAGGTGAGCAGATGGATCTAAGTTCTGCTTCAAGACAGGATATGTCTTTGTTAAAGCTGTTGAGACAAAGTTCACAGTGTTCTGTTAGAATACGGATGAGATTAAGCGAAGTGCTATGGAGTGTGTGGTTCCACTGTCTGCGAAGTGGGGTGGACAGAGACCCAAGGGCTGGGTCAGATTTCACCTGTAAACCTGTGGGAATGAAACGGGTTAGTGTGTAGAACCTGTAGTTGTCTCGATGATACGAATAACGAAGGGCTTTCTCTTTAAGTTTCCTAAGTTCCAGAAACAAGCGAACGCATCTTTGGTTAGACATGGTCAAAGAGAAAAACAAACATGAAAGAAAGCTGTGGATAAAAACTATAGAGTTACATTGATAATAAATAGATGTACTTAAACAAAGTCAGAAATACTCTGGGGGAGGAAACAGGGTTATAATATAAAAGGAAATGTACACTGAAAAACAACCTGTAGCAAACAAAACAAAACAAAATATGACAAAGAACAAGGGAGGTAAGGAGGATCACCAAAGGGATACTGCAACAGAGATGATATAATTGAGAAAATAGAATTAGCTGTTGCAAACTGCTTACCAACAAATGGCCACAGATCCACAGTCAACACCCAAAAGCTGGATACACCTGTAGGACACCACTTCAACCTTCCTAACCACTCTATTTCTGACATGAATTTACAGGGCATTGAGGCACTAGGTAACTGCAGAGAGACTGTCCGTCTGAGTAGGGAAAAACTTTGGATAAGGCGCATAAAGACCACTCAGCCCCATGGTTTGAATATCCAAGAAGGAAATGACTAATAACCTTTTGTTTTTGCCTTCCCCTTTTCCCACACAGCTATCCACTTTATTAGTCTGCCCTTCATTGTATTAACTAATTATTTACCTCTCTTCTAACCTTCCATTTTGTCCTTTGTGTTCCCAACTTCTTGTGGTCAAGCTATCCCCTTCCCTTCATAACCCCCCCCCCCCCCTTTGTCTTCATAATCCCTGCTACCCCCTGCCTTCTCTGAATGCTTTCTGCTTTTCTCCCTCCACTCTCTCTATTCATGTATTTCAACTTGACTACTCTTGCAACTCTTGTCTGCTTGGGGATGTGTGTTGTGTGTTGTCATTTAGCCTTCGAGAAAGACTCTGCTAGGGTCGAAACGTCAGGCCACTAACTTATTTTTTGCATTTATACCACAGGTCCTTTTGGTTGGTAAGCAGTTTGCAACAGCTAATTCTATTTTCTCTATAATAAGTCGTACCATCGAAGTATTAAGACGACCCCCGCGTCGGTAACTATAGATAATGATCAAGAAGTTTGGCGAACTCTGTACAAAGGTCGTGGGTCAGGTCAGATTGAATTCAAATTTAAAGTGGGGGATACGTACGGTACGGATCAGTATGATGGCGAGACCGTTTCGCAAAGGATATCTTCCAAACTGGACCACAGAAATATTTAACATTGGTGAGAGAATTGCTCGCACCCCTCCCGTGTATAAACTACTGGACTACGACAATGAAGCGATAGAGGGAACTTTCTACGAACAGGAACTTCAAAGGGTGATTAAAACTGACGATGTTTATGAGGTGGAGAAGGTGTTGTCTACAAGAAAACGTGGAGGAAAGACCGAATATTTTGTCAAGTGGGTAGGCTATCCAGACAAGTTCAATAGTTGGGTATTGGCTCTGCAGAGTTTATAAAATTGATTTTATGAAGACAGTTCTTCATTTGTTTGAGAATCTCCATCATGTCGGACTCTTTCTACGTCACTCTGCCCAGCAACAGTTCAATGGATACGCATCCTGACAATACGCTGACTCATTTCTTCGTGACCCTTCCTTCTTCACTCGTATTCGAGGGTGAATGGGAAGTTGGATTGGTAGAATTTACGTACCCGCACCGCTGGTTCAATGTCTTAGACAGCAGCAAAAAGTATACCTGCTCCGGTGGAGAATCGGATCCTACCGTGTTTCATGATCACATCATACCCGACCCCCGACCCCCGAGGAAATGTTGGAGAACATAAAACCACGTTCTGACCACGATGGTGAGGTTAGCAAAAGGTACAATCGGTACAATCAGAAAATTGTCGTCAAGACACACGATAACGTAGTTGTCAGTTTGAATGAAAGCATAGCTACACTGTTTGGATTTGAAGGGCGCAACTGTGTTATTATGGGTACTGAAAAGGGTTCGCAGGTTGTGAACATCAACCCCGTTTACTCTATGTTTCTATACACTAACAGTATAGATCACCACGTGGAAGGTGACACCAGAGCACCGTTGCTTCGCATTGTAAATGTGGAAGGAAAGCCCGGTGAAACCGTCACAAAGTTGTATGACAGTCCACATTATATACCCATAAAGCAAAAACTGATTGGAACGATAGAAATGGATATAAGGGACGACACGGGGCATGCCATTCCATTTGTTACCGGTAAAGTGATAGTGAAGCTTCATTTTAGAAAACGTCGCTCCTCATATTTTAATTAATTAATCATCACCATGAGACATTACCTCCCTGACAATAAACAATATGAACATTACTACACCCGACAAGTTGGGAAAGGTCTTCCCGTGTTTGCGGGATCCAGATCTCAGAAAGGATACGGTCTCGGTGGGATTCTCGGAGGACTTTTTCGGTCAGCTATGCCCTTAATCAAACAAGGTGCTATGACTCTGGGTAAGGAGGTATTCAGTACGGGTGTTGGTCTTGTACAAGATGCTCTGGAGGGTAAAAATATCAAGACAGCCGCCAGGACGAGACTTCGCAAAGCAGGGCGCAATTTAACGCAGAAAGCCGTTCGCAAATTGGGGGCGAAGCAACAAACTGGAGGTCGTCGCAGTCGGGGTATAAAAAGGAGAGCACCCCGCAGACGAGTCATTTCTGAATCAGGCAAGAGACCGAAAAGATCATTCGACGTCTTTGACTAGTCTTCTTATCAACGATACAGTATTAATCAACATGTCTCTGATACACAACAACTCGTGCGAATGTACAAAATCTGAGCATGATTTGTTTTCTTTGCCGCCAACGCAACTGAGTTTAGAGCGCGGGCATTATATGGCCCACCATCCTATTTCGACCCTTGGAGATGGAGGCCCCATCGAATTTGTTATTTCAGGATCGGGTGAAGAGTACATGGACCTCAACCAAACTCAACCAAAATAACGAAGGCTGACGGTACAGATCTGGCTAACGATGATCAAGTTGGACCCGTAAATCTATTCTTACAGTCCTTGTTTAACCAGGTTGACGTTAGTCTGAACGAGCGACTCATCTCCTCCTCCACCCCCACTTATCCTTACCGGGCCATAATTGAATCCCTTCTTAGTTACGGGACTGATGCCCAAAAATCTCAACTCTCTAGCTCTCTGTTTTACAAGGACACTAGTCATAGGATGGACAATGCTAACCCCCTCGCAGTCGATGGTGAAGTCAACGAGGGTCTCAAGAAGCGATATAAATTTACAAGGAACAGTCAGGTTGTAGATATGATTGGCGCGATTCACAGTGACGTCTTTTTCTCCGACCGACACATGTTGAATGGGGTTGATGTTAAACTCAAATTCATTCGAAGCAGCGATTCTTTCTTCCTCATGGCAACGGGAGCAAACCCCGCTTACAAAGTAGTGATTAAGAATGCAACTGTTTTTGTCAGAAAAGTTAAGTAAGCCCCGGTGTGATGCTCGGTCACATGAAAGCTTTGGAAATGGGAACTGCAAAGTATCCACTCAAACGCAACCTCTGTCCATACCTCAGGGTAACTTGCCTTTTACCCAAGATCACGTTTTTCTCGGACAACTTCCAACCCGTATTGTGATAGGATGCGTTACCAATGACGCATTCAACGGGCGGTATGGTAAAAATCCATTTAACTTCCAACATTTCAACTTGAACTACTTAACTGTACACATGGATGGGGATCAGATTCCGTACACTCCCTTGAAGCCAAACTTCAGCGGTAATGGAGGGAACTACATCAGAGCGTACCAGACTCTCTTCTCGGGTACTAATAAAATGTACCAAGACGATGGAAATACAATCACTCGTGAGGAGTACGCGGGCGGGTATGGACTATACGCATTTGACCTGAGCCCAGACTTTTTCAACCTGGTTAAACGCGACAACCTTCGACTGGACATCCACTTCTTAAATCAATTACCGAAGACAATCAACGTTATTATTTACGCAGAATTTAATAACATTCTGGAAATAGATCAATCCCGCAACATTATTTTGGACTACTCGAGTTAAGTGCACCTCATGGAGACCAAGGAGATAACCGATATTTTGAATAGAGACCGCTTCACGAAGCTATACTTCAGAGGAGTCTTCGCCTGCGATCAACTTCCCAAGCACCGTTTACCCCATCCGAGCGCACTCGTCATCAATACAGATCTGCCGTTAAACCCGGACAACATTGGGTAGCAGTATTTATTACGTCTGATGGTGTAGGTGAATATTTTGACTCGTTTGGTAAAGGACCAAGCGTACCACAAATTATTCACTTCCTTCGGAAGAATACTACCTATGTCATCCCAAACCCACGAGTTCTACAGAGCGCATTTTCAACCGTATGTGGACAGTACACGGTCTTCTTTCTTTTACACCGATGCCGAGGCTTAACTATGACAAATATTATAAACTTGTTTTCCTCAGATACATTGGAAAATGAATTTAATGTCAATGACTTTGTTAAAAAATACTTCCCAGATATGAAAATCAAAGTGTTTGACGACAAATTAATTACACGTTGATTTTTTTTTTCGATTGTTGGATTAACTTTTCTTTTTCTTGTTTACAAAAAAAAAGTTTGTCCTTAATTTAAACTCGTGTAGTCTAATGACTTATTTCAGTTTACGATAATATCTCATGATAAATAAACCATCTGAAACAATGTATTCCGTGTCCTCTGAGTTAGTTAGTTATTTATTTGTGTTTTATATTTATTTATAAGTGCACCAATAAAATGTAGACGTAGCACAAAATATTCACTTTCACTCAAGATTTTTATTTTTTTTTTATCTTTAACTTCTATTTTATTTTACCTTTTTACCATATACCCTGAAGTACAGTTCTAGCTAAGTACATCATTTATTTTATTTTAATTTTATGTTTTTTTTTTTTAAATCAATCATGAATTACAAATTTTACAAAAGGTATATATTATTTAAACTCAAAACTAGTACACTTATTATTTAGTAAAATACATGACACTCTGGTTTTTTTGTTGTTTTTTTCGACTTAGAATACATTTTCTTAAAATAAAATTTTACCCAAGCATTTATGCATGACTCGAAAAGGAAGAAGAAAAAATACTTTTCAATTTTGAGTTACATCTCATTTCAAATTATACACAAGTAAAGTATAAACAAAAAATAATTATAATATTGTACAAATTTAAAATTGGTTTAAGTATCACACAAATGTTTTAAGTAACTAGGTATTCACCAGCCATCACCATAACAAATGTCGTACAAAACAGAGTGGCTCTTTGTTATATATGCATCTCGACGTAAGATGAAAATATGCGATTCCTTGATTGAACTGTAGGAAATTTGTTAACTATACGGTCGTTTTCGTTAGCTTTTTTATTCCACTCAGACCTAAATTTTGCCAAGTCTGATTCTACAATTTCATCCAATGCTTCTTTAAAGTATTTACTAACTTTCTGTGCCAGCGAATCCATCATACATTCGTGATTGGTTTGAGTCACGTCGTCTACAATCGGTAATTTACAACCGTAACAGTATCTCATACTTATAACTTCTACTTTCTTTAGAATACAAGGAACAATTAATGACTGTATTATATTAAATGAAAGTTCCTTACATTTTTCTTGTTCCGTGGATGCATCATTCAACGTGCTCTGGTCCTGACTTTCACCCTCCATCCTGGGTTCCTCAATAGTCAACGCCGGTTGATCCTCGTCCTGTGAATCCTCCTCAATAGGCAGGGAAAGCTTCTGCTGCTGATTGGCGACAGTGTTTGCGCGGTGTTGTTTCAGCTCAAGTCTCACGTACTGTACAAGGTCTAGTCTTCCAATCTCGCGTAACGCTATCTCAAGTTGGTCTGCCAATCCACCTTGAGCTGCGCTTGAATTTTTCCGAAATGCTAATAACATTTGGAAAGTACGTTCTTCAGTTCCAGTATGATCACGTTTCAGTTTTCCTACTACGTCATAAGATACGTTAAGAAACGTAGCCAGCTTCTCCCATTCTGCTCCGAGATTCCTACTGATTCTTCGTAGAAATTTGTCCGTGAAGTCGTCTGGAACTATATCCAATGTCTGATGATATACTCCTGACACGGATGACGTGGAGGGAACATCGTCGGTGTCCTGTTTCAACTTCGTGTTCTCTGCGGCCTGTATTGAAAAATAAGAAGAAGAAAAACGATTTAAACAAAGTATAATAAACAAAACGCAAGTAAACCGACGCACTGTGGAGGGGAAAGTAAAAATACTGAACAATATTTAATAACAATAAGTTGATAGCTCACGCTTACCTCAACCTCCTTAACCGCATCATTGATGGCTTCTATGTTTTCTACCAAGGTCTTCCACTCTTCACTTTTTAGATTAATTCCACGTGGGCTGGTCCATAGGTCCTTGTCCTTGCGCTGGATGAAGTCCCTGATCTTAACGTATACTTCGCCTTTGAAGTACTCAACCACAACGTGCCTAGTCCCTGTAATAGGAAACCTGCATGACAAGGAGGACTCTTCCAGCTTTCGCTTCAATGGCGTTGTATTGTACGGGTAGGGAACGGTGTGGTCCTCGGCCCTGGTCAGCATCCGCTGCTCTAACCGCTGCATACGGTCCATATTCACATAAATCTCCCAGCTTCAGTTTACGGGGTGCACGCAGTAAATTGTATTCCCAAACTTCAAAGCGCCCTCCAGCGGCGTCGTAATGACAATGTTTTTGGTGTCTTGTAGCTAGCCATCGTTACAATTATTCGAATATTTGGATGTTCTTTAGAGATGACTGACGTCGAAAATTCTGATCAAGATAGTCCCGCACAGAATGGCGTTACAGGACCCTCATAGTGCATATATATAAGCCCGCATACATCTGTCTCATTAAGACTTCCACACTTTTCTTTGTTCATATCATCCCACGCATAAATCTGTCTCATCAAAAATTTAGACTTGTCTTTTGTTCTCATCATCTCATGCATAATCTGTCTTATCAAACCCTCCTCTCTCATTGGCCCATTTTAAATCTCAACCTCCCCTCTCATTGGCCCGATTCAAATCTCACCTCCTCTCTCATTGGCCCATTTTAAATCATCCCACGCATAAATCTGTCTCATCAAAATTTTAGACTTGTCTTTTGTTCTCATCATCTCATACATATTCTGTCTTATCAAACCCTCCTCTCTCATTGGTCCATTTCAAATCTCATCCTCCCCTCTCATTGGCCGCTTCGTTTGACCTCATGTTGACCCTCATCAACATTTATTTATGCGCATATTTATACATCATGCATAATATAACAATACACTGTCTCATTAAGCCTCCTACCTCCTTTATTATGCTAATTTTGTCTCATCAAGACTCATACCCTCCATTATTATGCTAATTCTGTCTCATCAAGACCCATACCCTCCATTATTATGCTAATTCTGTCTCATAAAGACTCATACCCTCCTTTATTTTGCTAATTTTGTCTCAACAAGACTCATACCCTCCATTGTTAGGCTAATTTTATTCATGTAATCCCATTGTTCTTGTTCTTGTGCATTATGCATAAACTAACAATAGATTGTCTCATAAAGACCCAAACACTACTATTGTATATTATTATATACATTTATATCGATTAATACAATCGAACGGTTATAAAAACCAAATGTATACTTTGCCTTTAAATCGAATTTCAAAGCTTCGAGAAGTCATTACCTTCCTTTCCATAAATTAGAGGCATTCCTTCAAGTGCAAGATAATCGTCTGGATGCCACAGAGGCATCTCTGCATCCCAGTCATGATTAGCGAAAGCGGAAGTTACGTTGTCCGTCAATGCCATTACCTTGTCTGATAAACAAAGAAACTGGATATTAGGAAACAAACACAAAGCTGTTCCGTGTTGTTATACATTGAAAAGGCGCCCAATACCTTTAAATAAAGTGAGTCTGACTTTGAGTTAGAAAACCCTTCACAGTTGAGAGGCCCTTATTAAGTGTGCCTAAAACTTACTCATAAACTGTTTGTAAACTTGACCCTAACTTTGACCTCCATTCTAACTATGCTGTAGGAATCTGCCTGCTTACCGAAAGAGGTCAAACTTGGGTCACGTTTTCGAATGAAATGTTATGTGTGCCATAAGCTATAATATGGCTCCAAATGAACTTTGAAATGTCAAATTGGGATAACATAAAACAAAAGTAAATGTCTACGATGTACGATTCAGAAGATATGGATTTTTAGTTAATAACATCTGAATTAATATCACGTTTTAATGTTGGCAAAAAGCAACGTGCACAAAACAAGACTGCCAAATGGCTTTTCATTTTAGTGACTTCCATCAATCGATCCAATTATCCCATGGAGGTAGAAACAATGTTACTTTCATGCTCATTTCATCCAGTAAACAAAACTAGAAACGTGTATGCTTCTAACTCATCTCTTTTGGTACCTCCCATATACCTTTCTCATCAAGTGCTTGGGGATGATATGTTTAGACTTTTTACTTTCGAAGTTAGTAGAACCTTATTTGTTTTGGGGGTGTGAGAAACAAAGGTAGAAACTAAGTGCTGGAAAAAACATTTCCATGATAACCGAGATTGGACACATCTGGGACCCATTTGGGGAAAAACAACCTGGGTTGAATACCGGATTATCCCATACAAGCATCAACTGCATGTGGGCCAAGATGAGTATTCCGTGATAAGTGGGGTAAATGGGGCCCCTAAGGGTCCATATGCGCCAACCCGGAAAGCTCTTATATTAAATCAAGTAAGTATTTATTGTTAAGGAGAAGTCTACTTATATGAATAATTACATGCTAACTAATCAACAGTACCACATTTGCTAAATACAAACTACATAGTCAGTTATAATTTACGGAGCTAAAATTCACTATATTGTTATAACACTTATCATTGAAAACGCACTACTTTTTAAAGTCCTGTCCTACAAATTTGCATATTGCCGAATATGGGTTTACCCATAATCTACCCATATGGGTCTTTGCAAATTCTACCCAAAGCTTGCTTAGGTCAGTGCCATATGATAACCAAATGAACTTTTCCATATTATCTGCCCGCACGAGATTGCTTGTGTATTTCATATTCCAACTTGGGCCTTTCCCTAAGGCCTAAAAAAAAGTGTTATGTTGGCGTAACCCGACCGACCCTAAAAATACGGCCGACCCTGGATATTTTTATTTTTTTCAAGGGAAGAAATTTAATAATTAAATTCGATATAAGTTAGTTATAAATACTTTTAAAACCATTTCTGACCGCGTTTCACAATGGTGAATACATGTGCTGCTTTCTTGGAAGTCTGGTTCAGCGAACACGAGGCTGCTCTACAATGAAAAACATGGTAACCTCGTCTTAGACTGTTGCACGGCGCGGACTGTTACATACAAAATCAAAAATACTTGGCTATTTATTCCGTGTTAAAAAAATATTTAGTTACAATATAAATTATTTTAATTAATGTTTCAGCATTTTTTACAAAACAAAAATTATATATATACATTCTAAAAATGGTAAACTATTCTGTGACCCCGGCTTCGAAGCGTAAAGTGTTTTCATTCAAGGGAAAGTGTGGATCTGCGGTCATTAAATGTAATCAAGAGTTTAAAAGTATACTATTTGTTGTGTGTTGCCTTGTTTAATTTTGTTATCGTGTATTACTACCGGCTTAAACATTTAGAAAAACATGTCGTTTTCGTAGACGGAAAAAAGAAAAAAAAAATCCCGACCGACCTACCCTATTTTTTCTCGCCCGTTACGCCAACATAAAAATTTTTGTTTTAGGCCTAATTGTTTCAACCAGGCTTGTCCAGCGGGATTTACAAAATCCAAAGGAGGGATCATAAACTCTTGGGCCTCCCTAAGCAAATCGTAACTAAGCTAGAATATTTACCCAATAACGGCTGAGGTCTCCCGTGGCTCACAGGTTTTTCCCTAACAAAACCCGACTGAGCCTTCCTGCCCATATGGGATTGCCCATGTTTTCTCCATACCCATATGGGCCACTTCATATTTTGCCAATGTTTTTATGGGATTGCCAACATTTTTCCAAACCCATATGGTTTTTTGCATATTCATCCCAAATGAGAATGCCCACATCCCCCCCACCCGTGATACCTAAATTGACATTTGCATATTCTGCCCATATGGGATTGCCAATATTTTTCAAATATTTTATGATAGCAATATGGACCACTGCATATTCTGCCCATTTGGAATTGCCCATGTTTTCCCCGTTTGATACCCACAGGCCACTCCACAACGTGGTGGTAAAAACATTGATACTACGTTGTGATAACCGATATAAACATTTAATTGAAAGCAGGTGATGTCAATCATTATTCTAGTAGTTGTTAACTATAATGACGATAAAAAACATCCCAATCATCAGTAGGAATAATTCGCTGATGCAAACTAAAAACAATGTTTACAATGTGCTGGTCAAAACTTATACACTATTGTATATACGTTGTAACAGACTAAAAAATAATGTTCACAACGTTTTGGTCATAACAAAAGTTGTAGTTGCTGTCGCAACTTGAATACTGCATTATTTTTACATTACTTCATTACCTGTGATCACCTTAACTAAAACATCACTATAATTGTCGGCAAAATGCAACGTGCACACAATTTATATTATCAATTAATCAATCATCAGGCATTTGTAGAGCGCCATCAATCTAGTTGCCTATTCCGAGGCGCTTAGCAAAGTGAAGGAAAAGTTTAAGACAAAAGAAATTACAAAATTTCATGTGGTGATGACAAGTGCAATGGACTATTGTAAGCAGATTCGAAGATAGGGGTCTTAAGCTGACTTCTGAAGATCTGTTAGGAGTCAAGTAAGGAGTCAGTTTATTAACCATAATAAATAAAGCAGACTGCCACAATGCTTCTCATTTCATTGACTTTCATTTCATTGACTCCATTATCACATGGAGGTAGAAATATTGTTACCTCTGTACTCATGATTCAAGTTAGTTAACAAATCATTGAAAAATGTCATAGCAATCATAACAAATGTTCATTTCCAGTTAATAACAACCATAAAGTAAACCAAGTTTTGTTTTCCTCGTATAGCTTTTTTTTATACTTAGCGCTCAGACGACACAGCTCAATTCAATTCAATTCAATTCAATAAAACCTTTTTTTGCCTCACAATAACAAAAGACAGAATCATGTGGACACATTTTTAGTAGTACAATAAAAGCAAAGAGTAAACATGACCAATGAAAATTATACTGCAAAAAATTTGCAATCTAGGCTGTGTGTATGGAGGCTGTTCAAATAAGCCAGGCTTGTGGGGAACAGCCCTATTTATGATACAAAAACACAACAAAAAACCAAGAAATATTGACAACAATAGGACCAGCTATAAGCATAAACAAAAAGGGAGCTGAAGACGAGCAGTGGACTCAGGAGAGAAAGCTACGATACATAATGAGCGAGTAGGGCTCTTTTAAACAAGGCTTTAAAATGACCAACTGAAGGCTGTTTTTATTATTTTGGTCGCCAATGGCGTTCTTAGTACTTAGTTTTATTTTTATATTTCGAATAACCTTAATTAACCGTATTTTTAATTAACAGTAATTGATACCTCTACCTTTAATCAGACTGTATAACCTTAACGATATAATTATAATAACTTACCTTCAAAGTCTCCATAAGAACTTTTCGCAGGCAATGAGCCAAGGATCAGAAGAACACAAACGAAGAGGATGCGAGACATAACTGCGTGCATTCATCAACCAATAATATACAATAATGATTTTGTGTAACTGTCTGTGCCGAGTTCTGTGTTATAATTATTCCTACCACGTGACACTCTAGTGCAGTAATTATTAGACACGCCCAGTATCTAGCAACAATGTGTTTGTACATCGAGACTATTAACTAATGCATGCAGCTAATTGAAGCCAATTAGCTTTTTGTAATATACACCAAAGTAGGCACACGATATGTTAATGTCTGCCCGATCTGAACTACTTTCATATCAGGTTAAGCCAATCCTAAAGTCCTGGACCTGATCCAAAACTATTAAACATATATTTGAGGGTTATCAGAGGAACATGAAAATCTACTAAAAATAATTGTCTGTGATATATTTTGTTTTAAGCACAGCAAAACAAAGCATTTTCAATAATTACTACTGAATTAATGCTTTTTGGGGGACAAATTAATAACTGCATGATTTTGTAATCAATTTAATTTGTTTCTAATGAAACTATCAAAATCAAAGCTATTGTGGTGAAATTATACTTAAAATAAACGCAGACTGTAAAGTTTAAATAAGAGATAAATACCCGAAAAGGGTCGAATAATTAGTTGAATGCTCCTGATGTTATTTCACATTTTCTGCATTATATCTAACTGCGTAAATCAATTCCCAAATCTAACACACTAAGCACGGATTCACCTTGAAGTTTCATCTTTCAATTACCTTTCATTTTCAAAAATAAATTGAAGCCGTTACTCTTTCAAAGTACTAACAATAATGTTAATTTTGTTTACATTACAATACTTAAGTAAGAAGTATAACGAAGATCCATTACTTTGAAGAAAAATAAACCATCTGCCTAAATATAACAATTAAACAATTATTCATGTAAGCAGTTTTCAGTCAGCAGCTTTCACTAACTGAATAATTATGACTAATTTGAATTTTGAAAAAATTACAATTAACAAACAATCAATCTTTATGTATATCTAGCTCAAAATTAAATTTTCAAGGGAAATGTTTTATTCTGAAAAACTGTTGCTCATTTCGATTGCCGGCACGAAGAAAACCACCGTTTTGTGATTACCAAAGTGTGACCCCACCCCCCTAAAAGTACAAATAAAAATAAATTGAAGAAACAAAATCTGCCTAAATCTGCCTAAATATAACAATTATTCATGTAAGCAGTTTTCAGTCAGCACCGTTTTGTGACTACCAAAGTGTAAACACCTCCCCAAAAAAAAAAAAAAAAAAAAAACGAAACAAAACGGAAAAAAAATTACCCTCACAAGTTGGTTGGATGTTGTATTTCTTGAAACTAGAGAATACAATTTATTTACTTTTTCAGAAAATATTGTTGTAGTTTCCTTCAACCACTGAATAGATGTTCAGAAAAACATAACACCAAACTTGATGCAGTCTTTCGAACTGCATGATTGTGTTAATGTTAACTTTCCCACGAGTGCAGTTCAAGCGCATAAAGAAGATCAGAAAAAATAGCACTTGAAAGGCAAACTTTGCTACTACTTGACCCAGCTAACAGTTTGACGTTCTCACAGCATTGTAATGAATTCAGATTTAGGTGTAAGTAATATTATTCGTTGGAACAACGAAACTTAGTCGTCTTCTCCTATACGTATTTCGATTATCGGAATGTAACAACCACGTTGGTGGCACGTTTAAAACGCACTGCCAGTAACCTTAGACAGATATTTAAACAAAATCATTTAGGAAAAGTTATTTTTAAAAAAATTAAAGTGCAACATGTAAAGTGTAATCAAACTAAAATACATTTTCAGAACGTGATGATAAAAACAACGGTCTGAAAAAACTAAGCACTGCTACAAGTACGCGTAACATGTCAATTTAACAGAATTTTTTAATTGTTGGTTATTTGAGCAACATTTGGGTCAATTACCCCCCAGTTTCGATGATCCCCTGAACAAAAAATGTACCCACACCCTTCCCGTCCTTATTTATTTATTTTGTTTCAATCTTGACTCCCATACCTTCCATTATCAGTTGAAATCAGCTTCTAAATTTTGTTTGCAAAGATTTGCCAAAAATATGGCTAATTCGTGTTTAATTCATTTCATTCCATTTATTAAATTCACAGGTAAAAATGCAAAGTCCCCAAAAAATGAGAACGATAAAGAAAACATAAATATACACATAGGAGAGAAAACAAAAAAAGTAGCACCCCTGATGGATTTAAAAAAATGTAAACTAAATTACTATCAAGTTAATCTCCTGATGCCACAATTTAAGAAACATACAATACTAAAGGACATTAGGACATCAATTAACCCTAAACCCTAAACCTAACCATACAACCATTACCCCAACCAATCCTAAACAAAATTGTAAAGTTATTCGTAAACAAAACCGAATTTCAAAACTGTACGGAAGTAACAAAACAAAACCCAAATCACTCCAGTGCCGGTGTGGCAGGAGATTCTGTCCACCGGAGATTATGTTCCCCCCATACGGCGAAATGTGCACAAATTTCTTCTGATAGCAACCTCTTTTGAATCATCCTCCTCCATCCTGTGTTAATTTCCCATTGAAACAGAATCTCCAGGGGACAGATTTCCATATGACACCGGCCTCGTCAAACTATTATGGTGTGACGATACACAAACTGTAAGGGGCCAGTGCCAGCCTGGTAGGAGCAAGCCATTATGGTGTGACGATAGAAAAACTGTACTGGGCAAAAGGCAGCCTGGTAGGGGTAAACCATTATGGTGTGACGATAGACAAACTGTATTGGGCCAGTGCCAGCCTGGTAGGGGAAAACCTATATGGTGTGACGATAGAAAAACTGTATTGGGCAAAAGGCAGCCTGGTAGGGGCAGACAATTATGGTGTATCGGCAAATTGTTCTTTGCAACAGTTTAAACAGCTGTTTGGGATAGTTTTTATTGTCATTTATTAGTTAACAACTAATAGTATAATATTAGCATTAGTTTAATGTTTTTTACATAAATATACAACGAAAGCTCTCAATTTACATGTCTACATTGGTTCTCATAAATAAAATAGCCATTCGAGGAGCGTTTTCATCACAAGGGCATTTAAATGTTAATCTAAAACGTACTAATCAATAAATGAATTTAATGGAGTTACTTCAAACAGCAGCGGCTGTGTCGGAGGAGATTCTACCCCACACTTTCCACGCCTTGGACTGAATCTTCTAGAGATTTTCACCTGGTAGGTTGTTCTTGCTTTTTTGTCACTCACTAAAAAGAAAACAATTAATAGTTTGTTATATAACTTTTCCTAAATATTTTTGTTTAAATATCTGACTGGCAGTGCGTTACGTGCCACCAACGTGGTTGTTACATTCCGTCTTGACAATCGAAATACGTAGGAGAAGACGACTAAGTTTCGTTGTTCCAACGAATAATATTACTTACACCTATATCTGAATTCATTACAATGCTGTGAGAACGTCAAACTGTTAGCTGGGTCAAGTAGTAGCACAGTTTGCCTTTCAAGTGCTATTTTTCTGATCTTCTTTATGCGCTTGAACTGCACTCGTGGGAAAGTTAACATTAACACAATCATGCAGTTCGAAAGACTGCATCAAGTTTGGTGTTATGTTTTTCTGAACATCTATTCAGTGGTTGAAGGAAACTACAACAATATTTTCTGAAAAAGTAAATAAATTGTATCCTCTAGTTTTCAAGAAATACAACATGCAACCAACTTGTGAGGGTCATTTTTATTTCGTTTTGTTTCCTTCATTTTGTGTGTGTACTTTTTGGGGCGGGGGGGGGGGGGGGTGTTTACACTTTGGTTATCACAAAACGTTGGTTTTCTTTGTGCGCCGGCAATCAAAAAGAGCAACTGGGCGGCTACAGTGTTTCAGAATAAAACATTTCCCTGGAAAATAAAATTTTGAGCTAGCAGATTGAAAACCTTTTTTTTTCCCCCGATATACATAAGTTGTTTGTTTGTTAATTGTTTTTTTTGTTTTTTCAAAATTCAAATTTGTCATAATAATTCAGTTAGTGAAAGCTGTTGACTAAAAACTGCTTACATGAATAATTTTTTAATTGTAATATAAAGGCAGATGGTTTAATTTTCTGCAACGTTAGGGATCTTCGTTATACTTCTTACTTAAGTATTGTAATGTCAACAAAATTAACATTATTGTTAGTACTTTGAAAGAGTAACGGCTTCAATTTATTTTTGAAACTGAAAAGTAATTGAAAGATGAAACTTCAAGGTGAATCCGTGCTTAGTGTGTTAGATTTGGGAATTGATTTACGCAGTTAGATATAATGCAGAAAATGTGAAATAACATCAGGAGCATTCAACTAATTATTCGACCCTTTTCGGGTATTTATCTCTTACTTAAACTTTCCAGTCTGCGTTTATTTTAAGTATAATTTCACCACAATAGTTTTGATTTTGATAGTTTCATTAGAAACAAATTAAATTGATTACAAAATCATGCAGTCATTAATTTGTCCCCCAAAAAGCATTCCATCAGTAGTAATTCTTGGAAATGCTTTGTTTTGCTTAGAACTAAAATATATCACAGACAATTATTTTTAGTAGATTTTCATGTTCCTCTGATAACCCTCAAATATATGTTTAATAGTTTTGGATCAGGTCCAGGACTTTAGGATTGGCTTAACCTGATATGAAAGTAGTTCAGATCGGGCAGACATTAACATATCGTGTGCCTACTTTGGTGTATATTACAAAAAGCTAATTGGCTTCCATTACTGAAGTTTACTTCGTCTCCACTCATGTAACAAAAAGGGAAGTAAGTTTGTTAATGAAAGATTCCTCGTGATAGCTGCATGCATTAGTTAATGGTCTCGATCTACAAACACGTTGTTGCTATATACTGGGCGTGTCTAATAATTACTGCACTAGAGTGTCACGTGGTAGGAATATATCACAGAACTTGGCACAGACAGTTACACAAAATCATTATTGTCTATTATTGGTTGATGAATGCACACAGTTATGTCCCGCATCAACCTCGTTTGTGTACTTCTTATCCTTGGCTCATTGCAGGGGCGGATCCAGGATTTTCCAAACGGGGGGGCGTGAAAATTTACCAACGAGCGCGTAACGCGAAGCCCACGGCATGGGCCGGTTCTGGGGCCCGCTTAAATGCTCCGAAACAGTTAGGATTCTAGATGCTCTGTGGTGCGATCTCATGCAATATCTGACCACTTTTGTTTTAGCAAGATCATTATCAAAACTTTATTTTCGAGTTGGGAGTCATTGATTTGAATCAGCCATCCTGATTTATAAAAATCAAAATGCAGGCTACAGTTAACACTTATTCAGGGGGAAAAAACTGTTGGGTTAGACAAACGATAGTGCAATTTGTTATATAATTAACCAAATAGGGTCTCTTTGTCTATAAGTTTTCACATACGTGAGGATTAGAATGTGACACAAAATATGTTAACACAAGTTGTGCTTGTCTTCAGTGACAGCGCGATCGAGCAACAATAACATTAATGTACGACAATGTGAGGGTAGGCCTAGACTAGAGGCCTATCCCCCTCCCCCAGCCCTGCATCGGTGTACTGTCTGCACAATTGATAATTACCAGTTTGAAAGAAACACAACATATATTAACCCTCTTTCTTGAATACGAAAAAAATATGTGATTTTCTGAACAGAGTGAGCCACCATAATTATACGATGCTATGTATTCACTAGCCCCCCTATAGGGCCAATCCCCTTCGTTCGTATCCTTGCCAATTGGGCCTAGCACCATTGCAATCCTATTGTTGTGCCCGATGTAATTTTTAATCCGGGTTATAAAACTTACCGATCGAATGCTACTGAAGGCCTACTTGTAGAATGCCCCAATGTTAATTTTTTTTTTTACATCACGGATTTGGGGGGAAAAATTGATTGCCTTTCGAGTCGCGAGAGTGAATTTTTTGATCACATCACGCATTAACAACTTGCGCGAGAACCATACTAGTTGGGTTCCATGAACAATTTCACAACATTTATACGATCTAATGGGGACCAGACTGATTTACATAACGCGCTGAGCATAATATCTTTTGCGCAGACAGGCTTAAGATGCGCACCGCATTACACGTATTAATTTTCACAAAACCTTGATGGCGCGCTGAGTGAATCAGTCTGGTTCCCATTAAATATCAGCAGTTGATCGTATAACTGTTGTGGATTGTTGAGGGAACCTGACAATGGTTTTCGCGCAAGTTAATAATAATTTTTATGTGGGGAAAAAAATCACACTCGCGATTCGAAAAGCAAACAATTTCCCCAAAAGATCTGTTATGTTTTTAAAAAACAATTAAGCATTAGTGCTTTCTACAAGTACAGTAGCATTCGATCAATAAGTTTCATAATCCGGATTAAAAATTAAATCGGGCACAAAAGTAGGAATGCAATGGTGCTAGAGCCAAGGATACGAAGTGGATTGGCCCTATTCATGGGGCTAAGTCTTCACTTTTTTTTTTCTTAATACTAGTTTCCGAAGTTCGTATTGTAAAAGTCACATTGTATTTAGCGCGCGCGCGTGCTGACCTCCAGCCAGAAACTTCTTTGCACAATGTACACACACAGGTGGCATGGTCGACTCACGCTGCGGGTGTAGGATCTTCACGCCCCCCGGACCCCGCGCCAGGCATGTGCAGGTGTTTCGCGCTTATGTTCAGTGTGTGAGAAAAACACGATGTCCACACACACAGATTCACGTGTAATTCCTCATCAGTCAGTGAATTAATAGTGGTCCACAAATGAAACAAAGTGTACGAGGTACGGATTATTAGTAGCTTTTTTGAAAACAAATAATAGCTAGGGCCTATGTCATTAACTTTCTCTCCCTCATTTTTCCCATTGATGTTTTTTTTTTTTTTTTTTTTTTCAAGCAAAAGGGGGGGGGGCGTGCGCCCCCCGCTTCCCCCACGCCCCCCGCTCCCCCCACGCCCCCCCCTGTATCCGCCCCTGATCATTGCCTGCGAAAAGTTCTAATGGAGACTTTGAAGGTAAGTTATTATGATTACATCATTAAGGTTGTACACTTTGATCAAAGGTAGAGGTATCAATTACTGTTAATTTAAAATACGGTTAATTAAGGTTATTCAAAATATAAGAATAAAACTAGGTACTAGGAATGCCATTGACGACCAAAATAATAAAAACAGCTTTCAGTTGGTCATTTTAAAGCCTTGTTTAAAAGAGCCCTACTCGCTCATTATGCATCGTAGCTTTCTCTCCTGAGTCCACTGCTCGTCTTCAGCTCCCTTTTTGTTTATGCTTATAGCTGGTTCTATTGTTGTCAATATTTCTTGGTCTTTTGTGTGTTTTTTGTATCATAAATAGGGCTGTTCCCCACAAGCCTCGGCTTATTTGAACAGCCTCCAGTTATGAGACCCTAATGCGTGTACATGTGGTTACGTGTGTACAGCGCACGCTGCCAATCATTCTCTGTGTGTAAGTCCGTTGACCCTAGTGGGCGGCTCTTATCCGTTGTGAAGGATCTAGAATGATCGAGGCTCTGGAAGTTTGAAGTTAGTACTTTTCTATGGTGTTCCATATGTGCCACTCCTTTCCGTCGCCTTTTCAATTTTTTCCGTCGCCTTTTCAATTTTGGTCCGTCGCCTTTTCAATTTTGGTCCGTCGCCTTTTCAATTTTGGTCCGTCGCCTTTTCAATTTTGGTCCGTCGCCTTTTCAATTTTTGTCCGTCGCCTTTTCAATTTTGGTCCGTCGCCTTTTCAATTTTGGTCCGTCGCCTTTTCAATTTTGGTCCGTCGCCTTTTCAATTTTGGTCCGTCGCCTTTTCAATTTTTCCATCGTGGGTCCACGTGACTACCAGGTGATTATCACATGACTCCAAAGGAAATTCGACCTTTGGGAGGCATACCGCTGTTGCCAAAATGTATACGTTGCTTCATCCACAGTCGAGACCAGATAGCTATGGGGCGCCGTTTGTCAATTAATTTTTTAGCGTATTTTTGACGTGTTTTTACCATGGTTTGTAATAATTAGATGTAAACCATAGAAAGTGCTGTCAATTTAATTTGTGGTTTACATACAATCAAAGCTTATAAATTATGGTTTATAAACCATGAAAATTAAATCATCATAAAACATGGTTTATAAACCATGGTTTATAAACCATGGTTTATAAACCATGAACATTGAATCATCATAAAACATGGTTTATAAACCATGAAATTTTAAGCGCCTTAAAAACATGGTTTAGGGTTAGGGTTAGGGTTAGGGTTAGGGTTAGGGTTAGGGTTAGGGTTAGGGTTAGGGTTAGGGTTATGGTTATATGAGCACGAACAGCTCTTGTTATTGTTCTGGATTTATTTTTAGGTGTTCGGCTCTTCAGCCGAAAACCTATTGTTTTTGTTAATTTTTTTTGTAGGTGTTCGTGCAATTCAGCACGAACACCTTTTGTTTTTGTTCTGTTTTTTGGGGTTTTTTTTGTTTAGGTGTTCGGCTCTTCAGCCGAAAACCTATTGTTATTGTTAAGTTTTTTTAGGTGTTCGGCTCTTCAGCCGAAAACCTATTGTTATTGTTAAGGTTTTTTTAGGTGTTCGGCTCTTTAGCCGAAAACCTATTGTTATTGTTAAGTTTTTTAGTTTTTTTCTGGCGTCTTCTTCTTCCTTCTGAACCTTCTCTTGCAGATTTAGCAAAAAGTAAAAGATGTACAAACTTGAAACTTGGCATATACTTGAACCTTGATATGAAGACGGCATGCAAGCAATGACGTCATCAGGTGTGGAATTACAAGGTTTTTAAAGTTGAAAAATGACCATTTGCTATTTGCTGTATCTCAACGAATATAAAAGCTATGATGTTCATAATTGGGCATCGCATAGATCAAGGGTGGGGCAACATTTAAAAAGTTAACGCCAAAATCGTACGACCTTAACTTCCGGGTCGTTACCCTAGGTCAAAGTTCGCCTTCGTTTGTTTTCTTCCAAAAAACAACTTTCGAGCTTATCTACGGAATAACTCAAGATTGAGATTGAATTGAATGCTGAAACTCACCAGATAGTTGAACCTTAGTATCAAAACAACACATACTTAATTAAGTCATGATGACGTCATCGGGCACTGAATTACATTAAATCAAAGTTTAATATTTGTAAAAATCATAACTCAAAAACCATAATTCGGATTTTGACAATCTACACATCATCGGAAAGGTCGTTAAAAGTTTGACAAACGCTTCACAGAACCCGTACAATATTTTAACTTACTTTCGGTAGTTAACGGAAGTTGAAAATTTCATAATATCTTATCTTATTCATATCTTTAAAACTACTGATCACTTCAGCATAATTTTTGTATCAGATTGTAGAACAGCAATCCCTCTTAAACTTTTGCACTGAGATAACAACAGTTTAAGCTTTTACATCTTGTTAAAACCGGACAATGAAGCGCACCTACCCACTCGTAACCCCCCCCCCCCCCACTTTCATTGACAACGCATTATGTACACATAACGTTGAAACTGATGCAAGCCAGTTCACGCGCTGACTGTGCCGTGCACTGTCATCGTCGCGTTGATTATCTTAAAATGCAGGAAACAAAAATTGCAACAGCGCCCTCTTTCGTTTGAAATTTAGAAAACAGCGCTGATAAATTAATAACATTGTTTTCGAGCTTATCTACAGAATAACTCAAGATTGAAATTGAATTGAACATTGAACCTCAGTATCAAGGTGACACAAACTTAATGACGTCATGATAACCACATCGGGTATTAAATTACAATAACAGAAAGTTTAATTTTTGTAACATAACTCATGAACCATTTATTTGATTTTTTCAATCTACACATCATCGGATAGGTAATTAAAAGTTCGACAAACGTTACACAAAAATTGATCCCATTTGACCTTGATAATTTAGTATCTGAAAAAATCATAAGCAGACATTGGTTGTTTATTTTCTGTACGTCGGCAGATAAGGCTTTCAAAACCTGAAGTTTAAACTTTATATTTAAAAATATCATAACTTCCGAACCATACATTTGATTTTTAGAATTTATTTATCATTAGAAAGGTCTTCAAAATCTCAACAAGCGCTACACAAAATGTAACCCCCATTTGCCCTTGACTTCCGGTTCATACCGGAACATGATGTTTAATTTTTACAAAACTCATAACACCTAAACCGGTCATTGGATTGATGAGTTAAACGTTGTCACTAATATTCATTCAATCACTCATCACGAACACCTTGTTTTTGTCACATGACAAAAACTGAAAGTCTAGTTTTTCTTCTCCTTCTTCTAGGCAACTCTTCTCTGTTACATAACTCAAGATTGAAACTGAATTGAACCTTGAAACTTGTCAGATAATTGAACCTCATTATGAAGACGGCACAGTTGTCATTACGTCATGATGACGTCATCAGGTGTCAAATTACAAGGTTTTTAAAGTTGAAAAGTGACCATTTGCTTTTTGCTGTATCTCAACGAATATGAAAGCTATGATGTTCAAAGTTTTGGCATCTGATAGACCAAGACTGGGGCAACATTTGAAAAGTTAACGCCAAAATTGTACGACCTTAACTTCCGGGTCGTTACCCTAGGTCGAAGTTCACCTTGGTTTTTTTCCTTAAAAAAACAACTTTCGAGCTTATCTACGGAATAACTCAAGATTGAGATTGAATTGAATGTTGAAACTCACCAGATAGTTGAACCTTAGTATCAAGACAACACATACTTAATTACGTCATGATGATGTCATCGGGCATCGAATTAAATTAAATCAAAGTTTAATATTTGTAAAAATCATAACTCAAAAACCATAATTCGGATTTTGACAATCTACACATCATCGGATAGGTCGTTAAGAGTTTGACAAATGCTTCACAGAACCCGTACAATATTTTAACTTACTTCCGGTTCAAAACGGAGGTTGAAAATTTCATAATATCTTATCTTATTCATAACTTTAAAACTAAAGATCATTTCAGCTTAAGTTTTGTATCAGATTGTAGAACAGCAATCCCTCTTAAACTTTTGCACTGAGATAACAACATTTTAACCTTATACATCTGGTCAAAACCAGAGAATGAAGCGCACCTACCCCCCCCCCCCCCCCCCCCCCCCCCCCACTTTCATTGACAACGCATTATGTACACATAACGTTGGAACTGATGCAAGCCAGTTCACGCGCTGTGCCGTGCACTGTCGACGTCGTGTTTGATTGATTTATCTTGCAGGAACCAAAAATTGCAACAGCGCCCTCTTTCGTTTGAAATTTAGAAAACAGCGCTGATAAATTAATAACATTGTTTTCGGGCTTATCTACAGAATAACTTAAGATTGAAATTGAATTGAACATTGAAACTCATAAGATTATTGAACCTCAGTATCAAGATGACACAAACTGAATGACGTCATGATAACCACATCGGGTATTAAATTACAATAACTGAAAGTTTAATTTTTTGTAACATAACTCAGGAACCATTTATTTGATTTTTTCAATCTACACATCATCGGATAGGTAATTAAAAGTTCGACAAACGTTACACAAAATTGACCCCATTTGACCTTGCTAATTTAGTATTCGAAAAAATCATAAGCAGACATTGGTTGTTTATTTTCTGTACGTCGGCAGATAAGGCTTTCAAAACCTGAAGTTTGAACTTTATATTTAAAAAAATCATAACTTCCGAACCACACATTTGATTTTTAGAATTTATTTATCATTAGAAAGGTCTTCAAAATCTCAACAAGCGCTACACAAAATGTAACCCCCATTTGCCCTTGACTTCCGGTTCATACCGGAACATCATGTTTAATTTTTACAAAAATCATAACACCTAAACCATTCATTGGATTGATGAGTTAAATGTTGTCACCAATTCATTCATTCACTCCCCACGAACACCTTGTTTTTGTAGTAAACAAAAACTGAAAGTCTAGTTTTTTTCTTCTCCTTCTTCCAGGCAACTCTTCTCTGTTACATAACTCAAGATTGAAACTGAATTGAACCTTGAAACTTATCAGACAATTGAACCTCAATACGAAGACGGCACAGTTGTCATGACGTCATGATGACGTCATCAGGTGTCGAATTACAAGGTTTTTAAAGTTGGAAAATTAACATTTTCTTTTTGCTGTATCTCAACGAATATGAAAGCTATGATGTTCATACTTTGGCATCGCATAGATCAAGGGTGGGGCAACATTTGAAAAGTTAACGCCAAAATCGTACGACCTTAACTTACGGGTCGTTACCCTAGGTCGAAGTTCACCTTCGTTTTTTCCCTTCAAAAAACAACTTTCGAGCTTATCTACGGAATAACTCAAGATTGAGATTGAATTGAATGTTGAAACTCACCAGATAGTTGAACCTTAGTATCAAGACAACACATACTTAATTACGTCACGATGACGTCATCGGACACTGAATTACATTAAATCAAAGTTTAATATTTGTTAAAATCATAACTCAAAAACCATAATTCGGATTTTGACAATCTACACATCATCGGATAGGTCTTTAAGAGTTTGACAAATGCTACACAGAACCTTTACAACATTTGAGCTGACTTCCGGTTCAAACCGGAAGTTGAAAATTTCAAAATATCTTATTGTATTCATATCATTAAAACTACTGATCATTTCAGCATAATTTTTGTTTCAGATTGTAAAACAGAAATCCCGCTCAATCTTTTGCACAGAAATAACAACATTTGGAACTTTACAACTGGTCGAAAAGGGACGTCAATGCACCTGTTGACCCACACGTTTACCCCATTTTGATCAACAACGCACTATGTACGCTACATGCAGTGCAAGCGCTGATTGTGCGTGTGTGATGTGGCGCGAACTTTTTGGGGGAATTCCCAACAGCGCTCTATTTCGTCCAACGAAAGAGGGCGCTGTTAAACCTTTTAGTAACATCGAGCGCCGAGTGCAGAGCGGAGAATCGCAATAGTTGTGTGATAATGAACAACGTCTCGCACCAAAACTACAAGTAGGAATACATTTGCATTGATGTTATAAGATACATTGCACACCCTCAGATAATCAATCACATAATTATAATATTTTTACAAGTCATACATCAACTGAAAGGTTTTAATGAACTGATGAGGATCTACACAAATGAAATCAGTTTAAACTTGGCTTTTTGTTCAAACCGGAGGTTGAAATTAATTTTTTCAAAGAAAAATAATTTCTCAACCACACATTTGATTTTTTATTTATGTTTACGTCATTGGGTAGGTATGTAACAACTTGAGAAACGACACACAACATTGACCATTACCTTGACTTCCGGTTAAACAGGAAGATACAATTAATTATTTGAAAAAATCATACTCCAGAATCAGAAATTAGTTGTTTATTATCTGAACGTCGTCAGATAAGGCTTTGAAAAACATTACTAACGCTATAATTTGTGACCTGATGACATTGTCTTCCGGTTCAAACCGGAAGTTTAAATTTTATATTTGAAAAAAAATTGAACTTCTGAAAAACACATTGAATGTTTTCAATCCATACATCATCTAAAAGGTCTTCATAAACTAATCACGCGCTACACAAAATGTGACCCTATTTGACCTTGACTTCCGGTCAAAACCGGAAATTGATGTTTATTTTTTGAAAAATTCTTAACTCCTGAACCAGGCATTGAATTGATAAGGTATAATGTCGTTACCTTTCATTTAATCACTCTCCACGAACACCTTGTTTTTGTCACATGACAAAAACTGAATCCCTAGTTTTTTTTCTTTTCTTCTTCCACTCAACTCTTCTCTGGATCATAACTCAAGATTGAAACTGAATTGAACCTTGAAACTCATCAGACAATTGAACCTCAATACGAAGACGGTACAGTTGTCATTACGTCATGATGACGTCATCAGGTGTCGAATTACAAGGTTTTTAAAGTTGAAAATTACCATTTGCTTTTTGCTGTATCTCAACGAATATGAAAGCTATGATGTTCATACTTGGGCATCGCATAGATCAAGGGTGGGGCAACATTTGAAAAGTTAACGCCAAAATCGTACGACCTTTTCTTCTGGGTCGTTACCCTAGGTCAAAGTTTGCCTTCGTTTTTTTCCTTAAAAAACAACTTTCGAGCTTATCTACGGAATAACTCAAGATTGAGATTGAATTGAACAATGAAACTCAACAGATAGTTGAACCTTAGTATCAAGACAACACATACTTAATTACGACATGATGACGTCATCGGGCACTGAATTACATCAAATCAAAGTTTAATATTTGTAAAAATCATAACTCAAAAACCATAATTCGGATTTTGACAATCTACACATGATCGGAAAGATCGTTAAAAGTTTGACAAACGCTTCACAGAACCCGTACAATATTTTAACTTACTTTCGGTAGTTAACGGAAGTTGAAAATTTCAGATTATCTTATTTTATTCATATCTTTAAAACTTTTGATCACTTCAGCATAAATTTAGTATCAGATTGGAGAACAGCAATCCCTCTTAAACTTTTGCACAGAGATAACAACATTGTAATCGTATGCATCTGGTCAAAACTTGGAAATGAATCGCACCGTCCTACTCGTACCCCCCCCCCCCCCCCCACTTTCATTGACAACGCATTGTACACATAACGTGTAAGCGCTGACGACTGACAACAACGCACACTATGTACGCTACATGCAGTGCAAGTGCCGACTGTGCGTGTGTGATGTGGCGCAAACTTTTGGGGGGAATTCCCAACAGCGCTCTCTTTCGTCCAACGAAAGAGGGCGCTGTTGGCAATATAGTTTTTAAAACATCGAACGCTGAGTGCAGAGCGGAGAATCTCAATAGTTGAGTGATAATGAACAACGTCTCGCACCGAAACTACAAGTAGGAATACATTTGCATTGATCTTATAAGATACATTGCACACCCTCAGATAATCAATCACATAATTATAATATTTTTACAAGTCATACATCAGCTGAAAGGTTTTAATGAACTGACCAGGATCTACACAAATGAAATCAGTTTAAACTTGGCTTCTTGTTCAAACCGGAGGTTGAAATAAAAAATTTCAAAGAAAAATAATTTCTCAACCACACATTTGATTTTTTTTATTTATTTATACGTCATTGTTAGGTATGTAACAACTTAAGAAACGACACACAACATTTACCATTTAATCTTGACTTCCGGTTAAACAGGAAGATACAATTAATTATATTTGAAAAAAACATTACTCCAAAACCAGGAATTAGTTGTTTATTATCTGAACGTCGTCAGATAAGGCTTTGAAAAACATTACTAACGCTATAATTTGTGACCTGATGACATTGTCTTCCGGTTCAAAACGGAAGTTAAAATTTTATATTTAAAAAAAATCATAACATCTGAACCATACATTTGATTTTTTCAATATATGCATCATCTGAAAGGTCTTAATAGACTTATCACGTGCTACACAATATGCGACCTCGTTTGACCTTGACTTTCGGTTACAGTTGGAAATTGATATATTGTGGCGGGACACCCTCGAGTCAGTGACTAGGCCGATGAAGACCAGACACAACCCAGGGTGCTTATCCAACCCCAATAATATTTATTAACCTTATGCAAGGGTGAGCGGCTACCCAGACAAAAGGGGGGATAATAACGAACGGCGGCTATGCCTAGGGGCAGTTCGTTTGGTGGAAGTTTACCACCGATTGAGAATGATATTCCTAATAGCTAGAATCAGAGCAATCACCAGAAACCTCAATAAACCTCACAAGGATACTAGGTCTCCAATAACAGTAACAATGGTTTTATTCCTCATAAACGTTCAATGAATCACTCAACAATAATAGTAATTACACAACCAGGTAAAGATAATAAACCTCACCTAAATGTAATAAACCTCAGTAATACAAACAAGTATAGTAAGCAGCATAAACCTCAGTACAACCTCAGTCGGCCCAGCGCTAAGAATCAGCCTTGCCAAACACAGGTATACCTCACACTGTATTATGCTAATAACCCTCACAGACTGGCAAGTCTGCACAATTGAAACTTCATGCGGATTACAATAACCCTCTCTAAAGAACTCGTCAGCGCTACGTCTCTAATAACCCTCCGGGTAGCCCGCACAGTGGTCGCAACTGAATCGTACCTCAGCCGTTCTACACCAACGTGTATTCAACGGCATACAACTCACACAACCTTCCAATGCTTCAGCCTTCCCCCGATAAAGGTTACACAATTCACGCTCTACAACTCCGAGCCTTACATTAACATAAAGTTTACTTATACAGTAAAACCCACCTCGCTATATCTCTCTCGCTGAACGTAGAAACACAACGGGTCACACAGCTCAACCACCAGCTAAAGATAACGCACACAGTAGCAGTGGGAACACGCAATTTGGTCTCAGCACAGTGCCAACGCACAGTTCACGGTCACAGAACTAGAACACTAACAGTAATAGAGCCACAGACTACACCAAAAGCACTAGACCAAATAAGCCCAATAAGACCAAAGACCAAAGAGAGCGAGAAACCCAGCGCTGCTCGCTTATAAGAACCCGCTAGCACCCCCCGCAAAGCACAATGCGCACTGCGTCTTTTGGTGCACTAAACTTCACCAAGTCTACCCCCTGTTCCGTCACACAGGACCCAGCTAAGCTTGGACCGTCCCGGTCCAATCAGCTTAACAATAATACAAGGAACAGGGGTACTTAAACATAAAAACCTTCAAATAAATCTACCATACTAGGTAACGTCTCAAAACAACTTATACAATGAAAAAAACATGTGAGGTTTACTATAAACCTCACAACTACTCTTTATACAACAATCAAAGTTCTCCCACGAGGTTTACCTACAACCTCTCACACTTTAACATGACATGTTTTTAAATACAACAAAAGTAACCCTCATGAGGTTTATTTACAACCTCATGTACTTACATGGGATATGGCTTTATACAATGAAAAATGTGAATCTCACCTCAGTGAGGTTTATGGAAGTTTATACAAGAAAACACAGTTTTATTTTAGTCAAAGAAAGTAACCCTCATACCCATTGAGGTTTACTGATGCTAAATTTATACAATCGAAATGAGGTGTATTTGGCTTCCTTTTAAATACAAAATGCAGTCTTTTTACATATAAATCTTTGGTGGATGAAAACACGTTATAAACCCTTACAGAATACAAAAATATATAAGAAATGGCAAGGTATAACATGCAGTTTAGATGGAAAAATGGCATAGAATTTGGCAAGAATCACTATAAATTTAAGAATTTTACACTGATTGAAAGACCTGATTGTTTGATTACTTGTTAAACTTAGTGATATTATTTACACGTCGAGTTGGCTTCACTCTCCAATGTAGGTTATCTCGATAGAGGTGCTCCTCCACCCGCGCCGTCTTTATCTCTGGCTCTTGGGGGGTTTCCTCCTCTGCGTTGTCCACTGGAACCTCTTCGGGGACGGCTTCTTGGTTGATCCCGGCTCTCCAAGGATGGCATGGATTCGGCGTCTTCTAGTCGAACTGAGTGGGTGGGGCTCTGGGGTGCCTTTGACACTGTCGCCGGGGGACTGGCGGGTGTCATGTCCACCGAACTTCGGGCCAGGCGTCCCACCAGCTTCGTTCGGGCGATCTGAACCGGAAGACGGAGGGTGACCGGAGTGTGTACCGCCAACTTGCTCTTCACCTCCATGAGGGTTGGCCTTATTGAGGCATGCTCCTCCAGGTGTTGCATATGGCAACGGCGGTAATGCCTCTTGAGGTTATCCCGCCTCTTGTCTCTGTAGGAACACCTTCCACAAAGGAGCATCTCGGGAGGACCATGAATGATCTTTTTGTGTCGCCGGAGGCCCTGCGCAGTCCCAAAGGACCGATGGCAGGTGTAACACTCGAACCCCATTCCAGTGGGAAATACATCCTTGTACTCTGTCAAACGAGACTTCACCTCAGCATGGTAATCCTCACTGAGGTTTAACCTGCTCCGTTCAAAGTCATGTAAGTGCTTAGGCAGGTAGGCGTCAACTTTACCAGCACCGTTCTGACTAAACTGAACTACTGAATCAACCTCAGCGGTTTCCACAGTCCCAACCGTTGTACCCTTCTGCACTACCCGTGCCTCACCAGTATGAACCACCGACCCAGGCACCACGGCCTCATGCCCGGATGGTATTTCAGTTGTTCCTGAAACAACTACTCTGCCAGCATATGGCTCTCCTGAGCTACTTGTGCACTTCACTCGTTCTCCATTCAACCTCAATTCTAGGCTCTGGAAATCTAAGTTACCACAGGTTGGCAACAAGAAATCCATTCCAAGTATACTAGTACACTTGATATCAGCAAAAATTGCCTTGACCTGGTGGACAGTTTTCCCCACTTGTACTTCCACCCAGGAAACGCCCATTACAGCAAGCGAACTGCCATCCACCTGCCGAATGTTTGTCCCCTCTTTGGTAAGCACT
The DNA here is from genome assembly GCA_037783415.1 of Leptasterias polaris. Lineage (NCBI taxonomy): Eukaryota > Metazoa > Echinodermata > Asteroidea > Forcipulatida > Asteriidae > Leptasterias > Leptasterias polaris. Next base: position 4,581,272 of record JAZGTN010000102.1, read on the forward strand.
GGCCTTTGTTCTCTGGCAATTTCATGGTACACCGAACAACTAATGATTGTGTCGGTCGAACCCGAATCGACCAAAAACCGGCACTTAGTGCCTCTCACCACTCCATGAACAAACAACCCAAGTCTAGGCCGAAGGACAGAAAGGGATCGAGTAACCACTGCCTCTCCTTCCTCTGCCCCTCGCCTCTTCTTGGCTGTATCTAGTTCATCTTCTCTTACTCGCTTGGACCCTTGGTCACATTCAGCCTTTCCGCGGGCCCCTCGGTCGGCTGGTTTGGCGTTTCCCTGACGCCCATACCTCTTGCGAGGCTTGGTGCACTCCCTCAGGAAATGCCCCAGCTCTCCACAATTGAAACACTTCACGCCCTGAGTTTTCTTCATCTCGGGCCTCTGTGATAACCTTTGAGGTTTATCTGCCCCCTTATTCCACACTGGGCTTTTCTTGGTCAATTCAAACAATAGTTCAACAACCATGTCCATCTTCTTGACCTGTTCCTCAGCACTGTCCTCCAATCCCTGGAGACGATGCTCAGTGCCGCCAGAGTCAACGGCCCTTGCAAATTTTGCAGGCCTCCGTTCTTCCCTTCTTTGGCTTTCAACCTTTTCGATGCTTTCGGTTTCAAGAGCAGCCTGTATCGCTTCGTCCAATGACTTTGGTCGAGCCCGATAAATTCCTTCTCTGACCGCTTGACTGTCAACCGCATCAATGAAATGGTTCTTTCCGAGGCGCTCTCGTGCCTCTTCGGAAATCTCAGGGTAAGCCTTCACGGTCAAGTCTCGGACCACTTGACCCAACTCTTTAAGAGTTTCTTTGGCACTTTGTCTCCGGTGTCGGAGCTCTACCAAATAATTTTCGGCCTGTTGACCAGGGCCGAATCTCCGCTCTAAGAGCTTTACCAGTTCACTATAAGTAAACTTCTTTTTGGCTCCATCACCAAGGATCCGGAGCGCATCAGCCTGAAGGCTTGCGGCCAAAAACTCGGCTGCCTGCTCCTCATTCCACTGATTAACCTTTTTACAGGCCTCAAAGTGTCTGTGGTAATCATTCCACAACACCTTACCATTGTACCTGTCGGGGGTTATCGTACGGCGGCGTGCCCTTTCATCATGATGTTTATCTTGAGGTTTATCTTGAGGTTTACTCAAAACCTCATCACCCACCAACCTCTTTTCTCTCTCAAGTGGCCATGGACCCATGAGGTTTGTATCAACCTCACTTCTCAACTGACTACTTCTCTCCACAGTAGGACGAGACAAAAAGCTCAAAACCTCACTGTGCAAACCTCGTTGCCCGGCATCATCAACCTCAGTGCTAATAAATGGGTTTGTACTCGGACTAGGCTCTGAGAATGGAGTAGACCTCAATTGAGGTGTTCTACCAACCTGCCTTGTCCCCCTTTCAAGCAACTCAGGCGACATGCCAACATCGGCAACTTGCCTTGCCTTTAACGAGGCATACCCAGAGGTTTCCTCAGGCAAATTGAAAAACACATCAGAGTCAACCTCATCAGTGCCTTTTGGCTTTGCCTTCTTTTTCAGTGTCTCAACCTCAGCGGCGAGACGCTCTCTCTCCAATTTTAACCACTCATTCTCCATTCTGGAGCGACACAGTTCTTCTCGAAGAGGAGCCCGGTCAACCTTCCTTGAGGTGACACCATCTGACTCTCTTCTACTCATACTGAGGGTTACTCTTTCCCCAGTAACCTCAAACTCACGTTTCACAGAAATAAACCTTTTACACCAAAATTACAAAGTACAATTGCTCTTAAATCACCAAGGAAATCAAACTCAAAATCCCACTTCTGACACCATTTGTGGCGGGACACCCTCGAGTCAGCGACTAGGCCGATGAAGACCAGACACAACCCAGGGTGCTTATCCAACCCCAATAATATTTATTAACCTTATGCAAGGGTGAGCGGCTACCCAGACAAAAGGGGGGATAATAACGAACGGCGGCTATGCCTAGGGGCAGTTCGTTTGGTGGAAGTTTACCACCGATTGAGAATGATATTCCTAATAGCTAGAATCAGAGCAATCACCAGAAACCTCAATAAACCTCACAAGGATACTAGGTCTCCAATAACAGTAACAATGGTTTTATTCCTCATAAACGTTCAATGAATCACTCAACAATAATAGTAATTACACAACCAGGTAAAGATAATAAACCTCACCTAAATGTAATAAACCTCAGTAATACAAACAAGTATAGTAAGCAGCATAAACCTCAGTACAACATCAGTCGGCCCAGCGCTAAGAATCAGCCTTGCCAAACACAGGTATACCTCACACTGTATTATGCTAATAACCCTCACAGACTGGCAAGTCTGCACAATTGAAACTTCATGCGGATTACAATAACCCTCTCTAAAGAACTCGTCAGCGCTACGTCTCTAATAACCCTCCGGGTAGCCCGCACAGTGGTCGCAACTGAATCGTACCTCAGCCGTTCTACACCAACGTGTATTCAACGGCATACAACTCACACAACCTTCCAATGCTTCAGCCTTCCCCCGATAAAGGTTACACAATTCACGCTCTACAACTCCGAGCCTTACATTAACATAAAGTTTACTTATACAGTAAAACCCACCTCGCTATATCTCTCTCGCTGAACGTAGAAACACAACGGGTCACACAGCTCAACCACCAGCTAAAGATAACGCACACAGTAGCAGTGGGAACACGCAATTTGGTCTCAGCACAGTGCCAACGCACAGTTCACGGTCACAGAACTAGAACACTAACAGTAATAGAGCCACAGACTACACCAAAAGCACTAGACCAAATAAGCCCAATAAGACCAAAGACCAAAGAGAGCGAGAAACCCAGCGCTGCTCGCTTATAAGAACCCGCTAGCACCCCCCGCAAAGCACAATGCGCACTGCGTCTTTTGGTGCACTAAACTTCACCAAGTCTACCCCCTGTTCCGTCACAATATAATATTAGAAAAATAAAAAATCCTAAACCACATGATTGATTTTTATCATCTATACGTCAAAAGAAAGAACTCAAAAGACATCACCAACGCCACCAAGTGTGACCTCATTTGACATCACCTTCCGGTTCAAAACGGAAGTTGAAACTTTATATTTGAAAAAATCATAACTTCTAAACCAAATATTGGATTTTTACAATCCATCCATCATCTAAAAGGTCTTAATAAATTTATCACGCGCTACACAAATAGTGACCCCTATTTGACCTTTTATACGTTGCGAACCGGAAGTTGGTGTTTAATTTTAAAAAATTCAAAACTCCTGAACCAGGCATTGAATTGATAAGGTATAATGTTGTTACCTTTTCATTGAATCACTGTCCACGAACACCTTGTTTTTGTCACATGACAAAAACTGAAAGTCTTTTTTCTTCTCCTTCTTCTTCCACGGAACTCTTCTCTGGAACATAACTCAATATTGAAACTGAATTGAACCTTGAAACTCATCAGACAATTGAACATCAATACGAAGACGGCACAGTTGTCATGACGTCATGATGACGTCATCAGGTGTCGAATTACAAGGTTTTTAAAGTTGAAAAATTACCATTTTCTTTTTGCTGTATCTCAACGAATATGAAAGCTATGATGTTCAAAATTGGGCATCTGATAGAGCAAGACTGGGGCAACATTTGAAAAGTTAACGCCAAAATCGTACGACCTTAGCTTCCGGGTCGTTACCCTGGGTCGAAGTTCGCGTTCGGTTTTTTTCCTTCAAAAAACAACTTTCGAGCTTATCTACGGAATAACTCAAGATTGAGATTGATTTGAACGTTGAAACTCAACAGATAGTTGAATCTCAGTATCAAAACGACACAAACAACGTCTCGCACCAAAACTACAAGTAGGAATACATTTGCATTGATGTTATAAAAAGATACATTGCACACCCTCAGATAATCAATCACATAATTATAATATTTTTACAAGTCATACATCAGCTGAAAGGTTTTAATGAACTGATCAGGGTCTACACAAATGAAATCAGTTTAAACTTGGCTTCTTGTTCAAACCGGAGGTTGAAATTTAATTTTTCAAAGAAAAATAATTTCTCAACCACACATTTGATGTTTTATTTATTTATACGTCATTGGGTAGGTATGTAACAACTTAAGAAACGACACCCAACATTGACCATTTAACCTTGACTTCCGGTTAAAAAGGAAGATACAATTAATTATTTGAAAAAACCATTACTCCAGAACCAGGAATTAGTTGTTTATTATCTGAACGTCGTCAGATAAGGCTTTGAAAACATTACTAACGCTATAATTTGTGACCTGATGACATTGTCTTCCGGTTCAAACCGGAAGTTTAAATTTTATATTTGAAAAAAAATCATAACATCTGAACCATACATTTGATTTTTTCAATCTATGCATCATCTGAAAGGTCTTAATAGACTTATCACGTGCTACACAATATGCGACCTCGTTTGACCTTGACTTCCGGTTACAGTTGGAAATTGATATATAATGTTTGGAAAAAAAATCCTAAACCACATGATTGATTTTTATCATCTATACGTCAAAAGAAATAACTCAAAAGACATCACCAACGCCACCAAGTGTGACCTCATTTGACATCACTTTCCGGTTCAAAACGGAAGTTGAAACTTTATATTTGAAAAAAACATAACTTCTAAACCAAATATTGGATTTTTACAATCCATCCATCATCTAAAAGGTCTTAATAAACTTATCACGCGCTACACAAATAGTGACCCCTATTTGACCTTTTATCCGTTGCGAACCGGAAGTTGGTGTTTAATTTTTAAAAATTCAAAACTCCCGAACCAGGCATTGAATTGATAAGGTATAATGACGTTACCTAGTGTTACTCTCCACGAACACCTTGTTTTTGTCACATGACAAAAACTGAAAGTCTAGTTTTTTCATTATTGTCGTTATTCCTTTAGCAGCGGCCGGTCATCAAGCCGGTCATTAATTGAAGACCGGCTCCCCTCATTTGTATTATCACTGACAAAAAACTTTTTACAAAAAATATTTCAGAGTTTTTATTTTCCTTTCTCCTTTTTTTTAAAAGGCTCACCCATGTTCGAGGGCCATTCCTTAGGCTGCTCAACTTCAGCTTGACACATACTTTCTTTATGTATGCAACTTATTAGGAACTAGACTATAATGACCAGTGAAAGTTAACAGCACCGTAAATAAAAACATGTTTATGCTTTGCATTTTGTTGGAAAACAGTTGATTTGCACAATGTGCGTAACAATTATGTTGTTTAGGTGATGTTAGCACGCATACCGCCCGCAGGCGCCCTGCATATTACTCCGTATACCGCCCGCAAACGCCTTCGCAGTAGTTTAAAAATAGCACATTTGTTTTCATCCTGGTAGATATTGTAGGCGATGAGAAAAACATTACCGCTCCAGTTCACAACATCGATATCACTTACTTCGAGTTGTTATCAAAGTAGGAAGGGGCTTACGCTTATGTCTTCACCAACGAAAATTGGTTCGACAAGGAGGACAACATTATTGTTGACCAGAAGTAAGTTTATTCATCCTTAAAGACTATCTGATAAGTTTAGCTGTTGGGTGCGTTTTGTGTGTTTCACTTGTGCAAGATGGAGCAAGTTCGGGTGCTAACCTTTCGTAATTTTGCCAAGAAAATCACTCACGCGTTCAGCCGATTGACTCGGCAAATATCTCGACCAACTTGGCGACAACGTGTCGGAGATTTTAAAAAAATGTATTGATCCAAAACGACATCTTGACAAAGTGACATAAATTTGTTAGCTGACTAGAGAAACAGTGCTCCGGTACTAGGTTGATCCAGTTGGACTAGCTTCAACAATGCAGCGTTCGAGGGACATCTAGATCGACTGAGGTTAAGTCTGGTTGACTCTGGCCAGACACCCGAACTTTCTGAAGGGTGAAAATCTTTGGCTGGTTACGGGAACACCCAGGACATCGAACATGTCAAAGAAAACCAGAAACAAATCCGGCCAGGTTGATTAATCAACCCCAATAATATGTATTAACCTTACACAAGGGGTAAGCGGCTACCCAAACAAAAAGGGGACAATAACTAATAAAACAAAATAAATAAAATAAAAAATCAAATAGAAATAAAATCCCATTTGATAGACAAATTTAATTAAAAAAAGTCTACCCCCAAAAATCCAACATAATACTAATAACAATTCATATTCGCCTCCATGTTTATAATGCTTCGCAATATTTCTTCCGTTTTTCACTCTCCTTGGTACCGCTCTGTGCAAAACCATTATCGTTCATTAATACATTCTAAGTGGACTAAAGTCTCTAAGTCATCAACACGAAACTGTGATCCAGTAGACTTTTACCTAAACGGGTCTCAAAACTGCCATTTCACAATATAGAGGTGGCATGATTTTGATAATTGGGTGGGTGGATACCAAAACACTTTTGACAGTTCTGATTCTAGATCTTATTGGATGTGTGGGTTCTTTGAGGAGTTCCGTTATTTCATTCACCAGAGACTGCATGTTCACGAAGATGTTGCAATCTGGAACGATGATGTCCTTTGATTCAAAAAAGATCGTTGCATTATAGTAAAAACATGAAGTCAAAAAGTAGTAAACAAAAACAGCGCCCTCTCGTGTTGGCAAAAGTTCTTGAACGATGATACAGATTTAATAATTATAGTTATTTTGATAAAATTTGTTTTTATTTTCTATAGGTGTTTGTTGATCTGGCGTTGTATTGGGGACGGATACAAGCTGTCCCTTTTGATGGCCACCTCCAATATTTAATTCACGTTCCAACAAGTTCACTGGTTCCGGATTTTCTTCCCTAAATGATGATGTGGACTTCGGAACTTCAAAGTGAATTTACACCAATGCTATTTTTTTTGTATTCTTCGAGAAAATTTAGATTTGTGGTTAATTAAAATGAAACAATTTGAATGAAGTCACTTTACTTTAACAATACATCAAATATTCTACCATCAGAAATCAACAGTTTACAATTGTTAATCAACTTCTTCAATGAAGACCCTTGACTATTCAAATTGTAGTGGCATGTTATGAAGCTGTGGTACCAGACTTGTTACCCTTGGCCAAACACATTTTAACACACCTGAAGAATGACACACAAAAATCAATTACAAAACGACCATTTGTTTGACTTTGCAATTCTCGGGCGAATCGTCAAACGAAGAACAATTTGTTTTGAAATCAAACCTTTGTTTTAAAATATGTCTAATGACAAAATCTCAACTACAAAAATACTCATTTCAACTTTTGAAGTAACAAATTACATGTTCCCCCATCACATCGTGAAAATCTAGCCTATGTATAAATCCCCCATATGTGTGCAATGAATATAGTTATACATTGTGGGCATAAAAAACATTGGGGGAAAAGAAAAACATGTTTATGTGATGAAATCCCTTCTTTAAAGGTATTATACAGGATTGGCAGAGCTGACAAAATAATCACAGACAGTGTTTATGTTTTGTGCAATCAACCACATACATGAAATAACAAACCTGTGAAAATTTGAGCTCAATTGGTCATCGAGGTCACGAGAAAATAGTGAAAAGATGGAGCGAATCTAATGGCATGAAAATCAACATTGTCAAGTCAAAGGTCATGCACATGACACGCTCCAAAAAACACTTACTCTACCTCACTACACACTGCATGGTTTAGAGCTTGCAGTCACACCAACCTACAAATATCTTGGAGTGATCATCAACAACACCCTCACCTGGACCGACCACGTTGATGCTGTTGTCAAAAAAGCAAACAAAACTCTTGGTTTTATATGGCATGTCGCAGGGGGATCATCCACAGAGGCACTCCTATCACTTTACCGATCCTTAGTTCTTCCAGTGCTAGAATATGGTCTGCCTGCCTGGTCCCCTTACACAGCAGCTATGTCATCCCAATTGGAAAGAGTGCAAAGGAGAGCTACCAGGATGTGTCTCAAGCAACAAAGAGGTGTCATGTCATATGATAATAGACTCAAATCACTGAACCTGCTAAGCTTAGATGCCCGGAGAAACAGACTAACTGTTCTATTTACCATGAAATGTTTATTTGGACAAGTCAAATGCTCTGCAGTTACTTCCCTCACCCAAATCAATACCCGTCACTTGGACACTCTGACCTTCAACCATCACTTTGCCAGAACTCATTGCCTGAAGAATTCTCTAATTCATTCTTTCCCTCGTATCTGGAGTAGCTTGCCAACCGCCGTTAAGAACTCGGTCATTCTTGACTCTTGGAGGGGTTTTAACAACCAACTGTCCAGTTATTTCAGTAATGATGTTTAATGCTAATCCTTTTTATTGTATTGGATTGTATTTGATTTGATATGTTTTGATTTGATTTGATCTGTATTGATTTTTTCCCCACTTAATGGTTATTTATTTATCTATTTATTAATTTATCTTTTGTTTGTTTGATTGATTTATTTATTATATTTTTTATTTATTTATTTATCTGTTTGTTCATTTAGCTACTTATTAATTTATTTATTTATTCATTCGTTCGTTTTTTTGTTTATTATTCATCATTTATTTATTTATTTATTTCATTTATTTATTTATTTATTTAATGATTCCTTTATTTATTTATTTACTCAATTATTTATTCATTTATTTATTTATTTACTTCTTTCTTTCTTTCTTTCTTTAGTTAATTCTTTCTTTCTTTCTCTCCCCCTCCCCCCCTAGATAGCAGCCTGGCAGCGCAAGGGGAACAGTGTTCTCCCATCACAAGCTTTGATTTTTACTTCATATGTTCAAGATTTGCCTGTTTCAAGTATTTACTGCTATGGACTCGGTAAGCTTAAATTTTGTTTTATTATTCATTTTGTCAACCATAATATTCCTGTGTTTCTTTGGAATTTAATTTCTAAAGTTGTATTTTTGGAAATATCTTTTGTTTTAAACTCAGTTTGGATTTAATTTTTAAGACTGTGTGTTTCTTCTTAAATTTGATTGAAAAAAACTGTATTTTGATCAATTGTATTTCTTGTTGTTTTATTTACACAGGTTTTAAAGCCATTTTGATTTTAATTTTGTAACCTTCTTTGGCACTGTGTTTTGTTGTTTTTAGTGGTTTCTATAAATTCTTTTTTCTTCAAGTATTCTGGGTTTAGTTCAATAGTTTAAATTATGGTCTTGGTTTAGAGTTTACTTAATTTGTTGCTATATTTCGATCACTGGTTTTGCTTTTGGTCATCGCCTTATCCCTTTCAGTACCAACACATATTGGCTACTTATGCCATGGTGACCAGAGACATTTCCTTGACATGGCTACCTGGAGACCAACACTATTTTGCAAAGTTTCAGGTTACAGCGCCCTCACAAGGCAGATTGGGGTTAGCCTACATGTAGGTCCTAGTCACATAATGCAAGTTGAGCAAGCAATAACATATTACTGTTTCCTTTGGCATATTGCCTTGGACTAAATCATTGCCTTTAACATATATTTGAGGTATGGTATTATGACCACTAAATACACAATTGAGTAGTTTAAATGTTGAAGCTAAACATTTGTCAAGTAGCTGTTCATACCAATCTGCATGAGACATATTTTTGAAACGTTAAATAAACATATGGTTTTAATAAATTACTTTTGAAACAGCATCCCCCCCCCCAAACCCGCCCAAAATTAAATAACAATTGGTTGAGCCTCACAGATACTGGGAGTTGGTGACTATACCCATGTTGATCAATTGGTTAAGGCGGCCATTTAGATTGTTGGCAAATTATGAATCGTCCAAAATAAAAAAGAGAGTAAATTAATTTTTTAGGAAGCACCCCCCCCCCCCCCCCCCCAACCCGCTCCTAGGATAGGACATTAAATATAAACAAGAGAGTTTGGATTACGCACAATATGACTTATAAATAAATGACTGGTAAAATCAATCGTTTTATTTATTTCTACATTTAATGACAAAGAAGGAACTGACATAAAATTACATTAAATATTGCCCATTTGTAAATGTCCGCCAAGCAATTTGGTTTTGGTCCGTATCTCCGTCTATGAGCCTCACATACATAAATTATAATTGCCATGGTGGTTCAGTCGCTTTAAAAAGGCGGCCATTTTGATTATTATAACATTAAAAATAACAAAGAGAAGTTTGATTAAGCACAATATGAACGTTACTCGAACAAAATAACTCATAAAATTTATGTTTTACCTATCATTAACCAATATGTCAAGAAGGAACTAACAAAAAATATTTCCAAAGTGCTATACTTGTTTTTTCTACGTACCATCCTCCCCCCCCCCCCCCCAGCCTCAATGTTGGAAACTTGAATGTATTAAGGATCCAGGAACCCAACAAGACACATAATTAAGTAATTGCATCAGTCGGTTAAGGCGGCCATTTTAATAATAAAAATGGCCGCCAACCAATTTGGTTTTGGCCCGTAACATAAAATATGGCGAGGTTTTCAGGATGCAGGAACCCAATGAAACCAAATACAAACAATGTGGTACAGTTGCTTAAGTCGGCCATTTTGATTAATGTAAAATTTGTTTCTGAAACCTTAAATAAACATAATGTTTTAATACATTCCTTTAGGATTGCACATTCAATAAACAGAAGAGAGTTTTGATTACGCACAATAGGAACTGGACAAAAATTACTCCTCAAATCAAATTTACACCTATCATGAAGCAATATGTAAAGAAGGAACTAACATTACATTTTGCCAAAGTGCTATACTTGTTTTTTCTAAGTACCATCCCCCCCTCCCCCCCCCCCCGCCTCAATGTTGATTGTTGGCAGGCATGCGATTGTGGGATTCAACATTGTAGCGGGGGCGGGGGAGAGTATTCAGAAAGTTTATAAAATTATTCGTTTGGTGTGGAAATTCTCCAATAATGGTATAACCGCTTTACAAATTTTTTACATAATTAACTTAATAGTTGAATTGTTGACCTAATTTATCGCTTGGTGTGGAATTTTTCAAAGCATGGTATAACACACATTGGCTTGATACACTGCTTACAAATCGTGCGAGTTTGTTTCCGATTAGAGGTGGAACTGCATACAACACAGTCACGTTTCTTCCCGTCAACATTCGGACCTGGAAAATGCTGAGTTGAAAGGGCGTTTGAAGCACTTGACACTTTACGGGCATTATTATTATTATTATTATACGTTTTATTTAATCACGGTAGGACCCATTCAACCCAAGGGTTGGTTTTCAAGGGGCCGTGAGTATACAACTAAACATTAACACGTTAAAACACATCAATAAATTGTATAAACACATCAATATTTGTATTAAATAGAATGCGAAACATGAAATAATTATAAAATTAGTAAAAAGTAAAAAGGACATTCAACTATACACTCTGGTATTTTAAATAGAAAATTAAAAGGTAATTATTTAGACATAATAAAATAATAAGAAAACATATTACATAACAAAAAAAAAAAAAAAAAAAAAAAAAAAAAAAAAAAATTACATTCTAGGGGTAGTGATTTTGCTTTTGAAATGCTTAATGGTTTTTGCAGTTTGTGTTTCGATGGGCAGAGAGTTCCATGTTAGAGCACCCCTGTAAGTGAAGGTTCGTTTGTAAGATTCTGTTTTTGGTTGAGGTACTGATAATGACAGGTGACTTCGCCTCAGATTATAGCCCGTGTTTTTATACGAGTATTTGCCACTCAGGTATGGTGGCACACGGTCATTTAGAATTTTGTACATCATAACTGCATCGTGGATGCGTCTCTTCTCACTCAGAGTAATCCAGCTAAGCTCATTTAAATTGACACTACTTGGCACACTCCAGTGAGCATTCAAAACAGTACGTGCACATCTGTTTTGGAGTTTTTGGAGTTTAGCTTTTAGCGTCATGCCACAATTTCCCCATACCACATCACAGTAATCGAAGTGAGGGGAAACAATGGCATTGTGCAAAAGTTTGGTGGTCTTAGTTGGAATAACGTTTCTAGCTTTTTTTATCACATGCAGGCCTGTTAGTACTTTTTTCCGTACATGTTCGATGTGATTATTCCAAGACAGGTTTTCATCAACAATTACTCCAAGATGTTTACATGAACGCACACGTTTAAGTGGAATCCCATTTATGGTTACATTCATTTCAATGTTGGTGATGCTTCTTAGTCTCGACCGTGTACCCAGCACAATAAATTCTGTTTTCTCAACATTTAGACTCAGTCTATTTGTGTCGAGCCATTTTCTGACCTGAACCATGTCATCATTGATTTTAGAGACAAGGTCTGTCTCGTTTTTGCTGGCATAGTACAAGGCCGTATCATCAGCATACATGCTCACTTTACAGTGAGATACATGTGAAGGCAGGTCATTTATATAAATGATAAATAACAGTGGACCAATAATGGATCCTTGTGGGATTCCACATTTAACTGGGAGGGGGCTAGAGTTATTCCCGCCTACAGCAGTGAAATGGGAGCGACCTTTAAGGTAACTGGTAAACCATTTAATTCCTATTTCATTAACTCCATAACACTTTAGTTTTTTAATTAAGATATCAAGGTCGACCGTATCAAATGCTTTTTTCAGATCAAGCATGACCACTCCAACTAAATCACCATTATCAAAACTACTCAACCAGTCATCAGTGATGTTAATAAGAGCTGTAGAGGTGGAATGTAACGGACGAAATCCGGATTGATTCGTGTGGAGAAGCTGATTTTCATTTAAATAACCATAGAACTGGTTGAAAACAGCTCTTTCGAGTATCTTAGAGAAAACTGGAAGTACTGAAATCGGTCTGAAATTACACGGCTCCTTTATATCACCCCCTTTATGAATTGGGATGACTCTTGCTGTTTTCCAGTTCCGTGGGAATTTACCCGTATCAAGCGACAGATTGACCAAATATGCCAGTGGACCAGCAATCACATGGGCAGCTAGTTTGATCAGCTTAGCGGGACAGTTATCACATCCAATAGCTTTAGCAGCCGATAATTCACGTATATACTTTAAAACAAAGCTAACGTTCACTTGCTTAAGGTGGAATTCACCACTGACTTTAGCATTCAGCTTACTCATTGGTGGATCATTGCTAGCAGGTATTTGAGTGGCAAGGTTTGAACCAACATTAGAAAAATAATCATTAATTACCTCAGCGATAATTGTGGGCTCTGAAATTTCTTCACCTGTGTTGGATCGAATGCTATCAATATTACAATGATTACATTTACTTGGAATGAGTTGCCTCAGATGTTTCCATATTTTACCACTGTCACTGTTGCTGGACTTGATGGCTTGATGAAAATGATTTTTCTTGTTGCGTTTGATTTGTGCATTAACCTGGTTTCGCTGAGTCTTATAGGACTTCCAGCATTCAGCATTCTTAGAAGTGATGGCAATCTTTTTCATATGATCCCTTTGGTGGATCAGTTTGACGATATCTGAATTTAACCAAGGTGAAAGGGCTTGCCTGACCCTTTGTTTTTTACAAGGAGCATGCTTGTTACAAACTTCTAGAAAGAGTTTTTCAAATGTTTCAAGCGCAGCATCAATGTCATTTATATTAGCAATACAATTCCAATCAACCTTGGACAGATCATACATGTACATCTCCTCATTCAGCTTCCCATAAGACCTAGAGGTCCTGTAAATGTGGCTTTTGGTATTTACATTATGTCTACCCCATATAACATAGATCATTGAGTGGTCACTGAGTCCAATGTGAATAACACCACTCTCTGTAACTTTTGACTTGTTTGTAGTAAAGATTACATCAATAAGGGTCGATGAATGTTCCACTATTCTGGTCGGCTCATTAATAACTTGTTCTAGATGAGCATTTTCACATAACTCAACAAGTCTTCTGGTATAACAGGATGGTTGTGGGCTGAGTAGGTCACAGTTAAAATCGCCCAAAAAGAAGACATCTTTATTCTCACCTTCAGTAATACCAAGAATATGTTCGATGCTATCAAATAAATCAATGGTAGAATTTGGGGGTCTATACCAAGTTAAGACAACAATAGGTTTAGATTTACCCTGAGTTAACTCGACTGCTATAAGTTCCAATTGATCAGTCATGAGATCATTCCTGATTTTGTGGTTAACCATAGCCTTGCTTACATACATTACCACCCCACCACCGTTCCTATTACGGTCATTCCTGTATATATGGAAGTTATCTACAGCCATTTCATTATCAGAAATGAGTTCATCAAGACGAGTTTCTGAGAACGCTATCACATCAAGTGGTTGTTTCTGTAACATCAATCTAACTTGCTCAATGTTACTCGGCAAACTTCTGATATTCAAATGTGCTAATTTGAGGCCTTGTTTATTGTTTAAATTAGACAATGAGTCATACGTTCTATTTGGTTCTAAACTGTTTCGGTTGTCGTTTAATACCTGTTGAAGTTCATTTGTTTCATTCGTTGGTGTCGTTGCCATTCTTCCTCCTGTGATGGTAGTGGTTTCTTTACAGGATGATGTTTGTTCCGACTCTTCTGGTGGTGATGGTGAAAACCCTGGTGGTTAGGTACACCAAGATTACTGTTGCCACTGTAGCCATAGTGTTTGTGTAATCTGCTGATAGATTGCGTGACAGAAGGGTAGTTATCAGTAGTTTGAATGGCAGAAGATGTCTTCTGTGTCTGTGATCTTGAGGTGGGCGGGGGCGAATGAAATCTGGTATTGATAGGAACAGGGTTGTCTGTGATCTTAATCGGTGGATAACCCCGTAGATGTCTAATGAAGTTACGAGCAAATACTGTAATGCCGATGCTCCCAAGATGGACCCCATCACGGGCAAGGAAGCGTTCCGTAATATTGTCGTTATTGATGAATTTCCAATGATGTGAAGAGCAGATTTGTCTAATGAGTTCATTTGCAGACACTATTTTGTCATGTTCACTCTTGTTCTCTGGATATCTGTGTATGATGGACGATATTGTGATGTCGTAGATGCTGGTACATTTATCTTGTGCCATTTTGCACAGAGACTCAATTTTGTTTGATATTGTTTCTGAATCATCTCGGGTATTGTTTGTACCGACGTGGACAATAAGTTCAGATGTCTGAAGTTGAATGGAACCATCTAAGATCATTGTCGACACATCTTCGATTTTAGCCCCTGGACTAGAGATGACTTTGATATTTTTAGACTGGCTCAGTCTATGTCCTTTAATACGCTTAATCATCGAGTCACCGAGAAGGGTTATATTTTTAGTAGACACTTCATTGAACTTTGTTGTCTGTTTAGCTCTGTATTCGTTGACTTGATGATTGAAAGATGCATTTGGTTTTGTCGTAGTGGTTTTCTTTGGAGATGATTTCGGTTGATGAGGGTTGGAGGGAGTCAAATTTACACTAGAATCAGTATCAATCAACTCTTGGTAGTATTGGTCGATCAATTCCTCGGCCGTTAGCTCCAGCTCCTGTGATCCATCTTGATCTCCCAACACATCAAATCGATTTGAACAGGTAACAATAGGTTGCTGGGTTGCCTTTTGTAGTATCGATTTCTTTTGATAAGTACTTGGGCTGGCAACCTTAAGTTGCCTATTGTTGTTAACTACTGCCCATGGATGTTCGTGGACGTCTTCTTTGTCTGTGGTATTTCTGCGGCAAGATGACTGTGTTGCTATGTGACAACAGTGCTGATGCTCCTGGTTTTCTTTGGTCAGTAGTGCAATGGCGGTCTGCAGATTTAATCGTTCATGTTCCAATATTTGGTTTCTTGACTCCAGCTCGGAGTTGGCAATCAGCTGGGTACTCATATTCCTGATTTCATTTCTAAGATCCTCGATGGAGTTTCTTAAATCCTGTATGTCGGGGTTTAAGACGGGAACTCGATAAATATCATCATTAACAGAGATAATTTTGTTTGTTTTTCCATTTGGGTCAGATGGGTTGTTGTTTTGAGGAATCAATGTATCCACATTGGAACTTGGTGGTTTTGGTTTACATGAAGACAGACAGGCCTTGGTGAACTGGGTTGTTCTCGAAGCTTGAAATAAGTGCCTCTATCACCTTGACCCGAAAATCCAAAGTAGACAAGCTCTTGTTTGTATGGATGCTGTTGTATACGACATTAGCATTGAGCAAACATATGTCTAGGATTGTAATAAATACACGTTTCCACCATTTGAATGTTTTGTGGGTATGAGTATAGTACGTGCATAATTGTCCTGCCAGATCCGTGCCCCCCATGTATTTATTGTAATCCTCGACTATGCACGGTTTTTTGATATGACGAAATCCTGTTGAAGTTTTCCGGCTCCGAATCTTTTTACTAGTGACACTGCAATCGCCATAGTTTGAGAGGAGAGTGACACGTTTTGTGTCCTGCCACATAACGCATAGTTGGCCTGCTTTCTGAAAAAATTTGGGATCTGCACCGCTTTTCATAGGAAATTTCTTGGAGTTTGCTACTTCGGGTATCCCTAGGGTGGTATAGCGCACAGTTCCACAAGCTCCGAATCCTAGCTCAGACAACTTGGAGAACAGAGCCGGGCTAGTAAACCAATTGTCCATGTAGATGCAATGTCCTTTATTTTCGAGTCCCTGCAAAAGGTTCAATACTATGTTGCCTGGTGCCCCTATTTCGGATGGATGGTTTGTCTCAGGATCACTTATAGAGGACTGTCCTTGTGGGCACCTGGGCTGCGATCCTTTGAACAACTCCCAGGCACATGTGTACCCTGTGTCGGATTCGTTCAATGAGAAAGATTTCAATCCCCATTTTGCGGCTTTTCTTGGCATGTACTGCTTGAAGCTCACCCGTCCTTTGAATTTGACCATCGTCTCGTCCGGTGAAAGGCTTCGTCCCGGCTGGTACACCCGGAGGAATGATGGTAGTACAATGTTTAACAGTGGCCGTAATTTAGCAAGTTTGTCACGGGGAGAGTCGCCCTCGACATCTCTGTTATTGGCGAGGTGAAAAAATCTTAGGATTGCAGTAAATCGGTTACGAGCCATGGTTGCTGAGTACAGGGGACTTCGTAGAATTTCAGACCTGGACCAATGCATGGAGTAACGAGGCCTTTTGTTGATTCCCATGCAAAGAAGTAGGGCCACGAATGCCATCATTTCAGGTACATCAGTTGGTCTCCATGCACACTTTTTTTCTGCCCCCGCTCCCAATATGTGTTCAGCATAACGATTAGTCTCTAGTACCATCATCTGCCACACTGCTTCACAAAAGTACAGTTTGAAGATTTGTATGGGGGAGAACGAACTGAAGTCTTCTGTAGCCCCGGTGTTTGCTGTAAATTTAACAGGCGGTCGCCGTGTGTAACAGTTGGCTTCACGTCATCCACACCTGAAATTCGGCTTTTTTTTTGTCTTCTTACCCTTCTTAGAACAGGTTAATGTTGCTGTTGATGTCGAGGCCCTCGGCTCTGTATCCTCACTGTCTTCTGACGTCTCCGAGTCCTCAAGTGGCGATTCCTCGTCAGATGACATTTCTGAACCACTGTCTGCGAAAATTTCTTCCAAAATTTTATCATTTTCTTCGGCCATGTTGTCAGAATGATCTCCTACTGAAGAATGCGTGGGGGACGCTTAACGATACCGCTTAAATTTTAAAACTTGCGACGCTTCAGTGCAGGGTACACGCGGCCATCTTGTTACCAAGGGGATGGACAAAAGGCGATTGAGGGGGCTATTAACATTTTGATAACTTACTTTTGGTCGATGTGCCACAGAGGCTCATTGGTCACCGAGAGTGCTAATAATTCCGTGCCATACGGGCTCATTGGTCACCAAGTGGAATGTTGTTTTGAGCCGCTATGGCACGGCGGTACTGAAAGGGTTATAATCAATAAAGTTATTTTTATTTTTTGCTTGTTGAGAAACCTACATTTTGAGTCGCTGTCCTACTTTTTGCATTTCCTCGCGTCTTAACCCTATTCGATCCCTAGATTAATTGAGTTTTTCTGAAGTGAGTTTCCCCAGCTTAGTTTTATTTAGTTTTATTCAAGCGGTCCATTTTTCCGGGTTACATTTTTCCTCAAGGAACCCAAGTTGAAGCCTTCCACAACGCATCTGGAACTCTCTACCACATAATCTAATCTTAGATCTTGTCTTTGTACCAAACAATTTAAATCACTTCTCAAAACTTATCTTATGTCACAGGTTTTCAAGGAATAATTTAGTTGTATCTGTTTCTTTTGTTTGTTTTTTGGTTTACTGCGCCTTGAACACCCAGCAGGGTGGATATGTGCGCATAACAAGTCTTTATTATTATTATTATGCGAGAATCAAGTATTGAAGACGAGCTAAATAAAAATATCTGGGGCGTCACGTATACTTTTTAAATTAAAAAACAAATCCTGTGGAATTTTTTTTTCATAGAACTCGGGGAAGTATTGTGTGCTTAATGCACATCGGTGTAAGGGTAACAAATATTATTTATTGTTTTTGTCAAGAAAACCGATCAGTTCATAAAACATAAAACTTTTTATTCAAATAAAAGTACAAGCAACAATCGACAGAAATAACCTTAGAAACTAAAAAATATACCTTGCACTGGAACCTTCAAGAATACACAACTTTAAAAAATCAACAAACCTTGAGGCAGTCCTCAAAGACATTTGTAAAGTTTAGTTCTGCTATCTGAACTCTGGAGTAGGACGACTGTTCTTTTAGAATGAAACTAACATACTTTGACAATAGAGTAAAAGCTGCAATAAAAGTATTACTGTGGCACAATGAAAACTTTAATCTATCACAAATTGAATCACTTAAAAAATGAAATAACAATTAGCTAAAAGTATACAACCTTGATTTTCAAAATAATACATTCAGCAAAACAATACAAAGACAGTGCTTATAAATATATTTGTTTTCCTCAAAATTGAACAAGTTAACTCATCTCATAAAATTGGAGGAAAGCGTTAATGTATTGTAAATATTTAAAACCTTGACTCACTCAATATTGATAATCTCAAACGTTAGGTCATGATACAAAATTATAATATCTGTCTACAGTTAGGCTAATGGCGAGTTAAACAAAAATATTCTAGCATATGTTATTCAGCTGTTGTTTAGTGGCTAACAAAATAAGGACATCAGTTTGCTAGCTGTTACTTTGACAGTTAGAGTTGGTTTATACCAACATAATCACAAGTGATATTTATTCTGCTGAATCACAGGTGGTATATCCTCTACAGAAGAGTTCGTGTA
This sequence comes from Leptasterias polaris, assembly GCA_037783415.1. Taxonomy (NCBI): domain Eukaryota; kingdom Metazoa; phylum Echinodermata; class Asteroidea; order Forcipulatida; family Asteriidae; genus Leptasterias; species Leptasterias polaris. The sequence continues at coordinate 4,600,393 of JAZGTN010000102.1, forward strand.
TCCTTTTTTAAAAGAGCCGACGCCCGGTTTTGCTTTGAAGAAACTGGTTATCACACCAAAGTTTTTCTCACAATGTGATTGCCTCTGCAGATTCGTGTATGCCTTGTAACTGAAATGAGAAATTGTTTTAATGTTGTGAGTATTATTATCAATATAATCAAATAGTCAATGCAACTCTCTATAGTTAAAGGTATTATACAGGATTGGCAGAGCTGACAAAATAATCACAGACTGAAATAAATTGACTAGGAATGCCAATCGTTTAGGTTGCGTGGTGTCATAAGTTTATTCAACTTTCGGTAGTTTCACAAGTGCATGTAGCATAGGCCGGTGGATACACAGAATTCAAGTCAGCCGACATGGAGCTCATGAATAATAAGAATTAAGGGTCACTGTCGGGTCGTGAACTATCAATATTAAGCACCATTGGTGATCGGTTGTACTGACTTCGGTAAATTCGTCTGCAAAAACATAACACATGGAATGAGAACGGTGTATGCAGCTCTTTAAACCTAAAAGGCGTCTATTTCCGACACCTAAAATAACGTGGAGTCTCCAGGGTTTTAAACACCCTCAAAATTATGTCAAAAGAACTTAAAACTACTTGCTTTATAATCACAAGGAATCATTAATAATCAATATAACATGAAACATCATCAAGAAATATCAAAGAGTAATATTATTAAGGAAATCATAACGCTTACCATCCAAAACACAGCCCGCTATTTTGCTGTCATCCATGCCTCGCTGCTCGCAACACAACCGCGCGGTGGCGCTATTCAAGTTAGCCTATTCGCAACACAGACAGTGTTCATGTTTTGTGTAATCAACCACATACACGAAATAACAAACCTGTGAAAATTTGAGCTCAATTGGTCATCGAGGTCACGAGAAAATAGTGAAAAGAGACCTTATGTGTTTTCTGTTTTTCAAACATCGAGTTTATTATCGCGCGCGATAAAAACTATTGTTTTACTCATTTCTCAGAAACGATACCATTTTAGGCAGAAATATTTTAAGGAACCCTTTCTACCATTACTTACTTTAAATCATGTAAGTTATGTGTGAATCTGTGAACATTTGTGTTTTTCGATCTTACCAATAGTGTACAGGGCCTTTAAGCACCATATGGATGATCATTGTATTTCAAACAAACAAAAGTTGTTGCACTTTTTACGGGATTGGATGGTTTTATGATATTTTTTCCAACTACCTTTGGAGATTTTTCTTCCTCTTCCTCCTTGAAAATAATAACAAATGTCAACATGGGATTGTCTTTGGCCTCCCCAGGCTCCAGTTCACCACTTATTAGTGTCGGATGTCCTGTAAATTGTGGAAAGTAATGTTATTAAAAAGTACCCAGTTCTAGACTATGGGTAGTCAGTCTAAACGTTTTGATAAATTTACACAGTTTTATTGTAATTCATAGGGACCTACCTTATATATTTATGCAGTTTTCAAGTACCCTTTTGTCCCCTTGGAGACCAACTTAGCCTTGTGTCGAGGTGGTTCTAAAACAAAAGTCTCTCCTCCAACTATGCATATGCATCCTTTAAAAAAAAGATAAAATAAAACAATGAAAGTTAAACAAAGTTGATGAATACTACTAGTCCAATCCTCAAGCAAAGCCCTCGACATGGTGGTAGCCCACTGACTTGTTGTTGATGCAACAATGAGTACACATGTAATACACATCACCACTAGTTTATCACTCACTACTGCCCCCCGTTTTAATTTATGTAATTTCATTGCATTTAATGTAAGAAGTCAGAATCACATAATGTATTTTCCTTCAGAAAAATATAACTACTTTATTCATATTATTAGTTGTTAAAATTTTAAAAAAATGATCTAAATAGTAAAAACATTACTTGAAAAAAAATACACCAACAAATTATTCAAAAGAACAGTGTATTACAAAAATACAGTGCATCAGCATGATCAGCATATTCAGCAAATGGAACTTTAAATTTAATCTGTAGTGTTAATTAATAGTGATATTAATACTAGTGTTGTGTTAACTAGTATAATATTAATAAAACACAATTATTGAGTAGGATTATAAAAAACAGTGCACAACTTTGGTGACTGCCAATTAACAACAAAATTCAACCAAACAGGTCCTACTTGACAAACATTATCCGATTAATTAATGCCATGAAGTGTAATTATAGCAAATCTTCATAAGTTATTGGGGAAAAAACAACAACATTGTTTTCACGAATTAGATGCAGCACTAAGTTTATCGGTCACTATCCGTCATTTGAAATGAAGTAAACTACATGTACGTAGCTACTAGCTACCATCAAGAATAACATTTTATAACGTAACTTACCAAAATGTCATTGAAATAAATTGGTCTCCTTCTCGGGTGGTGATGTATGTGGGCACTGTTGATAGAGGAATGTTCTCTAAAGAGCTAAATTTGTCAAGTTTTGTAACTGTAACGGAGGATTTTAAATGGCTGCCGCACGAAACCCATCATGAAACGACAGTTGACCGTACACATGTATATTGTACACAGGTGTACAGTGTACATGTACTGTGGCGGAACACCCTCGAGTCAGCGACTAGGTCGATGAAGACCAGACACAACCCAGGGTGATTATCCAACCCCAATAATATTTATTAACCTTATGCAAGGGTGAGCGGCTACCCAGACAAAAGGGGGGATACTAACGAACGGCGGCTATGCCTAGGGGCAGTTCGTTTGGTGGAAGTTTACCACCGATTGAGAATGATATTCCTAATAGCTAGAATCAGAGCAATCACCAGAAACCTCAATAAACCTCACAAGGATACCAGGTCTCCAATAGCAGTAACAATGGTTTTATTTCTCATAAACGTTCAATGAATCACTCAACAATAATAGTAATTACACAACCAGGTAAAGATAATAAACCTCACCTAAATGTAATAAACCTCAGTAATACAAACAAGTATAGTAAGCAGCATAAACCTCAGTACAACCTCAGTCGGCCCAGCGCTAAGAATCAGCCTTGCCAAACACAGGTATACCTCACACTCTATTATGCTAATAACCCTCACAGACTGGCAAGTCTGCACAATAAGCCATTTGCGAGTTAAATTTGAATAATGTCTGGTACAATGACTTGTTTAGTCACAAGTTACCGCTTAAATTTGAATTCCTCAGACTATCGAGACAGTTGCTATGTCACATGGTTCGGGGCAAGCTTTTGTATAGCAACCTCCAGATGAGCAAACCCTGGTACCATTGTGCCATACACATCCATTCAGAATTGTGTATGGGTGTTCACCGTCTCTTACGTAACTAAGCAAAAGCTTGCCCCTAATCATGTGACATAGCAACTGTCTCGATAGTCTGAGGAATTCAAATTTAAGCGGTAACTTGTGACTAAACAAGTCATTGTACCAGACATTATTCAAATGTAACTCGCAAATGGCTTATTGAAACTTCATGCGGATTACAATAACCCTCTCTAAAGAACTCGTCAGCGCTACGTCTCTAATAACCCTCCTGGTAGCCCGCACAGTGGTCGCAACTGAATCGTACCTCAGCCGTTCTACACCAACGTGTATTCAACGGCATACAACTCACACAACCTTCCAATGCTTCAGCCTTCCCCCGATAAAGGTTACACAACTCCCGCTCTACAACCCCGAGCCTTACATTAACATAAAGTTTACTTATACAGTAAAACCCACCTCGCTATATCTCTCTCGCTGAACGTAGAAACACAACGGGTCACACAGTGTCACGCCCCGCGTCGTTTCCCGACCTCGGCGGCCATGACCTTCGGTAGTTGTTTATACACAGAATCAGATTCAAAGGAAACAGATTGATATTTACAAGAATGTACACATTTATTTACAATAACATAGTTTGAAGTTTCACAAAAATAAGAATATTAAACATTAAGCTCAGGAGTAACCTAATATCGGCGGTTCCGGTGGTGTAGTTTTAAGTAGTCTGGGTATGTGTGTGTGTGTGTGTCTCTCTCTCTAGCTCTCTTTATACAGTCCCCGTCGGAGATGTTAGGGCTCTCTTTGGGTCTTGCTTTGTCCCACCGCAAGTCACCCCTCCAACATCACATCAACTTCAAAAGTGTCTTAACCCTTGCGGGAAAACCCTGGAATTATCAAATAAACCCAATTGTACATTTAAACTAAATAAATTAGCTTATAGCAGAATCACAGTATATGCTTTACGTTAGGCCGGTTTGAAAGTACACTGCCATTGTTACCGCAAATCAATATTTCATATACACCACATGTCATGTTGTTTGAATTTTCACTTCTCTCAAGCCAAACAATAAATCAAACTCTTACTATTGAAAATTGGCTCCACAATTACATAAGAAAAACTCGGTCTTAAACATATTACAACAATCTTCTTGATAGAAAGTATAATTAATTAACTACTTACAGGTCGTTCTGACGATCCTGGTTTTATGTTTTACTGTCTGGCGAGTCTCGTACTCTCGTGAGCATTACTTCGGCAGACGTCAAACTCTAGCAGCGAAAACTTGTCTACAGACTTAAGAGTTCTCAATAACTCTTTAATATCATATTGTTACTCTTTGATAACAAATATATTTACATGAAGAAACTTAGGAAACTGAGTAATTCTTAACAAATTCACATAACTCTGTGACACACGGCTCAACCACCAGCTAAAGATAACGCACACAGTAGCAGTGGGAACACGCAATTTGGTCTCAACACAGTGCCAACGCACAGTTCACGGTCACAGAACTAGAACACTAAAAGTAATAGAGCCACAGACTACATCAAAAACACTAGACCAAATAAGTGGACCAAAGACCAAAGAGAGCGGGAAACCCAGCGCTGCTCGCTTATAAGAACCCGCTAGCACCCCCGCAAAGCACAATGCGCACTGCGTCTTTTGGTGCACTAAACTTCACCAAGTCTACCCCCTGTTCCGTCACAGTACATTACTGTACGAATGAGCGTGTAGACTGACTGTGTTTTGATGTGAATATTTAGAGTATTGGGGCGTGGCTAACCACTTAATTTACATACTACACGATTATTCTCAGACGACACCCAACCATAATATAATAGCAAAAACATAACTTGACTTTTGGCGCAGCTTCAACTGCTTTTATTTTGTAACAAGACCTGGTCAATTACCAGTTTAGCAAATATGTACGAGAATACAATAAAATGCAATACTTATTAAAACTCATGACATAATCATGACTTAATGAAGGGCAAATGCCCAATGGCAGCTTGCCCATCAAAATGTATCCGGGCCCGGATTACTTGGCAGCTTGCCATAGATAAAATGAGGAGGCAGCTTGCCCAGCCTCTATATATAACACTAGTTAAACAGCAGTGCTTTAAAATAATGACATAAAAGCCTACCAAACTTAAAATGATTGTCGATAAAGAGGTGGCAGCTTGCCCGCCCCTATAAAACACTAACAGCAGTGTTTCTAAAATCAATGATATAATTACATAATCATACAGGGTTTAAAGTGATGCCACCGCTGGTACATGCGGTTGGATTACATGAACTAGCCCCACCTGAACAAGAGGGTGCTAGTGTTACCAAATAAACATTACAACGTTAACATTTCAGACTAACCCCCATTAATTTGTTTGACCCAAAGCAGTGGCAGTCCACTTCCTTAGAAAATAATGCCTTTGAAAATTGAATATAACAATCCCCCAAAGTATTTGTCCCCACACTAGGCAGAGGGGGAAAACAAAAATTAAAATGGGAGGCCGTAATGGGGATGGTGGCGGGTTTCGAAGTAAATGTTACTCTCAGTGCCAAAGCTGAGCCGGAGTGATTAGCTTACCCGCTCCTCAGATATACCATGCGTTTGTTACGCAACCTAAAATAAAGGTCAATTGACCACCCACACTTTGCATAAAGGTCAGCCTTGCTACCCCAGTTAGGTTACCTTTATGGCTTACGTCCAAGCCACCACAAGGGACGTCACCAAGGCAAGTCTAACAAAATTATTGCCCAACAACCATGCAGCAGAGGACGCCAATATCCAAGCTGTCAGCACCGTGATTTGATTGCAGCACGGCTCTGGTACACCGCGGGGGTCTTCTGCGGCGAATAATGTATTTATCGTTTATGCGATAAAATGAATTATTCTCAGACGACACCCCACAATAATATAATAGCAAAAACATAACTTGACTTTTGGCGCAGCTTCAACTGCTTTTATTTTGTAACAAGACCTGGTCAATTACCAGTTTAGCAAATATGTACGAGAATACAATAAAATGCAATACTTATTAAAACTCATGACATAATCATGACTTAATGAAGAGCAAATGCCCAAGGGCAGCTTGCCCATCAAAATGTACCGGCCCGGATTACTTGGCAGCTTGCCATAGATAAAATAAGGGGGCAGCTTGCCCAGCCTCTATATATAACACTAGTTAAACAGCAGTGCTTTAAAATAATGACATAAAAGCCTACCAGACTTAAAATGATTGTCGATAAAGAGGTGGCAGCTTGCCCGCCCCTATAAAACACTAACAGCAGTGTTTCTAAAATCAATGATATAATTACATAATCATACAAGGTTTAAAGTGATGCCACCGCTGGTACATGCGGTTGGATTACATGAACTAGCCCCACCTGAACAAGAGGGTGCTAGTGTTACCAAATAAACATTACAACGTTAACATTTCAGACAAACCCCCATTAATTTGTTTGACCCAAAGCAGTGGCAGTCCACTTCCTTAGAAAAATAATAATGCCAAACGCGTGAAGCGCGCCCCATAAGGAAGAGCAGCCACAGCCGGGGGACAAATCATCATACTTCGCTAAATTTAAATAACCCTTTGAAGACAATTACTGGGAGGCGGAATGCCCTGAGCATGTAAACACCTCCTCTATGCAAGAGCGGAAGTTGTCTAGAAAAAAACCAAACCTGCTCCCCACCTGGGATAAATGAACACCATCAAACCTGAACAAGGAAAAATCTGACCACTTAAATTGCGGATGGTGGAGGACAGCAGCCCCAATGCGTCCGCTATAAGATCGCGCCCACCGATTGATTGCCCGTCGCTTCATTTCCAAATTGCGCTGAGAGAATGCGCCAAATTAGCAAGCACGGGGTAATAAATGTCTGACCAGACTAATGGCGGTCGGAAACCGATCACGGAAATCCTGCATAAAAATGGAAATACCTTGCCGCATGCAGAAAGAATCTGTCACAACTAAATCATTGGTGCCCAAATGCACAATTATCAACCGGGGAGACGGCCCCCGAGCATGGAGAGTGTCCAACAGCTGATGGACATCAGGATAACGGGCGCCTCCCGAACCATTCCAATGTACCTCCGGCCGGCAACCGAGCCCTTGGGACGCTCTGCGCACGAGAGAGTCGCCCACAATCCAAACACCACCTGTCGAAACACACGGGAACGGTATTTATAAAACAAGCAGGCCAGGCAATTGTCTATCGTCGATTACACAACCGGAAAATGGCACATTGCCGCAGGGCGGATATAACTGTTAACGGCATCAGACCGCCATCGACCATGGATTGAATGTCCGCCCGAGGGATACCAGCTGCCGCAGCAGTGGTAGCTGCCCCAATACGAAAAGAACGCGCTGTAAAATTTGCCCCACCCAAACCGGAAAACTGAAATAGCTTCCGAAGCATGACATTAAATTGAATGCCTTTACAGGGCAAACGGCTTCTCACCGTATACACACCCGACGAATCTGCTGAGGTATACCGGACTTGTTGGTCTTAGTGTAACGGAAAGAGATAAGCACGGAAGCAGACGCCTTGCCCACATCACAAAAACAAATATCAGAAAACAAGAGCATGCAGCGATCGCTGTAAGCGGGTACGGGAGGCCGCAGCAAACTCGCCAATGCGCATAAAACCAAAAATGCACTTAACATAACCGCCTTGAAAAGTAACACCTCAAAAGATGAGGAGCAGTTATGAGGGAGGGCCCGCAATAAAATTGACAACAAAGGCAACGTTATTGGCAAACGTTGATCTGCCGCCCCAGAAACCCTCCGACAACCCTCCAGTAATTTAGACACCAGAAAATCTCTGGTAGGATCCGGCCAATCACGCAACTTGTGAACATAGCCCACCCAGAAACAACCTTTGCCGGCCTATAGCATCGAAAAGTTGTCGCTTTCAAATTAATACAAGGCACTTCCGGTTTCGACCGGAAGTAGAGGTCATTTGTTGTCACGCACATATTGAAATTGAATACATAATTATATTACCACAATATAATCCCGCAACTACAACCAAAGGCCTCTTCTTCTTGATTTGACGTAGATCTTTTAAGATTTTTTTTTTTTTTTTTTATAGTTTTTTTAATGTAGCAAAACTTTGTAAATTGACACCTGATAATGTCATCATGACGTTATTGAAACGGATTCATCTCATAATGACTCTCTAACTATATGTGAAGTATCAGGAAAATAAGACCGCTACACTCACTTGAGCATAGGTCTAAAAAGGCACGCAATCAAAAGCCTGACATTTGATGACTAGTTTGATCCGCACGGACGGCCGTTCCAGAGACTGAACAAAGCTTAACGCCCAAAACAGGTTGCAATTGCGTGAGCCTTGATAATAATGACACAGCAAGAAGTCAGCTTATTGAGAATGTGGACAACGGCCTAGTTTATCACAGCGAAACCGCACTTTGGTTCGCCACCAAGTTCCCCCAACAATATGCAGCAACCACCACTGGGAAAAACTCCAAGAAAGCAATCGACAGCGAAAGCTCTCATCACAAGTCCAGGAGGAAACCATTTGCCGTTAAAGTAGCCACCATAACCAACGCTCGCAGCGGCATCAGTGAATAACTTGAGCCTACTGTTCGACAGCCAACATGGTGGTGAAACGCCATTAAGCATTTAATTGGTAAAACCTTTTGTAAAACAATACAATCTCAATTAAGGAAAGAATCAAAGAAACCCTCCGACCCCTTACAATTAACATACAAATTATATCCAATTCGTCTGGCAAAACCACTTGGGGAGAACAATTGCCTTTCATCCCATAAAATCAACCTTGGTTGACATTGGACATAATAATATTACTGCAGACAGCGGCCTGTAACACTGTTTCTGCATAAGGTACCCCGAGAGATTCCCCTCGAGAGGCCGCTCACAAAACACTACTTCTACCATTAAATTATGCTCTCATCAAAGCGAATCCAGCTTTCTGCTCTGACCAACCATACTTTACATGAACCACTTTAAAAGGATATACACTCTATCAGGCATTTGGAACAGGGTGTCCGGACTCAACAGCAACAGTCAGCTTGACGCCATAATACCTAGTTCAAAAATGAATGTAAAAGAAATTAAAGAAACAAAAGGTGAGAATTTTAACACTCAATTGCAAACGTTACGCCGGATAGTCGCGGTCTTCAATACCAATCATACATTGCATGGAAGTTAAAAATGCAAAGAAACTAGCATCCAGTACCAGTATTGTAAATATCCCCATGTTGAGGAACGTTATGTTTTTAGCTCAACTCGGCTGCTTTACACCAAAACAAAATGTGAGATACAACGCCTTATCTCAAATCTCAATTGGGAATGACAACTTAAACTCAATTAAATGTATTGTAATGACATCCCACATGAAACTAATTTACAAGTGGTGACATAATAATGGCGTTCGCCATTAACTTACGCTGTTTTTTAACCTGTGTTCATTTTTCATGAATATATAGAACAATTTGCAATGATGAGCAATCTGTGTTTCTTAAATCTAACCAGGGGAAAGGTATGTTATTTTATAATTGCCATTTTATTTTTATTTTTATTTTATTTTGTTGTTATCTTTGTTGTTATAAATATATTTATAATAGGGCCTACTACTACATTATTACACTTTTTTTTTTTTACGCAATTTCATAAAAATGCGTGCCCACTGAGGAGTGCGCTAGACTGTTTCAACTGCCCAAGGTAGTGTAACAACAAAATAAAGTTACACCCACGCATTTCAACTTGTCCACGGCAAAGCATAAAAATGCACTACCGTATAAACGATGTCCCCCCTGACCAGAGCAAAATGCTACACAAAGTGTATCAGATGCTACTCAAAATCATTAGTTGCTACTCAAAAGTTATTATTATTATTATTTATTCGACCAAAACAAACAACAAACCAAAGTTACAATAGCACAAGAAAGAACATTAACGGAAAAACAGTTATAAAAAAGCAAGTAATAAGGAAAATAAATACAAAATTAGAAAAATAAAATTTAATTAATAAATAAAATTAAATAAATAAGAAAATAAAAGCAAAAACAAAAAATATAAAAAATATATAAAATATATGAGGGCGACTGAGGGCAGAGCATGCAGGAGGGGAACAAAACCAAATGGGAAGGACAACCAGAAGGGATAAAAACAAGGACAAATCATGCGGGTCAGGGGTAACAAAACTAAACTAAATTACTGTTGCTCGGAAGCATGCTGCCCCACGCATGACCAACAAACACAATGAACACAGAAACAACAATAGGGAGAAACCAAACAGGGGCTCGTTCACGACCTGCATGCAACCAAATTGAACATCTAATGCACTGTGTGATTTAAACAATGATCCTTAAGGAGGCGGAGAAATGTCATAAGAGGACAGATTACAGCAGCTTCGCGAATGAAGGATGGAAAAGTGTCCCATAGTCTGGGAAGTCGATGGGAGGGTGAATGGTACAATGAGTCGGTACGAGCGGAAAGATGGCGGAATGTGAGTGATTCAAGATGACGAGGATTAATGAAAACCCCGGCAAGAATGGATTCGCAGTGAGCAGTGCCATGTAAAACCTTGAACACAAAGGAACTGAGCAAGTAATTACGCCTGTTAGTTAGAGGATGCCAATGAAGACGCTGCAATCTGTCCTCATAAGACATTACTCCGCGCCTTTGTTTAAGAGCAAGCCGGGTGGCAGTTCTTTGGACCCTTTCGCTGATTTTGTTGCGATAACGTATACGGATGCCATGCTGGGAGACCATACTCTAAAATTGGGAGAACAAGAGATTTATACAGTGAGAAAATTGCGTTAGTGGAAGACCCCCTAGCAACTGTTCTGATGAAACCTAACATGCGGTTGGCTCTAGCGACAACTGATGAGGTATGTGTAGCCCATGAGAGCTTGGAGTCAAATGTAAGCCCTAAGTACTGAAACGACTTGGTAGATTCTATTGGAAGAGTACCTAGGTTGTACAATATTGGGTCAAGGTGCCTGCATCTAGTGATATGTATGACCTTGGTTTTACTAACGTTGAATGACATTTCATTGACATCGGACCAGTTTTTAAGCTTATCTAAGTCAGATTGAAGCACATGTTCGTCATTAGCGTTTTCTATTGTGCGGTACAAAAGTATGAAAGGCCGTTCATGTCATTGCAGCGCCCTCTGTATTAGTCAAGACAGGAGGTTGCGCGCAAGTCAATAACCAATCAAAGTTCAAGGAAAGGAAGTTGCGCGTAAGTTTATAACATAACCTCTGACCGTACACACATGCGTCGTATATCGACCGTTCAAACTTTGTGCAAAATGGCTACTGTTCATGGAGTTCAGGACGATTTTGCCCAATTTATGAACACTTTTAAAACCAGATTTAGAAACATCGTCCGTATTGTAAGTACAGGAGATGTCAGTCAAACACGTCTTGTTCATGCAGTACAAAGGTAACGTAACAGTTCGGCATGGTGGTCTTTGGAGTTCTAAAATTTAGAATCATTTTGTCTAGTTGAAATTTGAAGACTGATACTGATAGTGATTGTGATTGTGATTCATATCTTCCATTTTGTAAATATTGCATTGGAAATGCTGTTTTGTTGATGCCATACAAACTGGACTGGCATGTTTATACATTGTATGCAAATGCATTGTAATCAACAACTAATACAATTTGAAGGCCTGATTTAATAATATCACCCAAAAATCAAGCGACAGTTTTACACAAATCTTGAATCTTAACGCAGTGGATTCTGTCTTGTGTGACATCACCGATTATCAATAGCATAAAAACAGAAATGTGCCCAGAGCGTACCGAAACCAGTGTTGTAGTCGGGACCAGCCAGTCCAAGACCGAGGCATTCGAGACAGAGACCAAGACTGAGGTCCTAGCCCGCCTTCCCACTTCAAATTTTTGAATAAACACCGCCCCATCCAAATCTTGCGTAATGCCCATGGAATTCAGGGGTTGCCCCGGCCAGCCCCCTTTTTAAAATATCCCTACCACTTTAATACCGGCCTGGACAAAATGTTCACTTACTATTAAACTACTCTTTTTTTATTGTTGAAGATTCGACAGTTTACACATTTTGCATAGTATATATGGTACCAGAAGTCCAATGCATACACAAAGTGTGCCACTCTGTGATAGATTATGGTTCCAGAATTTCCCCCAAATACGCGCTCGCACATCCGCGTGCAGTAAATTTTCCTGGGGCAGTCGGGAAACGGCGCTCAGCGCAGATAGAATATTGAAGAACAGTGATGCACAACAGTGTTTAAAGATTTAATTGGGGTATCTGAGAAACGCCTAATTTCATCCTTCTAAATTGCATGGTTTGTAAGTGCTAATTGCTCACTGTCAAAGCCAGCTGCTTATTAACCCTTCTACTCTTGGTAACATTTTCCAGTGAGTTGACCAACCATTTGAAACCATTCAACTGCACTGGTTGTGTATGATGGCACAACTGTGCACATACACATGTGTGTACTGTGTAGATGCATTTACCACATGATATTACATTGCAGGCTGGCATAGTTTATCTACCATTCAAAACCACAGTGGATGATATTGAATGGTCAGACAGTAGAAGGGTTAATAGAGGCAGGTCCTATAACAGAACAACTTAATACACAACCTTTATACTGATAAAAATGTATATAATCTAATCTACCATTCAAAACCACAGTGGATGATATTGAATGGTCAGACAGTAGAAGGGTTAATAGAGCCAGGTCCTATAGACCATGTTACCTTTGTTTACAAAGGGGTGACCTTGTACATTATAATGCATTTCCTGACGGGCAAGATACTACACAGGCTATATGGGAAAATTTACATTTTGTGTCATAATTTTCATATAAATTCAAAATTTACAAAAGCAACAGCTGTACAGCTTTCGAGATGTCCCCCCTTTCTTCATATCAAAAGTTGAGTAAAATCAGACAGTGCAATCTCCATAAAACATAAGATTTGTTGTATTCTTCCATTGAGCTGTGTACAAATGTGCCTGCAGGAAGTCCAGGCTCTGTGGCTCTTTTGTAAACATGTGATGTCACAGGTCACATGGTCTATAACAGAACAACTTAATACACAACCTTTATACTGATAAAAATGTATATAATCTAATCTTTTGAAGCGCTGAATCTCTAAGACTGCAAATTGGCCGCATTGCCGGAAACCTGGTGCCAGTTGACCAAGCCAATGACCTGATTACCCATATAGATGTGCTGCTCCAAGAAACTCGCAGTCTTCTTACTGACCCTCCAGGTATGAATGGAAAGATGTTTTATTATAATCAAGATGACAGTTTTTGTAAGAAGCTGTTCCAGGTAATGTTATTTCAAACAAAAGCATTGATGAGCATCTTGTGTGTTAATTTCTTTTTTAATTTAACAATCTTATATTTAATAATCAAATGTTCTTGCTCTCTTTTTTTTGGCAGCATCTTGTTCTTATCAGGCTCCTAAAGTGCCAACTGCTGGTAGAGGAGCTGATATGTTCCTAATAACCAAGGAGCAGCTCACCTTATTTGTGCGAATTGGCTTGTCAGCAGTGACAATGGCTGAAGCGTTGGGAGTTTCTGAGAGTACTGTCAGAAGAAGGCTGAAGTGAGTTTCTCAATTTAAGGTATTGAAATCAGATAAGACCAGGGCCCAATTTCATAAAGCTGTTTAGCAAAAAATGAGTGGGGTACCAGTCGCAACAATGTTAACTTCATGTAATGTTGGCAGTTAACCTGTTTTCAATAAGCAAAGTTGTTCTGTGCTTAGCAAGTTTTTGTGCTTACAGGCTTCATGAAATTGGGGCCTTTTCATTAGCACCATGCTGACTGGGTTCTGGAAGCTTATCAGTGGTGGCTTGTGAATTACCCAATTTGTAATTGATACATAAACCCTGTCTAGCCTCCAGCTCTGGTTTGTGGAATTGGTCAACACAGAACACCAACAAAAGATCTGACACTAGGAATATGCATGGAACATGCATGGAACATGCTAGGAACAACCATAGAGAAAGGACTGGTCCATTCTCTATGGAACAACAAACTACTAACTTGAGTATTTGTATAACGATTACTGATGGTACTCAATCAAAAATGTTTTAGGTAGTATCTTTGTGAAAAAGTGCCATTTTCAAACTGGTCTTGGGTGGGTGGATTGAAAGTGTCCATATCTAGACCAATTAAGTGGAGAATTAGTAAATCTGAAGGCTGAAAAAAGAGACTTTGAAGTGATGCCGTTATAAAATATATTAGGTATACAGCAGTTTTGACTGCGCAATTCTCCAAACCATGGAAAATGCAATTTAGAAGATGAACCTGTTTAATCAAAATGTCATATAATGACGAGAAATGATGAAAAAAAAACACACACATTTTTCAACGGTTAGCGTAAATGGACAATAGACCGATCCATTAAGCCCCCCTTCTTGACGTATTGACCAATCAGACATGTTTTAGGGTCCAACAAAACTCTGACATTTGTGCGCGTACCAGTGGCGCGTGCGATCATCGCGTACGCAGTGTGCGAGGCTTAATTGATCATCTATTATAATCTACTGTGAAATAGCTATCTATAGTCATGCTCGTGTGCTTTTTCGTGCCCAAAAATCATCCAACAAGCCAGTGTGTACCTTTAAGAGAAATCTAGGTAATTTTGAAGAGCTGAGTTTTCATTCCATCTTCTTGTTGGCAGAAAAATGGTAAAAGACTTATCGGAATATGAATTTTTTAATTACAGAAAAGTTGTTAAAGCCTAATGATACCAAACTAACAGTAAGGTTTGGTCTAATAATACCGTGAAAATATTGTCAAGAAAATTCAGAAACAATTTGCTTGTGTAAAGAACAGCAAGATGAACATTACAAATGTTTAGTCATGTCACTCCTGGAATTGCCCTATTGTACCTCAGAACATTACTCACGATGGCTTCTAACTACTTAGCATCTGAGGTATTGACTTTGTACAGCTGTTTTTATTAAACACTCAACAATATTTTCAACACCATTTCAACATTTCTTTTTAAATTTGATTCTCTCTTCTGAGACGTACCAATGATTTTCTGTTTCATAAAAGTACAAATTTCATTTTCAAAAATATTGCTGATTCATGGGCTTGTAGAATGTATTGCCAAACAAATGGTGTAAAAATCATTGAGGAAATTACTAAATTCTGTTTTGAATACCAGATTCTATTTCAAGAGTCAGATTCCGCGAATACCGTTCCTTTTCCCGGTATCTGGACTTGATTCCTGACTTGACTTGACTCGAAAGTCTGGGCCTATGCTAAAAATATAAATTGAGTCTTCTTCAGTCCGAGAGACATTGTGTGTCACTTACAGTTACACATGTACAAGTTTATATTGTATGATCATCTTTTTGACTGCATTCAAATTTGAATATTAATTATTTCTCTGTAATTCTTTCAATTATCCAGTGAGTTTGATATCAAACTGCGATCGTATGTGGATTTGACAGATGAGGGTCTTGATACCATTCTGCAAGACCTCATCGGACTCAACCACAACGTTGGAGCTGAGGGTGCCAGGGCTCGACTCAGTGCCCAAGGTCTGAGTGTCCAGAGGAGAAGGGTACGTGCTGCTATGGAGAGGGTCGATCCGGTCGGCGTTGCTCTTCGAGCACTTCATCCCCGGCTTGAGAGAAGTGTTTATGCCGTTGCCGGACCAAACTCTCTGTGGCATATTGACGGAAACCACAAGCTGATCAGGTAAATTTTAGGAATTTGTCTGAAATAGAATTTGATGGTACAGTTCCACAATAACATACTTTACATTCTTGGACACTTTAAAAGAAACACGAATTTGGCATCTGTACTTTCCTCACCTTTCAGCTTCGATGTGTCCGGTTCAAATCCCGCCTTGGGAACTATGTGAATTGGGTTTTCAGTCCCTATACCTACATGTATTCCCGCCTTGGGAACTATGTGAATTGGGTTTTCAGTCCCTATACCTACATGTATTCCCGCCTTGGGAACTATGTGAATTGGGTTTTCAGTCCCTATACCTACATGTATTCCCGCCTTGGGAACTATGTGAATTGGGTTTTCAGTCCCTATACCTACATGTATTCCCGCCTTGGGAACTATGTGAATTGGGTTTTCAGTCCCTATACCTACATGTATTCCCGCCTTGGGAACTATGTGAATTGGGTTTTCAGTCCCTATACCTACATGTATTCCCGCCTTGGGAACTATGTGAATTGGGTTTTCAGTCCCTATACCTACATGTATTCCCGCCTTGGGAACTATGTGAATTGGGTTTTCAGTCCCTATACCTACATGTATTCCCGCCTTGGGAACTATGTGAATTGGGTTTTCAGTCCCTATACCTACATGTATTCCCGCCTTGGGAACTATGTGAATTGGGTTTTCAGTCCCTATACCTACATGTATTCCCGCCTTGGGAACTATGTGAATTGGGTTTTCAGTCCCTATACCTACATGTATTCCCGCCTTGGGAACTATGTGAATTGGGTTTTCAGTCCCTATACCTACATGTATTCCCGCCTTGGGAACTATGTGAATTGGGTTTTCAGTCCCTATACCTACATGTATTCCCGCCTTGGGAACTATGTGAATTGGGTTTTCAGTCCCTATACCTACATGTATTCCCGCCTTGGGAACTATGTGAATTGGGTTTTCAGTCCCTATACCTACATGTATTTCCGTCGGTTTTCCGCAGAATAAGTCTGTGGTGTGGGGTTTTCCTTCCACTTCTAAAATTGAAATTTTCTTCCTGGTTTTTAGTCCACACATCTGTGGGCCCTTAAGGAGAACACTGCTAATCCTGGATAAATACTGAAAAAGAAGTATGCAGTATTCAGTTTATAGCAAACGATGTCATTTCTATTAGTTATGAAATTCATCAAGGAACAGGCTGCATGAGTGTAGTCCATTCTCGCGGTTAGGAGATGGCCTGTATATAACCACCAAGCGAAATGAAGATGAACATACTATTAAGGCTGAGTTGTTCCATTAAAATGAACTCATGTGCAAAACAATCCATTGTATATAATTTTTCTTATTGAATTGAAGTTTGGTATCAGCGCGAATACACAAAATACATTAAGTACATGTACATGTATTTGTGTTTGTTTTTTGTTTTGTTTCAGATATCGCATTGTTATTCATGGTGGCATTGATGGTGGCACAAGACTTTTAGTATTCCTCAAGGCCTCTGCAAATAACCTTGCTGGAACTGTCCTTGAGCATTTCACAAGAGCTGTATCAGAATATGGTGAGTTTTCTTTTAAGTTTTAACCCCCCCCCCCCCCCCCCTTTAAAAAAACCAAAACACACACACACACACTGACGTGTGTAAATACCGGCAATCGTGGACCCTCCTTTGTTCAACTTTGTGATAGCAACCGTGGACCGCAATGCTTTCCTTTGTGATAGCAACCGTGGACCTATTGTCCCTTTTGTTATAGGTCCCGGTTTGAATGTGGATACCCACACACACACACCCACCCTTACAGATCCGGTTTGTGGGGTACTGCTATTGTTGTTCTATTATTCCCTTTTCTGAAGAATTCCCTTGTGGGGTCCAATTGTTCCTATTGAAATGACCTTGTGGGGTCCATTGTTCCATTGTTGTCAGGACCCCACAAGTGCCAATCCGTGTGAACACACATGTTTGTAAATCCCGCTTACCGAGGACTTCTCTTTGTTCTCCCATTGTTTGGACATAGTTGTTTTTTAGCGACGTCCCCATTGGGTTTGTACACGAAAACGAAGCGAGGACGTCCTCGCTCTGTCAAACACCAGGATCCCATTTGTTAAAGTCCTTGGTTTGAATGGATAGACATGCTCCAACCCACCCACACGATTGTTACATACATTGTGTGGATAGTTTCAGCTAGGTGCAGTAAGGACAGTGTGTAGTTTCCGGCAAGTTGGTCTTTCAAACCTAACCAAGTGTGATAAAACAACAGAAATATGGACATTAAAGAACAACATTTTGTAGATTTCCAAACCTATGCAGGTTTGCAAATTGTTATTATGTTTCTATTAAAACAGGCTAAAAATTAAGTTTCCAATAAATTAAACCTATACATGCAGGTTTGGAACTTGTTAACACTACGGTTTCTGAACCTATAGACATACACTTGGGCCATATACATGACTTATATACAATGTAGGTTTGGAAGTTCTTTAAAACTTGTTTACTACGATTTCTGAACCTGTATAGGTTTGGAACTACAGTTGTAACGAGGGGGTAAGGATTAGGGATACAGTTAGGGGTAGGGAAAGGGTTAGGTTTAAGGTTCAAACTCACTAAAAGTACAGGGTTTAAAAACTGTGTAGTTTTAGCAAGTTTTAATTGAAATCTTTATAATTTTCCAGGTTTAGAGCAGGAACCCAGGGGGTTAACCTGTCTGGAAAATTAACAAAATGTCATGTATATAGCCAAAGTGCCTGTCCAAAGGAAATGAAAGTCTGCCGGGCACATTTTTGTGTGTGCATGTGGCCAGGAGAACCATGAGAGAGACACCCCAAAATTGACTTTCTTAGTGTGGTGTGCCCACCAGACATACTGAATGCAATCTCTCCTCCCCCCCCCCCCCCCCAACCTCCCCCACCACCCCCAAACAAGATGAGATCCGAAGAAACCTAGTGGAAAATGTTCAGCATAAGTCTGTGTATCATGAATGGCCACTGCCAGACGTTGGTACACCTATGACTGTCAGACAACCCCTTTCCCAACCCAACCCTAAATAAGGTGCTTAATTGTCTTCCCAGTGTGTAATCATGAAAGTCAATGAAATTGCTGTGTGAAGTGGAGGTTTGTGCTCTTCGTGGATGTTAGCAATGTTAGTCACATTGCTGTTTTCCATCCCACAGTCCATGATGATATTGGCCACGGACTGTAGTTCTCGGCTTTGCTGCCCAAGAGAAACAATCGATATCACTAATAAGACATCTTTGTCGGATTCCCTTGTCATGTTTTTTTATTTTATTTACAACGTTACAAGTAATCACCATATTGGCCTCTCCTATATGCACCATGGAGGTGTGCTGGGCTAGTTAGTGTTTCGATGGTGCTTCCGCCACCATAACATGCAAACAAGGTTTTGTTTCTTATCTGATACTTTTGCATGTGGGGAAAAGATCATTAGTTGAATATCGTTGGTGGGAAGACTTTGTTTCACCCTGTATTGATTTGTAGTTTTTAAAGAAATAAAAGTTGAAGAAATTTATTCATTTTTTTAATTTGAAGGCATGCCATCACGTGTGAGAATGGATCAGGGAGTGGAAAATGGGGACGTTTCCCTTATCATGGAGTTGATGCGTGGATTTGGAAGAGGCAGTGCCATCCGTGGAAGAAGCTGTCATAACCAACGTATAGAGAGAGCATGGGTTGATGTCTGGAACGGGGTAACCAATGTTTACCACACACTCTTTGCCTTCCTTGAATCAAGGCAGCTTCTTGGTTAGTATATTTTCAAACATAAGTGTTTTTTTTTTTGTATCTACATGTTTGGCTAGCTAGTCTTAGATGGAAGTAACCACACCTAAAGTGGCATTGTTTTACTTCGAAACTGAGCATTAGAGAGGTCGAGATTTTGTAACCTGTGTTGCATAAGTATACGTGTATATAGGGGATTTCGCGCATTACGTAACAATTTGTATATGCTGCTCAGACTTATTGCATACCTTATACTTTTTCATGTTGGCCTGCATCTGCAACAGGGCTCGGAAAAAAGGTAAAAGGCTGGGGAGACTCACAAGTTTTTTTAAATGAGCATTTTGGAGATGGCCAGCATACAAAATAAAAGCAGTCCCTTAAAATTAGAACAGTTGGGGAAAAAGGGCTCGTCTACCCTTTAAAAGTGTAGACTGGTATGCATGTGGATGGTGTTGCACCCTCTGACACTGTTACATAACTCATTTTAGGCAAGGTTCATGTAGGTTGGAGGGTGTATGTCTCATTTGTGCTGAAACAATGTATATTTGTTAGACGAAAAGCTGACTTTTTCATCAGAATGTTTCTTAGTGGGGAATTAGGACTTTACATTAAGTATATTGTTGGCCTATCTTATATGCTTTCAGGATGGGTATATAGGAATCCAAAATTGACAAAAATAGCACCGATCTGTGCACAAAGCAAGGCCATCCTCGCTTTCAAGCACAGTGCTATTCAACAAATGATCCATGCATGAATAAACCACGCCCTTAAATTTGCATCACCAAAGTAAGTTGTTTATTTGGCAAGGCCACCCTTGCTTTCAAACCCGGAAGTGCGCAGAACGACTAATGTGAAATTCCTTTATGGTTACCTGAAAAAAATGTAGGCTTGCAAGAAGGTCATGATTTATGACGCCCCTTTCCTTGGCTCCATCCACTTGTCTGGGTATCTATTTGGGCACCAAAATATTTTTTTAATTTTGTGAAAAACGCTCCCCCGCCCCTCCAAAAAAAAAAAAAAAAAAAAAAAAAAACCAACAACAATAAATAAATATAAATATAAATAATTGTTTTGTTTAACTGCTCTACGGTTCTACGTGTAGGTGTATTTCAAATCATTCAGCATCATCACCCCATAAAAAGCTATTCATACAGCGCACAAAGACTGTTAGAACAAGGACTAACCATGGACCCTACAACATGTGCAATGACGTTTTTGTCCTCTGTCAAACTTGATGTTATATGTAGGTCACAATTTAAAGAGTTATGGCTGAAGAACGTACAAACTAAAGAACGTACTGGCATAACAACTAAAGACATGGCTATTTAAAATGTTCATGCAATTTTCTGACACAAGAGGGCGCTGCTCTGCGTGCATAAACTGAGGGAGAGCGGCAGCAAAACTGTATCCTCATAGTGAAAACAAAACTCACAATAACTGACCAGGAATGTACTTTTTACCAGCTAAACGTTTACTGACTTATTATTTAAGACTCGGTTAACAAGAAAACAACGCAATTAGGAGATCGGAGTGCAGAAAAATCCCAATGTTAATCAAGTTACATTTCTACACAAATCAACCATTATGCAAGTATGCTGCCTCAGTTGACGCCACTGATCCTCATTCGCATAAAAGACAAAATGTGCCCAAAATGTACTGAAACACCTCAGGTTTTGCAATAAAAGTGGGGAGAGTGATAGCAAGATGCAAATACATGTTATTGACACATCATTTCAACTGTATTGTTTTTGCAGATCCAAGCAGTGAAGTTGACTTATGGCTGTTGCACTTAAATTTCATGCCCCGCATCAATGCTGACCTAGAAGTATTCCGTGGACAGTGGAACAGCCATGGATTAAGCACTGAACACAGGCAGTCCCCACAGCAGCTGTTTGTACTTGGTATGCTGAGAAACCGCGACAGTCAGTTAACCGCAGTGCGTGATGTGTTTGTTTCAGATGGAGTTCCTGGCCAACCTGATGATTCTACGTTTCCAGAAAACATAGATCATCTCCTTGGCAGGACAAGGGTTGATGTCCCTAGCATACAGTGTCCATTGTCACTAGAACAGCAGCAGGTTATAAGGGACACCATCAACCCTCTTCAACCTGTCAATGATCATGGTTTGTCCATGTATGTAAATGCTCGTCGTAGTATACCCATACTTTAAAGGCCGAATGTATGTATTTTGATGACTGTGTTTTCTAGAAACATACAATCATGGGGTTTGCCAGAAACTCCATCTGAAACAAACATATCACAAACGCAAAATATCTATTGTGAACTGTACCTTCAATATTTAATTCTATATAGTGAGGTAGCTCGGGGAAAAATATCGTTACACGGTGGACAAAATAATTTTCCCCACACTTTTCACACAACATCACTTGGGTGTGTAGAAGAGATGTCTTCACCATTAATTACTGTCTAATTAAGGATATTTTTGTGATCAAAATAGCATTTTATGAAAGAGTTAAGTATATAACCATAGTTCAAGCCTATTTAAACAATATTTCAATCCGCTGCTGAGAAACATCTCGGGAGATATGTTCACAGCAGTTGCAAATGATTGATTGTGTTAAAGTATTAGGTGTTCAAATAAGTCATCATCTGAAATGGAATAATCATGTATCAGAACTGGTTCATAAAGCTAATAGTCAACTGTACATGTTAACGATGTTAAAGAAATTTAATCTCTCAACAGCTGACCTTCTGACAATTTATAAGGGGTATGTGTGGTCCCTGTTAGAGTATGCTGTTCCAGTATGGAATGCTGGTTTGACTGCTAAACAAGTTAATGATTTAGAACGAGTACAGAAGCGTGCACTTAGAATTATTCTTGGGGCTGCATACTCAACGTATCAAGAAGCCCCGGTGATTACAAATAATATACTCGCCCTTCAACAACATAGAAGAGACATTTGCATGAAGTTTGCTACTCAACTAGGGAAATCTAGCAGGTTCAATGATTGGCTGCCTAAACAGCGAAGGGATCAACTTCAATATAACTTAAGAGACATTCATAAAATCTCTAGAATAAGGTACAAGACCAACAGATACAAGAACAGTGCAATTCCCCGCACCTAATTGGCCTCATAAACGATAGTTAATTCATTTTGACATGTAAATACTTAGGGTTTCCAGCATTTGCTTGATTTTTTTTTTTACTGCTAAATATTTGGCTGCAATGGCTTTTTGTAGGGTTCTCCACCTGTATTTTAATGTTTATATTTGTTCTTGCCTGTTGTTGAAATTAGTCAAGTTTTGGTTATTAATCATTCCTTTTTTTGCTTTAAAGGGTTTAGGTACTTTTTGAAGGCCCTTTAATATATTTAATGTGTTTTGCTTTTCTAATTTTTTTGTAAAATTGGTGCTATGTTCATTTTTTTAATTTCTTGCCTTTATGTAGGGTTCTCCTGTATTTTAATGTTTTTAGTTGTTCCTGTGTGTTGTAGCGGTTGGTTAATCATTTCCTTTTTATTGTTCATTGCTTAATGTTTATTGCTTTTAAATATTGTATTGTATATATGGACGCAATTTAGCCTTTGGCTACAAGTTCAATTTTAATAAACCAATTAAACAATGTAGCATGTACTTTGTTATGATGGCATAAAGTCATCATAGATTACCTGTAACTTTCTATATTATTGCATAAAATCTTGGTCACATACAACGGTGATTATATTTGAATGTGGTTTGTTATTTAGTTGTTTGTTCAAATTCATTTGGGAGCTCTCATTGTGATAATTTTGTTCATGTGTGACAGTACTCTTGCATGTGCAAGTTGCGTGCAAATTTGGCACTGGAATGTACATTCTTTTAAAAATTGGCCATAATTATTGCGCACTAATTATTGCAATTTCCTTGCATTTCAATCAAAAGATTTTATAGAATGTGGTCGCCAACACACTTTAAGTGCTATGCTGTGGTTATGAGCGAAGTTGTAAAAGAATGATGACATTATTTTATGTAATTTTTCAATTTAAACAGTGTGTTTGAAATAAAGTTTAACCGTAGTAATACAAATAGTTTCATTTGAAATGCGTCTATGAATATTTTGGTTTACTCATTGGTAAATATTAACGAGTGCATGCTGAACCACAAAAGCTTACTGCTAAGGAGCATATGAGATGAGACTGATTTATATTATAGAACGTCGCGATTCCTTCGAAAGTATTGTCATTTAAGAGAAAGCGATCATTTCCCACCGAAAGTTTTTAATAATGGGAAAGGGAATTAATTGCAAGGGACGTTTCTCACGGTAATGAAAAACATGCAGTTTCAAATGTCCATTGGGGGTCCCTCTGCGTTGAAATAATCGATCCAGATTTTCACTGATGTATCAAAAACGCTACCGTTTAAAAAAATGTTCGTCTACAACCAAAATGTTTGACATAAAGGTAGGCGATTACTCCTGCCTTTAACAACACGTTGTGGTAAACTGTAAGCCTACATTTGTTTCTCATAAAGTTAAACCTTTAATTTTTTTTTTTTGGGGGGGTTGAAGTTGAGCCCTTGTGACAGAAACTGCATCGTGCTTACAATGTATGTTGCCAACAAAATTGTTAAAGTTTAAAGCAACTCTTTCCAAATAACACCAGACCTGGTTCCACCTCGACTTTTAAAAAAATAAAAACATCCAAAAAATTGCCTGCCACCCACCAATGTACTCCCCTAACGCCAACGGTAAGATTTCTCGTCGTGGGAGTACAACACAAACACACCTAGACGAACCCGACTACGCCAATTATAAAAACACAATTTGCTAACATTTATTTATATCCTACAAAACCAAAACCAAGAAGGACTAACTGTTGTGATGTAGAGCATATTAATAATTGTGAGTCAACTAATGAAGCAAAGAACTTGTTTGTCAATTGAATTATTCATTCAGAAAATATTTTTTAAAAGTGTGTTGAATGGTCACAAATTCGCTAATTTTCCACGGATGGCTTGTTTTACGCACTGTTTTGGTTATGATAACACATTTGTTAGCGCTGCAAAGGAAGAGTGAGGGGAAATGACACTTAGGACACGGAGAGTCTTATGAATATTATGTTTTGAATGTCAGTTGTTTCCAGCCATAAAATAATTTTTAAGAGTTTCCATGTCCTAACCTAACCTACTAACTTCGCCGCCATAAAAACGGCTTCTTGTGGTCTCTCGACTGACAAACAGCTTAATTTGGGCCGAGGTTTCATTAAACTTGACATACCCAAATTGAGAACAAATATATTACAAACCCTGTAATAGTGACTGATGAGTATGAAGAAAAAAGGGAAAAAAATTCCTATATCGTCAGCCAAAAAACGTGCAGAAAGATCACTTCTAAACAATTAAGCTTGAGATCATCAAAACTACCCCGCCGTGAAAAAACGTCTTAGAATGTCATCACCTTTGACTCCCGAACATGGAAATATGTCTATGTGTAATGGAATAGATTTGCAACAATAGCCATAACAAATCGAACCCTACATTCAATTCTCACAAATAATAGTGCATGTGGTTGCACGTGTTAAATCATCAACTTAGTCCCACTCTGAAAACCTCCCAGAAATGACACACACAAATTTAGAAAAGAAATGTCAGTGTCATGTTCAAATAGCCGAACGGAAAATCTCACTTCATAACAATTCAAAACAAAAACGTTATAACTGTTGATGGCATAAAAAATGCCCCAACCCCGCCCAAACTGCTATGTACCAAATCAAACTAAAAGCCCACTTGCTCATCCACACCCTCTGCTTAATTCCAGCCACTCGTTTTTTCTTCGATTTCTGCGTACAAACAACCTTTAAAAACTTTTAATCTAAACCATATTATTCAAAATTGTTTTCTGCATATTGCGTTTTCGTTATGATTCATTGTAATTTGATGTTTGTATTATTGTTAATTTACATGTATGTTTGTTTTCTTTTCAACTTCTGCCAACAATAACTGTTTTGCTTTTTTAGATTTGCCTCCTTCCAATGTTTATACATGCCTTTAAATTGTATCAACCATTTATTGTGGGTGGAAATAAATTATCTTTGAAATGAAATGAAATGGTTACTGTGAACAACTGTATTTTCACCAAAATAACGTACAATAGACGAATAGAATCTTTAGAATCACACCGCCGCGAAACATCTCACAATTTCATATGACACACTAATAAAGAAATAGGCTTATGTGTAATAGAAAACGTTATATCAACAGGACCAGCCAAGCGAAAAACAAAAATAAAACAAATCATCACCTATTCATAAACAAATTCGAACTCAACAACTAATTGTCATAAAATATTGATTCAGATGTCAAAATAATCATCAACTACGTCCCACTGTGAACATTTCTCATAATTTCAACAGCACACCAACATCTAGAAAAAGATATGTCAATGATAACAGCAGAATGAATTTGTTTATATTATTTCATCATGCACAAACATAAAAACCCAAAGCAAAAACGCCTGAACATTCGCTGGTTTCTGTGAACAACTTTATTTTCATCAACAAAACTCATACAGGAGACTACTAACAAAATCTGTAGAATCACGATTGATGGCCAATGCGAAACTTCACTTGGTTCATATTGAGTATATTTATGCTTATTCTACTCGATCTTTATGCTGGCATTATGCCTTTCATATTATTTACATAGCGCCCTCTGATGACCACAATATTCAATGAAAACTGTGAACCAATGAGAAAGTATAGCATGAAAAAAAAAAGTTGCGGCGCACGTGGAGAGGTTGGGCGATTGTGTGTATACGACATGGGCTAGCTTGTACATGGTATGCAGTCTGTATCCAGTTAATGTTGGCCTACACACACATACACACGTATGTACTACACATGAAGCTAGCCAGCTTGCCAACGAGATTTGTTTGTAATTTTGTGCGAATATGTCCAATAATAACATACAGAACCGGTTCCGAAGTTTATTAAGTAGATTTAACACAACAGTTGATGCCATCAACGATCCCCAATCGTCGGGCCAAGATGATGGCGAACAAGACGACGAGAACATCGATCTCGTTACAGGGTAAGTACAAACAAACAATTACAAAATGTTCAGGCAGGGTACATGATCTATAAAGGTAATTTGAAGCATACGTTTATTTCAATCCTGTAGTTGTATATATATACATGGAGGTAGACATTTCTACCCCCATGATAAAACTAACCAGTGAAAGTTTCGTTTAAAAAGATGTTAGCGTTTTTTAGATATCGGTGAAAATATGGATCGGTGCTGAAAGTGCTTGAGAAGGGCAAGGGCTCCTGGCCAGAAGCCCTTCCCATCAGATTCGATATTTTTGGGTGAAAATTATCCTTTTCTCCAAAACAACATTACTTCAAAGGGAATACTTCTTATAATGTTTGATAATTGATGATTTATGGTCATCAATTTGCGGAGTAATTTCTAAATATGAACCATGCCTTTTAATAATTGAAAGGGTTTAAAAAACATTGACGCGGTCGGCTTGTGTAGATCGCTTCTCAAAAGTGAGGAGTGGAGGGAGGAGAAGACATTTGACTGTTTAGGAAGACCCATCAAACTTCAAATAGGGCTGCATAGGTGAGGTGGTAGGGGAGAGCATGGGACAGTAATCCAGATGTCTCGAGTTCAAGTCCCTGTGTTCATTATTTGCGATAAAATAAATTTTAAATTATCAGTTTCCATTCTGATTATGTCTGTGTGTGAAACAAATAGTTGTATTCTTGACTGTGATCTCTGGAGTTGCTTTGGTTGTTTTACATGGCTCTTTAAGGTGGTAGCTTTATATAAAGCCCCTGCTCACTATTGAGAATCGCGCCATAAAAAAAAAATGTCAACAGATTTTACACATAACTTACACAGTATGAAGATAAATGATGGCAGTTTTGCCCGCTACAGTCTTGTAATAATAAGTAAAAAAAATCTTTTTTGTCTCAGAGATGAAAGTTCAGCCTATTGCTTGTATGTGTGTTGTGTGTTGTCATTTTAGCCTTCGAGAAAGACTCTGCTAGGGTCGAAACGTCAGGCCACTAACTTATTTTTTGCATTTATTGCCATCAGTATTGCTTCATATTTTGTATTTTGGTTTTTGTATATAACTTTGTAGTAGAGGATTTTATTGGGTTTGACACATCTATGATGACAGTTTTTTAAACTTTTGTCTTGACCTGGACAATTTTTAAAATGTATATATATGTACTTTTGTCCGAAGATTTAAAAAAATAAAAATATAAAAAAAATCAGTAAGAAAATTGTGCAGAAAACCTATTTCAACTTTTTCTTCAACATGAAAATGATCAATATTGATGCTGACACAGTTTTACAGGGGAATTTTATATATTCACTCTAAATATAATGGATTATTTGAATGGCAAAACAAAAAATATGCCTACTGTGCAATCCCTTTATTTATCTAGACAGGTTTGAAAAATCAGTTTTTAAACAAAATAAAAAAACATGTTATGTTTTTTTGGTAATGTACATGTATGACACATGACCCCACCAACAAAATCAAAAAGACAGTTCCCAGAAAGTTGTCATGCAACACTAGTACTACTTTATTTAAGGATTGACATCTTCCTAGGATGGTATAGTAGTATACATTGAGGGCTCATATTGTGGATCAGTTTTGTGCTAGAGGCATAGTTTCTACATGTAGTAGTTGGGTATCATTTTTGTCAGGATGGACAACTACATCTGATTGGATAACTTTTGTTTTGCATTGAATCTAATCTTAATTGACATGTATTTTTCTTACGTGCAATGTTGCCTTCAAGCTGCCAAAAACCTGGACGGAAGGTCCATTATGGGTCTATTTTACACATGGTTTGATACACGTTTAATATTATGACAATTCCATATAAACGCCTCTAGCATTGAAAACTGATGATGCAATTATTTCAGCTCACACACCTACCTACATGTATAGGAATGTTCCAGAGCCCGTATATATTCAACCATTATGTCAAACCTTGGATGGGATGTAGTTAGGTATTGCATGAAATAAATGGACTATTTGTTTTGTCTTTTTTTTAATATGTTACAAAGGAGACATGCAATTTCAATGAGAAATCAGTTCTATGAGAAATCAGTTCTATGTAAGGGAATTAAAGGTGTGATGAAGATGTTTTTAACTATTGTTTATAACCGTTGAGGGGCCTGTAACCGATAATTGCCCACCAGGCCCCTCAGAGGTTATAAACAGTAGTTAAAAACAGATCCAACACACCTTTATTCCCATTCAAAAATACCTTTCTTCATCAAAAAGTACAAAAATGAGTAATTTCTGGGCTTCTAAAGTCACAGTCTTCCTTACTTTTTTCAAGATGTTCACATCTTAGTTTTCCTGCGTGGGGGCTATAAAAACTTATGCTTATTTCACTATCAAAATTCCTGACCAAATGATTGGAGCTTAGGTCAATCAACTTTTCACACATTTGATACAAATTTTAAAAAGTTATATTTGGAACATGAAATGTTGCTATAATAAAAAGGTAGGTTTTGGTTGTGGAGGTTATTTTGGATTTTTGGTGTACAGGACCATCAGTAGAATCATAGAGCAAGGACAGTAGAATGAAAGCAGATGGAATATCAATTACTCTCCTCCCTAATGGTCATATCTGAGGGCTGACCACTTGCTTGTATACCCATGTTTCATCACTAGCTGGCCAGGGCCACCACACAGTGCATTCTTATATCATGTTGTTTATACTAGGGACATTAAGGTTTAAAATATTGGTCATTTAGGGGGGCCTGGGGGCTGTAAAAAAAAGGTTTGAATTCCTTGCTTATTATGGAGCATTACAGTTACAAAATGGAAAAGAATTTAATGGGCTAGGTTTTAGACACACTATTTAAAATTTGGTTTTCCCAGTGTACATACATATGTCATGCATACGTGTACATGTACAAGGGAATAAAAGTGTGATGAAGAGGTTTTAGGTATTATTTTATATCTGATGAGGTGTATGGTGGTCGATAATTGCAGGGGTAATTATCATCAACCACCAGGACCATCAGAGGTTATAAACAATTGTTAAAGAGCCTACAGTACGGTAGTGCCCAGTGCCGACAAAAATGGATTGGAGGCGAACATAACCTAAGAAATTACTTGAGTGTTCCTGCAAAGTGGGCCGTGTGTTGCTGAGCTGGGTTGGAAGACCATCAGCTCATCAGCTCGAGAAAGAAGTTAATTTAACCTTTAATCACGGTGTAGAGTATCCGTGCTTTAACGGAGGGGTTATGATACACTTTAAACCCGCTTCATCCCTGTTTCTAGAAATATTTCCTATTTTTTTCAAAAGTCATTTTGTTTTGACAAAATGTCTTTAGAACTGTTTATTGTACAGTAATATTCCGATAACATGTATCACTTCAAGGCCCATAAGGGTAATACAATTGTAGTACTTCCGATCACACTTTTTGTGATCAGCTTATTACTCAGTCAATGATGCGGATAACAGGAAGATCGTTTTGAATATCCACTCCTCAAATTTTAAGA
This sequence comes from Leptasterias polaris, assembly GCA_037783415.1. Lineage (NCBI taxonomy): Eukaryota > Metazoa > Echinodermata > Asteroidea > Forcipulatida > Asteriidae > Leptasterias > Leptasterias polaris. Next base: position 4,630,513 of record JAZGTN010000102.1, read on the forward strand.
TTAAGATAACGACAGCAATGGAAGTGTTGCACATTTCGACTGACGGGTACAATGTACCTGTACATTTATGATACCAACAAAGGAGGTGTCCGTATTTCCTATTCAAATGGTTCTTTTTTAACGATGTCGTTTCAAAATTATGTGACAGGTGAAAAATGTATGGTCTTGTTTTCTCTGCTTAGGTTGCTTAATTCTCTATTACTTAACAAATAGGTATATTTACTCTATCATATTTACTTTTCTTTTTCATCCATGCCATTACATTTCAAATTACAGTTATTGGATCTGTGGGAAAGTTCTACAGCCAATCTGATCTTATGCACCCCAGAGACTCTCAGGGTCATTGTTTATTGGAAGTTGAGAAACCATCAGTAGCACTAGGCTAATTTACATATTCCTTTGTATTTATATAGTTGTTTCATGTTTATTCATTAGTTAGTCATATAGCCCAGGAATGCAGTACTTGATTCCTGTGGGTCTTTTTCATATTCTTAAGGCACTGAGTTAGTTGCAAGACTTCACTCTGTATAAGGAGCAAAAGTTTAAGATATAGTTTTGTACAGCGCTGGCTGCGCGCGGTTTCCACTGTGGAAAAATGGAAATTAAACATTACATCTTCATCATAATGCTGTTTCCTGACTTTATTTTTGGCCCTGTTACAATTACATTTTTTATTAACGGTGGTAAACATATAAAAAACACACACATGTACAAAAAACCACATAATATGTAATCAGTCATCCATGATGACCTGATGTTGGATTGGAAGGATCCAAAGTATCACCCCAAGTATCACCCCTCCTCCAATAAGAACCATTGGATTAATTGGCTGTTGGATTAACGAGTCATCAGAGTATAGAGCTGTCAGATTAATGGGCCTTTGGATAAAAGGGCTGCCACAGATTTACAGGCTGTCAGAACAATGGGAAATCAGAACAATGGGAAATCGAATTAATGGGCCCATATAATAAAAACCCTAATAATAATTGTTGGCCAAATGGTCTGTTGGAATATTTAGTGGACCAGTGCAAACAGAGTACGCAGTGCCCACACATATGCCAAGAATGGTATTTTTTGTTGGGGGGGGGGGGACCAATCATGTTTTATCCAATGAAGAGCACTTATCAAGAAACTACATGTAGCACATTTCAGTTGTTAACCAGCCGAATCATTATGAAAGAAAATGATTTACTCTGCTGTTTACTATTAGAGATATTCTCAAGTAGAATCTTAACGAGTTATTTTTAACTACCAAGTACAAAGTACAATAGTAAAGTTATCAGTTATTTTATTTATCCTAGATTGCAGCACTTCTCCCAACAGCAATTTGATGCAAGTAGGGTCGTCAATAGCCGCACCATTTCATTACATATGATCCTGCTTCCGGAGACATGTCAGACGTTGAAGAGACAAATGCAGAACAAGTACAGAGGTATTTGATACTTTTATAACTCTAATAATTCTAATTATTTATAAGTTGTTGATAACCATTTATAACTCTAATATACTTTTATAACTCTAACAATTCTAATTATTTATAAGTTGTTGATAACCAACTTAGGGAGGTGCATACTGATCCATTATATAAAATGGTGTAATCAGGAAGTTTAACACAGTTCCTTTTTCACAGATTTATGAATTTTCAATTGAACAAAGGCACATTCACCTAGGTGCGTACTTCCTGTATGAGGTATTTGTTGGTTCTGAATTTTTTCTTACTTTTTTCGCCAATTTTTATTACATTGAAAAAGATTGTCCAATAAGCAGAAATAATTCCTGACTTCATATTTTTCCTCTAGGTTCAACCGTTTTCTTTCATCAGAAAACAATTCGCTTGCTGCCATCAACCCCAATTAATGAAGTCAAACAGAGAGTTGTCACAGAATTTCCTCATCTGAGAAATTCCTCTCTGTTTGGCTTCTTTAAACTGGATAGCCAAAACAGGTTCCATAGCGTGATGCCGGTACCAACTACGGCAAAACAACTCCAGAAATGGAACATCATCCATAGTACTGCGGATCGAGCTTCACGTGGAAACCGATCCAAAATATGGATCATGCCATCGGTAAGTGAACTGTCGCACATCATCAATTGAAACAATTTAATTAAAACATCAATTTGGACAGACTCCAAGGTTCCATCACGCAAGTGTATGGAACCAATCTGAATAGTCGAGAATAAAAGCATGATGAAGATGTTTCAAATAGTTATTGTTTATAACCGATTAAGGTCTGGTAGCTGATAATTGCCCAAGCCAAAGGCAAGGTTACATGTATAAATAATTCTAAAAAACAATATTTAGAAACTTTAATTCACATGTATTTCCTTTCTTTACAAAAGCCTACAAATTATACATATTATCTTAGAGCTTCAGAAGTCACAAGTTATATCATTTGCACAATTTTTACAAAGTAAACGGCAAGGTTACAAACACTTGTTTATTTAAGCAGTTGTTAGAAAGCGATTTCGCCCAGTTTTATTCACATGAAATTATTTTTTACAAAAAACGCTGCTGATCATGTGATCTTTTTGAGCAATCGAAATAGATTCAGTTTAATTCAATTCAAAATACTAATTCCTTAACAAATGCGATCACATTAAGATTGCTGCAGCTTGTTCTGAGTAATTACAAGTCAAACAGCAATTTAAAAAATTAAGTTTAAACAATTACAAACGATTCAAATTCAAATCGGCCACTCGTCATCAACATGCTCGGTTGCCGAGTTAAGGCATTAGAATGCAGGAGGTCTTGGGTTCGAATCCCACCGAGTCAATGTGGATTACATTTGTTCACAGAAACTCAAAGTATACAGGGCTAACACACGTCTAGTACGGGTAAAGCAACCCATACCATTTCCTCAGCCCCAAAATAACATCATTTGCATTATTCGCGGTAACCCGCCGCTATACAGGGATTTGAATCGGCCACTCGTCATCGACATGCTCGGTGGCCGAGTTGGTTAAGGCATCTGCACTAGAACGCAGGAGGTTGTGTGTTCGAATCCCACACGAGTGCGGGCAAAACAACCCATAATAATTGCAAATGACACTTTTTTTTCCAGAATTAAATTTGATGTAAAACTTTTATAAAAATATTCTTTACACGTTTAATGCAATGATCAATACAATTATCAATACACTGTTCTGGCCTGTCAGAACAGAACGAGCTGACCAATAGAAAAAAAAATGCTGTCTTTCTGCCATGAGGTACAGGTCCGTCAAACCGGTCACATTTCACAGAACAAATTGTGCACAAACCTATGGGCTTTTAAGGCCTTTTCCTTGTTTTGGTTTGCAAATATTATTTTTTCTCGACAATGATTTTCATCAACTGATTAAGATAATGTATATTATGTATTCAATAGACACTAGGTATACCGACTGCACTATCATGATATTTTTTCTGCTCCAATTTCCTGCAGCCTAAAACAAAATCATAAAATTAGGGCAGTGTGTGTGCAGTTGGATCATAACATTTCTACTGTTTTTCTATTTCAGCATAATCTGGATGAGCCGTCTACCCCTCCAGCAGCCGGACGTCCTTTGATCCCTTTTGTAGGTGGACTTATCCCAGTGGTCCCTGCAGCAGCTGGACGTCAACCCACTCCAGTGGTGGTCCCTGCTGCAGCTGGACGTCCACCCGCCCAAGTGGTGGGCCCTGCTGCAGCTCGACGTCCGCCCACTCCAGTGGTGGTCCCTGCTGCAGCTGGACGTCCGTTCACCCCAGTAGTGGGCTCTGCTGCAACTGGACGTCCGACAACCCCAGTGATGGGCCCTGCTGCAGCTGGACGTTCGGCATCCACCACATCGGTGTTCCCTGCTGTGGCTGGACTTCATTCCTCCTACCTTGAGGTACGTAACATTTGTTCTTGGGTTTAATTTGCTCTAGTTTTACTAACCTAACAACTTCTCAGGTTACATATACATGTACACGTAACTGTTAGCCAAAAGTCTAAAGGCGCTTAACAAGAATAACAGTGAAAAGAAGGGTGCAAAAACAACAAAATTGGTGAAAGAAAGTTACACAATCAACCTTAGCTTTTTTAAAAATTACACAAAAACAGCACAATTTAAAGAGTTGACTTCGAAATAGGTTTTTTGTCATGCTGTGACACATTTTAACCCTCCCCCTTTTTGGCAGCTTGAAGGCATCATCTCAAGTAATTTTGTTATTTTTGTTAAAGGTAATGTAGGGTACATGTTGGGTAATTACTCCACAAATTAATTGTAATAAAAAACTTAGTTACAAGTAAGACGTCCTAGAGAGATGTTGATAGTATCAAACATTATGAACAAAGATTCCCATTAAAGTAATGTGTTTTTTAGAGAAACAAACAATTGTTCACATAACAAAATTGAAAGACATGCAATTTTAGCATTTTGCGTGGCAATAAAGCTGCTCCAGAAAACCTACTTTTAAGCCAAAACACTTGTATTTAGGTTTCAAATATTTTGGTTTATGCAAATTAATATTGATTCACACAAAACAAAAATCCAATCAAATTTTGTATGCCCGTTCTGAAAAGAAAATACCCAAACTGCTAGAGATGTTGCCTTCAAGCCGCCCAAAAGGTGGAGACAAGCTCAACCGTTGGCCTATTTTGCACATTTAATTTATGGCGTGGCCGTTTTGTAAACATTTCAATAGCGTTTCCGTAGAAATGCATGCAACAACATGTAGAACAAAACCGATACCGCAATTTGAGACCACAGAGTGACTAGGAATGTTCTAGAGAGTGTATTCAACCATCCTATGATGTCAAACCTTAGATGTAATAGGTGTTTCATGACACCATTTTCCAGGTCAGTGTTCCTGACTTTCTTTATAACCTAAAGCTTTCTGTGGATGATGAGTAGACTGCATTATCTCATAATTTCTATTTCATATTTTAGGATTCAGCACTTTATGACGAATGCGAGAGACACTCCATGAATGAACGGAGGCTGGTCACTGGAGTCTACTCCTATGTTACGGACAATAAGCCAGCGTAAGTCATGAGAAAAATAGAGTAACAAGGACGAATACTTCGAGTCTGAGTCTACAACGAGTTCATGGCTTGAAACAAAATTGTGCAAATGTGTCATTCTTTAAAAAACGTTTTTCACCATCGCAGTGTTGTCACTTAGAAGTACAGCTTTTGTTGTTGTTTTTTCCAGTGGAGAATCAATTGCTGCTATTCTGGAGCGTTTTAAGGTACAGTTTGATGAGGAAAACAAACAGTACATCACAGTTGACCGTGACCGGGTGATGGAGAAGATGATGGCTGTAATAATGAATGACACCTTCACATCAAGCACTCTCCTTGGAGTTGATTTTCAAGGAGAGGATGGAGTTGATGCCGGTGCAGTCCGGGCATCCATGTTCGAGAAGGTCAGATCGGGCCTTGGTCATTTGCCCATGTTCAAGGTACAGCCTGATGGCCTCCATTTGCAGCTGCATTATGAATGTGAGTATTTTATGTTTCATAAAACATACATTATATTTTAGAGATGCATGGTCCGTGCTCAAGCCCGTTTTACCTTTAAAATAAATCCGATTTTGTAGGATGACCAAAGTTACGAACTTTCAAATTTAATTAAATATTAAATGCACTGTCATGATTTCCACTTCACTCTCGCATTTGCGGGTGTGAACCTGCAAGGGAGTGTCGGATTAATAATAATTAATCAGCCAAATTAAGAAAATATTTCCTGTCAGGCCAAATGGGCTGTCGGAATTAAGAACTACATGTATGAACAAATGGACCGGCCTATTAAAAAATAAACAATTGTCAAACAACAGATGGGCTTTCTTCTGCATATAGGGTGCACCCCACTAGATGCGGTAATCCCATTTTCCCAAACAATTCTTGTTTTCTACTTTTGCCATTTTATTGAAGTATAATTCATCCACATTGTAACATTTGAAAGATATGGAAGTCTCATTCTTTTTTATATTACCCATAGTCAAATCAAAAGTTAACCACTAATGTTTCTCAACAATGCCATGTTTTTATAATTTCTTTTAGCACTTGAATCACACCAGTACGAAGTGGTTGGCAGGATACTCGGCTACCTCTTGGCAGAGGGAAGCATTCTGCCAAATGTACTTGCCCCAGTGCTGTTTGCCTCACTTGCTTACAGTGCAAGTGAAGTCACGCCAAGATTTTGTGATGTACTGGACCATAGCCAGAAAATGTTGCTGTTTCAGGTGAATATTATTATATTGTTGTATGGCGAAGTGCACTTGAATTGACGTCAATTTAAAGTGAAACACCAAAGCCCCCAAATCATTTCTTTAATTGCTATCCTAAACTGGATGTCCTCTTCATGTCTGCAACTGGGACATATAAGACTTTAAACATTCCAAATGTATGTATAGTCAATAATTTAACAAAACTTGATGTAAAATTTTGATAAACCACATTTATATTTTAATTTTCATTCGATGCAAACAAGAAATTGTTTCTTGCATCGATCAATGGAATGAATTCCCGGCTGCAGAAAAGTCAGTTAATGGGTAATGGCTTCTGACTGGCACGCCAACACTAGAAAAGACAGTTGACTATTTGGGAGGACGCAATCACAGGGCTGGATAGCTCATTTGGAAGAGCGCTGGCACATTAATCCAGATGTCTGAGATTCAAGTCCTGGTTCAGTCAAAAAAAATTTGCGTAAATTAAATTCAGATAAATTTATTTCAGATACACCAGGCCCAGACGTCACAAGGATTAATGGAAGTTACAGGAGACGCCGGATTAATTATAGAAATGGCTGGATGTAGCCAATATGCTCTAAATAAGACGGTTTTATCAAAACACCTGACAAAATTCTTTGTTATTGACACAAAGTATCGCGCCATTGAGCAGTGAGTAATTAATAACAATAATAATATTCGGTTTTTATATAGCACTTTATACACCATGATCACTGGGCCATTTCATTCCTTAAACCATCTCAGCTCCCTGAGGAGTATACAGCCTGTGCTGCCAAATATGTAGCGCACTAAGCTAAATCAATCACAAGAACCATCTCTGCCCTCACAGGTACCCATTTACCCCTGGGTGGAGAGAAGCAATTATAGTAAAGTGTCTTGCTCAGGGACACAGATGTCACAACCGGGATTCGAACCCACACTCTGCTGAACAGAAACACCAGAGCTTGAGTTCGGTGCTCTTATCCGCTCGGCCACGACATTTTTGTTCTCTTTCTTTTGCTCATTCAGTCACTCAATCCCACAAGAAACCAAAGCAGTCATGGCACACATTTATACACAAGTGCTCCAAATCACAGCATTTAATGATTTTGCAATTCCAAAGCATGTTCTCCTGTCAAGATAAGGTACATGTATAGGTTGGTTTGGGTCAGAGATGCTTTAGGTCCAAGATGGTTTGGGTCTGAGATGGTCCTGGTTTAAGATGGTTTGCGTCTTAGTAAAATGGTCTGGGTCCTAGATAGTTTGAGTCTGAGACTGTTTTGGGTCCGAGGTAGTTTCAGTTTCAGATGATCTAGGTCCGAGGTACTTTAGGTCTGAGATGGTCTGGGTACAAGCTGACATACTTGGTTATATTTGCATCTCCGGCCAGCTCGCTACATTTCATTGATATTTATTAAACATAAATTTTTCAATAACCATTCTTTGTACTTTCCACATGACTTTTCGTTTCCTCAGGATGAAGAAGGGGCTGCAGTGGGCAGGTGTTCTAGGGGACATCACGGCCAACCCGAAGAGGTTGGCCGATGTCCTGGTCTACTGCCCAACAACCCTTGATGCCTCCTGCCTGCTGGCACTGATGAAGGTGACCTACTCAACAGACAGTAGCAGGAGGCAGAAGGAAGAGAAAGTGTTCAAAGTTTTTGAAATGTTTCTTCATGATTCTATGGGTAATTTCCTAATTTTTCAATTTCAGGTTATCTTTATAATTTAGATTTTGCTTTATTCAATTTGACTGGCTTTTTAGTGTGATATAAATCAGTGAGAAAATAATTTGTGAGACACGATTCAATAGGTAATTTCACATTGATTATAATCAGTAAGCAATTTCAGCTCAGTTATTTGAATAACATGTCTTGCACAGACAGAAAGAATATCGCGTACATCGTCACCGATCTCGAGAAGTGAAAAAGAGTTCAAGTTCAGAAAAATGTCCATTCCGAGATAGTTGTTTTTGGAAGTTAGTCTATCCCCGTGTGTGTTTCCTGCATTCTCGAGTTGTGACAAGCATTGCATTGTTTACAAGTTTTTAGATCATTTAAACAATTACTTGCCAAAAACATAAACTTCTATATCGTAAACACATAGACTTGTGGACAAGTCGTTAAATGTCTGTCGCGGTGATAGCGGAACGGCTTTCTCGCAATATCCCGCGAGAGGGCTGCTCTGTGCGAGATTACTGCTCTCAAGACTGGTCACATTTACCGACTTGTGAAACCCGCTGGCGGTTTGTGCACGGCCTATGGGCACTTCAGCCGATTTTGTACGGACGCATCTGATTGGTCAATTTCGTTATATCTATGAATATTAAAACTGCAGATGAATATTAAACATCAAATCCTGTACTGGATGGAGTTTTATGTTGCTTTGATCATGCACGATCAAAACCAAACACTGAGTGGTGAGAGTGATTGTGTTCATGAGTATTTTGACAAAAGAAAATACGTATTCAAATTATGGGTACAACTTGTAAATAATTACAAAAAATCGAACGTAACATTTTATTTCAGAGAGTCCCTGCACCGCTCATGGACAAGAAGTCCCTCGGCATTATATCCAGACTTATGGATCCTACCGAGTATCCAAATAGAAGTAGAAGTAGAAGTAGAAGTAGAAGTCTGAGCGTGTTTGACAGTGCACAGCGTGTGGGGACGTACGTAAAACCATGGTAAAACACACAGGCAAATCGTGTAGCTGCCATGGCGCGCAGAGTTTCTCTCGGCGGGGCTCCGCCAAGAGATAGCTGAACATGGAAGCTCATGAACATGTGGGAGGGGTAGGGAGCCAGACCACCAACTACCTTGTCATTGCGGGTTTGTTAGTCGGTAAACCTCGCTGATCGAATCCGCTGTTTTAAAATCGTTACGTTTCAATGTTCGGTGTACGTTCCTTCCCCCGATTTAGAAATTATATAAGATTTATGTCAATAAATAGGAAAACCACTCTTATATTGACGGTGAAACAATTTGTGAGACGAAAACGAGCCCCCCCCCAAAAAAAAAAAAAAACCACACACAAAAAACCAGAGCCCCTGAAGGAACAGGTGAAAAATAAATTACAAATTAAAATGTGAAACAAAATTATCACTCTGAATTTCTTTTTCCATCTCTCGACACACAAAATATAATTTTGTCACATAAAATTAAATTTGTTTAAATTTGTAAACAAAGTTGTGTTTTTTTAGGTAGCAAAATAGATTTTTCCTAGAAAATACGTTTTTGTTCCCTCGAACACACCTTCTTTCCCCCGAAATACGATTTTGTTACCGAGAAATACGCGTTTGTTCCCTGACAGATACGCGTTCGCACAAAATATAATTTTGTTCGCTCTAAATATGCTTTCGTTCAATAAAAATGAGTTTTTCCACCGAAAGGAGAATTCTTTCCCTGAAAACAAGCTTTCGATTCATCAAAATACGACTTTGAATTAGTTGCCCGAAACATACTTTCATTCAATAAAAATATTATTTTTTTTCCACCGAAAGGAGATTTCTTTCCCTAAAAACAAGCTTTTGTTTCATCAAAATACGACTTTGAATTAGTTGCCCGAAATATACTTTCATTCCCTAAATATACGCTCCCGTTCCTTCGCAATGAGATTTTGTTCCCCAAAATTCCTCTTTCGTTCCCTGAAGTCCAATCACACAATTTTTTTAAATTCCTATGAGAGGGGACGAGTTTGTATGTCAGGGGGCGACTTTGTAGTTGGTGAGTTTGTAGATGTCTTTTTGGAAATTGGCGACTTTGCTAGGGGGGCGAGTTGACTGGTTTCCGTGTCCGTTACACACTTAATACACACAATCACTGTAGAACACATCGGGTTAAATGACTGGAGCGTATCAGTAACTAATCGCAGTAGGCATTATTTATTTTTATGAGGCAAAACACACATCTTAAACAATTATATAATAATGCATTTTAAGATAAGTTTACACACAGAAAACACACTCACAGATGTCTCATTGTGCAAGCATTTATCGCATTTACAGTAACTAAAATTAGTACTACCCTCAATGATCGTCTCTACAGCAACCGTAACGTATACTGCGTCCGTACCTGAATAAATGAATACGTACAGTATTCGGGTTTCACAAGTCGTTAATGACGAAGAGTCGGCAGCCAGCAACTTCGCACGAGAGCAGTGATCTCGCGAGAGCATTCTTTATTACGCAACAGCACCACACGAGACTCGACTCACCACGACCATCATTAACGACTTGTCAACAAGTCTAGTAAACACAGGAAACACAAAGCGATTGTAATGAAGCATTTACAACGAGTATTATTCATTCATAAAATCAATACTGCTTAAATTGCATATAATGTAGATATTACAATTATGTGAAACATATTTTCATTGCGTTTTCAGAAACTGAACAGCTGGAGAATTTCTTACAATTCTTGACGGGAAGGCGAACACTCCCACCCCTTGGATTCAGAGCACCACCATCAATCCAGTTTCGCCACCCCGAGGATGTTTCCCCCAATGACCCCACAAGGGACTATCCAACTGTTTCTGCATGCTTCAATGTTTTAAAACTACCGACTGGCCACAAGACATCATTACAGCTGCTACAAGTCCTGACAAGTACAATCGCAACTTGTCATGACTTGTTTACAGATACATGATGTGTAAACGAATTGAAAATTAGTTCTTTTTATCACTGTTGAATTTCAATGTGCTTTGGAAATTAATTCTTCCATTCTCCTTTATGTAAACAAAGGAAACGGCCACAATGTAAAGACACTACAAGGAGGAAAAACTGAGGAAGTGACATTTGACATCAATTAATACGATATTTGCGCTCCAGCAGTCTTAAAGAGACACTTTACACATGGTGTTGCCACAAACTGAACCAATACTCAGCATGGTAGTTTTATCTCATTGAGGCCAGCATTTTTTTATTTATTGGATTACGAATCGGCCGACTCCATATAATGCAATTTTAGAAAGAAAATTACATTATTTATTTATTATTTATATTAAACTTTTGGTTTTTTAAAATTCGCGTGCCATTGTTATTTAGTTAGCAAACTCGCACGGAAAATTCCTCTGTACAGACAGACTTGACAGAAAAAAATTTTTGGTTCTACATCCAGTGCTAGCAATATCATGCGCACCACACACACAAAATACGGGCAGTTCCCCAGAGTCTTTGTAATCAAATATATAAAAAAATGCTGCCCTGAGCTTTGTTGGAGATCCCTGGTATTGGGGTTGTTGGGAGGTGATGGAACCACTACGCTGTCATATGTTGTAACACAAAAATGACACTAATAATGTAATACATAATGAAGACAACATCAAAATTGTTTTTTTATATTTCTAAAAATGACATTGTTTGTGGTCAAGTAAACCTATTACTATAAAGGGTGCTATGTACACATATGATGCACACGTAAGTTATTGGAATTGACCTATTGAACATGTATTGCCAGTGAAGAGTTAACCTCGGACATCTCAGAGATTTGTACATATATTTTGCTCATTAAAGTGTACTCTATGGTTTTGAAGTGCTAATTGCTAAGTACTAATTGCGCACGTTCAAAGCCTGTGTGTGCCTTTAAAAAATAATATCAGTCAAAGGAATCCAGAGTTTAGCAGCTTGCGTCAGATGGACAAATATATTTGCCTATGAGTTTTCATTATAATGCTATTATGAAATGTATTGCCAAATACATTTTCCTTGCATTTAAGTTTAAGGAAAATAAGCTATGAACAAGATGTTGATGTATATTATACACAAGTTTTTTTGTAGGCTGTGCCCCAACTGTTGTATTTTATTGTTGAAACCCTTGGGGTATGTTCCATTTTTAGTAATAGACAAAAAAAACCTGATCAATGATTTATCACTCCTTAATAATGATACTGTAGTAGATGAAACTCCTGGGCATTTGCATTGGCGATAAACTTACTGACATACACATCATTATATTCATATTTATCTGTATTATAATTTTCATATTTAACCCAGTGAATTAAATTCTAACGTATTATTTCTTTGACCAGTGCCGTTAAACTGAGTGTTTCAAACATTATTGTTATTACAATAAATGCCATAAAGAGGAAATCTTTCCAAATGAATTATCATTATGTACATCTATCTATACATATTTCCATAAAAAAGACTTTGTCAACCCATAATCTCCTACATGTAACTAGCCATTGCAATATATTATTAACAATGCAATGAGGAACTGGATTTGGATATGAAACAGTGAAATTGGAAAAAGCGATATCACTGCTTGGAGTGCATGTGTATTCATATGTTCTGTTTCTGTATTGCATCTTTTGTTGCAAGCATTGATGCTTATTTTCTGAAATACCTGACGCAAATTAGAACAAGAAAAGAGAAATAAAATCAAGAAAGAGGACAATTCAATATACCTCTTTTTGAACATTCCATTTACTTTAATTTCAAAATTCCACAAGATTTCTTCAACTGTGAGGTGATTTTTTAAAGTCTGCTTAGCACACCATGTACTAGTCTTGGTCCAAGATGTCGGTAATCTATAATGGATCGCGTACGTGCTGCATAGAGTAGTGCACCTCCATATGACTGATTTTGTTAATATCTTACTCTTGGAAAAGTTGTAGGTGTGTTGCCATCACATACAAATTACACTATTTTTGGTAAATTGTTCATATTGTACTTAGAACAGCGGGTAAGCTTTATACATGCAACCCATGCCAAAATAGTCTCGTGTGGAGAGCAGTTCCCGGTTCCCTTCAAATTTGACATATAATTTTTGGTAACTGATAAGAACTACGCCCTTACATTTTAATACAGAAAGAGTATTTCCTTCAGTTTCTTGTGGTAAACATGTAAACTTATTTTGAGGTAGAAACTAAATAATAAAAAAATTGGAAATAAAAAATGATAACAAATGAAAAATCTGGTGTTGTAAGTGTTTGTAAGACTTGTTTTTTTCATTACTACTTTTAACAAATTCGAAAACAATTTATTTTTGAAATCCATAAAACAATGTCAATTGATATACCAACATATTCATTATTTCATGCCCTTTCCAGTATAAAGTGAACTTAGAAAGTAACTTTTGCAACAATAGACTTAATTTTGCAGAGTGGGTCACATAGGAATATCGCAAAGTGCAGAATACAGACCACAGCCTGAAACAACCAGCTCATCTTACTCTACACATGGCGCAATATACAATCATTTCTTATACCTGTACTTGGCTATGCTTACGAGCTTGACCTGAAAGCTGGATGATTTGAAGGTTTTTTAAACGGTACTTGCTGATCCGGTTGTCCTGAATCGACATCATTTGGGCGATTTGCACCTTCTCCAGTTTGCCAGACATGGCTCGGTACTTCTCCCGATGGGTTGTTCAGTGGGAATTGATGGCTGCGGTTGTAGCAGACCCATTGCATTCCTTGTCCACATATATTGAATTACTGTTTTAAAAAAAACAAGACCCAAACAGTGCACCATATTTAATTTTGATAGGGCATATTTTGAGGGCACTTTCAACAGAATATATGTTTAAGTCCAAAGTCAGTGTTGAGAATGTCACATTACGAAGAACATCTCAGATTGCTCACACTTGGCATATACATGCTGTTTTGGATTGGATGATTGGTAACATTATGTCAATTCTGTCTGTTAGCTAGGACAATACGAACAAAATTATGGAGTTTTCATTTGACTCGGGTCATGGTGACCTCATGCTTTTTTAGATTGGAGAAACTCATTATTGGTATTGATGGTTTATCATGGCCCTCATCAAGCCAGAAAACAAGACATTACATCATTGAAAAAAATACACACACAACTCATGAAAACCTAATAAAAAACATAAGTTATGGTCCAACCATAAAATAAATGATAAATAATTTCAAGCTAGAATAAAGGATCCCTTAGAAGTATACACTAAACACACACACAATTTAATTTGAATTTACTAAGTCAACGTAGTTATATTCAAAGAGCACGGACCTGAAAAAAAGGGTTTTGTGCAACACCTACTACAATGTACATCTAAGGTTTGACAACCTGAGATGGTAGAATACACCCTTCAAAACATTCCTAGGTACCGGGTACCCTACTTTGTGGGCTCAAATTGTGGTATCAATATTGCGCTAGAGGCGTTTCTATGGAAACAAAAATGAAGTACAAAAAAAGGCCAACGGTTGACCTTGTGTCCACCTTTTGGGCGGCTTGAAGGCAACATCACAAGCAGTTTGGGTATTTTCTTATCAGGATGGACATACTAGATCTGATTAGACTACTTTTGTTTTTCATGAATGAAATATATGCATTTAATGCATTTTAATCAAAATACACGTATTTTGGCTTAATAGATTTATGCAAATTAATATTTGATTCACGCAAAACAAACGTTGTCCATTCAGAACTAGCCATACAACTCATGTCTAGCCCTTACAAAAATAACCAAACTACTTGTGATGTTGCCTTCAAGCTGGCAAAAAGGTGGACACAATTAAGGCCCATCATTCGCCTTTTTTCTACACATTGCTATGGCATGGTAATTTTGTACACATTACAATGGCGTTTCCATAGAAACACATCGAGCACAAAACTGATATCACAATTTGAGCCCACAAAGTACCTTGGAATGTTCTGGAGGGTGAATTTTACCATCTTATGATGTCAAACCTTACATGTAGCAAGTGTTTCAAGAAATTCCTTAACTAGAGGGCTAGAGGGCTTTCAGGATTTTGCTCCTGGATTATATGGAATTGGAGTCTTTTTGAACCAATTGATAAGTACTACAAAGTAACATGTCTTTCTAAAGGAAGGGGAAGGGGCGGGGGCGTTTGGGTCTGCTTGCAATTTATAAATACCAAGCAAACGTGGAATGATGGGCTTGCCGACTGTCAGGAGGGTTTTCATTGATTGCATCTTTGTATGAATTATAATTTGTACCCAACATAAAGTTTCACTCTCTCTTTTGCACTTTCTCTAAAGTACTGACTTGGGCCTTAGTGAGTGGGGAATTCCACACAACATGCATGTACACGAAAAAAAGGTCAGACATTATCTGACTTGAGCTACTGATGTTTATTTACTCATTATAATCACCCCAAAGAGTACAAATAGCCTCAATTGCAATCACTCTATGGAAAAACATTGGCTATTTGAATAACAAAGAAATGAAAACAAGGTTAAAGGGAGAGACCTTTAATCAGACTAACCTCAGAGCTTGTCAGGTACTAAACAGCTTTTTTGATCTCAGATGGTACTACATGTGTACACGTATTACTGCTGCAGGTCTTCCTATCTGGATATACAGGCAAGTTTAAATGAGATAAGATTTGCTGAAAAAAAAAATATCACCAATAAAACTTCGGAGTTAATTGTATTTCAGAGGATGACAGCTTGTGCACAGATGATATATGCCAAGTTACAATCCCAGCAAAATTGTTGGGCAACCTGACAGTATTATAGACTCGAGTCTAAGTGGCTCCCAAATTAATAGGCTTCTTAAGACTACCAATAGCAAACCACAAATTCAATTTGAAAAAAAAAAAAAAGGATTTATCAAGTTCAGGCGCTGACAACATTTATTTTGTTTTAGCCGTTGTGACCTCTGACCTTTTGGTTCCCAAATCAATAGGCTTCTTAAGACTACCAAGGGCAATCCTCAAACCAAATTTGAAGTCGACACGTCAAGTATTTCTCAAGATAATGCGCTGACAAGATTTCTTTTGTTTTAGCCAGTGACCTTCGACCTTTTGGCTCCCAAATCAATAGGCTTCATAAGACTACCAAGCGCAATCCTCAACATCAAAACAGATGATATGCCTTCCGTTGACTGCTCACAGTTGAAACTCAGACTCCCAAAGACAGTCTGCTCAGTGTTCCATCTGGCCAACCGCTGCTCAAAGAGGACATTGAACATCAGCCTGAACGGCACTAAGCTCAAATTTGATCATACACCAAAGTACCTTTGTGTGACACTGGACAGAAGTCTCACATTCTCCCACCACATCAATGCTGTCCCAAAACCGTAGCCAGATTCAACCTCCTGAAGAGACTTGTTGGCACTGGATGGGGTACCTCCTTTACCAACCTGCACTCCTCTGCACTGGCCCTGGCGTACTCCACCACTGAATACGCTGCTCCAGCTTGGTCCCACAGCACCCACACCAGCGATGAAACTAGTTAGTGGCACCCTCTCGTCGACACCTCTACAGAAGCCCACAGACTTGTCTGTTCTCAGCCTGACTGGATCAACTTGACCTGGGCAGAGTTGTGGTCCACCACAACTACTAAGCGGAAAACCTTCATGGACACTCCATCAAGCAGGCCACTGGGATGTGAACTTCCCTGCAAGGCATGGACCAACCATGGAGATCAGGCACTGACCACACCCAGCAGTACCTTCACAAAATTGGTGCTGCTACCTCTGATCTCTGTGTTTGAACCACATTATCCAGGAATACAACATTTTTGAACCCCCAAAGAGATTTTTGTTTACGATGGTCTTATCAACTAAAATGTGGTCTTTGTGAGGCCAATTCATACTAAGACAGTAGCTAATTTGGACAGGACTCACATTGTCTGAACAGAAACTACAGTTGGCAGCAGTCACACAAATCAAGATCAGTACAGCACATACGAAAAAACATCACAATATTTGTGGGTAGAAAACAATGATATTTCCTTGAATATCAACTCTCTTTAAAATGAATTTTATTTTGATATCGCAAAAATAGTTGGCTTAAAAAAATGATTGGAATTTTGACATACAAAGCATTATTTGTTAAAACTAATAAAAAACAATCGTCCATGTTTCTCCTCTGAAATGTAGTTACATTATGCCCATCGTTTCAGACCTCTGTCTGTCTGTCTGTCCATCCGTACTTACACTTACAGAAGGTTCGTTCTTCTTCAGATGACACCCCATTTATACAGTGTACTATCTTTTGTAATGATCTGCCTTTATGTCACATGTATAATACTGTAATAGTAATGTTTGAGTTCAATTAGATAGTATACATGTACATATGTATATTTAGGACTGTATGAATGAAAATAAAAAAACTTCAAGTTTCCTCACCAAACTTCATATGTACATGTAGGTTGATCGTGGAATCCCCATTAAGCCTTTTGAAGTTGGAGGACACCGGTTTCTCTATGGAGTCACAAGGTTAATGGTCAAAGTCACTAGGCTGAAACAAAGAAAACAGTGCCATCGTAACTGAAGTTCCAAAAGCATTTAAAATGATTTGGTTCGGAGGAATTTCTTTGCTTTTCTGCTAACAATATGCTACAGTTTCACAAAAATTAATCAGAGAAGGGGTTATTCATCATGCCACAAGATGTGCTTTTTAACCTTTCAGCCTGTGGGCCCCACACTGCGGGCCATAAACTGGCATCACACAAACCGTGAAGCCCATACTGCGAGCCGCCCGGTATGCCCATTTTGAACCACTTTTGCACGCCACGCCCTCCAACGAATACATACAGGAAACTGGTAACCATGCTTACAATGTTTATGTAATTTGCAATTTTAAAAAAGGAAAACAATTTATGTACATGTACATGTACATGTAGATCTTCAGAGGGCAGTATGGAGTGAACGCATTTTAGAAAACACGGCAAATATAGCGCAAATCTGACCGCACTACATCTCCACTAATTTACAACAAATTCTGAAAGTGACTTTAATTGGCTCAAACAAAAAAGCTGCAGAATTATTCCAAGATGTTTTAAATAATTCTGAGTGGGGGCGACAGGGAAAGCGAGCAAATCGTTGGTGCAATGGTTAAGATATTTTGATTACATCAAACTTGTGTGTTTACTTAATTTGTGCATACTCTAAGGGAATTGTAGTGGTGGTGGGGAGGAGGGGAGGGGAGATGAAAACCTGGGTAAGGATGTATAGGGGTTAAATAGAGAGGGTTTACAGTTTGAAAACGTTGAGGGTTTTTGCTTTTGAGATCGCCCCCCCCCCCCCAAACAAAAAAACTAAAATAACCAAAAATAATTTGAAAAACCAAACAAAATTGAGGACCCAATTTAATTCAGGAGAGATGATGATAGCTCATTAAGCATCTAGCTTATTAAGCAGAGCTTTTCATTAGGTGTTCGGACAAAAGTCCAAAGACCTCTTCTTATTGTTCATTGTTCATCAGGAGGCACATGTTGATGAAGCACATGTATACATTGTAGTTAGTCCCATCAAGCACAAGTATCAGTTATGATCACGATATCTTTTTTGCATGCATATTACTTTCCACTCAGGCTGTACGTTATGTCACGTTGAAAACTTAAATGGACATTGGACAAGTTGCCTTGGATTGGGCGATTTGAAAGCATTTGTTTTTAAATTAATATGGTTGAAATTGTGTGGTTTTCCTTTTACTTTGTGAACTAACACAGCCCACCAGTTTGCGGGGTTAAAAATCTTGCTCTACAAAATGGCGGACAGTCTTAACTCTGAATCCAAAAAGTTTATGGAAAGCCACACAAATGAAAGGATATTTGTGTGGATTATTGTTTTCTACTTGTGAAACATCTTTTCAATCTTATTCATTAACGAACGCTTTAACTTTTTAAATTTTGTTTGTTCATAACCACTATAGAGCATCTATATATTATTTGAAAATGGAAAGTATTGAAAAGAACCGTAACGTTGCATTTACATTTTAAATCTTTATCGTATCACACTTCATTAATAATCGATATCAAAAACACATCATTTATAACTCTGTGTTTATATTTTTGCAAGTTGAATTGACATTCAATAAATTCAAAGAAGGAAATATCTGAGGTTTGTCAATTTTTCTAAGGGCTGTTTTGACATACTTTGTTGGTTAAAAAAATTATCATAAACTCCAGCCCCCCCACCCCCGCCCCCGCCCCCGCCCCAGTCAGGTTATTTACACATGTATGATGTACCCCATTCCTTTCATGTGTTATACCTGAATTATTAATTGCTTAGAAATAGTGTAAAGATTCAACATTTCTCAATCGACCAACTGGCCTATAACCTATTCCCTACCACAAATATGAACACCAAGTACAGTTGTAAAATAGTGCTGCAATATTTATTTAAGCATACAAACTTGTAAAAAATATTGTTAGCATACATGATCTTAAAATTATAAAGGTTTCCACATCATAATTTGTATTTTTTGGTGAGGTAAACTGTGCATAGCTGGAGAAAGCCTCTCTTTTTTTGGTCAATTGAGGGCGCTATTTTTCTTATGTTTTACGTTGAAAAATGTGAAATTTTATCCGTGAATTACACATTAATGTGCAACATTTGAGCGTGGGAACAATTTGATTCTTGATTAGACTCATATTATCTACAACTTGGGCTATATTTCATGCAAACCCCCTCCGGAGAGAACAAGAATCGTTTTCTGGAAGGATTTCAGAGCCATGGCCCATAGTCTATAGCCTGTAGATAGGGAAATTTTGTGTGGCTGATGCAGAGAATTAACCGCGATCTCAGACTTGAAATCAAGTCTAATGAGCTAGCTGCAGCCTGTTTCGGAGATCTTGGCGAGTTTGAAGGTTTGTGATGTTTGTGTTACTTTTTGGCTTCATTTTTTTCCCATTTTCAGTTATAGGCCATAGATAGGGCATAGGTTATTAAATCATAATGCCGGGCCTGCGGCCATGCATGGCAAAGAAATGGCCTGGGCATGAACACAAAAACAAGGCCACTCAGATTCTCCAAAACTGAAAATGGGAAAAAAATGAAGCCAAAAAGTAACACAAACATCACAAACCTTCAAACTCGCCAAGATCTCCGAAACAGGCTGCAGCTAGCTCATTAGACTTGATTTCAAGTCTGAGATCGCGGTTAATTCTCTGCATCAGCCACACAAAATTTCCCTATCAAAATTTCCCTATCACTTTATCAGTCTATCACTCAGGTAGACTAAAAACTACGAGCACAGACTTGGAACTAAGTCTACTAGCTCATCAGATGCATTGTGGTCAACGGGTCAGAGGTGGTTTTCGCGCAACTTCCTTTCCTTGATTGGTTATTGACTTGCGCGCAACCTCCTGTATTGACTAATACAGAGGGCGCTTCACTGGACAGAACGGCGCTTCATACAAAAGAATGTCATCTGCAAACAACACACAACTGGAGGGAATTGAATGAGATATGTCATTAACAAAAAGATTGAACAGTAACGGCCCTAGCACACTGCCTTGAGGTACACCAGAAGTAATGTTAACCCAGGAGGAGACTCCGCCCCTAAAGAGAACCAGTTGCTTGCGGTCAGTCAGGAATGACCGAACCCAACACCACAACTCGCCCTGAACATTGAAAGAGGTTGCGAGTTTTTCAAGTAGGATGTGGTGTGGCATTGTGTCAAAGGCTTTTGACATGTCCAAGAAAACGGCATCTACTCTTGGGGGGCGGCGTCTATCAAGGGAGGATGACCAAGATTGAATAATGTTCACCAGTTGGGTAAGGCAACTCCTGTGTTTAACAAAGCCGTGCTGATAGGGATTTAGAAGGCCAAAGGTGTTTAAGTGATTATTTAAGGCAGCAGTTATAATGCGTTCAAGAACCTTACATAACACTGAAGTCAGAGCAACAGGCCTATAATTAGTTAACAATGCCTTATCCCCGTTCTTGTACACTGGTGTAATATTAGCACACCGCCAAGCATCGGGCAGTTGACCAATGTTCAGCGATGCGTTAAACAATAAACCAAGAGGATGAGCAATTTCAGAGGAGATTTTGTGGAGAATATTAGGCAAGATACAATCAGGTCCAGGAGATTTATTAGAAGGGAGCTTTTTAAGCAACGCAGCAATTTGGCTGGCAGAAACTGAAATGCGAGACAACTCAGGAATATGCAATGAGCAAGGCGGCGGGAGGTGGGGAACTGGACCTGATTGTTTACAAACAGAACAGAAGTAATCACTGAAGGCAGATGAAATTATGTCAGGGCTGGTTATTTTACAGTTATTGTGATAAAATGATGGAGGCGGGGGCGATTGTTTCCTGCCTCTGACACAATCAGGCAAGATACAATCAGGTCCAGGAGATTTATTAGAAGGGAGCTTTTTAAGCAACGCAGCAATTTGGCTGGCAGAAACTGAAATGCGAGACAACTCAGGAATATGCAATGAGCAAGGCGGCGGGAGGTGGGGAACTGGACCTGATTGTTTACAAACAGAACAGAAGTAATCACTGAAGGCAGATGAAATTATGTCAGGGCTGGTTATTTTACAGTTATTGTGATAAAATGATGGAGGCGGGGGCGATTGTTTCCTGCCTCTGACAAAGGACCAGAAACTACGTCGATTGTCGTTACATTCGAACAAGTGATTAACATAACTCCAGTAAGTTTTACGGGAGGTTTTTTGGACTATATTGCGAGCAATTTTGTAATTAGTCCAGTCAAGTGGGCGACCAAATTTACGGGCTAAATTGAACAGTTTGTGTTTTTCGTTAATCAGTTTCTTAAGTTCTGAGGTGATCCAAGGTGTATGACGGGATCTTCGTTTGGAGACCTTTGGAATAGAATCACGGATAGCAGCATCAAACAAATCATTGAAGTTCTCTGTGGACTCGTTGATGTCGTTGGTATCTATGAACACAGACCAGGGAACCAGATGAATTAAGTGTTTTAAATGTTCGAAGTCACCGCGCCGTGTTTGTAAAAATGTCCGAAGAATTGCTGGGCTAGGGGCAGGTCGAGTGGAGCGGAAAGTAGTCATGACGGCAAGATGATCAGAGTGGACGGGATTTTGAACTGTGTAGATGGTGGAAATAAAGTCTGATCGGTTGGTAAAGACTAAATCAATGATAGACCCTGTGTTAGGGTTGTTTTGACTTGGTCTTGTAAATGATTGGACGAGCTGTTCCAGGTTGAAGTCACTGGCGATATCAAGAAGTCGAGTACGATGGTGGTTGCCCATGATCGAAGGGGAGAGATCAACATTGAAATCGCCTAAAAGAAGACAGCCGTCAAATGAGTCAATGTTGTGGGTTTCCATGGCCTGACCGAGCTTTGCCCAGTAAGCCGCAGAAGAAGATGGTGGTCTGTAGAGTAGGCCCAGCAAGAATGATTCTGAGCCGAGCTTTATGGAAATCCACACAAGTTCAAGGTCATCAGCAGGCTCAGGAGTGGGTAGCCGGACAGGGGACAATGAAGTCTTTACTGCTACCAAAACACCACCACCACGGCGTCCTTGGTGACGGTCTTTACGTATGATGACGTAATCATCGGAAAAGCCAAGAACGCTATCAAGGTCGTTAGTAGAAAGCCAGGTTTCGGTGAGACAAATTATGTCGGCAGGGGTTGAGTTGAGGTAAATTTCTAGTTCTTGACACTTGTTACGAATGCTCCGAGAGTTACAAAGTAAGCAGGAGATGTTCTTCTTGGATTGGTTGACAGTAGCATTGGGGCCGGGATTAGGGTTTATGTCGCCACAGATCAAGATAGGCATCGTGAAAGTAGCAACCGAGTTCATGTAGTAAGGAATACGAGTCTTGAAATATCCCTTGATGACAGGTGGATTTATAGACATCGTTTTTGGAGAGTGGATAACAGGTGATGTGTCTACGGAAACAAAGAGTATGGCGATGGTCAGCCATATTGGCGTTCTATAGTCCAGCTGCATTTTGAAGCACAAATTGTAGCTTAGCACAGTATTTATATGCTTACCGGACTGCGATTACCAGCCTTTGTACTGCACAACTGCACAAACGACTGTTATTGACGACTCTGCTTTTTCTAAATCACAGTTGAAAATAACTATCCAATCCAGGTCTTTTAAAAGAACCACAGTTACCTTGTCTTGCATGCAGTTGTTTCACTATCTTGAGTTGAGTGTTTCAGTCCCTCTTGTTGTAGGGATGACATTTATGCTGTTCGCTATGCAAATTGCTGGACGATAGCGTTCCCCAGACCACCAATTGTAGTTTGAAAATACAACGCAAATCCAACTCACAAGAAGTACAATACAAATGAAACAAATTAAACATTGTTAAAGTAACGAAACTGCATTAGAACAGCAATATAAGCCTATATAATTATTGTTATTGGTAAACTAAAAGGTATTTTACGCACGTAGGCCTTTCTATAAAATTAAAAGCTCAATGTTTGGTTGTTGTTATAGCTATACTGTAAAATAAAAATAAGCCATGTCAACTTAGCTCGGACTGTTTCATGGTGTGAGACCCCCTCAACACACTGCATCCGGAGTCTGTATATGGCATCGCATCGCCGTCAAGCTCAGTTTTGGCTTCCTCCTGGTGTGATCGGCAATGGTCCAGCCAGCAACGGTCCGGATGACTGACGACGACGACGGTGCGGCTGGCCCCTCAATGCCAATTGTCCAACTGCTGGCTGCCTAAAGCTGCTGTCGTCAGCAGCAATGGCCGAGGTGGCCGCTCACATAAGCTGGTAAAGGGCCATCAAACTGAGCTACCGGAACCTCTGTCAACGTCTGGTGTCCCATGGGCGGCTGCTGGCTCATCCGCGGCCGACCCACGGCCCCGGCCCCGCATTGGCAGCATCGGCGAGTCCAATTGCCCCGGACGCCTCTTCTGCCGTACTGGACGAGGCATTATTACTCCAGAAAAAACCGCGAATAAAAAGGTTCGCAAGGCTCCGCAGTAGATAACTTGTAGGCCTATAGAACAGCCTATACATTCCAAAGTCTCCACAAAAGAACGGTATAAATCAAGTTGAAGTCGCTCCGCAAAATTATTGCGAAAATCCTGACGATTAGAACTGAAGATCAAGAGTTGTGCCACAGAAAAACCCGCGAAGAAAGTAGAGTTTGCATTAAGGCTCTGTATATTCCAAAATCTCGAACAATAGAATACCGCTCTTACAGAAATCGCTCCGCAAAATTATTTCGAAAAAAATCACAAATCCTTTACGATTAAAACTGAAGATTTACAGCTTATCGTGAGAAAATTTCGAAGTAAATGTTACTCTCAGTGAAAGCTGAGCCGCAGTGATTAGCTTACCCGCTCCTCAGATGTACCATGCGTTTGTTACGCAACCTAAAATAAAGGTCAATTGACCACCCACACTTTGCATAAAGGTCAGCCTTGCTACCTTTATGGCTTACGTCCAAGCCACCACAAGGGACGTCACCAAGACAAGTCTAACAAAATTATTGCCCAACAACCATGCAGCAGAGGACGCCAATATCCAAGCTGTCAGCACCGTGATTTGATTGCAGCACGGCTCTGGTAAACCGCGGGGGTCTTCTGCGGCGAATAATGTATTTTATCGTTTATGCGATAAAATGAATTATTTATATATAATGAAAGCAACGCAAAGTCATTATTTAGTATATCATAGCCTCGTTCGCTTAGTTGTAAAGTAATAGTTTTCCTTATTTATATATAAATGTGTGGTTCAAAATTCATTATTTACAAATAAATTTTGTCAGCCGATATATTTATATATAAGTATAATGATCCGCAAAATTATATGTATATAATGAAAGCTGCTTAACAATTATTTATTATATAATTGCATGTGTAAAATAAATTATTTACATATACATTTTATCAGTCGTCATTATTTATATATAAGTGTAATGATCTGTTAAATTATATATATATAATGAAAGTTGTCCAGAAATTATATACATATAATTGCATGTGCAAAGTTAATTATTTATATATAAAAATCTATCCGTCGACATTATTTGTAAATAATGAAATTGTGTTTAAGATTATATAATGAAAGCTTTCATACGATTATATATAAACAATTGTGTGGTGCAAAACTGATTATTTGTAAATAATGATTAAATAATGGTTAAAATAATGAATTATATACTATATAATGAATTATTTGTAAATAATTGCGTTAAATAATAAGTTTACACTTGGCGCCTCATAAAGAACGACAACTTGTTCATGCTCACTGATCGCTCACTGAACTAAACATATGGTCTGTCTACGAAACTTATAATCATGCACACAAAGCAAAGAGTGAGTTATCTTGGCTCCTGGCCAACGTTTTCCCGCTAGCGCGAACACAACAGTCTATTTAAAGTCCATACTTCCGGTCCAATGTCTGGCGAGAGCATTCTCACGCCGGCGGTTACCAGGCGGTAGCGATGTCCGTTACAATATATATTTTTATTTGTATTCCCTAAAAAAAGAAATCCATTCAGAAGTTATGAATCTTTAAATAACAAACTTCGAATTAATGTTATTTGACATCATAATTACAAAGCCAAATAGTAGTCTGGTGTGGGATTTCAATAACCCCTTTGACACGCAAACAACCAGACTTCTTTAAAAGTTAATTCCCTAGGGGCACTATTATTACAGATTCATAAATACCTTGAACAGTTTATCCATTCTGATTGGTAGAGAGCACGTCACGTGGGGTGTTTAAACGTGTGATTATAAACACGGCTAGAAGTGTTTAAACACGGCTGGCTTCGCGTGTTGGGCGCGCAAGCTTGTTTACGCCGATTTACTTACGCGGAACGCAATATACAGCTATTAGTATACCAGCGCGTAATCTTGTCGACACGCGCGCGCGCGCGTGCACACAACCCAACGCGCTCAAAACAGAATGTTACAAAAGTTTTTGAAAATGTTAAAACTTCGAAAATTCGCTTAACAAACAGATTGTCGTTTTTACCACCGATTTTCCTTATTCTTTCACTTTTTAATAAATTGGCATTTATGAATGGGAATAAAAGAGTAGGGTCGGCTCGGGCCTTTATCGCACGGCCACGACCCTGCCGGTTTTAAACGGCCGGCCGTTTAAGAACTCGTCACCACTCTTTTATTCCTTTATTCCAATTGAAATGGTGTTTAATGGGCAAGGAACTTTTTCTCAAGGACTTGTAGGGCAGTCAATCATCCTGACAAACCAGCTGCATGGATCACAGCTGTCCCTGTTGTAACCTGTCCATACAAATGGGCTGAATTGTTTAATATATTTCAATACTATAATTAATAAATTAAAACATTAAACAAATAATAATTCTACTCTTTGATGTAGGGAGAGTTCATAACAGAGACTGTAGAATAATTTAAAAAGTCACTGGTAGTTTTCAAAATTGGCACGTACCTTAAAGGGTCTGTATACGTTTGGTAATGACTCTGACAATTAATGGCAATAAAAGCTTACATGGTAAGAAGTACAGCAGCTTTGGGTAGTATAATGCATTTTGAGAAACTTTTCACTTCGAAGTACTACGGTTATGGAAAAATATATCACTTTTTATCCCATACAAATTTGAATCTGAGAAGCGTTAATACGGCCGTAACGCTTCTCAGATTGTGTATTCCTATAGGGAATATTCTTCCTGCGTGTAAATATTCGCTCCGGTTTTGGGGTGATATCTCAAAAACGCGACCACCTTTTGAAGTGAAATAGTCACAGGTTAATTTTATTATATATACCTACATTTATATAGGAGTAACACAATCAGTAGGCTCAAATTACCAAACGTATACAGTACCTTTAAACTCAGTTGTGTAAAGTTGAGTGTAATAATTTTTAAAACATAAATTTTTTTTTTTTATTTAATAATTCATTTACGGATATCATTTCAGTAAATGTCATTGCGACTCAATTTCAAATATCATATAAATATTGTAATCTATATGCACATTGCAATCAAAAATTTACTGGAAATGTAAAACCTAAAGAAGAAAGAATAACACTTCACAAAAACTAGGCATATAGAAGTTGTCCCAATATTTCTTTATTAACATCTTCAAAGATCTTCAACACATACGCCGTCAGCATACAAGTAGACATTTTATCTAACTTTGCATTTATAAGAATTGTTCTTCTGAACAGCGTTATCGAAGGGTACTTTAATTACACGAAAGGAAATGCACAGAATAATTATTTAACCTGGTTCCCAACCACCAAATTAGGTAACATGTATAAAAAAAAAAAGGCAAGCTTTATACATCAAAGAAAACTGGTATCCTACCAGGCTGGCCCCATTATTAAAAGCAGAGCGATTAATGGGGACCAGCTAATAATCAGCAGACTGGTGCTACTATTAGACTAACAAACTTATAATGAGTCTGGTACAAGACTTAATGACAAAATACAAATATAGTATTACAAAAATTGGAAAGGTTTGCACAAAAAAAAGTTGTTATCACTTCAAATAAGATATGCTAATCACATTCAAGCATGCGTTCAAACACTATTGGTGGGCAATCGCCAATAAAAAGGCGAACATACGCGTCACGCCATCATCAGCACCATACAAAATACGCGATGTCCCCTTAATCTGCCCATGCGTAGTGTAAGTGCCCAAGTGATGTGCAATTTACATATTTCACATGAATAGTCAATTTTTATTGGACAAGGCATTCTTGCAAATATGCGAAAATGTTGGAAGGGTTAGGTATGCTTTTCAATACATCAACACGGAACCAGACTATACTTCCACTTCCCCAGGGCCAAATGTCACACAGTGGCTTGAGAAGACAGCAGGGCTCAATTTCATGGCTCTTTTTACCGCCAAATTATGTGCTAGCTCTGTAAACGTAGAATGCCTAGTAACGTGGACTACGCAAGCTTAACCATTGTCTGCTAAGCAATATAA
Source organism: Leptasterias polaris (assembly GCA_037783415.1). Classification (NCBI taxonomy): domain Eukaryota; kingdom Metazoa; phylum Echinodermata; class Asteroidea; order Forcipulatida; family Asteriidae; genus Leptasterias; species Leptasterias polaris. Next base: position 4,658,238 of record JAZGTN010000102.1, read on the forward strand.
GGAGGAAACCAGGGAAATAAAAGTACATTAAACCATCTAATATGACGGTAGTTTGGTTGGTTACCGGTTACTCTTTTTCTTGAAAGAACAATTTCATTGTGCTTTATTTGTGAATTTGTGTGTTTAAACAGCACTATGAAAATGGGGCCTGTATCTCAGAAAAAAAGAATCTGTAACCAGTATTGAATTGCCCCCCCCCCAAAAAAAGGGGGTCAAATTTCATGGATCTGCTTAAGAAATAAGAGTAGCTGAGCACATTAACATTATGCTGAATAGATGATGAATTTTGCATCGGTATACAAACATTTATTTTGTTTTGACCCTTAAACCAATGTGTGTTAAGCAAAGGTTACAATTTTAATTTTGCAAAGAGCAATTCCATATGACACTCTTCAAGTCTATGGAAAACCTTGGATGTGGCACCAAGCCCAAGACCAGGGGCAACAAAGGACATGGCACTTCCACTAGATGTTCTGTGGGAAACCTTGAAAGGGGCACTAAACCAGGGGCAACAGAGAGGCATGGCCTCAGTGGCTTCTGTGACAGAGCAGTGTAATTTCAGGCTTGCGCGTTTGACCTCAGTTCAAGGGATTTGATTGGCCTGTTAAACGGTTCATGAAAGTTATACATTCATAAACGCAATCAACAGATACAGTATGAAAAAGGCGACGAAAGGTCCCAGTATGAACATTTGATGAGATTTATAGGGCTGCAATGCAGTCAGCATTTAATAAGGAAAGTAAAAGTGTGATATATAAATTTTAGCCACTACTAGGTAACAAGTAAATCAAGACGCCATTGGCAAAATTGAAATGCCCCCTGTTTTATATCAAGTTTTTAGGTTATTAAATTAAAATCCGTCCACAGAAAGCAGTTGAAAGTAAAAGTGTGATATAAAAAAAGTTAGTCACTACTAGGTAACAAGTAAATCAAGACTCCATTGTCGACATGCCCCTTATTTTATATCAAGTTTTTAGGTTATTAAATCTAAACCCATCCACAGAAAACAGTTGCTTTTCTTCTGAGCTATAATCAAGTTTTGTTGGACATTTGAACAGCTGTGGTATACTATCTCACAGTTTTCATTGGGCCCTACACTTGTATCTTTGAGCAAGACACTTTCCAATGTTGCAACATGCTTCAGCTCAGGGCCAAATTTCATGGCTCTGCTTAACGCCGAATTCTGCGCTTACGATCACCATTGCCCGCTTACTGTGCAAGCCCAAAATTTCTGTGCTAGCTGTGTAAGCAAAGAATGCCTAGTAACATGGACTACGCACGCGCACAAGCCGCGCACAAGCAAAAATTCCCTGCTAGCCCCTGAGATACGCTTGACGTAAGCGCCAATTGTTTGCTTACAGTAAGCAGAGCCATTCCCTGCTTCCGTAAACGCTGATTGTTTGCTTACAGTAAGCAGAGCCATTCCCTGCTTCCGTAAACGCTGATTGTTTGCTTACAGTAAGCAGAGCCATTCCCTGCTTCCGTAAACGCTGATTGTTTGCTTCCGGTAAGCAGAGCCATTCCCTGCTTCCGTAAACGCTGATTGTTTGCTTCCGGTAAGCAGAGCCATTCCCTGCTTCCGTAAACGCTGATTGTTTGCTTACAGTAAGCAGAGCCATTCCCTGCTTCCGTAAACGCTGATTGTTTGCTTACAGTAAGCAGAGCCATTCCCTGCTTCCGTAAACGCTGATTGTTTGCTTACAGTAAGCAGAGCCATTCCCTGCTTCCGTAAACGCTGATTGTTTGCTTCCGGTAAGCAGAGCCATTCCCTGCTTCCGTAAACGCTGATTGTTTGCTTCCGGTAAGCAGAGCCATTCCCTGCTTCCGTAAACGCTGATTGTTTGCTTACAGTAAGCAGAGCCATTCCCTGCTTCCGTAAACGCTGATTGTTTGCTTACAGTAAGCAGAGCCATTCCCTGCTTCCGTAAACGCTGATTGTTTGCTTACAGTAAGCAGAGCCATTCCCTGCTTCCGTAAACGCTGATTGTTTGCTTACAGTAAGCAGAGCCATTCCCTGCTTCCGTAAACGCTGATTGTTTGCTTCCGGTAAGCAGAGCCATTCCCTGCTTCCGTAAACGCTGATTGTTTGCTTCCGGTAAGCAGAGCCATTCCCTGCTTCCGTAAACGCTGATTGTTTGCTTACAGTAAGCAGAGCCATTCCCTGCTTCCGTAAACGCTGATTGTTTGCTTACAGTAAGCAGAGCCATTCCCTGCTTCCGTAAACGCTGATTGTTTGCTTACAGTAAGCAGAGCCATTCCCTGCTTCCGTAAGCGCAAATTGTTTGCTTACAGTAAGCAGAGCCATTCCCTGCTTCCGTAAACGCTGATTGTTTGCTTCCGGTAAGCAGAGCCATGGAACTGGTCCCTGATGAGATATAAAGCCGTAGGTCCCCAGTGTTGTGTAGTTCATGTGAAAGATCCCAGTACACATCAGAGGGCTCGAAATTAACACTAGACTGCAGGCCTGAGGTCAGTGATTTTAGCCACAGGCCGGTAAACTCTTGTGTTTTTCAATTGACCAAAAGTACCTCACTGTTTATAAATACTTTTCAATTGGTAAATATCTTTCAGTTGTGTTGAGTATTGAAAAAATACTAATAATACCACATGACAAAATTAATTAGATATTAGTGCTTGTTCAAGTAAAAACAGTTGTCTTGAATATTTTAAGCTGTGTAGGAAGTTCTTTCTTTTTACATTCTGGTCTTGTGAAATAAATACTGGTCCAGGAAATATTGTAACCTACAAGCCATGTGGTCTAGTGGATTTTTCCCCTAAATTCCAATGTTTTCTAGTATGGGTTGCAGATTGCAAATCATTACATGGTGCTATGTACAAAAATGGGTTTTATATGTACCTTGTAAAAGAATAAAAATCACTAGTGCTTTGAGATAACCTTGGGTGTGATCAAGCGCTTTATAAGGGAACTGCTTATAAAGAAAGTCACTATGTTTACAAAAAGAGTAATTGTGAATAATCCCGGTATTTTCTGTCAACAATTGAACCAATGTCGATATTGGAATTGTAACACTTTGTACTGTAGTTTCAACACAATGCAATCTTTGTCTAACCCCTAACTTCGCATACATTACAAATCAAGGGATGCAGCATTCTGAAGAAACAAAATAGAAGAAATATTTTGTTAGCCCTTTTCACACAGACACTTTTAATCTTGGGAATTCATGGAAGAAGAAAAATCATATTATTTTTAAATGTGACATTTCTGGAGGTACATGTCAATCAGTAAATTGACTTCTTGAAAGTAAAATAAAGTAATTATGAAAGCTAAGTAGTAACACCAGATTAAAAAGGTTAAAAAGGTTGTCCGAACTTTCAAGCCAGTATGTCGCCAGTTTGCGACTTTAATAGCAACTACATACATGTAATTAGCATGTAGTAAAATATTACTAGATTTACAGTACAATTTGTATACAGCCCAGTCCTTGTCCTATTCAACTCAATGTAAACCGTTTGAAGGCAGAGTGGGGAATTAGTCTGGTCCCGTTTTGGACATTGAATGGTAGTATCAATGTTAGTGGTGAAACAGGAACGTGAGGACCACTTTTTTATTGTAATGATATAATTCATTGAGTTCATGAATGAGCATTATGCAGATCTACTAATGACTATTCATCAGGAACTGCATTAGTATGCATTAGTAAGTTTAGGTATGCAAATAATCTAAATAATATACATTTTAAACATAAATATGCATTGATCAAGTTGATATTAGAACTCTTTTAGGGGAACAAATTTCTCATGGTATGATTTGGTTTCTCCCGACAAAACTTTAACATAAACCGACTATTCTGGAGAATAAATTTTATAATACCTACTTCAAATTATAACATTAGTAAGTCAACAAACAAATATTTTTCAACAATACAATGTGTGTACGTTTACCCGTACCGCGCATACATTTAATTTGTATGTATACACAAAGTAGATAATTCAATTTAGCATGTTTCTTTTTACGAACGCTCTCGCAAAACTTGCTAAATATTCTCTTATAAAAAAGCATCTAAGTTTAGCATTAGGGCTTTCTACAAGTAGGCCTACAGTAGCATTTGTTACATGCTCAGTCTTTACAATAGGTTTACGTGTGTTGTTCAAGACTTACCTTTTGTTGCCCTCCACCGAGGTGTAACTTAGTTATGCTATTCACACATTACAAATTACAAATAGCTGTAGAATGTTAAGTATGTTATCAATGTTACATAGTTGGTTAAATACGGGTACATGCCCTAGATCGCGTTAGAGCTCAAATTCCACTTGGTGCTGAACATCGTTGTGAGCTGTTGCTCTCCAGCCACGCCCAATATGATCAAGGAGTTCTTCCGAGGTTGCCGTCTCGCAGTTAACCCTGGGAAAGACGTATGTGCTCAAGCGATCTGACTGCCGTGACCTGATGGTTTCACCTATAGGACGGCCGAATCCCGGAGGCTACTCGTCAGCGATGACTGCGGTTCCGTCCACCACCACGGACAGAGGCGTCGACCCAGCCGCCGAGCCTCCCCTTACCACCTTCAGAACTATGATTATTCAATGGGTACCCCTATAGCACCACTGTGACAACTTTTATGTTGATACCGGTATTGATATCATTTGCTTTATCTTTATTTGAAGCATGCCTTTACTTTTATTGTATTAATATGTACTTGTAGTAGTTTAATTGTTGTTGTAATTTGTGAAGATGAGAGACGAGAATTAACATATTCTCTTACTCGAAGTGTAAGCCTGCATTATTTGGAGTCACTTTCCTAATTAGAGTCTTTCCTCGTTTTTAGTTCTGTACTTCGTAACACATTCGATTGGTAACTTGTATAACCCGGATTAAAAACTACATCGGGCACAACAATAGGATTGCAATGGTGCTAGGCCATATTGGCCCTATATGGGGGCTACTCATTGGGCTAGTGAAGACATAGCATCGTATAATCATGGTGTCTCACTCTGTTCAGAAAATCACAGATTTGTTTTCGTATTCAAGAAAGAGGGTTAAAATCTGTTGAGTTTCTTTCAAACTGGTAATTATCAATTGTCCAGATGCAGGGCTGGGGGAGGGGGATAGACCTCTAGGCCTACCCTCACATTTTCGTACATTAATGTTATTGTTGCTCGATCGCGCTGTCACTGAAGACAAGCACAACTTGTTCTTATCAGTAGTAACATATTTTGTGTCACATTCTAATCCTCAAGTATGTGAAAACTTATAGACAAAGAGACCCTATTTGGTTAATTATATTAAAAATTGCACTATCGGTTTTTTTCCCCCTGAATAAGTATTAATTGTAGCCTGCATTTTGATTTTTATAACTCAGGATGGCTGATTCAAATCAATGACTCTCAACTCGAAAATAAAGTTTTAATAATGATCGTGCTAAAACAAAAGTGGTCAGATATTGTATGAGATCGCACCACAGAGCATCTAACTTCTTAAAGACACAGCTGCTTGTTATTAACAACATTGGGAGGGCCTACCGACAGACGTGACCCGTGTTTATTTACTTCAGATTAACAAAATTACTTTTCTGTATTATCGTTAACTCGTATCTATAACGTTCGTCTACAGGTTAACAATTACACTTTAACTGTTAATTCAGAAGGTTTATTATATTAAACCTCATAATTACATCGTTAACCCCTGGTGCAGCCCCTACTTGTTGCTGCGGGATGAAAAACCAGAGGTCAAAACTCTGTATGGAGAAATTACTCTGGAAAACCCCGCAGATGTGCATAATTGAGTTTGGTAATTTTGAAAAAGAACAAAATATAAGGAGTGTTGCTGTCTGTCGGTACGCAGATGGCACATCAATGCCGCGCCTTGCCTTATATACCCATGTATATAACCGCTAGATCCTTCCGCGCAGCGGAGGTATTCTAAGAACTAATTTTCGTACTAATTCACTGCCCCGTTCAACCGTACGAAAATAAATTTCTTAAAGACACAGCTGCTTGTTATTAACAACATTGGGAGGGCCTACCGACAGACGTACAGGTACAAAGAACGGGAATTGTTGATTGTAGGGCCTACACCGTTGAACCCATATATAATAATAATCTCGTAATATTATTTAATATAACTTAAGTCAATACCCTTTAATACATGGAATATTGCCCATTCTGCGTTACGTTTATTTTAAAAGTTTTGTTAACTCCCGTGCTTACTTTTTGGACAATTCATGTAAGATAATGTTTATTAATGTTCTAGATTTAAAGTCCTAGAGACAACGATACAACTAACTTGTCTTTTATTGCTTCTCGTATGTAGAGATCTTTTGCTGTCTCTGAAGCCCAGCGACCGTGCTTCTTAATGAGCCTATCTGGTATACCAGATAAAGCAGCCTGTGTGGCTCCTCCAGAGCGAAGACTGTGAAGTCCAAAGGCTTCAACATTAGGAACTACTTTTTTGATTGCTGAATTAAACAATTCTCTAAGTCTCGTGTAAGAAATGGGTTTACTATCTTTTCTTACGGCATAACCAGATTTGGTTTTAGATAACGAGCAGAATACAAATTCTTCGGCGTCCTCTTTAAAGCCGCACATATCTAGGAATTTTTCGAGGATCCTGACCGGGCATGTATTACTGTTGGTTCTACTTATTAAAACCCATGCGCCTTCTCTGTATTTATCAGTCTTACTCTTTTCTAAAAAGATAGCCATATGAGTGTTATATATAATGATGTCTGAACGCTTAAGATTAGTTATTTCGTTAAACCTGAGGAAGCCTGCAAATCCTATATGACAATAAAGGTCAGAGTTCTTATATCAAATAATGACGAAGTTTCTAGGGGGATTTTTTGACAAAGTTTATGTATTGTCTCTATTGACAGAGGTTCTTTGCCTTTGTGCGTTTTGTTCAGTGTTCTCTTGGCTGCCTCCAGCACCGACTTTGGGAGTGGATGGTCTGTTGGTGATGTTAGCGAGGATACTCGATGTGCCCAGGCTATGCTGTAGAAAGCTGTGATTATCGGGGAGGGTGTGTCTGATGATTGCATCAAGCTCAGCAGGTATAGTGCTACATGTAGTGGGGATCTGGCATCACTGGTACTAGTTGTTCTCTGGCTTTTGCCCATTTTGCCCACCTCTGAAATCCATGTGCATACTTGGTAGTTGTTGAATCGGCTCTGTCGTTTAATACCACTCCTGGCAATTTTTCAAACGGATGTTTCATGAGGCTATCCGATATCTGTCCGGATTCATTATTCCATGGCCCCTGGAGAAAAATATTTAAACCAGCATCATCTTTCTTATACATACATAATCTTTCTTATAAGTACGTCATCTTAAGCAATTAGACTATATGCCTGTTTTAATGGTGCTACTGAGTATCATCATGGAACTAGATTATAAGACTTTACTGTCATCGTTACTTTATCAATTGGGGCTCTTGAGCCTGCCATCATAGGCTTGATTCTATCAAAATTCTGCAGGCTGGTTATTCATTTTGGTATTATCATGGCTCTGCAGCCTGGCATCATAGCATAGTCATTGCCACATCCAGGTATTATCAAGGCTCTACAGCCTACATCATCAGCCAATTATTATCACGGCTCTACAGCCTACATAAACAGCCAAGTATTATCAAGGCTCTACAGCCTACATCATCAGCCAAGTATTATCAAGGCTCTACAGCCTACATCATTAGCCAAGTATTATCAAGGCTCTACAGCCTACATCATTAGCCAAGTATTATCAAGGCTCTACAGCCTGCATTGTCAGTTAAGTATCATTGGCTCCTGTGTGCCTAACCGTCTAGATATTTGTGCTACTGAAAGGATAATCTTAATGCTAGCATGCTAAACTTTGGGTATCTCTCCGCAAAGAGTGGACGCCCACTTCGTCCACAAATGAACGAATGATATGCTGCAGAAATGTGGATACAGTCTTTGATTTGTGGGACAAATTTACCTTGATTATTTGTTAGGAGGGGCCAGAATGGGGCGGAATGCCACTCGGGGATAATTAGTGTTCCTTTTGACTTACTGGCTCTTACATGTAGAATTGTGTTAGCAATGAGTGATATAGGTGGAACGAGCCAGTTGTTTTCTCCTGACCACATTTGTGTGAAAGCATCTACTCTTTCAGAGCCTGGATTCCAAAACCTTGAGTTAAATCTTGGCAGTTTATTATTTTGAAAGCTCGCAAATCTGTCGATGGAATGGGGACCCCATAATCTTTCAAGGTTTGAGAAGTGTAGTTCTGATAATGACCAGTCATCATGGTCCACTATTCTACTGAGTGCATCTGCTTTTTCATTTTCTGAACGTGGAATCCAATCGATCTTTAAAGATATATTGTTTTCAATGCATGTTGAATAGATTGCTCTTGCCATACTGTGCAAATCTGATTTGCCACTTCCAACTTCTACAATTTGGACAACATTCTGGCTATCTGTGAACCACTTTATCTTTTTGTCTGTAAGGATGCAAGTGAAGCTCTTCAGAACTATCTCAACTGCCCTAAGTTCTTTCCATGTGCTACTTTTGTGTTTTTCTATGTAATTCCAAGCGCCTCTTGCTACCCTATCTCCCACGCCAACTACATAGCCAGCTCCAGCTATATCACTTGCGTCTGAAAATACAACTGCGTGGTATAATGTGTCAAGTGTCATTTTAACCGGTCTTAAAAAGCTTATAGTTGACCAAAATGACAATTCTGCCAAACTGTCTGGTGACAATGATATATAGCTAGACCAAGATATGGCTGACTGAACATCCTTGAGCATAGACCTCGTCATGAGCCTCGTGACGTTTCCTAATGCAGGTGTCATTGCTATAATTTGACCTACAAGACTCGCAACTAACTTGACGTGCACTTTTCTAGAGTTATCCAGGGTGGTAATTGTGTCTAAGACACTTTGGATTTTTCTCGGGAGGGGACAGATTGTACCACTGCAAGTGTCTAGTTTGAAACCTAGCCATTGGCAAGACAGTTTTGGTTCCCATTGTGATTTTTCTGCGTTGATAATGAAACCGGCTTTGCATAAGTCGCCATGAATTTCTTTAGCATGTTTGTGTGCAACCTCTAGGTTGTCTGCAATACCTAAGCCATCGTCTAAATATACAACAATAGCTTTACTTTCACTCCTCCATTTTTTTAACTAGGCATCGCATAATTTTTGAGAATATGTATGGTGCAGTTGTGAGACCAAATGGTAAAACTGTGAACTTGAAGTTCTGACCATTCCATGAAAAACCCAGATATTCTGTGTGTTCATGGAAAATTTCAACATGATGGTATCCACTTTTGAGGTCAAATGAGAATAAGTACTTGCCTGTTGATAAGTAGGTTTTTGCTGTTTTAAGATCTTCATATTTAACAGACTGTTTCCAAACGTTAAGGTTTACTATACGTAGATCTAAGATCAGCCTCTTCTTACCGTTAGCCTGAACTGAAACAGAAAGTGGACTAACTACCTTTGGTTTGTCATTGCAATGAACAATTCTGCCTTCGTTTAGCAGTTGTGAAACCGATTCGGTAACGAATTGTGAGTGTAGTTTGGCAGAGCGGTTATTTTGATGAAAGGATGGAACTGGCAAAGATTTAAAAGGAATTTTGTATCCTGTATTTATAACGTCTATTATAAATGTGTTACTACAATTATCTTTCCAGAAAGCAATGTGTTTACGTAAGTTGCCTTTGACAAATTTGCCAACTTCGCCTTGCTCTAATTCGAATCCATCATGGTTTGTGAGAACAGTATCACTATACTTATCTTTCATTATCCTGTCTTTAGTGGATGTCTGTCCCTTTGTATCCTGGGGGGATCTATAATGTTCTGGTATCTCTTGCCGAGGTGATGTAAGTGTTAGGAGCGGTACTCCTGCCTGGTTGCGAGAGGGGACACTCTTTTCTCCAGTGTCCCGCCGATCCACAGGCAAAGCATGTCCCTGATCTCCCTTGCTTGGTATATGTCGGGAAAGCATTTTGCTGTCTGTTGAAGGCGTATGGGTTAGGCCGGTTGGAAGTAATTGGATTGGTGCTTGATGCGCTGGTGCTGTAAGGACGAAACCGATTACTTCCTCTTTGGGACTTGGTTTTGATCTTCTTGAGGGCTCTTGACTCTGCTCTTTTGATTCTTTTTTCATCTTCTGAATCTGATGCGAGGTCATTGGTTGCATATTCTTTAACTGTCTCCCATCCACCTTCACTCGTATCTGCAAGTCTGATTAGTTTTTGTCTGTTTGCAAGTTTCTTGGTTGCCGAATCAATGAGGCTAGAGACCGTGGTAATGTCTCCAACTTTAACTACTTCTTGCAGTTTTGCGAGGATTTCCAGGACTTCATTGTTGAAGTCGAATTGCTTGCGGTTTCCTTCTCTCTTCCATTTTGTGTTTGTTGCTGTCTTTAACTTATCGTTGATGGCCTTGTATGAGTCTTGCTGGCTTTGCATCATTTCAGCCCGTAGCATTGTGCATGATTCTTTTATCGTCTTTTGTAGCTCGTTTGTTGTGCTATGGAATGCCATTAGTAGACGTTCTGCGTTTTCTGCATTTGGCTCCATAGTTGAGTGAATCTTGTGTTTACAAAATATAAGGAGTGTTGCTGTCTGTCGGTACGCAGATGGCACATCAATGCCGCGCCTTGCCTTATATACCCATGTATATAACCGCTAGATCCTTCCGCGCAGCGGAGGTATTCTAAGAACTAATTTTCGTACTAATTCACTGCCCCGTTCAACCGTACGAAAATAAATATCCTAACTGTTTCGGAGCATTTAAGCGGGCCCCAGAACCGGCCCATGCCGTAAGGGCTTCGCGTTACGCGCTCGTAAGAGCCACAAATCGCATTCACCATTTGCTGTTTGGTAAATTTTCACGCCCCCCCCCCCCCCCCCCCCCCCCCCCCCGTTTGGAAAATCCTGGATCCGCCCCTAAGAACATAATGGTTTGCCCCTACCAGGCTGGTACTGGCCTAATATAGTTTGTGTACCGTCACACCATATTGGTTTGCCCCGATATAAATAGTAGGCCCTATGACGATACTTGAACTGTATTGGGCCAGTGCCAGCCAGCCTGGTACGGGCAAAATACATGGTAACACGAGACACACAACTGTATTTGATCACAATGAAAGCCTGGTGCCGATACGCAACCGGCAGGTGCCTTACAGCCTGATACGGGCAAACCACATGGTAACACGATACACAAACTGTATTGGTCCAAAGCCAGCCGTGTAGGGGCAAACCATTATGGCGTTAAGATACACAAACTATATTGGGCAAGTCCCGGCCTGTTTGGGGCAAACCATCATGGTGTGTCTGTACACAACCTGTAATTGGCAAATCAATTCTGCCCCCCCCCCCCCCCCCCGGCGATTCTGTCTCCCCATTAGGTGATCTTCGTTTGATTTTTCCCCCATATGGAAATTAACTTACACTGAAGGTGATATTTACTCATTCTATGCTAAACAAAATTCAAAATAATATGTTATTTTCTTCAAGCGTTCAACAAACATCATCTATGCAGCCAGCCTCTTCATGACATTTCAAGTGACTTCTCCAAATTTTAAATTCAATGGTTTTGCGCATAAAGCACACATTGCTTTTGGAGCATACTTTAATAGACCTTATACATTGACGTCATCCTGCCGCCATTTTAGAGATAAAACAATAACAATAACAATTTACACAGAAGTTAAATAAATAATCACAAACAGGACAACATTTAGGCATAGGGTGAAGCAAAAGCTTTTGTTCCCGTACCTACGGACAGACAAAAAACAAACAAACACACCAACAGACTATCACAACACTGACTTACAAAAAACATGTACATGTAGGCAAAGACAAAACATCATCCGGAAAATATAGGTTTTCTCGGTCAATTTCGGCAAATGAGCAGCCAATTTAACCACCACGCTATTCTATTTCGCGCGAAATCGAATGCTACTGAAATTAGATTTAACAAAATAATCATTCAATTTAACGATTCATCAAAGCAGCATTCAAATTCGCCGGAGCTTTTTGAGGCGTGTGTTTAGTCATTCAAATTCATTTTTGGGCAGTCATTTCTGTAATTTGTGCAATCTAAAAAACGCTTTGTTAATAAGGCATATACGGTTCACTTATTTGCACTTGAGTCACTTTGTACTTCGAAGACGAGCTTTTGCTACAGTTTTACACGCATATTTCAATAAGTTTGCAGCTTGTGGTACAACCATACCTAAACATATACGCCAAGATGTCTGGCACGCCAACAGATTGATGGTTGAGGAAGAAACAACATAAACAACAAAAACCAGGAAAAACATAAAGAAACACCCCATTCAAACACAATACAAAATTAGGCCAGTTAACCAATAAAGATCCCCCCAAAAAGAATATAGGAGAAAACAAAGAAGAAAAAAACATCATGGGCCCCATGTAAAGTCTCCTGGAACCATAAAATAAAGAAAATAAGGTTTGCCTGAATTAAAGTGAAGATACGAAACAGTTGCCTAATACAGATTTATCTGTTTATTCGTATTTCTTTAGTCGTACTTATTTGAATTCTCATTTAGCGAAATTGATTGCCTCTTTACGAATTTGAAAACAATTAAACCAGTAAAATCTCCAGTCGAACCAGCTTTGCTAAGTTGAATGATGATTGTGCGTCACGAAAAAGAATGACGATATGATAAATTGAACACAGTGCAAAAGGAATTTGAATGCCTCAATACGAAATCGAATGCCCGAATTTTGAATTTGAAACGCAGTAACAACTGGAGAGGCAAAATAGCTTTAATTCGAACGCACGAAAATGAAATCGGCTGCTCATTTGCCGAAATTGACCGAGAAAACCTATATATCATAACTTTTCATTCATAACTAAGAATTAAGGAACTGTGCTTTTAATTTGTTAAAGTAAGTGCAGATTTTGACGAATCGCTGAGACTATTCCAATATATAGCACCACGTTGGACAAGACTATTTCTAAACAATGATGTTCTGTTAAATTAACATGGGTTTAAGAATAATGAGTCAAAAGAGGGCGCTATCAGAAGACGTTTGAGCACAGTTCACCGTATTGGGGACAGAATCTCTGGGGGGGAGACACAGAATCTTCTACCACACCGTCCTGGTAACGGCGAATCATTACGGTGTGAACTATGAGGGTACACAAACTGTAAGGGACAGTGCCGGTGCTGCAGGGGATTCTGTGGTGTGTCCCCCCCCCCCCCCCCCCGTATTTTCTGTTGCCCCATATGGCGAACTGTGCCCAAACTTCTTGTGGTAGCGCTCTCTTTTTGAATCCTCCTCCTCCAACCCACTTTAAATTCCCATATTGGAGACAGAAACTCCGGGGGGACAGATTTCCCTATGACACCGGTACTGACCCAAAGTAGGTTGTATACCGTCATACCATAACTGTTTGCCCCCATCATGCCGGTGTCATAGGGAAGTCTGTTTCCCGGAGATTATGTCCCCAATAACGGAAATTAACATGTGCTGGAGGAGGAGGATTCAAAAGAGGGCGCTACCACAAGAAGCTAGTGCACAGTTCGCCGTATGGGGGAACAAAATCTCTGGGGGGACAGAATCTCCTGCCACACCTAGATTTTTGACTGAATTTTTGGCGGAATACAAACTGTAGACAATTGTCTTATGGCATCTTAAAGTTTGTGATGTTTTATGCTGACGTCAAACAATACGTCTCAAAACGAAAGTTTTACAGATTGATGTTCGTTTTATAATACATTGTTTATTGTTTGTTAACACGTGTTTGGCCAAAGGTAACAAGTCTGGTGCCACAGCTATCATAACATGCCACTACAATTTGAATAGTGTCTTCATTGAAGAAGTTGATTAACAATTGTAAACTGGTGATTTCAGATGGTAGAATATTTGATGTAATGTTAAAGTAAAGTGACTTCATTCAAATTGTTTCATTTTAATGAACCACAAATCTAAATTTTCTCGAAGAATACAACATAAATAGCATTGATGTAAATTCACTTTGAAGTTCCGAAGTCCACATCATCACTTAGGGAAAAAATCTGGAACCAGTGAACTTGTTGAAACGTGAATTAAATATTGGAGTTTGCCATAAAAAGGGACAGCTTGTATCCGTCCTCAGTATAACGCCAGATGAATAAACACCTGTAGAAAATAAAAACAACTTGTTATCAAAATAACTATATCAAATCTGTATCATCGTTCAAGAACTTTCGCCAACACGAGAGGGCGCTGTTTTTACCATATGGGTGCACTACTCTAAATCGACCAAAAATTCATGCGCCAAGCTACTTATCATAATTTGTAAACCCACAACTTATTTTTAATTATAACGTTTTGGGGGTCATGCAACTAATAGAGTGTGTAATTATAAGAACTTATCACAACCTGGGGGTTCTGGGTTTCAAGTTTTGAGGAGATTTGATAAATTTGGGCTTTAAAGTTGGTCCTATTTAGCTTGGGAATTGGAGGAGTGCCTCATGAAAACTGGCGGCAAGTCGGTTTGGGAAAAAACACATTTTCGGGGGTGTTTTTTTCTGGGGTAATTAGCAAAAATTCCAAACGGCTGACCTGCCAAAAATTGAAAAGAAATCTGAAGTTTAGTGGTCTGAAAATATATTTGATTGGTTTTCAAGAGGCTGAGAGACTTTTAACTATTTTTTGAGAATTTTTGAATATTTAGCATTTATCATTGTTTGCTATGGGAGTCTATTTAGAGGGGTGAAACCTATAGATACAAAATGGTGGCGCCCGCTACACCCGTGTGCTTGTTGTTAATACGGTTATGTAGGCTTGAAACGACGACAGTAGTGTGTTGTATGGGGGCACTTTTCGTCAGTTGTTGCTGTGTTTACATTGAAAACATCATTCCTTTGGCTGTATTAACAGATAGTATATAGTAATAATGTTGCTATTTGTTCCTAAAATTACAAAACAACAGAATAATTCAACGTTCCAAAGAAAGGTTTGCTGGGTTTGGTTTTTAGTGTAAGACTATATCGACGAGTATGAGACTATCACGGTAAGTCACATTCAAGAAACTCAAGAATCTTCAGTGGCTGGTTGATCAGGGGAAAAGTAGAGACAAACCATCAACAGACTATGTGAAGATGACATAGGCGGTGGGTGGTTGATATGGCATCATGAATGTCAAGTTCCCGGGAACTGATTGCATGTGTGAAACCCTATAGCCCTCGCAGCCAAAACCTTAGCCCTCAGCAAAAACCCACAGCCTACACCCAAACCCTAGCCATCGGCCAAAACCCTAGCCATCGGCACAGAAACCCTAGCCGTCGGCCCAAACCCTAGCATACACCCTAAACCCTATAGCCATCAGCCCAAAACCCTAGCTCTTAGTCTAAACCCTAGTTTACAGTCTTAACCTATTGTCCACAACTAACCGTATAGTATCTGGACGGAATTTTGCAACATGCCCCGCCCACCCCCCGCCCACCCCTTTACCCCCCACCCCCCCTTAACAGCTAGCAAGATGAAACTTGGAAGAACAATAAATGTGGTAAAATGTGTTTGTTTGTTGGGAACTTTGTTATAAAGTTCACAATTTTAAACTCAATATGAATACATGGTTAGAAAAGTTGGAGGGAAAGCAAAAACGCCCCCCCCCCAACTCAAGGCCCCCTTCCAACCTGTTTCCCTTTTTACCGCTTATCCACAATAATTAACCCCCTCTTGTCGATTAATTAAATAGTTTGTAAGGTTTTTAGAATCTTATTACGAAAAAGAGATATGTTAATAACTTTTTGAGGGAAGATTTGGACGTAACTTCCAAGTATTCCAATATTGTACACAGTGTGTCATGCAGGTTTTTCCTCTCACATTGCTTAAAGTACATGTAAATGCTTCAACATGTTTGACCTTGTTGTAGACAAACGCAATAAAATATTCCAATTTTTTTTCCAGATTTCATATCAGTGACTTATTCTCAACCTTTTAAGCCTATTTTTTCCCCCATAAAGAATAATTGACTGCCCTTATAGGGTGCACTACTCTAAATCGACCAAAAATTCATGCGCCAAGCTACTTATCATAATTTGTAAACCCACAACTTATTTTTAATTATAACGTTTTGGGGGTCATGCAACTAATAGAGTGTGTAATTATAAGAACTTATCACAACCTGGGGGTTCTGGGTTTCAAGTTTTGAGGAGATTTGATAAATTTGGGCTTTAAAGTTGGTCCTATTTAGCTTGGGAATTGGAGGAGTGCCTCATGAAAACTGGCGGCAAGTCGGTTTGGGAAAAAACACATTTTCGGGGGTGTTTTTTTCTGGGGTAATTAGCAAAAATTCCAAACGGCTGACCTGCCAAAAATTGAAAAGAAATCTGAAGTTTAGTGGTCTGAAAATATATTTGATTGGTTTTCAAGAGGCTGAGAGACTTTTAACTATTTTTTGAGAATTTTTGAATATTTAGCATTTATCATTGTTTGCTATGGGAGTCTATTTAGAGGGGTGAAACCATATTGCAACGAGCGTTGTTGAACTTCAAAAAAAGATCTTGTTGAATCAAAGGACATTATCATTCGATATTGCGACATTTTCGTGATCATGCAGTCTTTGGTGAATGAATTAACGGAACTCCATACCTCAAAGAACTCACACATCCAATAAGATCTAGAATCAGAACTGTCAAAGGTGTTTTGGTATCGCCCACCCAGTGGCGTACTAAGGGGGGAACGGGGGGCACGTGCCCCCCAGTTGTTGTCAGTGCCCCCCGGGTGCCCCCCCCCCCCCCCCCCCCCCCCCATTTGAAATCTGAACCTTTGAGACTATAAATTGCCAGAATATAAAATGTTAAGTTTTATAAACTTTTATGGAGCACTGGTGGCGTATAACTCAATGTTTCAAACTATTTTTGTTGTACCTTTGCAATGGACAGTTGTTATTTTTACCAACGTCTTCAGAGTACGGTAAATCACGTCCGCAAATTGTACGATGACTCATCGCCCGCGCGCGCCCCATTTTGCCAGAGTCTGCCACGTTAACTACGGTACGGTAGTGTCACATGAAGCTACACGACGTGCTGGTTGCCATTGAAAACTCTTGAGCTGTGAGAGCATTGATCTAAAATATCTGCTTCATTTGAGACATTACTTTGTTCTTCAGTGTATAGTGTATATTAAAGGGACACGTCTTGGATCGGGCGAGTTGGTGTATGAAAAGCGTTTGTAACCGTTTGTTATAAAATGCATATGGTTAGAAAGATGATAAGAATACAATGATCCACACAAATATGCCTCGAAATTGCATGGTTTTCCTTTTACTTTGCGAACTAACACGGTCCGCCATTTTGTGGAGTCATTTGACTCCACAAAATGGCGTGCCGTGTTAGTTTACGATGTAAAAGGAAAACCATGCAATTTCAAGGCATATTTGTGTGGATCATTATATTTAACTTTTAAAACATAATTCTAACCATATGCATTTAATAACAAACGGTTTCAAACGCTTTTCATAGACCAACTCGCCCGATCCAAGGCAACGTGTCCATTTAAATAGTTTGTCAATATGTAAAAATCGAAATTGGGGGAGGGCGGGGGTGGATGGATCAAAACAATTTCGAAAACAAAAGATCAAAGTTTTTAACATTGATTAGGCCTAATGTGCACGGCCCCAAGTGTGTAATAAATAAGTACTAGTGCCAGTTCTCAAATGCATAAGTCCCCATAAAAAAGACTCTGGTCTCGCAATCCCTTGTTAACAGTTATGATTTATTTCTAGACCTTCAAACAGTAACTGCGTGGTTCTAGATGTGCGAAAAAGAAGAGAGAGAAAAAAAATTCTTAAACGAAACGCTGAAAAAGAGCATAGAAACATCATTTTCCAAATTGACCATATTCCCTTTGGTTTAATTGAGAGGCTGTTTGGAACCCGCCATTGCGTAGATTAAGATCAATTTGTTTAAAGTGCAAAGGAATCTATAGTTGATTTGCCAGCAGTGCCCCCCTAGGAAAATGGTGCCCCCCCCCCTTGTGCCCCCCCCCCCCTAAAAATTTACCTTAGTTACGCCACTGCACGCGTGAATAATTACGATAGGATAAGAACCGAACTTGCTCCATCTTGCACAAGTGAAGCACACCAAACGCACCCAACCGTTAAACTTATCAGATAGTCTTTAAGGATTAATAAACTTACTTCTGGTCACGAATAATGTTGTCCTCCTCGTCGAACCAAATTTGGTTGGTGATGACATAAGCGTTAGCCCCTTCCTCCTTTGTTACCACATCGACGTAATTGAAATTGATGCGGTGAATTGGCGTGAAAACAAATTTTTAGACTAATGCGAAGGCGTTTGCGGGCGGTATAAGGAGTAATTATATATGCAGGGCGCCTGCGGGCCGCGTGCAGGGAACTTTCAAATCAACTTTTTTCCAACAAAACTGAACACTAACCAAAGTGTTTTTATTTATGGTGCTGTTAACTTTCACAAGTCATAGTTTAGGGTTCTAAGAATATGCATACATAAAGAAATTACGTGTCAAGCTAAAGTTGGGCAGCCTCAGGAATGGCCCTCGAACATGGGTAAGCCTTAAACATAAACCGGAGAAAGGAAAATAAAAACTCTGAAATGTTTTTATTTGCAAAAAGTATTTTGTCAATGGTAATAAACGTGAGGGGGACCCGGTTTTCACTTAATGACCGGCTTGATGGCCGGCCCGCTAAATTTCACTTAATTAAAAGTGAAATATCGTCAAAAATCTGGAGCGGTTAAATCCACGCTGGAAGAATAATCTTTGATTGGAATACAAATCTTAGAAACGTTTCAGGGAATTGTTTCTCAAACTGTTATACATTATGAACAGCCGCATTGCTTCTTACCAAGTAATTGTTTATGGTCATTAATTGTTTAGAGTAATTAACCAAAGGTAAACCCTCCCCATCGGCCGCCCATTTTTAGACGGCGTAGCGTGTAATTAGCATGCACCCGGACACTAAGTATACTTTGTTGCCCTCGTGCAAAATAGCGCGCGTGTCTTATTGAGGTCATCGCGTTCGTGAACGAAGCATTCCCAGTGCACCCTCTATTTCCTTTAACCGCTCCAGATTTTCGGTGATATCTCAAAAACGCTACCACCTTTTTAAGTGAAACCTACACAGGATAGTTTAATTGTAAGTAGTGTGTTGGGTCTTTATGAGACAATATATTGTTAGTTTATGCATAATGCACAAGAACAATGTGATTACATGAATAACATTAGCATAACAATGGAGGGTATGAGTGTTGATGAGACAAAATTAGCATAATAAAGGAGGGTAGGAGTCTTTATGAGACAGAATTAGCATAATAATGGAGGGTATGAGTCTTGATGAGACAGAATTAGCATAATAATGGAGAGTATGAGTCTTGATGAGACAAAATTAGCATAAAAAAGGAGGTAGGAGGCTTAATGAGACAGTGTATTGTTATATTATGCATGCGGTATAAATATGCGCATAAATAAATGTTGATGAGGGTCGACATGAGGTCAAACGAAGGGGCCAATGAGAGGGGAGGATGAGATTTGAAATGGACCAATGAGAGAGGAGGGTTTGATAAGACAGAATATGTATGAGATGATGAGAACAAAAGACAAGTCTAAATTTTTGATGAGACAGATTTATGCGTGGGATGATTTGAACAAAGAAAAGTGTAGAAATCTTAATGAGATTTGAATCGGGCCAATGAGAGTGGAGGGTGTGATTTGAAATGGGGCAGCAGAATATGTATGAGATGATGAGAACAAAAGACAAGTCTAAATTTTTGATGTGACAGATTTATGTGTGGGATGATTGGAACAAAGAAAAGTGTAGAAGTCTTAATGAGACAGATGTATGCGTGGGATGATTTGAAATGGGCCAATGAGAGTGGAGGGTGTGATTTGAAACGGGCCAATGAGAGTGGAGGATGAGATTTGAAATGGGCCAATGAGAGTGGACGATGTGGTGGCTCTTAAAAGAACCGGTTGTTTTATGTCGACGTGATCACCGTTGATTCAAACGTTGCAGTTTCTGAAGTTTCTGGAGGCCATCTGTTCCTTCGGTGAAATATGCCTCCACCAAACGAGCTTTCTCTTGCCGCGTCAGATGTGCCAAGTAGTTCAGGTATTTTTCGTTTTTCACGAAGCGTGCCTGTTTTGTTGCCATCTCGACCGTGATGAATTCCAAGTCTTCGTCATATTTTTTCGTCTTTGAGGCGATGTAAACGCGATGCAGCTCATTTACCTCCGCTCTTTTCGTCTCCAGAGAATTTACCCCGTGATCAGTCTTGTTTTTCGGGACCATAAAAATATAATCTAAGTACGGCTGTGGAATGGTCTTGACAAGGCATTAAAAACTCAGCCGTCTGTGGGTCGTTTCAAGGCCACATTCAAATCACTGCTGGTTTTAGAGTACTCAGCTTAGCTTCCTTTCTTGTATGCATTCCAGCCTTGTTACCCAACTGTGGCGTTATAATATAATACTCATGTCATCCCTCTTCAAAACTCCTCCTATGTCATTGTTGTTATTATGGTATGGTATATATATGGTATATTTTATTCACATTATCACATTGTGACCCGAAGGCCAAATTGCATGATAATTTACAATATTAAAAACATCAAAATCACAGCAAACTTGTATAAAACAAATTTAAAAAACACGATATGGGTTGGTTACGAATCTAGAAGAAGAAAAAAATTAGTACATTGCACATACTAGCAGATTTGTCTGCCACAAATCATTGAAAAAATTAAAAATTAAAAAGCTGCTCACAAGGAATATTAAGGCCCTATTTAGATAACTGGTAAAAAGTAAGCACGGGCAGTTTTATTATTAATCTAAATGCGAGTAATAATCTAGCACAGATTTGAGGTGGTTGCACTAATTTAAAAAAGATTATTAAAAACTGTACACAGAGCAAAATATTCTACTTGTTCAGCAAGCTGATGAAATAGGGTATTGGGCTGTTTTTGAATCGTGATGTCCTGGTGAGTAAGTGTGAATAATGATGTGCATTACGCAGGTTGCGGGCGTGAGACTCCCTTCTGGTAGGAGGGAGAAGATCATTTGTACGTTCTGAATTGGCAAGTCCTTCGGCCAAGCTGAGACAATGATTTTCCCTCCTATCAGCAAGAGACTCAAGCCCGCAAAGCTGCATAGCATCCGCATACGAAGTATAGCGCTGTGCCAAAATGGTTCTGCATGCACGTTTTTGCAGGTGCTCCAGAGTCTTCTTCTGGGCAGCAGTAATTGAGGAAGACCAAGTAACATCAGCATATTCAACAGCAGGCCTCACATAACTTTTATAAATTTATATGAGCTCAACATCATTAAATCCAAACCTCTTAAGAAGGCGGAGCATATACAGTTTTTGATTGGCTTTCTTAGAAATTTCATTGATATTTTTATCCAATCGAAGGTCATTCTGTAGCCAGACTCCTAGGACCTTTGCCTCAGATACAAAGTTCAGAGGGACTCCCGCAATACTCAACTCGGCATGTGGTGGGGGTTTAGTTTTGAAACATGTTTGGATGGCTTGACACTTGGAGGGATTCAGGCTGAGTTTGTTGGTATTGGTCCATTCAGTAAATTCATCAAGAACTACTTGCAGCCCACTAGGCTGGAAGCAGGAACGATTTTCAGCAAATGTCAAGTCATCCACATATTTCCAGCACTTAATCTTTTCACCCAAATCATGAGCAGCGTCATTAATAACAACCTGGAAACCAATGGGGCCGAGTTTAGTTCCTTGCGGGAGAGCTCCACTGAGAACCTTGTACTCTGAGAGTGCTTGGTTGTATCGTACACATTGGGCGCGGTTGCTGACAAAGTCACACAACCAAGGGACGATGGATCTACGGACTCCCAAGCGGATAAATTTCTCAATGAGGATGGTATGATCAATCATATCGAACGCCTTGGAGAAATCCGTCAGAACCACCGTCCCAATGTTGCCGACCTTGTCAGCACCTTGATGGAGTGAATGAAGGAGACTAACTAAATAATGGGAGGTCGAAATGCCTTTGACATTGCCAAATTGCTGTGGGTCAATTTTGTCTTGAATATCATCCAAAACCCAGTTTGTTACAAAACCCTCCCCAATCTTTGCAAAGCAGTCAGTCAAAGAAACTGGCCTGAGTTTATCAGCTGTAGGGGGGTTCGTTTTTGGTATTGACACTACTATGGCCTTTTTCCATTGCTTAGGCACCACGCCCTCTTTGTACGAGCAATTCAACACATCAGTTAAAGGTGAACTCAACTCATAGGCAAATTCTTTAACAAGCTTGGGAGAAATTCCATCGGGACCAGTTGCTTTGTTGGATTTGACTTTTTTGAGCTCAGTGTACACTTCCCAAGGATAGAGTGATGGTGGAGGTTCCATGGCTGGTAAGTAGGCCTCCAGAACATTAAGATCCAGTGGGGGGATATGTGAAGAAACCTTCACAAACTGATCATTAATTGTGTTGGCAATGGTCACATGATCATCATCACTCACTCCCTGGACAGGTATTCTGAGGACAGCTTTAGTGTTTCCAGTCATTGATTTTATCTGCTGGTGCCACTTCCTTGGATTGGTTTCTTGTAGAATTCGGACTCTGTTAGCATAGAAGTGAACTTTGGCCTTCTTGATCTCTCTACGTACCTCATTGCGTAGTTTATTGTACACCTCGACTCTCCCCGATCCGAACGCAACCTGTCTCTTTTTTACAAGTGTTTGAACTTTCTGAGACATCCATGGTTTACTACTGCTTTGGGTTATTTTTGTTTGCATGGGAAAGAATCTATCAACTGCACCATGGAGAGACTCGTATAGTGCGTCTGCCTTACTCTGGGTATTTTCAGCTTTGAGAACATTAGACCAGTCTTGTTCTTGGATCCACCTACCAAACTCTCTCAATTCTGAATCTTTCATGGGACGAAATGTCCTTTTGCTGCCCTGATTTTTTATAACATGCACTTCGGGTCTCCACAGGATACACACATGATCACTCTTTCCTAATGCTGACAAGGGAACTGGGTCTCTATAGTGAACCTTGAAATTGGTCATGATAAGATCTAATGTAGCAAGTGCACGAGTGGGAAATTTAACCAACTGTTTTAGATTACAATGTTTGAGAATGTTGTTTACGGGCATTCTGTTGAAGTCCCCCATAATAGCAAAGCCGATGTCCGGATATTTAGTGTGGAGAAGGTCCATGGATTCCAATAGATGTTGTGTGAGAAGATCTTGGAGGGAAGAATCTGGTGGAATATAGACGCCACATACAGCGATGATCGATGTATCTCTGGGTATCCTCTTAGGTTGTAATAGAGACCATACACACTCCAGCTCGTTGGGGACTGAGATTTCTGGAATCCCACTTGCAGTGATTTGTGACTTGACATAAACAGCAACTCCTCCACCTTTTGCATGACTACGAGACTTTGAAAAAATATCATAGCCGTCAACGGAGAGCATATAGTCAGGCATATCAGGTCGAAACCAAGATTCAGTTATCACTCCCACATCTACAGATTCTTGATGTAAAAGCAGCTCAAAGTCATCAAATTTGTTCACAAGAGATTGAGCGTTGCAAAGCACGAATGTAGGAAAATCTCTCTTTGGATGTTCTTGAACTGATGTTAAAGTGATGGTTATAATCTCAGTGAGATTTGACAAAGTTACTCCTCTTCTAATGATCGTGGGGTTCTGTATTAAGTGGGGTCTATACGCCTCCACAACTTGTATCCTCCTGTACAGGTTCCTTCCTCCACGGCATCCCCTCTTATTTCTTTTTCGGCACGCCATTAAATCAATGAGTGTACTTTGTAGATGGGTGTCTGGTTGGAACAAGCAGTTGTTACTGTTCAAGCTCTTAAGAAAGTTATTGGAGTACGTGTATCTGTCAATTGTAGGCATGTCTCTTGAGAGAGATATATACAAAACTCACAGTATCAAATCTCACAGTTAATTAGTTTAGTAACGCTCACAGTAGTGTGTATATGACATTCAGAGAGCTGACGAATGACATAGCACCGGCTAAAGCAGTCAGTGGCAGCGTCCTCAAAACAGTCCAGCACCTGATGAACAAGCAAGGTGGAGGTATCGGCACCAGACTAAAAACTCCTATCAAATACTGGTTAGAGGCAGTCTAGTGTCACTCCTCCAAATGTGAAAATAATGTTCTGCAAATACCACCGCAAAACTGTGGTAAAAACTCACTTTTAATACAAAGTCAACGAAAAATACTGGTGTGCAGGTGATCACAAGTACTCACATACTATAAAGTTCACAAATTTGAGACAACCACCAACTCAATAACAGCAAAACTGAGACAATCTATCGAAAAAACAGCAGAGCAGAAAAACATCATGATGCAGCCTCACGAAGGGCGCCCTCTTTTTAGTTTTATTATCACTCTTATTATTGCTCTCGTTCAACGTGTTCCTTTATGAGTGTAATTGCATTTTTTTGTTTTATTTACTTAATTTGTTTTGTATTTGTCAGTAGGCATTCCACTACAAGCCTCTTTTGGCTTCTGAAAATGACCCCACATTGGTTTGCTACGTATCAGTTTTATTATATTATTTTGATTTCTCTACTTATTTTTTGTTTTCATTAATTATTAATGTCCTAATCAGTTCTTGAATGTATTTGATTTAAACAATTGCTCTAAATTTGTTCATTATTCTCTTTTCTTTGTTCGTTTACCAATGTGGAAATAAATGTTGATTTGAATTGAATTTAGCTTGGCAGCAGAGGGTCAATGATGCACCGTCCATCGTGGCAGAATGATTCAAGACTACCGTTATGCCCACCGTAAGTAACTTTCACGTACACTGAAATTTACCATTGAGAGAGGAGGGTTTGATGTGAGGAGGGCATGATTTGAAATGGCCCAATGAGAGTGGAGGATGAGATTTGAAATGGGCCAATGAGAGACAGAATTATGCATAGTATAGGTTTTCTCGGTCAATTTCGGCAAATGAGCAGCCAATTAATTTTTAACCACTGAACCATTCTATTTCGCGCGAAATCGAATGCTACTGAAAAGGGTCATTCGATTTCGTTTTATGACTAGTCAAATGTACTGTTGCGTCATTCGATATAACAAAATAGTCATTCAATTTAACAATTCATCAAAGCAGCATTCAAATTCGCAGGAGCTTTTTGAGGCGTGTGTTTAGTCATTCAAATTCATTTTTGGGCAGTCATTTCCGTAATTTGTGCAATCTAAAAAACGCCTTGTTAAACTTTCGTTTCCTTTCGAATGTTAAAGGCATAAACACGGTTCACTTATTGGCACTTGAGTTACTTTGCCGATGTACCTCGAAGACGAGCTTTCGCTAGTTTTAGACGCATTTTTCTAGAAATGACAGCTCGTGGTCGCTACGCAAGAGCGTCCCAGGTAGATCGAGAAAGTTTGATTGAGGCCTTCGAGGGAAAAGAGCAAGACTACCTTGAGCTTGCGGTCAATTTGAAGTCAACAAGTCCACAGCAGTGGTACAAACCATACCCAACCATAAATGCCATGATGTCTGGCACGCCAGCAGATTGATGGTTGATGAAGAAACAACATAAACAATAAGAAACCAGGGAAAACATAAAGAAACACCCCATTCAAAAACATACAAAATTAGGTCTTCATCAGTTAACCAATAAAGATCCCCCCAACAAAATCAAAAAAAGAATAAAGAAGAAAACAAAGAAGAAAACAAACATAATGAGCCCCATGTAGAATCTACTGGAAACATAAATAAAGAATGAAACAAAGTTTGCCTGAATTAAATTGAAGATACAAAACAGATGCCTTGTATACAGTTTATCTGTTTAGTCGCATTTCGTTATCGTACTTATTTGAGTTCTCATTTAGCGAAATTGATTGCCTCTTTACGAAATTGAACAAAATAAATCAGTAAAAATCTCCAGTCGAACCAGCTTTGCTAAATTGAATGATGATTGTGCGTCACGAAAAAGAATGACGATATACTAAATTGAACACAGTGCTAAAGGAATTTGAATGCCTAAAAACGAAATTGAATGACCGAATTCTGAATTTGAAACGCAGTAAAAACTGGAGAGGCAAAATGGCTGTAATTCGAACGCACGAAAATGAAATCGGCTGCTCATTTGCCGAATTTGACCGAGAAAAACCTATATTCAAGGTTCTACCAATTAGTAAGAATAAAAGAAAAACCAAACAAACACTTTCAGGCCTTTACCTATGATTACAATGTTAACTTTAGAAATATGGAAGACGTAGGACTTGAGGAGGCTTTACCTATTTTATGTAATATTTTTCAGTGTTATAGATAGAATAGGGTTTGGTATCCAAGCTGATGATAGGGTACGAATGGTCTTTGACTCACCGGTCCTAAACTTTCAAATTACTCTGCCGTTCATGCGAATGGCAGATTTAACGGCTGAGCGTTTATTCAAAAAAATAGAAAGGGTGCTGAACAGCTATCAGTTTGTTCGTTTTGACGAGACTGTGACTATTAACTTTATACACGTGAAATGCCAGAAGGGGGAAAATTGCAATACACCCGCTTGTCTATTGCAATTGGAAGAGTTATTGGCTTCCAAACGCAGTATTGTTAGAATAAAAGATGATGGCACAAACACCTGTCTGGCTCGTGCTATAGCGATTGGACAGGCTCTCCAAGAAAAAACTGGAAACGAAATAAAATATATCCTAAAGAACAGGAGAAAATATGTGGAGCCTTTCGTTACTGCTCTTCATAGAAGGGCTGGAATTATAGAGGGGCGCTGGGGGGAATTGAAGAGCTGCAGCGATTTCAGGATGTTTTAATTAATTATCGGCTAGTTGTGCTTTCGAGAGAGCATTGCTATTCGAGCATTTTTAAGGGTCCCGAGCAGAAACATCGCACAATTTACCTCCATCTGGCTAGAGGGCATCATGACATTATGACGTGTCACAAAGGGCACAACGGTACAGTTGCGACACATGTGTGTAACATAACGTGTAAGTTATGCTTTTCCCTAGGGTGTAAGACCGGTGAAGTTGATACTTGGGTACACTGTCCAGATTGTAACCGAAACTTTAAAGACCCTGTGTGCTATACAAACCATAAGAACAGAACTATGGGGGTAAAACTGTTTGCAAATTGTATTATAGATGTAAACTATGTAATGTTTATGTGAGTGTCGCCCTCTCAGCCAAGCGTGGAAAGCATTCCTGCATCAAAAAATATTGCAACACTTGTAAAGAAACGGTGCTATTTAATCACAAATGCTACATAAAAGTCGTTGAAAAAAAGCCAACCCATAATACAAACATAGAAACTGAGCATGTCTCACCATCTTCACAACAAAATGTATTCACACGGGATGAAGTATACAATGGTGATGATCATTCAGTCGAACCCCAAAATGCCAAAACAAAGAAAACCAAGACACCGCTCAAATTTTTTGATTTCGAATGTACGCAGGACGGCGGCACTCATGTACCTAATTTATGTGTTGCGGAAATGGTGTGCGAACAGTGCGCAGACCAGCCGGGTGAATATCGATGTAAGACTTGTACTTCCACTAAAACATTTAAGGGGGATAACACGCAGAGTAGCTTCTGCCAATGGTTGTTTCAATCCACCGAAACTGACAATTCTATTGCAATTGCTCATAACGCAAAAGGGTACGATTCCTACTTCCTTCTGGAATTTCTGTTTGAAAATGCGTGTGTTCCTTCTGTGATATATAGTGGAGCTAAAGTGTTATGTATTGATATACCTAAATACAAACGGAGGGTTATAGACTCATTGAGTTTCCTTCCCATGGCCCTGTCGAAGTTACCCGCAACCTTTGGCGTAGCAGAGTTGAAAAAGGGATTCTTTCCGCATTTTTTTAACAAGAGAAACAACCAAAATTATGTAGGACCAATACCTGATGTGACAAATTACGACCCCGACTCAATGTCGGAGGAGCGAAGGAAAGAGTTTTACTCTTGGTATGAAACGCAGAAACGGGTAAATCAGGTATTTGATTTACAGGAGGAATTGCTTGCCTACTGTAAAAGTGATGTGGATATTTTGAAACGCTGCTGCGTACAGTTTCGGGAATTGTTCATGCGGATAACTTCGACCGGGCCTAGGGACGGGGGTGTTGACCCATTCAAACACCTTGTCTTCATAATGATGAAGAAAGAAGTTTGAGCGGAACCTATGTGTCTCTAGAGTTGCAAAAAGCAGTTGAGTTGGGTTACGTAGTACAGAAAATTTACTGCGTGTGGCATTTTGAGAGAACTGAAATGTACGATCCAATTACTAAAACAGGCGGTCTCTTCTCGGAGTACATCAACACTTTTTTCAAAATAAAACAGGAGAGCTCAGGTATTCCACAATGGTGCGAAACTGAGGCAGACATTCAAAAATATATAAGTGACTATGAGAGCAAAGAAGGGATATTGTTAGACCGAACAAAACTTGTCAAAAATCCAGGGCTGAGATTCCTTGCAAAACTCATGTTGAATAGTTTTTGGGGAAAGTTTGGTCAGAGGGTAAATATGTCTCAAACCGAAGTAGTGACAGATCCAGCAAGGTTGTACCAAATGTTGTTTGCTGATTGCTGATAATGTCAATTTCTTTAACGATGAGTTAGCGGAGATTAAGTTTTCTAGTGAGGAAGAGTTCATGCATAATTGACGTCACAGGCATCGGTTGCTTGTCTCCTTCTCTCTTACAAGATTTGTTTAAAATCCTCTTTAATCATACCTTTCTTTCGGCCATCCTACCTTTATTTTGTTAAATCCCCGTTCCATAAAGGCTGCTCCACTTACTGGTTAGGAAATTTCCGCTTAAATTCCTGTTTGATCTGTGATTTTCACGATTTTTCTACAACCGTCGGTGCACTAGTACTACAGTCGTCGCCATCTTGGATGTACATGCAATGTGTACTGGGAACCAACGATATTACTAGCAGTTTTCCTCATGGACAAACATCGTTATGAAGGACCACTGAACTGCTCTCTTAAATCACTATTGTGAAACTAAGTGCATCATCAAGCTGTTTTCACTGCTACCGGGTAGGCTTTTTCCCATTATTATTTTGTTCTTGTTAAAACAAAGGCTACATGCATGTTGGTTACATACATGTACGATGGGAAGGATAACTCCAAAACATCATGACGTTCTCCTGAAATTCTTTTCTGTAACATCACTTCTGCTGCTAGCCTACCAATTAGTAGCTGTTAGTGATGTACCAAAGGTTGATTTATACCAAAAAAATTACCCTCTGCTTTCGGCAGTACAGGAACAGAGTTGCAAAACTGGTTCATAAAGCCCACCAAAATTACGTCAACAACATTATAGGTACCAAGCTCATCGAACAACCAAAGTCATTTTGGTCATATGTTAAATTAATGAGAACAGATAACCTAGGGATTCCAACATTGAGGTCCAAAACTAAACTATGTACAACAAATGTGGACAAGGCCGAAGCACTCAACTCACACTTCAAATCCGTTTTCACACAAGAACCAGATTCCAACATTCCTAACAAAGGACAATCACCATATCCATCAATACCAAAGCTCACCATAGGCGTCGAAGGAGTAGAGAAACAACTAGCATCATTGAACCCAGCGAAAGCTTGTGGACCCGATGAGCTGCCACCTAAACTCCTGAAGACAATCGCACATGAATTAGCACATGCACTTGCCTTTCTTTTCCACCAATCCTACACATCGGGAACTGTACCAACCCAGTGGAAGCAAGCTCTTGTAACCAGCATTTTTTTAAATGGTCCTAAATCTGACCCAGCGAACTATCGTCCAATATCTCTTACCTGCCTGTGCTGTAAAGTGATGGAGCATATTGTGCTTAGCCACGTTGCCAAACATCTGAGTGCACACAACATACTGATAGACTCACAACACGGGTTCAGGGAAAAACTCTCAACTGTAACACAACTAATATCATCATGCCACGATTGGGCGCGTACTCTCCAAACTCGTGGACAAGTTGATGTAGTACTCCTTGACTTCAGTAAGGCGTTCGACAAAGTGCCCCATCAACGACTATCCGCCAAGCTAGGTTACTACGGAATACAAGGTCCAACCTTGGATTGGATTAACTCGTTCTTACATAGCAGAGTACAGGCAGTTTCAGTCAATGGTTCACATTCCTCGTGGGTAAACGTTTCATCCGGTGTTCCTCAGGGCTCAGTCCTTGGCCCAGCCTTATTCCTGCTATACATAAATGACATCCAAGATAACATCCAGTCAAGTATGCGGTTGTTCGCCGACGATAGCATTGTTTACAGGGAGATAGAGAACCAAAATGATCACCTTATTCTTCAGAGAGATCTTGAAGCCCTTGTAGATTGGTCCTCAACCTGGTTGATGCACTTTAATGTTAAAAAGTGTGCCATCCTTTCTATAACAAAGAAGCGCAACCCAAGTACCTTCCATTATAACATCTTTGGACAGACGCTTGAGCGAATTAACCAACACGAGTATCTCGGAGTTACCATATCTCATGATCTTCGATGGGACGACCACTGCAACAAAATCACGCAGAAGGTTAGTCGCACTCTGGGATTACTCCGTCGTACTCTATCTCCCTGCACCCAAGATGTCAAGGCAAGAGCCTATCAGGCTCTAGTACGCCCCCAGCTAGAATACGCTTCGGAAGCCTGGAACCCGTATACCATCAACACAGTCAACCGCCTTGAGCACGGTTCGTCTTCAGTGACTTTCGGAGAACTACATCTGTGACTAGCTTGATTAACACACTGGGCTGGGAGCAACTCCATACTAGACGACTGGTCTTACAACAACCATGTTTTATAAGATTCACCATGGACTGGTAAACAGTTCCCACCCATCATCCAACCATCACCATTTCTAGGAAGACATGACCATCAACTAAAGTTCACCATACCAGACGCATCCATAGACCAATACAAATACTCCTTCTATCCACGATCCATCCGACTATGGAACCAGCTCCCAGCAGCCGCTGTGATGTCTCCTTCCATAGCAGCTTTCAAGGAAACTGCCCTACCAGCCATCAGAGGGATGAGGCTACCTGTGGGCTCACGTCTCCTGTAATTCATCATTCATTTTTATTTTTATTTTTAGGCACCCTAAGTTTTTGTCATGTCGCCACCTTATCTTCACTTTTTATTTGTTATGCACTTTGCCTGTGACGTCACTTCTGCACCATCCTAGTATAGCTATATATAGCTGAATAAGGATTCACCATTGAAGATGACCCCAAATCCACGCACCAATGTGGTAATAGCAGCGTTCACGACAGCACATGCTAGACTAAAGTTGTACTCTGTCCTAGAAAAATTACAAGAAAGAGTGATTTATATGGACACCGATTCTGTAATTTTCGTGAATGAGCCTAACATGTACAATCCTCCTCTGGGTGACTACCTAAGAGATTTAACAAATGAGATTAATCCAAAAGATGGCAATTACATTTAATAATCACATCTTTAACTTCCTTTGTCACCCAGGGTTTGTTATTTGGGTAAATTTTTACCTCCTTCGTGGAAATGGCATTTTTGGTACAAAAGTTAATGTAGCTGCTAACCGCATCTACAAGATCATTCAAATCAGGGTTGGCCTCAATAAATACATTTCAGTCAAGAAAGCTCACAAGGGAAGGAGGTAAAATCTTGCTGTTCTACAGTCTACCGGGGAGAGAAACTTGTGAGCTTTCTTGGAGAGGTGGTCACGGTCATGCATCTCGTCCAGTGTTTGTTGAATCTCCTTTGAGAATGTGCCTGTTGGATCAGTGTCAAGGGGTTTGTAGTTAGTTTGGTTGTTGAGTTGTCTCATGGCTTCATCGATGTAGTGCTGACGACCCATAACAACAGCAGAGCCCTTGTCAGCTGGCTTGACGATGATGTCCTTCCTTGCTCGTAGAGTCTTAAGGGCCTCACGTTCTTCTCTAGGGAGGTTTTCATGAGTCCTGTGGGTGGAATGATCACTGGGATTAATTTGTGAACTAACAACCTGTATGTAAGTCTCAAGAGATGGCACACGGTTCTTAGGTGTACCCATCTACTCTTGCAGTAAAAAGGCTCAGGGTCCATAGGTGGTGAGTCAAGGAAGATTTCACGGAGGCGAATTCTGCGGTAGTAGTCAGTGAGGTCCTGACTGAGCTCAACCTGATTAACTGTGGGGGGAGTGGGGCAGAAGTTGAGTCCCTTGGGGAACAGGCTGTGTTCTGCATCTGAAAGGGTAGATGATGAGAGGTTAATGACTGTGGACTGAGGGACTGACTGCTCAGCCTCAGAGATTATGTTGCGCTTGAATCGTCTCCGTCTGTGATGTTGCTGTTTCGAGACAAGACTTGCTATTTCTCCTAGAATTTAGAACAGATTCAAGTTTAGATAAACCAGCAACAATCTCACTGTTGAATTGCTCAAGACAGGCAGGTGAGCAGATGGATCTAAGTTCTGCTTCAAGACAGGATATGTCTTTGTTAAAGCTGTTGAGACAAAGTTCACAGTGTTCTGTTAGAATACGGATGAGATTAAGCGAAGTGCTATGGAGTGTGTGGTTCCACTGTCTGCGAAGTGGGGTGGACAGAGACCCAAGGGCTGGGTCAGATTTCACCTGTAAACCTGTGGGAATGAAACGGGTTAGTGTGTAGAACCTGTAGTTGTCTCGATGATACGAATAACGAAGGGCTTTCTCTTTAAGTTTCCTAAGTTCCAGAAACAAGCGAACGCATCTTTGGTTAGACATGGTCAAAGAGAAAAACAAACACGAAAGAAAGCTGTGGATAAAAACTATAGAGTTACATTGATAATAAATAGATGTACTTAAACAAAGTCAGAAATACTCTGGGGGAGGAAACAGGGTTATAATATAAAAGGAAATGTACACTGAAAAACAACCTGTAGCAAACAAAACAAAACAAAATATGACAAAGAACAAGGGAGGTAAGGAGGATCACCAAAGGGATACTGCAACAGAGATGATATAATTGAGAAAATAGAATTAGCTGTTGCAAACTGCTTACCAACAAATGGCCACAGATCCACAGTCAACACCCAAAAGCTGGATACACCTGTAGGACACCACTTCAACCTTCCTAACCACTCTATTTCTGACATGAATTTACAGGGCATTGAGGCACTAGGTAACTGCAGAGAGACTGTCCGTCTGAGTAGGGAAAAACTTTGGATAAGGCGCATAAAGACCACTCAGCCCCATGGTTTGAATATCCAAGAAGGAAATGACTAATAACCTTTTGTTTTTGCCTTCCCCTTTTCCCACACAGCTATCCACTTTATTAGTCTGCCCTTCATTGTATTAACTAATTATTTACCTCTCTTCTAACCTTCCATTTTGTCCTTTGTGTTCCCAACTTCTTGTGGTCAAGCTATCCCCTTCCCTTCATAACCCCCCCCCCCCCCCCCTTTGTCTTCATAATCCCTGCTACCCCCTGCCTTCTCTGAATGCTTTCTGCTTTTCTCCCTCCACTCTCTCTATTCATGTATTTCAACTTGACTACTCTTGCAACTCTTGTCTGCTTGGGGATGTGTGTTGTGTGTTGTCATTTAGCCTTCGAGAAAGACTCTGCTAGGGTCGAAACGTCAGGCCACTAACTTATTTTTTGCATTTATACCACAGGTCCTTTTGGTTGGTAAGCAGTTTGCAACAGCTAATTCTATTTTCTCTATAATAAGTCGTACCATCGAAGTATTAAGACGACCCCCGCGTCGGTAACTATAGATAATGATCAAGAAGTTTGGCGAACTCTGTACAAAGGTCGTGGGTCAGGTCAGATTGAATTCAAATTTAAAGTGGGGGATACGTACGGTACGGATCAGTATGATGGCGAGACCGTTTCGCAAAGGATATCTTCCAAACTGGACCACAGAAATATTTAACATTGGTGAGAGAATTGCTCGCACCCCTCCCGTGTATAAACTACTGGACTACGACAATGAAGCGATAGAGGGAACTTTCTACGAACAGGAACTTCAAAGGGTGATTAAAACTGACGATGTTTATGAGGTGGAGAAGGTGTTGTCTACAAGAAAACGTGGAGGAAAGACCGAATATTTTGTCAAGTGGGTAGGCTATCCAGACAAGTTCAATAGTTGGGTATTGGCTCTGCAGAGTTTATAAAATTGATTTTATGAAGACAGTTCTTCATTTGTTTGAGAATCTCCATCATGTCGGACTCTTTCTACGTCACTCTGCCCAGCAACAGTTCAATGGATACGCATCCTGACAATACGCTGACTCATTTCTTCGTGACCCTTCCTTCTTCACTCGTATTCGAGGGTGAATGGGAAGTTGGATTGGTAGAATTTACGTACCCGCACCGCTGGTTCAATGTCTTAGACAGCAGCAAAAAGTATACCTGCTCCGGTGGAGAATCGGATCCTACCGTGTTTCATGATCACATCATACCCGACCCCCGACCCCCGAGGAAATGTTGGAGAACATAAAACCACGTTCTGACCACGATGGTGAGGTTAGCAAAAGGTACAATCGGTACAATCAGAAAATTGTCGTCAAGACACACGATAACGTAGTTGTCAGTTTGAATGAAAGCATAGCTACACTGTTTGGATTTGAAGGGCGCAACTGTGTTATTATGGGTACTGAAAAGGGTTCGCAGGTTGTGAACATCAACCCCGTTTACTCTATGTTTCTATACACTAACAGTATAGATCACCACGTGGAAGGTGACACCAGAGCACCGTTGCTTCGCATTGTAAATGTGGAAGGAAAGCCCGGTGAAACCGTCACAAAGTTGTATGACAGTCCACATTATATACCCATAAAGCAAAAACTGATTGGAACGATAGAAATGGATATAAGGGACGACACGGGGCATGCCATTCCATTTGTTACCGGTAAAGTGATAGTGAAGCTTCATTTTAGAAAACGTCGCTCCTCATATTTTAATTAATTAATCATCACCATGAGACATTACCTCCCTGACAATAAACAATATGAACATTACTACACCCGACAAGTTGGGAAAGGTCTTCCCGTGTTTGCGGGATCCAGATCTCAGAAAGGATACGGTCTCGGTGGGATTCTCGGAGGACTTTTTCGGTCAGCTATGCCCTTAATCAAACAAGGTGCTATGACTCTGGGTAAGGAGGTATTCAGTACGGGTGTTGGTCTTGTACAAGATGCTCTGGAGGGTAAAAATATCAAGACAGCCGCCAGGACGAGACTTCGCAAAGCAGGGCGCAATTTAACGCAGAAAGCCGTTCGCAAATTGGGGGCGAAGCAACAAACTGGAGGTCGTCGCAGTCGGGGTATAAAAAGGAGAGCACCCCGCAGACGAGTCATTTCTGAATCAGGCAAGAGACCGAAAAGATCATTCGACGTCTTTGACTAGTCTTCTTATCAACGATACAGTATTAATCAACATGTCTCTGATACACAACAACTCGTGCGAATGTACAAAATCTGAGCATGATTTGTTTTCTTTGCCGCCAACGCAACTGAGTTTAGAGCGCGGGCATTATATGGCCCACCATCCTATTTCGACCCTTGGAGATGGAGGCCCCATCGAATTTGTTATTTCAGGATCGGGTGAAGAGTACATGGACCTCAACCAAACTCAACCAAAATAACGAAGGCTGACGGTACAGATCTGGCTAACGATGATCAAGTTGGACCCGTAAATCTATTCTTACAGTCCTTGTTTAACCAGGTTGACGTTAGTCTGAACGAGCGACTCATCTCCTCCTCCACCCCCACTTATCCTTACCGGGCCATAATTGAATCCCTTCTTAGTTACGGGACTGATGCCCAAAAATCTCAACTCTCTAGCTCTCTGTTTTACAAGGACACTAGTCATAGGATGGACAATGCTAACCCCCTCGCAGTCGATGGTGAAGTCAACGAGGGTCTCAAGAAGCGATATAAATTTACAAGGAACAGTCAGGTTGTAGATATGATTGGCGCGATTCACAGTGACGTCTTTTTCTCCGACCGACACATGTTGAATGGGGTTGATGTTAAACTCAAATTCATTCGAAGCAGCGATTCTTTCTTCCTCATGGCAACGGGAGCAAACCCCGCTTACAAAGTAGTGATTAAGAATGCAACTGTTTTTGTCAGAAAAGTTAAGTAAGCCCCGGTGTGATGCTCGGTCACATGAAAGCTTTGGAAATGGGAACTGCAAAGTATCCACTCAAACGCAACCTCTGTCCATACCTCAGGGTAACTTGCCTTTTACCCAAGATCACGTTTTTCTCGGACAACTTCCAACCCGTATTGTGATAGGATGCGTTACCAATGACGCATTCAACGGGCGGTATGGTAAAAATCCATTTAACTTCCAACATTTCAACTTGAACTACTTAACTGTACACATGGATGGGGATCAGATTCCGTACACTCCCTTGAAGCCAAACTTCAGCGGTAATGGAGGGAACTACATCAGAGCGTACCAGACTCTCTTCTCGGGTACTAATAAAATGTACCAAGACGATGGAAATACAATCACTCGTGAGGAGTACGCGGGCGGGTATGGACTATACGCATTTGACCTGAGCCCAGACTTTTTCAACCTGGTTAAACGCGACAACCTTCGACTGGACATCCACTTCTTAAATCAATTACCGAAGACAATCAACGTTATTATTTACGCAGAATTTAATAACATTCTGGAAATAGATCAATCCCGCAACATTATTTTGGACTACTCGAGTTAAGTGCACCTCATGGAGACCAAGGAGATAACCGATATTTTGAATAGAGACCGCTTCACGAAGCTATACTTCAGAGGAGTCTTCGCCTGCGATCAACTTCCCAAGCACCGTTTACCCCATCCGAGCGCACTCGTCATCAATACAGATCTGCCGTTAAACCCGGACAACATTGGGTAGCAGTATTTATTACGTCTGATGGTGTAGGTGAATATTTTGACTCGTTTGGTAAAGGACCAAGCGTACCACAAATTATTCACTTCCTTCGGAAGAATACTACCTATGTCATCCCAAACCCACGAGTTCTACAGAGCGCATTTTCAACCGTATGTGGACAGTACACGGTCTTCTTTCTTTTACACCGATGCCGAGGCTTAACTATGACAAATATTATAAACTTGTTTTCCTCAGATACATTGGAAAATGAATTTAATGTCAATGACTTTGTTAAAAAATACTTCCCAGATATGAAAATCAAAGTGTTTGACGACAAATTAATTACACGTTGATTTTTTTTTTCGATTGTTGGATTAACTTTTCTTTTTCTTGTTTACAAAAAAAAAGTTTGTCCTTAATTTAAACTCGTGTAGTCTAATGACTTATTTCAGTTTACGATAATATCTCATGATAAATAAACCATCTGAAACAATGTATTCCGTGTCCTCTGAGTTAGTTAGTTATTTATTTGTGTTTTATATTTATTTATAAGTGCACCAATAAAATGTAGACGTAGCACAAAATATTCACTTTCACTCAAGATTTTTATTTTTTTTTTATCTTTAACTTCTATTTTATTTTACCTTTTTACCATATACCCTGAAGTACAGTTCTAGCTAAGTACATCATTTATTTTATTTTAATTTTATGTTTTTTTTTTTTAAATCAATCATGAATTACAAATTTTACAAAAGGTATATATTATTTAAACTCAAAACTAGTACACTTATTATTTAGTAAAATACATGACACTCTGGTTTTTTTGTTGTTTTTTTCGACTTAGAATACATTTTCTTAAAATAAAATTTTACCCAAGCATTTATGCATGACTCGAAAAGGAAGAAGAAAAAATACTTTTCAATTTTGAGTTACATCTCATTTCAAATTATACACAAGTAAAGTATAAACAAAAAATAATTATAATATTGTACAAATTTAAAATTGGTTTAAGTATCACACAAATGTTTTAAGTAACTAGGTATTCACCAGCCATCACCATAACAAATGTCGTACAAAACAGAGTGGCTCTTTGTTATATATGCATCTCGACGTAAGATGAAAATATGCGATTCCTTGATTGAACTGTAGGAAATTTGTTAACTATACGGTCGTTTTCGTTAGCTTTTTTATTCCACTCAGACCTAAATTTTGCCAAGTCTGATTCTACAATTTCATCCAATGCTTCTTTAAAGTATTTACTAACTTTCTGTGCCAGCGAATCCATCATACATTCGTGATTGGTTTGAGTCACGTCGTCTACAATCGGTAATTTACAACCGTAACAGTATCTCATACTTATAACTTCTACTTTCTTTAGAATACAAGGAACAATTAATGACTGTATTATATTAAATGAAAGTTCCTTACATTTTTCTTGTTCCGTGGATGCATCATTCAACGTGCTCTGGTCCTGACTTTCACCCTCCATCCTGGGTTCCTCAATAGTCAACGCCGGTTGATCCTCGTCCTGTGAATCCTCCTCAATAGGCAGGGAAAGCTTCTGCTGCTGATTGGCGACAGTGTTTGCGCGGTGTTGTTTCAGCTCAAGTCTCACGTACTGTACAAGGTCTAGTCTTCCAATCTCGCGTAACGCTATCTCAAGTTGGTCTGCCAATCCACCTTGAGCTGCGCTTGAATTTTTCCGAAATGCTAATAACATTTGGAAAGTACGTTCTTCAGTTCCAGTATGATCACGTTTCAGTTTTCCTACTACGTCATAAGATACGTTAAGAAACGTAGCCAGCTTCTCCCATTCTGCTCCGAGATTCCTACTGATTCTTCGTAGAAATTTGTCCGTGAAGTCGTCTGGAACTATATCCAATGTCTGATGATATACTCCTGACACGGATGACGTGGAGGGAACATCGTCGGTGTCCTGTTTCAACTTCGTGTTCTCTGCGGCCTGTATTGAAAAATAAGAAGAAGAAAAACGATTTAAACAAAGTATAATAAACAAAACGCAAGTAAACCGACGCACTGTGGAGGGGAAAGTAAAAATACTGAACAATATTTAATAACAATAAGTTGATAGCTCACGCTTACCTCAACCTCCTTAACCGCATCATTGATGGCTTCTATGTTTTCTACCAAGGTCTTCCACTCTTCACTTTTTAGATTAATTCCACGTGGGCTGGTCCATAGGTCCTTGTCCTTGCGCTGGATGAAGTCCCTGATCTTAACGTATACTTCGCCTTTGAAGTACTCAACCACAACGTGCCTAGTCCCTGTAATAGGAAACCTGCATGACAAGGAGGACTCTTCCAGCTTTCGCTTCAATGGCGTTGTATTGTACGGGTAGGGAACGGTGTGGTCCTCGGCCCTGGTCAGCATCCGCTGCTCTAACCGCTGCATACGGTCCATATTCACATAAATCTCCCAGCTTCAGTTTACGGGGTGCACGCAGTAAATTGTATTCCCAAACTTCAAAGCGCCCTCCAGCGGCGTCGTAATGACAATGTTTTTGGTGTCTTGTAGCTAGCCATCGTTACAATTATTCGAATATTTGGATGTTCTTTAGAGATGACTGACGTCGAAAATTCTGATCAAGATAGTCCCGCACAGAATGGCGTTACAGGACCCTCATAGTGCATATATATAAGCCCGCATACATCTGTCTCATTAAGACTTCCACACTTTTCTTTGTTCATATCATCCCACGCATAAATCTGTCTCATCAAAAATTTAGACTTGTCTTTTGTTCTCATCATCTCATGCATAATCTGTCTTATCAAACCCTCCTCTCTCATTGGCCCATTTTAAATCTCAACCTCCCCTCTCATTGGCCCGATTCAAATCTCACCTCCTCTCTCATTGGCCCATTTTAAATCATCCCACGCATAAATCTGTCTCATCAAAATTTTAGACTTGTCTTTTGTTCTCATCATCTCATACATATTCTGTCTTATCAAACCCTCCTCTCTCATTGGTCCATTTCAAATCTCATCCTCCCCTCTCATTGGCCGCTTCGTTTGACCTCATGTTGACCCTCATCAACATTTATTTATGCGCATATTTATACATCATGCATAATATAACAATACACTGTCTCATTAAGCCTCCTACCTCCTTTATTATGCTAATTTTGTCTCATCAAGACTCATACCCTCCATTATTATGCTAATTCTGTCTCATCAAGACCCATACCCTCCATTATTATGCTAATTCTGTCTCATAAAGACTCATACCCTCCTTTATTTTGCTAATTTTGTCTCAACAAGACTCATACCCTCCATTGTTAGGCTAATTTTATTCATGTAATCCCATTGTTCTTGTTCTTGTGCATTATGCATAAACTAACAATAGATTGTCTCATAAAGACCCAAACACTACTATTGTATATTATTATATACATTTATATCGATTAATACAATCGAACGGTTATAAAAACCAAATGTATACTTTGCCTTTAAATCGAATTTCAAAGCTTCGAGAAGTCATTACCTTCCTTTCCATAAATTAGAGGCATTCCTTCAAGTGCAAGATAATCGTCTGGATGCCACAGAGGCATCTCTGCATCCCAGTCATGATTAGCGAAAGCGGAAGTTACGTTGTCCGTCAATGCCATTACCTTGTCTGATAAACAAAGAAACTGGATATTAGGAAACAAACACAAAGCTGTTCCGTGTTGTTATACATTGAAAAGGCGCCCAATACCTTTAAATAAAGTGAGTCTGACTTTGAGTTAGAAAACCCTTCACAGTTGAGAGGCCCTTATTAAGTGTGCCTAAAACTTACTCATAAACTGTTTGTAAACTTGACCCTAACTTTGACCTCCATTCTAACTATGCTGTAGGAATCTGCCTGCTTACCGAAAGAGGTCAAACTTGGGTCACGTTTTCGAATGAAATGTTATGTGTGCCATAAGCTATAATATGGCTCCAAATGAACTTTGAAATGTCAAATTGGGATAACATAAAACAAAAGTAAATGTCTACGATGTACGATTCAGAAGATATGGATTTTTAGTTAATAACATCTGAATTAATATCACGTTTTAATGTTGGCAAAAAGCAACGTGCACAAAACAAGACTGCCAAATGGCTTTTCATTTTAGTGACTTCCATCAATCGATCCAATTATCCCATGGAGGTAGAAACAATGTTACTTTCATGCTCATTTCATCCAGTAAACAAAACTAGAAACGTGTATGCTTCTAACTCATCTCTTTTGGTACCTCCCATATACCTTTCTCATCAAGTGCTTGGGGATGATATGTTTAGACTTTTTACTTTCGAAGTTAGTAGAACCTTATTTGTTTTGGGGGTGTGAGAAACAAAGGTAGAAACTAAGTGCTGGAAAAAACATTTCCATGATAACCGAGATTGGACACATCTGGGACCCATTTGGGGAAAAACAACCTGGGTTGAATACCGGATTATCCCATACAAGCATCAACTGCATGTGGGCCAAGATGAGTATTCCGTGATAAGTGGGGTAAATGGGGCCCCTAAGGGTCCATATGCGCCAACCCGGAAAGCTCTTATATTAAATCAAGTAAGTATTTATTGTTAAGGAGAAGTCTACTTATATGAATAATTACATGCTAACTAATCAACAGTACCACATTTGC
This sequence comes from Leptasterias polaris, assembly GCA_037783415.1. Taxonomy (NCBI): domain Eukaryota; kingdom Metazoa; phylum Echinodermata; class Asteroidea; order Forcipulatida; family Asteriidae; genus Leptasterias; species Leptasterias polaris. The sequence goes on from JAZGTN010000102.1 coordinate 4,699,590, forward strand.
TAAATACAAACTACATAGTCAGTTATAATTTACGGAGCTAAAATTCACTATATTGTTATAACACTTATCATTGAAAACGCACTACTTTTTAAAGTCCTGTCCTACAAATTTGCATATTGCCGAATATGGGTTTACCCATAATCTACCCATATGGGTCTTTGCAAATTCTACCCAAAGCTTGCTTAGGTCAGTGCCATATGATAACCAAATGAACTTTTCCATATTATCTGCCCGCACGAGATTGCTTGTGTATTTCATATTCCAACTTGGGCCTTTCCCTAAGGCCTAAAAAAAAGTGTTATGTTGGCGTAACCCGACCGACCCTAAAAATACGGCCGACCCTGGATATTTTTATTTTTTTCAAGGGAAGAAATTTAATAATTAAATTCGATATAAGTTAGTTATAAATACTTTTAAAACCATTTCTGACCGCGTTTCACAATGGTGAATACATGTGCTGCTTTCTTGGAAGTCTGGTTCAGCGAACACGAGGCTGCTCTACAATGAAAAACATGGTAACCTCGTCTTAGACTGTTGCACGGCGCGGACTGTTACATACAAAATCAAAAATACTTGGCTATTTATTCCGTGTTAAAAAAATATTTAGTTACAATATAAATTATTTTAATTAATGTTTCAGCATTTTTTACAAAACAAAAATTATATATATACATTCTAAAAATGGTAAACTATTCTGTGACCCCGGCTTCGAAGCGTAAAGTGTTTTCATTCAAGGGAAAGTGTGGATCTGCGGTCATTAAATGTAATCAAGAGTTTAAAAGTATACTATTTGTTGTGTGTTGCCTTGTTTAATTTTGTTATCGTGTATTACTACCGGCTTAAACATTTAGAAAAACATGTCGTTTTCGTAGACGGAAAAAAGAAAAAAAAAATCCCGACCGACCTACCCTATTTTTTCTCGCCCGTTACGCCAACATAAAAATTTATGTTTTAGGCCTAATTGTTTCAACCAGGCTTGTCCAGCGGGATTTACAAAATCCAAAGGAGGGATCATAAACTCTTGGGCCTCCCTAAGCAAATCGTAACTAAGCTAGAATATTTACCCAATAACGGCTGAGGTCTCCCGTGGCTCACAGGTTTTTCCCTAACAAAACCCGACTGAGCCTTCCTGCCCATATGGGATTGCCCATGTTTTCTCCATACCCATATGGGCCACTTCATATTTTGCCAATGTTTTTATGGGATTGCCAACATTTTTCCAAACCCATATGGTTTTTTGCATATTCATCCCAAATGAGAATGCCCACATCCCCCCCACCCGTGATACCTAAATTGACATTTGCATATTCTGCCCATATGGGATTGCCAATATTTTTCAAATATTTTATGATAGCAATATGGACCACTGCATATTCTGCCCATTTGGAATTGCCCATGTTTTCCCCGTTTGATACCCACAGGCCACTCCACAACGTGGTGGTAAAAACATTGATACTACGTTGTGATAACCGATATAAACATTTAATTGAAAGCAGGTGATGTCAATCATTATTCTAGTAGTTGTTAACTATAATGACGATAAAAAACATCCCAATCATCAGTAGGAATAATTCGCTGATGCAAACTAAAAACAATGTTTACAATGTGCTGGTCAAAACTTATACACTATTGTATATACGTTGTAACAGACTAAAAAATAATGTTCACAACGTTTTGGTCATAACAAAAGTTGTAGTTGCTGTCGCAACTTGAATACTGCATTATTTTTACATTACTTCATTACCTGTGATCACCTTAACTAAAACATCACTATAATTGTCGGCAAAATGCAACGTGCACACAATTTATATTATCAATTAATCAATCATCAGGCATTTGTAGAGCGCCATCAATCTAGTTGCCTATTCCGAGGCGCTTAGCAAAGTGAAGGAAAAGTTTAAGACAAAAGAAATTACAAAATTTCATGTGGTGATGACAAGTGCAATGGACTATTGTAAGCAGATTCGAAGATAGGGGTCTTAAGCTGACTTCTGAAGATCTGTTAGGAGTCAAGTAAGGAGTCAGTTTATTAACCATAATAAATAAAGCAGACTGCCACAATGCTTCTCATTTCATTGACTTTCATTTCATTGACTCCATTATCACATGGAGGTAGAAATATTGTTACCTCTGTACTCATGATTCAAGTTAGTTAACAAATCATTGAAAAATGTCATAGCAATCATAACAAATGTTCATTTCCAGTTAATAACAACCATAAAGTAAACCAAGTTTTGTTTTCCTCGTATAGCTTTTTTTTATACTTAGCGCTCAGACGACACAGCTCAATTCAATTCAATTCAATTCAATAAAACCTTTTTTTGCCTCACAATAACAAAAGACAGAATCATGTGGACACATTTTTAGTAGTACAATAAAAGCAAAGAGTAAACATGACCAATGAAAATTATACTGCAAAAAATTTGCAATCTAGGCTGTGTGTATGGAGGCTGTTCAAATAAGCCAGGCTTGTGGGGAACAGCCCTATTTATGATACAAAAACACAACAAAAAACCAAGAAATATTGACAACAATAGGACCAGCTATAAGCATAAACAAAAAGGGAGCTGAAGACGAGCAGTGGACTCAGGAGAGAAAGCTACGATACATAATGAGCGAGTAGGGCTCTTTTAAACAAGGCTTTAAAATGACCAACTGAAGGCTGTTTTTATTATTTTGGTCGCCAATGGCGTTCTTAGTACTTAGTTTTATTTTTATATTTCGAATAACCTTAATTAACCGTATTTTTAATTAACAGTAATTGATACCTCTACCTTTAATCAGACTGTATAACCTTAACGATATAATTATAATAACTTACCTTCAAAGTCTCCATAAGAACTTTTCGCAGGCAATGAGCCAAGGATCAGAAGAACACAAACGAAGAGGATGCGAGACATAACTGCGTGCATTCATCAACCAATAATATACAATAATGATTTTGTGTAACTGTCTGTGCCGAGTTCTGTGTTATAATTATTCCTACCACGTGACACTCTAGTGCAGTAATTATTAGACACGCCCAGTATCTAGCAACAATGTGTTTGTACATCGAGACTATTAACTAATGCATGCAGCTAATTGAAGCCAATTAGCTTTTTGTAATATACACCAAAGTAGGCACACGATATGTTAATGTCTGCCCGATCTGAACTACTTTCATATCAGGTTAAGCCAATCCTAAAGTCCTGGACCTGATCCAAAACTATTAAACATATATTTGAGGGTTATCAGAGGAACATGAAAATCTACTAAAAATAATTGTCTGTGATATATTTTGTTTTAAGCACAGCAAAACAAAGCATTTTCAATAATTACTACTGAATTAATGCTTTTTGGGGGACAAATTAATAACTGCATGATTTTGTAATCAATTTAATTTGTTTCTAATGAAACTATCAAAATCAAAGCTATTGTGGTGAAATTATACTTAAAATAAACGCAGACTGTAAAGTTTAAATAAGAGATAAATACCCGAAAAGGGTCGAATAATTAGTTGAATGCTCCTGATGTTATTTCACATTTTCTGCATTATATCTAACTGCGTAAATCAATTCCCAAATCTAACACACTAAGCACGGATTCACCTTGAAGTTTCATCTTTCAATTACCTTTCATTTTCAAAAATAAATTGAAGCCGTTACTCTTTCAAAGTACTAACAATAATGTTAATTTTGTTTACATTACAATACTTAAGTAAGAAGTATAACGAAGATCCATTACTTTGAAGAAAAATAAACCATCTGCCTAAATATAACAATTAAACAATTATTCATGTAAGCAGTTTTCAGTCAGCAGCTTTCACTAACTGAATAATTATGACTAATTTGAATTTTGAAAAAATTACAATTAACAAACAATCAATCTTTATGTATATCTAGCTCAAAATTAAATTTTCAAGGGAAATGTTTTATTCTGAAAAACTGTTGCTCATTTCGATTGCCGGCACGAAGAAAACCACCGTTTTGTGATTACCAAAGTGTGACCCCACCCCCCTAAAAGTACAAATAAAAATAAATTGAAGAAACAAAATCTGCCTAAATCTGCCTAAATATAACAATTATTCATGTAAGCAGTTTTCAGTCAGCACCGTTTTGTGACTACCAAAGTGTAAACACCTCCCCCAAAAAAAAAAAAAAAAAAAACGAAACAAAACGGAAAAAAAATTACCCTCACAAGTTGGTTGGATGTTGTATTTCTTGAAACTAGAGAATACAATTTATTTACTTTTTCAGAAAATATTGTTGTAGTTTCCTTCAACCACTGAATAGATGTTCAGAAAAACATAACACCAAACTTGATGCAGTCTTTCGAACTGCATGATTGTGTTAATGTTAACTTTCCCACGAGTGCAGTTCAAGCGCATAAAGAAGATCAGAAAAAATAGCACTTGAAAGGCAAACTTTGCTACTACTTGACCCAGCTAACAGTTTGACGTTCTCACAGCATTGTAATGAATTCAGATTTAGGTGTAAGTAATATTATTCGTTGGAACAACGAAACTTAGTCGTCTTCTCCTATACGTATTTCGATTATCGGAATGTAACAACCACGTTGGTGGCACGTTTAAAACGCACTGCCAGTAACCTTAGACAGATATTTAAACAAAATCATTTAGGAAAAGTTATTTTTAAAAAAATTAAAGTGCAACATGTAAAGTGTAATCAAACTAAAATACATTTTCAGAACGTGATGATAAAAACAACGGTCTGAAAAAACTAAGCACTGCTACAAGTACGCGTAACATGTCAATTTAACAGAATTTTTTAATTGTTGGTTATTTGAGCAACATTTGGGTCAATTACCCCCCAGTTTCGATGATCCCCTGAACAAAAAATGTACCCACACCCTTCCCGTCCTTATTTATTTATTTTGTTTCAATCTTGACTCCCATACCTTCCATTATCAGTTGAAATCAGCTTCTAAATTTTGTTTGCAAAGATTTGCCAAAAATATGGCTAATTCGTGTTTAATTCATTTCATTCCATTTATTAAATTCACAGGTAAAAATGCAAAGTCCCCAAAAAATGAGAACGATAAAGAAAACATAAATATACACATAGGAGAGAAAACAAAAAAAGTAGCACCCCTGATGGATTTAAAAAAATGTAAACTAAATTACTATCAAGTTAATCTCCTGATGCCACAATTTAAGAAACATACAATACTAAAGGACATTAGGACATCAATTAACCCTAAACCCTAAACCTAACCATACAACCATTACCCCAACCAATCCTAAACAAAATTGTAAAGTTATTCGTAAACAAAACCGAATTTAAAAACTGTACGGAAGTAACAAAACAAAACCCAAATCACTCCAGTGCCGGTGTGGCAGGAGATTCTGTCCACCGGAGATTATGTTCCCCCCATACGGCGAAATGTGCACAAATTTCTTCTGATAGCAACCTCTTTTGAATCATCCTCCTCCATCCTGTGTTAATTTCCCATTGAAACAGAATCTCCAGGGGACAGATTTCCATATGACACCGGCCTCGTCAAACTATTATGGTGTGACGATACACAAACTGTAAGGGGCCAGTGCCAGCCTGGTAGGAGCAAGCCATTATGGTGTGACGATAGAAAAACTGTACTGGGCAAAAGGCAGCCTGGTAGGGGTAAACCATTATGGTGTGACGATAGACAAACTGTATTGGGCCAGTGCCAGCCTGGTAGGGGAAAACCTATATGGTGTGACGATAGAAAAACTGTATTGGGCAAAAGGCAGCCTGGTAGGGGCAGACAATTATGGTGTATCGGCAAATTGTTCTTTGCAACAGTTTAAACAGCTGTTTGGGATAGTTTTTATTGTCATTTATTAGTTAACAACTAATAGTATAATATTAGCATTAGTTTAATGTTTTTTACATAAATATACAACGAAAGCTCTCAATTTACATGTCTACATTGGTTCTCATAAATAAAATAGCCATTCGAGGAGCGTTTTCATCACAAGGGCATTTAAATGTTAATCTAAAACGTACTAATCAATAAATGAATTTAATGGAGTTACTTCAAACAGCAGCGGCTGTGTCGGAGGAGATTCTACCCCACACTTTCCACGCCTTGGACTGAATCTTCTAGAGATTTTCACCTGGTAGGTTGTTCTTGCTTTTTTGTCACTCACTAAAAAGAAAACAATTAATAGTTTGTTATATAACTTTTCCTAAATATTTTTGTTTAAATATCTGACTGGCAGTGCGTTACGTGCCACCAACGTGGTTGTTACATTCCGTCTTGACAATCGAAATACGTAGGAGAAGACGACTAAGTTTCGTTGTTCCAACGAATAATATTACTTACACCTATATCTGAATTCATTACAATGCTGTGAGAACGTCAAACTGTTAGCTGGGTCAAGTAGTAGCACAGTTTGCCTTTCAAGTGCTATTTTTCTGATCTTCTTTATGCGCTTGAACTGCACTCGTGGGAAAGTTAACATTAACACAATCATGCAGTTCGAAAGACTGCATCAAGTTTGGTGTTATGTTTTTCTGAACATCTATTCAGTGGTTGAAGGAAACTACAACAATATTTTCTGAAAAAGTAAATAAATTGTATCCTCTAGTTTTCAAGAAATACAACATGCAACCAACTTGTGAGGGTCATTTTTATTTCGTTTTGTTTCCTTCATTTTGTGTGTGTACTTTTTGGGGCGGGGGGGGGGGGGGTGTTTACACTTTGGTTATCACAAAACGTTGGTTTTCTTTGTGCGCCGGCAATCAAAAAGAGCAACTGGGCGGCTACAGTGTTTCAGAATAAAACATTTCCCTGGAAAATAAAATTTTGAGCTAGCAGATTGAAAACCTTTTTTTTTCCCCCGATATACATAAGTTGTTTGTTTGTTAATTGTTTTTTTTGTTTTTTTCAAAATTCAAATTTGTCATAATAATTCAGTTAGTGAAAGCTGTTGACTAAAAACTGCTTACATGAATAATTTTTTAATTGTAATATAAAGGCAGATGGTTTAATTTTCTGCAACGTTAGGGATCTTCGTTATACTTCTTACTTAAGTATTGTAATGTCAACAAAATTAACATTATTGTTAGTACTTTGAAAGAGTAACGGCTTCAATTTATTTTTGAAACTGAAAAGTAATTGAAAGATGAAACTTCAAGGTGAATCCGTGCTTAGTGTGTTAGATTTGGGAATTGATTTACGCAGTTAGATATAATGCAGAAAATGTGAAATAACATCAGGAGCATTCAACTAATTATTCGACCCTTTTCGGGTATTTATCTCTTACTTAAACTTTCCAGTCTGCGTTTATTTTAAGTATAATTTCACCACAATAGTTTTGATTTTGATAGTTTCATTAGAAACAAATTAAATTGATTACAAAATCATGCAGTCATTAATTTGTCCCCCAAAAAGCATTCCATCAGTAGTAATTCTTGGAAATGCTTTGTTTTGCTTAGAACTAAAATATATCACAGACAATTATTTTTAGTAGATTTTCATGTTCCTCTGATAACCCTCAAATATATGTTTAATAGTTTTGGATCAGGTCCAGGACTTTAGGATTGGCTTAACCTGATATGAAAGTAGTTCAGATCGGGCAGACATTAACATATCGTGTGCCTACTTTGGTGTATATTACAAAAAGCTAATTGGCTTCCATTACTGAAGTTTACTTCGTCTCCACTCATGTAACAAAAAGGGAAGTAAGTTTGTTAATGAAAGATTCCTCGTGATAGCTGCATGCATTAGTTAATGGTCTCGATCTACAAACACGTTGTTGCTATATACTGGGCGTGTCTAATAATTACTGCACTAGAGTGTCACGTGGTAGGAATATATCACAGAACTTGGCACAGACAGTTACACAAAATCATTATTGTCTATTATTGGTTGATGAATGCACACAGTTATGTCCCGCATCAACCTCGTTTGTGTACTTCTTATCCTTGGCTCATTGCAGGGGCGGATCCAGGATTTTCCAAACGGGGGGGCGTGAAAATTTACCAACGAGCGCGTAACGCGAAGCCCACGGCATGGGCCGGTTCTGGGGCCCGCTTAAATGCTCCGAAACAGTTAGGATTCTAGATGCTCTGTGGTGCGATCTCATGCAATATCTGACCACTTTTGTTTTAGCAAGATCATTATCAAAACTTTATTTTCGAGTTGGGAGTCATTGATTTGAATCAGCCATCCTGATTTATAAAAATCAAAATGCAGGCTACAGTTAACACTTATTCAGGGGGAAAAAACTGTTGGGTTAGACAAACGATAGTGCAATTTGTTATATAATTAACCAAATAGGGTCTCTTTGTCTATAAGTTTTCACATACGTGAGGATTAGAATGTGACACAAAATATGTTAACACAAGTTGTGCTTGTCTTCAGTGACAGCGCGATCGAGCAACAATAACATTAATGTACGACAATGTGAGGGTAGGCCTAGACTAGAGGCCTATCCCCCTCCCCCAGCCCTGCATCGGTGTACTGTCTGCACAATTGATAATTACCAGTTTGAAAGAAACACAACATATATTAACCCTCTTTCTTGAATACGAAAAAAATCTGTGATTTTCTGAACAGAGTGAGCCACCATAATTATACGATGCTATGTATTCACTAGCCCCCCTATAGGGCCAATCCCCTTCGTTCGTATCCTTGCCAATTGGGCCTAGCACCATTGCAATCCTATTGTTGTGCCCGATGTAATTTTTAATCCGGGTTATAAAACTTACCGATCGAATGCTACTGAAGGCCTACTTGTAGAATGCCCCAATGTTAATTTTTTTTTTTACATCACGGATTTGGGGGGAAAAATTGATTGCCTTTCGAGTCGCGAGAGTGAATTTTTTGATCACATCACGCATTAACAACTTGCGCGAGAACCATACTAGTTGGGTTCCATGAACAATTTCACAACATTTATACGATCTAATGGGGACCAGACTGATTTACATAACGCGCTGAGCATAATATCTTTTGCGCAGACAGGCTTAAGATGCGCACCGCATTACACGTATTAATTTTCACAAAACCTTGATGGCGCGCTGAGTGAATCAGTCTGGTTCCCATTAAATATCAGCAGTTGATCGTATAACTGTTGTGGATTGTTGAGGGAACCTGACAATGGTTTTCGCGCAAGTTAATAATAATTTTTATGTGGGGAAAAAAATCACACTCGCGATTCGAAAAGCAAACAATTTCCCCAAAAGATCTGTTATGTTTTTAAAAAACAATTAAGCATTAGTGCTTTCTACAAGTACAGTAGCATTCGATCAATAAGTTTCATAATCCGGATTAAAAATTAAATCGGGCACAAAAGTAGGAATGCAATGGTGCTAGAGCCAAGGATACGAAGTGGATTGGCCCTATTCATGGGGCTAAGTCTTCACTTTTTTTTTTCTTAATACTAGTTTCCGAAGTTCGTATTGTAAAAGTCACATTGTATTTAGCGCGCGCGCGTGCTGACCTCCAGCCAGAAACTTCTTTGCACAATGTACACACACAGGTGGCATGGTCGACTCACGCTGCGGGTGTAGGATCTTCACGCCCCCCGGACCCCGCGCCAGGCATGTGCAGGTGTTTCGCGCTTATGTTCAGTGTGTGAGAAAAACACGATGTCCACACACACAGATTCACGTGTAATTCCTCATCAGTCAGTGAATTAATAGTGGTCCACAAATGAAACAAAGTGTACGAGGTACGGATTATTAGTAGCTTTTTTGAAAACAAATAATAGCTAGGGCCTATGTCATTAACTTTCTCTCCCTCATTTTTCCCATTGATGTTTTTTTTTTTTTTTTTTTTTTCAAGCAAAAGGGGGGGGCGTGCGCCCCCCGCTTCCCCCACGCCCCCCGCTCCCCCCACGCCCCCCCCTGTATCCGCCCCTGATCATTGCCTGCGAAAAGTTCTAATGGAGACTTTGAAGGTAAGTTATTATGATTACATCATTAAGGTTGTACACTTTGATCAAAGGTAGAGGTATCAATTACTGTTAATTTAAAATACGGTTAATTAAGGTTATTCAAAATATAAGAATAAAACTAGGTACTAGGAATGCCATTGACGACCAAAATAATAAAAACAGCTTTCAGTTGGTCATTTTAAAGCCTTGTTTAAAAGAGCCCTACTCGCTCATTATGCATCGTAGCTTTCTCTCCTGAGTCCACTGCTCGTCTTCAGCTCCCTTTTTGTTTATGCTTATAGCTGGTTCTATTGTTGTCAATATTTCTTGGTCTTTTGTGTGTTTTTTGTATCATAAATAGGGCTGTTCCCCACAAGCCTCGGCTTATTTGAACAGCCTCCAGTTATGAGACCCTAATGCGTGTACATGTGGTTACGTGTGTACAGCGCACGCTGCCAATCATTCTCTGTGTGTAAGTCCGTTGACCCTAGTGGGCGGCTCTTATCCGTTGTGAAGGATCTAGAATGATCGAGGCTCTGGAAGTTTGAAGTTAGTACTTTTCTATGGTGTTCCATATGTGCCACTCCTTTCCGTCGCCTTTTCAATTTTTTCCGTCGCCTTTTCAATTTTGGTCCGTCGCCTTTTCAATTTTGGTCCGTCGCCTTTTCAATTTTGGTCCGTCGCCTTTTCAATTTTGGTCCGTCGCCTTTTCAATTTTTGTCCGTCGCCTTTTCAATTTTGGTCCGTCGCCTTTTCAATTTTGGTCCGTCGCCTTTTCAATTTTGGTCCGTCGCCTTTTCAATTTTGGTCCGTCGCCTTTTCAATTTTTCCATCGTGGGTCCACGTGACTACCAGGTGATTATCACATGACTCCAAAGGAAATTCGACCTTTGGGAGGCATACCGCTGTTGCCAAAATGTATACGTTGCTTCATCCACAGTCGAGACCAGATAGCTATGGGGCGCCGTTTGTCAATTAATTTTTTAGCGTATTTTTGACGTGTTTTTACCATGGTTTGTAATAATTAGATGTAAACCATAGAAAGTGCTGTCAATTTAATTTGTGGTTTACATACAATCAAAGCTTATAAATTATGGTTTATAAACCATGAAAATTAAATCATCATAAAACATGGTTTATAAACCATGGTTTATAAACCATGGTTTATAAACCATGAACATTGAATCATCATAAAACATGGTTTATAAACCATGAAATTTTAAGCGCCTTAAAAACATGGTTTAGGGTTAGGGTTAGGGTTAGGGTTAGGGTTAGGGTTAGGGTTAGGGTTAGGGTTAGGGTTAGGGTTAGGGTTATGGTTATATGAGCACGAACAGCTCTTGTTATTGTTCTGGATTTATTTTTAGGTGTTCGGCTCTTCAGCCGAAAACCTATTGTTTTTGTTAATTTTTTTTGTAGGTGTTCGTGCAATTCAGCACGAACACCTTTTGTTTTTGTTCTGTTTTTTGGGGTTTTTTTTGTTTAGGTGTTCGGCTCTTCAGCCGAAAACCTATTGTTATTGTTAAGTTTTTTTAGGTGTTCGGCTCTTCAGCCGAAAACCTATTGTTATTGTTAAGGTTTTTTTAGGTGTTCGGCTCTTTAGCCGAAAACCTATTGTTATTGTTAAGTTTTTTAGTTTTTTTCTGGCGTCTTCTTCTTCCTTCTGAACCTTCTCTTGCAGATTTAGCAAAAAGTAAAAGATGTACAAACTTGAAACTTGGCATATACTTGAACCTTGATATGAAGACGGCATGCAAGCAATGACGTCATCAGGTGTGGAATTACAAGGTTTTTAAAGTTGAAAAATGACCATTTGCTATTTGCTGTATCTCAACGAATATAAAAGCTATGATGTTCATAATTGGGCATCGCATAGATCAAGGGTGGGGCAACATTTAAAAAGTTAACGCCAAAATCGTACGACCTTAACTTCCGGGTCGTTACCCTAGGTCAAAGTTCGCCTTCGTTTGTTTTCTTCCAAAAAACAACTTTCGAGCTTATCTACGGAATAACTCAAGATTGAGATTGAATTGAATGCTGAAACTCACCAGATAGTTGAACCTTAGTATCAAAACAACACATACTTAATTAAGTCATGATGACGTCATCGGGCACTGAATTACATTAAATCAAAGTTTAATATTTGTAAAAATCATAACTCAAAAACCATAATTCGGATTTTGACAATCTACACATCATCGGAAAGGTCGTTAAAAGTTTGACAAACGCTTCACAGAACCCGTACAATATTTTAACTTACTTTCGGTAGTTAACGGAAGTTGAAAATTTCATAATATCTTATCTTATTCATATCTTTAAAACTACTGATCACTTCAGCATAATTTTTGTATCAGATTGTAGAACAGCAATCCCTCTTAAACTTTTGCACTGAGATAACAACAGTTTAAGCTTTTACATCTTGTTAAAACCGGACAATGAAGCGCACCTACCCACTCGTAACCCCCCCCCCCCCCCCCCCCCCACTTTCATTGACAACGCATTATGTACACATAACGTTGAAACTGATGCAAGCCAGTTCACGCGCTGACTGTGCCGTGCACTGTCATCGTCGCGTTGATTATCTTAAAATGCAGGAAACAAAAATTGCAACAGCGCCCTCTTTCGTTTGAAATTTAGAAAACAGCGCTGATAAATTAATAACATTGTTTTCGAGCTTATCTACAGAATAACTCAAGATTGAAATTGAATTGAACATTGAACCTCAGTATCAAGGTGACACAAACTTAATGACGTCATGATAACCACATCGGGTATTAAATTACAATAACAGAAAGTTTAATTTTTGTAACATAACTCATGAACCATTTATTTGATTTTTTCAATCTACACATCATCGGATAGGTAATTAAAAGTTCGACAAACGTTACACAAAAATTGATCCCATTTGACCTTGATAATTTAGTATCTGAAAAAATCATAAGCAGACATTGGTTGTTTATTTTCTGTACGTCGGCAGATAAGGCTTTCAAAACCTGAAGTTTAAACTTTATATTTAAAAATATCATAACTTCCGAACCATACATTTGATTTTTAGAATTTATTTATCATTAGAAAGGTCTTCAAAATCTCAACAAGCGCTACACAAAATGTAACCCCCATTTGCCCTTGACTTCCGGTTCATACCGGAACATGATGTTTAATTTTTACAAAACTCATAACACCTAAACCGGTCATTGGATTGATGAGTTAAACGTTGTCACTAATATTCATTCAATCACTCATCACGAACACCTTGTTTTTGTCACATGACAAAAACTGAAAGTCTAGTTTTTCTTCTCCTTCTTCTAGGCAACTCTTCTCTGTTACATAACTCAAGATTGAAACTGAATTGAACCTTGAAACTTGTCAGATAATTGAACCTCATTATGAAGACGGCACAGTTGTCATTACGTCATGATGACGTCATCAGGTGTCAAATTACAAGGTTTTTAAAGTTGAAAAGTGACCATTTGCTTTTTGCTGTATCTCAACGAATATGAAAGCTATGATGTTCAAAGTTTTGGCATCTGATAGACCAAGACTGGGGCAACATTTGAAAAGTTAACGCCAAAATTGTACGACCTTAACTTCCGGGTCGTTACCCTAGGTCGAAGTTCACCTTGGTTTTTTTCCTTAAAAAAACAACTTTCGAGCTTATCTACGGAATAACTCAAGATTGAGATTGAATTGAATGTTGAAACTCACCAGATAGTTGAACCTTAGTATCAAGACAACACATACTTAATTACGTCATGATGATGTCATCGGGCATCGAATTAAATTAAATCAAAGTTTAATATTTGTAAAAATCATAACTCAAAAACCATAATTCGGATTTTGACAATCTACACATCATCGGATAGGTCGTTAAGAGTTTGACAAATGCTTCACAGAACCCGTACAATATTTTAACTTACTTCCGGTTCAAAACGGAGGTTGAAAATTTCATAATATCTTATCTTATTCATAACTTTAAAACTAAAGATCATTTCAGCTTAAGTTTTGTATCAGATTGTAGAACAGCAATCCCTCTTAAACTTTTGCACTGAGATAACAACATTTTAACCTTATACATCTGGTCAAAACCAGAGAATGAAGCGCACCTACCCCCCCCCCCCCCCCCCCCCACTTTCATTGACAACGCATTATGTACACATAACGTTGGAACTGATGCAAGCCAGTTCACGCGCTGTGCCGTGCACTGTCGACGTCGTGTTTGATTGATTTATCTTGCAGGAACCAAAAATTGCAACAGCGCCCTCTTTCGTTTGAAATTTAGAAAACAGCGCTGATAAATTAATAACATTGTTTTCGGGCTTATCTACAGAATAACTTAAGATTGAAATTGAATTGAACATTGAAACTCATAAGATTATTGAACCTCAGTATCAAGATGACACAAACTGAATGACGTCATGATAACCACATCGGGTATTAAATTACAATAACTGAAAGTTTAATTTTTTGTAACATAACTCAGGAACCATTTATTTGATTTTTTCAATCTACACATCATCGGATAGGTAATTAAAAGTTCGACAAACGTTACACAAAATTGACCCCATTTGACCTTGCTAATTTAGTATTCGAAAAAATCATAAGCAGACATTGGTTGTTTATTTTCTGTACGTCGGCAGATAAGGCTTTCAAAACCTGAAGTTTGAACTTTATATTTAAAAAAATCATAACTTCCGAACCACACATTTGATTTTTAGAATTTATTTATCATTAGAAAGGTCTTCAAAATCTCAACAAGCGCTACACAAAATGTAACCCCCATTTGCCCTTGACTTCCGGTTCATACCGGAACATCATGTTTAATTTTTACAAAAATCATAACACCTAAACCATTCATTGGATTGATGAGTTAAATGTTGTCACCAATTCATTCATTCACTCCCCACGAACACCTTGTTTTTGTAGTAAACAAAAACTGAAAGTCTAGTTTTTTTCTTCTCCTTCTTCCAGGCAACTCTTCTCTGTTACATAACTCAAGATTGAAACTGAATTGAACCTTGAAACTTATCAGACAATTGAACCTCAATACGAAGACGGCACAGTTGTCATGACGTCATGATGACGTCATCAGGTGTCGAATTACAAGGTTTTTAAAGTTGGAAAATTAACATTTTCTTTTTGCTGTATCTCAACGAATATGAAAGCTATGATGTTCATACTTTGGCATCGCATAGATCAAGGGTGGGGCAACATTTGAAAAGTTAACGCCAAAATCGTACGACCTTAACTTACGGGTCGTTACCCTAGGTCGAAGTTCACCTTCGTTTTTTCCCTTCAAAAAACAACTTTCGAGCTTATCTACGGAATAACTCAAGATTGAGATTGAATTGAATGTTGAAACTCACCAGATAGTTGAACCTTAGTATCAAGACAACACATACTTAATTACGTCACGATGACGTCATCGGACACTGAATTACATTAAATCAAAGTTTAATATTTGTTAAAATCATAACTCAAAAACCATAATTCGGATTTTGACAATCTACACATCATCGGATAGGTCTTTAAGAGTTTGACAAATGCTACACAGAACCTTTACAACATTTGAGCTGACTTCCGGTTCAAACCGGAAGTTGAAAATTTCAAAATATCTTATTGTATTCATATCATTAAAACTACTGATCATTTCAGCATAATTTTTGTTTCAGATTGTAAAACAGAAATCCCGCTCAATCTTTTGCACAGAAATAACAACATTTGGAACTTTACAACTGGTCGAAAAGGGACGTCAATGCACCTGTTGACCCACACGTTTACCCCATTTTGATCAACAACGCACTATGTACGCTACATGCAGTGCAAGCGCTGATTGTGCGTGTGTGATGTGGCGCGAACTTTTTGGGGGAATTCCCAACAGCGCTCTATTTCGTCCAACGAAAGAGGGCGCTGTTAAACCTTTTAGTAACATCGAGCGCCGAGTGCAGAGCGGAGAATCGCAATAGTTGAGTGATAATGAACAACGTCTCGCACCAAAACTACAAGTAGGAATACATTTGCATTGATGTTATAAGATACATTGCACACCCTCAGATAATCAATCACATAATTATAATATTTTTACAAGTCATACATCAACTGAAAGGTTTTAATGAACTGATGAGGATCTACACAAATGAAATCAGTTTAAACTTGGCTTTTTGTTCAAACCGGAGGTTGAAATTAATTTTTTCAAAGAAAAATAATTTCTCAACCACACATTTGATTTTTTATTTATGTTTACGTCATTGGGTAGGTATGTAACAACTTGAGAAACGACACACAACATTGACCATTACCTTGACTTCCGGTTAAACAGGAAGATACAATTAATTATTTGAAAAAATCATACTCCAGAATCAGAAATTAGTTGTTTATTATCTGAACGTCGTCAGATAAGGCTTTGAAAAACATTACTAACGCTATAATTTGTGACCTGATGACATTGTCTTCCGGTTCAAACCGGAAGTTTAAATTTTATATTTGAAAAAAAATTGAACTTCTGAAAAACACATTGAATGTTTTCAATCCATACATCATCTAAAAGGTCTTCATAAACTAATCACGCGCTACACAAAATGTGACCCTATTTGACCTTGACTTCCGGTCAAAACCGGAAATTGATGTTTATTTTTTGAAAAATTCTTAACTCCTGAACCAGGCATTGAATTGATAAGGTATAATGTCGTTACCTTTCATTTAATCACTCTCCACGAACACCTTGTTTTTGTCACATGACAAAAACTGAATCCCTAGTTTTTTTTCTTTTCTTCTTCCACTCAACTCTTCTCTGGATCATAACTCAAGATTGAAACTGAATTGAACCTTGAAACTCATCAGACAATTGAACCTCAATACGAAGACGGCACAGTTGTCATTACGTCATGATGACGTCATCAGGTGTCGAATTACAAGGTTTTTAAAGTTGAAAATTACCATTTGCTTTTTGCTGTATCTCAACGAATATGAAAGCTATGATGTTCATACTTGGGCATCGCATAGATCAAGGGTGGGGCAACATTTGAAAAGTTAACGCCAAAATCGTACGACCTTTTCTTCTGGGTCGTTACCCTAGGTCAAAGTTTGCCTTCGTTTTTTTCCTTAAAAAACAACTTTCGAGCTTATCTACGGAATAACTCAAGATTGAGATTGAATTGAACAATGAAACTCAACAGATAGTTGAACCTTAGTATCAAGACAACACATACTTAATTACGACATGATGACGTCATCGGGCACTGAATTACATCAAATCAAAGTTTAATATTTGTAAAAATCATAACTCAAAAACCATAATTCGGATTTTGACAATCTACACATGATCGGAAAGATCGTTAAAAGTTTGACAAACGCTTCACAGAACCCGTACAATATTTTAACTTACTTTCGGTAGTTAACGGAAGTTGAAAATTTCAGATTATCTTATTTTATTCATATCTTTAAAACTTTTGATCACTTCAGCATAAATTTAGTATCAGATTGGAGAACAGCAATCCCTCTTAAACTTTTGCACAGAGATAACAACATTGTAATCGTATGCATCTGGTCAAAACTTGGAAATGAATCGCACCGTCCTACTCGTACCCCCCCCCCCCCCCCCCCCCCACTTTCATTGACAACGCATTGTACACATAACGTGTAAGCGCTGACGACTGACAACAACGCACACTATGTACGCTACATGCAGTGCAAGTGCCGACTGTGCGTGTGTGATGTGGCGCAAACTTTTGGGGGGAATTCCCAACAGCGCTCTCTTTCGTCCAACGAAAGAGGGCGCTGTTGGCAATATAGTTTTTAAAACATCGAACGCTGAGTGCAGAGCGGAGAATCTCAATAGTTGAGTGATAATGAACAACGTCTCGCACCGAAACTACAAGTAGGAATACATTTGCATTGATCTTATAAGATACATTGCACACCCTCAGATAATCAATCACATAATTATAATATTTTTACAAGTCATACATCAGCTGAAAGGTTTTAATGAACTGACCAGGATCTACACAAATGAAATCAGTTTAAACTTGGCTTCTTGTTCAAACCGGAGGTTGAAATAAAAAATTTCAAAGAAAAATAATTTCTCAACCACACATTTGATTTTTTTTATTTATTTATACGTCATTGGGTAGGTATGTAACAACTTAAGAAACGACACACAACATTTACCATTTAACCTTGACTTCCGGTTAAACAGGAAGATAAAATTAATTATTTGAAAAAAACATTACTCCAAAACCAGGAATTAGTTGTTTATTATCTGAACGTCGTCATATTTTTACAAGTCATACATCAGCTGAAAGGTTTTAATGAACTGATCAAGATCTACACAAATGAAATCAGTTTAAACTTGGCTTCTTGTTCAAACCGGAGGTTGAAATTAAATGTTTCAAAGAAAAATAATTTCTCAACCACACATTTGATTTTTTTTATTTATTTATACGTCATTGTTAGGTATGTAACAACTTAAGAAACGACACACAACATTTACCATTTAATCTTGACTTCCGGTTAAACAGGAAGATACAATTAATTATATTTGAAAAAAACATTACTCCAAAACCAGGAATTAGTTGTTTATTATCTGAACGTCGTCAGATAAGGCTTTGAAAAACATTACTAACGCTATAATTTGTGACCTGATGACATTGTCTTCCGGTTCAAAACGGAAGTTAAAATTTTATATTAAAAAAAAATCATAACATCTGAACCATACATTTGATTTTTTCAATATATGCATCATCTGAAAGGTCTTAATAGACTTATCACGTGCTACACAATATGCGACCTCGTTTGACCTTGACTTTCGGTTACAGTTGGAAATTGATATATTGTGGCGGGACACCCTCGAGTCAGCGACTAGGCCGATGAAGACCAGACACAACCCAGGGTGCTTATCCAACCCCAATAATATTTATTAACCTTATGCAAGGGTGAGCGGCTACCCAGACAAAAGGGGGGATAATAACGAACGGCGGCTATGCCTAGGGGCAGTTCGTTTGGTGGAAGTTTACCACCGATTGAGAATGATATTCCTAATAGCTAGAATCAGAGCAATCACCAGAAACCTCAATAAACCTCACAAGGATACTAGGTCTCCAATAACAGTAACAATGGTTTTATTCCTCATAAACGTTCAATGAATCACTCAACAATAATAGTAATTACACAACCAGGTAAAGATAATAAACCTCACCTAAATGTAATAAACCTCAGTAATACAAACAAGTATAGTAAGCAGCATAAACCTCAGTACAACCTCAGTCGGCCCAGCGCTAAGAATCAGCCTTGCCAAACACAGGTATACCTCACACTGTATTATGCTAATAACCCTCACAGACTGGCAAGTCTGCACAATTGAAACTTCATGCGGATTACAATAACCCTCTCTAAAGAACTCGTCAGCGCTACGTCTCTAATAACCCTCCGGGTAGCCCGCACAGTGGTCGCAACTGAATCGTACCTCAGCCGTTCTACACCAACGTGTATTCAACGGCATACAACTCACACAACCTTCCAATGCTTCAGCCTTCCCCCGATAAAGGTTACACAATTCACGCTCTACAACTCCGAGCCTTACATTAACATAAAGTTTACTTATACAGTAAAACCCACCTCGCTATATCTCTCTCGCTGAACGTAGAAACACAACGGGTCACACAGCTCAACCACCAGCTAAAGATAACGCACACAGTAGCAGTGGGAACACGCAATTTGGTCTCAGCACAGTGCCAACGCACAGTTCACGGTCACAGAACTAGAACACTAACAGTAATAGAGCCACAGACTACACCAAAAGCACTAGACCAAATAAGCCCAATAAGACCAAAGACCAAAGAGAGCGAGAAACCCAGCGCTGCTCGCTTATAAGAACCCGCTAGCACCCCCCGCAAAGCACAATGCGCACTGCGTCTTTTGGTGCACTAAACTTCACCAAGTCTACCCCCTGTTCCGTCACACAGGACCCAGCTAAGCTTGGACCGTCCCGGTCCAATCAGCTTAACAATAATACAAGGAACAGGGGTACTTAAACATAAAAACCTTCAAATAAATCTACCATACTAGGTAACGTCTCAAAACAACTTATACAATGAAAAAAACATGTGAGGTTTACTATAAACCTCACAACTACTCTTTATACAACAATCAAAGTTCTCCCACGAGGTTTACCTACAACCTCTCACACTTTAACATGACATGTTTTTAAATACAACAAAAGTAACCCTCATGAGGTTTATTTACAACCTCATGTACTTACATGGGATATGGCTTTATACAATGAAAAATGTGAATCTCACCTCAGTGAGGTTTATGGAAGTTTATACAAGAAAACACAGTTTTATTTTAGTCAAAGAAAGTAACCCTCATACCCATTGAGGTTTACTGATGCTAAATTTATACAATCGAAATGAGGTGTATTTGGCTTCCTTTTAAATACAAAATGCAGTCTTTTTACATATAAATCTTTGGTGGATGAAAACACGTTATAAACCCTTACAGAATACAAAAATATATAAGAAATGGCAAGGTATAACATGCAGTTTAGATGGAAAAATGGCATAGAATTTGGCAAGAATCACTATAAATTTAAGAATTTTACACTGATTGAAAGACCTGATTGTTTGATTACTTGTTAAACTTAGTGATATTATTTACACGTCGAGTTGGCTTCACTCTCCAATGTAGGTTATCTCGATAGAGGTGCTCCTCCACCCGCGCCGTCTTTATCTCTGGCTCTTGGGGGGTTTCCTCCTCTGCGTTGTCCACTGGAACCTCTTCGGGGACGGCTTCTTGGTTGATCCCGGCTCTCCAAGGATGGCATGGATTCGGCGTCTTCTAGTCGAACTGAGTGGGTGGGGCTCTGGGGTGCCTTTGACACTGTCGCCGGGGGACTGGCGGGTGTCATGTCCACCGAACTTCGGGCCAGGCGTCCCACCAGCTTCGTTCGGGCGATCTGAACCGGAAGACGGAGGGTGACCGGAGTGTGTACCGCCAACTTGCTCTTCACCTCCATGAGGGTTGGCCTTATTGAGGCATGCTCCTCCAGGTGTTGCATATGGCAACGGCGGTAATGCCTCTTGAGGTTATCCCGCCTCTTGTCTCTGTAGGAACACCTTCCACAAAGGAGCATCTCGGGAGGACCATGAATGATCTTTTTGTGTCGCCGGAGGCCCTGCGCAGTCCCAAAGGACCGATGGCAGGTGTAACACTCGAACCCCATTCCAGTGGGAAATACATCCTTGTACTCTGTCAAACGAGACTTCACCTCAGCATGGTAATCCTCACTGAGGTTTAACCTGCTCCGTTCAAAGTCATGTAAGTGCTTAGGCAGGTAGGCGTCAACTTTACCAGCACCGTTCTGACTAAACTGAACTACTGAATCAACCTCAGCGGTTTCCACAGTCCCAACCGTTGTACCCTTCTGCACTACCCGTGCCTCACCAGTATGAACCACCGACCCAGGCACCACGGCCTCATGCCCGGATGGTATTTCAGTTGTTCCTGAAACAACTACTCTGCCAGCATATGGCTCTCCTGAGCTACTTGTGCACTTCACTCGTTCTCCATTCAACCTCAATTCTAGGCTCTGGAAATCTAAGTTACCACAGGTTGGCAACAAGAAATCCATTCCAAGTATACTAGTACACTTGATATCAGCAAAAATTGCCTTGACCTGGTGGACAGTTTTCCCCACTTGTACTTCCACCCAGGAAACGCCCATTACAGCAAGCGAACTGCCATCCACCTGCCGAATGTTTGTCCCCTCTTTGGTAAGCACTGGCCTTTGTTCTCTGGCAATTTCATGGTACACCGAACAACTAATGATTGTGTCGGTCGAACCCGAATCGACCAAAAACCGGCACTTAGTGCCTCTCACCACTCCATGAACAAACAACCCAAGTCTAGGCCGAAGGACAGAAAGGGATCGAGTAACCACTGCCTCTCCTTCCTCTGCCCCTCGCCTCTTCTTGGCTGTATCTAGTTCATCTTCTCTTACTCGCTTGGACCCTTGGTCACATTCAGCCTTTCCGCGGGCCCCTCGGTCGGCTGGTTTGGCGTTTCCCTGACGCCCATACCTCTTGCGAGGCTTGGTGCACTCCCTCAGGAAATGCCCCAGCTCTCCACAATTGAAACACTTCACGCCCTGAGTTTTCTTCATCTCGGGCCTCTGTGATAACCTTTGAGGTTTATCTGCCCCCTTATTCCACACTGGGCTTTTCTTGGTCAATTCAAACAATAGTTCAACAACCATGTCCATCTTCTTGACCTGTTCCTCAGCACTGTCCTCCAATCCCTGGAGACGATGCTCAGTGCCGCCAGAGTCAACGGCCCTTGCAAATTTTGCAGGCCTCCGTTCTTCCCTTCTTTGGCTTTCAACCTTTTCGATGCTTTCGGTTTCAAGAGCAGCCTGTATCGCTTCGTCCAATGACTTTGGTCGAGCCCGATAAATTCCTTCTCTGACCGCTTGACTGTCAACCGCATCAATGAAATGGTTCTTTCCGAGGCGCTCTCGTGCCTCTTCGGAAATCTCAGGGTAAGCCTTCACGGTCAAGTCTCGGACCACTTGACCCAACTCTTTAAGAGTTTCTTTGGCACTTTGTCTCCGGTGTCGGAGCTCTACCAAATAATTTTCGGCCTGTTGACCAGGGCCGAATCTCCGCTCTAAGAGCTTTACCAGTTCACTATAAGTAAACTTCTTTTTGGCTCCATCACCAAGGATCCGGAGCGCATCAGCCTGAAGGCTTGCGGCCAAAAACTCGGCTGCCTGCTCCTCATTCCACTGATTAACCTTTTTACAGGCCTCAAAGTGTCTGTGGTAATCATTCCACAACACCTTACCATTGTACCTGTCGGGGGTTATCGTACGGCGGCGTGCCCTTTCATCATGATGTTTATCTTGAGGTTTATCTTGAGGTTTACTCAAAACCTCATCACCCACCAACCTCTTTTCTCTCTCAAGTGGCCATGGACCCATGAGGTTTGTATCAACCTCACTTCTCAACTGACTACTTCTCTCCACAGTAGGACGAGACAAAAAGCTCAAAACCTCACTGTGCAAACCTCGTTGCCCGGCATCATCAACCTCAGTGCTAATAAATGGGTTTGTACTCGGACTAGGCTCTGAGAATGGAGTAGACCTCAATTGAGGTGTTCTACCAACCTGCCTTGTCCCCCTTTCAAGCAACTCAGGCGACATGCCAACATCGGCAACTTGCCTTGCCTTTAACGAGGCATACCCAGAGGTTTCCTCAGGCAAATTGAAAAACACATCAGAGTCAACCTCATCAGTGCCTTTTGGCTTTGCCTTCTTTTTCAGTGTCTCAACCTCAGCGGCGAGACGCTCTCTCTCCAATTTTAACCACTCATTCTCCATTCTGGAGCGACACAGTTCTTCTCGAAGAGGAGCCCGGTCAACCTTCCTTGAGGTGACACCATCTGACTCTCTTCTACTCATACTGAGGGTTACTCTTTCCCCAGTAACCTCAAACTCACGTTTCACAGAAATAAACCTTTTACACCAAAATTACAAAGTACAATTGCTCTTAAATCACCAAGGAAATCAAACTCAAAATCCCACTTCTGACACCATTTGTGGCGGGACACCCTCGAGTCAGCGACTAGGCCGATGAAGACCAGACACAACCCAGGGTGCTTATCCAACCCCAATAATATTTATTAACCTTATGCAAGGGTGAGCGGCTACCCAGACAAAAGGGGGGATAATAACGAACGGCGGCTATGCCTAGGGGCAGTTCGTTTGGTGGAAGTTTACCACCGATTGAGAATGATATTCCTAATAGCTAGAATCAGAGCAATCACCAGAAACCTCAATAAACCTCACAAGGATACTAGGTCTCCAATAACAGTAACAATGGTTTTATTCCTCATAAACGTTCAATGAATCACTCAACAATAATAGTAATTACACAACCAGGTAAAGATAATAAACCTCACCTAAATGTAATAAACCTCAGTAATACAAACAAGTATAGTAAGCAGCATAAACCTCAGTACAACATCAGTCGGCCCAGCGCTAAGAATCAGCCTTGCCAAACACAGGTATACCTCACACTGTATTATGCTAATAACCCTCACAGACTGGCAAGTCTGCACAATTGAAACTTCATGCGGATTACAATAACCCTCTCTAAAGAACTCGTCAGCGCTACGTCTCTAATAACCCTCCGGGTAGCCCGCACAGTGGTCGCAACTGAATCGTACCTCAGCCGTTCTACACCAACGTGTATTCAACGGCATACAACTCACACAACCTTCCAATGCTTCAGCCTTCCCCCGATAAAGGTTACACAATTCACGCTCTACAACTCCGAGCCTTACATTAACATAAAGTTTACTTATACAGTAAAACCCACCTCGCTATATCTCTCTCGCTGAACGTAGAAACACAACGGGTCACACAGCTCAACCACCAGCTAAAGATAACGCACACAGTAGCAGTGGGAACACGCAATTTGGTCTCAGCACAGTGCCAACGCACAGTTCACGGTCACAGAACTAGAACACTAACAGTAATAGAGCCACAGACTACACCAAAAGCACTAGACCAAATAAGCCCAATAAGACCAAAGACCAAAGAGAGCGAGAAACCCAGCGCTGCTCGCTTATAAGAACCCGCTAGCACCCCCCGCAAAGCACAATGCGCACTGCGTCTTTTGGTGCACTAAACTTCACCAAGTCTACCCCCTGTTCCGTCACAATATAATATTAGAAAAATAAAAAATCCTAAACCACATGATTGATTTTTATCATCTATACGTCAAAAGAAAGAACTCAAAAGACATCACCAACGCCACCAAGTGTGACCTCATTTGACATCACCTTCCGGTTCAAAACGGAAGTTGAAACTTTATATTTGAAAAAATCATAACTTCTAAACCAAATATTGGATTTTTACAATCCATCCATCATCTAAAAGGTCTTAATAAATTTATCACGCGCTACACAAATAGTGACCCCTATTTGACCTTTTATACGTTGCGAACCGGAAGTTGGTGTTTAATTTAAAAAAATTCAAAACTCCTGAACCAGGCATTGAATTGATAAGGTATAATGTTGTTACCTTTTCATTGAATCACTGTCCACGAACACCTTGTTTTTGTCACATGACAAAAACTGAAAGTCTAGTTTCTTCTCCTTCTTCTTCCACGGAACTCTTCTCTGGAACATAACTCAATATTGAAACTGAATTGAACCTTGAAACTCATCAGACAATTGAACATCAATACGAAGACGGCACAGTTGTCATGACGTCATGATGACGTCATCAGGTGTCGAATTACAAGGTTTTTAAAGTTGAAAAATTACCATTTTCTTTTTGCTGTATCTCAACGAATATGAAAGCTATGATGTTCAAAATTGGGCATCTGATAGAGCAAGACTGGGGCAACATTTGAAAAGTTAACGCCAAAATCGTACGACCTTAGCTTCCGGGTCGTTACCCTGGGTCGAAGTTCGCGTTCGGTTTTTTTCCTTCAAAAAACAACTTTCGAGCTTATCTACGGAATAACTCAAGATTGAGATTGATTTGAACGTTGAAACTCAACAGATAGTTGAATCTCAGTATCAAAACGACACAAACAACGTCTCGCACCAAAACTACAAGTAGGAATACATTTGCATTGATGTTATAAAAAGATACATTGCACACCCTCAGATAATCAATCACATAATTATAATATTTTTACAAGTCATACATCAGCTGAAAGGTTTTAATGAACTGATCAGGGTCTACACAAATGAAATCAGTTTAAACTTGGCTTCTTGTTCAAACCGGAGGTTGAAATTTAATTTTTCAAAGAAAAATAATTTCTCAACCACACATTTGATGTTTTATTTATTTATACGTCATTGGGTAGGTATGTAACAACTTAAGAAACGACACCCAACATTGACCATTTAACCTTGACTTCCGGTTAAAAAGGAAGATACAATTAATTATTTGAAAAAACCATTACTCCAGAACCAGGAATTAGTTGTTTATTATCTGAACGTCGTCAGATAAGGCTTTGAAAACATTACTAACGCTATAATTTGTGACCTGATGACATTGTCTTCCGGTTCAAACCGGAAGTTTAAATTTTATATTTGAAAAAAAATCATAACATCTGAACCATACATTTGATTTTTTCAATCTATGCATCATCTGAAAGGTCTTAATAGACTTATCACGTGCTACACAATATGCGACCTCGTTTGACCTTGACTTCCGGTTACAGTTGGAAATTGATATATAATGTTTGGAAAAAAAATCCTAAACCACATGATTGATTTTTATCATCTATACGTCAAAAGAAATAACTCAAAAGACATCACCAACGCCACCAAGTGTGACCTCATTTGACATCACTTTCCGGTTCAAAACGGAAGTTGAAACTTTATATTTGAAAAAAACATAACTTCTAAACCAAATATTGGATTTTTACAATCCATCCATCATCTAAAAGGTCTTAATAAACTTATCACGCGCTACACAAATAGTGACCCCTATTTGACCTTTTATCCGTTGCGAACCGGAAGTTGGTGTTTAATTTTTAAAAATTCAAAACTCCCGAACCAGGCATTGAATTGATAAGGTATAATGACGTTACCTAGTGTTACTCTCCACGAACACCTTGTTTTTGTCACATGACAAAAACTGAAAGTCTAGTTTTTTCATTATTGTCGTTATTCCTTTAGCAGCGGCCGGTCATCAAGCCGGTCATTAATTGAAGACCGGCTCCCCTCATTTGTATTATCACTGACAAAAAACTTTTTACAAAAAATATTTCAGAGTTTTTATTTTCCTTTCTCCTTTTTTTTAAAAGGCTCACCCATGTTCGAGGGCCATTCCTTAGGCTGCTCAACTTCAGCTTGACACATACTTTCTTTATGTATGCAACTTATTAGGAACTAGACTATAATGACCAGTGAAAGTTAACAGCACCGTAAATAAAAACATGTTTATGCTTTGCATTTTGTTGGAAAACAGTTGATTTGCACAATGTGCGTAACAATTATGTTGTTTAGGTGATGTTAGCACGCATACCGCCCGCAGGCGCCCTGCATATTACTCCGTATACCGCCCGCAAACGCCTTCGCAGTAGTTTAAAAATAGCACATTTGTTTTCATCCTGGTAGATATTGTAGGCGATGAGAAAAACATTACCGCTCCAGTTCACAACATCGATATCACTTACTTCGAGTTGTTATCAAAGTAGGAAGGGGCTTACGCTTATGTCTTCACCAACGAAAATTGGTTCGACAAGGAGGACAACATTATTGTTGACCAGAAGTAAGTTTATTCATCCTTAAAGACTATCTGATAAGTTTAGCTGTTGGGTGCGTTTTGTGTGTTTCACTTGTGCAAGATGGAGCAAGTTCGGGTGCTAACCTTTCGTAATTTTGCCAAGAAAATCACTCACGCGTTCAGCCGATTGACTCGGCAAATATCTCGACCAACTTGGCGACAACGTGTCGGAGATTTTAAAAAAATGTATTGATCCAAAACGACATCTTGACAAAGTGACATAAATTTGTTAGCTGACTAGAGAAACAGTGCTCCGGTACTAGGTTGATCCAGTTGGACTAGCTTCAACAATGCAGCGTTCGAGGGACATCTAGATCGACTGAGGTTAAGTCTGGTTGACTCTGGCCAGACACCCGAACTTTCTGAAGGGTGAAAATCTTTGGCTGGTTACGGGAACACCCAGGACATCGAACATGTCAAAGAAAACCAGAAACAAATCCGGCCAGGTTGATTAATCAACCCCAATAATATGTATTAACCTTACACAAGGGGTAAGCGGCTACCCAAACAAAAAGGGGACAATAACTAATAAAACAAAATAAATAAAATAAAAAATAAAATAGAAATAAAATCCCATTTGATAGACAAATTTAATTAAAAAAAGTCTACCCCCAAAAATCCAACATAATACTAATAACAATTCATATTCGCCTCCATGTTTATAATGCTTCGCAATATTTCTTCCGTTTTTCACTCTCCTTGGTACCGCTCTGTGCAAAACCATTATCGTTCATTAATACATTCTAAGTGGACTAAAGTCTCTAAGTCATCAACACGAAACTGTGATCCAGTAGACTTTTACCTAAACGGGTCTCAAAACTGCCATTTCACAATATAGAGGTGGCATGATTTTGATAATTGGGTGGGTGGATACCAAAACACTTTTGACAGTTCTGATTCTAGATCTTATTGGATGTGTGGGTTCTTTGAGGAGTTCCGTTATTTCATTCACCAGAGACTGCATGTTCACGAAGATGTTGCAATCTGGAACGATGATGTCCTTTGATTCAAAAAAGATCGTTGCATTATAGTAAAAACATGAAGTCAAAAAGTAGTAAACAAAAACAGCGCCCTCTCGTGTTGGCAAAAGTTCTTGAACGATGATACAGATTTAATAATTATAGTTATTTTGATAAAATTTGTTTTTATTTTCTATAGGTGTTTGTTGATCTGGCGTTGTATTGGGGACGGATACAAGCTGTCCCTTTTGATGGCCACCTCCAATATTTAATTCACGTTCCAACAAGTTCACTGGTTCCGGATTTTCTTCCCTAAATGATGATGTGGACTTCGGAACTTCAAAGTGAATTTACACCAATGCTATTTTTTTTGTATTCTTCGAGAAAATTTAGATTTGTGGTTAATTAAAATGAAACAATTTGAATGAAGTCACTTTACTTTAACAATACATCAAATATTCTACCATCAGAAATCAACAGTTTACAATTGTTAATCAACTTCTTCAATGAAGACCCTTGACTATTCAAATTGTAGTGGCATGTTATGAAGCTGTGGTACCAGACTTGTTACCCTTGGCCAAACACATTTTAACACACCTGAAGAATGACACACAAAAATCAATTACAAAACGACCATTTGTTTGACTTTGCAATTCTCGGGCGAATCGTCAAACGAAGAACAATTTGTTTTGAAATCAAACCTTTGTTTTAAAATATGTCTAATGACAAAATCTCAACTACAAAAATACTCATTTCAACTTTTGAAGTAACAAATTACATGTTCCCCCATCACATCGTGAAAATCTAGCCTATGTATAAATCCCCCATATGTGTGCAATGAATATAGTTATACATTGTGGGCATAAAAAACATTGGGGGAAAAGAAAAACATGTTTATGTGATGAAATCCCTTCTTTAAAGGTATTATACAGGATTGGCAGAGCTGACAAAATAATCACAGACAGTGTTTATGTTTTGTGCAATCAACCACATACATGAAATAACAAACCTGTGAAAATTTGAGCTCAATTGGTCATCGAGGTCACGAGAAAATAGTGAAAAGATGGAGCGAATCTAATGGCATGAAAATCAACATTGTCAAGTCAAAGGTCATGCACATGACACGCTCCAAAAAACACTTACTCTACCTCACTACACACTGCATGGTTTAGAGCTTGCAGTCACACCAACCTACAAATATCTTGGAGTGATCATCAACAACACCCTCACCTGGACCGACCACGTTGATGCTGTTGTCAAAAAAGCAAACAAAACTCTTGGTTTTATATGGCATGTCGCAGGGGGATCATCCACAGAGGCACTCCTATCACTTTACCGATCCTTAGTTCTTCCAGTGCTAGAATATGGTCTGCCTGCCTGGTCCCCTTACACAGCAGCTATGTCATCCCAATTGGAAAGAGTGCAAAGGAGAGCTACCAGGATGTGTCTCAAGCAACAAAGAGGTGTCATGTCATATGATAATAGACTCAAATCACTGAACCTGCTAAGCTTAGATGCCCGGAGAAACAGACTAACTGTTCTATTTACCATGAAATGTTTATTTGGACAAGTCAAATGCTCTGCAGTTACTTCCCTCACCCAAATCAATACCCGTCACTTGGACACTCTGACCTTCAACCATCACTTTGCCAGAACTCATTGCCTGAAGAATTCTCTAATTCATTCTTTCCCTCGTATCTGGAGTAGCTTGCCAACCGCCGTTAAGAACTCGGTCATTCTTGACTCTTGGAGGGGTTTTAACAACCAACTGTCCAGTTATTTCAGTAATGATGTTTAATGCTAATCCTTTTTATTGTATTGGATTGTATTTGATTTGATATGTTTTGATTTGATTTGATCTGTATTGATTTTTTCCCCACTTAATGGTTATTTATTTATCTATTTATTAATTTATCTTTTGTTTGTTTGATTGATTTATTTATTATATTTTTTATTTATTTATTTATCTGTTTGTTCATTTAGCTACTTATTAATTTATTTATTTATTCATTCGTTCGTTTTTTTGTTTATTATTCATCATTTATTTATTTATTTATTTCATTTATTTATTTATTTATTTAATGATTCCTTTATTTATTTATTTACTCAATTATTTATTCATTTATTTATTTATTTACTTCTTTCTTTCTTTCTTTCTTTAGTTAATTCTTTCTTTCTTTCTCTCCCCCTCCCCCCCTAGATAGCAGCCTGGCAGCGCAAGGGGAACAGTGTTCTCCCATCACAAGCTTTGATTTTTACTTCATATGTTCAAGATTTGCCTGTTTCAAGTATTTACTGCTATGGACTCGGTAAGCTTAAATTTTGTTTTATTATTCATTTTGTCAACCATAATATTCCTGTGTTTCTTTGGAATTTAATTTCTAAAGTTGTATTTTTGGAAATATCTTTTGTTTTAAACTCAGTTTGGATTTAATTTTTAAGACTGTGTGTTTCTTCTTAAATTTGATTGAAAAAAACTGTATTTTGATCAATTGTATTTCTTGTTGTTTTATTTACACAGGTTTTAAAGCCATTTTGATTTTAATTTTGTAACCTTCTTTGGCACTGTGTTTTGTTGTTTTTAGTGGTTTCTATAAATTCTTTTTTCTTCAAGTATTCTGGGTTTAGTTCAATAGTTTAAATTATGGTCTTGGTTTAGAGTTTACTTAATTTGTTGCTATATTTCGATCACTGGTTTTGCTTTTGGTCATCGCCTTATCCCTTTCAGTACCAACACATATTGGCTACTTATGCCATGGTGACCAGAGACATTTCCTTGACATGGCTACCTGGAGACCAACACTATTTTGCAAAGTTTCAGGTTACAGCGCCCTCACAAGGCAGATTGGGGTTAGCCTACATGTAGGTCCTAGTCACATAATGCAAGTTGAGCAAGCAATAACATATTACTGTTTCCTTTGGCATATTGCCTTGGACTAAATCATTGCCTTTAACATATATTTGAGGTATGGTATTATGACCACTAAATACACAATTGAGTAGTTTAAATGTTGAAGCTAAACATTTGTCAAGTAGCTGTTCATACCAATCTGCATGAGACATATTTTTGAAACGTTAAATAAACATATGGTTTTAATAAATTACTTTTGAAACAGCATCCCCCCCCCCCCCCAAACCCGCCCAAAATTAAATAACAATTGGTTGAGCCTCACAGATACTGGGAGTTGGTGACTATACCCATGTTGATCACTTGGTTAAGGCGGCCATTTAGATTGTTGGCAAATTATGAATCGTCCAAAATAAAAAAGAGAGTAAATTAATTTTTTAGGAAGCACCCCCCCCCCCAACCCGCTCTTAGGATAGGACATTAAATATAAACAAGAGAGTTTGGATTACGCACAATATGACTTATAAATAAATGACTGGTAAAATCAATCGTTTTATTTATTTCTACATTTAATGACAAAGAAGGAACTGACATAAAATTACATTAAATATTGCCCATTTGTAAATGTCCGCCAAGCAATTTGGTTTTGGTCCGTATCTCCGTCTATGAGCCTCACATACATAAATTATAATTGCCATGGTGGTTCAGTCGCTTTAAAAAGGCGGCCATTTTGATTATTATAACATTAAAAATAACAAAGAGAAGTTTGATTAAGCACAATATGAACGTTACTCGAACAAAATAACTCATAAAATTTATGTTTTACCTATCATTAACCAATATGTCAAGAAGGAACTAACAAAAAATATTTCCAAAGTGCTATACTTGTTTTTTCTACGTACCATCCTCCCCCCCCCCCCCCCCCCCCAGCCTCAATGTTGGAAACTTGAATGTATTAAGGATCCAGGAACCCAACAAGACACATAATTAAGTAATTGCATCAGTCGGTTAAGGCGGCCATTTTAATAATAAAAATGGCCGCCAACCAATTTGGTTTTGGCCCGTAACATAAAATATGGCGAGGTTTTCAGGATGCAGGAACCCAATGAAACCAAATACAAACAATGTGGTACAGTTGCTTAAGTCGGCCATTTTGATTAATGTAAAATTTGTTTCTGAAACCTTAAATAAACATAATGTTTTAATACATTCCTTTAGGATTGCACATTCAATAAACAGAAGAGAGTTTTGATTACGCACAATAGGAACTGGACAAAAATTACTCCTCAAATCAAATTTACACCTATCATGAAGCAATATGTAAAGAAGGAACTAACATTACATTTTGCCAAAGTGCTATACTTGTTTTTTCTAAGTACCATCCCCCCCTCCCCCCCCCCCCCCCGCCTCAATGTTGATTGTTGGCAGGCATGCGATTGTGGGATTCAACATTGTAGCGGGGGCGGGGGAGAGTATTCAGAAAGTTTATAAAATTATTCGTTTGGTGTGGAAATTCTCCAATAATGGTATAACCGCTTTACAAATTTTTTACATAATTAACTTAATAGTTGAATTGTTGACCTAATTTATCGCTTGGTGTGGAATTTTTCAAAGCATGGTATAACACACATTGGCTTGATACACTGCTTACAAATCGTGCGAGTTTGTTTCCGATTAGAGGTGGAACTGCATACAACACAGTCACGTTTCTTCCCGTCAACATTCGGACCTGGAAAATGCTGAGTTGAAAGGGCGTTTGAAGCACTTGACACTTTACGGGCATTATTATTATTATTATTATACGTTTTATTTAATCACGGTAGGACCCATTCAACCCAAGGGTTGGTTTTCAAGGGGCCGTGAGTATACAACTAAACATTAACACGTTAAAACACATCAATAAATTGTATAAACACATCAATATTTGTATTAAATAGAATGCGAAACATGAAATAATTATAAAATTTGTAAAAAGTAAAAAGGACATTCAACTATACACTCTGGTATTTTAAATAGAAAATTAAAAGGTAATTATTTAGACATAATAAAATAATAAGAAAACATATTACATAACAAAAAAACAAAAAAAAAACAAAAAAAAAAAAAAAATTACATTCTAGGGGTAGTGATTTTGCTTTTGAAATGCTTAATGGTTTTTGCAGTTTGTGTTTCGATGGGCAGAGAGTTCCATGTTAGAGCACCCCTGTAAGTGAAGGTTCGTTTGTAAGATTCTGTTTTTGGTTGAGGTACTGATAATGACAGGTGACTTCGCCTCAGATTATAGCCCGTGTTTTTATACGAGTATTTGCCACTCAGGTATGGTGGCACACGGTCATTTAGAATTTTGTACATCATAACTGCATCGTGGATGCGTCTCTTCTCACTCAGAGTAATCCAGCTAAGCTCATTTAAATTGACACTACTTGGCACACTCCAGTGAGCATTCAAAACAGTACGTGCACATCTGTTTTGGAGTTTTTGGAGTTTAGCTTTTAGCGTCATGCCACAATTTCCCCATACCACATCACAGTAATCGAAGTGAGGGGAAACAATGGCATTGTGCAAAAGTTTGGTGGTCTTAGTTGGAATAACGTTTCTAGCTTTTTTTATCACATGCAGGCCTGTTAGTACTTTTTTCCGTACATGTTCGATGTGATTATTCCAAGACAGGTTTTCATCAACAATTACTCCAAGATGTTTACATGAACGCACACGTTTAAGTGGAATCCCATTTATGGTTACATTCATTTCAATGTTGGTGATGCTTCTTAGTCTCGACCGTGTACCCAGCACAATAAATTCTGTTTTCTCAACATTTAGACTCAGTCTATTTGTGTCGAGCCATTTTCTGACCTGAACCATGTCATCATTGATTTTAGAGACAAGGTCTGTCTCGTTTTTGCTGGCATAGTACAAGGCCGTATCATCAGCATACATGCTCACTTTACAGTGAGATACATGTGAAGGCAGGTCATTTATATAAATGATAAATAACAGTGGACCAATAATGGATCCTTGTGGGATTCCACATTTAACTGGGAGGGGGCTAGAGTTATTCCCGCCTACAGCAGTGAAATGGGAGCGACCTTTAAGGTAACTGGTAAACCATTTAATTCCTATTTCATTAACTCCATAACACTTTAGTTTTTTAATTAAGATATCAAGGTCGACCGTATCAAATGCTTTTTTCAGATCAAGCATGACCACTCCAACTAAATCACCATTATCAAAACTACTCAACCAGTCATCAGTGATGTTAATAAGAGCTGTAGAGGTGGAATGTAACGGACGAAATCCGGATTGATTCGTGTGGAGAAGCTGATTTTCATTTAAATAACCATAGAACTGGTTGAAAACAGCTCTTTCGAGTATCTTAGAGAAAACTGGAAGTACTGAAATCGGTCTGAAATTACACGGCTCCTTTATATCACCCCCTTTATGAATTGGGATGACTCTTGCTGTTTTCCAGTTCCGTGGGAATTTACCCGTATCAAGCGACAGATTGACCAAATATGCCAGTGGACCAGCAATCACATGGGCAGCTAGTTTGATCAGCTTAGCGGGACAGTTATCACATCCAATAGCTTTAGCAGCCGATAATTCACGTATATACTTTAAAACAAAGCTAACGTTCACTTGCTTAAGGTGGAATTCACCACTGACTTTAGCATTCAGCTTACTCATTGGTGGATCATTGCTAGCAGGTATTTGAGTGGCAAGGTTTGAACCAACATTAGAAAAATAATCATTAATTACCTCAGCGATAATTGTGGGCTCTGAAATTTCTTCACCTGTGTTGGATCGAATGCTATCAATATTACAATGATTACATTTACTTGGAATGAGTTGCCTCAGATGTTTCCATATTTTACCACTGTCACTGTTGCTGGACTTGATGGCTTGATGAAAATGATTTTTCTTGTTGCGTTTGATTTGTGCATTAACCTGGTTTCGCTGAGTCTTATAGGACTTCCAGCATTCAGCATTCTTAGAAGTGATGGCAATCTTTTTCATATGATCCCTTTGGTGGATCAGTTTGACGATATCTGAATTTAACCAAGGTGAAAGGGCTTGCCTGACCCTTTGTTTTTTACAAGGAGCATGCTTGTTACAAACTTCTAGAAAGAGTTTTTCAAATGTTTCAAGCGCAGCATCAATGTCATTTATATTAGCAATACAATTCCAATCAACCTTGGACAGATCATACATGTACATCTCCTCATTCAGCTTCCCATAAGACCTAGAGGTCCTGTAAATGTGGCTTTTGGTATTTACATTATGTCTACCCCATATAACATAGATCATTGAGTGGTCACTGAGTCCAATGTGAATAACACCACTCTCTGTAACTTTTGACTTGTTTGTAGTAAAGATTACATCAATAAGGGTCGATGAATGTTCCACTATTCTGGTCGGCTCATTAATAACTTGTTCTAGATGAGCATTTTCACATAACTCAACAAGTCTTCTGGTATAACAGGATGGTTGTGGGCTGAGTAGGTCACAGTTAAAATCGCCCAAAAAGAAGACATCTTTATTCTCACCTTCAGTAATACCAAGAATATGTTCGATGCTATCAAATAAATCAATGGTAGAATTTGGGGGTCTATACCAAGTTAAGACAACAATAGGTTTAGATTTACCCTGAGTTAACTCGACTGCTATAAGTTCCAATTGATCAGTCATGAGATCATTCCTGATTTTGTGGTTAACCATAGCCTTGCTTACATACATTACCACCCCACCACCGTTCCTATTACGGTCATTCCTGTATATATGGAAGTTATCTACAGCCATTTCATTATCAGAAATGAGTTCATCAAGACGAGTTTCTGAGAACGCTATCACATCAAGTGGTTGTTTCTGTAACATCAATCTAACTTGCTCAATGTTACTCGGCAAACTTCTGATATTCAAATGTGCTAATTTGAGGCCTTGTTTATTGTTTAAATTAGACAATGAGTCATACGTTCTATTTGGTTCTAAACTGTTTCGGTTGTCGTTTAATACCTGTTGAAGTTCATTTGTTTCATTCGTTGGTGTCGTTGCCATTCTTCCTCCTGTGATGGTAGTGGTTTCTTTACAGGATGATGTTTGTTCCGACTCTTCTGGTGGTGATGGTGAAAACCCTGGTGGTTAGGTACACCAAGATTACTGTTGCCACTGTAGCCATAGTGTTTGTGTAATCTGCTGATAGATTGCGTGACAGAAGGGTAGTTATCAGTAGTTTGAATGGCAGAAGATGTCTTCTGTGTCTGTGATCTTGAGGTGGGCGGGGGCGAATGAAATCTGGTATTGATAGGAACAGGGTTGTCTGTGATCTTAATCGGTGGATAACCCCGTAGATGTCTAATGAAGTTACGAGCAAATACTGTAATGCCGATGCTCCCAAGATGGACCCCATCACGGGCAAGGAAGCGTTCCGTAATATTGTCGTTATTGATGAATTTCCAATGATGTGAAGAGCAGATTTGTCTAATGAGTTCATTTGCAGACACTATTTTGTCATGTTCACTCTTGTTCTCTGGATATCTGTGTATGATGGACGATATTGTGATGTCGTAGATGCTGGTACATTTATCTTGTGCCATTTTGCACAGAGACTCAATTTTGTTTGATATTGTTTCTGAATCATCTCGGGTATTGTTTGTACCGACGTGGACAATAAGTTCAGATGTCTGAAGTTGAATGGAACCATCTAAGATCATTGTCGACACATCTTCGATTTTAGCCCCTGGACTAGAGATGACTTTGATATTTTTAGACTGGCTCAGTCTATGTCCTTTAATACGCTTAATCATCGAGTCACCGAGAAGGGTTATATTTTTAGTAGACACTTCATTGAACTTTGTTGTCTGTTTAGCTCTGTATTCGTTGACTTGATGATTGAAAGATGCATTTGGTTTTGTCGTAGTGGTTTTCTTTGGAGATGATTTCGGTTGATGAGGGTTGGAGGGAGTCAAATTTACACTAGAATCAGTATCAATCAACTCTTGGTAGTATTGGTCGATCAATTCCTCGGCCGTTAGCTCCAGCTCCTGTGATCCATCTTGATCTCCCAACACATCAAATCGATTTGAACAGGTAACAATAGGTTGCTGGGTTGCCTTTTGTAGTATCGATTTCTTTTGATAAGTACTTGGGCTGGCAACCTTAAGTTGCCTATTGTTGTTAACTACTGCCCATGGATGTTCGTGGACGTCTTCTTTGTCTGTGGTATTTCTGCGGCAAGATGACTGTGTTGCTATGTGACAACAGTGCTGATGCTCCTGGTTTTCTTTGGTCAGTAGTGCAATGGCGGTCTGCAGATTTAATCGTTCATGTTCCAATATTTGGTTTCTTGACTCCAGCTCGGAGTTGGCAATCAGCTGGGTACTCATATTCCTGATTTCATTTCTAAGATCCTCGATGGAGTTTCTTAAATCCTGTATGTCGGGGTTTAAGACGGGAACTCGATAAATATCATCATTAACAGAGATAATTTTGTTTGTTTTTCCATTTGGGTCAGATGGGTTGTTGTTTTGAGGAATCAATGTATCCACATTGGAACTTGGTGGTTTTGGTTTACATGAAGACAGACAGGCCTTGGTGAACTGGGTTGTTCTCGAAGCTTGAAATAAGTGCCTCTATCACCTTGACCCGAAAATCCAAAGTAGACAAGCTCTTGTTTGTATGGATGCTGTTGTATACGACATTAGCATTGAGCAAACATATGTCTAGGATTGTAATAAATACACGTTTCCACCATTTGAATGTTTTGTGGGTATGAGTATAGTACGTGCATAATTGTCCTGCCAGATCCGTGCCCCCCATGTATTTATTGTAATCCTCGACTATGCACGGTTTTTTGATATGACGAAATCCTGTTGAAGTTTTCCGGCTCCGAATCTTTTTACTAGTGACACTGCAATCGCCATAGTTTGAGAGGAGAGTGACACGTTTTGTGTCCTGCCACATAACGCATAGTTGGCCTGCTTTCTGAAAAAATTTGGGATCTGCACCGCTTTTCATAGGAAATTTCTTGGAGTTTGCTACTTCGGGTATCCCTAGGGTGGTATAGCGCACAGTTCCACAAGCTCCGAATCCTAGCTCAGACAACTTGGAGAACAGAGCCGGGCTAGTAAACCAATTGTCCATGTAGATGCAATGTCCTTTATTTTCGAGTCCCTGCAAAAGGTTCAATACTATGTTGCCTGGTGCCCCTATTTCGGATGGATGGTTTGTCTCAGGATCACTTATAGAGGACTGTCCTTGTGGGCACCTGGGCTGCGATCCTTTGAACAACTCCCAGGCACATGTGTACCCTGTGTCGGATTCGTTCAATGAGAAAGATTTCAATCCCCATTTTGCGGCTTTTCTTGGCATGTACTGCTTGAAGCTCACCCGTCCTTTGAATTTGACCATCGTCTCGTCCGGTGAAAGGCTTCGTCCCGGCTGGTACACCCGGAGGAATGATGGTAGTACAATGTTTAACAGTGGCCGTAATTTAGCAAGTTTGTCACGGGGAGAGTCGCCCTCGACATCTCTGTTATTGGCGAGGTGAAAAAATCTTAGGATTGCAGTAAATCGGTTACGAGCCATGGTTGCTGAGTACAGGGGACTTCGTAGAATTTCAGACCTGGACCAATGCATGGAGTAACGAGGCCTTTTGTTGATTCCCATGCAAAGAAGTAGGGCCACGAATGCCATCATTTCAGGTACATCAGTTGGTCTCCATGCACACTTTTTTTCTGCCCCCGCTCCCAATATGTGTTCAGCATAACGATTAGTCTCTAGTACCATCATCTGCCACACTGCTTCACAAAAGTACAGTTTGAAGATTTGTATGGGGGAGAACGAACTGAAGTCTTCTGTAGCCCCGGTGTTTGCTGTAAATTTAACAGGCGGTCGCCGTGTGTAACAGTTGGCTTCACGCCATCCACACCTGAAATTCGGCTTTTTTTTTGTCTTCTTACCCTTCTTAGAACAGGTTAATGTTGCTGTTGATGTCGAGGCCCTCGGCTCTGTATCCTCACTGTCTTCTGACGTCTCCGAGTCCTCAAGTGGCGATTCCTCGTCAGATGACATTTCTGAACCACTGTCTGCGAAAATTTCTTCCAAAATTTTATCATTTTCTTCGGCCATGTTGTCAGAATGATCTCCTACTGAAGAATGCGTGGGGGACGCTTAACGATACCGCTTAAATTTTAAAACTTGCGACGCTTCAGTGCAGGGTACACGCGGCCATCTTGTTACCAAGGGGATGGACAAAAGGCGATTGAGGGGGCTATTAACATTTTGATAACTTACTTTTGGTCGATGTGCCACAGAGGCTCATTGGTCACCGAGAGTGCTAATAATTCCGTGCCATACGGGCTCATTGGTCACCAAGTGGAATGTTGTTTTGAGCCGCTATGGCACGGCGGTACTGAAAGGGTTATAATCAATAAAGTTATTTTTATTTTTTGCTTGTTGAGAAACCTACATTTTGAGTCGCTGTCCTACTTTTTGCATTTCCTCGCGTCTTAACCCTATTCGATCCCTAGATTAATTGAGTTTTTCTGAAGTGAGTTTCCCCAGCTTAGTTTTATTTAGTTTTATTCAAGCGGTCCATTTTTCCGGGTTACATTTTTCCTCAAGGAACCCAAGTTGAAGCCTTCCACAACGCATCTGGAACTCTCTACCACATAATCTAATCTTAGATCTTGTCTTTGTACCAAACAATTTAAATCACTTCTCAAAACTTATCTTATGTCACAGGTTTTCAAGGAATAATTTAGTTGTATCTGTTTCTTTTGTTTGTTTTTTGGTTTACTGCGCCTTGAACACCCAGCAGGGTGGATATGTGCGCATAACAAGTCTTTATTATTATTATTATGCGAGAATCAAGTATTGAAGACGAGCTAAATAAAAATATCTGGGGCGTCACGTATACTTTTTAAATTAAAAAACAAATCCTGTGGAATTTTTTTTTCATAGAACTCGGGGAAGTATTGTGTGCTTAATGCACATCGGTGTAAGGGTAACAAATATTATTTATTGTTTTTGTCAAGAAAACCGATCAGTTCATAAAACATAAAACTTTTTATTCAAATAAAAGTACAAGCAACAATCGACAGAAATAACCTTAGAAACTAAAAAATATACCTTGCACTGGAACCTTCAAGAATACACAACTTTAAAAAATCAACAAACCTTGAGGCAGTCCTCAAAGACATTTGTAAAGTTTAGTTCTGCTATCTGAACTCTGGAGTAGGACGACTGTTCTTTTAGAATGAAACTAACATACTTTGACAATAGAGTAAAAGCTGCAATAAAAGTATTACTGTGGCACAATGAAAACTTTAATCTATCACAAATTGAATCACTTAAAAAATGAAATAACAATTAGCTAAAAGTATACAACCTTGATTTTCAAAATAATACATTCAGCAAAACAATACAAAGACAGTGCTTATAAATATATTTGTTTTCCTCAAAATTGAACAAGTTAACTCATCTCATAAAATTGGAGGAAAGCGTTAATGTATTGTAAATATTTAAAACCTTGACTCACTCAATATTGATAATCTCAAACGTTAGGTCATGATACAAAATTATAATATCTGTCTACAGTTAGGCTAATGGCGAGTTAAACAAAAATATTCTAGCATATGTTATTCAGCTGTTGTTTAGTGGCTAACAAAATAAGGACATCAGTTTGCTAGCTGTTACTTTGACAGTTAGAGTTGGTTTATACCAACATAATCACAAGTGATATTTATTCTGCTGAATCACAGGTGGTATATCCTCTACAGAAGAGTTCGTGTATCCTTTTTTAAAAGAGCCGACGCCCGGTTTTGCTTTGAAGAAACTGGTTATCACACCAAAGTTTTTCTCACAATGTGATTGCCTCTGCAGATTCGTGTATGCCTTGTAACTGAAATGAGAAATTGTTTTAATGTTGTGAGTATTATTATCAATATAATCAAATAGTCAATGCAACTCTCTATAGTTAAAGGTATTATACAGGATTGGCAGAGCTGACAAAATAATCACAGACTGAAATAAATTGACTAGGAATGCCAATCGTTTAGGTTGCGTGGTGTCATAAGTTTATTCAACTTTCGGTAGTTTCACAAGTGCATGTAGCATAGGCCGGTGGATACACAGAATTCAAGTCAGCCGACATGGAGCTCATGAATAATAAGAATTAAGGGTCACTGTCGGGTCGTGAACTATCAATATTAAGCACCATTGGTGATCGGTTGTACTGACTTCGGTAAATTCGTCTGCAAAAACATAACACATGGAATGAGAACGGTGTATGCAGCTCTTTAAACCTAAAAGGCGTCTATTTCCGACACCTAAAATAACGTGGAGTCTCCAGGGTTTTAAACACCCTCAAAATTATGTCAAAAGAACTTAAAACTACTTGCTTTATAATCACAAGGAATCATTAATAATCAATATAACATGAAACATCATCAAGAAATATCAAAGAGTAATATTATTAAGGAAATCATAACGCTTACCATCCAAAACACAGCCCGCTATTTTGCTGTCATCCATGCCTCGCTGCTCGCAACACAACCGCGCGGTGGCGCTATTCAAGTTAGCCTATTCGCAACACAGACAGTGTTCATGTTTTGTGTAATCAACCACATACACGAAATAACAAACCTGTGAAAATTTGAGCTCAATTGGTCATCGAGGTCACGAGAAAATAGTGAAAAGAGACCTTATGTGTTTTCTGTTTTTCAAACATCGAGTTTATTATCGCGCGCGATAAAAACTATTGTTTTACTCATTTCTCAGAAACGATACCATTTTAGGCAGAAATATTTTAAGGAACCCTTTCTACCATTACTTACTTTAAATCATGTAAGTTATGTGTGAATCTGTGAACATTTGTGTTTTTCGATCTTACCAATAGTGTACAGGGCCTTTAAGCACCATATGGATGATCATTGTATTTCAAACAAACAAAAGTTGTTGCACTTTTTACGGGATTGGATGGTTTTATGATATTTTTTCCAACTACCTTTGGAGATTTTTCTTCCTCTTCCTCCTTGAAAATAATAACAAATGTCAACATGGGATTGTCTTTGGCCTCCCCAGGCTCCAGTTCACCACTTATTAGTGTCGGATGTCCTGTAAATTGTGGAAAGTAATGTTATTAAAAAGTACCCAGTTCTAGACTATGGGTAGTCAGTCTAAACGTTTTGATAAATTTACACAGTTTTATTGTAATTCATAGGGACCTACCTTATATATTTATGCAGTTTTCAAGTACCCTTTTGTCCCCTTGGAGACCAACTTAGCCTTGTGTCGAGGTGGTTCTAAAACAAAAGTCTCTCCTCCAACTATGCATATGCATCCTTTAAAAAAAAGATAAAATAAAACAATGAAAGTTAAACAAAGTTGATGAATACTACTAGTCCAATCCTCAAGCAAAGCCCTCGACATGGTGGTAGCCCACTGACTTGTTGTTGATGCAACAATGAGTACACATGTAATACACATCACCACTAGTTTATCACTCACTACTGCCCCCCGTTTTAATTTATGTAATTTCATTGCATTTAATGTAAGAAGTCAGAATCACATAATGTATTTTCCTTCAGAAAAATATAACTACTTTATTCATATTATTAGTTGTTAAAATTTTAAAAAAATGATCTAAATAGTAAAAACATTACTTGAAAAAAAATACACCAACAAATTATTCAAAAGAACAGTGTATTACAAAAATACAGTGCATCAGCATGATCAGCATATTCAGCAAATGGAACTTTAAATTTAATCTGTAGTGTTAATTAATAGTGATATTAATACTAGTGTTGTGTTAACTAGTATAATATTAATAAAACACAATTATTGAGTAGGATTATAAAAAACAGTGCACAACTTTGGTGACTGCCAATTAACAACAAAATTCAACCAAACAGGTCCTACTTGACAAACATTATCCGATTAATTAATGCCATGAAGTGTAATTATAGCAAATCTTCATAAGTTATTGGGGAAAAAACAACAACATTGTTTTCACGAATTAGATGCAGCACTAAGTTTATCGGTCACTATCCGTCATTTGAAATGAAGTAAACTACATGTACGTAGCTACTAGCTACCATCAAGAATAACATTTTATAACGTAACTTACCAAAATGTCATTGAAATAAATTGGTCTCCTTCTCGGGTGGTGATGTATGTGGGCACTGTTGATAGAGGAATGTTCTCTAAAGAGCTAAATTTGTCAAGTTTTGTAACTGTAACGGAGGATTTTAAATGGCTGCCGCACGAAACCCATCATGAAACGACAGTTGACCGTACACATGTATATTGTACACAGGTGTACAGTGTACATGTACTGTGGCGGAACACCCTCGAGTCAGCGACTAGGTCGATGAAGACCAGACACAACCCAGGGTGATTATCCAACCCCAATAATATTTATTAACCTTATGCAAGGGTGAGCGGCTACCCAGACAAAAGGGGGGATAATAACGAACGGCGGCTATGCCTAGGGGCAGTTCGTTTGGTGGAAGTTTACCACCGATTGAGAATGATATTCCTAATAGCTAGAATCAGAGCAATCACCAGAAACCTCAATAAACCTCACAAGGATACCAGGTCTCCAATAGCAGTAACAATGGTTTTATTTCTCATAAACGTTCAATGAATCACTCAACAATAATAGTAATTACACAACCAGGTAAAGATAATAAACCTCACCTAAATGTAATAAACCTCAGTAATACAAACAAGTATAGTAAGCAGCATAAACCTCAGTACAACCTCAGTCGGCCCAGCGCTAAGAATCAGCCTTGCCAAACACAGGTATACCTCACACTCTATTATGCTAATAACCCTCACAGACTGGCAAGTCTGCACAATAAGCCATTTGCGAGTTAAATTTGAATAATGTCTGGTACAATGACTTGTTTAGTCACAAGTTACCGCTTAAATTTGAATTCCTCAGACTATCGAGACAGTTGCTATGTCACATGGTTCGGGGCAAGCTTTTGTATAGCAACCTCCAGATGAGCAAACCCTGGTACCATTGTGCCATACACATCCATTCAGAATTGTGTATGGGTGTTCACCGTCTCTTACGTAACTAAGCAAAAGCTTGCCCCTAATCATGTGACATAGCAACTGTCTCGATAGTCTGAGGAATTCAAATTTAAGCGGTAACTTGTGACTAAACAAGTCATTGTACCAGACATTATTCAAATGTAACTCGCAAATGGCTTATTGAAACTTCATGCGGATTACAATAACCCTCTCT
The DNA here is from genome assembly GCA_037783415.1 of Leptasterias polaris. Lineage (NCBI taxonomy): Eukaryota > Metazoa > Echinodermata > Asteroidea > Forcipulatida > Asteriidae > Leptasterias > Leptasterias polaris. Next base: position 4,743,813 of record JAZGTN010000102.1, read on the forward strand.
AAAGAACTCGTCAGCGCTACGTCTCTAATAACCCTCCTGGTAGCCCGCACAGTGGTCGCAACTGAATCGTACCTCAGCCGTTCTACACCAACGTGTATTCAACGGCATACAACTCACACAACCTTCCAATGCTTCAGCCTTCCCCCGATAAAGGTTACACAACTCCCGCTCTACAACCCCGAGCCTTACATTAACATAAAGTTTACTTATACAGTAAAACCCACCTCGCTATATCTCTCTCGCTGAACGTAGAAACACAACGGGTCACACAGTGTCACGCCCCGCGTCGTTTCCCGACCTCGGCGGCCATGACCTTCGGTAGTTGTTTATACACAGAATCAGATTCAAAGGAAACAGATTGATATTTACAAGAATGTACACATTTATTTACAATAACATAGTTTGAAGTTTCACAAAAATAAGAATATTAAACATTAAGCTCAGGAGTAACCTAATATCGGCGGTTCCGGTGGTGTAGTTTTAAGTAGTCTGGGTATGTGTGTGTGTGTGTGTCTCTCTCTCTAGCTCTCTTTATACAGTCCCCGTCGGAGATGTTAGGGCTCTCTTTGGGTCTTGCTTTGTCCCACCGCAAGTCACCCCTCCAACATCACATCAACTTCAAAAGTGTCTTAACCCTTGCGGGAAAACCCTGGAATTATCAAATAAACCCAATTGTACATTTAAACTAAATAAATTAGCTTATAGCAGAATCACAGTATATGCTTTACGTTAGGCCGGTTTGAAAGTACACTGCCATTGTTACCGCAAATCAATATTTCATATACACCACATGTCATGTTGTTTGAATTTTCACTTCTCTCAAGCCAAACAATAAATCAAACTCTTACTATTGAAAATTGGCTCCACAATTACATAAGAAAAACTCGGTCTTAAACATATTACAACAATCTTCTTGATAGAAAGTATAATTAATTAACTACTTACAGGTCGTTCTGACGATCCTGGTTTTATGTTTTACTGTCTGGCGAGTCTCGTACTCTCGTGAGCATTACTTCGGCAGACGTCAAACTCTAGCAGCGAAAACTTGTCTACAGACTTAAGAGTTCTCAATAACTCTTTAATATCATATTGTTACTCTTTGATAACAAATATATTTACATGAAGAAACTTAGGAAACTGAGTAATTCTTAACAAATTCACATAACTCTGTGACACACGGCTCAACCACCAGCTAAAGATAACGCACACAGTAGCAGTGGGAACACGCAATTTGGTCTCAACACAGTGCCAACGCACAGTTCACGGTCACAGAACTAGAACACTAAAAGTAATAGAGCCACAGACTACATCAAAAACACTAGACCAAATAAGTGGACCAAAGACCAAAGAGAGCGGGAAACCCAGCGCTGCTCGCTTATAAGAACCCGCTAGCACCCCCCGCAAAGCACAATGCGCACTGCGTCTTTTGGTGCACTAAACTTCACCAAGTCTACCCCCTGTTCCGTCACAGTACATTACTGTACGAATGAGCGTGTAGACTGACTGTGTTTTGATGTGAATATTTAGAGTATTGGGGCGTGGCTAACCACTTAATTTACATACTACACGATTATTCTCAGACGACACCCAACCATAATATAATAGCAAAAACATAACTTGACTTTTGGCGCAGCTTCAACTGCTTTTATTTTGTAACAAGACCTGGTCAATTACCAGTTTAGCAAATATGTACGAGAATACAATAAAATGCAATACTTATTAAAACTCATGACATAATCATGACTTAATGAAGGGCAAATGCCCAATGGCAGCTTGCCCATCAAAATGTATCCGGGCCCGGATTACTTGGCAGCTTGCCATAGATAAAATGAGGAGGCAGCTTGCCCAGCCTCTATATATAACACTAGTTAAACAGCAGTGCTTTAAAATAATGACATAAAAGCCTACCAAACTTAAAATGATTGTCGATAAAGAGGTGGCAGCTTGCCCGCCCCTATAAAACACTAACAGCAGTGTTTCTAAAATCAATGATATAATTACATAATCATACAGGGTTTAAAGTGATGCCACCGCTGGTACATGCGGTTGGATTACATGAACTAGCCCCACCTGAACAAGAGGGTGCTAGTGTTACCAAATAAACATTACAACGTTAACATTTCAGACTAACCCCCATTAATTTGTTTGACCCAAAGCAGTGGCAGTCCACTTCCTTAGAAAATAATGCCTTTGAAAATTGAATATAACAATCCCCCAAAGTATTTGTCCCCACACTAGGCAGAGGGGGAAAACAAAAATTAAAATGGGAGGCCGTAATGGGGATGGTGGCGGGTTTCGAAGTAAATGTTACTCTCAGTGCCAAAGCTGAGCCGGAGTGATTAGCTTACCCGCTCCTCAGATATACCATGCGTTTGTTACGCAACCTAAAATAAAGGTCAATTGACCACCCACACTTTGCATAAAGGTCAGCCTTGCTACCCCAGTTAGGTTACCTTTATGGCTTACGTCCAAGCCACCACAAGGGACGTCACCAAGGCAAGTCTAACAAAATTATTGCCCAACAACCATGCAGCAGAGGACGCCAATATCCAAGCTGTCAGCACCGTGATTTGATTGCAGCACGGCTCTGGTACACCGCGGGGGTCTTCTGCGGCGAATAATGTATTTATCGTTTATGCGATAAAATGAATTATTCTCAGACGACACCCCACAATAATATAATAGCAAAAACATAACTTGACTTTTGGCGCAGCTTCAACTGCTTTTATTTTGTAACAAGACCTGGTCAATTACCAGTTTAGCAAATATGTACGAGAATACAATAAAATGCAATACTTATTAAAACTCATGACATAATCATGACTTAATGAAGAGCAAATGCCCAAGGGCAGCTTGCCCATCAAAATGTACCGGCCCGGATTACTTGGCAGCTTGCCATAGATAAAATAAGGGGGCAGCTTGCCCAGCCTCTATATATAACACTAGTTAAACAGCAGTGCTTTAAAATAATGACATAAAAGCCTACCAGACTTAAAATGATTGTCGATAAAGAGGTGGCAGCTTGCCCGCCCCTATAAAACACTAACAGCAGTGTTTCTAAAATCAATGATATAATTACATAATCATACAAGGTTTAAAGTGATGCCACCGCTGGTACATGCGGTTGGATTACATGAACTAGCCCCACCTGAACAAGAGGGTGCTAGTGTTACCAAATAAACATTACAACGTTAACATTTCAGACAAACCCCCATTAATTTGTTTGACCCAAAGCAGTGGCAGTCCACTTCCTTAGAAAAATAATAATGCCAAACGCGTGAAGCGCGCCCCATAAGGAAGAGCAGCCACAGCCGGGGGACAAATCATCATACTTCGCTAAATTTAAATAACCCTTTGAAGACAATTACTGGGAGGCGGAATGCCCTGAGCATGTAAACACCTCCTCTATGCAAGAGCGGAAGTTGTCTAGAAAAAAACCAAACCTGCTCCCCACCTGGGATAAATGAACACCATCAAACCTGAACAAGGAAAAATCTGACCACTTAAATTGCGGATGGTGGAGGACAGCAGCCCCAATGCGTCCGCTATAAGATCGCGCCCACCGATTGATTGCCCGTCGCTTCATTTCCAAATTGCGCTGAGAGAATGCGCCAAATTAGCAAGCACGGGGTAATAAATGTCTGACCAGACTAATGGCGGTCGGAAACCGATCACGGAAATCCTGCATAAAAATGGAAATACCTTGCCGCATGCAGAAAGAATCTGTCACAACTAAATCATTGGTGCCCAAATGCACAATTATCAACCGGGGAGACGGCCCCCGAGCATGGAGAGTGTCCAACAGCTGATGGACATCAGGATAACGGGCGCCTCCCGAACCATTCCAATGTACCTCCGGCCGGCAACCGAGCCCTTGGGACGCTCTGCGCACGAGAGAGTCGCCCACAATCCAAACACCACCTGTCGAAACACACGGGAACGGTATTTATAAAACAAGCAGGCCAGGCAATTGTCTATCGTCGATTACACAACCGGAAAATGGCACATTGCCGCAGGGCGGATATAACTGTTAACGGCATCAGACCGCCATCGACCATGGATTGAATGTCCGCCCGAGGGATACCAGCTGCCGCAGCAGTGGTAGCTGCCCCAATACGAAAAGAACGCGCTGTAAAATTTGCCCCACCCAAACCGGAAAACTGAAATAGCTTCCGAAGCATGACATTAAATTGAATGCCTTTACAGGGCAAACGGCTTCTCACCGTATACACACCCGACGAATCTGCTGAGGTATACCGGACTTGTTGGTCTTAGTGTAACGGAAAGAGATAAGCACGGAAGCAGACGCCTTGCCCACATCACAAAAACAAATATCAGAAAACAAGAGCATGCAGCGATCGCTGTAAGCGGGTACGGGAGGCCGCAGCAAACTCGCCAATGCGCATAAAACCAAAAATGCACTTAACATAACCGCCTTGAAAAGTAACACCTCAAAAGATGAGGAGCAGTTATGAGGGAGGGCCCGCAATAAAATTGACAACAAAGGCAACGTTATTGGCAAACGTTGATCTGCCGCCCCAGAAACCCTCCGACAACCCTCCAGTAATTTAGACACCAGAAAATCTCTGGTAGGATCCGGCCAATCACGCAACTTGTGAACATAGCCCACCCAGAAACAACCTTTGCCGGCCTATAGCATCGAAAAGTTGTCGCTTTCAAATTAATACAAGGCACTTCCGGTTTCGACCGGAAGTAGAGGTCATTTGTTGTCACGCACATATTGAAATTGAATACATAATTATATTACCACAATATAATCCCGCAACTACAACCAAAGGCCTCTTCTTCTTGATTTGACGTAGATCTTTTAAGATTTTTTTTTTTTTTTTTTATAGTTTTTTTAATGTAGCAAAACTTTGTAAATTGACACCTGATAATGTCATCATGACGTTATTGAAACGGATTCATCTCATAATGACTCTCTAACTATATGTGAAGTATCAGGAAAATAAGACCGCTACACTCACTTGAGCATAGGTCTAAAAAGGCACGCAATCAAAAGCCTGACATTTGATGACTAGTTTGATCCGCACGGACGGCCGTTCCAGAGACTGAACAAAGCTTAACGCCCAAAACAGGTTGCAATTGCGTGAGCCTTGATAATAATGACACAGCAAGAAGTCAGCTTATTGAGAATGTGGACAACGGCCTAGTTTATCACAGCGAAACCGCACTTTGGTTCGCCACCAAGTTCCCCCAACAATATGCAGCAACCACCACTGGGAAAAACTCCAAGAAAGCAATCGACAGCGAAAGCTCTCATCACAAGTCCAGGAGGAAACCATTTGCCGTTAAAGTAGCCACCATAACCAACGCTCGCAGCGGCATCAGTGAATAACTTGAGCCTACTGTTCGACAGCCAACATGGTGGTGAAACGCCATTAAGCATTTAATTGGTAAAACCTTTTGTAAAACAATACAATCTCAATTAAGGAAAGAATCAAAGAAACCCTCCGACCCCTTACAATTAACATACAAATTATATCCAATTCGTCTGGCAAAACCACTTGGGGAGAACAATTGCCTTTCATCCCATAAAATCAACCTTGGTTGACATTGGACATAATAATATTACTGCAGACAGCGGCCTGTAACACTGTTTCTGCATAAGGTACCCCGAGAGATTCCCCTCGAGAGGCCGCTCACAAAACACTACTTCTACCATTAAATTATGCTCTCATCAAAGCGAATCCAGCTTTCTGCTCTGACCAACCATACTTTACATGAACCACTTTAAAAGGATATACACTCTATCAGGCATTTGGAACAGGGTGTCCGGACTCAACAGCAACAGTCAGCTTGACGCCATAATACCTAGTTCAAAAATGAATGTAAAAGAAATTAAAGAAACAAAAGGTGAGAATTTTAACACTCAATTGCAAACGTTACGCCGGATAGTCGCGGTCTTCAATACCAATCATACATTGCATGGAAGTTAAAAATGCAAAGAAACTAGCATCCAGTACCAGTATTGTAAATATCCCCATGTTGAGGAACGTTATGTTTTTAGCTCAACTCGGCTGCTTTACACCAAAACAAAATGTGAGATACAACGCCTTATCTCAAATCTCAATTGGGAATGACAACTTAAACTCAATTAAATGTATTGTAATGACATCCCACATGAAACTAATTTACAAGTGGTGACATAATAATGGCGTTCGCCATTAACTTACGCTGTTTTTTAACCTGTGTTCATTTTTCATGAATATATAGAACAATTTGCAATGATGAGCAATCTGTGTTTCTTAAATCTAACCAGGGGAAAGGTATGTTATTTTATAATTGCCATTTTATTTTTATTTTTATTTTATTTTGTTGTTATCTTTGTTGTTATAAATATATTTATAATAGGGCCTACTACTACATTATTACACTTTTTTTTTTTTACGCAATTTCATAAAAATGCGTGCCCACTGAGGAGTGCGCTAGACTGTTTCAACTGCCCAAGGTAGTGTAACAACAAAATAAAGTTACACCCACGCATTTCAACTTGTCCACGGCAAAGCATAAAAATGCACTACCGTATAAACGATGTCCCCCCTGACCAGAGCAAAATGCTACACAAAGTGTATCAGATGCTACTCAAAATCATTAGTTGCTACTCAAAAGTTATTATTATTATTATTTATTCGACCAAAACAAACAACAAACCAAAGTTACAATAGCACAAGAAAGAACATTAACGGAAAAACAGTTATAAAAAAGCAAGTAATAAGGAAAATAAATACAAAATTAGAAAAATAAAATTTAATTAATAAATAAAATTAAATAAATAAGAAAATAAAAGCAAAAACAAAAAATATAAAAAATATATAAAATATATGAGGGCGACTGAGGGCAGAGCATGCAGGAGGGGAACAAAACCAAATGGGAAGGACAACCAGAAGGGATAAAAACAAGGACAAATCATGCGGGTCAGGGGTAACAAAACTAAACTAAATTACTGTTGCTCGGAAGCATGCTGCCCCACGCATGACCAACAAACACAATGAACACAGAAACAACAATAGGGAGAAACCAAACAGGGGCTCGTTCACGACCTGCATGCAACCAAATTGAACATCTAATGCACTGTGTGATTTAAACAATGATCCTTAAGGAGGCGGAGAAATGTCATAAGAGGACAGATTACAGCAGCTTCGCGAATGAAGGATGGAAAAGTGTCCCATAGTCTGGGAAGTCGATGGGAGGGTGAATGGTACAATGAGTCGGTACGAGCGGAAAGATGGCGGAATGTGAGCGATTCAAGATGACGAGGATTAATGAAAACCCCGGCAAGAATGGATTCGCAGTGAGCAGTGCCATGTAAAAACTTGAACACAAAGGAACTGAGCAAGTAATTACGCCTGTTAGTTAGAGGATGCCAATGAAGACGCTGCAATCTGTCCTCATAAGACATTACTCCGCGCCTTTGTTTAAGAGCAAGCCGGGTGGCAGTTCTTTGGACCCTTTCGCTGATTTTGTTGCGATAACGTATACGGATGCCATGCTGGGAGACCATACTCTAAAATTGGGAGAACAAGAGATTTATACAGTGAGAAAATTGCGTTAGTGGAAGACCCCCTAGCAACTGTTCTGATGAAACCTAACATGCGGTTGGCTCTAGCGACAACTGATGAGGTATGTGTAGCCCATGAGAGCTTGGAGTCAAATGTAAGCCCTAAGTACTGAAACGACTTGGTAGATTCTATTGGAAGAGTACCTAGGTTGTACAATATTGGGTCAAGGTGCCTGCATCTAGTGATATGTATGACCTTGGTTTTACTAACGTTGAATGACATTTCATTGACATCGGACCAGTTTTTAAGCTTATCTAAGTCAGATTGAAGCACATGTTCGTCATTAGCGTTTTCTATTGTGCGGTACAAAAGTATGAAAGGCCGTTCATGTCATTGCAGCGCCCTCTGTATTAGTCAAGACAGGAGGTTGCGCGCAAGTCAATAACCAATCAAAGTTCAAGGAAAGGAAGTTGCGCGTAAGTTTATAACATAACCTCTGACCGTACACACATGCGTCGTATATCGACCGTTCAAACTTTGTGCAAAATGGCTACTGTTCATGGAGTTCAGGACGATTTTGCCCAATTTATGAACACTTTTAAAACCAGATTTAGAAACATCGTCCGTATTGTAAGTACAGGAGATGTCAGTCAAACACGTCTTGTTCATGCAGTACAAAGGTAACGTAACAGTTCGGCATGGTGGTCTTTGGAGTTCTAAAATTTAGAATCATTTTGTCTAGTTGAAATTTGAAGACTGATACTGATAGTGATTGTGATTGTGATTCATATCTTCCATTTTGTAAATATTGCATTGGAAATGCTGTTTTGTTGATGCCATACAAACTGGACTGGCATGTTTATACATTGTATGCAAATGCATTGTAATCAACAACTAATACAATTTGAAGGCCTGATTTAATAATATCACCCAAAAATCAAGCGACAGTTTTACACAAATCTTGAATCTTAACGCAGTGGATTCTGTCTTGTGTGACATCACCGATTATCAATAGCATAAAAACAGAAATGTGCCCAGAGCGTACCGAAACCAGTGTTGTAGTCGGGACCAGCCAGTCCAAGACCGAGGCATTCGAGACAGAGACCAAGACTGAGGTCCTAGCCCGCCTTCCCACTTCAAATTTTTGAATAAACACCGCCCCATCCAAATCTTGCGTAATGCCCATGGAATTCAGGGGTTGCCCCGGCCAGCCCCCTTTTTAAAATATCCCTACCACTTTAATACCGGCCTGGACAAAATGTTCACTTACTATTAAACTACTCTTTTTTTATTGTTGAAGATTCGACAGTTTACACATTTTGCATAGTATATATGGTACCAGAAGTCCAATGCATACACAAAGTGTGCCACTCTGTGATAGATTATGGTTCCAGAATTTCCCCCAAATACGCGCTCGCACATCCGCGTGCAGTAAATTTTCCTGGGGCAGTCGGGAAACGGCGCTCAGCGCAGATAGAATATTGAAGAACAGTGATGCACAACAGTGTTTAAAGATTTAATTGGGGTATCTGAGAAACGCCTAATTTCATCCTTCTAAATTGCATGGTTTGTAAGTGCTAATTGCTCACTGTCAAAGCCAGCTGCTTATTAACCCTTCTACTCTTGGTAACATTTTCCAGTGAGTTGACCAACCATTTGAAACCATTCAACTGCACTGGTTGTGTATGATGGCACAACTGTGCACATACACATGTGTGTACTGTGTAGATGCATTTACCACATGATATTACATTGCAGGCTGGCATAGTTTATCTACCATTCAAAACCACAGTGGATGATATTGAATGGTCAGACAGTAGAAGGGTTAATAGAGGCAGGTCCTATAACAGAACAACTTAATACACAACCTTTATACTGATAAAAATGTATATAATCTAATCTACCATTCAAAACCACAGTGGATGATATTGAATGGTCAGACAGTAGAAGGGTTAATAGAGCCAGGTCCTATAGACCATGTTACCTTTGTTTACAAAGGGGTGACCTTGTACATTATAATGCATTTCCTGACGGGCAAGATACTACACAGGCTATATGGGAAAATTTACATTTTGTGTCATAATTTTCATATAAATTCAAAATTTACAAAAGCAACAGCTGTACAGCTTTCGAGATGTCCCCCCTTTCTTCATATCAAAAGTTGAGTAAAATCAGACAGTGCAATCTCCATAAAACATAAGATTTGTTGTATTCTTCCATTGAGCTGTGTACAAATGTGCCTGCAGGAAGTCCAGGCTCTGTGGCTCTTTTGTAAACATGTGATGTCACAGGTCACATGGTCTATAACAGAACAACTTAATACACAACCTTTATACTGATAAAAATGTATATAATCTAATCTTTTGAAGCGCTGAATCTCTAAGACTGCAAATTGGCCGCATTGCCGGAAACCTGGTGCCAGTTGACCAAGCCAATGACCTGATTACCCATATAGATGTGCTGCTCCAAGAAACTCGCAGTCTTCTTACTGACCCTCCAGGTATGAATGGAAAGATGTTTTATTATAATCAAGATGACAGTTTTTGTAAGAAGCTGTTCCAGGTAATGTTATTTCAAACAAAAGCATTGATGAGCATCTTGTGTGTTAATTTCTTTTTTAATTTAACAATCTTATATTTAATAATCAAATGTTCTTGCTCTCTTTTTTTTGGCAGCATCTTGTTCTTATCAGGCTCCTAAAGTGCCAACTGCTGGTAGAGGAGCTGATATGTTCCTAATAACCAAGGAGCAGCTCACCTTATTTGTGCGAATTGGCTTGTCAGCAGTGACAATGGCTGAAGCGTTGGGAGTTTCTGAGAGTACTGTCAGAAGAAGGCTGAAGTGAGTTTCTCAATTTAAGGTATTGAAATCAGATAAGACCAGGGCCCAATTTCATAAAGCTGTTTAGCAAAAAATGAGTGGGGTACCAGTCGCAACAATGTTAACTTCATGTAATGTTGGCAGTTAACCTGTTTTCAATAAGCAAAGTTGTTCTGTGCTTAGCAAGTTTTTGTGCTTACAGGCTTCATGAAATTGGGGCCTTTTCATTAGCACCATGCTGACTGGGTTCTGGAAGCTTATCAGTGGTGGCTTGTGAATTACCCAATTTGTAATTGATACATAAACCCTGTCTAGCCTCCAGCTCTGGTTTGTGGAATTGGTCAACACAGAACACCAACAAAAGATCTGACACTAGGAATATGCATGGAACATGCATGGAACATGCTAGGAACAACCATAGAGAAAGGACTGGTCCATTCTCTATGGAACAACAAACTACTAACTTGAGTATTTGTATAACGATTACTGATGGTACTCAATCAAAAATGTTTTAGGTAGTATCTTTGTGAAAAAGTGCCATTTTCAAACTGGTCTTGGGTGGGTGGATTGAAAGTGTCCATATCTAGACCAATTAAGTGGAGAATTAGTAAATCTGAAGGCTGAAAAAAGAGACTTTGAAGTGATGCCGTTATAAAATATATTAGGTATACAGCAGTTTTGACTGCGCAATTCTCCAAACCATGGAAAATGCAATTTAGAAGATGAACCTGTTTAATCAAAATGTCATATAATGACGAGAAATGATGAAAAAAAAACACACACATTTTTCAACGGTTAGCGTAAATGGACAATAGACCGATCCATTAAGCCCCCCTTCTTGACGTATTGACCAATCAGACATGTTTTAGGGTCCAACAAAACTCTGACATTTGTGCGCGTACCAGTGGCGCGTGCGATCATCGCGTACGCAGTGTGCGAGGCTTAATTGATCATCTATTATAATCTACTGTGAAATAGCTATCTATAGTCATGCTCGTGTGCTTTTTCGTGCCCAAAAATCATCCAACAAGCCAGTGTGTACCTTTAAGAGAAATCTAGGTAATTTTGAAGAGCTGAGTTTTCATTCCATCTTCTTGTTGGCAGAAAAATGGTAAAAGACTTATCGGAATATGAATTTTTTAATTACAGAAAAGTTGTTAAAGCCTAATGATACCAAACTAACAGTAAGGTTTGGTCTAATAATACCGTGAAAATATTGTCAAGAAAATTCAGAAACAATTTGCTTGTGTAAAGAACAGCAAGATGAACATTACAAATGTTTAGTCATGTCACTCCTGGAATTGCCCTATTGTACCTCAGAACATTACTCACGATGGCTTCTAACTACTTAGCATCTGAGGTATTGACTTTGTACAGCTGTTTTTATTAAACACTCAACAATATTTTCAACACCATTTCAACATTTCTTTTTAAATTTGATTCTCTCTTCTGAGACGTACCAATGATTTTCTGTTTCATAAAAGTACAAATTTCATTTTCAAAAATATTGCTGATTCATGGGCTTGTAGAATGTATTGCCAAACAAATGGTGTAAAAATCATTGAGGAAATTACTAAATTCTGTTTTGAATACCAGATTCTATTTCAAGAGTCAGATTCCGCGAATACCGTTCCTTTTCCCGGTATCTGGACTTGATTCCTGACTTGACTTGACTCGAAAGTCTGGGCCTATGCTAAAAATATAAATTGAGTCTTCTTCAGTCCGAGAGACATTGTGTGTCACTTACAGTTACACATGTACAAGTTTATATTGTATGATCATCTTTTTGACTGCATTCAAATTTGAATATTAATTATTTCTCTGTAATTCTTTCAATTATCCAGTGAGTTTGATATCAAACTGCGATCGTATGTGGATTTGACAGATGAGGGTCTTGATACCATTCTGCAAGACCTCATCGGACTCAACCACAACGTTGGAGCTGAGGGTGCCAGGGCTCGACTCAGTGCCCAAGGTCTGAGTGTCCAGAGGAGAAGGGTACGTGCTGCTATGGAGAGGGTCGATCCGGTCGGCGTTGCTCTTCGAGCACTTCATCCCCGGCTTGAGAGAAGTGTTTATGCCGTTGCCGGACCAAACTCTCTGTGGCATATTGACGGAAACCACAAGCTGATCAGGTAAATTTTAGGAATTTGTCTGAAATAGAATTTGATGGTACAGTTCCACAATAACATACTTTACATTCTTGGACACTTTAAAAGAAACACGAATTTGGCATCTGTACTTTCCTCACCTTTCAGCTTCGATGTGTCCGGTTCAAATCCCGCCTTGGGAACTATGTGAATTGGGTTTTCAGTCCCTATACCTACATGTATTCCCGCCTTGGGAACTATGTGAATTGGGTTTTCAGTCCCTATACCTACATGTATTCCCGCCTTGGGAACTATGTGAATTGGGTTTTCAGTCCCTATACCTACATGTATTCCCGCCTTGGGAACTATGTGAATTGGGTTTTCAGTCCCTATACCTACATGTATTCCCGCCTTGGGAACTATGTGAATTGGGTTTTCAGTCCCTATACCTACATGTATTCCCGCCTTGGGAACTATGTGAATTGGGTTTTCAGTCCCTATACCTACATGTATTCCCGCCTTGGGAACTATGTGAATTGGGTTTTCAGTCCCTATACCTACATGTATTCCCGCCTTGGGAACTATGTGAATTGGGTTTTCAGTCCCTATACCTACATGTATTCCCGCCTTGGGAACTATGTGAATTGGGTTTTCAGTCCCTATACCTACATGTATTCCCGCCTTGGGAACTATGTGAATTGGGTTTTCAGTCCCTATACCTACATGTATTCCCGCCTTGGGAACTATGTGAATTGGGTTTTCAGTCCCTATACCTACATGTATTCCCGCCTTGGGAACTATGTGAATTGGGTTTTCAGTCCCTATACCTACATGTATTCCCGCCTTGGGAACTATGTGAATTGGGTTTTCAGTCCCTATACCTACATGTATTCCCGCCTTGGGAACTATGTGAATTGGGTTTTCAGTCCCTATACCTACATGTATTCCCGCCTTGGGAACTATGTGAATTGGGTTTTCAGTCCCTATACCTACATGTATTCCCGCCTTGGGAACTATGTGAATTGGGTTTTCAGTCCCTATACCTACATGTATTTCCGTCGGTTTTCCGCAGAATAAGTCTGTGGTGTGGGGTTTTCCTTCCACTTCTAAAATTGAAATTTTCTTCCTGGTTTTTAGTCCACACATCTGTGGGCCCTTAAGGAGAACACTGCTAATCCTGGATAAATACTGAAAAAGAAGTATGCAGTATTCAGTTTATAGCAAACGATGTCATTTCTATTAGTTATGAAATTCATCAAGGAACAGGCTGCATGAGTGTAGTCCATTCTCGCGGTTAGGAGATGGCCTGTATATAACCACCAGGCGAAATGAAGATGAACATACTATTAAGGCTGAGTTGTTCCATTAAAATGAACTCATGTGCAAAACAATCCATTGTATATAATTTTTCTTATTGAATTGAAGTTTGGTATCAGCGCGAATACACAAAATACATTAAGTACATGTACATGTATTTGTGTTTGTTTTTTGTTTTGTTTCAGATATCGCATTGTTATTCATGGTGGCATTGATGGTGGCACAAGACTTTTAGTATTCCTCAAGGCCTCTGCAAATAACCTTGCTGGAACTGTCCTTGAGCATTTCACAAGAGCTGTATCAGAATATGGTGAGTTTTCTTTTAAGTTTTAACCCCCCCCCCCCCCCCCCCCTTTAAAAAAACCAAAACACACACACACACACTGACGTGTGTAAATACCGGCAATCGTGGACCCTCCTTTGTTCAACTTTGTGATAGCAACCGTGGACCGCAATGCTTTCCTTTGTGATAGCAACCGTGGACCTATTGTCCCTTTTGTTATAGGTCCCGGTTTGAATGTGGATACCCACACACACACACCCACCCTTACAGATCCGGTTTGTGGGGTACTGCTATTGTTGTTCTATTATTCCCTTTTCTGAAGAATTCCCTTGTGGGGTCCAATTGTTCCTATTGAAATGACCTTGTGGGGTCCATTGTTCCATTGTTGTCAGGACCCCACAAGTGCCAATCCGTGTGAACACACATGTTTGTAAATCCCGCTTACCGAGGACTTCTCTTTGTTCTCCCATTGTTTGGACATAGTTGTTTTTTAGCGACGTCCCCATTGGGTTTGTACACGAAAACGAAGCGAGGACGTCCTCGCTCTGTCAAACACCAGGATCCCATTTGTTAAAGTCCTTGGTTTGAATGGATAGACATGCTCCAACCCACCCACACGATTGTTACATACATTGTGTGGATAGTTTCAGCTAGGTGCAGTAAGGACAGTGTGTAGTTTCCGGCAAGTTGGTCTTTCAAACCTAACCAAGTGTGATAAAACAACAGAAATATGGACATTAAAGAACAACATTTTGTAGATTTCCAAACCTATGCAGGTTTGCAAATTGTTATTATGTTTCTATTAAAACAGGCTAAAAATTAAGTTTCCAATAAATTAAACCTATACATGCAGGTTTGGAACTTGTTAACACTACGGTTTCTGAACCTATAGACATACACTTGGGCCATATACATGACTTATATACAATGTAGGTTTGGAAGTTCTTTAAAACTTGTTTACTACGATTTCTGAACCTGTATAGGTTTGGAACTACAGTTGTAACGAGGGGGTAAGGATTAGGGATACAGTTAGGGGTAGGGAAAGGGTTAGGTTTAAGGTTCAAACTCACTAAAAGTACAGGGTTTAAAAACTGTGTAGTTTTAGCAAGTTTTAATTGAAATCTTTATAATTTTCCAGGTTTAGAGCAGGAACCCAGGGGGTTAACCTGTCTGGAAAATTAACAAAATGTCATGTATATAGCCAAAGTGCCTGTCCAAAGGAAATGAAAGTCTGCCGGGCACATTTTTGTGTGTGCATGTGGCCAGGAGAACCATGAGAGAGACACCCCAAAATTGACTTTCTTAGTGTGGTGTGCCCACCAGACATACTGAATGCAATCTCTCCTCCCCCCCCCCCCCCCCCCCCAACCTCCCCCACCACCCCCAAACAAGATGAGATCCGAAGAAACCTAGTGGAAAATGTTCAGCATAAGTCTGTGTATCATGAATGGCCACTGCCAGACGTTGGTACACCTATGACTGTCAGACAACCCCTTTCCCAACCCAACCCTAAATAAGGTGCTTAATTGTCTTCCCAGTGTGTAATCATGAAAGTCAATGAAATTGCTGTGTGAAGTGGAGGTTTGTGCTCTTCGTGGATGTTAGCAATGTTAGTCACATTGCTGTTTTCCATCCCACAGTCCATGATGATATTGGCCACGGACTGTAGTTCTCGGCTTTGCTGCCCAAGAGAAACAATCGATATCACTAATAAGACATCTTTGTCGGATTCCCTTGTCATGTTTTTTTATTTTATTTACAACGTTACAAGTAATCACCATATTGGCCTCTCCTATATGCACCATGGAGGTGTGCTGGGCTAGTTAGTGTTTCGATGGTGCTTCCGCCACCATAACATGCAAACAAGGTTTTGTTTCTTATCTGATACTTTTGCATGTGGGGAAAAGATCATTAGTTGAATATCGTTGGTGGGAAGACTTTGTTTCACCCTGTATTGATTTGTAGTTTTTAAAGAAATAAAAGTTGAAGAAATTTATTCATTTTTTTAATTTGAAGGCATGCCATCACGTGTGAGAATGGATCAGGGAGTGGAAAATGGGGACGTTTCCCTTATCATGGAGTTGATGCGTGGATTTGGAAGAGGCAGTGCCATCCGTGGAAGAAGCTGTCATAACCAACGTATAGAGAGAGCATGGGTTGATGTCTGGAACGGGGTAACCAATGTTTACCACACACTCTTTGCCTTCCTTGAATCAAGGCAGCTTCTTGGTTAGTATATTTTCAAACATAAGTGTTTTTTTTTTTGTATCTACATGTTTGGCTAGCTAGTCTTAGATGGAAGTAACCACACCTAAAGTGGCATTGTTTTACTTCGAAACTGAGCATTAGAGAGGTCGAGATTTTGTAACCTGTGTTGCATAAGTATACGTGTATATAGGGGATTTCGCGCATTACGTAACAATTTGTATATGCTGCTCAGACTTATTGCATACCTTATACTTTTTCATGTTGGCCTGCATCTGCAACAGGGCTCGGAAAAAAGGTAAAAGGCTGGGGAGACTCACAAGTTTTTTTAAATGAGCATTTTGGAGATGGCCAGCATACAAAATAAAAGCAGTCCCTTAAAATTAGAACAGTTGGGGAAAAAGGGCTCGTCTACCCTTTAAAAGTGTAGACTGGTATGCATGTGGATGGTGTTGCACCCTCTGACACTGTTACATAACTCATTTTAGGCAAGGTTCATGTAGGTTGGAGGGTGTATGTCTCATTTGTGCTGAAACAATGTATATTTGTTAGACGAAAAGCTGACTTTTTCATCAGAATGTTTCTTAGTGGGGAATTAGGACTTTACATTAAGTATATTGTTGGCCTATCTTATATGCTTTCAGGATGGGTATATAGGAATCCAAAATTGACAAAAATAGCACCGATCTGTGCACAAAGCAAGGCCATCCTCGCTTTCAAGCACAGTGCTATTCAACAAATGATCCATGCATGAATAAACCACGCCCTTAAATTTGCATCACCAAAGTAAGTTGTTTATTTGGCAAGGCCACCCTTGCTTTCAAACCCGGAAGTGCGCAGAACGACTAATGTGAAATTCCTTTATGGTTACCTGAAAAAAATGTAGGCTTGCAAGAAGGTCATGATTTATGACGCCCCTTTCCTTGGCTCCATCCACTTGTCTGGGTATCTATTTGGGCACCAAAATATTTTTTTAATTTTGTGAAAAACGCTCCCCCGCCCCTCCAAAAAAAAAAAAAAAAAAAAAAAAACACCAACAACAATAAATAAATATAAATATAAATAATTGTTTTGTTTAACTGCTCTACGGTTCTACGTGTAGGTGTATTTCAAATCATTCAGCATCATCACCCCATAAAAAGCTATTCATACAGCGCACAAAGACTGTTAGAACAAGGACTAACCATGGACCCTACAACATGTGCAATGACGTTTTTGTCCTCTGTCAAACTTGATGTTATATGTAGGTCACAATTTAAAGAGTTATGGCTGAAGAACGTACAAACTAAAGAACGTACTGGCATAACAACTAAAGACATGGCTATTTAAAATGTTCATGCAATTTTCTGACACAAGAGGGCGCTGCTCTGCGTGCATAAACTGAGGGAGAGCGGCAGCAAAACTGTATCCTCATAGTGAAAACAAAACTCACAATAACTGACCAGGAATGTACTTTTTACCAGCTAAACGTTTACTGACTTATTATTTAAGACTCGGTTAACAAGAAAACAACGCAATTAGGAGATCGGAGTGCAGAAAAATCCCAATGTTAATCAAGTTACATTTCTACACAAATCAACCATTATGCAAGTATGCTGCCTCAGTTGACGCCACTGATCCTCATTCGCATAAAAGACAAAATGTGCCCAAAATGTACTGAAACACCTCAGGTTTTGCAATAAAAGTGGGGAGAGTGATAGCAAGATGCAAATACATGTTATTGACACATCATTTCAACTGTATTGTTTTTGCAGATCCAAGCAGTGAAGTTGACTTATGGCTGTTGCACTTAAATTTCATGCCCCGCATCAATGCTGACCTAGAAGTATTCCGTGGACAGTGGAACAGCCATGGATTAAGCACTGAACACAGGCAGTCCCCACAGCAGCTGTTTGTACTTGGTATGCTGAGAAACCGCGACAGTCAGTTAACCGCAGTGCGTGATGTGTTTGTTTCAGATGGAGTTCCTGGCCAACCTGATGATTCTACGTTTCCAGAAAACATAGATCATCTCCTTGGCAGGACAAGGGTTGATGTCCCTAGCATACAGTGTCCATTGTCACTAGAACAGCAGCAGGTTATAAGGGACACCATCAACCCTCTTCAACCTGTCAATGATCATGGTTTGTCCATGTATGTAAATGCTCGTCGTAGTATACCCATACTTTAAAGGCCGAATGTATGTATTTTGATGACTGTGTTTTCTAGAAACATACAATCATGGGGTTTGCCAGAAACTCCATCTGAAACAAACATATCACAAACGCAAAATATCTATTGTGAACTGTACCTTCAATATTTAATTCTATATAGTGAGGTAGCTCGGGGAAAAATATCGTTACACGGTGGACAAAATAATTTTCCCCACACTTTTCACACAACATCACTTGGGTGTGTAGAAGAGATGTCTTCACCATTAATTACTGTCTAATTAAGGATATTTTTGTGATCAAAATAGCATTTTATGAAAGAGTTAAGTATATAACCATAGTTCAAGCCTATTTAAACAATATTTCAATCCGCTGCTGAGAAACATCTCGGGAGATATGTTCACAGCAGTTGCAAATGATTGATTGTGTTAAAGTATTAGGTGTTCAAATAAGTCATCATCTGAAATGGAATAATCATGTATCAGAACTGGTTCATAAAGCTAATAGTCAACTGTACATGTTAACGATGTTAAAGAAATTTAATCTCTCAACAGCTGACCTTCTGACAATTTATAAGGGGTATGTGTGGTCCCTGTTAGAGTATGCTGTTCCAGTATGGAATGCTGGTTTGACTGCTAAACAAGTTAATGATTTAGAACGAGTACAGAAGCGTGCACTTAGAATTATTCTTGGGGCTGCATACTCAACGTATCAAGAAGCCCCGGTGATTACAAATAATATACTCGCCCTTCAACAACATAGAAGAGACATTTGCATGAAGTTTGCTACTCAACTAGGGAAATCTAGCAGGTTCAATGATTGGCTGCCTAAACAGCGAAGGGATCAACTTCAATATAACTTAAGAGACATTCATAAAATCTCTAGAATAAGGTACAAGACCAACAGATACAAGAACAGTGCAATTCCCCGCACCTAATTGGCCTCATAAACGATAGTTAATTCATTTTGACATGTAAATACTTAGGGTTTCCAGCATTTGCTTGATTTTTTTTTTTACTGCTAAATATTTGGCTGCAATGGCTTTTTGTAGGGTTCTCCACCTGTATTTTAATGTTTATATTTGTTCTTGCCTGTTGTTGAAATTAGTCAAGTTTTGGTTATTAATCATTCCTTTTTTTGCTTTAAAGGGTTTAGGTACTTTTTGAAGGCCCTTTAATATATTTAATGTGTTTTGCTTTTCTAATTTTTTTGTAAAATTGGTGCTATGTTCATTTTTTTAATTTCTTGCCTTTATGTAGGGTTCTCCTGTATTTTAATGTTTTTAGTTGTTCCTGTGTGTTGTAGCGGTTGGTTAATCATTTCCTTTTTATTGTTCATTGCTTAATGTTTATTGCTTTTAAATATTGTATTGTATATATGGACGCAATTTAGCCTTTGGCTACAAGTTCAATTTTAATAAACCAATTAAACAATGTAGCATGTACTTTGTTATGATGGCATAAAGTCATCATAGATTACCTGTAACTTTCTATATTATTGCATAAAATCTTGGTCACATACAACGGTGATTATATTTGAATGTGGTTTGTTATTTAGTTGTTTGTTCAAATTCATTTGGGAGCTCTCATTGTGATAATTTTGTTCATGTGTGACAGTACTCTTGCATGTGCAAGTTGCGTGCAAATTTGGCACTGGAATGTACATTCTTTTAAAAATTGGCCATAATTATTGCGCACTAATTATTGCAATTTCCTTGCATTTCAATCAAAAGATTTTATAGAATGTGGTCGCCAACACACTTTAAGTGCTATGCTGTGGTTATGAGCGAAGTTGTAAAAGAATGATGACATTATTTTATGTAATTTTTCAATTTAAACAGTGTGTTTGAAATAAAGTTTAACCGTAGTAATACAAATAGTTTCATTTGAAATGCGTCTATGAATATTTTGGTTTACTCATTGGTAAATATTAACGAGTGCATGCTGAACCACAAAAGCTTACTGCTAAGGAGCATATGAGATGAGACTGATTTATATTATAGAACGTCGCGATTCCTTCGAAAGTATTGTCATTTAAGAGAAAGCGATCATTTCCCACCGAAAGTTTTTAATAATGGGAAAGGGAATTAATTGCAAGGGACGTTTCTCACGGTAATGAAAAACATGCAGTTTCAAATGTCCATTGGGGGTCCCTCTGCGTTGAAATAATCGATCCAGATTTTCACTGATGTATCAAAAACGCTACCGTTTAAAAAAATGTTCGTCTACAACCAAAATGTTTGACATAAAGGTAGGCGATTACTCCTGCCTTTAACAACACGTTGTGGTAAACTGTAAGCCTACATTTGTTTCTCATAAAGTTAAACCTTTAATTTTTTTTTTGGGGGGGGGTTGAAGTTGAGCCCTTGTGACAGAAACTGCATCGTGCTTACAATGTATGTTGCCAACAAAATTGTTAAAGTTTAAAGCAACTCTTTCCAAATAACACCAGACCTGGTTCCACCTCGACTTTTAAAAAAATAAAAACATCCAAAAAATTGCCTGCCACCCACCAATGTACTCCCCTAACGCCAACGGTAAGATTTCTCGTCGTGGGAGTACAACACAAACACACCTAGACGAACCCGACTACGCCAATTATAAAAACACAATTTGCTAACATTTATTTATATCCTACAAAACCAAAACCAAGAAGGACTAACTGTTGTGATGTAGAGCATATTAAT
The DNA here is from genome assembly GCA_037783415.1 of Leptasterias polaris. NCBI lineage: Eukaryota > Metazoa > Echinodermata > Asteroidea > Forcipulatida > Asteriidae > Leptasterias > Leptasterias polaris. The sequence continues at coordinate 4,764,887 of JAZGTN010000102.1, forward strand.
AATTGTGAGTCAACTAATGAAGCAAAGAACTTGTTTGTCAATTGAATTATTCATTCAGAAAATATTTTTTAAAAGTGTGTTGAATGGTCACAAATTCGCTAATTTTCCACGGATGGCTTGTTTTACGCACTGTTTTGGTTATGATAACACATTTGTTAGCGCTGCAAAGGAAGAGTGAGGGGAAATGACACTTAGGACACGGAGAGTCTTATGAATATTATGTTTTGAATGTCAGTTGTTTCCAGCCATAAAATAATTTTTAAGAGTTTCCATGTCCTAACCTAACCTACTAACTTCGCCGCCATAAAAACGGCTTCTTGTGGTCTCTCGACTGACAAACAGCTTAATTTGGGCCGAGGTTTCATTAAACTTGACATACCCAAATTGAGAACAAATATATTACAAACCCTGTAATAGTGACTGATGAGTATGAAGAAAAAAGGGAAAAAAATTCCTATATCGTCAGCCAAAAAACGTGCAGAAAGATCACTTCTAAACAATTAAGCTTGAGATCATCAAAACTACCCCGCCGTGAAAAAACGTCTTAGAATGTCATCACCTTTGACTCCCGAACATGGAAATATGTCTATGTGTAATGGAATAGATTTGCAACAATAGCCATAACAAATCGAACCCTACATTCAATTCTCACAAATAATAGTGCATGTGGTTGCACGTGTTAAATCATCAACTTAGTCCCACTCTGAAAACCTCCCAGAAATGACACACACAAATTTAGAAAAGAAATGTCAGTGTCATGTTCAAATAGCCGAACGGAAAATCTCACTTCATAACAATTCAAAACAAAAACGTTATAACTGTTGATGGCATAAAAAATGCCCCAACCCCGCCCAAACTGCTATGTACCAAATCAAACTAAAAGCCCACTTGCTCATCCACACCCTCTGCTTAATTCCAGCCACTCGTTTTTTCTTCGATTTCTGCGTACAAACAACCTTTAAAAACTTTTAATCTAAACCATATTATTCAAAATTGTTTTCTGCATATTGCGTTTTCGTTATGATTCATTGTAATTTGATGTTTGTATTATTGTTAATTTACATGTATGTTTGTTTTCTTTTCAACTTCTGCCAACAATAACTGTTTTGCTTTTTTAGATTTGCCTCCTTCCAATGTTTATACATGCCTTTAAATTGTATCAACCATTTATTGTGGGTGGAAATAAATTATCTTTGAAATGAAATGAAATGGTTACTGTGAACAACTGTATTTTCACCAAAATAACGTACAATAGACGAATAGAATCTTTAGAATCACACCGCCGCGAAACATCTCACAATTTCATATGACACACTAATAAAGAAATAGGCTTATGTGTAATAGAAAACGTTATATCAACAGGACCAGCCAAGCGAAAAACAAAAATTAAACAAATCATCACCTATTCATAAACAAATTCGAACTCAACAACTAATTGTCATAAAATATTGATTCAGATGTCAAAATAATCATCAACTACGTCCCACTGTGAACATTTCTCATAATTTCAACAGCACACCAACATCTAGAAAAAGATATGTCAATGATAACAGCAGAATGAATTTGTTTATATTATTTCATCATGCACAAACATAAAAACCCAAAGCAAAAACGCCTGAACATTCGCTGGTTTCTGTGAACAACTTTATTTTCATCAACAAAACTCATACAGGAGACTACTAACAAAATCTGTAGAATCACGATTGATGGCCAATGCGAAACTTCACTTGGTTCATATTGAGTATATTTATGCTTATTCTACTCGATCTTTATGCTGGCATTATGCCTTTCATATTATTTACATAGCGCCCTCTGATGACCACAATATTCAATGAAAACTGTGAACCAATGAGAAAGTATAGCATGAAAAAAAAAAGTTGCGGCGCACGTGGAGAGGTTGGGCGATTGTGTGTATACGACATGGGCTAGCTTGTACATGGTATGCAGTCTGTATCCAGTTAATGTTGGCCTACACACACATACACACGTATGTACTACACATGAAGCTAGCCAGCTTGCCAACGAGATTTGTTTGTAATTTTGTGCGAATATGTCCAATAATAACATACAGAACCGGTTCCGAAGTTTATTAAGTAGATTTAACACAACAGTTGATGCCATCAACGATCCCCAATCGTCGGGCCAAGATGATGGCGAACAAGACGACGAGAACATCGATCTCGTTACAGGGTAAGTACAAACAAACAATTACAAAATGTTCAGGCAGGGTACATGATCTATAAAGGTAATTTGAAGCGTACGTTTATTTCAATCCTGTAGTTGTATATATATACATGGAGGTAGACATTTCTACCCCCATGATAAAACTAACCAGTGAAAGTTTCGTTTAAAAAGATGTTAGCGTTTTTTAGATATCGGTGAAAATATGGATCGGTGCTGAAAGTGCTTGAGAAGGGCAAGGGCTCCTGGCCAGAAGCCCTTCCCATCAGATTCGATATTTTTGGGTGAAAATGATCCTTTTCTCCAAAACAACATTACTTCAAAGGGAATACTTCTTATAATGTTTGATAATTGATGATTTATGGTCATCAATTTGCGGAGTAATTTCTAAATATGAACCATGCCTTTTAATAATTGAAAGGGTTTAAAAAACATTGACGCGGTCGGCTTGTGTAGATCGCTTCTCAAAAGTGAGGAGTGGAGGGAGGAGAAGACATTTGACTGTTTAGGAAGACCCATCAAACTTCAAATAGGGCTGCATAGGTGAGGTGGTAGGGGAGAGCATGGGACAGTAATCCAGATGTCTCGAGTTCAAGTCCCTGTGTTCATTATTTGCGATAAAATAAATTTTAAATTATCAGTTTCCATTCTGATTATGTCTGTGTGTGAAACAAATAGTTGTATTCTTGACTGTGATCTCTGGAGTTGCTTTGGTTGTTTTACATGGCTCTTTAAGGTGGTAGCTTTATATAAAGCCCCTGCTCACTATTGAGAATCGCGCCATAAAAAAAAAATGTCAACAGATTTTACACATAACTTACACAGTATGAAGATAAATGATGGCAGTTTTGCCCGCTACAGTCTTGTAATAATAAGTAAAAAAAATCTTTTTTGTCTCAGAGATGAAAGTTCAGCCTATTGCTTGTATGTGTGTTGTGTGTTGTCATTTTAGCCTTCGAGAAAGACTCTGCTAGGGTCGAAACGTCAGGCCACTAACTAATTTTTTGCATTTATTGCCATCAGTATTGCTTCATATTTTGTATTTTGGTTTTTGTATATAACTTTGTAGTAGAGGATTTTATTGGGTTTGACACATCTATGATGACAGTTTTTTAAACTTTTGTCTTGACCTGGACAATTTTTTAAATGTATATATATGTACTTTTGTCCGAAGATTTAAAAAAATAAAAATATAAAAAAAATCAGTAAGAAAATTGTGCAGAAAACCTATTTCAACTTTTTCTTCAACATGAAAATGATCAATATTGATGCTGACACAGTTTTACAGGGGAATTTTATATATTCACTCTAAATATAATGGATTATTTGAATGGCAAAACAAAAAATATGCCTACTGTGCAATCCCTTTATTTATCTAGACAGGTTTGAAAAATCAGTTTTTAAACAAAATAAAAAAACATGTTATGTTTTTTTGGTAATGTACATGTATGACACATGACCCCACCAACAAAATCAAAAAGACAGTTCCCAGAAAGTTGTCATGCAACACTAGTACTACTTTATTTAAGGATTGACATCTTCCTAGGATGGTATAGTAGTATACATTGAGGGCTCATATTGTGGATCAGTTTTGTGCTAGAGGCATAGTTTCTACATGTAGTAGTTGGGTATCATTTTTGTCAGGATGGACAACTACATCTGATTGGATAACTTTTGTTTTGCATTGAATCTAATCTTAATTGACATGTATTTTTCTTACGTGCAATGTTGCCTTCAAGCTGCCAAAAACCTGGACGGAAGGTCCATTATGGGTCTATTTTACACATGGTTTGATACACGTTTAATATTATGACAATTCCATATAAACGCCTCTAGCATTGAAAACTGATGATGCAATTATTTCAGCTCACACACCTACCTACATGTATAGGAATGTTCCAGAGCCCGTATATATTCAACCATTATGTCAAACCTTGGATGGGATGTAGTTAGGTATTGCATGAAATAAATGGACTATTTGTTTTGTCTTTTTTTTAATATGTTACAAAGGAGACATGCAATTTCAATGAGAAATCAGTTCTATGAGAAATCAGTTCTATGTAAGGGAATTAAAGGTGTGATGAAGATGTTTTTAACTATTGTTTATAACCGTTGAGGGGCCTGTAACCGATAATTGCCCACCAGGCCCCTCAGAGGTTATAAACAGTAGTTAAAAACAGATCCAACACACCTTTATTCCCATTCAAAAATACCTTTCTTCATCAAAAAGTACAAAAATGAGTAATTTCTGGGCTTCTAAAGTCACAGTCTTCCTTACTTTTTTCAAGATGTTCACATCTTAGTTTTCCTGCGTGGGGGCTATAAAAACTTATGCTTATTTCACTATCAAAATTCCTGACCAAATGATTGGAGCTTAGGTCAATCAACTTTTCACACATTTGATACAAATTTTAAAAAGTTATATTTGGAACATGAAATGTTGCTATAATAAAAAGGTAGGTTTTGGTTGTGGAGGTTATTTTGGATTTTTGGTGTACAGGACCATCAGTAGAATCATAGAGCAAGGACAGTAGAATGAAAGCAGATGGAATATCAATTACTCTCCTCCCTAATGGTCATATCTGAGGGCTGACCACTTGCTTGTATACCCATGTTTCATCACTAGCTGGCCAGAGCCACCACACAGTGCATTCTTATATCATGTTGTTTATACTAGGGACATTAAGGTTTAAAATATTGGTCATTTAGGGGGGCCTGGGGGCTGTAAAAAAAAGGTTTGAATTCCTTGCTTATTATGGAGCATTACAGTTACAAAATGGAAAAGAATTTAATGGGCTAGGTTTTAGACACACTATTTAAAATTTGGTTTTCCCAGTGTACATACATATGTCATGCATACGTGTACATGTACAAGGGAATAAAAGTGTGATGAAGAGGTTTTAGGTATTATTTTATATCTGATGAGGTGTATGGTGGTCGATAATTGCAGGGGTAATTATCATCAACCACCAGGACCATCAGAGGTTATAAACAATTGTTAAAGAGCCTACAGTACGGTAGTGCCCAGTGCCGACAAAAATGGATTGGAGGCGAACATAACCTAAGAAATTACTTGAGTGTTCCTGCAAAGTGGGCCGTGTGTTGCTGAGCTGGGTTGGAAGACCATCAGCTCATCAGCTCGAGAAAGAAGTTAATTTAACCTTTAATCACGGTGTAGAGTATCCGTGCTTTAACGGAGGGGTTATGATACACTTTAAACCCGCTTCATCCCTGTTTCTAGAAATATTTCCTATTTTTTTCAAAAGTCATTTTGTTTTGACAAAATGTCTTTAGAACTGTTTATTGTACAGTAATATTCCGATAACATGTATCACTTCAAGGCCCATAAGGGTAATACAATTGTAGTACTTCCGATCACACTTTTTGTGATCAGCTTATTACTCAGTCAATGATGCGGATAACAGGAAGATCGTTTTGAATATCCACTCCTCAAATTTTAAGATTAAGATAACGACAGCAATGGAAGTGTTGCACATTTCGACTGACGGGTACAATGTACCTGTACATTTATGATACCAACAAAGGAGGTGTCCGTATTTCCTATTGAAATGGTTCTTTTTTAACGATGTCGTTTCAAAATTATGTGACAGGTGAAAAATGTATGGTCTTGTTTTCTCTGCTTAGGTTGCTTAATTCTCTATTACTTAACAAATAGGTATATTTACTCTATCATATTTACTTTTCTTTTTCATCCATGCCATTACATTTCAAATTACAGTTATTGGATCTGTGGGAAAGTTCTACAGCCAATCTGATCTTATGCACCCCAGAGACTCTCAGGGTCATTGTTTATTGGAAGTTGAGAAACCATCAGTAGCACTAGGCTAATTTACATATTCCTTTGTATTTATATAGTTGTTTCATGTTTATTCATTAGTTAGTCATATAGCCCAGGAATGCAGTACTTGATTCCTGTGGGTCTTTTTCATATTCTTAAGGCACTGAGTTAGTTGCAAGACTTCACTCTGTATAAGGAGCAAAAGTTTAAGATATAGTTTTGTACAGCGCTGGCTGCGCGCGGTTTCCACTGTGGAAAAATGGAAATTAAACATTACATCTTCATCATAATGCTGTTTCCTGACTTTATTTTTGGCCCTGTTACAATTACATTTTTTATTAACGGTGGTAAACATATAAAAAACACACACATGTACAAAAAACCACATAATATGTAATCAGTCATCCATGATGACCTGATGTTGGATTGGAAGGATCCAAAGTATCACCCCAAGTATCACCCCTCCTCCAATAAGAACCATTGGATTAATTGGCTGTTGGATTAACGAGTCATCAGAGTATAGAGCTGTCAGATTAATGGGCCTTTGGATAAAAGGGCTGCCACAGATTTACAGGCTGTCAGAACAATGGGAAATCAGAACAATGGGAAATCGAATTAATGGGCCCATATAATAAAAACCCTAATAATAATTGTTGGCCAAATGGTCTGTTGGAATATTTAGTGGACCAGTGCAAACAGAGTACGCAGTGCCCACACATATGCCAAGAATGGTATTTTTTGTTGGGGGGGGGGGGGGACCAATCATGTTTTATCCAATGAAGAGCACTTATCAAGAAACTACATGTAGCACATTTCAGTTGTTAACCAGCCGAATCATTATGAAAGAAAATTATTTACTCTGCTGTTTACTATTAGAGATATTCTCAAGTAGAATCTTAACGAGTTATTTTTAACTACCAAGTACAAAGTACAATAGTAAAGTTATCAGTTATTTTATTTATCCTAGATTGCAGCACTTCTCCCAACAGCAATTTGATGCAAGTAGGGTCGTCAATAGCCGCACCATTTCATTACATATGATCCTGCTTCCGGAGACATGTCAGACGTTGAAGAGACAAATGCAGAACAAGTACAGAGGTATTTGATACTTTTATAACTCTAATAATTCTAATTATTTATAAGTTGTTGATAACCATTTATAACTCTAATATACTTTTATAACTCTAACAATTCTAATTATTTATAAGTTGTTGATAACCAACTTAGGGAGGTGCATACTGATCCATTATATAAAATGGTGTAATCAGGAAGTTTAACACAGTTCCTTTTTCACAGATTTATGAATTTTCAATTGAACAAAGGCACATTCACCTAGGTGCGTACTTCCTGTATGAGGTATTTGTTGGTTCTGAATTTTTTCTTACTTTTTTCGCCAATTTTTATTACATTGAAAAAGATTGTCCAATAAGCAGAAATAATTCCTGACTTCATATTTTTCCTCTAGGTTCAACCGTTTTCTTTCATCAGAAAACAATTCGCTTGCTGCCATCAACCCCAATTAATGAAGTCAAACAGAGAGTTGTCACAGAATTTCCTCATCTGAGAAATTCCTCTCTGTTTGGCTTCTTTAAACTGGATAGCCAAAACAGGTTCCATAGCGTGATGCCGGTACCAACTACGGCAAAACAACTCCAGAAATGGAACATCATCCATAGTACTGCGGATCGAGCTTCACGTGGAAACCGATCCAAAATATGGATCATGCCATCGGTAAGTGAACTGTCGCACATCATCAATTGAAACAATTTAATTAAAACATCAATTTGGACAGACTCCAAGGTTCCATCACGCAAGTGTATGGAACCAATCTGAATAGTCGAGAATAAAAGCATGATGAAGATGTTTCAAATAGTTATTGTTTATAACCGATTAAGGTCTGGTAGCTGATAATTGCCCAAGCCAAAGGCAAGGTTACATGTATAAATAATTCTAAAAAACAATATTTAGAAACTTTAATTCACATGTATTTCCTTTCTTTACAAAAGCCTACAAATTATACATATTATCTTAGAGCTTCAGAAGTCACAAGTTATATCATTTGCACAATTTTTACAAAGTAAACGGCAAGGTTACAAACACTTGTTTATTTAAGCAGTTGTTAGAAAGCGATTTCGCCCAGTTTTATTCACATGAAATTATTTTTTACAAAAAACGCTGCTGATCATGTGATCTTTTTGAGCAATCGAAATAGATTCAGTTTAATTCAATTCAAAATACTAATTCCTTAACAAATGCGATCACATTAAGATTGCTGCAGCTTGTTCTGAGTAATTACAAGTCAAACAGCAATTTAAAAAATTAAGTTTAAACAATTACAAACGATTCAAATTCAAATCGGCCACTCGTCATCAACATGCTCGGTTGCCGAGTTAAGGCATTAGAATGCAGGAGGTCTTGGGTTCGAATCCCACCGAGTCAATGTGGATTACATTTGTTCACAGAAACTCAAAGTATACAGGGCTAACACACGTCTAGTACGGGTAAAGCAACCCATACCATTTCCTCAGCCCCAAAATAACATCATTTGCATTATTCGCGGTAACCCGCCGCTATACAGGGATTTGAATCGGCCACTCGTCATCGACATGCTCGGTGGCCGAGTTGGTTAAGGCATCTGCACTAGAACGCAGGAGGTTGTGTGTTCGAATCCCACACGAGTGCGGGCAAAACAACCCATAATAATTGCAAATGACACTTTTTTTTCCAGAATTAAATTTGATGTAAAACTTTTATAAAAATATTCTTTACACGTTTAATGCAATGATCAATACAATTATCAATACACTGTTCTGGCCTGTCAGAACAGAACGAGCTGACCAATAGAAAAAAAAATGCTGTCTTTCTGCCATGAGGTACAGGTCCGTCAAACCGGTCACATTTCACAGAACAAATTGTGCACAAACCTATGGGCTTTTAAGGCCTTTTCCTTGTTTTGGTTTGCAAATATTATTTTTTCTCGACAATGATTTTCATCAACTGATTAAGATAATGTATATTATGTATTCAATAGACACTAGGTATACCGACTGCACTATCATGATATTTTTTCTGCTCCAATTTCCTGCAGCCTAAAACAAAATCATAAAATTAGGGCAGTGTGTGTGCAGTTGGATCATAACATTTCTACTGTTTTTCTATTTCAGCATAATCTGGATGAGCCGTCTACCCCTCCAGCAGCCGGACGTCCTTTGATCCCTTTTGTAGGTGGACTTATCCCAGTGGTCCCTGCAGCAGCTGGACGTCAACCCACTCCAGTGGTGGTCCCTGCTGCAGCTGGACGTCCACCCGCCCAAGTGGTGGGCCCTGCTGCAGCTCGACGTCCGCCCACTCCAGTGGTGGTCCCTGCTGCAGCTGGACGTCCGTTCACCCCAGTAGTGGGCTCTGCTGCAACTGGACGTCCGACAACCCCAGTGATGGGCCCTGCTGCAGCTGGACGTTCGGCATCCACCACATCGGTGTTCCCTGCTGTGGCTGGACTTCATTCCTCCTACCTTGAGGTACGTAACATTTGTTCTTGGGTTTAATTTGCTCTAGTTTTACTAACCTAACAACTTCTCAGGTTACATATACATGTACACGTAACTGTTAGCCAAAAGTCTAAAGGCGCTTAACAAGAATAACAGTGAAAAGAAGGGTGCAAAAACAACAAAATTGGTGAAAGAAAGTTACACAATCAACCTTAGCTTTTTTTTAAATTACACAAAAACAGCACAATTTAAAGAGTTGACTTCGAAATAGGTTTTTTGTCATGCTGTGACACATTTTAACCCTCCCCCTTTTTGGCAGCTTGAAGGCATCATCTCAAGTAATTTTGTTATTTTTGTTAAAGGTAATGTAGGGTACATGTTGGGTAATTACTCCACAAATTAATTGTAATAAAAAACTTAGTTACAAGTAAGACGTCCTAGAGAGATGTTGATAGTATCAAACATTATGAACAAAGATTCCCATTAAAGTAATGTGTTTTTTAGAGAAACAAACAATTGTTCACATAACAAAATTGAAAGACATGCAATTTTAGCATTTTGCGTGGCAATAAAGCTGCTCCAGAAAACCTACTTTTAAGCCAAAACACTTGTATTTAGGTTTCAAATATTTTGGTTTATGCAAATTAATATTGATTCACACAAAACAAAAATCCAATCAAATTTGGTATGCCCGTTCTGAAAAGAAAATACCCAAACTGCTAGAGATGTTGCCTTCAAGCCGCCCAAAAGGTGGAGACAAGCTCAACCGTTGGCCTATTTTGCACATTTAATTTATGGCGTGGCCGTTTTGTAAACATTTCAATAGCGTTTCCGTAGAAATGCATGCAACAACATGTAGAACAAAACCGATACCGCAATTTGAGACCACAGAGTGACTAGGAATGTTCTAGAGAGTGTATTCAACCATCCTATGATGTCAAACCTTAGATGTAATAGGTGTTTCATGACACCATTTTCCAGGTCAGTGTTCCTGACTTTCTTTATAACCTAAAGCTTTCTGTGGATGATGAGTAGACTGCATTATCTCATAATTTCTATTTCATATTTTAGGATTCAGCACTTTATGACGAATGCGAGAGACACTCCATGAATGAACGGAGGCTGGTCACTGGAGTCTACTCCTATGTTACGGACAATAAGCCAGCGTAAGTCATGAGAAAAATAGAGTAACAAGGACGAATACTTCGAGTCTGAGTCTACAACGAGTTCATGGCTTGAAACAAAATTGTGCAAATGTGTCATTCTTTAAAAAACGTTTTTCTCCATCGCAGTGTTGTCACTTAGAAGTACAGCTTTTGTTGTTGTTTTTTCCAGTGGAGAATCAATTGCTGCTATTCTGGAGCGTTTTAAGGTACAGTTTGATGAGGAAAACAAACAGTACATCACAGTTGACCGTGACCGGGTGATGGAGAAGATGATGGCTGTAATAATGAATGACACCTTCACATCAAGCACTCTCCTTGGAGTTGATTTTCAAGGAGAGGATGGAGTTGATGCCGGTGCAGTCCGGGCATCCATGTTCGAGAAGGTCAGATCGGGCCTTGGTCATTTGCCCATGTTCAAGGTACAGCCTGATGGCCTCCATTTGCAGCTGCATTATGAATGTGAGTATTTTATGTTTCATAAAACATACATTATATTTTAGAGATGCATGGTCCGTGCTCAAGCCCGTTTTACCTTTAAAATAAATCCGATTTTGTAGGATGACCAAAGTTACGAACTTTCAAATTTAATTAAATATTAAATGCACTGTCATGATTTCCACTTCACTCTCGCATTTGCGGGTGTGAACCTGCAAGGGAGTGTCGGATTAATAATAATTAATCAGCCAAATTAAGAAAATATTTCCTGTCAGGCCAAATGGGCTGTCGGAATTAAGAACTACATGTATGAACAAATGGACCGGCCTATTAAAAAATAAACAATTGTCAAACAACAGATGGGCTTTCTTCTGCATATAGGGTGCACCCCACTAGATGCGGTAATCCCATTTTCCCAAACAATTCTTGTTTTCTACTTTTGCCATTTTATTGAAGTATAATTCATCCACATTGTAACATTTGAAAGATATGGAAGTCTCATTCTTTTTTATATTACCCATAGTCAAATCAAAAGTTAACCACTAATGTTTCTCAACAATGCCATGTTTTTATAATTTCTTTTAGCACTTGAATCACACCAGTACGAAGTGGTTGGCAGGATACTCGGCTACCTCTTGGCAGAGGGAAGCATTCTGCCAAATGTACTTGCCCCAGTGCTGTTTGCCTCACTTGCTTACAGTGCAAGTGAAGTCACGCCAAGATTTTGTGATGTACTGGACCATAGCCAGAAAATGTTGCTGTTTCAGGTGAATATTATTATATTGTTGTATGGCGAAGTGCACTTGAATTGACGTCAATTTAAAGTGAAACACCAAAGCCCCCAAATCATTTCTTTAATTGCTATCCTAAACTGGATGTCCTCTTCATGTCTGCAACTGGGACATATAAGACTTTAAACATTCCAAATGTATGTATAGTCAATAATTTAACAAAACTTGATGTAAAATTTTGATAAACCACATTTATATTTTAATTTTCATTCGATGCAAACAAGAAATTGTTTCTTGCATCGATCAATGGAATGAATTCCCGGCTGCAGAAAAGTCAGTTAATGGGTAATGGCTTCTGACTGGCACGCCAACACTAGAAAAGACAGTTGACTATTTGGGAGGACGCAATCACAGGGCTGGATAGCTCATTTGGAAGAGCGCTGGCACATTAATCCAGATGTCTGAGATTCAAGTCCTGGTTCAGTCAAAAAAAATTTGCGTAAATTAAATTCAGATAAATTTATTTCAGATACACCAGGCCCAGACGTCACAAGGATTAATGGAAGTTACAGGAGACGCCGGATTAATTATAGAAATGGCTGGATGTAGCCAATATGCTCTAAATAAGACGGTTTTATCAAAACACCTGACAAAATTCTTTGTTATTGACACAAAGTATCGCGCCATTGAGCAGTGAGTAATTAATAACAATAATAATATTCGGTTTTTATATAGCACTTTATACACCATGATCACTGGGCCATTTCATTCCTTAAACCATCTCAGCTCCCTGAGGAGTATACAGCCTGTGCTGCCAAATATGTAGCGCACTAAGCTAAATCAATCACAAGAACCATCTCTGCCCTCACAGGTACCCATTTACCCCTGGGTGGAGAGAAGCAATTATAGTAAAGTGTCTTGCTCAGGGACACAGATGTCACAACCGGGATTCGAACCCACACTCTGCTGAACAGAAACACCAGAGCTTGAGTTCGGTGCTCTTATCCGCTCGGCCACGACATTTTTGTTCTCTTTCTTTTGCTCATTCAGTCACTCAATCCCACAAGAAACCAAAGCAGTCATGGCACACATTTATACACAAGTGCTCCAAATCACAGCATTTAATGATTTTGCAATTCCAAAGCATGTTCTCCTGTCAAGATAAGGTACATGTATAGGTTGGTTTGGGTCAGAGATGCTTTAGGTCCAAGATGGTTTGGGTCTGAGATGGTCCTGGTTTAAGATGGTTTGCGTCTTAGTAAAATGGTCTGGGTCCTAGATAGTTTGAGTCTGAGACTGTTTTGGGTCCGAGGTAGTTTCAGTTTCAGATGATCTAGGTCCGAGGTACTTTAGGTCTGAGATGGTCTGGGTACAAGCTGACATACTTGGTTATATTTGCATCTCCGGCCAGCTCGCTACATTTCATTGATATTTATTAAACATAAATTTTTCAATAACCATTCTTTGTACTTTCCACATGACTTTTCGTTTCCTCAGGATGAAGAAGGGGCTGCAGTGGGCAGGTGTTCTAGGGGACATCACGGCCAACCCGAAGAGGTTGGCCGATGTCCTGGTCTACTGCCCAACAACCCTTGATGCCTCCTGCCTGCTGGCACTGATGAAGGTGACCTACTCAACAGACAGTAGCAGGAGGCAGAAGGAAGAGAAAGTGTTCAAAGTTTTTGAAATGTTTCTTCATGATTCTATGGGTAATTTCCTAATTTTTCAATTTCAGGTTATCTTTATAATTTAGATTTTGCTTTATTCAATTTGACTGGCTTTTTAGTGTGATATAAATCAGTGAGAAAATAATTTGTGAGACACGATTCAATAGGTAATTTCACATTGATTATAATCAGTAAGCAATTTCAGCTCAGTTATTTGAATAACATGTCTTGCACAGACAGAAAGAATATCGCGTACATCGTCACCGATCTCGAGAAGTGAAAAAGAGTTCAAGTTCAGAAAAATGTCCATTCCGAGATAGTTGTTTTTGGAAGTTAGTCTATCCCCGTGTGTGTTTCCTGCATTCTCGAGTTGTGACAAGCATTGCATTGTTTACAAGTTTTTAGATCATTTAAACAATTACTTGCCAAAAACATAAACTTCTATCTCGTAAACACATAGACTTGTGGACAAGTCGTTAAATGTCTGTCGCGGTGATAGCGGAACGGCTTTCTCGCAATATCCCGCGAGAGGGCTGCTCTGTGCGAGATTACTGCTCTCAAGACTGGTCACATTTACCGACTTGTGAAACCCGCTGGCGGTTTGTGCACGGCCTATGGGCACTTCAGCCGATTTTGTACGGACGCATCTGATTGGTCAATTTCGTTATATCTATGAATATTAAAACTGCAGATGAATATTAAACATCAAATCCTGTACTGGATGGAGTTTTATGTTGCTTTGATCATGCACGATCAAAACCAAACACTGAGTGGTGAGAGTGATTGTGTTCATGAGTATTTTGACAAAAGAAAATACGTATTCAAATTATGGGTACAACTTGTAAATAATTACAAAAAATCGAACGTAACATTTTATTTCAGAGAGTCCCTGCACCGCTCATGGACAAGAAGTCCCTCGGCATTATATCCAGACTTATGGATCCTACCGAGTATCCAAATAGAAGTAGAAGTAGAAGTAGAAGTAGAAGTCTGAGCGTGTTTGACAGTGCACAGCGTGTGGGGACGTACGTAAAACCATGGTAAAACACACAGGCAAATCGTGTAGCTGCCATGGCGCGCAGAGTTTCTCTCGGCGGGGCTCCGCCAAGAGATAGCTGAACATGGAAGCTCATGAACATGTGGGAGGGGTAGGGAGCCAGACCACCAACTACCTTGTCATTGCGGGTTTGTTAGTCGGTAAACCTCGCTGATCGAATCCGCTGTTTTAAAATCGTTACGTTTCAATGTTCGGTGTACGTTCCTTCCCCCGATTTAGAAATTATATAAGATTTATGTCAATAAATAGGAAAACCACTCTTATATTGACGGTGAAACAATTTGTGAGACGAAAACGAGCCCCCCCCCCAAAAAAAAAAAAACCACACACAAAAAACCAGAGCCCCTGAAGGAACAGGTGAAAAATAAATTACAAATTAAAATGTGAAACAAAATTATCACTCTGAATTTCTTTTTCCATCTCTCGACACACAAAATATAATTTTGTCACATAAAATTAAATTTGTTTAAATTTGTAAACAAAGTTGTGTTTTTTTAGGTAGCAAAATAGATTTTTCCTAGAAAATACGTTTTTGTTCCCTCGAACACACCTTCTTTCCCCCGAAATACGATTTTGTTACCGAGAAATACGCGTTTGTTCCCTGACAGATACGCGTTCGCACAAAATATAATTTTGTTCGCTCTAAATATGCTTTCGTTCAATAAAAATGAGTTTTTCCACCGAAAGGAGAATTCTTTCCCTGAAAACAAGCTTTCGATTCATCAAAATACGACTTTGAATTAGTTGCCCGAAACATACTTTCATTCAATAAAAATATTATTTTTTTTCCACCGAAAGGAGATTTCTTTCCCTAAAAACAAGCTTTTGTTTCATCAAAATACGACTTTGAATTAGTTGCCCGAAATATACTTTCATTCCCTAAATATACGCTCCCGTTCCTTCGCAATGAGATTTTGTTCCCCAAAATTCCTCTTTCGTTCCCTGAAGTCCAATCACACAATTTTTTTAAATTCCTATGAGAGGGGACGAGTTTGTATGTCAGGGGGCGACTTTGTAGTTGGTGAGTTTGTAGATGTCTTTTTGGAAATTGGCGACTTTGCTAGGGGGGCGAGTTGACTGGTTTCCGTGTCCGTTACACACTTAATACACACAATCACTGTAGAACACATCGGGTTAAATGACTGGAGCGTATCAGTAACTAATCGCAGTAGGCATTATTTATTTTTATGAGGCAAAACACACATCTTAAACAATTATATAATAATGCATTTTAAGATAAGTTTACACACAGAAAACACACTCACAGATGTCTCATTGTGCAAGCATTTATCGCATTTACAGTAACTAAAATTAGTACTACCCTCAATGATCGTCTCTACAGCAACCGTAACGTATACTGCGTCCGTACCTGAATAAATGAATACGTACAGTATTCGGGTTTCACAAGTCGTTAATGACGAAGAGTCGGCAGCCAGCAACTTCGCACGAGAGCAGTGATCTCGCGAGAGCATTCTTTATTACGCAACAGCACCACACGAGACTCGACTCACCACGACCATCATTAACGACTTGTCAACAAGTCTAGTAAACACAGGAAACACAAAGCGATTGTAATGAAGCATTTACAACGAGTATTATTCATTCATAAAATCAATACTGCTTAAATTGCATATAATGTAGATATTACAATTATGTGAAACATATTTTCATTGCGTTTTCAGAAACTGAACAGCTGGAGAATTTCTTACAATTCTTGACGGGAAGGCGAACACTCCCACCCCTTGGATTCAGAGCACCACCATCAATCCAGTTTCGCCACCCCGAGGATGTTTCCCCCAATGACCCCACAAGGGACTATCCAACTGTTTCTGCATGCTTCAATGTTTTAAAACTACCGACTGGCCACAAGACATCATTACAGCTGCTACAAGTCCTGACAAGTACAATCGCAACTTGTCATGACTTGTTTACAGATGCATGATGTGTAAACGAATTGAAAATTAGTTCTTTTTATCACTGTTGAATTTCAATGTGCTTTGGAAATTAATTCTTCCATTCTCCTTTATGTAAACAAAGGAAACGGCCACAATGTAAAGACACTACAAGGAGGAAAAACTGAGGAAGTGACATTTGACATCAATTAATACGATATTTGCGCTCCAGCAGTCTTAAAGAGACACTTTACACATGGTGTTGCCACAAACTGAACCAATACTCAGCATGGTAGTTTTATCTCATTGAGGCCAGCATTTTTTTATTTATTGGATTACGAATCGGCCGACTCCATATAATGCAATTTTAGAAAGAAAATTACATTATTTATTTATTATTTATATTAAACTTTTGGTTTTTTAAAATTCGCGTGCCATTGTTATTTAGTTAGCAAACTCGCACGGAAAATTCCTCTGTACAGACAGACTTGACAGAAAAAAATTTTTGGTTCTACATCCAGTGCTAGCAATATCATGCGCACCACACACACAAAATACGGGCAGTTCCCCAGAGTCTTTGTAATCAAATATATAAAAAAATGCTGCCCTGAGCTTTGTTGGAGATCCCTGGTATTGGGGTTGTTGGGAGGTGATGGAACCACTACGCTGTCATATGTTGTAACACAAAAATGACACTAATAATGTAATACATAATGAAGACAACATCAAAATTGTTTTTTTATATTTCTAAAAATGACATTGTTTGTGGTCAAGTAAACCTATTACTATAAAGGGTGCTATGTACACATATGATGCACACGTAAGTTATTGGAATTGACCTATTGAACATGTATTGCCAGTGAAGAGTTAACCTCGGACATCTCAGAGATTTGTACATATATTTTGCTCATTAAAGTGTACTCTATGGTTTTGAAGTGCTAATTGCTAAGTACTAATTGCGCACGTTCAAAGCCTGTGTGTGCCTTTAAAAAATAATATCAGTCAAAGGAATCCAGAGTTTAGCAGCTTGCGTCAGATGGACAAATATATTTGCCTATGAGTTTTCATTATAATGCTATTATGAAATGTATTGCCAAATACATTTTCCTTGCATTTAAGTTTAAGGAAAATAAGCTATGAACAAGATGTTGATGTATATTATACACAAGTTTTTTTGTAGGCTGTGCCCCAACTGTTGTATTTTATTGTTGAAACCCTTGGGGTATGTTCCATTTTTAGTAATAGACAAAAAAAACCTGATCAATGATTTATCACTCCTTAATAATGATACTGTAGTAGATGAAACTCCTGGGCATTTGCATTGGCGATAAACTTACTGACATACACATCATTATATTCATATTTATCTGTATTATAATTTTCATATTTAACCCAGTGAATTAAATTCTAACGTATTATTTCTTTGACCAGTGCCGTTAAACTGAGTGTTTCAAACATTATTGTTATTACAATAAATGCCATAAAGAGGAAATCTTTCCAAATGAATTATCATTATGTACATCTATCTATACATATTTCCATAAAAAAGACTTTGTCAACCCATAATCTCCTACATGTAACTAGCCATTGCAATATATTATTAACAATGCAATGGGGAACTGGATTTGGATATGAAACAGTGAAATTGGAAAAAGCGATATCACTGCTTGGAGTGCATGTGTATTCATATGTTCTGTTTCTGTATTGCATCTTTTGTTGCAAGCATTGATGCTTATTTTCTGAAATACCTGACGCAAATTAGAACAAGAAAAGAGAAATAAAATCAAGAAAGAGGACAATTCAATATACCTCTTTTTGAACATTCCATTTACTTTAATTTCAAAATTCCACAAGATTTCTTCAACTGTGAGGTGATTTTTTAAAGTCTGCTTAGCACACCATGTACTAGTCTTGGTCCAAGATGTCGGTAATCTATAATGGATCGCGTACGTGCTGCATAGAGTAGTGCACCTCCATATGACTGATTTTGTTAATATCTTACTCTTGGAAAAGTTGTAGGTGTGTTGCCATCACATACAAATTACACTATTTTTGGTAAATTGTTCATATTGTACTTAGAACAGCGGGTAAGCTTTATACATGCAACCCATGCCAAAATAGTCTCGTGTGGAGAGCAGTTCCCGGTTCCCTTCAAATTTGACATATAATTTTTGGTAACTGATAAGAACTACGCCCTTACATTTTAATACAGAAAGAGTATTTCCTTCAGTTTCTTGTGGTAAACATGTAAACTTATTTTGAGGTAGAAACTAAATAATAAAAAAATTGGAAATAAAAAATGATAACAAATGAAAAATCTGGTGTTGTAAGTGTTTGTAAGACTTGTTTTTTTCATTACTACTTTTAACAAATTCGAAAACAATTTATTTTTGAAATCCATAAAACAATGTCAATTGATATACCAACATATTCATTATTTCATGCCCTTTCCAGTATAAAGTGAACTTAGAAAGTAACTTTTGCAACAATAGACTTAATTTTGCAGAGTGGGTCACATAGGAATATCGCAAAGTGCAGAATACAGACCACAGCCTGAAACAACCAGCTCATCTTACTCTACACATGGCGCAATATACAATCATTTCTTATACCTGTACTTGGCTATGCTTACGAGCTTGACCTGAAAGCTGGATGATTTGAAGGTTTTTTAAACGGTACTTGCTGATCCGGTTGTCCTGAATCGACATCATTTGGGCGATTTGCACCTTCTCCAGTTTGCCAGACATGGCTCGGTACTTCTCCCGATGGGTTGTTCAGTGGGAATTGATGGCTGCGGTTGTAGCAGACCCATTGCATTCCTTGTCCACATATATTGAATTACTGTTTTAAAAAAAACAAGACCCAAACAGTGCACCATATTTAATTTTGATAGGGCATATTTTGAGGGCACTTTCAACAGAATATATGTTTAAGTCCAAAGTCAGTGTTGAGAATGTCACATTACGAAGAACATCTCAGATTGCTCACACTTGGCATATACATGCTGTTTTGGATTGGATGATTGGTAACATTATGTCAATTCTGTCTGTTAGCTAGGACAATACGAACAAAATTATGGAGTTTTCATTTGACTCGGGTCATGGTGACCTCATGCTTTTTTAGATTGGAGAAACTCATTATTGGTATTGATGGTTTATCATGGCCCTCATCAAGCCAGAAAACAAGACATTACATCATTGAAAAAAATACACACACAACTCATGAAAACCTAATAAAAAACATAAGTTATGGTCCAACCATAAAATAAATGATAAATAATTTCAAGCTAGAATAAAGGATCCCTTAGAAGTATACACTAAACACACACACAATTTAATTTGAATTTACTAAGTCAACGTAGTTATATTCAAAGAGCACGGACCTGAAAAAAAGGGTTTTGTGCAACACCTACTACAATGTACATCTAAGGTTTGACAACCTGAGATGGTAGAATACACCCTTCAAAACATTCCTAGGTACCGGGTACCCTACTTTGTGGGCTCAAATTGTGGTATCAATATTGCGCTAGAGGCGTTTCTATGGAAACAAAAATGAAG
This sequence comes from Leptasterias polaris, assembly GCA_037783415.1. Taxonomy (NCBI): domain Eukaryota; kingdom Metazoa; phylum Echinodermata; class Asteroidea; order Forcipulatida; family Asteriidae; genus Leptasterias; species Leptasterias polaris. Next base: position 4,784,860 of record JAZGTN010000102.1, read on the forward strand.
TACAAAAAAAGGCCAACGGTTGACCTTGTGTCCACCTTTTGGGCGGCTTGAAGGCAACATCACAAGCAGTTTGGGTATTTTCTTATCAGGATGGACATACTAGATCTGATTAGACTACTTTTGTTTTTCATGAATGAAATATATGCATTTAATGCATTTTAATCAAAATACACGTATTTTGGCTTAATAGATTTATGCAAATTAATATTTGATTCACGCAAAACAAACGTTGTCCATTCAGAACTAGCCATACAACTCATGTCTAGCCCTTACAAAAATAACCAAACTACTTGTGATGTTGCCTTCAAGCTGGCAAAAAGGTGGACACAATTAAGGCCCATCATTCGCCTTTTTTCTACACATTGCTATGGCATGGTAATTTTGTACACATTACAATGGCGTTTCCATAGAAACACATCGAGCACAAAACTGATATCACAATTTGAGCCCACAAAGTACCTTGGAATGTTCTGGAGGGTGAATTTTACCATCTTATGATGTCAAACCTTACATGTAGCAAGTGTTTCAAGAAATTCCTTAACTAGAGGGCTAGAGGGCTTTCAGGATTTTGCTCCTGGATTATATGGAATTGGAGTCTTTTTGAACCAATTGATAAGTACTACAAAGTAACATGTCTTTCTAAAGGAAGGGGAAGGGGCGGGGGCGTTTGGGTCTGCTTGCAATTTATAAATACCAAGCAAACGTGGAATGATGGGCTTGCCGACTGTCAGGAGGGTTTTCATTGATTGCATCTTTGTATGAATTATAATTTGTACCCAACATAAAGTTTCACTCTCTCTTTTGCACTTTCTCTAAAGTACTGACTTGGGCCTTAGTGAGTGGGGAATTCCACACAACATGCATGTACACGAAAAAAAGGTCAGACATTATCTGACTTGAGCTACTGATGTTTATTTACTCATTATAATCACCCCAAAGAGTACAAATAGCCTCAATTGCAATCACTCTATGGAAAAACATTGGCTATTTGAATAACAAAGAAATGAAAACAAGGTTAAAGGGAGAGACCTTTAATCAGACTAACCTCAGAGCTTGTCAGGTACTAAACAGCTTTTTTGATCTCAGATGGTACTACATGTGTACACGTATTACTGCTGCAGGTCTTCCTATCTGGATATACAGGCAAGTTTAAATGAGATAAGATTTGCTGAAAAAAAAAATATCACCAATAAAACTTCGGAGTTAATTGTATTTCAGAGGATGACAGCTTGTGCACAGATGATATATGCCAAGTTACAATCCCAGCAAAATTGTTGGGCAACCTGACAGTATTATAGACTCGAGTCTAAGTGGCTCCCAAATTAATAGGCTTCTTAAGACTACCAATAGCAAACCACAAATTCAATTTGAAAAAAAAAAAAAAGGATTTATCAAGTTCAGGCGCTGACAACATTTATTTTGTTTTAGCCGTTGTGACCTCTGACCTTTTGGTTCCCAAATCAATAGGCTTCTTAAGACTACCAAGGGCAATCCTCAAACCAAATTTGAAGTCGACACGTCAAGTATTTCTCAAGATAATGCGCTGACAAGATTTCTTTTGTTTTAGCCAGTGACCTTCGACCTTTTGGCTCCCAAATCAATAGGCTTCATAAGACTACCAAGCGCAATCCTCAACATCAAAACAGATGATATGCCTTCCGTTGACTGCTCACAGTTGAAACTCAGACTCCCAAAGACAGTCTGCTCAGTGTTCCATCTGGCCAACCGCTGCTCAAAGAGGACATTGAACATCAGCCTGAACGGCACTAAGCTCAAATTTGATCATACACCAAAGTACCTTTGTGTGACACTGGACAGAAGTCTCACATTCTCCCACCACATCAATGCTGTCCCAAAACCGTAGCCAGATTCAACCTCCTGAAGAGACTTGTTGGCACTGGATGGGGTACCTCCTTTACCAACCTGCACTCCTCTGCACTGGCCCTGGCGTACTCCACCACTGAATACGCTGCTCCAGCTTGGTCCCACAGCACCCACACCAGCGATGAAACTAGTTAGTGGCACCCTCTCGTCGACACCTCTACAGAAGCCCACAGACTTGTCTGTTCTCAGCCTGACTGGATCAACTTGACCTGGGCAGAGTTGTGGTCCACCACAACTACTAAGCGGAAAACCTTCATGGACACTCCATCAAGCAGGCCACTGGGATGTGAACTTCCCTGCAAGGCATGGACCAACCATGGAGATCAGGCACTGACCACACCCAGCAGTACCTTCACAAAATTGGTGCTGCTACCTCTGATCTCTGTGTTTGAACCACATTATCCAGGAATACAACATTTTTGAACCCCCAAAGAGATTTTTGTTTACGATGGTCTTATCAACTAAAATGTGGTCTTTGTGAGGCCAATTCATACTAAGACAGTAGCTAATTTGGACAGGACTCACATTGTCTGAACAGAAACTACAGTTGGCAGCAGTCACACAAATCAAGATCAGTACAGCACATACGAAAAAACATCACAATATTTGTGGGTAGAAAACAATGATATTTCCTTGAATATCAACTCTCTTTAAAATGAATTTTATTTTGATATCGCAAAAATAGTTGGCTTAAAAAAATGATTGGAATTTTGACATACAAAGCATTATTTGTTAAAACTAATAAAAAACAATCGTCCATGTTTCTCCTCTGAAATGTAGTTACATTATGCCCATCGTTTCAGACCTCTGTCTGTCTGTCTGTCCATCCGTACTTACACTTACAGAAGGTTCGTTCTTCTTCAGATGACACCCCATTTATACAGTGTACTATCTTTTGTAATGATCTGCCTTTATGTCACATGTATAATACTGTAATAGTAATGTTTGAGTTCAATTAGATAGTATACATGTACATATGTATATTTAGGACTGTATGAATGAAAATAAAAAAACTTCAAGTTTCCTCACCAAACTTCATATGTACATGTAGGTTGATCGTGGAATCCCCATTAAGCCTTTTGAAGTTGGAGGACACCGGTTTCTCTATGGAGTCACAAGGTTAATGGTCAAAGTCACTAGGCTGAAACAAAGAAAACAGTGCCATCGTAACTGAAGTTCCAAAAGCATTTAAAATGATTTGGTTCGGAGGAATTTCTTTGCTTTTCTGCTAACAATATGCTACAGTTTCACAAAAATTAATCAGAGAAGGGGTTATTCATCATGCCACAAGATGTGCTTTTTAACCTTTCAGCCTGTGGGCCCCACACTGCGGGCCATAAACTGGCATCACACAAACCGTGAAGCCCATACTGCGAGCCGCCCGGTATGCCCATTTTGAACCACTTTTGCACGCCACGCCCTCCAACGAATACATACAGGAAACTGGTAACCATGCTTACAATGTTTATGTAATTTGCAATTTTAAAAAAGGAAAACAATTTATGTACATGTACATGTACATGTAGATCTTCAGAGGGCAGTATGGAGTGAACGCATTTTAGAAAACACGGCAAATATAGCGCAAATCTGACCGCACTACATCTCCACTAATTTACAACAAATTCTGAAAGTGACTTTAATTGGCTCAAACAAAAAAGCTGCAGAATTATTCCAAGATGTTTTAAATAATTCTGAGTGGGGGCGACAGGGAAAGCGAGCAAATCGTTGGTGCAATGGTTAAGATATTTTGATTACATCAAACTTGTGTGTTTACTTAATTTGTGCATACTCTAAGGGAATTGTAGTGGTGGTGGGGAGGAGGGGAGGGGAGATGAAAACCTGGGTAAGGATGTATAGGGGTTAAATAGAGAGGGTTTACAGTTTGAAAACGTTGAGGGTTTTTGCTTTTGAGATCGCCCCCCCCCCCCCCCAAACAAAAAAACTAAAATAACCAAAAATAATTTGAAAAACCAAACAAAATTGAGGACCCAATTTAATTCAGGAGAGATGATGATAGCTCATTAAGCATCTAGCTTATTAAGCAGAGCTTTTCATTAGGTGTTCGGACAAAAGTCCAAAGACCTCTTCTTATTGTTCATTGTTCATCAGGAGGCACATGTTGATGAAGCACATGTATACATTGTAGTTAGTCCCATCAAGCACAAGTATCAGTTATGATCACGATATCTTTTTTGCATGCATATTACTTTCCACTCAGGCTGTACGTTATGTCACGTTGAAAACTTAAATGGACATTGGACAAGTTGCCTTGGATTGGGCGATTTGAAAGCATTTGTTTTTAAATTAATATGGTTGAAATTGTGTGGTTTTCCTTTTACTTTGTGAACTAACACAGCCCACCAGTTTGCGGGGTTAAAAATCTTGCTCTACAAAATGGCGGACAGTCTTAACTCTGAATCCAAAAAGTTTATGGAAAGCCACACAAATGAAAGGATATTTGTGTGGATTATTGTTTTCTACTTGTGAAACATCTTTTCAATCTTATTCATTAACGAACGCTTTAACTTTTTAAATTTTGTTTGTTCATAACCACTATAGAGCATCTATATATTATTTGAAAATGGAAAGTATTGAAAAGAACCGTAACGTTGCATTTACATTTTAAATCTTTATCGTATCACACTTCATTAATAATCGATATCAAAAACACATCATTTATAACTCTGTGTTTATATTTTTGCAAGTTGAATTGACATTCAATAAATTCAAAGAAGGAAATATCTGAGGTTTGTCAATTTTTCTAAGGGCTGTTTTGACATACTTTGTTGGTTAAAAAAATTATCATAAACTCCAGCCCCCCCACCCCCGCCCCCGCCCCCGCCCCAGTCAGGTTATTTACACATGTATGATGTACCCCATTCCTTTCATGTGTTATACCTGAATTATTAATTGCTTAGAAATAGTGTAAAGATTCAACATTTCTCAATCGACCAACTGGCCTATAACCTATTCCCTACCACAAATATGAACACCAAGTACAGTTGTAAAATAGTGCTGCAATATTTATTTAAGCATACAAACTTGTAAAAAATATTGTTAGCATACATGATCTTAAAATTATAAAGGTTTCCACATCATAATTTGTATTTTTTGGTGAGGTAAACTGTGCATAGCTGGAGAAAGCCTCTCTTTTTTTGGTCAATTGAGGGCGCTATTTTTCTTATGTTTTACGTTGAAAAATGTGAAATTTTATCCGTGAATTACACATTAATGTGCAACATTTGAGCGTGGGAACAATTTGATTCTTGATTAGACTCATATTATCTACAACTTGGGCTATATTTCATGCAAACCCCCTCCGGAGAGAACAAGAATCGTTTTCTGGAAGGATTTCAGAGCCATGGCCCATAGTCTATAGCCTGTAGATAGGGAAATTTTGTGTGGCTGATGCAGAGAATTAACCGCGATCTCAGACTTGAAATCAAGTCTAATGAGCTAGCTGCAGCCTGTTTCGGAGATCTTGGCGAGTTTGAAGGTTTGTGATGTTTGTGTTACTTTTTGGCTTCATTTTTTTCCCATTTTCAGTTATAGGCCATAGATAGGGCATAGGTTATTAAATCATAATGCCGGGCCTGCGGCCATGCATGGCAAAGAAATGGCCTGGGCATGAACACAAAAACAAGGCCACTCAGATTCTCCAAAACTGAAAATGGGAAAAAAATGAAGCCAAAAAGTAACACAAACATCACAAACCTTCAAACTCGCCAAGATCTCCGAAACAGGCTGCAGCTAGCTCATTAGACTTGATTTCAAGTCTGAGATCGCGGTTAATTCTCTGCATCAGCCACACAAAATTTCCCTATCAAAATTTCCCTATCACTTTATCAGTCTATCATCAGGTAGACTAAAAACTACGAGCACAGACTTGGAACCAAGTCTACTAGCTCATCAGATGCATTGTGGTCAACGGGTCAGAGGTGGTTTTCGCGCAACTTCCTTTCCTTGATTGGTTATTGACTTGCGCGCAACCTCCTGTATTGACTAATACAGAGGGCGCTTCACTGGACAGAACGGCGCTTCATAGCCGACCAGTCTTCTAACCTAACTGGTTTAAAAATGCTAACCAAATGATTTAAACAAGTGACTTGTTATGTCAGACTCGTGACTTGGACCAATTGGATTTGGACTCGGACTCAACCCAACGCTGCGTGTTGGCAGCTTACAAGCTTTGAGGTTTAATACCGTGTACCCGTTTTCTTTCAGGCCATCTCCAATCACCAGATGCAAGGAGTGTGCAATACACGATAACTTCAAATTGGAATTGAGGTTGCTAACATTGTTCACTACTTCTTTATCTACAGTACATGTACTAATGTACTATACCTGTTGCAGTTCCATCAACACTGTGTTGTCCACAACATGTAAGTCTTCTGCTACCGCTTCTTGGTACTGTTACTCTTGCTACTGCAGTGCATCATCAATCTCATTCGTATCTTGCTTTTCTTCATTTTGGAGAAAGCGCACCATAAATGCTTTCTCCATGTTGTATCAGATGCCTCATCTGTGATAACATACGTGTAGTTCAACTTTTTTCTATGAATGGTGTGCTGAACTGTTTCAAGCTGAGTCGACCTTCTGGATCTACATATTAAAAATATGAAACCAAAAATTTCACAAATGAAGAGTAAACACTTTTCAATCTGAAATTGAAAATGCCAAAGTTGTATGCAGGCTAACAGTGTGGATACATCTCCGGCTCCCTGGTTGGATCATGGATACTCTATTCGGAATCACAAAATACACCCAATCTGCATTTGGGAGTTCAAAATGCGACATGGCTCACTATCCCTTATGTGCCTGGGTGTCACACTGAACTGCACCGCACTGCCGCATGAATTGCACATGCCCAAGCCATGCCACAAGCTGTATGTTGTATAGATATGGTCTGCGGCCGGCCACGCATCGCCGCACCAGACTGTATTGGTGGCGACACACCCGTAACTATAATTCTGGGCAACACTAACTTATGGTCACGTAATCCTAGTCACGATGTGAAAACAAATATGGTCGCTAGCCGACGGTAAACCATGGAGAAACGAACATACAATGACTAAATAAGTTAGGTACACCCATTGAGATATGAGGCACACCCCAAGGAAGATGATCGATGAGACACCCCGATCATTATATCATTTGTGTACCAGTAATGACGTGTACCAGTAATGACGCGCACCAGTAATGACGCGCTCCAGTAATGACGCACTTACATTTTGATTCTCATATCCCAAAGAACTCGCATATCTATGACAAATAAATGGTTGTATAAACTTGCCAATTTCGTGATTATTTCAAAAAGCAAACAAAATTGGAAATACAAATTTTGTTTACTCAAAAGTTATAGCTTAAAATGTGGAGCAAGTTGTTAAATCACTGATTTTTACTAGATACAAATAAGCTGTATGACTGTGAGCTCATATTATTTTTGAATCAACGTCCAACATTTTTTGTCACCATGCTGTCCTTTCGTTGTTCTCTTAGAAAGCCAAACACATGATTTCTTTGCATTGGCACGGATTATCAAAAGTGCTACATACAGATCCTCAAAGTGGACATGTTTCTTCTAGCAAAAGCGAGCAGAAACCTCTTAATACGTATACTTGGTCGGTTAATAAATAATCTGAATTATACAGACACCAAATATTGTTGTTATGAAGGATATTCTATTTAGTTATTAACCTTTTTTAACAATGATTGTAAACATTTCAAAGTTTAAAAATAAAAGTATATTTTTAGACGATTACAAATCACATTCCATTTCACTGGATTCTAAAAACACAAGTTTAAAGTTTTTTAGCTTTGACAAATAGAACCACTTTATTTAAAATCTAGCAGCAATTAAAAAAATTTTCATGACGGAAAACTATTTTACAATTACAGTCACCTGAAATATAAAAATAAAACATGACACAATCGTTTTTATTCTTGCGTACAATTTCTGAGACCTCGTAAGTTTTACGGTCGCAGCCCTGTGCTGTGTCAATGATTCTGATTAGTGGTATCGTAATTTTCTGACGACCACAATTCTGTTCGTCGCTAATACTGACGCTCCCAGACAGCCACGCATGTGTGACCGCGCAATAAGGTTTATCGCGATTAGCAAAATACCAAGAGAGGGCGCTGTTTTGCCAAGCATGTTGGGTGTAGTAAAAGGGGGCAACTCGGGAAATCGGTAGCCTGGGCGCCTGACGACCGACTGTGTTGTTTATAAAATTGTTGCGATGTTCAAATCATAAGCTTGTTCACTTTTTTAGTTTACACAGGGCCTAGGCCATGCGCGCGTGCGAACATCGTGTACTGCGGTATGCATTTGCCCCATATGCCCTCCCATGATGCATTGCGGTTCTGGAATCGCGATAAACCTTTATGGAAGTTGGAGTTCGAGATGTATTTAATTATTTTTCAAGAATTTTCTTCACAAAAACCAATTGCAACAACAATAAACTTCTAAGTTCTATTTATTTGTAAGTTGCTGTCCAGTTCAGCATAAAGCCTTAGCAAAGGTACGACATTACTGGTAAATCGAGGATACATGTTTTACTTCCTCCATCATAATCTGATATTATATTATATTATATTATTTGATTGTCTATTAAACAAACAAAAAACAAAAAATAATAATTAACGGCATGCACGATGCAGAATGCATACAATACATGTAGTCTGATATTATAGTGATAGTTAGTCCGAAAACTGGTTCAAGATCAAGACAATATACTTTTTATAGGCCATAGATAGGGCATAGGTTATTAAATCATAATGCCGGGCCTGCGGCCATGCATGGCAAAGAAATGGCCTGGGCATGAACACAAAAACAAGGCCACTCAGATTCTCCAAAACTGAAAATGGGAAAAAAATGAAGCCAAAAAGTAACACAAACATCACAAACCTTCAAACTCGCCAAGATCTCCGAAACAGGCTGCAGCTAGCTCATTAGACTTGATTTCAAGTCTGAGATCGCGGTTAATTCTCTGCATCAGCCACACAAAATTTCCCTATCAAAATTTCCCTATCACTTTATCAGTCTATCACTCAGGTAGACTAAAAACTACGAGCACAGACTTGGAACTAAGTCTACTAGCTCATCAGATGCATTGTGGTCAACGGGTCAGAGGTGGTTTTCGCGCAACTTCCTTTCCTTGATTGGTTATTGACTTGCGCGCAACCTCCTGTATTGACTAATACAGAGGGCGCTTCACTGGACAGAACGGCGCTTCATACAAAAGAATGTCATCTGCAAACAACACACAACTGGAGGGAATTGAATGAGATATGTCATTAACAAAAAGATTGAACAGTAACGGCCCTAGCACACTGCCTTGAGGTACACCAGAAGTAATGTTAACCCAGGAGGAGACTCCGCCCCTAAAGAGAACCAGTTGCTTGCGGTCAGTCAGGAATGACCGAACCCAACACCACAACTCGCCCTGAACATTGAAAGAGGTTGCGAGTTTTTCAAGTAGGATGTGGTGTGGCATTGTGTCAAAGGCTTTTGACATGTCCAAGAAAACGGCATCTACTCTTGGGGGGCGGCGTCTATCAAGGGAGGATGACCAAGATTGAATAATGTTCACCAGTTGGGTAAGGCAACTCCTGTGTTTAACAAAGCCGTGCTGATAGGGATTTAGAAGGCCAAAGGTGTTTAAGTGATTATTTAAGGCAGCAGTTATAATGCGTTCAAGAACCTTACATAACACTGAAGTCAGAGCAACAGGCCTATAATTAGTTAACAATGCCTTATCCCCGTTCTTGTACACTGGTGTAATATTAGCACACCGCCAAGCATCGGGCAGTTGACCAATGTTCAGCGATGCGTTAAACAATAAACCAAGAGGATGAGCAATTTCAGAGGAGATTTTGTGGAGAATATTAGGCAAGATACAATCAGGTCCAGGAGATTTATTAGAAGGGAGCTTTTTAAGCAACGCAGCAATTTGGCTGGCAGAAACTGAAATGCGAGACAACTCAGGAATATGCAATGAGCAAGGCGGCGGGAGGTGGGGAACTGGACCTGATTGTTTACAAACAGAACAGAAGTAATCACTGAAGGCAGATGAAATTATGTCAGGGCTGGTTATTTTACAGTTATTGTGATAAAATGATGGAGGCGGGGGCGATTGTTTCCTGCCTCTGACACAATCAGGCAAGATACAATCAGGTCCAGGAGATTTATTAGAAGGGAGCTTTTTAAGCAACGCAGCAATTTGGCTGGCAGAAACTGAAATGCGAGACAACTCAGGAATATGCAATGAGCAAGGCGGCGGGAGGTGGGGAACTGGACCTGATTGTTTACAAACAGAACAGAAGTAATCACTGAAGGCAGATGAAATTATGTCAGGGCTGGTTATTTTACAGTTATTGTGATAAAATGATGGAGGCGGGGGCGATTGTTTCCTGCCTCTGACAAAGGACCAGAAACTACGTCGATTGTCGTTACATTCGAACAAGTGATTAACATAACTCCAGTAAGTTTTACGGGAGGTTTTTTGGACTATATTGCGAGCAATTTTGTAATTAGTCCAGTCAAGTGGGCGACCAAATTTACGGGCTAAATTGAACAGTTTGTGTTTTTCGTTAATCAGTTTCTTAAGTTCTGAGGTGATCCAAGGTGTATGACGGGATCTTCGTTTGGAGACCTTTGGAATAGAATCACGGATAGCAGCATCAAACAAATCATTGAAGTTCTCTGTGGACTCGTTGATGTCGTTGGTATCTATGAACACAGACCAGGGAACCAGATGAATTAAGTGTTTTAAATGTTCGAAGTCACCGCGCCGTGTTTGTAAAAATGTCCGAAGAATTGCTGGGCTAGGGGCAGGTCGAGTGGAGCGGAAAGTAGTCATGACGGCAAGATGATCAGAGTGGACGGGATTTTGAACTGTGTAGATGGTGGAAATAAAGTCTGATCGGTTGGTAAAGACTAAATCAATGATAGACCCTGTGTTAGGGTTGTTTTGACTTGGTCTTGTAAATGATTGGACGAGCTGTTCCAGGTTGAAGTCACTGGCGATATCAAGAAGTCGAGTACGATGGTGGTTGCCCATGATCGAAGGGGAGAGATCAACATTGAAATCGCCTAAAAGAAGACAGCCGTCAAATGAGTCAATGTTGTGGGTTTCCATGGCCTGACCGAGCTTTGCCCAGTAAGCCGCAGAAGAAGATGGTGGTCTGTAGAGTAGGCCCAGCAAGAATGATTCTGAGCCGAGCTTTATGGAAATCCACACAAGTTCAAGGTCATCAGCAGGCTCAGGAGTGGGTAGCCGGACAGGGGACAATGAAGTCTTTACTGCTACCAAAACACCACCACCACGGCGTCCTTGGTGACGGTCTTTACGTATGATGACGTAATCATCGGAAAAGCCAAGAACGCTATCAAGGTCGTTAGTAGAAAGCCAGGTTTCGGTGAGACAAATTATGTCGGCAGGGGTTGAGTTGAGGTAAATTTCTAGTTCTTGACACTTGTTACGAATGCTCCGAGAGTTACAAAGTAAGCAGGAGATGTTCTTCTTGGATTGGTTGACAGTAGCATTGGGGCCGGGATTAGGGTTTATGTCGCCACAGATCAAGATAGGCATCGTGAAAGTAGCAACCGAGTTCATGTAGTAAGGAATACGAGTCTTGAAATATCCCTTGATGACAGGTGGATTTATAGACATCGTTTTTGGAGAGTGGATAACAGGTGATGTGTCTACGGAAACAAAGAGTATGGCGATGGTCAGCCATATTGGCGTTCTATAGTCCAGCTGCATTTTGAAGCACAAATTGTAGCTTAGCACAGTATTTATATGCTTACCGGACTGCGATTACCAGCCTTTGTACTGCACAACTGCACAAACGACTGTTATTGACGACTCTGCTTTTTCTAAATCACAGTTGAAAATAACTATCCAATCCAGGTCTTTTAAAAGAACCACAGTTACCTTGTCTTGCATGCAGTTGTTTCACTATCTTGAGTTGAGTGTTTCAGTCCCTCTTGTTGTAGGGATGACATTTATGCTGTTCGCTATGCAAATTGCTGGACGATAGCGTTCCCCAGACCACCAATTGTAGTTTGAAAATACAACGCAAATCCAACTCACAAGAAGTACAATACAAATGAAACAAATTAAACATTGTTAAAGTAACGAAACTGCATTAGAACAGCAATATAAGCCTATATAATTATTGTTATTGGTAAACTAAAAGGTATTTTACGCACGTAGGCCTTTCTATAAAATTAAAAGCTCAATGTTTGGTTGTTGTTATAGCTATACTGTAAAATAAAAATAAGCCATGTCAACTTAGCTCGGACTGTTTCATGGTGTGAGACCCCCTCAACACACTGCATCCGGAGTCTGTATATGGCATCGCATCGCCGTCAAGCTCAGTTTTGGCTTCCTCCTGGTGTGATCGGCAATGGTCCAGCCAGCAACGGTCCGGATGACTGACGACGACGACGGTGCGGCTGGCCCCTCAATGCCAATTGTCCAACTGCTGGCTGCCTAAAGCTGCTGTCGTCAGCAGCAATGGCCGAGGTGGCCGCTCACATAAGCTGGTAAAGGGCCATCAAACTGAGCTACCGGAACCTCTGTCAACGTCTGGTGTCCCATGGGCGGCTGCTGGCTCATCCGCGGCCGACCCACGGCCCCGGCCCCGCATTGGCAGCATCGGCGAGTCCAATTGCCCCGGACGCCTCTTCTGCCGTACTGGACGAGGCATTATTACTCCAGAAAAAACCGCGAATAAAAAGGTTCGCAAGGCTCCGCAGTAGATAACTTGTAGGCCTATAGAACAGCCTATACATTCCAAAGTCTCCACAAAAGAACGGTATAAATCAAGTTGAAGTCGCTCCGCAAAATTATTGCGAAAATCCTGACGATTAGAACTGAAGATCAAGAGTTGTGCCACAGAAAAACCCGCGAAGAAAGTAGAGTTTGCATTAAGGCTCTGTATATTCCAAAATCTCGAACAATAGAATACCGCTCTTACAGAAATCGCTCCGCAAAATTATTTCGAAAAAAATCACAAATCCTTTACGATTAAAACTGAAGATTTACAGCTTATCGTGAGAAAATTTCGAAGTAAATGTTACTCTCAGTGAAAGCTGAGCCGCAGTGATTAGCTTACCCGCTCCTCAGATGTACCATGCGTTTGTTACGCAACCTAAAATAAAGGTCAATTGACCACCCACACTTTGCATAAAGGTCAGCCTTGCTACCTTTATGGCTTACGTCCAAGCCACCACAAGGGACGTCACCAAGACAAGTCTAACAAAATTATTGCCCAACAACCATGCAGCAGAGGACGCCAATATCCAAGCTGTCAGCACCGTGATTTGATTGCAGCACGGCTCTGGTAAACCGCGGGGGTCTTCTGCGGCGAATAATGTATTTTATCGTTTATGCGATAAAATGAATTATTTATATATAATGAAAGCAACGCAAAGTCATTATTTAGTATATCATAGCCTCGTTCGCTTAGTTGTAAAGTAATAGTTTTCCTTATTTATATATAAATGTGTGGTTCAAAATTCATTATTTACAAATAAATTTTGTCAGCCGATATATTTATATATAAGTATAATGATCCGCAAAATTATATGTATATAATGAAAGCTGCTTAACAATTATTTATTATATAATTGCATGTGTAAAATAAATTATTTACATATACATTTTATCAGTCGTCATTATTTATATATAAGTGTAATGATCTGTTAAATTATATATATATAATGAAAGTTGTCCAGAAATTATATACATATAATTGCATGTGCAAAGTTAATTATTTATATATAAAAATCTATCCGTCGACATTATTTGTAAATAATGAAATTGTGTTTAAGATTATATAATGAAAGCTTTCATACGATTATATATAAACAATTGTGTGGTGCAAAACTGATTATTTGTAAATAATGATTAAATAATGGTTAAAATAATGAATTATATACTATATAATGAATTATTTGTAAATAATTGCGTTAAATAATAAGTTTACACTTGGCGCCTCATAAAGAACGACAACTTGTTCATGCTCACTGATCGCTCACTGAACTAAACATATGGTCTGTCTACGAAACTTATAATCATGCACACAAAGCAAAGAGTGAGTTATCTTGGCTCCTGGCCAACGTTTTCCCGCTAGCGCGAACACAACAGTCTATTTAAAGTCCATACTTCCGGTCCAATGTCTGGCGAGAGCATTCTCACGCCGGCGGTTACCAGGCGGTAGCGATGTCCGTTACAATATATATTTTTATTTGTATTCCCTAAAAAAAGAAATCCATTCAGAAGTTATGAATCTTTAAATAACAAACTTCGAATTAATGTTATTTGACATCATAATTACAAAGCCAAATAGTAGTCTGGTGTGGGATTTCAATAACCCCTTTGACACGCAAACAACCAGACTTCTTTAAAAGTTAATTCCCTAGGGGCACTATTATTACAGATTCATAAATACCTTGAACAGTTTATCCATTCTGATTGGTAGAGAGCACGTCACGTGGGGTGTTTAAACGTGTGATTATAAACACGGCTAGAAGTGTTTAAACACGGCTGGCTTCGCGTGTTGGGCGCGCAAGCTTGTTTACGCCGATTTACTTACGCGGAACGCAATATACAGCTATTAGTATACCAGCGCGTAATCTTGTCGACACGCGCGCGCGCGCGTGCACACAACCCAACGCGCTCAAAACAGAATGTTACAAAAGTTTTTGAAAATGTAAAAACTTCGAAAATTCGCTTAACAAACAGATTGTCGTTTTTACCACCGATTTTCCTTATTCTTTCACTTTTTAATAAATTGGCATTTATGAATGGGAATAAAAGAGTAGGGTCGGCTCGGGCCTTTATCGCACGGCCACGACCCTGCCGGTTTTAAACGGCCGGCCGTTTAAGAACTCGTCACCACTCTTTTATTCCTTTATTCCAATTGAAATGGTGTTTAATGGGCAAGGAACTTTTTCTCAAGGACTTGTAGGGCAGTCAATCATCCTGACAAACCAGCTGCATGGATCACAGCTGTCCCTGTTGTAACCTGTCCATACAAATGGGCTGAATTGTTTAATATATTTCAATACTATAATTAATAAATTAAAACATTAAACAAATAATAATTCTACTCTTTGATGTAGGGAGAGTTCATAACAGAGACTGTAGAATAATTTAAAAAGTCACTGGTAGTTTTCAAAATTGGCACGTACCTTAAAGGGTCTGTATACGTTTGGTAATGACTCTGACAATTAATGGCAATAAAAGCTTACATGGTAAGAAGTACAGCAGCTTTGGGTAGTATAATGCATTTTGAGAAACTTTTCACTTCGAAGTACTACGGTTATGGAAAAATATATCACTTTTTATTCCATACAAATTTGAATCTGAGAAGCGTTAATACGGCCGTAACGCTTCTCAGATTGTGTATTCCTATAGGGAATATTCTTCCTGCGTGTAAATATTCGCTCCGGTTTTGGGGTGATATCTCAAAAACGCGACCACCTTTTGAAGTGAAATAGTCACAGGTTAATTTTATTATATATACCTACATTTATATAGGAGTAACACAATCAGTAGGCTCAAATTACCAAACGTATACAGTACCTTTAAACTCAGTTGTGTAAAGTTGAGTGTAATAATTTTTAAAACAAAATTTTTTTTTTTTAATTTAATAATTCATTTACGGATATCATTTCAGTAAATGTCATTGCGACTCAATTTCAAATATCATATAAATATTGTAATCTATATGCACATTGCAATCAAAAATTTACTGGAAATGTAAAACCTAAAGAAGAAAGAATAACACTTCACAAAAACTAGGCATATAGAAGTTGTCCCAATATTTCTTTATTAACATCTTCAAAGATCTTCAACACATACGCCGTCAGCATACAAGTAGACATTTTATCTAACTTTGCATTTATAAGAATTGTTCTTCTGAACAGCGTTATCGAAGGGTACTTTAATTACACGAAAGGAAATGCACAGAATAATTATTTAACCTGGTTCCCAACCACCAAATTAGGTAACATGTATAAAAAAAAAAGGCAAGCTTTATACATCAAAGAAAACTGGTATCCTACCAGGCTGGCCCCATTATTAAAAGCAGAGCGATTAATGGGGACCAGCTAATAATCAGCAGACTGGTGCTACTATTAGACTAACAAACTTATAATGAGTCTGGTACAAGACTTAATGACAAAATACAAATATAGTATTACAAAAATTGGAAAGGTTTGCACAAAAAAAAGTTGTTATCACTTCAAATAAGATATGCTAATCACATTCAAGCATGCGTTCAAACACTATTGGTGGGCAATCGCCAATAAAAAGGCGAACATACGCGTCACGCCATCATCAGCACCATACAAAATACGCGATGTCCCCTTAATCTGCCCATGCGTAGTGTAAGTGCCCAAGTGATGTGCAATTTACATATTTCACATGAATAGTCAATTTTTATTGGACAAGGCATTCTTGCAAATATGCGAAAATGTTGGAAGGGTTAGGTATGCTTTTCAATACATCAACACGGAACCAGACTATACTTCCACTTCCCCAGGGCCAAATGTCACACAGTGGCTTGAGAAGACAGCAGGGCTCAATTTCATGGCTCTTTTTACCGCCAAATTATGTGCTAGCTCTGTAAACGTAGAATGCCTAGTAACGTGGACTACGCAAGCTTAACCATTGTCTGCTAAGCAATATAAGGAGGAAACCAGGGAAATAAAAGTACATTAAACCATCTAATATGACGGTAGTTTGGTTGGTTACCGGTTACTCTTTTTCTTGAAAGAACAATTTCATTGTGCTTTATTTGTGAATTTGTGTGTTTAAACAGCACTATGAAAATGGGGCCTGTATCTCAGAAAAAAAGAATCTGTAACCAGTATTGAATTGCCCCCCCCCCCCCCAAAAAGGGGGTCAAATTTCATGGATCTGCTTAAGAAATAAGAGTAGCTGAGCACATTAACATTATGCTGAATAGATGATGAATTTTGCATCGGTATACAAACATTTATTTTGTTTTGACCCTTAAACCAATGTGTGTTAAGCAAAGGTTACAATTTTAATTTTGCAAAGAGCAATTCCATATGACACTCTTCAAGTCTATGGAAAACCTTGGATGTGGCACCAAGCCCAAGACCAGGGGCAACAAAGGACATGGCACTTCCACTAGATGTTCTGTGGGAAACCTTGAAAGGGGCACTAAACCAGGGGCAACAGAGAGGCATGGCCTCAGTGGCTTCTGTGACAGAGCAGTGTAATTTCAGGCTTGCGCGTTTGACCTCAGTTCAAGGGATTTGATTGGCCTGTTAAACGGTTCATGAAAGTTATACATTCATAAACGCAATCAACAGATACAGTATGAAAAAGGCGACGAAAGGTCCCAGTATGAACATTTGATGAGATTTATAGGGCTGCAATGCAGTCAGCATTTAATAAGGAAAGTAAAAGTGTGATATATAAATTTTAGCCACTACTAGGTAACAAGTAAATCAAGACGCCATTGGCAAAATTGAAATGCCCCCTGTTTTATATCAAGTTTTTAGGTTATTAAATTAAAATCCGTCCACAGAAAGCAGTTGAAAGTAAAAGTGTGATATAAAAAAAGTTAGTCACTACTAGGTAACAAGTAAATCAAGACTCCATTGTCGACATGCCCCTTATTTTATATCAAGTTTTTAGGTTATTAAATCTAAACCCATCCACAGAAAACAGTTGCTTTTCTTCTGAGCTATAATCAAGTTTTGTTGGACATTTGAACAGCTGTGGTATACTATCTCACAGTTTTCATTGGGCCCTACACTTGTATCTTTGAGCAAGACACTTTCCAATGTTGCAACATGCTTCAGCTCAGGGCCAAATTTCATGGCTCTGCTTAACGCCGAATTCTGCGCTTACGATCACCATTGCCCGCTTACTGTGCAAGCCCAAAATTTCTGTACTAGCTGTGTAAGCAAAGAATGCCTAGTAATTACATGGACTACGCACGCGCACAAGCCGCGCACAAGCAAAAATTCCCTGCTAGCCCCTGAGATACGCTTGACGTAAGCGCCAATTGTTTGCTTACAGTAAGCAGAGCCATTCCCTGCTTCCGTAAGCGCCAATTGTTTGCTTACAGTAAGCAGAGCCATTCCCTGCTTCCGTAAGCGCCAATTGTTTGCTTACAGTAAGCAGAGCCATTCCCTGCTTCCGTAAGCGCCAATTGTTTGCTTACAGTAAGCAGAGCCATTCCCTGCTTCCGTAAACGCTGATTGTTTGCTTCCGGTAAGCAGAGCCATGGAACTGGTCCCTGATGAGATATAAAGCCGTAGGTCCCCAGTGTTGTGTAGTTCATGTGAAAGATCCCAGTACACATCAGAGGGCTCGAAATTAACACTAGACTGCAGGCCTGAGGTCAGTGATTTTAGCCACAGGCCGGTAAACTCGGGTGTTTTTCAATTGACCAAAAGTACCTCACTGTTTATAAATACTTTTCAATTGGTAAATATCTTTCAGTTGCGTTGAATATTGAAAAATACTAATAATACCATATGACAAAATTAATTAGATATTAGTGCTTGTTCAAGTAAAAACAGTTGTCTTGAATATTTTAAGCTGTGTAGGAAGTTCTTTCTTTTTACATTCTGGTCTTGTGAAATAAATACTGGTCCAGGAAATATTGTAACCTACAAGCCATGTGGTCTAGTGGATTTTCCCCCTAAATTCCAATGTTTTCTAGTATGGGTTGCAGATTGCAAATCATTACATGGTGCTATGTACAAAAATGGGTTTTATATGTACCTTGTAAAAGAATAAAAATAACTAGAGCTTTGAGATAACCTAGGGTGTGATCAAGCGCTTTATAAGAACTGCTTATAAAGAAAGTCACTATGTTTACAAAAAGAGTAATTGTGAATAATCCCGGTATTTTCTGTCAACAATTGAACCAATGTCGATATTGGAATTGTAACACTTTGTACTGTAGTTTCAACACAATGCAATCTTTGTCTAACCCCTAACTTCGCATACATTACAAATCAAGGGATGCAGCATTCTGAAGAAACAAAATAGAAGAAATATTTTTGGTAGCGAAAGACACTTTTAATCTTGGGAATTCATGGAAGAAGAAAAATCATATTATTTTTAAATGTGACATTTCTGGAGGTACATGTCAATCAGTAAATTGACTTCTTGAAAGTAAAAGAAAGTAATTATGAAAGCTAAGTAGTAACACCAGATTAAAAAAAAATTAGGTTGTCCGAACTTTCAAGCCAGTATGTCGCCAGTTTGCGACTTTAATAGCAACTACATACATGTAATTAGCATGTAGTAAAATATTACTAGATTTACAGTACAATTTGTATACAGCCCAGTCCTTGTCCTATTCAACTCAATGTAAACCGTTTGAAGGCAGAGTGGGGAATTAGTCTGGTCCCGTTTTGGACATTGAATGGTAGTATCAATGTTAGTGGTGAAACAAGAACGTGAGGACCACTTTTTTATTGTAATGATATAATTCATTGAGTTCATGAATGAGCATTATGCAGATCTCTCATGACTATTCATCAGGAACTGCATTAGTATGCATTAGTAAGTTTAGGTATGCAAATAATCTAAATAATATACATTTTAAACATAAATATGCATTGATCAAGTTGATATTAGAACTCTTTTAGGGGAACAAATTTCTCATGGTATGATTTGGTTTCTCCTGACAAAACTTTAACATAAACCGACTATTCTGGAGAATAAATTTTATAATACCTACTTCAAATTATAACATTAGTAAGTCAACAAACAAATATTTTTCAACAATACAATGTGTGTACGTTTACCCGTACCGCGCATACATTTAATTTGTATGTATACACAAAGTAGATAATTCAATTTAGCATGTTTCTTTTTACGAACGCTCTCGCAAAACTTGCTAAATATTCTCTTATAAAAAAGCATCTTTTAGTGTTATATTAAATTCATTTACTTTAAACAGAAGGAAGCCACACCCACAAGTGTTAAATATGCATAAACAGATTTACATATTACATTATTAATATTCATCATAGAGAAAGAATTTTCCCACAGACAAGAAAAGAAAGAAAAAGAAAAACCAATTCAGCCCATGCCCTGATCCATGGCCACGACATTATATCAGGGCCAAACTGAGGGCGCTGTTTACCGCTAACTCTGCAAATGCGGCCCACAGAATCACACGCTATACTGGGGGTCACAAGCCTGGAATTATTTTGGGGAACAAATCCCATGAAAGTGAGCTCACAGCTGGCAAATGAATAATCAGTAATAGTTTTGTACAAATCTTGCATAAAACTTTGGCCGGTGAAAACCTGCTTTTACAGTTTGGCTTTTAGATGAAAAAAGACTGTGTTATGCTACTTATTTTTTTTACACCTTACATATTTATCTTAATAAATTCATCTTACACAAAACACTTCTTATTTTACAACAGCATTATAAGATATTCTTAAGAAAGAGAGAGGAAAAAAATCAAAAAAGGGAAAAACAAGCTGCCTTGTTAATTGCCGCTGGTATATCAACAGCCATCCAAATTTGCCTACCGGCAAAACATCAGCCAGGCAGCAATCACTGCATGCTATCAAAGCTACCTTTTTGTTACCCACTATGTGGGTGACGATTTTTTTAGTTTTTTTATATAATTTTGTTAAAACAAACTTCGGTGAGTACTGTGTGTCATCAAATAGCAAAATTATGCGCATAATAATGTACCGCGCCTCTCATCTACAGGTAGGGGTAGGGGCCTGGTTGAGAAGTTTATACGTAAATCACAACTTTACAAGGACAGATTGGAATCTGGCATCTGCACTCAACAAGTTGAGAACAAAAAAACATGGAAAAAATTTCATCTTTTGAAAAGGTGATCAGTCTACTTCAGTCGAGATACGCTGTCTGGTAACCTTGTGGAATTGTCAAAGGAAATCAAGAGAGATTCTCTCCGAAAGGTACTGTTGGCTTTGGCTGTTGCTGAAGGTGTTGCTGAAGGTGTTGATCTGGGCATCCTCAGCTTCAACACATGTTGCCGTGGCGATCAAGCCACAGCCAAACCTCTCAGCCCTAATCTCTTGGTTTCCCGGCTTCATAAACAAATAGACTTCTTCAGGGTGCTTGACTTGAAAATCTGCACAAAGATGAAAATCTGCACAAAGATGAAACCATGCACAAAGTTGTCAATCCTAAGCCTCCTGGGATTGGCAGAGGTGGCCAAGTGTTCGTTGATTTAGTGTGTTTGTAACTCAGCATCTGCAGCGATAATCTTATGAACAAGACGTTACTTGAGTAGGGCGCCCTCGCGTATAGGTCAAAAGATGGTTGCTGATTGGCCCATCCTATGTGCAGCACGTACACAGCTGTGCATTTCGATTGTTTCATCATTGTTTTATCTCTAAGATGGTTACAAGATGGCGTCAGGTCTATCAATTATCTTGACATACAGGTTGTGAGTACACACACACATAACGGCATGGATTTATCTAGGGGATGGAAAGGGCGAGGATGTCGTGATGTCATACAACATCATTCTGTACATTGCAAGCAGAGAGATGACACATAGCTGTCAAGCACTTGTCCACTCTCTTCCAATCTGATGCATGGGATTATTCCCCAATGTGAACAAGTCGTCCAGGTTTCTGTGAGGCACCATTCAGAACACTGAGAAATTCATCCACATTTTTCCATAAGTACACCATTTATTTGTGCTCCATCATTACAAATCTGTCGTTAGAGAGTCAGTGCTTCAATCAAAAGATAAACAACTGTTGTCGAAAAATTCATATAATCTGAGGAAGACCAAACAATGTTATGTCACTTGCTTCTACGTAAATAATCAACATGGGGAAGATGTACTTGACTGTCTTTGCATCTTTGTCCAAAGCTTGGCAAGAATCCACAGGAAATTATTGATTATTTATGTTATGTAAATTAGGCAGTTCCACTTTGATACCTTGGGAGGGGGATTCAACAATCCCATTCTCGGTGATTTGTTTTCCTGCACATATATCCAATTTGGCCGATGGGATTGTCGGTTGATTATGATCATACATACAGTCGGTTAGTCATGAATATTCAGAATGTCACGAATATTCAATGAGTCACTTTATTCTAAAGAAAAGGAGTTCCAGCCTCCACAAATCCTTTGTCTTATGGTTAATGATTCTGAGTCTCTCCCCAGAATCAAATCTGGGACAATTCAATAAAGATTTCAAAGGTCAACTTTCAAGGGTCATTCTAATTGACCCCTGGAAATAAATTTAGTTTACTGTTCACTCAAGCGTGATCTTCAAGGAGTCAAGGTTATGCTGGTTAGTAATCAATCTTAACTGGGTTAAAATCCCAGTCTGGTGTCAACAAGTTGAGGGGTCAATTGGGTGTCTAATTGACCTCTGGGTTAGGATTGTCTTGAATGAGCTCAGGTTGGTCATAAATGGGTGAATCGTCTTCAGTGGCTTCTTGTTCCTCAACACCGGTGCCAAAGAGCTTCACGGAGTGCTTGACCCACTGCTCCACGAAGGCAGACAACTGCGTCTCGTTGGCAACATCCTCTAGGCTCTTGAACTGGGGATGGAGGAGGGTTGGCCACCAACAGACTGTCAAGTTCTGCTCCGACATCTTGTTAACCTCACAGTTCTCAATCACCCTGTCAAGAGGAAACAAGGAAGACTCTATTACTCACAAAATACAGGGCTGACAAATTGGTGCCCACTGCTTGTGCATCAGTTCCTACAAAAACAAATGTGTCACTTTCATGCAAAGGCTTTTTTGTCAAATTATCAGACTTAAAAAGTAAAGCTCTTGAAGCTTTGAAACTTCATGTAATTGTTGGCCTTGACGAATATTGTATAAACATGTTACAAAATTGAAAATAAAACAAAATTGGTTTGGCACACAAGGTGTCAGTTTGTTGCGTCAGTGAATATATTTTACAGATTCACACCAAACTTGTATGTTTGACACAGAGTGGCCAGGGATTTCATCTCCAAAGATGGAGGGCCAGTTAGCAATTTGCAACACCTGTTTTTATACAAAAAGCCAACAGCTCACTGGGTATTTTTTATTGGCCATCAAAGTTTTTGTCGGTCAGGTTGGTGTAGTGGTATCCTGCCTTGCCTTCCCCTCTGGGACCCTGGTTCAAATCCCATTGGGGGCACTATGTGGACGGGGTTTTCAGATTCTGTCCCCCATATGGAGAACTGTGTACAAACTGCTTTTGATAGCACCCTCTTTTGAATCATCCTCCTCCATCCCACGTTAATTTCCCATATGGGGGACAGAGTTTCCAGGGATAGATTTCCCTATGACACCGGCCTCGCTAACAAGCGTGGCGGGTGATATTATGTAAGATGATAATATATTTCGGGCACGCTTATAGTATGGCATCTCCCCCCTCAAGCCTTGCTTATTAGCAGCGGTGGGTAGTCGGATCGGGTGGGTGCCTTCCACCTCTAGGACCCCGGTTCAGATCCCATTGGGGGCACTATGTGGATTGGATTTTCCAGTTGTTTTCTGATTGCGTGGGTTTTCCCTAGAATAATTCTCTGATGTTTTCCTCCCACATCTAAAAACTGAAACTTCCTTCATTGTCATCTCTCCTTTGGGTTCTTGGCTAGTATAGTGATTAAGTTCGCTTTTCTGAGAGTCCTTGGCTTCACAACCAGAATAAATAAAAGAAATGAAATGAAATGAAATGAAAGTCATAACATCCCTAGGTCACCCAACAATGGTTCATGCCGTCCAGTACACACAAACGTATTGTAACGTATTGTAAACGTAACGTACCGTAACGTAACGTAACGTAACGTAACGTAACGTAACGTAACGTAACGTAACGTATTGTAAACGTAACGTATTGTAAACGTAACGTAACGTATTGTAATCTGTATTTCTATAAGACATGGTTTTACTCGCTGATAGGCACAAAATTCTTTGATGCACTAAAGACATGCTCTAAGCCAATGAACTCCACTGAGCTCTCTATGGTTTGAATGGCTGATTAAATGTAGTTTAAACAAACTTGCAGTTTTGGAGCAATCTGAAAGGTTTGGAGGTTATTGTAATTAACTAAGATGCATAGTGTGATGTTTTAGTGAGACATGTAGAGACCCCCGTCTTGTTTTCCAGTAGATATCGATCTAAGTCCAGTGTAACCGCATGCACTTTGAAGTTCTACCATGTTTTCTCCGACACCCAAGTTCAAAAAAGGTTCTGACAAATTTTGACAAGGTCTCGTATGGAAGTGAGTCAGGTCAAAAAAGTGAGCGTGACCTGGAGAGGAAATGATGTCAAACTACGACGGCGAACGGGCACTTATAATAGACTAGGGCAACAGCAGCAAATGTTAAATTACAGCCCCATTATAAGAAATTCCTACAAAATGTAAAGATTTTTAGTTAAAAAATGTGTAAATGGCCTGACATTTCGACCCGTCTTTTTTGAAGGCTAAACAATTTTTATTTCACTGCTTTTATACAAATCTAACGGGAAAGCACAAATCTTCTCGCACATTTGTGACATGAACTTATTGTCTTGTTTTGGTAGGCATCAGTGTACCAGGTTTTAAGGGACGCCTGCTGTTCATAGAAATAATATAAAACAGAAACTCACAAAAGAGCGGTGTCAGAAGCGGGATTCAAGAGAATCCTATCACTACCATTGTGAACTATGTGACCAATCATCCCTTTCCAGCAATAGAGGAAGGGGAAGTATTTACTTCACTTACCAAGCATGATACTTGTTCCTTAGAAAAAAAGTAGGAACATTTTATCAAGTACAAGGGCTGACCTACATGTACATACACATGGTAGGCCTATAGGCATTAATAGACATTTCAGTCTGTTTAATCATAATTTTTCCGATTTTACCAAGGGCAAAGAAAACAGAAATCAGACTAAAGTAGGAAGAATATCATGCCTGACTTACCTGCCAAAATGTTGCATTAGAAACTTAAGAATGGCCAGCCTGATCGGGGGAAGCTTGTTGAAGAATTCAGGCATCGCTTCCACAAACTCTTCCTGGCTTTTACCTGAAACAGAATCCAGAATTAAAAGATGTTAATTTTGCATCCGAGATAAAGAATATAACATTTGTTGTTTTACCTTGACACTGATGTGTATTAAAGTGTAATTTTTCAACTTTTTCTCGTGATTCCAATGACAGATTGAGCTTAACCTTTGTTTTTGGAGCGTTCAAAATAATTATACAATAATTTATTCCGAGTACGCGAAATAAATTATTTGGAGCGTTCAAAATCAATTAAAGAGCACGATTCAATTTCACAATAATTTTGTTAAGCGTTCACATTGCCAATAGTTTATTCTGAGCGTACAAAATAAATTATTTGAAACAATCAACATAATTTTGAGAGCACGATCAATTTTGCAATAATTGTTTAGCTTTCGCCCTGGCAATAATTTATTCCGACCACATGAAATACATTATTTGGAGCATCCAAAATAATTTTGAGAGCACTAATCAATTTCGCAATAACTTTTTAAGCTTTTGCACTGGCAATAATTTATTGCGAGCGCACAAACTAAATAATTTGGAGAACAAGAATCCTTTTGGCAATAATTTGTTTAAGCTTTCGCACTTACAACATACAACAAAATTATTTGGAGCAATCGAAATAATTTTGAGAGTACGAATCAATTTCGCAATATTTTTTTTCTTTTCGACGCACTGGAAATAGTTTATTCTGAGCGCAGAATAAAATAAAATATATAAAGCGTTCGAAATGATTTTGAAAGCAAAAATCAATTTTGCAATAATTTTATTTGAGCTTTTGCAATAATTGTTTCAACCTCTCACAGTTATATATTTCAAGATGAGCGTTCGAAATTATTTCGAGCAAAATTATATATATTTTTGTTCTTGTTTCTGTTTTGTAAGAACTGTCAAATATAAGAATATTGATTGCCTAACTGAATAAAAATTAATAATAAAATAATAAAATTAAAAAAAATTATTTCAAGAATTATTTGGAAAAAAACTATTTCGTGAATAACAAGATGATTTTCAGTGCTAAATAATTTCAAGTATTTGTTTCCAGTATTTGTTTTCCTACCATTAATGCTTTGGTGCTCCATTGTAGCAGCCCTTGAACTCTGAACAACTTAACAACAATATAAGATTTTATAAAATTATTTTTTGTTGGTGATCCCTTCTTCATATAAACCATTCATAGGACCATTTTGACAACTTGATGAGATCCTTTCGAGAGTTGTTAACAAACATCGCCGGATACCTCGGAAAATGAAAGGGACTCTTTTTGCTGTTTCTGGAATCCACCAAAAGCACATTTGCTCGGTATGATACAAACTTACACAAGTAAAATAACCAGTTCTAACCATCATATTCTTCACACATCAGATCGGCTTCAACGTGCTGTACAGGAAGAACCCATAGTTGCCTACCGACGCCCACCCAGTCTCAGGGATCTCATCATCCAGGCAGAAGTCCCCCCCTCCTCCTTTTATCAAACCTTCCATTTTGTCTTTTGTGTTTCCAACTGCTTGTGGTCAAGCAAGCTCCTTCCCTCCATAACCCCTCCCCACCTTTGTCTCCATAATCCCTGTTTACCCCCTGCTTTTTCTGAATGCTTTCTGCTTCTCTCTCTCTCTCTCTATTCATGTATTTCCACTTGACTGCTCTTGTTACACTTGTATACATGTTTATGTTTATGTGTTGTGTTGTGTTGTGTTGTCATTTAGCCTCCGAGAAAGTCTCTGCTAGGGTCGAAACGTCAGGCCACTAACTAATTTTTGCATGAAAAAAACCCTCATAAAACAGGTAATGATCCAAAGAAACCAATCAGTTAATGCATAGAGACGAATATAAACAATCTTCACCAGTCCAAGTTGATCTTTAAGTAAAATATCCTGAAAAAAATCCTGAGATATCACGCCTGTGGTTCAGAAAAATAAGAAAAGTTCAGTTAAACTGACCTTTAAACATTTGTAGTAACTCTCCCTGCAGATCGTGTGGTATGAGAGGATCAGGAAGATGCTTGAAGAACTGC
The DNA here is from genome assembly GCA_037783415.1 of Leptasterias polaris. Lineage (NCBI taxonomy): Eukaryota > Metazoa > Echinodermata > Asteroidea > Forcipulatida > Asteriidae > Leptasterias > Leptasterias polaris. The sequence goes on from JAZGTN010000102.1 coordinate 4,811,770, forward strand.
TTCACTGCAGACGCCACTGCATGAACAGACATCTCCATTGAATCAATCGAGATATTTGGATCTGAAAATATGGATTAGATATAGAAAAACAAATTATTACTAAGCAAGAGAGAGCACATTATGTTCTGCTGTCAGTACTTCTCTCTGGGAGGGATAATGTTCTAAAAATCTCTACTTTGTATTAACCTATCTTTTGAAATAATAAACCAAAAGGGAAACTGACTGGGTAAATTTTTAAATGAACAAAGAAAAATTGACTAGAGCGGGATTTGAACCAACGACCTCCGGAAACGTGCCGGCGCTCTACCAACTGAGCTATCTAGCCCTATGTTGGCAATCTCCCTATTGTATTAAGTGACTGTGCAGTGTTAATACGATTTTGTAGTGCTGTACTGTAGTTGAATTCATTGTTTTTGGAGTAGTTTGGTGAATGCTCACCCTTTTTAAATAGAGGACCGGCCTCCTTCCCGCGTAGGACAGAGTACTCGCCATTTGTCTAAATTGTTTCCCAATTTGTTCTGTCTCTGCCGCACATCTACATGACCTTATATTTGAAACAAAAATCCCATCCCCTAAGGGAGCACCTCAAAAGGTGGAACAGTAGAAACGTTTTAATAGGATAGGACAAGAATTCCAGCGTGTGCTTACGGATCGTTCTGCTGGACAACCGGAACACTCAATTGGAACGTTTAAAATACTAATTCGCAAATTCACTCGTGAAGGATTGCTCGTACTTCAGCACAATGACGCAGTCCAGCAGAATGTTCTAGCGGTCCAATTGATTACGGGCGTGTGTCTACAGAAACGCTCTTTTGAGTCTAGAACGTGCCTGACTTTTGACATGCTCCCTTGAGGTGATCCCTCTCCTGCCACTTCCCAGGTTGTATCAGAAACTTGGGTGTGATCCCTGGTTATATGACACTTACAGGTTGAATGGCTTCTAACTGACACTCTGAACAAAGGCATTGACAATAATTAGGTCAGGGGGAATGGTCCAGTCCATCCCAGCACCATTGGATGAGGTGTCGGCACTAAGTGAAAGTGCACTTGTGATTCAGAAACAAAGATGAAGCAAAAAAAACACTGACAGTTTGTAAACAGAAAGTGAGTTTAGGTTACAGATGGAATTAAGAAAATACAGATGTGCGGAAACTATTTTAGAGAGACTGGCTTGGAAGCCAGGGCTCACCCTTAATAATAATACTGATACATTTATATAGCACCAAATCTATTTAATTGTAAAATGCTCCAAGGCGTTTCACAAAAGGCCTAACAAAGGTACATAAAAAGCACAAAGATGATTTACATAAGCATGAAAAGGTACAAAAGAATAATAAATTACAATTGAAAAATTCAATGACAATAAAATCCCACCAACAACACAAGCCAACAGTTAATGCACACAATATAGATACAGTTAAAACCTTAGGGATTGCTCGAAAGCTTTCTTTAAAAAAGTGTGTTTTAAGTTTAGATTTAAAAAGATTTACAGTCTGCGCTTCTCGATTAGAGACATCCAGGGCATTCCACATTTTAGGGGCAATAGCAGAAAAAGGTCTATCTCCCATAGTGCATAACCTGATATTAACCTGCTGCACTCTAGTCTTATCACACGAAAGTACTAGCCTGGCATACATTGTATAGTATAAACTGCTACGTGATAGTAAACACAACTTCTCAACTTGCCCTGTGGGCTACCAAAAGCCGTGCAACCTACTTGTTGAAAATGCTTTTATTTCTCCCTCATAACGGGAAAAGCTCCATTAAAGAAAGAGGCTGAAATGAAGCAACTTCTATCTTGACATCTGTCAATTTTTGGGGGATCAAACCCAAACAATTTAATTTTATGATGCTACCTGGAGACCATCTACTACACGAAACCAAAGTAAGCTTTGCAGTTTTTTCTTGGGTAACTTACCATTTTCGAACCTTTCAGTGAGGGTGTCACAGTCAGCACTTTTTCCCGACACTCTGTAGATCCCCTCTTGGCTAATCCCTGGTGGAGATAATCATACATGAAACAGATCAAGGATCATGATAAAAAGGGATATAACAAATAATCCTTACAATTAGAATGATTTATTCAGCCAATAATTAAAAACAAATAAACTTGAAACTACATAATACTCCTCACTTTAAACATTCTCATTTTGGAAAATCCTGCATGGCCGATGGTATAAAACTATTCTGAAGAAGGTCAATTTTTGCATCAGGAGGAAGAACTCATTATATGGGTGATGAATATCCTGGACAATTTGATTTGTATCACCTTTATGTTATCAGAAAGGGCTTCAAAGACTTAACAAACGCTACACAGTGTGACCTCATTCGACCTTGGACAATAAACTCATTTCCCCAAGGCCAGTGATCCTGACCCACAAGCCTACTTGCTGGTGTCAAATAACCGAAATGCTGAAGAGCAGAGAGAAAGTCCTATTGTTTCTTATTCATTTTCTCAGGATATATTTGGTCGATTTTTATGATTCAAAGTTGCTTTAACCCCAACTCCCAAAGCGTTTTTACTAGAATCCATCCCTAACCCAACACATTCCAACAGCTTATACTACCATGAGATGGGAACTGTACCCAATCTTAGGGGGACGATACACAACCTAACAAACTCCAACAGGCCTTTTTTGTTTGATTTTGTTGGAGTGTGTACACTTGGCATGTGCAAAATTTGATCAGTGAAATCACACAGTACCCAACATAACATAATCCAACAACTATCTCATTAGACCATGGAGGAAAGAGCAATGCCAGACATGTACATTTCACACATCCACCATACCCACTCAATCAAATTCCAACACCATTACTTGTCAGCAAGGATACACAATCCCACAGAATCAAACACCCAATCCTAACTTCACTGTACTTAACCTAACAAAATTAAACACTTTGCCCTGTTTGAATTTGTAGGGTTAGGGATTGTTAGGGTTAATGATAACATTTAACCCTCTTTCCCAATACTTCACATTATAAACAAGAACCTGTGAAATTTCGCCGACGGTTGTGTCAGAAACGTACAGGCAGTGACACCCTAAACCACATGTTTACGCCTCATGAACTTTTGATCAGATAAGAAAGATCTTGTTGAAAACTGCTCATTCCCAAACCGGTAGGTATGAACTCGAGTTTGTCATAGGCAAACTCGGGTCTGCTTTTAATGGGTGATTCACGTAATGCAGTGTTAACTCCGTCGTAATGATTACCTTTTTACAAAATAAACAGCTGACTAACCTTCCCTGTCAATAAACTCGATACATTTCTGGACGAACTTCGGTAGGGGATCGTTCTCAGTGACAAGCTCCTCCAGGGCGATACCCTTCGGCTTGTCAAGATAACCTGCATAGGCGGGAGGTTTCTTCTTAGTCTTTTGCCTCTTGTGTTGCCTCTGCTGCTGCCTCTGTGCCTGTAAGAGTTGAACAGATAATAATGTCGTTATTAGGGAAAAAACGTTGTATCACATGAAATTGCACTTACATTACTTGCGAGTTTAAAATTGCCAAAACGGTATATCTAACTTAAAATCGCCTGGATGTACCCACAAAACAAGTATGCGCCGAGATACAAAGTTGTTGCATGGAGCATTTTTGTGGAATTTACGATGTTTTTTTTGTGAGATACGTTTTGCACATTTTCGTTGTATATTGCGTAAAATCGCCTGGATGTACCCACAAAACAAGAATGCGTCGAGATACAACGTTGTGAGCATTTTCGTGGAATATACTATGTTTTTTTGCAAAATTGAGATACAACGTTTTCGCACTGATGCGACGATAACATTAATGTAAAGTCAGGGAACGATTTCCCTTGTATCGCATCGCAATTTGCGATGCAATTTGGACAATTTGCTATGCAATTTTAAAAAGTGGATCGCAAATTTGCGATACAATTTGCGATACAATTTTTGCAATATTTATTCTTAAATCAAACATTTGACAGCATTTTTTCAAAACCTTTCATACCTTTTGGGTTTTTTTTTGCAAAAATCTCTCAGTTAATAAAGCAATAAACATTTTACTTTAGAGGCCATCGGCACCACCGCCCGACGACGCGACGAACGTAATTTCTGCCATGCCACAGTCAATCAGTACACACCACTCGGCCAATGAAAAAATTTGTTACACGAGCGATGAAGAAATACAACAGCCAATAGAAATATTTGTTTCTTAGACTGTTTGCTTGGTCTGGTTCCCCCCTGTACATAGCACCTATGCACTGTACAGAAAACTGGTTTGCAACCAGACTGCATTCTTGTTTTACAGTCACACGTCCCTGTAGAGTTTTTTCTGATTGACGATGATTTGGGATTTTATAACTAAACTGATGTCTCCTATCCTTGCAAAGTAAGACAAAACAGTTGTTTAGTTATGTTAAGAACATCTGCAAACTGTAATAAGTTGTTGTTTTTCTGCAGGGAAGTTGGAGAATTGCATGAACTTTGGTCCTTTTTTAAAATCATGTGTGTGAAGAAACATCGCTACACTTTCTACACAGCATGCAGTACGTTCGTTGGGTGTATGTTTAATATTCAGTTGAGAGGGATCTCCAACTCACAACTGAATAACCTTCTCTAGGTTAAATAACTTGTTCATGTCCTTCCTTTTAAGAGGTTTTAAAGTTACTTTTTTTCTCCTTATTTTATTAAGTTTTATTCATGGAAATTCTTGGTGGGTCTTTGGTTTGTTGTTACATTGTTATTGTAAAATATCCGAAGATCCTTTCAAACTTGTATCTGACCTGTGTCCCATCCAGTTTTTTAGTTATTGTTGGTATTCAGGACATTATTTTTGTGAAAAGTTCAACAATAATTGTCTAAAGATAAATTGCGTCTGTTGATGCAATCATTTTGACATTTTCAATTAAATTCTAGTCAATTTCTTTCTCTTTTTTTTCCATAAATAAACTTGGTGCAAACTTTTTTTAAACATCTTACTTCTTAGGCCGATGTTGGTGTGTTTATTTCATATAAAACAAAGTCTGAACCTTAATAATTGTGGGCTAAATAAACAATGATTTGATAGTCATTAAATCAACCTCGCTCGATGTCGAGTTATTTAGCACGCCAATTTTTCCCCAGGTTCATGCCGAGAGTTGTGACTTTTTTTTTTTATGTCACAATGGAAGTCTGGAACTAAGGCCATGTGTACTTTCCACACAGCATTTTCAACATGCCATTTCCTGAAATTAAGCCTAAAACATAAAAACGTTTCACAAGTTTACATATTTGCAATATTTAAGCATTTAAAAATTTGCTATGCAAAATTTATGGACTGCTATGCAAAATTATCGTTTTGCTATACAAAAAAAATAATTGCATAGCAGTTTTGCTATGCAAAAAATTAGGATGAAATCGTTCCCTGAAAGTAGTACGTAAAGTCCGTCTCAAGCCAAAATTCTCTAGCCAATTCAATTCTAAATTTAATCAGCCAGTCAAACCAAAGAGCCCAACAAAGATTTGACATCGGAGAATTGTTATCTGAATATATAATAATAATAATAAAAGCTTTATTTAATGATGGTAACCATGTCACCTAAAAAGATGATTTTCAATGGGCCATCCCTAAAAAGTACAATCAGAAAATAAGATAACAAAATACAAGAAAACAATACAAAGATTGATAAAAATGCAAAGAACAAACTTAAAAAGGCAAGCAATGGTAACACCACACCCCAGTCAGAACAAAGTAAAACCTAGTTAAAAAAAACAGAACTATAAATATATAAAAAGCACACAAGTACATAATAAGCATTGGAGTTCAAGTGGATCGCCATACCTAAGCAATGACTACGCTTACCCCCGCCCACCCATCGCTCTCCCAGCATAAACAGCATATCACACTGTTCACACAAAAAGAACAACGGGCAAACAGGAGCAAACGCAAAAAAAAACAAAAAAAAAACCACACAGTCAACAATCAGAGCAGCGACCCACCAGAGCACACTACAAATTCATTGCTAGATTGAACTGATGGCAATTATACAAGTCATGTTTAAGATGCTGCATTAAAGTATGTTTAAAGGTGACAGGGCTGTCCTGGATTAATTTTGACAAGACCCCTATGGTCAAATGTCAACATAGTCTTGTTACCTTATCTCTTTTCTTATTGGCAGCAATTTGGCGTTTCTCTTCCTTCTTGCGATTTTTCTCCTCTTCCATTTGTTGTCTCTTCCTCGCTTTCGGGTTGAGCTGGAAGAAAAAAAAAATTAATAATAATATTAAAATTGATCTAAACCATGTAAACCTTGAAAAGAGAGGGCATATAAAAGAAAAAAAATGTCTTCAGAATTGCAAGGAAAATATTCCTCATCTCAACCATTGATTGCTTCTCTTCACCAAGTAGTATAACTATGAGCCTGTAAGGCTTGATATTTTTTTAAGGAAACACCAGGAGCAGTATAAATACAATACAACACAGAACATGTTTCCAGGCTAACCATACTTGCTTCCCTTTACCCCTAAGTATTACTTTGGACCTTTAAGGATTAGAATTAGAATAAATTTGGATCAAGGTCTTGCTGTGTGAAAATCCTTGGAGTAGAAACACAATAGATAGGTTGCAGTATGACGTAAGTCGGCCATCTTTACGGGCAATTTGGAACACACAGTCATGCGTTACGCGTGAGAACGGCGTGCAGCACGCGCACATTTCACCAAACTCATTGCATGATTGGTTTGTGAATGACGCGGCTGTGTTAATAATTTGAGTGCTTGACGCGCCTGCAAGCCACAATGCGATTTGCCCGTAAAGATGGCGTCTACTGGGAACTATCTATACAGTGAAGTTGACCATTACCTGCTTCTCTTTACCTGGCAGCAAGTCAAGCGACTAATTATAATATCACTTTTTGTTGCAAATAGTCAAAAACTATGATAGCCTTTCCAAAACAAAATTTAATTAGTACCAGTTTTTGGAAGATTTTCATTTTAAAGTTTAAACCTTCTTAGCCTCTTTTGTATGATGTAAACGTCAACAGCTGTTTAGAAAATTATATTTGTTAAACTTAAGTATTTGCACAGAGAGTAAACAATGAGTTGTCGTACTCAAACAGCTGTTGTATTGTCACTGAGAGCCTGCAAGGGTTGAAATTGTTTTGCTTGTGGGAAACCCTAGGTGTGAATGTATATGTCGTTTGAGGTAACACCATGTGTATATCAACTACACTGTGTAGATTTTGTTCTTTGAGAACGTGTCTTGCTACTTTTTTCTACTGCCGCTGAAGTTGATTTCAAAATTTGGGAGAAGGTAGGAAATCGGCTGGGCTTTTACTTTCGCTTAGTGGATAAAGAAAAGGTACTGGTTCGTTTTTGACAAAGGAGAATGTCAATAAATGTGCTAGAGTTTTCACAAAGGAGCAAGCCAATAAATGTGCTAATGACCATATAGTTTTGGGGATTTGAGGCATTGCATCGTGAGGTATCAATGTGTATTATTTATAGCGGTAACACCATGTGTATATCTACTTGCTAGGTAGATTTTGTTCTCTGAGAACTTGTCTTGCTATTTATTCTACTGCCGCGGAGTAGATTATTCGGAATTCGGGAGACTTCAGGAGACTTCTCAGTTCTGAAAAGAACTGTCCTGCTTATCAACTACTACCTGGGCGGAGGGTAGGAAATCGGCTGGGACTACTACTTTCGCTTAGTGGATCGAGGGGACTCCTCGTTATTAACTTCACTGCTCAACGTTTCGACTAGCTTTCTCTAGTCATCATCAGGAGACCGACTTCTCGTTATTAACGGATTGAGTTCTTAATTGGTCACAATGCTGTGACTAGCCTGCTCTACTAGTCAGCTTCAGGAGACAGGTTAAGCAAAACAAAAGGAAGAATCACAAACCTCATCTTCATCTGGTGAGAAAGTTCCTGGTTGGTCGTAAATATTTGGTTTGTGATGAGGACTGGAGTCGTCGGCTCCATGAGCCGGATGATCGGACCGATTCTTCTTGCGTCTGAAGCTGTTTCGTTTTTTCTTTTGATGGTCTCTGTCAGCCTCTACGCTGCCCTTGCTGTCGCTGTCGCTGCTTGCATTGCCTGTTATTTGTCAAAAAGTATAAGTAAAATGAAAAGGAGAACAAATAATTGAAAGTAAAGCAATTTGGGTTGAACAACAAAATCATGACTCAAGAGCTGGACTTGAACCTGCAACTTGTTACATCAACTCGATGCAATCAAATGATCTTACAAGCTTTTGAACTAACATAGCTGTTAATACACTGATCCATTAAGCCACGGCCATTTCTCATTGACCAATCACAACCGCAAAATCTGATCACCATTTGAGCCGTTTGGTGATATTTGCACAAATGGTGATCGGGTTTCGCGGCTGTGATTGGTCAACTTGTAAGGAGGCGGGGCTCAATGGATTGATCTATTGTGACCCGCTCTATCACTGGCTTTCCAGCAATACCATTATTATTTCCATAGCTTATTTCAGTCCGAAGTTATCGTGTAATGAAGAAAGTCTAAAAAAATTTACAACATGTTTATTTAGATAATCGTTTTAAACAACAGCTAGCTATTGTAGCCATGCGTAAAAACATGCTCAAGAAAACGTCTTTTTGTGGATTTATTCATCTTTTCAATTAAAGGTAAGACCACGACAAGAAAGATCAAGTTTTGTTTAACATAATACCACCAAAATCTTGGAATCGGTTTTTGTAGTTTTTTTCATGATTTCGATTGTCAACAACTTTTGTATGGCGAATAACACGTAAACAAAATTTCCGAGTCATTCCTCATTTCGATAGAGCAGGTCACAATTGTTCCCTGGAAATGGAGGTCAAGTCTTCTTCTTTTCTTTGTCGATTTGCTAAATTTCTTTCAACTTCACATATCTCATGGCAAAGTTTTAATTTCCCAACAATACGAGAAAACAATGTATAGCCATTACTTGGTGTTAACCTAACTTGAAGAAACGGAATCACACACACATCCATGTCAATATGGTTGGGACCAACTTGGTCCGAATCTTCAAATACATGTTAGAGTTACGCAATCTACAGCACAAGTTTTCACCGTGTGGGATTTTTCTCCAAGATCTGAAACTGAAATTTCTTGAGCAGTACACAAGAAGCCACTATTAGAGTGAGTAACACCGACTGATAAATGTTTATCTTCATCTCGCAGACTGCCTGCAACAGGTTGCTTGTCAATTTCTGAGTGTTGACTTTATACGCACCTTTCTTTTTGGTAACGGCATAAATAGGCTCCGACGGCTCGTTGTCGCTGTTGAGTTCTTCTGGATTTTGCATCTTTGCCCGTTGTCCTTGCCTCTGAAATAGGTAGAAGAGGGGGGGAATGAGTTCATTGAAAGGGACACAGAAAACTTAGCAAAGAAAGAGAGAGAGCGACATACAGCGAGGGGGTGACACACAGCAACCAGTGAAAGAGTGCAAGCCGCATTGAAAATAGGATGCTAAGAAAGGAGTTGGAAAAGACAGAAGATTTGAAAAGAAGACGGTGAGATTGAAAAGAAAGAGGAAAAAATGTCCGAGGAAAAGTGAACAGATGGGAACAGTGGATAGCAGGAGACAACCATATCGGCTAACTACAATATAGTCATGATTTGCACTTTGATATTTGTCATATACAAAATGGTCGTAAATCTCAAACTAGCAATAAATCCACGCACACAATAAACCCCACCATAAACAAACGTTTTCCTTACAAAACCTCCCATTCTCCAAAGTCGCTACAGCTAGCGGCCACAACACTTGGTTCAGACGCAGCCTGAGACTTTGCACATTATCAACAGAAGCCCAACAGCCGTGGTTTCCATAGATCTTTACCATGCTATTATGTAGGTCTTGTTCCCTGCGTGCAACCAAATACTGATTCTTATGACAACAGAAAGGGGCCAGACTATTTTGATCTTCCAGCCTCTATTCCGTTACACAACATATTGGGAGTGAAAACAAGATGGCCGCCCCAAAGAGCCCTTTTCGAATTTTGGGGTTTGGCCTTAGCTCAGTCTCTGCTCTAGCTTAGCTCTGTTTGAAGCCCCCTTAAAGGGTGTGTATAACATTGGTAAGAGTACAATTATAAATATCCACAGATTCACACACACTGTATATGGTATTAAGATGGTCTTGGTTGGAAACTCCTTTTGAAATATTATTGCTTGAAATTGTTTTTGAGAAATTAGTAAAACAATTGGTTTTGATCTTGCAAGTCCAAAACTCACAGTGAAAACATTTAGGTTTTTTCCCCACTTTTTTCTTGTGTTTCTAATGACTGATTAAGCTTAAACTTTCACAGGTTTGTTATTTCATGTATATGTTGGGTCACATCAAGTGTGGATACTGGTCTTTGACAGTTACCAATGTAACACATGTGCTTTAAAACAAAGCGCACAATTTCGAAATTACTGTAACATTTCTTTGAAATTACTGTAAAAAACAAGCCAAAGCCATGGTTTTAAAGGCGTAAGGTGATGACCCTTAGCACAATGCGCAGCGCACTCACACGTCCTTATCCTGTCCGTGTCCGCCATTTTGGGAGTAAAAAGGTACAAAAGGAATTGACTCCTAAAATGGTTGAAATGGTGGACGCGGATTGTGTGGAGTTGCACTCTGCGTTGTGAAAGACAATACATGTACATGCAGCACTAGAAAGGGAAAAGGAAAAAGGTCTTCCAAGATGGAGGTCAGATTAAGCAGACAGTGATGCTGGAAGATAAAGATGGAGAGAGAGAGAGAGAGAGACAGACAGACAGAAGGAAGGGGTAACTAAGACAAACAGGGTGTTGAGGAGATGCTGCAGTAATCATTTACATGCATTGACGACGGCTGTCATCTGCATAAACCTTTCGCATCAGTGCAACAAGGTCGTAACTCATTTTGGTCACAAGGTCGTATCTTGCACACTTGAACACAGGTTTTGGCTCTGTGCAACATGGTTTTCATCTCACTCCAATGGTTTTGTGCAAATTTCATGGCATTTTTCAGCAAAAGTATGAGCTCACTGTTCTTACACACTTGTAACTTACGATATGGACCTTGTCATGAATCCAACAAAGTTGTAACTCAGGATACGACCTTTGTTAATCCAACAGAGTTGCACTCAAGATAAAACTTTGTTATGAATCTAACAGAGTTGTAACTCAGGATATGACCTTTGTTAATCCAACAGAGTTGTAACTCAAGATACGACCTTTGTTAATCCAACAGAGTTGTAACTCAAGATACGACCTTTGTTAATCCAACAGAGTTGTAACTCAAGATACGACCTTTGTTAATCCAACAGAGTTGTAATTCAAGATAAAACTTTGTTATGAATCCAACAGAGTTGTAACTCATGAGACGACCTTATAACGATTCCAACCGAGTTGTAACTCATGATACGACCCCATTGCACTAATGTGATGAAATGACCTATGACCTACAGTAGGCTGCCATTCCTCTTTAAGGTCGTATAAGGTCTTTGGCTGAGACAGCTGATGGATTTCTACATGCCCATCACCTGAACCCAATAGCTTCAGTTAAAGTCACTCAACTCAAAAGCAGCCAGACAAATAATTCATTTTGATTGCTATTCTTAAACTCAACTTTGTAGTTTACTAAAATAAACAAAGATATGCTGCATAGCTATAACATAGTTATTGATTTTCTGAAGAAGTTGTAAATGCTCATGGAGTTTTCCATATGTAAATAAGAACAAAAAAAGAACAGCCAATTTGTATGAGATTCTATTGCTTGATGTTAACTTTATATTAGGCACCTCCTCAGAACTCTTCCAGGATATCATGCGGATAGATGTCTCCACAGTAGATTTTCTAACCCGCAAGATATCCTCAAGCAGTCCAACTATATTCTTATGGGTGCGTGACACTTGTGTCCTTAAGCAAGACACAATTATTGCTTCGCCATCGGATGGGATGTAAAGCCGTTGGTCCCGTGTGTTGTGTAATGCACATAATAGGACTCAGTGCACTTATCACAGAGAGAATGGGTTCGCCCCGGTGTTCCTGGTTTGATTGGCTGCATATTGTGCCACAGCACCTTGTAAACCATTACATGGTGCTATGTAAAGAAAAAGGTCTAATAGTTCAACACGTAACTCCACATACCTTGTAGGAAAAATACTGAGCGCTTTGAGACGCCCATTAGGAGTAGATAAAGCACCATATAAGAACTGTGCATTATTATCATTATTATTATGGGTAACGCAGTACGCATTACTGATACATGGATTGATGTATTTTGCTTTGCATGTCCTTTCATTTTTTCACACACACATGGATTTCCGGCCTTACATGTATGCCTCAATGATTTTGATAAAACATTGCAGTCACAGGCCAAATCTCCTAGAACTGCATAAGCACAAATGCATTGTGCTTACCACAAAAAGGTTACCAGCTAAAGAACCCTATAGTTTTCAATTGGTTTCCTGCAAATTTTTGCTGAGCAGAAAGTTGATGAACATTTCCGTTAGCTTTTATGATGCAAGTTACAATGGGCTACTTTGAACGTTTCGGTGGCAGAAGACGTACCTTTAATTCTGCTAATACACACACTAACAAACATTAGAATTTGAGCAGTTCATCTTCTGCAACCAAATAGACTTTTCATAACCCAAGGCTACGGCTCTGCCAAGGGCTCCGCATCAAATTTGGAGCAGTCTATATTTTTGCACTATACTTCAAAATAAAATCATTGGCAGGCAACATCGTATCTCCTGAAATATCACTTACGTAACGCCCGACTTTGAAATTGTAAAAACGTATCTTGCTTACAATAGCCTGGATGTATACAAAAGTCAAGTATGCGCTGAGACGATTCATTTCAATGCGAGATACGGTACAACACGAATGCAGCCCAGAGCTGAAGCCTAAGCCAAGGTTTTCAGAACAGCCACAAGTTTCTCAAAAATCTCCCGTTACGAGACTCTCGTAATTTGTCCCCTCAAAATAATACAACCCCTTGTTGACCATGGGATACCCTTCAGATATTCCAAATCTAATGACAAAGGATACCAACCATGCATTCACCATTCTGTACACATTACAATAAAAGGGGTCACACCCTGTCACCAAAATGCAGATCAAGAAGTTAGAAGTTAGTGGACACCATCACCAAATGCCACCACAAGAATAAGGAAGGCTGAGAACTACATGTATATCCCAAAAAGGGGTTGGAAGGCAGGGGGGGGGGGCTGTCCCCACGCACCTGTTTCAAACAAAATGACCCATCTACTTATTGCATTTGTAAGCATAATGTTAGTTTCAGCAGGTATGATTAATATGCAAACCAGTCGTTAGTAAGCGCAAACCAACGTCTTAGTAAGTAACAAGCAGGTGAAACTAAAATGAGCTACAGCAACTATTAAATATTCATGAGTTTAAACTCCGCATGAATAACCAAATAATTCTGTTTAAAAGAACCAGCATATTTGCCACTGCACTGCCATAGTGAGGTGCTTAATGCTCAATGGAGTACACCAACTCTTGCTGATCAAATTCATCGGAGTGAAGTTTGACATTAGGAAAAGTGACTTCTCTTCACATACGTGCATATATTTACAAAATCACTTCATGTAAATTTATTAATGTATACATATAAAGAGCGACTCCATATAATGAATTGACATTATGAAAATTCATTCGCTTAAAATGCATTATGCAGATTACCTCCAGTTATATGTAAATGAGCTTGCTTGTACTCCTAATATGGTCATTAGTGTAGCGCCCTCACATGGCAATGCATACAGGCCATTAGCAAGAAATAAGCCTTTATAGTCATCAGAACAAAGGCGGAGAACAAAGGCGGAGGTCAAAGGTCATCGGGCTATAGAAGCTTTTGACACACTTTACTGATTGTCATAAAGTTTCTGGTTCATGTAACTGCACCATTTAACAATTTTGTCAGGACACTGCTTAAGCACTTTTGCCTAAGTCCTGGGCCCAATTGCATAAAGTTGCCTCAGCAGAAAAAAGTAGCTAAGCACAAACTAATGCTGCTTTAAACCAGAATAAGGTTACCAGTCTAAATACCATATCACACATACCATATTTGACTGGTTTCCTTCATAATTTTGCAGAGCAGAAAATGTTTGAGCAAACATTCGTCTTGAACAGCGCAATGAAATAGTTTTGAAGCTTTGAAGAAAAACCAAATTTTACCAGCAAGCTTAACAAGAAAATTTAAGCAGGTGTTGTTTTATTGCAGGAAAGTTAACCAAAATCATTTCATATTTTTCATTGACAAGTGAGCTCCTTGAGCATGATCACAATCAACCCATGCACTTTGACCTTTAACCTTCCACATGCAGTGATGTCAGAGTAATTAAATGTTAATGAATCTCATCATACAGATTTGGGTCAGCACAAAATGTCGTCAACATACCATAACTTTCGAAAGTGCGTCCTGCGCTTCCGTACATTCCCCCATGCCAAGAACATGCTTTAAAGACTCCTTGGGGCTCGAGAAACCCCCTTTTTCGGGGGTCGCTAAGGGCGCCCTGGGGCGTCTGGGTGTCGTGGAAAAAGGGAGGTGGTTTGGACGGGCGGGTCCAACGCCCGGGGGCGTCCCGTCACGTGGTTTGCCAAGTTTGTCAGCAACGTTTTGGAAATTAGCCATATTGAGCTTGGTGGACTTAATGGGGAGGAAACAAGGGTTTAGAAAAATCAGTTCTTGGAGGTTGAAATTATTTAGCAACACCAAAGAAAGCCCTGCAGTTGTAACTATTCACAATTCGATTAAGTAATTTACAGTTCCTTTTAGTGTTTTGACGCAGACATGGGACTTAAGGGTGTAAATTATTTGTTTCTTGTTTTTAACTCACACGTTATCTCAGGGATGAAATCATTGGAGATAGTTTGCTTAAAGGTAGGGTCAAGCTTGGGTAATGACCCCCCAAAAAATAAAAATAAAATTAAAAAATCTGAAAGCCTACTTGTCATAAGATGCCAAATGGTACCGTTCAGCAAAATTATTTTGTCGTAGTGCCCCTGCTGATTATAAATCAATAAAAGTATGTTGAGAATTTGAATTTCCAAAGATCACCTGCAGGCAACATTTGGAAATTTTCAGTAGTGCCCCTTTGAGTGCTGCCCTCAATATCGCCAAAGATGCGGTGGGTACCTGCTAAAACTGGCTAAAAGTAAATGGATTTAAAATTTATTTCAAAAAAAATCTGTGACATTTGGTTTTGCTGTTTTCTCAATAAGTAGGCACTGTATAAACTGAAACTTTTACAGGTGACTTTTATTATTGTATCTTTTTTGATAATTTTGTCTTAAATCATTGTTTTGTTGATAAAAACCAAATTATGACCACACCTTCAAGGTGAATCTTTTCCCCCATTTCACATGCTGTTAAAACCACTCCAGATTATTGCTTCTACAATCGCAAAATCTAGGTATAAAACGTTTATCTAGGTATAAAACGTTCATCAAATGTTTAAAATTGCAAAGATGTATGAACAATAGTGTGGTTTGGTCGACCTTGAGTGTAATATTGTTTTAAATTTTATATTTGATTAACATTTTGTATGCTATATATTATTATCAGACATATTATCAAAGATCTTCATAACAGATCATCATCCAAAATTGTTGATATAAACAAACTGTAAAACTTTAAGAACTAGTTTTTGTTATTATTCTTCTTCTATCAAAACTGGTTGGCATTAAGTGGACAATTTTTGGGGCCATGAATTCAAAACATGAAAAAACAAAGTCATGACACACGCACATACACAAAACCAAAAACAAAACACATACTGAGAAGTCAATGCAAAAATCAACATTTCAGAGAAAAATAAAGTAAGAATTCACATAAAAATGTAGTAAAAACAGTGTTGACTGGCAAATAAATAAGAAAAAATAAAATAAAAATTGAACTGAAAACAACATAACAACAGAACTGTTCCAATTAAATAACTCAAAATAAAATCAGTCAAAACTGATTCAAAATAAAGGCTTGCAAAAGGTCAACAAACAAAAATAATCAAGTGACTGATGCAATCTCACCATAGTTCAAATTTCACAAAGTACTTAGATTCATCTTAAGATAACTTATCAATATTTCCAGTGATTTGTATTGTGACATCACACTTTGCCAATTAATAAATCTTTGTAAAAATAATTCGCGGAGTGAACTTTGTGAAAGAAACTCCCGGCAGCAAGAATTTTCCTATAGCTTATAATTGCCATTAGTAAAACCATGAAACCTATGAGAATTAAAATAGCTTGTTAGTCCAAAAAATGATGACAGCTAAGCAATGGTTAATATTTTAACCCATAATTTAACAAATATTATCTCTGATGACATTTTATATAAAGGGAGTATCAGAAAATAATTGTATTTTGTTTTTATATGGAGAGAATATTGCAGAGAAAATTTTCAATTGATAACAAAATAAAATAATGCGCACACTTAAAACCCCTACATTTTGATGTCTCAAGAATGTGAACAAAATCAGTGACACTTCAGCAGCTGCAGACTAAATGGTCTTTTAGAAGGATTGAAATTTTTCCAAAAGACAGTAAAGTATTAAAAAAATTCCCTGCGATAAAACTGTTGTGCATAAATAAATTAAAGAAACAGTGTTCCCTGCACATGTTCACCAATACATCAATTTAATCTAAAATAAATGTTGTTCTTCTGCTGTTATACAAACTACAAACTCATGATACAAAGCAGGTTTGAATGGTAAATTAAAAAAGCGTAAATGTTAGTAATTTAAGAAATCAACACTGAAAACAATATTTTCTTCACATAAAATAAATATACATGTATATAAAATCACTCAAAATGAACATTTGAGAATATTTTAGAATTTTGAGATGACCAATTCATTTGATACAAAGTATACCAGGACAAAAGGACCTATGACCAATTACCCAAACTCTTTGCTTAGGAAATAGCGGAGCACCAGTTGCAACAATGCAAACTATATGGTCTCTTAGCTGGTCACCTGTTTCTGCTTAATAAGATTGTTTTACTATCATAGCAAATTAGAGTGCCTGCGCGCTTTCTAATGCAAATTTAAAGATCGACTTTAACAAATTTAAAATATAGTTTTTTTGTTATAGAAAGGCAAACGAGTGTGTAATGATTATATATAAATGAGTAAAACTCAATAAAAATTGTTATAAAGTAAAATAAAATGTGCATTTTGATCAGTGTCACTCTGACAAAGCCATTAAGCACCTAGGAATCAAAACAGCACTATGGACTCGATCCAAACAAGACGATGGAAAATGCATAGCAAGGAAGACACACACGCTTCATCCAGTCCATGTTGTGGCATATTTTAGGTCACAACGACGACTGGTTCTAAGCGAGTTTCCTGAGAAACTGATACTTTAGTGTTGATTTCACTTTCTATTTTTATGGTTCTTTGCAGCGAACCTTGCAGGGCAGGAAAAGACACCAGTTCAAAAATTGAAGGGGGTGGGGGGGTAAGTTCCAACAAAATTTAAGGGAGGAAAACTTAACAACTACGAAAAACTAATAAAAAAAGGTCAATAGTCAAATTAGTTCGTGATTTTGTTAAGTTGATCTTTAACATGCCTTGAAGCCTAGGTTGCTCTCAGCAAAAGTTGAGCTACAGCTGCAAGTTTGGACTATGCCTCCGGGCAGAAAATGACTGGTAAACAGGGGCAGAGAACCAGCCATATTTACAAAGTATTACATGGTTTTGTTTACTTGTTAATTTTCTATCTGCTGAGCATTTCTATCCCCGATTCATTATTCTTAAGAGGGTATTATTGACTTGTTTAGTGAAACTTACCGGTTTGGGTTTCGGAGGTGGGATTGGTTTCCCGCTCGGGTGGAACCGATTTGCTGGCATTGATTCTACAGAATCGTAAATGGGGTTCCTCA
The DNA here is from genome assembly GCA_037783415.1 of Leptasterias polaris. Classification (NCBI taxonomy): domain Eukaryota; kingdom Metazoa; phylum Echinodermata; class Asteroidea; order Forcipulatida; family Asteriidae; genus Leptasterias; species Leptasterias polaris. The sequence goes on from JAZGTN010000102.1 coordinate 4,829,607, forward strand.
CCATATCGCTATGTTGATCATCATACAGTCTGGTGGAGGCGTAGTGTGTTGAACCTACAGAGAAACACAACGACCAAAATGACAAACTCTGGTCGGTACACACTGGTACAGGAATGAGCAGTTTTCAACACGGGGAAAGCTCAATTAAAGAAAGAGGTTGAAATGAAACATCCTTTTGATCTGAAAACGTACACCTGTTATCTCCATGCTGTTATCTCCATGTAATTAAAGAAATAGGCTGAAATGAAACAACCTTTTGATCTGAAAACTTACACCTGTTATCTCCATGTAATTCCTTTTCCAAACACTTGACTTCATTGGATTATGCACAAACTAGTAGGACTGCTGACTGCCAAGGCAGATTAACTGCTCTTCTTTTATTAACCCTAACCATGCTAAATGCAACAATATGCACCAAATGGTAATAGTTGTTGTAATCTGTTGCATTTGGCAGTCAACTGAGATGTCATTCTTTGACTGAAGTTGTTGCATTTAGCAGTCAAGTGACCTCATATTGGTGTCGCATTTTGTTGTATTTGGCAGAGTTTATGGTCCCACATATTAGCCAAGTCACTACACTTATGTGCATACTGATGCATTGAGCAGGGCAAACACCCTTGCTCAGTCCTAACACAAACAACATGCCTGCACAATGCAACAAAATCCCTTGTTGCATTTTGTTGCATATGGCATGGTTCTCATTTCAACTGTGTTGCATTCTGTTGTATTTGGCAGGGTACATGTATGTAGAGGGACCCTAATGGGGGTTAGCGAGTTTAATGACCCAAGTAAACACAGTAAACACACCTAATGGGTGAAAAAGGTGTATACTTTCCAAGTTTTTGTGGCAAAGCTCAGAAATTCTTTAAAGGCACTGTACACGTTTGGTAATTACTCAAAATATATATTAGCATAACAACTTACTTGGTAACCAGCAACGGAGAGCTGATAATAGTATAAAACATTGTGAGAAACCACTCCCTCTGAAGTAACGTAGTTTTTGAGAAAGAGGTAACTTCTCACTAAAATAATAAAAGACTTCATGCATGAAGCCTTTTATTAGCATCTGAAAGCACACAAAATTGTGCAACAAGGGTGTTTTTTCTTTCTTTATTTTCTTGCAACTTCGATGACCGATTCAGCCCAAACTTTCACAGGTTTGTTATTTTATGCATATGTTGGGATACACCGAGTGACAATACTGGTCTTTGATAATTACCAAACATGTTCAGTGCCTTTAATAGAGCTTTTCCATAATGCATTAGTAACTTTTTATCAGGTAACAAAGATCATAAACAGGGCGTTTAGGGTTGCCACTGCCTGTGACTTTATTGACAAAATATCTACAAAGTCTCAGAAGTTCTTGTTTACAACCTGAAGCATTGGGAAAAAGAGTTAAATATTATCATGAAAGCAAATTTGAATAATAATTATTGACCAATTGACCAATCTTCAGCATTTCTTTTAATTGAAACCAGCAGAAGGACTGTGGCTTAGGATCGCTGGCCTTAGGGAAGTGGGTTCCAGGATGATTGTTTATACTACAATTACTTTACTGATAACAGCTGGTAAGATTGGAAATTCACATAATACAATTATTGAATTTACGTCCCATCTGAATAACGAAGCAATGATGGTTAAGTGTCTTGCTCAAGTACAGAAGTTTCAAAACTGGGAGTCAAACCCACACTCCGCTGACCAGAAACAACACAGCACGAGTCCAGTGTGCTTGACCGCTACAAGCCATTACACAACACAACTAGAGATAGTGATTGTGTACAATCACAGAGCTGTTCCAATGCCCAAGGAGTCTCTAATTGAAAATAAATTGAAAATCGGTTGTGTAGTTCTTGAGATATGGTCCCACTTCCGGTTGACCCGGAAGAAAAGGTCAACATGGGTCACGGTTACCAAAGGCTATTCTCCAATGCCCATTAGGAGCCTATAACTGAAAAAAGTTAGAAAATCGGTTAAGTTCTTGAAATAAGGTCTCACTTCCGATTGACCCGGAAGTAAAGGTCAACATGGGGTCACGGTTACCCAAGGCTAATCTCCAATGCCCAAGGAGTCTATAACTGAAAAAAGTTTGAAAATCGGTTGTGTAGTTATTGAGATATGATCCCACTTCCGGTTGACCCAGAAGTAAAAGTCAACATGGGGTCACGGTTATCAAAGGATAATCTCCAATGCCCAATGAGTCTAACTGAAAAATGTTTGAAAATCGGTTGTGTAGTTCTTGAAATATGGTCCCACTTCCGGTTGACCTGGAAGTAAAGGTCAACATGGGGTCACGCTTACCCAAGGCTAATCTTCCATGCCCAAGGAGTCTATAACTGAAAAAAGTTTGAAAATCGGCTGTGTACTTCTTGAGATATGGTGCTGCAAAGATTAACTAATTAAAGCTTTGAATTACCGTAATTTGACACCTGATGATGTCACAGTAACAAAAATGTTTTTTTCTTACTAATAAATTTGATATGGTACACGATGGTATGCAACTTATCCCAATCCAATGCCTTTTAACGAAAACCCTATTAGAACGTACGTATAAATCCTCTCTCGATTCCAATATCATGGCAGTCTTTGACGCCTAGCCGTGATTGCGCAATCACGGCACAATTTGCCAGCTAGCCATGGGGTCCAATTTGTCACTTCATCGTTAATTATCTTGGAAATACATTGTACCTTGATTAGTTTTAATGGTCTAGAATAACTCTTAGTGAAAGTATTTCACTTTTTAAAACAGTTTGGGTAATTTAGGAAACTTATTTAGAAAATATTGTGTTTTCGACCAGTAAAACTTGTGCAATCTGAGCACAATCTGAGCACCATGTCTTTTGTACACAGATAAAAAACGCGCCAATAGATGATTTCATGATGACGTCACAGTAAAAAATATGCCGCAATCCACATCTACTACCTAAAAGGAGTCCATAATTGAAAAAATATTGAGAATTGGATGTATACTTCTTGAGATATGATTCAAACAAGAGTACCTAATTAAATATTCACACGGCTGTCACGTGAATATTTAATTAAGAATTTTAATCCAATTACATCTAAAATTTAAGTCAGGGCATAAGCTTTAATATGGTATATTATTTGACTACAGTTTTGTATTGCTAAAATTGACATATGACAGTCAGAAAAGTCACAGGTTAAGTCAATAGGGTTTTAGGGAAAGGAAGAATAATAATAATAACTAGAGCTTAATTGCATTTGTGAACAAATGCAAAGCTGTTTCGCTAATAATATTTTAAAATTACTCAAGTGAATATGAAAGTTTGTTGTGTGTACATAATCAAGTTAATAAATACAATATTGAATGCCTTGTGAGATCCAATTCATTGTCTATATATCTTGTAAAACTGTACCTTTAATAGAATATACCCTGACGAATGATGACGTCATGATGACGTCAATTATTTTTCTAATCAGTTATGACATATCAAGCCTGTTTAAAAAATAATTTGGATTAAAGCATGGTCCGTTAGCAATTTCTGACTTAAAGGGGCAAAAAATGCAAAAATCATAACAAATCGTGTGATGACGTCATCATGACGTCATTACAGGTTTAATAGGCACTTGCCATTATCTAACGACCTGCCAAGTTTCAACTTAATCAGACCTATACTTTTGGTGATATACGACTTCAAAAAGTGCACCTTTAATGTCACGTCACGTGACCCCTGATGACGTAATCAATCTAAAACTTCACACATATGTTGGCTGCCTGACGTTCATCATGTGTATCAATTTTGAAGCGATTAAAAAAAAAAATTCGCAACACACATCTTCTCAAAGTGCATTTTGAACAGTTTTCCAACTGCCGCTAGAGGGCGCTCTTGTGTATCGTGACGTCATCGGTATTTTTTTTTAACTGCACACCCTTGCCAGACACTAACATCGTTGAAAGCATTTTCATAACATTTAGCACTTTTGAATTACAAGGCACTTCCGGTTTTGACTGGTTTCGACCGGAAGTAGAGGTCGCGTGAGGTCACGCACACTGAATAAAATGAAGACCTAATTTATCCCTACCCAATCCCACAAACAGAAACCTACGGTCTCTTGTGGCTGATTTGATATAGATTTTCAAATATTTAAAATATAAACCTTTAAGATGACGTCACGTGACAGGTGATGACGTCATCATGACGAATTTCTTTTAGGACCTTCCTTGCACCAATGCCTTTCATCACTGAAAGTTTCATTGCAATTGCTCTTTAGGAACTATGCAAAAGGCCGCTTAGAACGAATTGTGCGTTATTTCAATGACTTCCGGAAGTCTGAAAAATACAAATAAAAACTAGACTTATTTGCATTTGTGAACAAATGCAGAGCTGTTTCGCTAATAATATTTTCAAATTACTCAAGTGAATATGAAAGTTTGTTGTGTGTACATAATCAAGTTAATAAAAACAATATTGAATGCCTTGTGAGATCCAATTCATTGTCTATATATCTTGTAAAACAGTACCTTTAATTTAATATAACATGGCGAATGATGACGTCATGATGACGTCAATTATTTTTCGAATCAGTTATGACATATCAAGCCTGTTTAAAAAAGAATTTGGATTAAATCATGTTCCATTAGCAATTTCTGACTTAAAGGGGCAAAAAATAAAAAAATCATAACAAATCGTGTGATGACGTCATCATGACGTCATTAAAAGTTTGACTGGAACTTGCCATTATCTAACGACTTGCCAAGTTTCAACGTGATCAGACCTATACTTTTGGAGATATACGACTTCAAAAAGTGCACCTTTAATGTCACGTCACGTGACCCCTGATGACGTAATCAATCTAAAACTTCATACATATGTTGGCTGCCTGTTGGTCATCATGTGTATCAATTTTGAAGCGATTACAAAAAACTTCGCCACACACATCTTCTAAAAGTGCATTTTGAACAGTTTTCCAACTGCCGCTAGAGGGCGCTCTTGTGTATCGTGACGTCATCGGTATTTTTTTTAACTGCACACTATTGCCAGACACTAACATCGTTGAAAGCATTTTCATAACATTTAGCACTTTTGAATTACGAAGGCACTTCCGGTTTCGACCGGAAGTAGAGGTCGCGTGAGGTCACGCACACTGAATAAAATGAAGACCTAATTTATCCCTACCCATTCCCACAAACAGAAACCTACGGTCTCTTGTGGCTGATTTGATATAGATTTTCAAATATTTAAAATAGAAACCTTTAAGATGACGTCACGTGACAGGTGATGACGTCATCATGACGAATTTGTTTTAGGACCTTCCTTGCACCAATGCCTTTCATCACTGAAAGTTTCATTGCAATTGCTTATCGGGAACTTTGAAAAAAGGTGCTTGGAACGATTTGTGCGTTATTTCAATGACTTCCGGAAGTCTGAAAAATACAAATAAAAAGAAAAACAAAAACTTTAACAAAAACTAGAGCTCAATTGCATTTGTGAACAAATGCAAAGCTGTTTCGCTAATAATATTTTCAAATTACTCAAGCGAATATGAAAGTTTGTTGTGTGTACATAATCAAGTTAATAAATACAATATTGAATGCCTTGTGAGATCCAATTCATTGTCTATATATCTTGTAAAACTATACCTTTAAGGTAATATAACCTGACAAATGATGACGTCATGATGACGTCAATTATTTTTCGAATCAGTTATGACATATCAAGCCTGATAAAAAAAGAATTTAGATTAAAGCATGTTCCGTTAGCAATTTCTGACTTAAAGGCGCAGAAAATGAAAAAATCAAAACAAATCGTGTGATGACGTCATCATGACGTCATTACAAGTTTGAGAGGAACTTGCCATTTTCTAACGACTTGCCAAGTTTCAACGTGATCAGACCTATACTTTTGGAGATATACGACTTCAAAAAGTGCACCTTTAATGTCACGTCACGTGACCCCCTGATGACGCAATCAATCTAAAACTTCATACATATGTTGGCTGCCTGACGGTCATCATGTGTATCAATTTTGAAGCGATTACACAAAACTTCGCAACACACATCTTCTCAAAGTGCATTTTGAACAGTTTTCCAACTGCCGCTAGAGGGCGCTCTTGTGTATCGTGACGTCATCGTTTTTTTTTTTTAACTGCACACCCATGCCGGACACTAACATCGTTGAAAGCATTTTCATAACATTTAGCACTTTTGAATTACAAGGCACTTCCGGTTTCGACCGGAATGAGAGGTCGTATGAGGTCAAATGATGACGTCATGATGACGTCAATTTTTTTTCGAAGCAGTTATGACGTATCAAGCCTGTTTAAAAAATAATTTAGATTAAAGCATGTTCCGTTAGTAATTTCTGACTTAAAGGGGCAAAAAATGAAAAAATCATAACAAATCGTGTGATGACGTCATCATGACGTCATTACAGGTTTAACAGGCACTTGCCATTATCTAACGACCTGCCAAGTTTCAACTTAATCCGACCTATACTTTTGGTGATATTCGACTTCAAAAAGTGCACCTTTAATGTGACGTCACGTGACCCCTGATGACGTAATCAATCTAAAACTTCACACATATGTTGGCTGCCTGACGTTCATCATGTGTATTAATTTTGAAGCGATTACAAAAAACTTCACAACACACATCTTCTCAAAGTGCATTTTGAACAGTTTTCCAACTGCCGCTAGAGGGCGCTCTTGTGTATTGTGGCGTCATCGGTATTTTTTTTTTACTGCACACCCTTGCCGGACACTAACATCGTTGAAAGCATTTTCATAACATTTAGCACTTTTGAATTACAAGGCACTTCCGGTTTTGACTTGTTTCGACCGGAAGTAGAGGTCGCGTGAGGTCACGCACACTGAATAAAATGAAGACCTAATTTATCCCTACCCAATCCCACAAACAGAAACCTACGGTCTCTTGTGGCTGATTTGATACAGATTTTCAAATATTTAAAATATAAACCTTTAAGATGACGTCACGTGACAGGTGATGACGTCATCATGACGAATTTGTTTTAGGACCTTCCTTGCACCAATGCCTTTCATCACTGAAAGTTTCATTGCAATTGCTCTTTAGGAACTATGCAAAAGGCCGCTTAGAACGAATTGTGCGTTATTTCAATGACTTCCGGGAGTCTGAAACAGACAAATAATAAAAACAAAAACTCTAACAAAAACAATAGCTGTTTCGCTGCGCTTGCCGCGAAACAGCTAACAATAGCTGTTTCGCTGCGCTTGCTGCGAAACAGCAAAAAAAAAAATAAAATTTAACAAAAACAATAGCTGTTTCGCTGCGCTTCGCTGCGAAACAGCTAAAAAAAAAAAAAAAACTAGCACAAAAACAAGAGCTGTTTCGCTGCGCTTGCTGCGAAACAGCTAATAAAAAATAAAAAAATCTTGACAGAAACAATAGCTGTTCCGACTGAATTGTCGGAACAGCTAAAAAAGCTTCAGCTTTGAAGTCCCATTCGAACAAAGCAAATATGGTTACATGTCTTCATTCAAGGACACAAGTGCCAAGAACAGTACTCCAACCTACACTCTGAGAACACTGTCAGAACTCGAGTACGGTGCACTAGATTGCTTGGACCCAACACTCCACAATCCCAAACAGAGTGACTTGTTTCTTCTTACCATTGCCTTGTTGTTGTTTCGCACCTTTGGGAGGGCCAGCATAAGCACTATACAAAATGTTGTCAACAAACCCTGAGGGGGAAAAAAACAAAACAAACATCATTAATGTCTCTGATCATGGCTTTGTTCATGAATTGCTGATGGAGCTAAACATACCAGGATTCATGATCCAATTACAATTTTCCAGCTAAATCATCAGGAAGATGATAAAGAAAAAGTAACCTGGAAAACAAGGTATTTTGGCGCAGAAGTACCCACTCGCCAGAAACCCATTCAAAATCACACAAAGCCACACGACACTTCAGACAAAGTATAAGCACCCGACCAAAACCATCAAAAAGCTTTTTGTGAAACAGATTTACATAAAAAAGGAATTTTTTGTTACTGTAATCTAAGCAAGTTAAGGAGCCAAATTTGTAATCGAACAAACAAAGAGAGCATAATTAATGGCAGTTAAAATTAATCAGTGTCATGTTAAACAAGTCAAGCCAACTTTCTCTAGATATTTCATGACTGGCTCTGGTGCAACCTATAACTTGAAACAATTTTCAAAAGAGAGATTGTGGCATTTGTTGTGAAAATTAACTCATCCAAACATTCATAGTGTTGTTTTTTGTTTGTTTTTTCATCAGAATGCTCTACAATTTCCCAAAATGGTTGTCTACCTTTTCATGACTGTTAACAATTATGGTAAATGCCTTGAACTTTACAGTTTTGCCAGTGGGGAACTCATGTATAAAATTTAAAAAAATAAAAATAAAAATAAAAATGTTGAAAGACTTTCAAGTTTTTAAAGCATGCTGCAAAGACACTCAACTTTGAGATGAATAAAGAACTCAACTTGAAATTTTTTTTTTTTTTTTTCAGAACCTTGGCAAGTGTTCCAACTTCAGAACTAAACATTATGGGAAAGCTCCATTAAAGAAAGAAGCTAAAAAGAAACATCCTTTTCCCTCGCCAGCTCACACCTGTTATCTCAATGTGATTCCTTTTCCATACAGTGAACTTAATTGGTTCATGCACAAACGAGCCGGGCTGCTGACTGCACCAGGCAGATTAACTGCTCCTCAATTAACTTTAAAGACCCGAGTAATTCAATGTAAACACACCTAATTGGTGAAAAGAATGTAAACTTAATTCCAAGTTTTTGTAGCCAAACTCAGAAATTCTTTTATGGAGCTTTCCCGTAATGATAGAAAATTGAATCTAGGGCCATTTTTTAAACTAATGGCTTCGACTCCTTCTGGCTTTGACTCCTGCAAAAGTGCAAATTTTGAAAATAACCGCTGAAGGAGCCGAAGCCGAAGCCAAAGCCAAAGCTATGGTTCCAAAACAGGGCCTACAACTTTGCAAATCTTACTTGAAATCATTTATTGCCGGTCCAATATCCAAAAATTGTAACTGAGTTTTACCAACAAAGACGGCAAGATTTTTGGTCTTGGGAAAACTACCATCGGTTTTATTTATTCAGACAAACAAATCTCTGGAAATGGCAATAAGGCTGGGCACCAAAATATATGGTTGCCTCTTCAAATGATATTAAGGTTCAGTCATTTTCATTTCAGAGTCAAGGCACCAAACTAAAAAGAACCAATCAGATCTGTGGAAAAAAAGCTGAAGCCACCAGCTGCATTACCCCTGTTGAATAAAGACTTGATGAGTTAGCGAGCTAACCAATAATTAAATTAGTTTATTAGTATACAGCATTTTGGGTTAGACTGAGCAGAAGCGGTTCAACTGGAACCACACAATGCACCTTTGAGGTTAGCCGAGCAATTAATATCTTCCTGAAATCTGCATCGACAACTCCCTAATATCCCAGTGATAAATTTGTTTGAAACAACAAAAACCATTGGTGAAACATAAAAAAACTAAAAATAAACCCCAACATTAAATTGTATTTGTATTTCATTCTCCCCTACCCTCCCACCCCCCTCAAAGGGGGAAAGAAGAAACAAAAAGGGAAACCTTCGACTAAATGAATATTTAATACAAATGTTACTAAATAAAAATAAAAGCATAAATAAATTGTACTTTTGGTGAAGTAAAATTCATCATCAATAATCTAAATAAGAAAGGAAAAAAAAGAAAAAAAAAAAAAGTAACATATAAACAAATATATCAAAGAAACAAAATGATGGCTACAGAAAGGCCGATTGAGATAGAAACCCGAGGGAAACATTTCCACAGTTATTGGTCCCTAACAGCTCCAGTCCCAATATTGACATTATTAAAACAAAGACGTAGGCTCCAACTTCAGGCTCCGCTAACCACAGAATGTTTGCTTACAATGTCATGCAGAGCACTTAGTTCTACAGACCTTTCCATTGTTAATAAACAAAGTGCGCCGGTTGGCATGGATGGCCGAATCGTGTTAAAAAAATTGTGACCAAATTCAACATTTTCTGTAAAGATTCATTAACTAAAATACCTCCCATGATCGGTTTCCAACAAAATCAACACTATTTTTTGTGAACGTTTGTGTAACATTGCTACAAACTATGGCCAACTGTTTTTGATTTGCAGTTATGGCTTTCCATAGTTTGACAAAAAATTGGGCTATGTCGTTGCAATAATAGAAAGGTCTATATACCTTTCATAGTGTGGCCATCTTTGTTTTTTCCAATCTGACCCAATGTAACCAAACCAAAGCTGGAAGGAAAAAATAGTCTGGTTCCCATTTCAGTGCAATGAATATTATCATTCATTACTGTTATTGGCTAAAGGGAACATGACCAACATGGTGGCAGCACAATTAAGGTCTATTGGTTGTATGCACAGGATTCTGTGGCAAATAGTGCCTTGAAATTAGGCCCACAAGAAAGCCACTGCAAGGCTGTTCATCCTCGGCAGTGGATCCAAGCAGGGCTGAGGTTGACACCCCGCTATTGTCCGAGCCCCCTCCTTCCCTTGATCATTACAAACATAAAGAAACAAACAATAGCAGCAGCAATTAGGCCTGAATTGGACATTGCTGATTGGGGTTACCAACTAAAATTCAAGTTATTTCGAACAGTGGCCGAAAGCAGGGCTTAGGTTGACAAACCATTAACTCCTGGCCCCCGCCCACCCCTAAACATTACGAACATAAAGAAACAAACAATAGCAGCAGCAATTAAGCCAAAGCTGATTGGGGGTTATCAACTAAACCTAATTTGTCCACAGTGACTAGAACCTGGGTCGAGATTTCCTTCTAAAACCCCATCCCTCGTTTTGACAATACAAACACAGAAAAACAATGGTAGTCAAATCGTCGAGTCAAGTCACCCAAGATTTACTGCTTCCCATCTGCCCCCGTCCAAAACAAAGAAACAAACGATAGCCCCAAAAGCCGCTTGCTTTTATAGCATCTGGGAAGGAGGTTAGCGGTTCCCCCTTCCTCTGCCTTTCCACTCTTTGCCTGTTAAAAACACAAAAGAAAACAAAAGCCGCTGAATTGAATTGTTCAACCTTGTTCATCCTCCGCCTCGGAGCTACGATTAGAAGAGGACCGACGGAGACGGAACTGTAAACTACGGCGATTGGCCTTTCCTGCTGTAGGAAAATTACGATTAGATCAGAATTAGAAGTCTGACACAGTGTGGTCATTCGGTTCCTCACTAGTCATCGCCTTGTTTTAAGTGTCTTCTTATTACAAACTGAATACTCTAACATACATGTAGTAATACATAACACAAACAAACTTGACCTTCCGAAAACTGTGATAGGTTCCACTCCCTTTAAAGTAAAAAAAAAAATAAAACACCATTATTGCAAATTCATATTTCAAATTGAAATATCTTTTGGAATAACTGGTCCCGGTCGATACACATATACCTTGTAAACATTTTAAAAAAAATATTGCTAATTGTTAATTTTCTTTACTAATAAGAAAAGAACTGAACTGTATCATTAGGATGACCCTGAAAACAGCACAAAATGTTGATAAAATACCTTCTCAATACCTTCTCAATACCTTCTCAATACCTTCTCAATACCTTCTCAATACCTTCTCACACAAAATGAACATAACGGACCCGTCACCACGACACCTGGACAAAGTTGCAATTTTTCAATTCCCGAGTTTTTTGATGTTTCAAACTACTCCAGCTTCTTAGCAATACAATGAATATAAGTTACCCATGCCAAAAATCCCTCAACCACTTCATGTATGCTTTGTGGTGACAGGTCGAATACAGAGTTTTATTCAAGTACAAAGTCTGCAAACATGCCACACAGTTTACAAACTTCAGTGTGTATATTTGTTTCATTACAAGTGCTTGCTGGTGTAAACACATTTTGTGCAACGAGACAAAGACGCAAGCCAAACCTGGTATTCCGTAATGAGCCCAAGATAAGACCTGAACGCTGCAAATTTACTGACAAATATAGAACTTTAGGATCATTTAAACTATTCCAGTGAGGTTCTTCCCCTCTTTTGTCTCTTAAGTTGTCTTCAGAATTGTCATCAAATGTGACGACTCTATGCCAAAATAGGCACTTTTTACCAAAACTTAGATTTGGGATATTTGCTCATCAAATTGATGAAATGAGAGCTTTTAAATAATACCTAGCTTAAACATTTGATGTTTTAGTGTAGGTATTTCATAGCATTAAGATTTAAGAAATCAAGTCACACTGACGTTTCTCTTGTCTTCACTTTAAATGTCATTTCACTATTTGGCATGTCGTGGTCAAGCTCACTGGACTCAAGCTCTGGTGTTTCTGATCAGAGTGTGGATTCGAATCACAGTCTTGATACTTGTGTCCTTAAAAGCAAGACAGTTGACCATTACTGCTTTGTCCTTCGGATGGGACGTAAAGCCATAGGTCCTGTGTGTTGTGTAATGCACATAAACTACTTGTAAACCCGTTACATGGTGCCAAGTACATAATCGGGTCTTATATTTTACCATGTACGTAGACAAAAGTAATGAGCACTTTGAGACACCCTCGGGTGTTAAAAAGAGCTTTATAAGAATTAAAGTGGCTGATTTTGGTGTGGGGCATAACAAAAGATTTGAACTATCCGATTTCAGATTGATTTTTTCTTCTTCAATCTTTCCCTCAAAATGTCCCACCAGATAAAGTGCTTGTAGAACAAGTTTCTGGCAGAGCGAGTGGAAAATTTTCTGGAGTTTATTCACTACTGACAAAATTTTGGTAGATACACAAATGTTTTTTATTATGAGCAAAATCTGGTTACCAGCCACAATGAAATGCACTTGTACATTGTTTGTAACTGGTACCTGCCGATTGAAATTTGCGCATCAATGCCTTAAATTGAAGTTCCTCTCATGAGCACTGGAAAAACCAGGTGTGACTGCGATATTTATTTCATGACTGCCAGCCCTGGGTGCTTTAATGATGAGATCTTGGAGACGTGAAGGTGCCTTGGAGCTGAGCGAGGTACCACAGGGTGCAAGTGTCTCACATGTAGTGAGGATACAACAGGGTATAAGAGGGTGGTGGGTGGAGGTCAGGGAGTAAAGGTTTAGAGTGAAAATGGGTACAAGAAGGTGCAATATGGGGTTTGGGATGGGTGTACCAACCAAGGAGTGATGAAGGACATTCCATCACTGGTTCAAAGGTAGGGTCATAGATTGGTAACTACTCCAAAAAATAAATGACCATAAAAACTTACTTGATAAGAAAGAAGCACTGCAGCTGTTGATAGTGTAAACTATTTTTTAGAAAAGATTCCCTTTGAAGTAATATGGTTTGGATAATTTTACACCCAAAAACTTTTTGAATCTAGAAATGATTCATACATTTCTCAGATTTCTGCAGGTTGGTGTTCGGTAGCCAGAGATGCGGTTGGTACTCGCTGTCACCTCAGTTAACAGGGATGGATTTAACATTCATATGAAAATACCATGACAGTTTTGTTGCTGTTTTCTCAGCAAGTGGACACTGTATTCTGAATAAACTTTCACATGTGACTTTTTTCGGTATCTTTCTTTATAATTTTGCCAATCTATGACCCTAACTTTAGAAGGAAGGAGGGAAGGGGTACTAAAAAGTTAAGGTGTCTGTGAAGTGTTTTGAGGGGCAGTGGCGAGGAGGGACTGAAGACTGATTAGGATATTGGGAAAAAGGGAGAAACTATAAATTAGTAAAGTTGCAGGTACAGTCATGTGTTAATCTCTTTTGGGAGGCATGTTTGCTCTGGACCATTCAAGCAGTATAGATAGGTTGCAATATGACGTAAATCGGCCATCTTTACGGGCATTTTGGAACACACAGTCATGCGTTACGCGTGAGAACGGCGTGCAGCACGCGCACATTTCACAAAACTCATTGCGTGATTGGTTAGTAAACGACGCGCCTGCAAGCCAAAATGCGATTTGCCTGTAAAGATGGCGTCTACTGGGAACTATCTATACTCTGCTTGTCATCAGGAAAATGAAAGACGAGCCGAGTATACTGTTTAAACAGTTGAGACCACACTGGCTCTTCTCAGAGCCAACCCTCCTCCCCAAAGAGGTTAACATAATGGTTGTACCTGCAAGTTTAGTCATTGCTGATATTAAGGTCTGTAAGATCCTGTGAAAAAGTGGCTGTAAGATTTGGCATCCTTTCCTACATGGTACAAGAAAGTGAACATGTGATGCTCGATCATTCATGTTCAATTCATTATTGGGTACATTGAATGGGATTAACAAGAAAAGGGGTTAGATTAGTTCAGGTTCAATGAGTAAGGAACTCTACAATAGGACTATGTGATTACTAGTTTGAGTTATGAAATGAGTGTTGACTTAGGAGGGTTAACTTGGGTTGTTTGGGGGTCAACTTGGGTTAGGGATGATTGGTTGGTTAAAGTGCAGAAGGATTAATACAGTTGGTTGAGGGAGAGGGGGAAGTTTGGGCAGATACGATGTATTCACAAAATGGCGTACAATACGAAGGCAAGGCCCAGTCAACCATTGTGGCTGGACGGAACCTTTTAATCAATAGTACAAGTGCAGCTTGCGATGATCCACACATCTAACTTGGTAATGACAGGAGAAACAAGTTTTTTTAATGAATGTAAATGGCCGAGTGGAAAATGTTTGACTATTTGAATCATTTGTTTTTAATTAGTTTGCCCGGTTTGGGGCTGTCGTCTTATACCCCGAGTTTTTTGTCGTTGCATTTGAGCAAATTAAAGGTACTATAGAAGATTGGTAAAGATAAAACACATCATTGTTTAATTTTATTATGGAAGCTTACTCATTATAAAGTTTATTCTATTTTTTTTCCCCTCTGAAAACCAAAATAAAAAAAGGCAACAGCTGATTTCAGTTGTTACAACCGAAATTAAAAACAGTGTGTTTACATGCTGAAAATCGTGCATGGTTTTACACTATTTTCTTTTGACTCACAAAATGTTCACAGGTTTGTTATTTCATGTATATGATCGACCACACAAAACATGAACACTGTCTGTGACTATTTTGTCAGCTCTACCAATCATTGTAATACCAACTTTGTATTGGTGACTCCTTGTTGAGGCAAACAATTTAACTGACTTAAATTATCTGTTTTATGTTCAATGCATCACTCTCTTGATGACCAACCAAAAAACCCAAAATAAAACATAATGAGTTTGTTCTTTCTTTTTACAACCTATGAGCACAACAATTTTGGAGTCCTCTTACATGTTTATTCTTGATTTGAGCTGTTATTGTCACCATAGTGATTGTTCTGTGGCATCACATTTGCCTCAGCCAATTAGCATCAAATCATGTCTTTCTCATCTTAGCCCCTTTAACTATAGACCTTTCTTTTGCAACGTCACAGCCCGAGTTTTTGCCAACCCAGGTTGGAAAAGTATGGAAAGCCATAACTGCAAATCAAAAACAGATTGCCACAGTTTGTAGCAGTGTTACACAAATATTCAAAAATAGTGTTGAATTTGTTGGAAACAAATCAACCAATCATGGGAGGTATTTCCGTTCATGAATCTTTACAGAAAATGTTGAATTTGGTCACAACATTTTTTTACACGATTGAAGGTTTTGCTAACATTCGGCCGTCCATGCCAACCGGCGCACTTTGTTTATCAACAAAAGAAAGGTCTATTAGCCCCTCTCAGATATATGTCACTAGTCAATCTTTTCCACACGACCTGTTTACAGCGATGGGCTACAGTTCCACACTTAAGGAGCTGCGTATAGGTTTTCTACCTTCTTCCAACGACTCGTACGTGTCGTCGCCATCCTGTGACCTTCGTTTGACCTCGGTTTTGGAACGCCGGCGTACCACTGGATCGAGGACCTCTGAGAAATGTAATGTTAGTTTGGTTTTTAGTGATTAGTGATGTTTACAGTGGCATACCTGCCAACATTGAAACCTCAGAAATAGAAACACCAGTATTACGAGTCCACACATAGCGACGCAAGAAGTGGTGTGAGTAAAGCTTTTTACATGTAGACATACAAATGATGTATGTATTTAAAACAATGTACACAAATCATTGTATCCTGTAAGAAAAACTCTATTGTCGCAATCAAATGGCACCCTCTTTTCCCAGAACTTGTTGATCTTTTTCATTGCTGTCATTGTCACAAATAGGATTGTTCTGATTTTTTGCGGCCTGCATTCTCAAAAATCTGGACAATTCCAATTAAATCTGAACAGTTGGCAGGTATGCAGTGGTGCTTTCCAATTTGTGCTTTTTTGCCTTCCGCTATTACAGCAGCTGTAGCAATATATAAATCTTATGGGAAAGGTACTTCACTGGTCCCCAGCGACGTCATTGGCTCCAATTATCTCTTTTTCATGAGGTACATGTATACAGATCAAAGAATCCTAAGAACATTATCATCTCCGACAAAATTAATCTGAAACTAGGTCCAATAAGCCATTTGTGAGTTAGATTTTAATAATGTCTGGTACAAAGAATTGCTTAGTTAGAACTTACCCCTTCATTTTACAAGAACAGTTTTTACTGGAATTGTTTTCAGGCAATGGTTCTTACAAGAACCTTTCTTACTGGAATCGTTCTTACAAGAACCGTTATGTTCATCAGAATGGTGTTTCACGGGAACTGTTTTCAGACAATGGTTCTTACAAGAACAGTTTGGGTTCCCGCTAGGCTTGCGAGACATTTGCTTCAACCAAGATCATGTACCTTTCCCTTAAGATGAACATTTTTTTTTCTAAAGAAATATTATTTTTAAACAGAAGAAAATTATGCAGAGTGTTTGAATGAACTATTTTACACAAACTACATGTAGCGCTGTGTTCGAGTCAATGACTTTGGCCGAGGCCATGGCTATATCACTAAGAAGTCTTTTGCTTAAAACCCTTGAGTCATGGCACATATTATAGAGTTCACTGTTTTATCCAAAGTGCAATGCCATTGGAACATTCCACATCTCTAAGAGGGGGATCAGCTTCCAGAGTTATGTAGTTTTTTGTTTAGTTTTTTTTTTGATGAGCTGAAAAATATTTTCAACTTTACACTTTGTGCACAAACTTGTAGACATACAGACCTATCCAGATCTAACCCTCTAATGAAGTGGGCCATCTTTGTAGCAGGCTTTGTGCCAAGTTCTGAGGTTTCCAATACCCCTCCCCTGCCAATTAAACATTAAGGCTCACTAGGGACCAGTAACTAGTGGAACCTTCCTGCATTTGTGTAATTCCTGGGGTTACTATCGCACTTAAGGGTTTTAATTGTATGTTGTTGATGCAGCCAGCGATCATAGCAAAGCCAAAGTCACTCAATGAAGCTACAGCCTAAGACTATAAAAACTACCAGAGGGAAAATGTTGCTGGACGCTCATTTGTCACATGATAAAAAGGCTGTATCTATCTAACGTGAAAATGGGAAAAACATATTAACTACCTTTACATAATCCATGGCAATAATGAATATGCATGAGATATCCTGTATATAAACATGAACTAAATTTGCATAGAACCTTCTCCCTTTGAAAACAAAGTAATCAACCAAAGGCAAGGCGGGCATTTTAGTCAGGTACCTTTTCAGCATCACTACTCATTGCTGTTATTGCATACAGGGTGTAAAGCACAGATTTTAATAGCAAGGAAACTGGAAAGATGCTGCTAATGCTACCTGTATTACCATAAGTCTACCACGGAGAAGTTAGAATCTCCTGCATTGCTGCACTGCATGACCAGAAAATTTGCATATTCGCATTGTCATATGCACATTACAAATTTAATGAATAAACATTTAAGCACTAGCAGGTATACCTATAATTTCCAGAATTGCTGTACTACGATACCAGAAAATTTGCATATTCTTAAGCAATATGTAAATCACAAGTTTACTTAATAATTAAGCAAATATTTCCAGAATTGATGTATTACATGACCTGAAATTGTGCTTGTTCTTACATAAAGGCATGTGTATTATAAATTTATGCAAATCATAGATGCATGTAGTGACTTGAATCTCCATCACCACATTTGAAATGTACTTAACTAGGATTTGAACAAGTTTGAGGCAACATTGACCCAAGGTCTCGAAATTCCATGGATAAATTCTGGTTCATACAGCGCATATAAGATTGTTCGCTTCACATTCGCTTTCGTGTAAAGTACTAACCGGGCTTCAGTCACAGCCGGTATATATAAGGTGAAATGGCATCTTGGCTGGTAACCTTATTCTGCCTAGCAAAAAATTAACCGAGTACCAGTCACAGATGGTACACAATACATGGCTGGGAACTGTGCTTTGGTGAGCGTAATTTTTGTACACTTAGCTACTTTTGTCTTGAACAGTTCTACATGAAATTAGGCCCTACCCAAACTTTCGGGTCTTTGAGGGTGAGGGTATTGGAGCTAAAGAAGGCTTTGTATCACGTAGTAACATTAACAATAATGCACACGTCTGCCAGTTCGGTTTCAAAGCGATATGAAAACAAGTGTCCCTCAAGGATTTATACCCGCAAAGGACAGGTAATGCTCAGGACAGAATTCCTGCTACATGAGGGTGGTTAATACATGTAAGAAAGTAAAGGAACAGTGTCGATTAATTAACGAAAAGGAAAGAACGAGCTGGGTATGTTTTGCAGCGCTGTTGAAGCTAAACATTAAATATAAATAAATAAATAAATAAAACAATATAACAAAACAATTCAGCAAAAATGACATGAAACATGTTGGAGGATTGACAACATGGAATTTTGCATTTGATGATGAAGCTATTCAAGTTAAACATGGTACCACGGATTGTCTGGCGGTAAAGTGTATCAACATGTTCTCCAACCCAAATTCACTTGACATTTTGGCACAATACTACTTGGCAACTGAGCAGCCCATAGTTGCCATCGAACGTAAAAAAACACGAGCCTTAAAAATCTGCAAATGACAATAAAAACTATTTATATACAGTAAGTGTCCGAACTTCGGTTCATTGACAAATTGCTAATGGGTAGAACAAAAAGTTGCTTTTTATCAGAAAAAAAAAATCCTAAAAAGCGAAATGCTTCAATGGAGAATATACCTCTTTGGTAAAAAAACAAAAAAAAACAACAGATGCTCTACAAAACATGTTATTGTCATGCAAATGCATTTTGAAATATTTCTTTTTCTTTGATTTGCTTCTGACATTTACAGAACACACTTTGTGCAAAGTTGTTAGTTTATTGCTCACAAAATCAAAGAATCGGGAGGAAAAAAGATTGTTATTGTGCAAGGCAAGATTGCGTACACACTGCAAGAAGAGTGTTTGTTCCACATCACGCCACAATGGTCAAATAAAACTAGAACTGCCAACATGTGCATCTTGCAATCAGGGAGATTTTGTACAACAATCAGGGGGATACTTAGGATTACGTTCAACATAATAGGAAGAAAGTTTCCATGATCATGGAGATTTTTTAGTTTGCTCATTAGAACATGAACAGATTTGGTTGATTTTCAGGAAACGTTCGGCAGAATCAGGGAAGCTTAGCAGCTCTGTAAAAACCAATGATAAAGATACAGCTTTTTCAAAATGTTTCAAAATCTTTTGAAGGTTCCTGGGCCGTTTTGGATCAGTATGGTCTGAATGTATGATTAAATGAATAAATAAATGAAAAAATGAATAAATTAATAAATAAATAAATAAAGACAATGAGTGTGTGCTGATTTTCTTGACCCACTTTTGTGACATTAAATATTGCAAACCCGACTTTCATTCCTTCAGCGTACAAATGTGGTCTAAGGGTTTGCCCCGAACATTTTTAGTGACTGGCCAGCAAGACCAGTTAGCTTGTCATATCACTAGTCCACCAGCTTTTTCACTAGTCAATACATCATATGAAACAGGGATATACTAATCAACACTGAACTAGCCAGCAGGACCACTTAGACGTTTGCCTGGTCCCCAATTGCTGTTACTGGCGTTTGGCCACCAGACCACTGTTAAAGGAGAATGGTACATGTAGGTCTCTCCAATTCATTACGTTGCTTCTCACACAAAAGCAGATGCCTTTAGACTAGCGCGTTATCCCGGACGGTAACAAGAAGATACAAATGTTTGCAGTTAATTTTTTATTTTTTTTTTAAAAACTTTGCATGATATGTAGCAGAGGGTGTCCTCGTCCCCCCCCCCTCTTGTACAGAAGACACACCCCTAGATCCATGGAAACACCCTGATGATTTTTGCTTTGCATTTGTATGAAGTATGAACACAGACCAATTTCATAGAGCTGCTTCAGCAGGAAATATCGCTTGACAATTTTCAACTAAAATGAGCAGGATACCAGTCACAGGTGGTACATGTTACACAGGATTTTGGCTGGTAACCTTAGTCTGGTAAGCGTAATTACTTTGCGCTTAGATACTTTTTGTGCTTAAGCAACTCTATGAAAATGGGCACTGGGCCTGGTTTCATTTTTGCAATTTCATAGAGCTGCTTAAGCACAAAAAGTAACGTCCAACAAAATTATGCTCACCAGAATATTGTTACTAGCCAAGATGCAATTTCTTATAAACAGTCTGTGACTGGTATCCTGCTCATTATCACTAAGCAGACACTTTTAAAGGAAGTGGTAAGAGTAAAAATATTCACAGATTTGCACACAAAGTACATGGTATAAAGTTGGTCAGGATGGGAAACTCCCTTTGAAACATTTTTGTTTGAAATGCATCAGTTTTTCAGAAACGAGTAAATCATTTAGCTTTGATCGTGCATGTCAAAAACTCAATGTTTGAAAACGGTAAAAACATTTTAGGATTGTTTCCACTTTTTTCTTGTGACTCCAATGACCGATTGAGCTTAATTTTTCACAGGTTTGTTATTTCATGTATATGTTGGGTCACATCAAGTGTGGATACTCGTCTTTGACAATAACCAATGTGACACATGTGCAGTATGTGTGACTTACACGCCACCTTATCATTAGCTGTAGGCTACAGTAGGTTTTATTTCCAGGCTCCTCAAAACCATCCATCCCCCCCCCCCCCAATAATGTACTTTATGGCTCCCATATTGCCCCTGAAAAACCACAAACTAACAACAGCCGTGAGTCTCTGTCAAGTTGCTCTCTAGTAATGAATGATTGATCACTGTGGTGGAGCCAATACATCCGTCAATTACCATCGACTGCTTACTACACAAGCAATAGGGAATCCTGTCCAACGCTTAGATTATGACTCATACAAGCCGAACAGGGTAACCCCAGGCCGTTCAACTTCTCCAGTATGTTTCTCAATTGTACAAATGAGGATAAAATAGAGGAGATTTTTGTGTGTACTTGTATGAGGGGAGTAATTAAACAAATTGCAAAAACCTACTGTGCCGTACAACTATTGAAATCCCTGTATAGTTTTAAGCAGCTTTAAGAATCTTGGCCCCGGTGTGTAAGGTATGGGTATGTGTTAGTGTGATTGTATGAGTCAGGATGAAGCACAGCATGTCAAGCTGGTGACGGGGAGTTTCTATACCTTCTGCATCTCCCTTGGGCCCAGTTGTCTGGGCACTGTTTCTTCTCCTACCAGCCGGCTCTGGTTTCGATTTAGGTTTCTGAACCGTTCCGTAAATGGGGTCTGCAGAAGATGGAAGGTTTGTTAGGGTAGATGGTGGGCTAAGGTGGGAGACTACATTTGTGTGTGCAATTCCTTCAATCAAACAATGTATTTTATATATAAGATACAAAAAACTGCATGTCACGATAAACAAGTATTGACCACTGCACGTCGGATGACAGCTTTATTCGCAAACTTATTTATGAAAGGCTTTCAGTGGATGTCTTTTAACATCCGGAACAAATTTCTGAATTTTTTTGCCGACAGCTGGAAGGCTGGCGTTTTTTGCCAACCGGGACTTTCCATTGTGTAGCATGCACAGGCAGGCAACTACTGTGATACGCTTTGCTCTAGCTGTACAAGAGTGACAACAAGTTCTGGAAAACTTGGCTCATAAAATCCTTTCCCAAAGGGTTATTGTGTAACCCCGGATTCCAGATCGTTGTTTTATTGTTGTAAAAATGTGGCAAACAAGAATGGACAGGCTGCCAGCATTGTTTGACCTCATATTTAACTCAATTTAACTCAATGGGAGGTTAGACTGAGGGTTCGAAGATTTCAGTATACAATAAAAGATTTCGGACGTGGCTCCTGGCAGAGGTTCTGCGAATCCCGCCGAGTGCCTACTCAATTTTTCCACACAAAAACAAACAGTCCCAGAGCTATGTTAATTATAAGAACATTCGTTGTCTTTCGTTTGTCAAATCAGGGTTTCATCGTGGCAAGGACATTTTTTCAAGGAAAACAACTACTCAAAAAGCTCAAAAAAGTTCAAGAAAAAATACGAATGCGGTTGGGCTAGGATTTTTTTGTAAAACAACGACGTGAAGTGTTCAAAAAAAGGTTGTGGCATCAACAATACTTCGCAAGCAGCGCCTGGAACCGATTGGACACGCATCTAGGTGTGATGTTCACTCTCATTGCCCTTGGACAAAGACAACAATCCTACATAGCTGTATACTAATGCGAACCTACCAACAGCAACTTTCTGATTACCTGAGGATGGTTGGTACTTGGATTGAACCAGCTTCACCAAGCCACTCATAATGCCGTACAATGGAAACAAACAATTAATATGTGGGCACACAGAAGTCACTACGATGATAAACTATCGTAAAAATCATGAGCACTAACGAAACTTTGCTTTGTTTAGTGACCGAGTACACATCTTAGCAACTCAGACTATCGTACAAATCATGAGCAACTAACAAGACTTTGTTTTGAATAGCAGCTGAGTAAACATCTTAGCAACTCAAGAGTTGAAGTTAGGGTTCCAATAAATGTCTGCGAGTTACAAATAAAAAATTTACGTGCAACTTGGATACAGGAAAGCATTTGAAACTAAACTCAACAAATTGTTCAAAAGAAGGAATAGAGCGTTCTTGGAATACCTTCTCCTTTATTAGTGGGAAATCGTCTCGGACTGAGTGGGTATCTCTCAGGCTGATCGTAAAGGGATTCCTCTCCTTTCTTGTCTGTATACAAAACAAAAGAACAAAAAGAGGAACACTTCAGAAACAAAAAAATGGTGGGAATGATCTCAAGAGTAAAGAAGGATCTGTCACCAAAGGACAAAGTGTAAAGGTAGGGTCATAGATTTGTAAATATTCAAAATTTAAATCAATTACATGTATAAAGATTTACTTGATGATAAGCACTGCAGCTGTTGATAGTATTAAATATTTTGAGAAACGAAGTCATATGGTTTGGATAATTTTTCAACCATAAACATCCGAGTCTTTGAAACGATTCATGAATGAATTGAATTGTTTCTCAGTTTTCTGAGGGTTCGTGTGTGTTCGGGTAATTTTTTCTATAAATAAGCATTATGCTGACAAAACCAATCTGTGACCCTACCTTTACAGTACCTGTGGGTTAAAATCCATAGCCTAAGTACTAGGCAGTGAATTCATTTAAAGGCACTGAACACGTTTTGTAATTGTCAAAGACCAGTATTCTCACTTGGGTTCAATTGGTCATTGAAGTTGCAAGAAAATTATGAAAGAAAAAACACCCTTGTTGTACAAATTAGTGTGCTTTCAGATAGGAATAAAAGGCTTCTGGCCAGAAGTCTTTTATTATTTTAGTGAGAAATTAGCTCTTTCTCAAAAACTACGTTACTTCAGAGGGAGTCGTTTCTCACAATGTTTTATACTATCAACAGCTCTCCGTTGCTCGTTACCAAGTAAGTTTTTATGCTAATATATATTTTGAGTAATTACCAAACGTGTACAGTGCCTTTAAGATAAAGCTAAAAACAAATTTATTTTTGCAATAGCCTTCAGTATTTCTTACTGTGTCAACTAAATTTACTTGTCTCTATTTTCTTACTATAACTTTAATATAGAGACTTCTCTGTGAATGTGATATGCGCTATACAAGAATGATTCATTATTATTATTATTATTAGGGTGGGATGCGAACACACAAACTCCAGAGAAATATTGCTTGACAAGTTAAGTTGCCAAGCAATAAGGTGATGGGAACCTGTGAAAATTTACGGCGTACCAAGAGTGCCTTACCAGTTATCTAGAGAATGAATTAATCTACTTTTCAAAATCAACTTTGTTAAGCCAAGAAGTTGAATTGTTGTGATATACCACGACAGCACGGTACAGAGCTCCGCACCATACCACTTATCCAGGTAACGTGAAAGTTGATCTCATAGAAGTCAACTTTCTTAAACCAAGAAGTCAACTTGTCGTGATATATTGATATTACCACTTATCAAGGTAACGTGATAATTTATCTCGTCAAAGTCAACTTTCTGAAACCAAGAAATCAAGTTGTCATATTATACTGAAATTACCACTTATCCAGGTATCGTGATATTTCATCTCGCCAAAGTCAACTTTCTGAAACCAAGAAGTCGACTTGTTGGAGCTCCATAAATGTACCAGTTGCTACTCAAAATCATCATTTACATCTCAATATTAGTTCAAAACATGTTCAGTTACATTTGTTTGCTGTTCAAAAACGCTGTACGAAATTGTTCCCCCAGGTAAACATGACAAATAAAATGAACAGAGATTAATCCGAATCCACTCAAATTGCAGCAGTGATAGTAATTATATTAATAGTAATTATATTATTGTCGCGGCCGTCAGTACTACATTGTTTTTCTCTCGATTTTGCTAAAACGTTGTCTCCCACACAAAAATGCTCTATGCAAATTGTTGTATCTCGGCACATACTTGTTATGTGTGTACATCCAGAATATTTTAGACGAGATATGTTGTTTTGACAAATTCAAACTTGCGTGTAAAGTAAGTGGTATTTTAGGAGATATGATGTTTTTGCACCGACACGATGATATGATCTACAATGTGAAAATATACTCAGTAGTTTCCCGAATCCTGTAACAAAA
The DNA here is from genome assembly GCA_037783415.1 of Leptasterias polaris. Classification (NCBI taxonomy): domain Eukaryota; kingdom Metazoa; phylum Echinodermata; class Asteroidea; order Forcipulatida; family Asteriidae; genus Leptasterias; species Leptasterias polaris. The sequence continues at coordinate 4,854,526 of JAZGTN010000102.1, forward strand.
AACCACGTAACTGGCATTTCACTTTCATAGAATTCAATCATGACCTTTGACACTCTAGAGCAGATGTCTTACCACTAGACCACCAAAATTGCCTGGTAGCTAGAGGCAGTTTGAGAAAGGTCTCAGGAAAGTACTGAGTATAGTGTTTTACACACATTGGTTTATGGGTAAAACCAAATAATTACTCGACTAGGATCTCCTTGAGCATTCCGGAAGGCCATTGCAATTAATCAGCAATGGAATACTTTAGTTTGCCCATTCTTCAATGCCATACTGGTATTGATAATCTTTGTCCACAGCCAATATAGAGGGCAATACATGCACCACAGTTCTAGTTGTTTCTTACACTTTTCAGCAAAACGGCCTCAGACATAACTGAAGCTGTAGGACAAGCTTCAGCCCTGGTTTTGACAACATCTTTAGAGTCTAATTTGAATGAAACTCGAGCTACTTTACTAAAAGCTACATGTGCTTCTACCATGGGGAACACACTACACTCAAACGCTGTGTCTACAGTGACTGTGAGACTTCGACAACAGTTCTGTACCTTGTAGCCGTTTTTGATGATTTTTTATGTCACTTGGTCTAACGAGGTGGTCATATCTGCATGGCGGAGGAGGAGGCACTGACGGAGATTCACCTGCAGACAGCGCCCTTGCTCTTAAGTTGGGGATTGCTACATGTACAATTGTGTGTGCGGAGACGTTTTGTTGTGGATGATGAGGGGGGTATAGTGATAGTACATGCAATGCATGGTTTGGTTTAAAGACGGTGTTGGGAGTAGTTTTTATTTTAACAAACAAATGGTTCAAAAAGTGGATGTTGGTTGAAACACAGTGCAAGTGGGATTTGATTGTAAAAAATAGTGTCAGAAGTGGGATTTGGTAGATAAACAGCATCAAGGGTGGGATTTGGTCATGAAACAGTGCCAAAATGGTATTTGGATGAAAAACAGTGTCAGAAGTGAGATTTGGTGGTAAAACAGTGCCAAAATGGGATTTGGATGAAAAAGGGGTCAGAAGAGAGTATCGATTCAATTGCAGAAGTGGGGGGTTGTGAGGGTCGGAGACAGGATTGAAATATACAAGCAATTGAAAAAGTTGAACATTTACGTCACAAACAAGTGCACATGAGCCACATTCAATTAGCAATATATGATTTACATTGAATGAAACACCAACAAACACATGATTCCAAATTGTTATAGTTGTGTGCAGTGTGCAAAAAAAGACCATACAAAAATATGGTGAAAATGTATAGAAACAGAATAATAAGAGCAAAATACACAGTACAGAACGAGAAAGACCACAATCAAGTGAGATGAAGACAGTCGTTGGGAGGGTGACAAAGAGGACATGAAGATGATGCACAAGTGCAGATGAGGAGAGGAAGAAAAAAGGAAAGATTGCTAGATTAATGCAAACTCAAACTGGCCATCAGATAGGGGATCAAATCATACAAAACGTTACAATTTAGGCAGTCAAATCATTCAAAGGATTCTCTGTTAGGAGCCCTGATAAGCCATTTGGGGATTAGACTTGGTGCAATGACTTGTTTAGCACCAAGTTAAAACTTCAATATAAATTCTGAGACTAATGAGACAGTTGCTATGTCACATGACTCGGGGCAAGCGTTTGCGCAGTTACATAAGAGACGGCGAACACCCAAACACAATTCTGAATGAACGGGTATGGCTCAATGAACCAGGGTTTGCTCATGTGGAGGTTGCTGTACAAAATTTTGCCCCGATCTATTTGACATAGCAACTGTTTCTATAGTCTGAGGAATTCAAATTTAAGCGGTAACTTGTGACTCAGCAAGTTATTGTACTAGACATTGTTCAAATCAAACTAACAAATGGCTGATTGGCATGCAAAATAATTTCAGAGGGCGGAATGAGGACTAAGACTCGAAGAAAACAAATTGGAAAATAGATTTTGGCATTGGTACCCTCAAAGTCATGGGTGAGCAGCATTTGTTGTGTACTACATGTACAATCAAGTCTCTTCATGAATTGCACAATGCTAAAAGCCACACTGTAATTGTTGTTGTTTATTTTCTATGAGAAATCGCCTCACATCACAAGCCCAGATGGTCACTTAAAGGTGAGGGCAACACTTAACGAATTTGGGCTGTCGACCCGAATCAACTGTCACCAGGGGCGCGTTGCCACCTAATCAACTTTCACGACCGGGACTCGAACCCACACTCTGCTGAACAGAAACACCTTAGGTCCGGTGCTCTTATCCGCTCGGCCACGACACGCCATGTGGTTTGTACCCCCATAAACGTGGATGGATTCAAAGTTCATGTAATCTGTAGGAAGTCCAGGCTTTTGCAGACTACAAAAGGAAAAGTTAACTTTGCTGGGAGAAAAACAAACTAGTCTACAGGAGACATTCACATAACATTCTCTTCCATGGGGGAGGGGGGGGGGGGATTATCAGAAAAAGTCTGAAGTGTAGAGTGTGAAGTTGCTGTCATGTGAAGTTGCTGAAGTGTAGAGTGTGAAGTCAAGGCCAAGATCAATGAAACGCAGGCAATAGACCATGCTACCTTTGTTTACAAAGTGGTGACCTTGTACATTCTAATGCGTTTCTTGACAGGCAAGATACTACACAGGCCATATGTGACCTGCTCTATCGAATTGAGGAATGTCTCGGAAATTTGGAAAATTGAGTTATGCACACCATGTTAATAAGTACCTCACTGGCTTTCCAGCAATGCCATTATTATTTCCGTAACTTATTTCAGTCCGAAGTTATCGGGTAATGAAGAAAGTCTACAAGACAAGGCCAATTCCATTTTGTTATGACGTGTTTAGTTAGATAATCGTTATTAACAACAGCTAGCTATTGTAGCTACGCGTACAAATATGCTCAAGAAAACATACTTTTTGTGGATTTATTCATCTTTTCAATTAAAGGTAAGACCACGACAAGAAAGATCAAGTTTTGTTTATCATAATACCACCAAAATCGCGGAATCGGATTTTTTTTTTTTTTCATGATTTTCGATTGTCAACAACTTTTGTATGGCGATTTACACGAAAACGTGATTTCCGAGACATTCCTCATTTCGATAGAGCGGGTCACATATGGGATAATTTACATTGTGTGTCATAATTTTCACATAAATGAAAGACTTACAAAAGCAACAGCTGTACAGCTTTTGAGATGTCCCCCTTTTCTTCATATAACAAGTTGAGAAAAATCAGACAGTGCAATCTCCATAAAACATAAGATTTGTTGTATTCTTCCATTGAGCTGTGTACAAACGTGCCTGAAGGAAGTCCAGGCTCTGTGGCTCTTTTGTAAACATGTGATGTCACAGGTCACATGGTCTTTACCCGGGCCCAGAGACACACATTTATGATCCAAGTGAAATCTAGATAGAGAGGAGGGGGGCTTAGTCTTGGAGCTTACCTGGTTTATAAGCAACACCTTTCAAAATAGGCTTGGAGTATTCTTCAAACCTGAACAGGAAAAAGACAGAAATACCAATTAAAATAAATCTAGCCCTTATATCACTGGAACTCCATGTTAAATTGTAGCGCGACCAGGACTCGAACCCAGAATCTATTGATCAGAAACACCAGAGGTTGAGTCTGGTGCTCTTAACCGCTCGACCCTGACATGCCATATACATGTAAAATACATGTATTCTGAAATTGCTCATCCCTACCCTATCATTTCCTGAAGACGATCAGACCATTCTCCTGAGGACGATCAGAGCATACTGATCGAAACGTTGAGTCGTTAACCACCGGTTCTTTTCAGAACCAACAGTACTCAAAACAGATTTTAACATGGTGTTACCGCAAACCTCTCTCAGTTACCCTATCATTATTATGCATTTATCAGGAATGTGAAAGGCTGTTGAAAACAAAACCTGAGCTCTGAGCGCAAAGCTTGCTTGCTCGAAAACTTGCGAGCACGAAGCCCACTTAAAGCATTTATCTTTGGTTTTAAAAGCCCTATTTTTTATATTTTTTATATTTATTTTTCTGGAGGGGGGTGCGAAAAAACACACCATGGATTTCCGGTTAAAATCCCTGAATTGTGTGACCTACCCAGCCGGTGGGGGTTCTACAGGTGTTCTGATGCCTTGTCTTTCCTCATCCATGATGTCGTCCTCTTGGTTGCCGAAGGGGCCGAAGAGATCATCATGCACTCTCTCTGTCTCAAAGATCTTCTCATAGGCATCAGTGAAGAACGTTGAATAAGCTAATGCTGTAAACCAAAACAAAAATCAAGTGACAATGAAATGTGTGATTCGGGAGTAAAATTATAAACAAAAGTTTGCTAGCTTTCAGGGATGTGATAGGCTGTTGAAAAAAAACACTGAACTGTGCGTGCAAAGTGCGAGAGGTGGCGAGCATGAAGCCTACTAATATACATTTATATTTGGTTTTAAAAGCCCTACTCCGCAATCTGGGGAATTCTAAATGGTTTTGATCTGTGCAAAAAATTGATTTCCTGGAAAAAAACAGGAGACATCACATCACTGTAGCTTTGGAAGCCCAAATTATCGAAAGCAATAAAATAATAACAAAAGTGGCTTCTAATACAGCGCTCCAATCCATCACTTAGTGACGCTCAGGGCAATCCAAAATTGTCACCCCTGGTCACTGGGTTCATTTATTTCATTCCAAACATCTCAGCTCCCTCAGGAGTACACAGCCTGTGCTGCCAAATATGTAGCACTTCAAGCTAAATCGATAACAAGAACCATCTCTGCCCTCACAGGTACCCATTTACCCCTTGGGTGAAGAGAAGCATTTAAAGTTCTTGCTCAAAGACACAAGTGAAGAGAAGCAATAATAATTAAGTGTCTTGCTCAACGAAGTGTCATGACAGGGATTCAAACCAACACCCTAATGACTCAGCCACCAGACCTTAAGTCTGATGCACTAAACGGCTCGGCCATGACATGCCATTACATGTGTGATACCAATCGGATTCAATTTTAGGGGTATTGTCAAACTTAATCCAGAACAAGAAGTCAGATAATAATCCTCTGATGTCAAATTTTTGTTGAACTTTCATCGCACTGCATTTCTATGACAGACATGGTTTTACTCGCTGAAAGGCACACAGTTCTCTGATGCACTAAAGACATGCCCTATGCCAATGCACCTGCTGAGCGCTCTGCGGTTTGACTGGCTGATTAAATGTAGTATAAACCAAATTGCGGTTTTGGAGCGATCTGAAAGGATTGGAGGTCATCGTATATAAGTAAGATGTGTAATGTATAGAAGTTGTAAGTGAGCTACAATCTGTAGATACCCATGCCACCGCACCTTGTAAACCATTACAGTGTTACAAAGGAATAAGTCTCATACTTCAAAACGTAGCTCCACATACCTTGCAGGAAAAAATACTGAGTGCTTTGATACGCCCCTAGGGGTGTGATAAAGCATTATATAAGAACCAAGTACTATCATTATTATTAACTGATTTTTGGGTAGAACAAAGAAATATTGACTAGAGCGGGATTTGAACCAATGACCTCCAGGTCAACTTGCCAGCGCTCTACCAACTGAGCTATCTATATCTAGCCCTATGTTGGCAGTCTCCCTATTTTGACAATATCTTTGTTCGGGGGGGTGCCAGTCAGAAGCCATTTAACTGTCATGTAGCCAGGGATCACACCCAAGTATACGATACAACCTAGGAAGCGGCAGCCAGGGGATCACCTTAAGGGAATGCGACTTTATTATTATTAACGTCGGGTAAAAAACCTTGCAGTCGCTATCAGTTGTGTTAGAGCCAAAGAGCAAGGTATTGCAATAGTCAAGCCTTGTGAGAATCAAAGCATGGACGACAAGATGGCATGTATCCCTGTCTAGGAATCTTCTGATTCTTGAGATATTGCAATAGTCAAGCCTTGTGAGAATCAAAGCATGGACGACAAGATGGCATGTATCCCTGTCTAGGAATCTTCTGATTCTTGAGATATTGCAATAGTCAAGCCTTGTGAGAATCAAAGCATGGACGACAAGATGGCATGTATCCCTGTCTAGGAATCTTCTGATTCTTGAGATATTGCAATAGTCAAGCCTTGTGAGAATCAAAGCATGGACGACAAGATGGCATGTATCCCTGTCTAGGAATCTTCTGATTCTTGAGATATTGCAATAGTCAAGCCTTGTGAGAATCAAAGCATGGACGACAAGATGGCATGTATCCCTGTCTAGGAATCTTCTGATTCTTGAGATATTGCTCATCTGGGCCCAGTTTCATAGAGCTGCTTAACGGCCGATTCCGTGCTTACATACGAATTTCTATTTCATAGGCTGCTAACTGTAAGCACACGAAAGGCATGCTAACCTTCGGGTGCTTACTGCGCGAAAAAGGAATCATGTAACAATGCAAATCCATGGTGAACGCGCAAGGTGGCTGCCTTATTTTCTTGCTAACCTGTAAAAAACACTTATGTTTTTAAAGCAAATTTGTCTGCCACAGTTAGCACGAAAATTTGCTTACTGTTAGATAGCTCTATGAAATTGGGCCCTGGTAGTTGATTATATCGTACATTTTGTACTTACATTGATTGCAAAAGTTGGCTCCAGCGATGATGAACGAGCAGTTCTTGGTTTCATCAGCGAGCTTATTGCCTTCCGCTATCAAGGATTGCATCTCGTAGTCCGAAGAGAATTTTTCGCTGTCGGAAACCGCAACAATCTCAACTGGAATCGGCGTGACACTCTTTACAAAGAATCTATGGGAAAGACGAGATGTTTTGAAGTGTGGTTAGGAAAATCAAAGCAACCTTGCAAGGCAAAGTATACCTTCGGTTTTTGGAGGAACCATTCGATTGTTTTAATCCTATATAAATGTAGATATATACAATAAAACTAACCTGTGAACACCATGTGTGTATAAACTTTCTTATTCTTAATTGGTCCAATGTTTCAACTAGCTTGCTAGTCTCCTGACAATGGAGAGAGCAAGCTAGTCGAAACATTGAGACCAATTAAGAACTCACTTCACAGCAGTTAAGTTAATAGCGAGAAGTCCCCTCGATCCACTAAGAGAAAGTAATACAGTCATCTAGGCCGATTTCCTACCTTCCGTTCAGGTAGTAGTTAAAAAGCAGGACAGTTTTTTTCAGAACTAAGAAGTCCCCTGAATTCCGAAAAATCTACTCTACCGGCAGTAGAATAAATAGCAAGACAAGTTCTCAAAAAAACACATTCTACCCAGCAATTATACACATGATATACACATGGTGCAGCACGCTTAATTGTCCGAGCAAAATTCCGAGAGCACATTACACCAATCCTTCAATCCCTTCACTGGCTTCCCATTAACAAAAAAATCCAATTCAAAGTCCTCCTCCTTGTTTTTAAAGTCAGAAATTATCTAGCTCCTACTTATCTTCAGAACCTTATTTCTGCTAAAGCCCACAGTTCTCGCAATCTACGTTCTTCTTTTACATGTACTTCTCATTTGTGCTAGTCCCCTGCACCCCATACTTATACGCAGCATGGCCAACGAGCATTCACAGTCAGTGCACCAACATTATGGAACAATCTCCTGCCATAATTGTACATGTACGATATATTTTTTGTATTCGGAGTGCCATAATCGTACAGGTACGATATATTTTTTTGTATTCTGAGTGCCATAATCGTACATGTACGATATATTTTTTGGATTCTGAACGCAATCAAAATCGTACATGTACGATATATTTTGAAAGTGACATGTACATGTTTGTTTTGTATTCTGAAAGTGCCAAAATTGAACATGTTCGATCTATTTTTTTTACTCAAATCGTATCGTCAATCAGTCAAAATCTACAGAGCAAAGTACATATACATGTACACATGGCAATATCGCAAACCGAATACCCAATAATGAACTTACTTGAGTGTTTCAAAGGAAGCTCTTCTCTTTGTAGAGTACACTACAGGCCTTAAATCTCGTCATTTTTAGGGCAGGCCACTTTGGCCTTAAATGAAGAAACATTTTGAAGGGCACCAAGGCCAAAAGGATGGGCACCAAGGCCAAATAAGGCCTTGAGAAAAGGGCACCAAGGCCAAAAATAAAAAAAATCGATTTTTAATGCTGACTTGAAAGAATGCGTTTTATTTTACTTAAATCTAGTATTACTACATGTATTAAGTAGGACCATGGTAGGACCTATAAATTAAATAGGGCCTACTTATTAATACTAGATTTAAGTAAAATAAAACACATTCTTTCAAGTCAGCATTAAAAATAGACGTATTACATACATGTACATTATAACAAAATGAAATGGATGATGGAAACTACCTGGTTTTGTAAAAAGTTCTCCCTTTTAAAAGCAAATTAACAATAAGATAACAATTGTCCAGTGCGTGGCCGACGCTCAGGAAAGTTTATTCACACATGAACGAACTATAATAGACGTTTACAACAGCATCGCACATGCTCATTTTGCGAGCTATGGACCGTCCGTGTACAATTCATTTGGCACTAGCTGACGCGAACCAGCGCTAAGTGCACACTGTTGCTGCTACCAACGAAAGCCAGCCTTGCAGATATGCGCCTGCGCAGGAGGCCGGCTCGTCGGGTATGTGCATTAGTGTATTGTACACTGTACAGGTTGTACATGACATGCTGTGTAGGTTGTACACGTACGTGTACAATGTGCATCACGAATGGTTCCGTGTTCCTGTGTGGTTGCGGACGTGGTGAATGGTCGGTACGCCACGCTTCGGGATTGGAGAGAAGAAAATTGCCGTTATAAAAAGCATGGAGTACCATGTATAAAGTAAATTATTAAAAAGGGCACGGCGGCCAACGGAAGAAAAAGGCACGGCAGTGTTGGCCGTGAGGAGGTGAATTTTTCCAGGGGCTTGTCGGCCAGACAGAGGGGCATCGACGGCAATGGCCGCCGTGAATTTTGAGCCCTGCACTAAGATGTAACCATGGTGAATGTCTCCTGCCATAATTGTACATGTACGACCTATTTTTTGTATTCTGAGTGCCATAATCGTACATGTACGATATATTTTTTTATTCTGAAAGTGACATAATCGTACATGTATTTTTTTCTTTTTATGGTATTCTGAAAGTGCCATTATCGAACATGTTCGATCTATTTTTTGTACTCAAATCGTATCGTCAATCAATCAAAATCTACAGAGCAAAGTAGATATAGACATGGCAATATTGCAAACCGAAAATACAATAATGAACTTACTTGAGTGTTTCAAAGGAAGCTCTTCTCTTTGCAGAGTACACCAAGATGTAACCATGGTGTACGTCTCCAGTGTACAAGTTAGCCTGATGGAAGGAGGTGATCTCAATGCTCACCCTCCTCTTCACCGTGCTCAGGAACATGTCCACATTGACTGTCTGCTTCAGGTCCATGTCTCGACAGCATGTGTCGTTACTAATGATGGGTCCTAGAACCAGGTCTGGGAGGTTCTGATCTCCGCACATCAGTGCCATTCCAATTCTAAAAGATAAAATGTAAAATAGTTCAAGTACGCTCGTCTTTTAAATAAAATTGTGCACGGCGGGAATAAATTCTAGAAAGGTTTGCTTTAACACCTTGTACATGTAAGGGTCTGAAACTTTGCTTAAGGATACAATCTAGAAAGGTTTGCAGTAACACCATGTACATAGTACATGAGGAGGGCCTGAAACTGCATGATGGGAGAACAATCTAGAAAGGTTTGCAGTAACGCCATGTACATGAGAAGGGTCTGAAACGTTGCATGGTGGGAGTACAATCTTAAAAAGATTTGCAGTAACACCATGTACATGAGTAGGATTTGGAACTTGAGTTACATGTACATTCAACTTCTGGTAGATCATTGGTCTTCAAATCCGAATTACTATGTTAACAAAACAGACCATTCCATTAAGCTCCACCCTCCAAATGCAATATCCAATCACAATGGACAACTGCATGAAATCAATAACAATGGATGGAGTAGGTTATATGGAGCATCTATTCCTGGTAGTGGGACTGGAAACCACGATCCATATTAAGTCCTTTGTTGATACAATTCAGTATCTTGATGATCTTTTGTTCAGCAGGAATAGATGCTCCATATAACCTACTCCATCCATTGTTATTGATTTCATTCACCCGTAACTTTCTTGTATATATACCACATGTATTTGACTTGTCTCCTTCATTGCATCTGATGAAGTAGTTGTTGCTACCAAATATCATGCATTTTTTTTATGTAATTAGTTAGCCATTAAGTGCTACCACTATCTTCATTGTTTTACCCTTTTAACAGGCAGTTAACTTTTTCCACTTTCATGATGAATCTATCTTGGACTCTATGATGACTCTAGTAGAAAATGAGTGCATCACAAAACTCAATTGACCTTTGACCCCATCTTTAAAAGAGCTTGGGCTTGGCTTAATGAATCGGTTTATTACAAATTATTACAAATTAAAAAACCCAAGTGTCAAGTTTGTACGGAGCTCTGGAACTGCCATCCAACTTGTTGAGATCCTGAGATATTTTACTGCAGGATGATGACATCATAAACGAGGTTGACGACATCTTGAGATGGTTTATCTCGGGATGACGACATCCTGAAGTAAGATGCTTGGGAGGAAGACATCCTGATAGTAGGATGTTTACTTCCCGAGATAATTCCTCATAGAATTATAACATACTGAAAATGTTTAGAACCCAAGACAAATTATGGTGAGAAGAAAACAAATTTTTTCAGGATGTCTTCATCCCAAGCCATCTACTTTCAAGATGTCGACATTCGACAATCCGAGATAAATCATCAATATGTCGTCATGTTACGATTATGATGTCATCATCTACAGTGAATTGTCTCAAGATCTCAACAAGTTGGATGGCACTTCCAGAGCTCTGTAAGTTTGCTTCTAAAAGTATGAAAGATGGAACACAAAAGAGCTATGTTTTTTCCCAGTTATTTTGAGGGAAAGACAAATGGGAGTAGATGACTAACATTATTAAAGATAACAGACCATAAGCAGCTACATTGGTTAAGGGATTTATAGACGATGGTTATAAAGTAATTTGGGGGGCAAGGGACAGGCTAGAGAAAAGGGGAGGGGGCAGGTGTCAGGAAAGGAGACAGAGGATAAAGATGGGAGACAGAGTAAGGGGAAGGATTTGGAGTAAAGAATATGGGATAGAAGAGGTGGGGGTAGAGGATAGGAAAGGGGTGGCTGAGTTAAAGGGAGGAGGGGGGTAGAGGATACACGTTAAAGAAAGAAGTTGGGGAAGAACAAGAGAATGGGGTGACGAGGTTAAAAGGGTTGGGGAAAAGAGGGGAAGGTTAAAGAAAGTAAAGCATGGGGAAAGATAATTAGGGCTTTTACTTTAAAGAAGATGTGGGGACATATTAATAAAGGGAGTTCCAGACCCTTCTAATCATCAACTTACAACTTGATCACTCCCTGCAGTAGGTAGGCTAAGGGTTGCACCACAATTAGCGGACAACCTCAAATCCTCCATAATCCACAACACTGCTTGAATTTGTTAGATTATAATTAGGAACCAGGCACAAGAATATAACCAACAATATGATTGTTAAAAAGACTAAACACAGGTTCGACATTGTATACATATGTAAAATCCTGGCAGTTGGTGACGAAATGAAATCCATGAATTCACAGGTTGTTACATACGCTCTTCATCATTTCAATTAGTTTACATTTCATTTTATTAAATTCTGGTTGGGAAGTCAAGGGCTCTCAAAAGAGCTAACTAAATCACTATACTAGCCAAGAACCCTCTAGAGAGAAGACCAAGAAGGAAGTTTCAGTTTTTAGATGTGGGAGGAAAGCCAGTAAAGAATTATTCTGGGGGAAAACCCACACAATCAGGTAGGGACTGAAAACCCAATCCACAAGTGTTCCTGGCAGGATTCGAATCGGGGGTCCCATAGGTGGAAGGCGAGGAAAGATACCACTACGCCAACTGAACCGCCCCTACTAAAGGCTAGTTCCTTAATAGAGTGTCTACTTGCTGAAAAACCCAGTATATTCACAAGATCGTTAAAGCCGTCCACATTTAGCATGGTGACACGAGTACCAATCGCATCTCATGCCACAGCAAACATGAACTGCCACCAACCCTAAGACATCTGAGAAACGATTCCTGCATGAATTGTTCCTCAGATTCAACTATTTCCATGTGAAAATTTTTCATAAACCATATTACTTTGAAGGGAATCCTTTCTCAAAATAGTTTATACTATCAACAACTGCAGTGCTTCTCACCAAATAAGTTTTTATGGTCAATAATTTTTGGAGTAATGTACCAAAGTATGACCCTAGCTTTAGGCAAGTTACAACATTTCTGCACTTTCAAACTTTAACGTATTTATAGTAAATTTTATATTTCAATATGTAACGTTGTTGCACTGACATGATGATTTGGTTTGGCCATATTCCTGAGTGTGTTCAAACTAAGTGAAATTTTGACTCTATAGATTTGGTTGGGGGTTGGGCCAAGACGACGGTCGCATAAAGTCTCGAACATTTAAAACAAATTGAATTCCTTTGCGAAAAACTGTACATTAGTTGATTCTTATGTCAATTTTCTTTTCCGGCCTATTAACCCTTTTGAAGAACAATCGGCTTGTACCAAGTGCCTTCATCAGCTGTAAGCGGCTAGCACCAAATGCCTTCATCGGCTGCAAGTGGCTTGCAACAAATGCACATTATTGGCTGCAAGCGACTTGTACCAAGTGCCTTCATTGGCTGCAAGCGGCTTGTACCAAGTGCCTTCATTGGCTGCAAGCGGCTTGTACCAAGTGCCTTCATTGGCTGCAAGCGGCTTGTACCAAATGCCATTAGTGGCTTCAAGCGGCTTGTACCAAGTACCTTCATCTTGTACCAAACACCATTAGTGGCTGCAAGCAGCTTGTACCAAATGCCATTAGTGGCTGCAAGCGGCTTGTACCAAATGCCTGTATTACCTGCAAGCGGCTTGTACCAAATGCCTGAATTACCTGCAAGCGGCTTGTACCAAATGCCTGTATTACCTGCAAGCGGCTTGTACCAAATGCCTGTATTACCTGCAAGCGGCTTGTACCAAATGCTTGTATTACCTGCAAGCGGCTTGTACCAAATGCCTGTATTACCTGCAAGCGGCTTGTACCAAATGCCTGTATTACCTGCAAGCGGCTTGTACCAAATGCCTGTATTACCTGCAAGCGGCTTGTACCAAATGCCTGTATTACCTGCAAGAGGCTTGAAGCACAGGGAGCACTACCAGGGTCAAATGTACTAACAGGGATTGTTTAAACACATATTACTGTATTTTTTTCCTAAGCATGATAACCAAGACCAGATTTTGATTAATTAGTTAACCTTCACCAATGTCAGTTGTTGGAGACAATTTTCTCTCTAGTTTGGTTTCCCTCAAATAAAACTCAAAAGAGATCATATTCACATACCTGCCAACATTGAAACCTCAGAAAAAGGAACACCAGTTTTATGAGTTCACAGATCGCGACGCAAGAAGTCGTGCGAGTAAAGCGTATTACATGTAGACATACAAATTAGGTGTATTTAAAACAATGTACAAAAATCATTGCATCCCGTAAGAAAATCTCTACCGTCGCAAGCAAATGGCATCCTGTTTTACCAGAACCTTTTGATTTTTTTGTATTGCTGTCAGTGTTAAAAATAGGAATGTTCTGATTTTTTGCGGCCTGTAATCTCAAAAATCTGGACAATTCCAATTAAATCTGAACAGTTGGCAGTAAATGTATTCCTGGTCCCATGAAAATTACACTTGATTTAGTGATCATGTAACATGAACATTTATGTTTCCGCCCCTAGTCTAGTACCCCGTGCCCAATTACATAGAGCTGCTTAAGCAGAAAGGGTTGCTTAACAAACTCCTGCTTAATAGCAGAAATAAGCAGGATACCAGTCACAGATGTTACATGTGGTAATGTGGCTGGTAACCTTATTCTGGTAAGCATGTTTATGTTGTGTTTTTGTGTGCTTAAGCAGCTCTATGACATTGGGCCCAGATCCCATTTGCCTGAATTCGCATGTCCATCTTGCCCTCAGACACGCCATTTTAAATTATTTATCATCTTGTGAGCGCCTAGTCTTGGTTCAAGACGCCCCTGTTGTTTATTATCTTGAAAGCTCTCCAATAGAGGGCGCTATCAACCACGAACCGCTATCACCCCGAGAACCGCTATCACAGGAGCAAACGAGCCCATGATAGCGGTCTATGGTGAGAGCGCGCCTTCGTGGGAAGATGTTAATAACAGGAGAGTCTTGAACCAAGACTAGTGAGCGCCTTGAGCACCCCTTGGGTGGATATGTTTTGCACTTTATAAATGTCTTTATTATTGGTTTGTAAACCTTTTCGGTTTTGACTTTTATTTTCTTGGTCAAACTTGTGAGAAAAATGCTCCTAGTCTTCTTATTATTGAGTACACAATGTTTGATATTAGCGATTTGGAGGGGGGGGGTTGAGGGGGGGTAGAAGAATACCTCAGTATAGGGTCATCGCCATCAATATCATCATCCTCGCTCGATGGGTGCTCGGTACCCGACCCATTGCCGGTACCCGAGGAGGATTTGCCGTGTACTTTATGCTGTGCTAACGCACTGTGGGATTTAAACTGAGACTCATAATCTGTTAGATCTTTAATGACCTTGTGACCCGACGCCATGGGGGTTTCCCCCTTGGCCGTCAGGTCGTCTGACCCCCGGCTGGAGGGAGTGTTGTTCCCGCTGCTCCCCATGAAAGTCTGGACTTTGTCATTGGAGAGGACAATCTCCTGATACAAGGAATGGTTATCGACTCCGTACCTTAGGTCCGGATCATATTGGCTGCCATCGTGGGAGATATCGTCGTCTCGGTCTGTGGAGGAGCTCCTTCGACTATCGACGATCGTTCGGATGGCTTGACGGATCTGAGACTCATGGAACTTCTTCCCATGCCAGTATGTTGACTCATCAGCAGGCATGTCCACAATGATGCAATCTATAAGCCTGCATAAAAAATAAAGTTTGCTGTACATTTATTCTGGTTTGAAGGGCGAGTACAACATTGCTGTACATTTATTCTGGTTTAAAGGGTGTGTACAACATTGGTAAGATTGAAAATATCAATGTTCACAGATTTGCACATAACTTACATGTACATGGTTTAAAGATGGTCATGGTGGAAACTTACATGTACATGGTATAAAGATGGTCATGGTGGAAAACTTCCCTTGAAATAGTTTTGCTTGAAATGCCATAGTTTTAAGGTAATGAGTAAAACAATACTCTTTATCCTGCAGGCTAAAATCCGATGTTTGAAAACAAGTTAAAACATATAATGGGGTTTTTCACTGTTTTCTCATGACTCCAAAGACCGATTGAGCTAAACTTTCACAGGTTTGTTCTTTCATGTATATGTTGAGTCACATCAAGTGTGGATGCAGGTCTTTGGCAATTACCAATGTTGTACACACCCTTTTAACAAAATATGCAAATAAATGATGTGCTACATGAGTGCAAAATGAACATTGGTTCGATTGACAATGTAGCTGTCCACCTGTTTGTTATTTCATGTAATGTTGGGTCACACAACAGTGCAGATA
This sequence comes from Leptasterias polaris, assembly GCA_037783415.1. Lineage (NCBI taxonomy): Eukaryota > Metazoa > Echinodermata > Asteroidea > Forcipulatida > Asteriidae > Leptasterias > Leptasterias polaris. Next base: position 4,870,095 of record JAZGTN010000102.1, read on the forward strand.
CTGGTCTTTCACAATTATCAATGTTGCAAAAATTAGTTGGTGGCCTGACGTTTCGACCCTAGCAGAGTCTTTCTCGAAGGCTAAATGACAACACAACACACATAAACATGTATACAAGTGTATACTTGTCTCCATAGGGCCCTGTTTACCCCCTGCTTTTTCTATGGCATTTCAAGCAAAACTATTTCAAGGGAAGTTTTCTACCATGACCATCTTTATACCATGTAAGTTATGTGCAAATCTGTGAACATTTATATTTTCAATCTTACCAATGTTGTACACACCCTTTAAAGGGTCTGTATACGTTTGGTAATCACTCTTAAAATTAATGGCAATACAAAATTACTTGGTTAGAAGTACAGCAGCTTTCGATAGCACAAAGCATTTTGAGAATCATTTCACTTCGAATTAATGTGGTTATGGAAAAAGATACAAGGTTTTATGCCCCAAAATTTGAATCTGAGAAACGTTGAACTGTCAGAACCAAGTTGTAGTATGGCGCTTGTAGTCCCACTTAGTACGTGGATTTTACACGGTCACCCTAAACTGCATAGTTATAGGCATATCACAAGATCAAAGAATAATGAGGGGGGACCAGTTGCTCTTTGACTCATTGCCTCATTTGCGGGCAACCATACATGAACGGATAGACCACATGCCTAATAAAAAGTGCCACATTCTGGGACATTTTATTGAACCATCCAGGGGTTTTGAGCGAGCAAGGCATGCTGGGGAAAAAATGGCGCGGCGAGATCGATCATCTCTGGGAACGAGGTTGTTTTTTTCCTAACAGATAACAAACAGGGACCAGTCTACATTAAGTCTAGCTTCCAATGAAACCATGGGTTTGTAACACCAGTGCATGTCTATATCCATACAGATAACAACCAGGGACCAGTCTACATTAAGTCTAGCTTCCAATGAAACCATTGAGTTTTTAACACCAGTGCATGTCTTTATCCTTAAAGATAACAAACAGGGACCAGTCTAAATTAAGTCTAGCTTCCAATGAAATCATTGGGTTTGTAACACCAGTGCCTGTCTATATCCGTACAGATAACAACCAGGGACCAGTCTACAATAAGTCTAGCTTCCAATGAAACCATTGGGTTTGTAACACCAGTGCCTGTCTATCCGTACAGATAACAACCAGGGACCAGTCTTTATTAAGTCTAGTTTCCTTACATAGCTGCGAGGGAGTTTATGTCCTGCTTCATCTGGGCCAGATCAGACTCAGGAACAGACAAGTCCCGGGCAAAGAGCAGGATGACTGGCATATCTGGCTGCAAGGTGGCGTATATATCATTCTTACTCTCTTCCGTGACTGCTAAGCGGCTGGTTTTAAGACTAGATTCAATGTAGGCTAGATCTTCAGGGGAGCTGAATGTACATATACAGCCTGCAAAAAATAAAATTATGTTTATCAGATTTACTTTAAAATAACTGTCTTTTTTCCCCGATTGCAAAGCGGCTTGTTTTAAGACTAGTTTCAATGTAGGCTAGATCTTCAGGGGAGCTGAATGTACATATACAGCCTGCAAAAAATAAAATTATGATTACCAGATTTACCAGATTACATGTACATGTAATTGACTTTTTGGCAGCTGCAAGAACTTGCTGCTTGGACAGAAGTTTTATTCACACTGCCTTCTCCCTATGAAAAAGTTTTCCAGTCTCTGTTGTCGGCAACATTACTGATGAAGTCCAAATGATGTGTGCATGAACACCTTCTTACATAAATCAGATGACGTAAATAATATTAATAAATAAATATAACCATATGGTCCCTCTGTGCTGTGAAGGGAAAATCAAAAAATTGTACAAAGTAAACAAATATATTTTTACCCGGATTTTGAATTGAGTAGCTTTCAAGTAAGACCTACTCAGGGCCTAAAATGTAGAAAGTTGAATACATCAGATCACATTGAACAAGCATAAAGAGCATTTGTATTCTGCTTGATCGTGACGGTTCTGTCACAGCTCAAGCACAACGTTAGTCAACCCGAGGGCGTCTTTACAAAAACAAACAACCCTGCAGGAGTGAAGGCAAATTGTGAAATGGAAAATAGTCCATGGGCTAGGATACCCCCTCATTCACCCCACCTCAGATCCTCCCTGATTGGTATCATTTTGTTATGGATACCCATCCGATTAATAATTTTGAGGTTACCAGTAAAAAAGTTGGGATGCATAAAGACGACAGTAATTTTTTCAAAATGGTGCCATTCGAAATCGGTTGTGCCTGTATCTCGGTCTGTGAGACTCATAGAGACTCAAAAATATCTATCAAGAAGTAGACTGGTTGCAATACCTTGCGGGGTGAAGTCTGGTGTACTAAGGTAATTCTGTGGTCTGGCTAGATCTCCCTCGATGGGTCTCAGCTCCAAAGCGTAGATGACGTTATCTAATGTGTATTCCTCTTGAACAGACTGTGCCTGAAGTAAAATTTTAAAAAACAAAAATAAAACAGAAATTTAGTTTTTGTTAAAGGCGTTATACAGGATTGGTTGAGCTGACAAAATAGTCAAAGATGTTATTAAAAGATGACAGAATCAACTGATGACAACTTTTTACCTTTCAACTTGAAACTATGGCTTTTGAATAGTGTTTCTTTTTAACTTCTGGTCTGAACAGGAAAACAAGGTCAAATTGAAATCACATTTGTTTAGTTTTTAAAGACCTTTCCAATGATGTAAGGATCGTAAAAGTCTATTGAGTGGTTCATGAGTTATAATTTTTTTAAATACTAAACTTTGATTTCATGTAATTTGTTTTTACTCCAGTTTACCCGGCTATGTCGCACTTTGACTTACCCGTATTTCATTAACGAGTTCATCTGCTAAGCCATTTTCTCCTAACACAACGATGCTTAGTTTACTGTTGGGCTCTGACCATCTCTCAGGTATCTCACGTTCTTGACATCTGATATGAAACAAATATTGTTGTATCAGTATACAAACATTACCAGTGCAAAAATGTTGTATTAGTGCAAAACATCGCTATCAGTGCAAAAACATCGCTATCACAATAGACTGTGCAAGTCTCGCGCGCATTCGAACTTCCGGGACCATAGTGGTCCCAACCATATGGAGTTTTACGTGGGCGAGATTTTGTTTCGTCAATTATTTTAGTTTAACGTAAGCAAAGAATTGGCGCTTACAGAAGTAGGGAATTCTGGCTTACTTCAAGCGTATTTCACAGGAATGTTTGCTTGTGCGCATGCATACTCCATGTTACTAGGCATTCTTCTCTTACACAGCCAGCGCAGAAATTTGGCGCTTACCCTTTAAAGCTAAAAAGGGTGATTGCAAGCGTAGAATGCAGCGTTAAGCAGAGCCATGAAATTGAGCCCATCTCTTGCTGTACAAAGTTGTTGCAACTTATGAAATAAACCCAAAACACAAAAAGGCGATATCTTACTTGGTGACTTTTTGTTCCATGGTCTGGTTGATTAGCTCATCCATACATCTGGTTTGAGAGGGACACGTTTGCCTGCATGGATTGTTAACAAACGCTGCATGTTTCATCAGTAACAGTCTCCTCTCCTGATTCAAACCATCTAAATACTTGTACCTGTAATGAGAACAAATATAACACAATACATTATTGGGTTTAAGTTTAGTTTTCAGGTCCAGCTACACCTTCACGCTTCATCGAGCTAAGCCCAGCTTATCCTGTAACTGTTTCCGCTTTCGCACACCATTGAGCCAAGCCCAAGTACCCATTAATCTTCACAGCAGTACTTAAGCAGCAACCAGCAACAGAGTCCAGCATCCTCCTGAAGACGTTCAGAGCATACTGATTGAAACATCAAGTTTTCAACCACCGGTTCTTCTCAGAACCACCACTACTCAAAAGAGATTTACACAAAATGGTGCTACCGCAAACCCTACCTGATTGTACTCCCACCATAACAAGTTTCAAATCCCACAATATATATTGACATTAATTTTGCATCAGGTTACAATATTGTTTTGGTTTTTGCCCTTACACCAATTGTGTATTAAATATAGGGTCATAGATTGTTTTTGTTTGGAATAAAATAAAAAAATTGTGTTTTACTCTTACACAGAAAGCACTGTATACTCAGTACTTTCCCAAGTCTGGTAAAACAAATCAAAATTAAGTTGTATAAACCACAAGGTAAAAAACAAAATCAAGTTATAAACCTCAAGTTTATATCTTGATACTTGAAGAAAAACAGTCGCATCCCCTTAAGGTAATCCCCTGGCAGACACTTCCCAGGTTGTATGGTAAACTTGGGTGTGATCCCTGGCTACACCGAGCTAGTCCGATGGCTGGAAACGAGGTCCTCAGAATGCTATTTACTTGATGTTTATGTTTGGTTTAAAAAGCTCTATACAGTAAAATCTGGAGCATATTTTAATATTTTTATTCAATGATTTTTGTAAATGTAATCATAAATAAAATTTAAACAAAAAGCTAATCTAAAAAATTATTAGCTAGCATATTGGGTTGATACACACGAGTTGCAGTGGATTTAGTGCTTGTATTTGCCGCATTTCGTGTGTAATGTGGCGTGGCGTGGCCGAGAACACCAGACTCAAGCTCTGGTGTTTCTGATCAGTAGGGGGTTCGAGTCCAGGTCGTGACACTTATGTCCTTAAAAGCAAGACACTTAACCATTAATGCTACATGTACGTCCTTCAGATGGGACGTAAAGTCGTAGGTCCTGTGTGTTGTGTAATGCACGCAAAAGAACCCAGTGCACTTATCGTAAAGAGAAGGGGTTCCTGGTCCGATCAGCAGCATATTGCACCACAGCATCTTGTATTAAACCATTACATGGTGTTATAAAGGAATAAGTCTCACACTTCAAAACATAGCTCCACATACCTTGCAGAAAAACATACTGAGTGCTTTGGGTGTGATAAAGCGCTTTATAAGAACCGAGTATTATTATTATTATCGGCCTGATACACTAGCTTTTGATTGGGGAGAACCCTGCGCAGATAATGCATACTGTGCAGGGTTGCCCATAACTTGTTCAGTGACTACATGTAGCCAGCAGTACCATGCAGTTAGCTTGTCATTTCACTAGTCCACCATACTTATGGATATTTTTAAACACTAAACTAATATGTATGACAAGTCTGCAATTGTCAAACACTCCACCGATCTAGACCATGTCATAGATTGGGATCAGGCTGAAATCATAGCTCCTGAGAGACATTGGTATACACGTCGCATCAGGGAAGCTATTGAAATACATAAGCACAACACTGTGCCACAAGATATCGATAATTTAGAGCAAGCTAGTCAAAACGTTGAGACCAATTAAGAATTCACTTCGCGGCAGTGAAGTTCATAACGAGAAGTCCCCTCGATCCACTAAGCGAAAGTAGTAGTCCCGGCCGATTTCCTACCTTCCGCCCAGGTAGTAGTTAATGAGCAGGACAGTTCTTTTTAGAACTGAGAAGTCTCCCGAAGTCCGAATAATCTACTCCGCAGCAGTAGAATAAATAGCAAGACAAGTTCTCAAAGAACAAAATCTACCCAGCAAGTATGGTGTAACCACAAACCAAATTTACAACTTAAAAAACCTAATCTAAAAAATTAATTTGCTAGCATATTGGGTTGATACCCATGAGCTGCAGACAATTTAGTGCTTGTATTGGCCGCATTTCCTGTGTATCGGCCTGATGTGATACACTAGTTTTTGATTGTGGGGAACACTGTGCAGATAATGCATACCGTCCAGAGTTTGCCAGCAGGACCATTTAACTTGTCATTTCACTAGTCCCCAAGTGTGATGTGACTGACCTTTACTCCCGGTCAAAACCTAAAGTTGCAATTTCATACTTCAAAATAACTGCATCTCATTAATCAACAATCAATTATGAATCTTTAGTCTTTACTTTATGAGTAATGAACAGGGGTCATGAAAAACAAAACTCAGTTCATGGATTATAAACACAAACATCTTGTTTTTTGTGGTTTTATAAAAACCTAAATTTCTAGATTATTTGATCACACATGCAACAGTTTTCACAAGTCCATACTTTTATTAAATATGGATGTGTTTAAACACTAAACTAGCCAGCCTGACCAATTATAGTGAAGTTTGACTGGTCCGCTAGTGTTTTAACTTGCATTTGGCAAGCGAACAGCTGTTTAGGGAGAACGCTGCTGTGAATTACAACCCCCGCCCCCGTCCACATCATGGACAACTGTAAAGGGAGAACGCTGACTGTAGGCTGTTGAAAAAAACACTGAACTCTGAGCACAAAACACGAAAGCTTGCGAGCTCGAAAACTTGCGAGCACGAAGCCCACTAATAACATCTATCTTTGGTTTTAAAAGCCCTACTCTGCAATCTGGGGCGTTATACATGTATATGTTTTTTTCTTCATTTTTTCATGAATTTTTTATTTTTTTGAGGTTTGGGGCAAACAAAAAATGTATTTCTTTTTTTTGGAGGGCAAAAAAACGGATTTCCGGTTAAAAACGGAGGAATCACATCCCTGTGTGTATTACAACCCCCGCCCCCGTCCACATCACCCGCTCTTCCTCCTTTGCTCACCTCGGTTCCTTCTGCAGCTTATGCTTGATGATAGCTTCCATGTGTGCATTCACATTATCCATATCAAAATCTTCAAACGTCTCTACGTTCTCCAGCAGCATCTCCACGAAGTCTCTCTTGCCCTGCTCAGTGATCTCGGCCTGGTGGGCGACATAGATCTCCTTCCTCTCCATCTCGTTCAGATACTCGTAGCTCTCCTCGTCTACCAGGTGGGTCAGGGTGTCCTGAAGGGTCCTGCCGGGGAGGACCACGTCACTCAAGGCCTTCAGGAGCTTGCGGAACTCTGTCTTCATTCTAAGCAGGAAAACACAATAAAGGCATTCAGAATCAGAATTGATTTTAATACAAAGGAACATACAGTAAATTGTAGCACTTTAATGACTAACTGGTTTGAAAGATCTGTTGGGATTGTGTGCATTGCGACGATTGTGTGCATTGCGACGACTGCAGTACATTCCTTCTCATGAATGCATTGCCACATCCTGATTAAAAATGTTGTACAATCTCGTCAGCTCATCCCAGCGGTCTTAGATGAGACCGCTGGGGCTGAGTGAATAGTAAGGCCAACAATTTGCTTACTTGTCAATAACTATGAGATTGGGCCGTAGGACTGAACATACCTCTCTTTCTTCAGGGCTTCCTTGAGTCTATTCTCGTGGTGTTTGAAGCATTTCTCACAATCCACTGCATTAGTCTTCAGGAAGTCCACGGCGATTCGATTGTCGGTCTGATCAATGTACTCACATGTCCGCCACAAGTCCCCTCTCGGAAGCTGAACGAACCACTCCTTGTAGTTGGGATGAGCGGACATGATCTCCTTGCACGCTTCCCAGTCCCTGGGTAAAAAGGTCAAAGGTCGAGTATTAGTATTTCTGTTTACTATGTAGACTAGAGATCAACATTGCTGTGCTGTGTTGTTTTTGTAGGGGTATTTTAAAAATTTTATTGTAAAAATTGACGCAATTTAGCCATTGGCTACAAGTGCAATTTTAATAAACCATCAATAATAATAATAATAATAATAAACCAAAAACACAGGCAACCCTCGTTATCGAAGCCACTAATAGATAGTTCCCAGTAGACGCCATTTTTACGGGCAAATCGCATTTTGGCATGCAGGCGCGTCAAGCGCTCAAATTATTAACGCAGCCGCGTCATTCACTAACCAATCATGCAATGAGTTTTGTGAAATGTGCGCGTGCTGCACGCCGTTCTCACGCGTAACGCATGACTGTGTGTTCCAAACTGCCCGTAAAGATGGCCGACTTATGTCATACTGCAACCTATCTATATAAAGCGGTTGTGCTTATAATGAGTACATTCTGAACTCCTGAATCTCATTTCTGCTTTGTGTTTCTTTATGTTGCTGTCCTCTTACACGTATAACAACATTCCTGTTACAAACCAAGGAAGAATTGCAGAATTAAACAAGCGGTAACTCAAGATAAGTAGAGGTCAAATCCCAGATAACGTTGGAAAACCTTTAAAAATCTCAAAGCTAACCTCGAGTGGGCTGTTTAATTGTGCTTTTTTCTTTAACACCCAGTTCAGACTGGCACTCCAGAATTGCTTAGAACCGAATAGATTAGGAACTACTCTCAGTCAACTCAAAAAAAAAAGTTGTTTCAGACAGGAGAACTTAACATAACATCTACATTAGGTTTGGCTCATGACAAGATTGACCTCTGAAACCAAGATGCTCCAGAGTAGCTCCGAACGTCTGCAACAGTCGATCTTTCGACTTCAAACACGTCCAGTTGCTCCTAACTGTTAAGACGCCAAACTTTTCATGTACTTAATTCAATAATTTGGTTTGGCGCGACTGTAGAGCGCCTGACTGAACCGGGTGTAAGCTGGCCAGTCCCATTGGGTGTCATGGCCGAGTGGTTAAGAGCATCGGATTCAAGTTCTGGTGGTTTAGTCATTGGGGTGTGGGTTCGAGTCCCGCTTATGACGCTAGTGTCCTTGAGCAAGACACTTCGCTATAATTGCTTCTCTTCACCCAGGGGTATAAATGGGAACCTGCGAGGGTAGAGGTTGATATTGTGTTTGAAAAAGCCTCCTGAGCGCCAGGCAGCTCTGGGCTGTATACTCCCCAGGGAGCTGAGAAAGATTAAAGGAATGTTATTGGCCCAATGACCAAGACACTAATGTAAAGCACATTGATACGTTATTGTAAAATGCGCTATATAAGAACTAGTTACTATTATTATTATTATTATTATTACTATTATTATGATGATGATTATTGAGCTTGCTATATTATAAGGAGAGTCAACTGCAACAAATGAGATCAATAAATTGAAAAGTACCCACTTTCCATCTACGGATTTCAGAGTCGACTATAATAAATTAATTCAAGAAAATAACAAGAACGCGCATTTCATATGGATTTCACAGGACACTGAAAAAATGAAATCAAGAAAATAACAAGCACCCACTTTCCATCTATGGATTTCAGAGTTGACTGAAATAAATGAAATCAAGACAATAACAAGCACCCACTTCCCATGGATTTCAGAGTTGACTGAAATAAATGAAATCAAGAAAATAACAAGCACCCACTTCCCATGGATTTCAGAGTCGACTGAAATAAATGAAATCAAGAAAATAACAAGCACCCACTTCCCATGTATGGATTTCAGAGTCGACTGAAATAAAATGAAATCAAGACAATAACAAGCACCCACTTTCCATCTATGGATTTCAGAGTCGACTGAAATAAATGAAATCAAGACAATAACAAGCACCCACTTTCCATCTATGGATTTCAGAGTCGACTGAAATAAATGAAATCAAGAAAATAACAAGCACCCACTTTCCATCTACGGATTTCAGAGTCGACTGAAATAAATGAAATCAAGACAATAACAAGCACCCACTTTCCATCTACGGATTTCAGAGTCGACTGAAATAAAATGAAATCAAGACAATAACAAGCACCCACTTTCCATCTATGGATTTCAGAGTCGACTGAAATAAATGAAATCAAGAAAATAACAAGCACCCACTTTCCATCTATGGATTTCAGAGTTGACTGAAATAAAATGAAATCAAGACAATAACAAGCACCCACTTCCCATGGATTTCAGAGTTGACTGAAATAAATGAAATCAAGAAAATAACAAGCACCCACTTTCCATCTATGGATTTCAGAGTCGACTGAAATAAATGAAATCAAGAAAATAACAAGCACCCACTTTCCATCTATGGATTTCAGAGTCGACTGAAATAAAATGAAATCAAGACAATAACAAGCACCCACTTTCCATCTATGGATTTCAGAGTCGACTGAAATAAATGAAATCAAGAAAATAACAAGCACCCACTTTCCATCTACGGATTTCAGAGTCGACTGAAATAAATGAAATCAAGACAATAACAAGCACCCACTTTCCATCTACGGATTTCAGAGTCGACTGAAATAAAATGAAATCAAGACAACAAGCACCCACTTTCCATCTATGGATTTCAGAGTCGACTGAAATAAATGAAATCAAGAAAATAACAAGCACCCACTTTCCATCTATGGATTTCAGAGTTGACTGAAATAAAATGAAATCAAGACAATAACAAGCACCCACTTCCCATGGATTTCAGAGTTGACTGAAATAAATGAAATCAAGAAAATAACAAGCACCCACTTTCCATCTATGGATTTCAGAGTCGACTGAAATAAATGAAATCAAGAAAATAACAAGCACCCACTTTCCATCTATGGATTTCAGAGTCGACTGAAATAAAATGAAATCAAGACAATAACAAGCACCCACTTTCCATCTATGGATTTCAGAGTCGACTGAAATAAATGAAATCAAGAAAATAACAAGCACCCACTTCCCATATCTATGGATTTCAGAGTCGACTGAAATAAAATGAAATCAAGACAATAACAAGCACCCACTTTCCATCTATGGATTTCAGAGTCGACTGAAATAAATGAAATCAACACAATAACAAGCACCCACTTTCCATCTATGGATTTCAGAGTTGACTGAAATAAATGAAATCAAGAAAATAACAAGCACCCACTTTCCATCTATGGATTTCAGAGTCGACTGAAATAAATGAAATCAAGACAATAACAAGCACCCACTTTCCATCTATGGATTTCAGAGTCGACTGAAATAAATGAAATCAAGACAATAACAAGCACCCACTTCCCATGGATTTCAGAGTTGACTGAAATAAATGAAATCAAGAAAATAACAAGCACCCACTTTCCATCTATGGATTTCAGAGTTGACTGAAATAAAATGAAATCAAGACAATAACAAGCACCCACTTTCCATCTATGGATTTCAGAGTCGACTGAAATAAATGAAATCAAGACAATAACAAGCACCCACTTTCCATCTATGGATTTTAGATCAGGCAGCATATCCTCCAGTGCTTTCGGTAAAGTATCCAGACACTGTTGCTTCTTCCACTGCTGCTTCTCCTCCCTCAGCTTCTTCGTGTGGCTCTTGAACTTCTTGGCCGCAATTTCCGAGCCAAAGTACTTTAGATATGTGTTATAGTGGTCCTCATTGACCAGCTTCTTCTTCGTCCTGTTCCAAATGTCATGATAATCGGTTACGGTCCGATTCAGGAGACCCATGTAGGCGTCCTCCACTTTATCCAAGAGTTCTTTCTGCTTCTTGATGCCGTTGATGAACGGGACCTCCTTCGGCAGTTTCTTATACTTGTCAATTAGGTTGACGAGAGTAAGGAACGCAAAGTCAACATTAACGTTCTCATTGGCGGACGTCTCCACAAGGGCAACCTTCTTCTTGTCCTTGAGTGCACGGACCTCTTCCAGAGCTTTCTCTTCAGGTTCTTCGCTTTTGGTAGCGACGAGCACGCACGGTTTCTTGGACTTGGATAAGGGTCCGGAGAGGAGGTCTAAGATGAAGCTGTACTGTTTGTTAGGGGGCCGGTTCTGGACGTGGCTGACATCGTAGACAACTAAGAAACCGTCCACGACAAACTTCCCATCTGGCATGATCTTTCGATCGTAGTTTACTTCATCACCTGGAAGAAAAACAAAATTAAAATCATTGTTAATTTCTTTCCTACTTCCTCATTTCATTTGTGTACAATGTAAATGAGGTGGTGTTTGAAAGCTTTGCATGGTGTGGAAAATAAGAAATTTAACTTGCGGGTACAACCATGTGTAAAATCTCTTTTGGGAGGAGTGTTGGCTCTGAAGACGAGATGAGTATACTGTTCGAAACGTCAAGACCACACCGGCTCTTTTCAGAGCCAACACTCCTCCCAAAAGAGATTTTACGCATGGTTGTACCCGCAAGTTTACTATACATGTAGTTATTTCTTGTAAATGATGTACACTGCGGCTCAACCATAACACTAGCCCGCCATACATTGCCTAGAAAAAACTGCCCTATAGGCTACTACACACTCTCAACTTGCCATGAAGGCTACTAAAAACTGTGCAACCTACTTGTTTAAAATGCTCATACTGTTACATGTCTTCCTTTTCGGATGCGAACTATAAATTGTTAAACTTGTTTTTGAGTGTGTGAATGTAATTTTATTTTAATACACTGGTTGTGATCGCTACCATTAACCCTAACAATCCCTAACCCTACAAATTCAAACAGGGCAAAGTGTTTAATTTTGTTAGGTTAAGTACAGTGAAGTTAGGATTGGGTGTTTGATTCTGTGGGATTGTGTATCCTTGCTGACAAGTAATGGTGTTTGAATTTGATTGAGTGGGTATGGTGGATGTGTGAAATGTACATGTCTGGCATTGCTCTTTCCTCCATGGTCTAATGAGATAGTTGTTGGATTATGTTATGTTGGGTACTGTGTGATTTCACTGATCAAATTTTGCACATGCCAAGTGTACACACTCCAACAAAATCAAACAAAAAAGGCCTGTTGGAGTTTGTGTATCGTCCCCCTAAGATTGGGTACAGTTCCCATCTCATGGTACATGTAGTATAAGCTGTTGGAATGTGTTGGGTTAGGGATGGATTCTAGTAAAAGCGCTTTGGGAGTTAGGGTTAAAGGGTGTGCATAATATTGGTAAGAATAAAAATATGAATGCTCACAGATTTTCACATTTAACAGAAAGGTGGATACATGTATGGTGGGAAACTTCCTTTGAAATGTTTATGCTTAAAATGCAATATTTTTTTGAGAAATCAGTAAAACAACTAGTTTTGATCGTGCAAGGTGTACATGTAAATGTAGGCCTACACGTGTAGATCTGTACATGTAGTGAAAACATTTTAGGTGGTTTTTTCCCCACTTTTTTCTTGTGACTCCAATGACCGACTGAGCTTCAACTTTCAAACAAAGGTTTGTAATTTCATATGTTGGGTTACATCAAGTGTGGATACACTGGTCTTGGACAATTACTGAGTGTGACACTACAGTGTATGTGCTTTAACAAAATATGAGAAAGATACATTCAGATGAAAAGGTGTTTAAAATCTGGGCTACTGACCCACTGCAACTTCTTGGGGGTTTGAAGTAAAATGCAATGTTTACTAGTTTTCAGTGGGCTACTTTACAACAAGCTAAAGCAAAGGCCACACACTCATGTACAGATGTTTGTGGAAGCACAACATCTTCCAACTGGTACTCAAAGTTAACTTATAATTGAAAAACTAAAAAAATAATATGTGCCACCCACAATACAGTAGTGGTTTTTTGTCAAATTATGATGTTGTGTTTTTAGAATTTTTTTGAACAAGCTTGTTGTCATTGAGCCACTACAGTGTACACAATACAAGTACACGTACTTTTGAACACACCTTCATGACCTTTGTGGGGACTTCCTATTGTTATTTTCCCTTTTCTAAAGAATCACATTGTGGGGACCCAGTTTTAACAAAGAACAACGCTGTAGGGACCTTTGTTCCATCATTTAAAAGTCCCAACAACTCTGGGTATGCCAACCCATTGTACATGTACATGTAGCATACATGTAGGCCTATACATACTGTACTGTCACTACTGTAGTAATGTACTTGTACATTATACATGTGTACATACATATCTTGTACTACATTGACACATGTACATGTACATGAACACACACATACATTGTACTGTATGTAATTGCACTATGCCATGTGCAGTTTGCATCCTGTGTAATGGCCCATAACCAGCAGATGGTTTCCACATTCCACACACTCCTCCTAGGATCCTTACTGATGTCTTGCTGCCAATTAAAATCAACTCATCCTCAGAGCTGCTTTTACTACTTAGATCCCGATGGGGCCATCTTGGGTTGATTTCCGCTGTAGTAATCCCAACCCAGGCATGGCATTAGCCAGTTACACAATCTCCCCTCCCATAATCTCCATGTATTCAGGGCATTCATCAATACTTGTCCAACTTCATCAGCTGAGTACATGTACATGTACATACTAGGACCAAGGGGCTCGATTTCACAAAAGCTAAGGTTGATCTTTACCATTAACAGCAAATCACTCTTGCTAAGCAAAGTGAGATGTCACAATACAGATCACTACGGTAATAGCGGACAACTCATCTTTAAGATGAATCTTACTGCTTTGTGAAATCGGCCCTTGTCCCTACATACGTACATCCACTCATTTTGCGATAGATGGAGTCCTTATAATGAAAATGTGAGGGAAAAGGTACAGCACATTCTTAAGTACACACCATTGTGGGGACTTCCTATTATTGTTCTATTAATTCCTTTTCTAAAGAATCCCCTTGTGGGGACCCAGTTTAACAAAGAAAAAAGTTATGGGGACCCTTGTTCCATTGTGCAAAAGTTCCCACAACTCTGTGATACGTACTATGTATGCCTACCCACTCTATACCTCAAGTTTAAAACAGAATAAAATGCCAAGTGTGAGATATCTTTCAAGTGTATTTTTTGTCAAAATTCAAAAGCATTCAATGACGTAACATTTCAAATAGGAATGATTTGAAGATTTTCAGGTCATTCCTGAATTGTGATGAAATTAAAACAGTATTAGATTGGACTTCTTGACTGGCACAAAAAATTCCTCATTGGATTGAACAGACCATAAGGCAAGGACCAGGATCCATGTTTTGATCCCCAGTTTCCTGATACCTGTAGTCAGTCAGTGTAACATGACCAACCATGCAATTGCCTACTATTACTATATGAAACTGATACTAGGTGCCAGACTGTCTACATCCGTGAAGTTTACCTTCCCTACCTGAGGATGACGGTACTCACCTAATTGGTCTTTGCATATGTACATCAGTTTCTCTGCTGATGACAGACTGCTCTTGCATCTCTTTTTGTAATCCTTGTCGCCGTGTCCCCGCAACGGCTGGAATGACTGATCGTCGATGAACTCCGTCAGCTCCATGATGCTGCACGTCACTGACGACCCGTCCTCCAAATGTTTGTTCACCTCACCCCAGTACAAAAAGTGATCATTGTTGATCACCCTCCCGCTGAAGTCGATCTGGCTGATGATCGAGATGTGATCTTTGTAGAAGTGATCAGCATGCGGCCGGACAAACCGATTGCAGAGGCAGGACTTCCCGACTCCAACCGACCCTTTGGTGCGCTCGTCCCCTGATAGGCCAACGACCGCAATGTGGAAAGTACGATCTTGGAGTTTCTTCCCCGCCATGGTGATGTCACGACGGAACCGTTGAAGAAACGACGCTAAGCGTTGGAAGACTTGTAGTGGAAATGTTCACAAGGACAGTTCACATGATATCATGATTTTCTGAGTTGTATTTGGTATTGATCTGCTAAGTATGAAACTGTGAAAAATTATCTATTACCTCAAAAGACAGTCCAGTGTAATATTCATGGAAATTAACTTTGCTCAACTTTTACAAATTTTTTATCTACAAATTTAGTGGTCTTGACTGTGACGATGTGCTCTCCTGTTGAAATTGCTTCTGGTTTCCCTCTTCACGACGGCCTAACATCAGATGGGATAGGGTTCTTCGGTGGGTTTAGTTCCTGTCAAGGATCTTTCAAAATCATCCTTTCAAATTATTCTTTCACTTTACTGCCATTTTCTGAAAATTGCAAAATAAGAAAAAGACATTCAGATTAATATTTATTACAAATGTCTCACATTTTTCCCGCCAAATTAAACTAAAATTAAAATAAATACCGGCATTAAAAAAGTCATTACAAATTGACAAAGTACTCAAATGCTCAGCTAAAAATTTGTTTCTGAAAAGAACATGGATTACATTAAAAATCAGACTGAAAATTATATGTCACTTCTTTGTCCAGTAATCTTTTTGTGCACACGACTTAAGCGCCACTCACAAACTCTCCGCCAATGACGGGTCTTCCTTTCGCATTCGGTGACATGTACATGTAGGAGGCCTAACGTTTACAAAAGAGCCAGAGCCTCAACTTGTATGCAGCCCAATGGAAGAACACATCAAATCTTATATTTTATGGATATTGCAATGATTTTTATCAACTTTTGATACACTGTACAATGTATGATGAAAGGGGGCACACATCAAAACTTGTTCAGCTGTTATTTTTGTACTTTTTAATGTATGTATGGGGAAATAATGACACAAAATGTAAAACCACAACTGTACAAATCAATGTATTTAATGTACCGGGGGTACTGTACATTTTATATGTACAATGTACTGTACCATCTTGCCTGCCAGATAGACCCTGGAATGGTACATGTACATGTACAAGGTCACCCTTTTTGTAAACACGGGTCCTATGTAAAAAGGTTGTAAGGTCTACGCTACAGTGGTCACCAAGCTCAAAGTGAACAGAATGTAGCTGACTGTACTGTGCACTAAAATTTTACATTATTTTGGTATGTCCAGCGTTCTCACTTTGTGGACAGCTTGCCAAACAAAAATAATTAACAACAATAACAGGCATTAACAGAGTACTCGTCCCACAGCGCTTAACAAAAAATTAAATATAACAACAAGCCAATAAATAAAGGCACAAATAATGGAAAAGACAGTTGCATCTTAGCAATCGAGGACCAGTCAAAATATACTTATCACTTTTAAAAGTGGTCCGGCTGGACACCAGTGTTGAAAAGCATTCCTATTTTATGAATTCTGGACTACATGTACATGTACATGTAGCATGAATAATGAAAAAGCTGACGGACCATAGAATTTAGAAAAGAAAAGCTACATGGATGTAACTAAACTGGACCTGCTTGCCATTCCAGAGCTGCCAACATTTGCATTTTGCAATCAGGGAGATTTTGTGCAACAATCAGGGAGACATTCCATTCAACATGTACATTGTAACAGGGAAAAAGTTTCCATATTTCAGGGAGATTTTTCAAACTTGTTCATTGAACATGGAAAGATTGGTTCGTTTTTAGGGAACTTCCTGCAGGATCAGAGAGAGTTGGCATCTCCGCCAGTCAGCTATGTACATGTATGGGCAAACCCTGACAGTGGCATTTACTTCGTGTACGTATTGCTTTCCACCAAGAGGTTTTTCCATGCACTCAGTTCTTGCACAACATTAAATAGTATTATTTGTCCTGATAGGCCTATTGAAATGGGTGATAAGTCAAGCACACATTATGAAGAAGCGCAATGAGCTACGGGACTTTCCCCAAACTACATGTATTTCATCAATACTTTTAATACATATCACTGTGTACTGTACACTCTGCAAATAACCACTTCATGTGTTTAATTCCTGCCTGGAGTTACAATACACAGGGGCCAAGGCCTCTGTTTTTTATTTATTTATTTTTTAAAGAGAAATCGCCTAACATCGCAATGCCGGATATCCACTTCAAGTGAGGGCTACAAAATAACACTGGTTTAGGCTGTTGACCTAGACATTTTAAAAACATGTACAACATTTTGGGGGTTGTGACAATCCCCCTAGTCGGAAAAGGGCAGTTCCACGGTAATGTAAACCTCAATGCCAAAATGTCAAAATGGCATAAATGTGACAAATTATATATCATTTTGAAGCTTATTACGTGAACTTTATTGAAATATAATTTGTAACTTAAACTGTACAGCAGTTCAGCTGTTATTTCCAACTGAAAAAATACTTTAAAAATAGTGAAATTAGGAAAAAATGTACAGCAGGGCTTGTTTCAAAAGTCTCAAAATCATGTTGGACGGAATTCGATAGAAAAACTTGCTACAATTTTTAGTTGAAGATTTTTGAACATATTTTTTTGTATCAATGCTAATACACAGACTGTCAATAATGTCACAAAAATTTTTTTTTCCAACTTAACAACTTTGTTTTCTTTTTTTTGGACAAAACGTCAACATGTCGGACGGAATCGATAAAAATGGATCTTCTGGGATTTTGATAAACAAATTTAAATTTTATCAAAACTTAACAGAGTTTTCTTTACTCAGTTACCATATTAGCAACAGTAACAATTATTCTTATGTAAAGGTATCACAATTGCAAGTTTTATAGTTTGCTAATTAAATAGGTGCAGTAGAATAAACATCATGTCGGACGGAATGGAACATGTCGGACAGAATGGAACATGTCGGACGGAATGGAACATGTCGGACGGAATTACATTATGATGTTGACCACCCAAAAAAAATCACTGAACCCTAGTTTTTTAGTATCATTTTTAAGTAACTTGTGTGAGCTTACTATTTTGACATGAAAAAAAAAAAAAAATGCCTGGCAAATAACAAATTATGCTTGAAAGTTTGGAAAAAAATCCGTCCGACATGCTTTCTTCCGTCCGACATGGTCAAGAGTAAAATATGAATTACACAAAGTTAAAACTATAAAAGACCATCACAGGGCCAAATATTGAATTGAGTATTGAACATATTAAATGTTTGAAATTGCTGATAGGGCCTCAGGTTCACTTTAATTAGATACATGTACATGTAAGCTTGAAGTCTGGCTCAACAGTTTGAAGAACGATGAACAGTGGGACGTCATTTTTCTTGCAGTGTGGGCAAAAATTGTGACACACGCAGTAATCAGTATGCAAACTAGGTCAGGCTTTCGATGTTTACCAAGCTTTGTATACTGTATGGGTCTACACTATTAAATGAACAACATTGTATCAGATGTCTACTGTACAAACATTTACGTTACATTGAATTGTTGTTTCCTGAAAAAAAAAAAACAAGGTTAATGCTAAATAACATCATACGACAAAAACATCTTTAACAGAAACACTAGTGATAACCCACTAGTTAATTATAACGATCTTTATAATTTATACACCGAGGATGGTCATGTTGGGTTCACTTGCGTACATGTGCATACTGTACCTATTTTTTTATTTCTCTCATTTTCTATCATGTTCATTCACTATGCCATCACTCTGTAGCCTATTAAAGGCACTGAACATGTTTGGTAATTATCAAAGACCAGTATTGTCACTCGGTGTATCCCAACATATGCATAAAATAACAAACCTGTGAAAATTTGGGCTGAATCGGTCATCGAAGTTGCAAGAAAATAAAGAAAGAAAAAACACCCTTGTTGCACAATTTTGTGTGCATTCAGATGCTAATAAAAAGCTTCATGCAAGAAGTCTTATTATTTTAGTGAGAAGTTACCTTATTCTCAAAAACTACGTTACTTCAGAGGGAGCCGTTTCTCACAATGTTTTATACTATCAACAGCTCTCCGTTGCTGGTAACCAAGTAAGTTTTTATGATAATATATAATTTACCAGTAATTACCAAACGTGTTCAGTGCCTTTAATGCATACTATCTTGATTCAAAAGTAAATTTCACTTGATTGAAATCTGCCTCACTCATTATCAGAGTTGATGCTCTTGAAAATGAGAGTGGAGAAGGAGATTTCGTGAGTTTGTAGAAGATATCATCCTTGTCAACCCATGACTCGTCACTGGTGTTTCTGTTGAAGATGTTTTTGTTGATTCCATTTTGCTGGAAGTCAAGTTTGGCTTTGCCTGTGATTTCGTCCAACTGAATGATCATACCAATGTACCAATACAAGAAACACTCAAAGTAAACAGCATACCATTGACCAACTACAAGTGGGATGCTACACGTGTACATTAGATTCACCCTTGTCACAGGTTGTTGGTGTCGTATCGTCAACCTGAGAATCTGTGGAGTTCTGAACACTGTAATCTATTTCACGGAAAGGTACATGTACATGTACACGTACATGTACATCATGTATAGTGTGTGCAGTGTTACATGTATACATGTTCCCCTGGGTACTTATTGTATAGAACTTCAGAAGAACTTTGTCTTTCTTCACCAACTGTTCAACATACCTCACTTTCTTGTTCCAGGAATTGGAACTAAAGGGGGTATTATCAATGTACATGTACAAATGTAGTTCAGTGACCAAAATTATTATGTACATCAATGTCATCCTTATAGGCCTAAAAGCACATGTGCTTTCACATGTGCTTCAACATGTACAATGTATGTGCTGTACATGACAAGTGGGTAAATCTCTATCAATCTGGGGATTCAAATGCCTGTGTGAGTTGTGTGTTATATTGAACATTATGATGCTGGACCATCTAGTCTGTTTAGAAAACAATGGGTTGTGACTGTGTGACATTAACTAAATAATCATGTCGGACGGAATACTACATAATGAGGGCTTTCTTTTAGGGTAAATAAATTAACAAAACATGTGTTTTATTGTATTTAAAACTTTCAAAATTCATCTGTTCTTTTCAAGTTGTTTTGTTGTACACCAAATATTTTTCTCTGGGTGAAGCTTTTTGGGGTGAGCACAAACACACAATTCCATCCGACATGCACAGTTCCGTCCGACATGCGCAAATCATGTCGGATGGAAAATATTTCCCAATGCTATATTTTTCGGGGAAAACAATTGAACCTTAAAATATTTGATTAAAATTATTGCTTGTGCTGTTTATTGATAGTTGACAACAATTTCACTTTTATTTTACCAAGATCAAATTTGAAGTTTGAAGAGTGCTGCAGTTATGAATGGAAGCTTACTAACAGTGAGTAAAAAAATAATTTAATTTTGCCACAAATATCGATACATTTTTTACAGTCGCAAGGTTTTTGCACGGACGGTCGGGTTACCGGAAACGAGCATTTATTTTTATTAGGCCTGATTGTGTATTCAGGTCTTACTTTTGTAGTATCCCCCATGCCAAACAAGGCTCAGGTGGCTGTATGTAATTGTTTTTACATCAGAGCTGATTTGATGTTCAAAATTAGTAAATGGTAAACAAAATTGTCAGTCACGGTGGAATTGCCTCGTACCTATTACATCCATGATTCTGAGGAGTGGAAAAAGCTCCACTCAACAGGGTTCTGCCCAGGATTTGTTTAGTGCCGAATTTTTTTTTTCCTAGTACAGTCAAGTCAATTTCCTTTCGATCGTGCACGGAGTGGTTACACACGTGCGCCCTGCAGCTGTGCCTTGAATGTAGGCTCTCAGTGCACGCACGCCTTTACCGCCATGGGAAAACAATTTACAGCATCTATAGCATGGTGCTTACTCTGCAGTTCATTTCCGTTGTACATGTATATTAAACGCTGTAGAATAGGGTTCGCAACATGATGAAACTGGTATCATGTTATTCCAAGCGTAAAGCTATAATCAGCGTGACTGGAAACCATTGCAAAATCAATGCGGGTTTCGTGCGTTGGATATATTGTACATCGTACAGGCGGGAGGAATGCTCGATCCTGGATCATTAAAATAGACTCAAACCAAAGAAGTAGGCTACTCGAAACTTTGGATAAAACTGTTTACTGGTAAATAATTTGTTTTACACGTTGTTTTGGAGGAAATGGGCAAAAAAAAAGTGAAAATGTGTGGTGGTCGGAAAAAGAAAAAATTCTGCGAGTGTCGGTCGGCGAATCATGAGTGCCGGTCGGGTTTTCCGGCACCGACCACCGTGGGCAGAACCCTGCTCAATAATTTAAGATCAGGCCTGAAATCACACGAAAGCCAGGAGGTCATTGCCACCGTTGCCCCTGGTCTTGGCCTTGGTTCCCTTGTAAAAGTTTCCCATAGACTTTTAGATTTTCCCAATGGAAGTGCCCTTTGCAAAATGAAAATGGCCTTGCCCTCTCAAAAAAGAAATTCCAGGCATGCTGGTACTGGAAACGTATTCGCCTGGAAATTTTGCACATGTATGTAGCAAAATAGTTAGACTGAACAAGTTTTGTGCACACAGAATGCTTAAATATCGAGTAGCAAATGATTATTTTTGAGTAGCAACGGATACATTTTGTGTAGCATTTTGCTCTGCAATACAAGGGAAATCATTCACTGTAGTACATAAATGAACTCGTCATGCAAGACAGTAAATGCAATTGGTTAGATTTGTATAAATTTACATAAAGTGGTGGCAAGACTCATTTGGAACAAGGTTACACAATATTTACAGTTTAAGAGTTGTACAATGTAGATGCTTGGTTAGGGATGGCTGGCTATGTAAATTTTAACTGGTGACAACTATGTGACATCATTTTCCCAATGGAAGTGCCTTTTGCAAAATGAAAATGGCCTTGCCCTCTCAAAGATGAAAATCCAGGCCTGCAAGATCCTGGACTAATGTATTTCTTAAAATGAAGGACTTGGGCCTACATGTATGTATTCCAATCATTGTGTATATATGTATACTTCGTACACCATCGAACAAGGTCCTTGCTCTTATGCATTTATGTATACTGTTGTTCTCTGTGAAGATGGTAAAATTACTCCCAGACAACCTGACAACCTCTGCTTGTGTGTGTCCTTCAAAGTGACACAGCAGTGAGGATGAGCCATGTTGAGATTGCGACTTGACGACGCATGATCGCAGTGTGCGCCGGGGATCGCTTCACCTTGCAGTTGAAAGACTGATGTCATGTCTACTCTGCAGTGTACAATGTATGCAAGACGGAGGAGGTTGATCGAGGACTGACAGGCGGAGTGTGTGTGATGTGTGCTGCCTCGCTGTGTACAAGATGTTTCACACTCACATTGAGAGAGTCTCTCGCTGCATGCAGTTTGCAAATTATGAACGGGATTCTACAGTCACAGTGTGCGCGTTTTTGTATGCTCTACAATGTATGTCCACTAAGGTTCACTAAGATCGTGTGATCTGTGCATGAATAGCACCATGTACATGTAGCAAGGGGCCATTTAGAATTTGTCAATGTTTTACAATTTTCAAGTTGATTTGACCCACTCACACCAAATTCAATTGTTTAAATAGTTACAGACTATTTAGTATTACACCCCAAGCACTGAAGAATACATAAAGTAATGCCTCAAATGAGGCAGATATTTTAGATCAATGCTATATGTATGTGTACTCAGCTCAGGAGTTTTCAATACTTTTTCTGGCTTCTGTCATGCAACTTACAATGTAGTTGTTGAAACAATTCTAAGAGGAAATTTGTGCCATCTCTCCCCATCAGGTATACATGTGTAGAAGCCGGCTATAGTATCAAAGCAAGGTTGACCTGTGTACCAATGGACAGCACAGACAAAACATGTACACTACATATAATGACAGACGATCTGCAAGGGGCAACTGGGTATTTTTCCCCTAAAATTTGTTATTGTTTTTTTTCCTATCATTTTAATTTTCAACAAAATTTCAATTTTCAGTTATTTCTTTTGAATCACCATCCACGATTTTGAAAAATAGTAATAATAAAAATAAATGTTAAACATTGATTATTCTGTATGGCATATAATTTAAGTCCAATTAACCAAGTACATTGCAGTACAAATTAATGTGTTCATGAATTGGTGACTGTAAAAAGTACATGTATACATGTAGGCCTACATGTTATCATAAAATGTACTGTGTTCAACCATGGTTCATTCATCAACCACAAAGTGGGCATCATTCATGTTTAATGAACCAATCATTTCTGGAATTGACCGAACAATTAGAATATCAAAATGCATTACATGTACATGTACTATACATCATACTGTCAACGTACAGTGCACAAAATGTACACTTCGCATAATTTACAGTTAGTACACAATGTACACTAAGGGTAGTGTAAACTAAATTGCATTGTCACTACTAGAGTGTATTATTGACTAAGGTTGCAGGTGTACATGTACAACTGTAAACACACAATATCTCTTTTGTACAAGTAGCTTACAAATGATAGGACAACAGTTGTGAAGAAATTAAGTTTAAAAGCACTGAACATCCAGGGTTCTGCCAACGGTGGTCGGTGCCGGAAAACCCGACCGGCACTCATGATTCCCCGACCGGCACTCGCAGAATTTTTTCTTTTTCCGACCACCACACATTTTACCTTTTTTTTGCCCATTTCCTTCAAAATATTTTGAACAACGTGTAAAACAAATTATTTACCAGTAAACAGTTTTATCCAAAGTTTCGAGTAGCCTACAATGTACTTCTTTGGTTTGAGTCTATTTTAATGATCCAGGATCGAGCATTCCTCCCGCCTGTACGGTGTACAATATATCCAACGCACGAAACCCGCATTGATTTTGCAATGGTTTCCAGTCACTCTGATTATAGCTTTACGCTTGGAATAACATGATACCAGTTTCATCATGTTGCGAACCCTATTCTATAGCGTTTAATACAACGGAAATGAACTGCAGAGTAAGCACCATGCTGTAAATTGTTTTTCCATGGCGGTAAAGGCGTGCGCGCACTGAGGGCCTACATTCAAGGCACAGCTGCAGGGCGCACGTGTGTAACCACTCCGTGCACGATCGAATGGAAATTGACTTGACTGTATTAGGAAAAAAAAAAATTTCCGGCACTAAACAAATCCTGGGCAGAACCCTGAACATGTTTGGTAATTGTCAAAGACCAGTATTCTCACTTGGTGTATCCCAAAATAACAAGCCTGTGGAAATTTGGGCTCAATTGGTCATTGAAGTTGCAAGAAAATAATGAAAGAAAAAACACCCTTGTTGTACAAATTAGTGTGCTTTCAGATAGGAATAAAAGGCTTCTGGCCAGAAGTCTTATTATTTTAGTGAGAAATTACCTCTTTCTCAAAAACTATGTTACTTCAGAGGGAGTCGTTTCTCACAATGTTTTATACTATCAACAGCTCTCCATTGCTCATTACCAAGTAAGTTTTTATGCTAATATATATTTTGAGTAATTACCAAATGTGTACAGTGCCTTTAAAGGGACGGTGCACCATTGGTGTACGTACTGTAATTACTACAAAAACTAACGATCATACATTGTACATGTTTCTGCTAAAAAACTGTATTGTAAAGGGCACTGCAGAGCTGATGAAATCATAAAACATTGTTAGGAAAAAACCACTTTTGAAGTAATGTAGTTTCAAATAACAAACCACAAGGGAAACTGACTGGGTAGATTAAGTTTCCCTTGTGGTTTGTATAAAAGGTCGCATCCCCTTATGGTGATCCCCTGGCTGCCACTTCCCAGGTTGTATCGTACAGTGTATACTTGGGTGTGATCCCTGGCTACACGGCAGTTTACGGTTGAATGGCTTCAGACTGGCACCCACCGAACAAGGATATTGACAAAATAGGGAGACCGCCATCATAGGGCTAGATAGCTCAGTTGGTAGAGCGCCCGGCACGTCAATCCGGAGGTCGTTGGTTCAAATCCCGCTCTAGTCAATTTTTCCTTGTTCAACCCAAAGTAATGTAGTTTCAGCGAAAGTAATCTTTCACCCCAAAATTTGAATTTGAAAAAGGCTTCAGGCATGTCAGGCATGGGAGCCTTTCTATGCGACATGGGTGGTTTTTCTTTTATTTTCTTGCAACTTTGATGACAAATTGAGCCCAAAGTTGACTTAAACCACAAGCTGTGACAAAGTGACGCTAAGCAAGAAAAAATTCCCGCCAAAAAGGTTACATTTACAACCGCCCTGCCAATATTGTGCTCTCATTGGCCGACATTATAAATGTATTTAACTTAGAACCAATCAAAACGTTTTCGCCACTACCCCTAATGCTGATTGGTTGTTGGCCTGATCATTTGGATCCGCCAAACCAGTATAAATAGCTGCACACATCAAAATTTGCAGAATGGGCCAGCACGTCCAACCATCAACACAATGACAGTTTTTGTCCTTTTTTCTTCAAAATATTTTCTCAATTATGTTTTAAGTGTTATGGTTGGATTTGTTAGACATTGAAGATTAAGCCCATGTTCTTAGAATTTGTTTCATGATTTTTGAAAGTGGTAAAAATTGGGCAAATCTGGTGACTAGTCTGTCAACATTGGTCGAAATTGCATGTTTTGGGCACGAATGGTCGAATCTCGTTCTCATTGCCTCGTAACCCTCCGGGCTAAAGCCCGTCGTCGGGAGGGTTACGATTATCGCAACTAAATGACAGTATGCAAGTTCAGGGATACCCCAAGAGAGGATACAACAATGTACCTTTGACAATTACCATACCCTGACATACCCAACAGTGTTCCGCTGGCCAAATGATACATGTACATACATGTAGTTACTTCTGAAGACCAGCAAAAATTATGTTAGGTTGGTCCTGATGGGTTATATGTACATGTAGTTCAACTTCCAAACCACTGGCTGCACTGATTGTTTGAATGGTTTCAAACTTACTGTAAGTCCCATACAAATGACAGCAGAGAGAAAACCTTAAGATAAAGGAACAGTGAAGGAGCTAGGGGACCAGTGAAATGACAAGTTAACTGGTCCCACTAGCTACATGTAGTCACTGAACAATTTATGGGCAAACCAATAGTACTAGTACGTAGTTAGTGAGTTTTGGCAGTGTGGCATTTTTGTATAGCAATGAGTTTTGGCAGTGCAGCATTTTTGTAGTTAGTTTTGGCAGTGCAGTATCAATCATGTGCATTCACTATTAAAGCCCATTATCAATGTAATAATTTCCTTACTTCATCAAATAAATCATGCACTCAAGCTGCATTATATGCCATACTGACATCTGGTAATCGCACAATACATGGACCTGATCCTGCTACAATTGAACTTTGATCCACCATACAAAGATAGATCAGTTTAATTTGCTTGCACCTACAGCTCTAAAGCAGGGGGTTGGCCTTATACATGTAACTGTATAATGGAAGTTGTGCACCAGCAGGTATTTGGTACATGTAGGATGGAGTGCTTGCAATCACACACATTGTTGGCGCTTATTGGTGATTAATAATCTGTACTTATAGGCCCTCCCAATTAAAATAAACCACAGAGCTACTGATTAGTGTCTGGGGAGCTACATGTACTGTATACCTAAGCCCTAATTCACACCTTAGAGCAACCAATTCACAGGAACTCAGTCTTACCATAGAGAACTGATGCTCATTTCTCTATGGTCTTACTCAACCCCAGGACATTACTGAGGAACTTTCCCTGCTGCTAATTGTAGATCACATCTTAAGCCCTTTTCACACTGCATCTCTTACATGTATCCCCATGGAAGTTAGCCCAGGTAAGGCCCTGGGAGTTTTTTTACCCCATGGTTTATCCAGGCACACTTTCACACTTTCCCCTGGTCCTTATTCTACGTGGTTCATTTTGTTGTCCGCCACACAAACAGGGCAAAGAAAAACCCGCTTTCGTTCCCCACTAGCAGTCACTTGGGGTTTAAACAAACCCCCGGGTTTTACCGCTTATCCCTACTCTAGAGAAGGAGTGGCTATTTCCCTGGGTATGCCCATTGGCAGGGTAGAGCAGGGGTAAGGCCGTTCCAATTTTAGTAGTTGATTTACGGATTGCGGCGACGCGTTTTGTTGAAAAAACGAAGAAAAAAACAAATTTGAAAATCCATTCATTTTTTTATTTTTATTTTTTTCCGGCTTCGAATATTCAAACTTTGGTCAGATTATTTAAAATAATTAGTCGACTTTTTATTGAGAAAAACTCATGAAAAAAAACCCCAAAACATCGTGTTACGTTTCGATCACGCATTGCGTCGGTCGATCATGGTCCGATGGATGCAGCGCGCACGGCACAGAGAGCATGGAGCTATGCTCCATTGTAAGAGCTAGCTACATGTAACTCTGTGCCTCCCTCATGTTTCGATATCAAATACACACAGCGCATGGGGCTGTGCTTAATAGAGAGAACAGCCCATGTGGACCGTTCGGTAGATCAGTGTATGCAATACCAGCGGCTCTGGGGTTGTGTGCTAGACGGGAAGTGTAATACGCGATGTAAACGAAATAGTCTGATACTTGATGATGTAAACAAAATGCTATGTCGCATGTGATTCAGCGTTCTGTCAAAGTTTGGTGGATCCAAATCACGATGGCAAGCGCGAGCAAAAAATACTTGTTCAGTGACTGTAAAAGAGGGAGGAAAGCTGGAAAAACACCTTATTGATTGCTGTCTCACTGGATTAAATTATCGGTTCGTTGACCAATGCAACGGGTGTCAGTGAAAAGTCCCTTCAGAACTTCAGGTACAATTTTACTGCAACAAGTGCCGTCGACATGACGACTACCTCCGACCGGAACGGCTATTTAGTATTTAGCGTGGAAATTAATTCAGTTGAGTGACAATTAGAACTGCTCCAAAATCCATCAAAGACCTCTATAAAATACTTTAAACTCACCAGAGGAACACAGGAGATGTTGCTGTTAACATGGTGGTAGGATTGTGTCAGGTACATTTCTCGAAAAGAGAAAAAAATTCGGCTAAAAATGTGAACCAATGTGAACTCAAAATTTATGTTGTAAGTCTTTACTTGTTTAGCACATTCTTGGGATTTGCACAATCTTTAGATAGCGCACAATATGAGATTGAACTGCTTAACCTTCACAGTGCAATCTTCAGGATGTGCAAATCCCAAGAATGCGCTTCTCGAGGAACGACGCACAAAGCCGATTTTTTATTTAATTTTTATTTTTTTTGGGGGGGGGATAAATGTATCTTACAGTTACACACAACGTACCACCATATTAAAGTATTTTACACAGGTCTTTTATGGATTTTGGGGCAATTCTTTGTCACTTTCTGTTTGGGGGTTGTGAATCTTGTTGTAGGGCATCTGACAGTGCAACAAACACATGAGCATTCACTTCGACCCTACATTACATATGCCAGATAATGTCCTAAATGTTAGGAAGCAATTTAAAATTAAGCAGCAGTTAAATTCATTTTTGTTCTTAATATACAGTCCAGAACCATTTATCTTCATTTTATAAATTTGGGTGGGTAGTCCAGAGTTTTTAAGTGTCAAATAAAATTTTCTCACAACCAAAAAGCACCTTTTGTATCCATTCATGTGTTCGGTGGCAGAATAATAAATAAATCTCACAAAGAGATTTAACACAAAAAAATAATAATTATGGTATTAAACAGAAATTTTAAAGATGCAAAATACTTTAATAGGCTTATTGGACCTGACATGGAATAGCGAGATGGATATGGAAGCACATCCCAGTATTAAGCAGATCTTTGGTTGTTGGCTAACGGATTTCGACACTTATCTGTTATCATCATCATTTTTTATATATTTTTTTTCCTGTCTGACGACTTTTTTCAACACCTAAAAAATCCGTAAACCAACTAATAAAATTGGAATGGCCTAAAGTGATCCAAGTGTGAAAGGGCTGGCCGTTATTCACTGTGATTGACCCCGGGGAGTACACTAAAGTTTAAAAGGGGCTTCAATAATTTCACAATACAAAGTTATGAATGAACATTCATGCCAAGCTAGCATATCAGGCTGATACAGGGTGATGTGCAAATTGCTAGCCGATACAGGGATAGATGGATGTGCGAATTAGGGCCGATACACATTATTATTTTTATTTTTAATTTTTTATTTTGGGGAGACTTCAGATCAAATCACAATTTAAGTCATGACGAACACTGAATTTAGAATGTCCAGATTGTAACATAGGGCTTGTTGGGTAAAGGGCTTTTAAAAACTAAGATAAACACCAAGTAAAAACATTCAGAGTTTGTTTCATTTCAGCATGCTTTGGCAAAACTTCCAAAATTCAAGAGTGCCCCACAATTTGAACAAACCTGGGGAAAATCCCAGATGGTCTCGAAATTGCCATGACTAGAACATTTGTCATGTTTGTGTGCGAATGCACTGACTGGCCAGGAGATTGTACAATGTGAATGCACTTTGGAGATTGAAAATGTGCCTTGTCCATAGTCCACTGTTTTTATCTTTGCGGAAAATCCAAATTTATTTCCTCAAAAACTATACAAGGAAATCTATCAGGGTGTACATGTACATGTACACGAATCAATACTGTGATTTATTTGTAGGGCAAAGGAAGCATGTTGACAGGATATGTGTCGGAATGGACGATTCCTAAATTACTGTTGTCAAAATAAAACAAACCCACGACTTACATGTAAGTTAAGTTAAAGGGCCAATGGTAATAATGTAGATTCTTCTCAGTCTATGGCCCCATCTATCAGATTATCAAAGACCAGGCCTTGAATTACACATACGCCATGGCTTTTGTTCCCCCTGGCCCTTGCCTTGGTGCCCCTTCAAAAGTTTCCCATAGATTTTACAATATTTTGTTTGTTTGTTTGTTTGTTTTATTTCCATTCATACTTTCATACGTATACAGATAAATAATGATTAACGATCAATACAAATGTATGTCAAAATTTGTAAAAACAATACAGTACAAATGGGGCTGACATCCAGAGAAGGACTAGCCTTCTGTAGTGGAGCACCACTCATTCAGAAGACCTTGTTTTAATTCAGCATGCTTCAGCCAAACATCCAATAAATTGGGTCCAGTTTTGACAAAACCTATGGAGAACCCTGTAACCTTATTCTGGTTTAAAAGCACAGTACACTATTGGTAAGATCGAAAAACACAAATGTTCACAGATTCACACATAACTTACATGATTTAAAGTAAGTAATGGTAGAAAGGGTTCCTTAAAATAATTCTGCCTAAAATGCTATCGTTTCTGAGAAATGAGTAAAACAATAGTTGTTATCACGCGCGATAATAAGGCCCCCCAAAAAAAACTGTTGAGTTGCCCTCCGCGACCGACCCAAAAATGCTGAAATCTCGGGTCGTTTTTTATTTATATATATTTTTTCCCTCCCCCCGTTTTTTCATTTTTTATGAAACTTACACATTATCTGTGTTTAACCAATCTAAAACGAATATATTTATTCCAAATAAGCTGAAACAATTTTGCAAAGCAAAGATTTTAAAGTAAACATGCAAGAGGTCGATATTTTACGTTTTGTGTGTTGTGTGCCGCTACACTCGTAGTCGTACGCAACGTGCCCGGCCATCTACAGTACCCCAGATCGATCCCACGCAATAGCACATGACATGAACTGCCTGCAGACAGAATTCGCTGGCATACAGCCCGAATTCGCTTGAGCCAAGAAGCGGATTCACTGGTGGTACCCAACACTTGTTTTGAGCGCGAGTACCAGATCAAACGGTCATTTTTAGAACTTGTGTTAACTAAATGTGTTCACCTAGCTCTTAGCTTGCCATGTGTGTTTTGGATGTTCAAACAAATAATTTTTCAATAGAATATTTCAAGCAATAATTGTGCAACTTACTCCGAATTATTTTCCGCGATGAGTACCGGGCGCCGCCATTTTGGAATGATCCCAATCATGCCAATCAAACTACGACGTCATCGGCCGGCCAGACTGTGGGAGGAGCGTATAAGTAAAGCAACCATTGAAATGTTCGCACCCTCGCTCCGCCCACCAGCTGGCCGATGACATGGTATTTTGATTGGCATGATTGGATCATTCCAAAATGGCGGCGCCCGGCACACATCGCGGAAAGTAATTCGGAGTAAGTCGCACAATTATTGTTTGAAATATATTTTTAAAAGATCGTTTGTTTGAACATCCAAAACACGCAAGGCAAGCTAAGAGCTAGGTGAACACATTTGGCTGGTTTAAACCACCGAATGGCCCTTAGAGAATGCACTTTGAAATGGTTATAGCTTCAAAAGAAATGGGCGGGATGTGTGACCAAGGATCCAGGAAAAAGTGTATAAAATGTTTGAAAACAAATTATAAAAGATATGAAGTTAAATGTTTCTTGTCTTTTCATTCTTTATGTACTTCTGCACACTAGTACATCATTGTATATTGATTGGGATTAGTTCCAATGCATTTCAATCTTCAAATGTACATGTATATGGTTGATAACACAAAACATGAACACTGTCTGTGATTATTTTGTCAGCTCTGCCAATCCTGTATAATACCTTTAAAAGCACAGTATTGTGGTGCTCTGCTACTTTTTGTGCTTAAAAGCCGCGCATTGATGTTAAGCCCAGTTCTTTCAGGACATTCCAGAAAGCCCAATTGTTTCAGGAGGTTGAAATTGTAAGCCACAGTGCCTTATTTAGACTTTTGATTAATCAACTGATTAATCGACTGATTGATTGATCGACTGATTGATTGATCGACTGATCGACTGATCGACTGATCGACTGATCGATTGATCGATCGATTGATCGATTGATCGATTGATCGATTGATCGATTGATCGATCGATTGGTTGATTGTGCTTTGATCCTCAGCTTCTCCTCAACACTATCGAAGCAAACTAATCAAAATGTCAGGTTGTTACACCACTGGTTCGCTGCCATGTTTACAGAACCACAACTTACAGAGAGATCCCATAATTACACAATATCTTGAAACAAGTTTCAAGTCCATCGATTCTGATTGGTCAATCCATAGCAACAAGAGTGTGACATTAAACCTGATTGCACGGCCTGTATCATTATCTGAATTCTAGTGCGCTGTTCTAAGTTTGATTGAAGATAAACTTGTTAGCACACGCGGCTCGTGGAATATGGATGCGGCGGCTTCATCCCATCCATCCGGACTTGTTGGATACGGGTCGCATAAACGCATTACATTGTACTTTTCCGCATTCCACGAGCGCGCACGTGGACGTGTAATAATACATCATACACCCTGTACACGCAGGGCTCAAATTGTACACTGAACTGCAGGACCGAGGCCATTTATTTTAGTGTGGGGCCAGTAAATTAAAGACAGGACAAGTCAAACAGTGATGTCAAAAATCCTTGTTCAAGTCCTATAATTGTATTAGGGCCCACTTTCCAAGCATAAGGAAATCCTGTTAAACAGTGTTTATTATTATAATAATGGTTCTTTATCTTGGCAGCTACATCATGTACATATATATGTATACACTATTACAATTAAAGGGTACTGTATGATTAGGAACATCGGTACGATTGAAAATAGAATTGTTCACACATTTGCATTAACCCTAACTCCCAAAGCGTTTTTACTAGAATCCATCCCTAACCCAACACATTCCAACAGCTTATACTACCATGCGATGGGAACTGTACCCAATCTTAGGGGGACGATACACAACCTAACAAACTCCAACAGGCCTTTTTTGTTTGATTTTGTTGGAGTGTGTACACTTGGCATGTGCAAAATTTGATCAGTGAAATCACACAGTACCCAACGTAACATAATCCAACAACTATCTCATTAGACCATGGAGGAAAGAGCAATGCCAGACATGTACATTTCACACATCCACCATACCCACTCAATCAAATTCCAACACCATTACTTAGCAGCAAGGATACACAATCCCACAGAATCAAACACCCAATCCTAACTTCACTGTACTTAACCTAACAAAATTAAACACTTTGCCCTGTTTGAATTTGTAGGGTTAGGGATTGTTAGGGTTAAAGGGGGTGTGTCATCATGAGTTGTGTTTGCCTTGTCTCACATTTGTCGTTTGCTTCATTTGTCCTTTTGTCGGTCCATACATGTAGGTTAGGGAGCAAAAGCATTTCGCTTAACCTTACACCTAAATGTTGTCACTAATTTGCTGACTACTATTGAATCATTGTGTACAAAATATTTATCATATCTTAATATGCTTATTGTGCATTATTGTAATGAATTGAATGACATCATTGAAATAAATGTTACTGATGATGATCAAAGCAGGCCTCTGGCTGTACCCGCATGGAGGTAGAATTAGAATTCTACCTCCGTGGTACTTGGAAGAACATGTACACTCTACAGTGTAAACTCCCACCCAGTTACTGCATGCTCACGCGCAATCTCAATAGATTGATACGAAGAAACTTGGTGAGAGTTTCATACTGTAGAGCCACAGGCCTGCTTTGATCATGACAACATAACCCCTTCAGCCATGTTATTTGGTCCGACGAGGAAAAAGTAGCAACATTTCGTAGAGTACAAGGGCTGACTCGTGTACAAGTACACATAGTTGCAAGCTTTAACAGGCATGATATTTGGTGCTTGAAAAAAGTAGGAAAATAATGTTTGAGCCCAAGGGCTGACCTACTTGTTCATACATGTATGGTGTATGGTTTAATATATTTTTCAGGCTCTTTAATCACCATTTTTCTGATTTTTCCAAGGGCAAAAATCGGAAATCAGACTAAAGTAGGAAGAATATCATGCCTGCCCCTTTAAACACTGATCAGAGAGAAGTTCTCTGACAGGCATGGAAGCTTCCCTGAAAGGGCGAGGCCATTTTTTATTTGCAATGGGCACTTCATTTGAAAAACCTACCAGGGGTCATTCTGCTAGAAATCTAGGTGTCAAACTTGATAATCATCTTACAATGCATGCTCATGTAAATGATACCTGTAGAGCTGCTTCATTTGCACTCCATAAAATTTGGACAATACGACCTTTCTTAAACAAGAAATCAACAGAAAGACTCGTCCATGCACATGTAATGTCACGCATTGATTTTTGTAATAGCATTTTGTATGGACTTCCCGATGTACAAATTAACAAGCTTCAGAGAATCCAAAACTCAGCTGCTAGATTGGTGACACGTGCTCAAAAGCGTGACCACATTTCTCCTATTTTGCATGATTTACATTGGCTTCCGATAAAATACCGTATTCAGTATAAAATACTTTCATTAACTTTCTTATGTTTGCAAGGTTTGGGCCCTACTTATCTCCAAGACATCATCCAAAAATATCATCCAGTTCGTAATCTTCGCTCAAAATTCAAGTCTCTCTTAGTATGTCCCTCGAATTTCACTAAATTTTATGGGGCCAGAGCTTTTGCAGTAGCAGCAGCAGAATTATGGAATAGTCTTCCCGACAACATAAAACAAGTGCAAACAGTGAATTCTTTTAAGACGAAGCTAAAAACACATTTATTTTTGCAATAGCCTCCAGTATGTCTTACTGTGTCGACTAGTTTTTTCATTCATGTACTTACTTGTCTTTTTGTCTTACTTTAATTTCTCTTCTATTTTTCATCTCAAAGCGCATAGAGACTTCCCTGTGAATGTGATATGCACTATACAAGAATGGTTCATTATTATGTCAAATCAACTACATGTAGAGGTCCAAAGGTGACCCTCTCAGATTTTCATAAAACTTTGTCAAACTGTTCCGCTATGGCTAAAATGAACACACACCAAAAATTAATTTCATACTCCACATCGTTTTCGAGATATGGCCTCATGAAATTTGCCTAAACCTCCCCTTTTTGGCCGAGGCCATACATGTATATCTCAAAAACAATGTGGAGTACATGTGTATGAAATTAATTTTTGTTGTGTGTTCATTATAGGGTGTCATGGCCGAGTGGTTAAGAGCATCGGATTCAAGTTCTGGTGGCTTAGTCATCGGGTGTGGGTTCGAGTCCCGGTCATGACGCTTGTGTCCTTGAGCAAGACACTTTGCTATAATTGCTTCTCTTCACCCAGGGGTATAAATGGGTACCTGCAAGGGTGTAGAGGTTGATATTGTGTTTGAAAAAGCCTTCGGAGCGCCACGGCAGCCCAGGGCTGTATACTCCCCAGGGAGCTGAGAAAGATTAAAGGAATGTTATTGGCTCAATGACCAGGGCACTAATGTAAAGCGCATTGATACGTTATTGTAAAGTGCGCTATACATGTAAGAACTAGTTATTATTATTATTATTCATTTTGACCACAGTGAAACAGTTCGACAAAGTTTCATGAAAATCTGAGAGTGTCAATTGGGAACTTTTCAGAAATTTAGTTGATTTGACACGGAATGACCGGTCTATAAGACCAAGGGAAAATTGGGAAGGGTCACCAAGGCCAAGACCAGGGCAATAGAGGCCATGGCTTCTACGCTATTCAAGGCCTGGGCCCAATTCATACAGCTGCTTAACGGTAAGCAAATTTTCGTGCTAACTGTAGCAGAAAAACTTGCTTTAAAAGCAAGCATATTTAACAGGTTAGCGAGAAAATAAGGCGGCCATCTTGCGCGTTCACAATGGATATTTGCATTGTTACCTCATTTATTTTCGTAAAGCAAGCACCGGAAGGTTAGCATCATGTCTTTTCGAGTGCTTACGGTTAGCAGCGCTATGATGAAATACAAACTCGTACATTGAGCGCAGAATCGGCCGTTAAGCAGCTTTATGAAAATGGGACCTGCTGGGAACCAGGCAGTCACGGTTATCAAGTGTTGTACAATTAATAATACTCACTACATATACGTACTAATGTAAAATAAACATAATGTGAGTAGGATCCAAGTCTACTGTTTCCTGCATGATCGACACTGCATGGTGTCTGCCAGGGCTGAATTTCATTTCACTTTCAATATCGCTTAAAATAATTACCATGCCATGGTAAATAAGCAGAGAACCAACTCAGAAACAGTACATGACATAGTGTTTTTAGCTGGTTACCCTTTTCCTGGTAAGCTAATTATTGCGCTAATAAAAGAGCTGGTAACAGGAAACCTGCCTCAGATCTCAAATTCCTATTCGAATTTGCTGATGCAGCCTTCTCACAGGCCGGTTAAACCATGGAGGAATAAGAACACACACACCTCCATACAGTACAAAGACCAGTCAAAGTTCTGTGCAGCTAGTCCGGCTGGCTACATGTAGTTTATTGAGCTCCCACTGCTACATACATGTATGTATGTATTATCACTGATTGTTCATATTGCTTCAAACTACAGCACAGTGTTGAAAGGAAACTAAAAAACACGGACCAGTGAAAAAGCTGGTGGAGTGAATTGATCATTTGCTGGCCCCACTGGCTAAAAGTACAGACTTCAGAATGTGTCCGCATCGCGGTGAACACGGACGGAATCGCAGAAATTGGTGTAGAACACGGAATTTGTTGCACAGAATTTCACGAAATTGAAAAAAAAAATCAGAATTCAACAGAAATCGAAATAATTGATTCAAATAATGACTTGAATAAAATCGAGAACAAACAAAAACAAACAAACTCGAAATCCTTCAAATTCTGGCGATAAATTTCATCTAGTCTTGATATTTGCGAGATTTAATGTGGCCGCGTTCGTTCATTTCAGTATCAAACATTAAAACCTGCATGCACATTATTAGTGGGGAAACACACAACTCAAATTTCCAGGGTTGGTAGTTGTGTCATATTTATTGTGTTTTTTTACCTTGAATTAACACCGTTGTTATCACGGAAATTGTTAAAAGATAACACCAGTAAAAAACGAGTTTTCGAAAACGGAATTCAGTAAATTACATCACAGAAAATTCTGATGTCTGTAAGTGGGTCTTTCCATAAATGAGGGGGCCAAAGCGTGACATGGTGTTATATCTCAAAAGATAATGTACTTTCTATATTCTTTGCATGTTTAAGTGGTGGGGATAGCTCATACGTTTAATGTATAACTTCAATTTCTTGAATCAGATTTTTTGTTTTCATATACGATCCAAAACTATCCATCACACTGTAACGAAGACACCGGAATCTCAGTTTCCTGTTACAGTGTGAAACTTGTGACTTGTTTTGCCATAAATTAGTAGGTTTTCATTGAAAATTTAAATTTCAAAGGGTAATATGTAAACATCATTGGTATACTGTAATTCAGCTATTTTCAATGAAAACCTTCAAACGTAGGCCAAGAAGTAAAAGCCGACAGTTTCACGCGTAACCGAGAGACTGGTGTAGAAAGTACATTATCTTTTGAGATATAACACCATGTCACGCTTTGGCCCCCTCATTTATGGAAAGACCCAAGTACATGTACACTAAGGACGCACCCTGTGTTGGCAGGGTTGGCGCCACATTCTTGGCACAGTTAGTTTCTGCACAAGTGCTGATAAGGATTGTCATCTTAAAATCTATCAGAACCCAACAGCTGCTTCTGTCTTTTATTCTGTTGGACTACTGGGAAGGCTCTTCCATTAGTTCCATAGATGTTGTGGCTCCTCATTGAAAGTGAAATGAAACTCAGCCCTGGCAGACACACAGCCCTGGCAGACACACATCATGCAGTGTCTGATCATGCAGGAAATAATAAACATGGATCCTACATGTATCTTTGGTTTTAAAAGCCCTACTTTGCAATCTGGGGCGTTATACATGGTTTTATCCCATTTTTTGATGAATTTGATCTTAAAGGTAAAAACAATAATAATGATGATGTTTTATTTATTTATTTATTTATTTATTTATATTATATATTTTATTTTATTTTTTTTTGGGGGGGGGCAGAAAAACGGAGAAATCACATCCCTGTTTCACCATGTACAAAAATATGTAGCACATTCGTATGTCTGTAAACATTTTGTGAATTTATTTTCCAATTTTACCAATTCATGCACAAACTTTAATGTGCATATTGTTCAATATGTTGAAAGTATTTTTTAAAGGTCGAGTTATCGGCAGCCTTCGAGAGGGGTTGGATGTTAGTAAAAAATTAATAATATATACAGGCCTCCTTTAACTCCTACCCGAGGGGTTGTTTCCATACTTGCCAATGCACACTGTTATTTGCATCTTTGGCGTATACTGTACTCCTAAAGTGTACATGTACATACAGTATGTTAACTCACAACCATCCCAACAGGATAAAAAAAACACTCGGGCATCAAAATTGATTACAATTTCATTATTCTATCCATGCGGCTGCACAATGATCAGGTGCCGGCACACACAGAGTCTGGTGAGCGGACCCGAGGGGGTTATAACAAGCTGTAAGTTCTGGCACGCTGTTATCAGGCTAGCCATTGGTGTGTGTTCCGTTCGTGTTAAGCCAAACAGAAAAAAAAATTCCCGTACTGTGATTTTTTATGATACAAACAAAATTGATGAGGTTTTTTTATCCTACATGTAATAAATTTGCTTAGAGTGAATTACATTACGTTTCTTTTACCATTGATATTTGAAACATATTTGTCGAAACTTAGAAAAAGAAAGGA
Organism: Leptasterias polaris; assembly: GCA_037783415.1. Taxonomy (NCBI): domain Eukaryota; kingdom Metazoa; phylum Echinodermata; class Asteroidea; order Forcipulatida; family Asteriidae; genus Leptasterias; species Leptasterias polaris. Next base: position 4,908,681 of record JAZGTN010000102.1, read on the forward strand.
AAAGAAAGAAGAAGAAAAGAGAAAAAGACTCGGAGAGCTTTCAAGGCAAAGTGTACCTTTGGTTTTTGGAATGTTCAAAGGTTTTAAATCCTTTATAAAATATGTTACAATAAAACTAACCTGTGAAAATTGTATTTCAAAAGGTGGGCGTGTTTTTAGAGCGATTATGTCCAACGCTACATCTGAGAAATAATTCTGACAGTAACGCTTCTCAGATTCAAATTTTGGGGAATAACAACTGCTATCGTTTAACATAACCACATTACTTCAAAGTAAAAGGCTTTTTAATATCCAAATCTGCTGTAGGCTTCTGACCAAAGAGTTTTTATTGCCATTCATTTTAAAAGTGAATACCAAATGAACACATAGTGTTAGCCAGAGGGGTGTCTGGGTGTCTTTTGGACACCCTGTTTTAAATTTGGACACCCTGTTTCATCTGTCATTTACATGTAAATGTATTGTAAGTGAACAATTTGGACACCCAGTTTTTAAATTTCCAGCAGATTTGGACACCCTTTTACCAAATCCTGGCTAAAACCTTGAATGAACATCTTCCCTTTAAGGTAAAAACTAAAATCCAAATTTCTGAGAAAAATTAATTGACTGCTTCTGTTTCGATCTAAACAAAACAAAGTACGTACAGAGACTTTTCAGTGACTTTACATTTTGTGTCACTTCAATTGATTACACTGATTATAAGCACGGGTACAATCTACTGATGGCAGCTGTTTAGCTACAGATACAACACCAGTACAAGGGTTCTTCCCAATAGACTGTGCAAATCTCTCGCGTATCTGAATGAGAAAACACGTCAAACGAAGAACATTTTTATTTCTGAAATAAAATCTTTGTTATAAATTATATCTCATGACTAAATCTGAACAACAAAAATAAATAATAACAATTTTATGAAACTAGTTTTAGCTTTTGAAAAAAACACATAAAAGTGTGTTAATTATTATTGAAAAATAATTAAAACTCTTGGCTCTTGGGCAAGGATGCTTTCTTGATGTTAACTTTTTAGTCAAACGGGTTTAAAATTGACCCATATCACAGTTTAAAGAGGATGCTGATGCCCCAAAAACCATAGACTGCAATGAAAAGGGTTCGCTTTGCAACTACATACAGCATCGGTCGATTATAATCGCGCATCCAAAACAAGCTTTTACATAATTTTTTTGACCGGAGACGAGCACAAAATTCTTAATTTTTTGCAATAACCAGAAGCTGAGGTCAAGTTTAATTCTCAGGTTTTCTTCGTTATATTGTTGGATTGCTTTTACTTTCATATTTTTTTATCACTTAGTATTACATTCCCAACAACATGTAAAATTGTCTAGGCTATAAACTACATTAAACTAAAATAATTGACGAAACAAAATCTTGCCAACGTAAAACTCCATATGGTTGGGACCACTATGGTCCCGGAAGTTCGAATGTGCGCTGGACTTGCACAGTCTATATTGCTTGAGTGGCAGAATCTTCTTTCCCTGATGTGGTATAGGCAATTTTCTTCACAGTATACATGCAATTGACCACAATAAGTGTGGTGGCAAGAATCTATAGGAAACTTTTGAAGGGGCACCAAGTGGCCAAGACCAGGGCAACAGAGGCCATGACCTCCATCACCGCGTTCACACTTGATCCTGCTAGGAGGATCAAAGGAGGATCAGATCCCGAAAGCGAGATCAAGCATTTTTGTGCCGCGTTCACACTTGAGTGTGATCGCGCATTGATCTCGCATCGTTAAACGGAAGTTCAGTTCAGCTGACGGTAATGGTTACTGTGCGAGGTCATTGATTGTGCGTGCGCATGTTGTTTTGTTCGTTGTGTCACGCCATTTTTTTATTTGGTGTACATGTGTAACTAAACGATACGGCGACACACGTACGTTGCAGTTTCCGTTATCTATGTGAACAAGCATTATTCTCCTTCTTCTCGAGGGAATTTTTTTCTTGATTTACGATGGAAGATGTCTTCAATTTCTTAGCAGTTATTCTGCCATTAGTTTTGGCCCAACTACATCGTCGACATCGCCGCAGAATGACAAATATGGAGGACATTTTAGTCTGGCGACAGCCACGACGAACGACTTCGGCCATTTTGACGATGTCAAAGGTTGAACAGAGATTCCCTGAAATAACCGGAACTCGACGAAAATTCAGACACAAAACTGACCAAACTGACAATAACTTCCCTATGTTATAACTGTATAAAAATATATTGAAAAATAACTTGTTTGATTGCTAAAAAATATGCTAACGTTAGATTAGATGATGAACGAAAAAAGGTCGGTACTGAAAATTCTGGAGGACGCAAAGCGTGTGAGTTGCGTGCAGACTTTTTGTGCACAATCGCTGTGATGTTGGTTACCAGTGTCATGCGGTTATGGGGCCGGGGACCAGTTCACGATAGAGTGCACATGCACACACAATGTATATTGTACAATAAATCCCCCATGTACATGACACAGCGTTGGCGGCCACGGACGATGACGACAGGTAGGCAAAGCGTTGTTTACAATTTCTTGTTTCGCGGGGTTTTTTTTTATGACCTGACACACCGGATGTGAGCAGCTTAAATTGCAGGATCTGATCTCGATCTGCGTTCACACTTGTTTTTTGATCGCCTTTGCGGGATCTGATCCTCCTTTGATCTCGCAATAAAGGGAGATCAAAAAGGAGGATCTGATCCTGATCCTGATCGCGTTCACACTAGCCGGTGATCTCCCTTTGATCGCCCTTTCGAGATCAGATCCTCCTTTGATCCTCCTAGCAGGATCAAGTGTGAACGCGGTGCCCGTACATGTGTAATAAACTCGTACGCAAGACAGTATGCAATTGACCACTTTAGGAAACTTTTGAAGGGGCACCAAGGCCAAGACCAGGGCAACAGAGGCCATGGCCTCTGTAGCCTCCGTGTAATTCTAGGCCTTCAGCTGAAAGGTTGCATGCTTGGAATTACTTGGAGGCCACCCAGGCCATGGCCTCTGTTGTCCCTGGTCTTGGCCTTGGTGCCCTTTCAACAGTTTCCCATACACTTAAGATTTTCTAAAGGAAGTGCCCTTTGCAAAATGAAAATGGCCTTGCCCTGTCGAAAATGAAATTCCAGTCATGATGGTACAGGGAATGATTTCGCCTGGAAATTTTGGAATGACTAACCTCTTCATATTCGCCAAGCTGGCTCTCTTTATAAATATCTCATATTATTATTATTTATAGCAAAATAGTTAGACTGAACAAGTTTTGTGCACACAGAATGCTTAAATATCGAGTAGCAAATGATGATTTTTGAGTAGCAACGGATACATTTTGTGCAGCATTTTGATCTGCAATACAAGGGAAATCATTCACTGTAGTACTGTAGGCCAAGACAGTAAATGCAATTGGTTAGATTTGTATAAACTTACATTGTGGTGGCAAGACTCATTTGGAACAAGGTTACAAATATTTGCAGTTTAAGAGTTGCAGTCTATGCTTGGTTAGGGATGGCTGGCTATGTACATTTTAACTGGTGGTTCATGAACGAACTAGACACCTTGAAAAGAGTTGTACCTTGCACAACTGTAGTACATGTACATGTATACACGTACATTGTACTGTCCATAGCAGTTGATCATTTGCCAAAATGCAGTACAATGTAGTGAGTGAGTCAAAACACTTCCACAGTTGTCTGCTGAGCCAGTAAAAACTTTCATTTTAATCATAATGCATGAAGCATTTTGGAACTAATAATGAATTTCACGACAAAAGCTTCAGTAAAGTGTAAAATGACGTCTGGCTAACGTACATTGTAACTTTTAAGAGAAAATGATCACTAAGTAAAAAAAAAAGAAGATAATTTGGGGGGCAACAAGGTTGCTTTGCACTTAATATTTTGTTCCCCCAAAAAGTGGTTTTGCCAAGCTGGTTTACAGGGTTTGCCAGTTAACTTTTTTAGTGACTATCCAAGGGGCAGAGAACGATTTCATCCAGCAATTTCGCATAGCAAAATATTTAGACTGAACTTGTTTTGTGCACAGTGAATGCTAATATTGAGTAGCAACTAAGCCTGTGACAGTTAAACGTTTACACGGTTAACCGTTTACAAAATCACTGTCCGTTTAGTAAATTACTAACCGTTTAAACGAAACAAAAAATCAAATAGTAAGCTTTTCGTTTCACTGCCGTCTTTGCAGTACATGTATTTTACTGTGTTAGAGAATTTAGTTTAGTTGGAATTGCCATACAATTTATGTTTTGTTAAGCTTTTCACAGTCATAAAATTAAGTGATAGCTTTAAAACCGAAGTGTCGCGACCCATCATTACATTGAAGGAAATTTGATACGACCTGTAAGACTTCCCATTCTAGTCATGGTTTTCTTTCTTCATGGTATCGTCGAAGCAGCACGAACGCAATTGACACAGGCTGATTGGCTGATTCCTGACTGGCTGCTTTCCGATTGGCCGATCGTGTGAATAATTATTTATGACGTGGTGCTTCTCACAGCGCTGCCATCACATAGTATTCATCACCTCGATCCCGCGGATGTGCTTGCTCCTAACGTGGTAAACTTTATAGTTAGGGGGTGAAGGAATGTCGTGTAGCTGTGGGAGCGAAAAGGCAAGGGAAATTCCCTTGGTGGTGAGAAATCACCTCATGGTCGGGAAACGTCGGAGGAACGTTTTTACACGTGCGTGAGCAATACTGCACAGTTTTCGTTTGTCAAACTCAACGGAAGTGTAATTTCAAAGCTGCCGACTTTCAATGGCTATTGTATGGGCAATGGGGGATATTCACACGACTTCGACTCTGCGGGATGTTGTGCTAAGATCGTGAAGGATTATCTCTCGGTCGGTAAATTTTTGGAAACAACATGAAACAACAAGAATTTACAAAATATACTGACACAGGTACAGTCTCGATGTTAATTGTCAAAACATTTGGACTTCCTTGTACATCGTCTTTGTTGTTCGTGTATTTTAGAACAAATTCACTTGCCGCCGACAAACGGTTAAACGGTTTTCCGTTTAGAAAGTTTCGTTTAAACGGATAGTGAATTAAACGTAGGGTCACAGGCTTAGTACATGTAGCAACTCCTGATTTTTGAGTAGCAACTGATGCATTTTGTGTAGCAATTTGCTCTGCTATACAAGGGAAATTGTTCACTGCAAGGGGACCAGTTTAGCTTGTTATTTCACTAGTACACCAGCATTTTTCTGAGTCACTACACATGCCCTACATGTACCGGTAAATAAGGATACTTTTCTACACTGAAATAGCCAGCCGGACCCATTGGAGAGAATTTTGGCTGGTCCTCGGTTGTTTTAACCCTAACTCCCAAAGCGTTTTTACTAGAATCCATCCCTAACCCAACACATTCCAACAGCTTATACTACCATGAGATGGGAACTGTACCCAATCTTAGGGGGACGATACACAACCTAACAAACTCCAACAGGCCTTTTTTGTTTGATTTTGTTGGAGTGTGTACACTTGGCATGTGCAAAATTTGATCAGTGAAATCACACAGTACCCAACATAACATAATCCAACAACTATCTCATTAGACCATGGAGGAAAGAGTAATGCCAGACATGTACATTTCACACATCCACCACCATACCCACTCAATCAAATTCCAACACCATTACTTGTCAGCAAGGATACACAATCCCACAGAATCAAACACCCAATCCTAACTTCACTGTACTTAACCTAACAAAATTAAACACTTTGCCCTGTTTGAATTTGTAGGGTTAGGGATTGTTAGGGTTAAATGGCATTTTGGCCAGCTGAGTGAGCTGTTATGGGAGAACTCTTTCACAATATAATGCACAATCTACATGTAAACGTAATGGGGTGAACAGTGAAAGAACAAAAAAGAATATTGGTAAAACTGAACAGTATTTCGAAAGCAGATTTAATTTAACACTCCCACAAAAGAGTTTTATTACATGGTTGTACCTGCAAGTTTACTATCCTCTTAAGATTTAATTGAAAAATTATTTTGAAAAAGACTTAATGAAAGTTTTTGCTGAATACTACATAATGTACGAAAACAAAATAGAAAAGGGAAGACCCTGTGTTGTAAAAACAAACTGTAAAAGGAAATTGGCAAGTTTAAGTTTGAAAGTTGGAAAACAAGCTGAGTTGGGAATGGAAAAAGCAAAACATGCAGTTTCCAAATTGTGGTCGCAGATCCTGAGTCTGTTTACTTTTCTCTGTAGCCACAAATAATACACGTACATGTACATGTATTCATTTCCTTTTGAACATGAAGCAAGGATTGAAAAAGTCAGAAGTGTAAAAATATTAACATTTTCAACAAGCTTTTTAAAACATTCTTCCTTCTAACAATTTTCCGTTAGGTAGCTTTTAGGCTAAAACTTTCATGTTTGCAATTTTTGGGGGGGAGACTTGAAAATTCTCGGACCATAAAAACCTTCAATCTGTAGTCACATCAACATTTTTGGACTTCCTAAAAAAAGGAGATGAGACAGCTGAGCTCAAACTTCAATGAATTTGAGTACTGTACATTGTATGTGAGGTACTCTTTTTACGTAACATGTACATGTATGTACATGTAGATTAAATTGTGCATGATGTACATGTTGCACATGTAGATCCACTCTTACTTTTTGTCATAAATTTTATTGCTACAAAATGCAGCAACAAAATCAGAGGATTTTGTTGCCTTCTGAAGTAAAAGTTGGCATATTTCATAGAGCTGCTTAAAGGTAAGACATTTTTGTGCTAACAATATAGCGGAATAATTCGCTTTTAAAGCGTTAGCGTATTTCACAGGTTAGCAAGAAAGTTGGGCAGTCTGCTTATCGTACGTTCACAATGCATTTGCATTGTAACATCATTCATTTTCTTCATACATACAGTAAGCACCGGAAGGTCAGCATGCCTTTTCGTGTGCTTACGGGTTAGCAGGGCTATGAAATGGAAACTTGCGCAGTAAGCATAAAATCAGATGTTAAGCAGCTCTATGAATGGGTCCTGGTTTTATGCCAGCCTTGGCACTGGGCAGTTACCCAGGGCCAATAAGTTTCAAGGGACTTACTGTACATGTACAATGTACAATTTATACATTTATGTTACGCGTGTATACAGAGCCTCGTCCTACTACCATACTACAATAAGTTAAAATGCTAAATTCAACAAAATGCAAACTGAGTAGGCCTACTCCTCTGATTGACTCGAGTTGACTGACTAAAAATGCAACAAAAAGCAACTTTCACCAACTGATGCATACATGTATGTAACTAGCTAGGTGCATTTGGAAGAATACTATGTACTGTAGCTAAAAAAAAAAAAAAAAATGAATTTTTAATGTCATGATCTCTTTTTATTAAGTGTTTCAGGCCTTGAATTAACCCATGGCACCGACAGGCCACAGCAATTGCTGTGGTGCCCTCTGCAAAGTTCAAATACAACTTTACATTTTCATCATTAACCCTAAAGGGCCCAAGTCCTTCAATATCCTCATTGCCAAAGTGCAGGATTGAGAAGGATTTGGGCTTTTAGGGATCTGCAACACAGGAGGATTTAGAAGGGTTTGGGCTACAATGAGTTTTTGTTAGGGTAGGATTTAGCAAGACTTGGGCTATCGGGCTGTTTTTACATCTATAGGAGGATTTAGAAGGTTTTAGGTCTTATGCAGCTTAGCCAAAATAGGATTCTGAAGGTTTTGGGCTTTTACTTTAGGGGTGGAGATTGTAATAAAGCTGACATATTTGCCCCAGCAGAGCACCTAAAGTAAATCACAAAGTTGACTCCCTAACTTCTGTCTCAAAATGATTTAGAAGGATTTGGGCTAATATGTATATACAATAAGGAGAATAAGGAGAAGGATATAGAAAGATTTGGGCAGTATGTTTACCCAAGGGTCTAGTCTGTTATGGTTAATAGAAGTGCCCCTTACAAGAGGAAAATTGTTGTGCCCCTTCAAGAGTGAAGTTCAAGGCCTACATGTAGTGTTTCTGTCTTCTACATTCTAGAGTCTTATCAATTTCCTTCTTCCAATCTCCATGGTCTAGTAAAGCTTCAATTTACATCACAATTGTACAATTTTTAAAGAGTTACATACTACACATGTAGGTATCCATTAAACATAGAAGTTCAAGTTTCTGCCCGAGTACACAGTGCACTGTGTACTAAGGCACTGTGTACTCAGGCAGAAACATGCAGTGATGATACAACAGCAATGGCCACTCTGTGCCATCATTGTGGTTTACTCACTCATGCACGCTGCAATGGATTACTGGTATCAAGTATCTACAAGGAAACCTGGAGATTGGAAACGTCTATAAAACGATACCATATGGACAGATTGCGTAGATTAGTACTGCACTGTGTAAGCCAACCCATACGTACGTACGTATTATGCTCATTTTGCAGGGTTCTTCTCCCCAGGATTTTTCAAAAAAAAAATCACAGGTGGGAAAAATCAATATTTTTGTTACTCACATTACACTGCCCACAAGTGCTTTGAATGTTCATTCATAACTATTGTACTTGATGAAATTTAGTCAAGCTACAATCTGTATTCTTTCTTTTTAAAAGGCCCTGTACACTATTGGTAAGATCGAAAAACACAAATGTTCACAGATTCACACATAACTTACATGATTTAAAGTAAGTAATGGTAGAAAGGGTTCCTTAAAATATTTCTGCCTAAAATGCTATCGTTTCTGAGAAATGAGTAAAACAGTAGTTTTTATCACGCGTGATAATAAACTCGATGTTTGAAAAACAGAAAACACATAAGGTCTCTTTTCACTATTTTCTCGTGACCTCGATGACCAATTGAGCTCAAACTTTCACAGGTTTGTGTGTTCATGCATATGTTGAATCACACAAAATGTGGACACTGATTTTGAGCTGTTACCAAAAGTATACAATACCTTTAAATCTGAAACTAAATAGTAGTGTCTTAACAAGATTATCACCTAAATGTCAATAATAAATAAAAAAAATAAAAAAATAAAATAAAAAATGCAAATCTTTGAAGGACTTTTAGTTTTAAAAAACCTTTCCACTTGAGATGACCATATTTCAAAATTGTTCAAAACAATGTAATAATGTGAAGTTGTTCCACAAACCTTGAAGCTACATTATGGGTAATGGCTTTCAATTTAGGATTTGAAATTTTGGGGCCATGTCCACTCCATCATGGAATTGCCTGGGGCATTTTATTTTTTTAAATGTTTGGCCGAAGGACGCTGAATTTGAAACACAGGTCTTCCGAATGTTTTCTACTCAGTGTTTATCTTGGTTTTAAAAGCCCTACTGTACCTGCGCAATCTGGAGCATTCTACATGGTTGTCTTTATGTTTTTTGAGAAATTATTTTTAAAACAACTTGTTTTCTTTTTATTTCCGAAAAACCTAATTTATCTTTTTGCATATCGGCCAAAATGTGCGTGTAGGCCTATCTTGCGAACCTTGTTTTGTATTGATCAGTCTGATTCAAACTAGACTTTTGCACTGATCAAATTATTTGTACACAGAAGAGCTGGTTGAAACTTTGAAAAAAAGAACTTAGTTTTTACAAAGTTTAACACTCTTTTTATTTGAATAAGCACTAAGAGAAGATCGATTTCCGTTGTCTTTATGGGTACATGTAAGTATTATTGTATACTTACAGTATATGTAAATGAAGTAAAAGTTATTAAAAATAATGATAATAAAAATAACACAAGACATTTTCATAGCAATGCAGGAGCCTCTACATGTACAATGTTTGCCCAACACAAAACATTTATAATGAAATGCTCAATTTGCGACAAAAATATATTCAAAAATTAGTCAGACACATATCAGACTGTGGTCAAGCCATCCCCTTCCCTCCAAACGCCCCCCCCCCCCTTTGTCTCCATAATCCCTGCTTACCCCCTGCTTTTTCTGAATGCTTTATGCTTTTCTCTCTCCACTCTATCTATTCATACTTGACTGCTCTTGTCAACCTTGTATCCATGAATATGTGTGTTGTCTTGTCATTTAGCCTTCGAGAAAGAACTTATGAACCACTTTTGTTTTTCTCTTTTACAGGGTTCTGCCCACGGTGGTCGGTGCCGGAAAACCCGACCGGCACTCGCATAATTTTTTCTTTTTCCGACCACCACACATTTTCCCTTTTTTTTGGCCATTTCCTTCAAAATATTTTGAACAACGTGTAAAACAAATTATTTACCAGTACAGTTTTATCCAAAGTTTCGAGTAGCCTACTTCTTTGGTTTGAGTCTATTTTAATGATCCAGGATCGAGCATTCCTCCCGCCTGTACGATGTATATATCCAACGCACGAAACCCGCATTGATTTTGCAATGGTTTCCAGTCACTCTGATTATAGCTTTACGCTTGGAATAACATGATACCAGTTTCATCATGTTGCGAACCCTATTCTACAGCGTTTAATACAACGGAAATGAACTGCAGAGTAAGCACCATGCTATAGATGCTGTAAATTGTTTTCCCATGGCGGTAAAGGCGTGCGCGCACTGAGGGCCTACATTCAAGGCACAGCTAGCTGCAGGGCGCACGTGTGTAACCACTCCGTGCACGATCAAAAGGAAATTGACTTGACTGTACTAGGAAAAAAAAATTTCCGGCACTAAACAAATCCTGGGCAGAACCCTGCTTTTACAATAAATTACATACATTAAGATGTATTCCAAGTGAGATATAAAAAATTAAAAAAGACTGCCGGACTTGTCCGGTCTCGAGTTTACTGGCCAGACACTAAAATCACTGGCCTCAGGCCTGTAGTCCAGTGTACAATTGAGCCCTGTTATGTCACAGTAAACAAATTGCATTTTTAGTGCACAAGTCTTATGGGACTTGAGCTTGAATAATGAAAGAAACATTCTGCAGCAGGCAGTGGTTTAGTTTAGCAGGCCTCAAGTTACACACGGAGGCCATGAAGGCAATGGCCTCTGTTGCCCCTGGTCTTGGCCTTGGTGCCCCTTCAACACTTTCCCATAGACTACCCATAGGTACCCAGACGTAATGTACGGGGCCAGACTACACATTTTCTCCTGCCTCGATTGACGTCACGAACAGCGCCATGTACATGTAAAGGGGGGCCTATTTTTTTATTTGTAATTGAAATAAAAATACAATTGTTTAACCTTAGTTAATTGTTTATTCACATTCCACTCATACATGTATGACAAAAGTTTTTCTTTGACAAAATACCACTGCCAGGTGCCTTTAAGATTTCCCAATGGAAGTGCCCTTTGCAAAATTAAAATGGCCTTGCCCTCTCAAAAAAGAAATTTCAGGCCTGGTTTGGCTTTGGGAAGCTACAGTATGTATTCCTAGGCAGCAGGAACACTTGGACAGAAAGTTGACTGGTTCTGAGAAGTTACAACAACTGGCATTTGGCCAGTGGACCACTGTAAGCGAGTACGCTGGGTCTGCAATTTATATTTTCTTTAAACCAACTAAATGTAGTTTAAATGATTGAATGATTAATGGCGCTCTTTAAGGCTATGAGCTACTAATCATCTCATCACAACCAGGATCACAACACACCCACGGACTGGCTTATTCTTTTGCTGAATATTTTTCTGTAAAAGTGTCTGAAAAATAATTGAGTTTTAAAATAGAATGTTTAGGCCCCTATTACATCAGAGAGAGATGTTAGTTTACATTTGGAAAAATGTCATCAGTTTTGACCTTTTTAGTTTTTGATCATGTTGGTTGAGAAAAGTAGGTCACCTCTGTTTGCTGGGATTGCAGCCGCTACAGTCAATTTAGTAAAGCCCGTGGATATTTTACCAGCGTTAAAAGTGATCTTTAAAACATTATTTTACCCTCAGAAATGTTAGTGTGGTTCCACACCAACAATGTCGTTGTGACTTCATATTCACAAGATGGCAATCAGACCATTTATAAATGTTTGACTTTATTTTATTTTCCTTTACAAACTATGTAAATATTCTTGGGAGCCAAAAATCAGAAAAAGACAAAATCCATTTACAGTGGAACTTGTAAAGGATAGTTTCAAGCTCAGTTCCTACATCTCAGATTTTGTCACTCAGTACACTCCTTCACATAGTAACCTACATGTACGATCAAATGATCAAGGTCTCCTGGTAGAACACAAACATGAAGCAAAGAACACATGGGGAGCACGTTCAATCCTAGTTACTGCAGGAAAAGTGTTGAATAGTTGTCTGTACCACATCAGAACTGTTTATATGACTACATCCTGGACTAATTTATTTAAAATTAATGTAGACTTTCATGTACATAGCGATATTCTCAATACATTTTTGTATAATTTGTTTTTGAACTGCTTTTTTGTGTGAGGAAATGCCATGAGCTCCTTTTGGAAGATATCAACGCTAAACAACACTTTATTATTATTTATTATTAATTGTTGTTGTACTTAACAATTTGGTTGGGAATAATACAGGCTACAGCAGAATGAATTGATCATAAATAACTGTCAACAACACTACTGCGTACTGGAGTACTAAAGAACTAAATGATTTTGTTGTCAGCAGTTGTCACTTTTTTTTTTTTCATTTTTTTTTTTAGTTTTAGTGTGATCGTTTTTATAAATATACATGTGCAAATGATTACACTGACAGTGACAGAGAGGAATATAACATTAACAGCGACAATTGTAATGTTTATTTTGTCACTGCACTCTGCAGTTTTAGCTCTCTCCTCAGTGTAGCCCCACCCTGGGCCTGACCTCCCTTTGCTTCTTCTTGAATCTTGGTATATTTTTTTTCTTGCCTTGCTCCACATGACATCATGAGGAAGTGAGATGTCGATCTTTCGACTAGCTCGCTTTTTTGTAGCTAAAATGTTGTCATGTTTGGTTTGTATGTTTCATACATACATGGAGGTAGAATTAGAAGTCTACCTCAATCATTAAAATTAAATGACTTACATTGTAATTGTATGTCCACAGTCAGACGGTCATGACGGTAGGTCAAATACACCATAAAATTACATGCATAGGCCTATATCATATGATATAATAATATAGGCCTAAAAAAAATAAGTAGTAAGTGTAACTCTGTATCTCCATCACATTTTAACTGTTTTGTTTAAAAAGCTACAGTTTTGAAACTACTTTTATAAATATCAACAACTTATGAGCGAAAAAATCTGCAAAAGGAACTGGATGACTGTTTAAAATGAAAGTATTTGAAGTTTGTTGCTGCATCATAAACAGTAACACCATTTTGAAAGGGAAAAGCACTGTCACCAATCCACACACACGACCATGACGACATGATGATCTCCACATATCATTGAAAAAGTCATCCCAAAAAATAGAAGAAACTCCAACGCCAACCAAACATTTAAATTTACCCATTTCGGTAGTAAACAGTAATCTTTTACGAAACTGAAAGAAAAATGTGATACTTACAAAATAATATGTCTGCCCAGCTCAGCGGTAGTTTATGAAACTTTGGAAGGAGCTGCCATCAGGAAGTAAATCCTGCAAACAATTTTAATTCTGCCGAGACCAAAATACAGCGCTAATTGCCTTTCGGTCACTTTAACTGGTTTCCTGCATGTATGCTATCTACAAACACACCAACGTAGGACACCAGCGATATTCCAAACAGACCATTTTTAACGTGTTACGTGTGCTGCCCGGTTGCGTAGTCTGGCTACTTCAGCTGTGAAGTGCACCCTAAAACCACGCCCAAAGCTCGATTTTGCCCAAAATTCAACCTTTCATCATTTACATGATAGTTCCTGGCTTTATGAATTATAGCTGACGTTTTCGGGGGCAAGATAAACTTCCAACTGTTTCAAATCCAATTAATTCTGTATTGTGAAGTTTTGCAAGAAAAATTTACCGACTTCCGCATAAATGTTACAAAATATGAAACGACGATTTTGATTGGTCAAGTAAACTATATTTTATAAGACCTAAAATAGCAGTTATTTACCTCGTTTATTAATAAAAAGACGATTAATTATGTGACTTTTCTCTATTTGAGTTAGGATTCTGTTTTGTGTGTCAAAATTGTGTTTTGTAAATACAAAAATATTGCATTTTTACTATACAAAAATTTCGCAAATTTTCCCGAGTGACCAATAAGGGAGTTTCGCATTCCGCGGCCATCTTGAAAATAGGCGAAAATAGCGCCACCAACTGGCACGCAAAAGCCAGTCGAGGGGAACACATTGCCCAGACTCTCCACGTAAAAGCATACAGCTTCACTAGTTTGCAGAGGTACGTTTTATGCTTGATTTTGCAATTTCTCCTCGATATTCCTTCTGTAAATGTCAGTTTGGGAGCCTGCATGGTAACATTCAACACTAACAGCATGATTTCTTGCTGATTTCTTTGTGATCAGGACAGAAATGTGGATCGAAAAACGAGTATGAAACTTTGAAAGTGTTGTTTCAATTTGTTGTGGGGGGCAAACTTGAGTTGGGGGCAAACTTGAGTTGGGGGCCATACGATTACTTAGGTCATGCTTAGGCTTAGAAGTGAACGATTCCCCTTGTACAGCAGAGCAAATTGCTACACAAAATGTATCACTATCAGTTGCTACTCAAAAATCAGGAGTTGCTACTCAATATTGGCATTCAGTGTGTGCACACAAAAATTCAGTCAAAATATTTTGCTATGCAAAACTGCTGGATGAAATCGTTCCCTTCTAACATTACCATGATTACATGACCATGAATTATGCACTTTATATGCCGGAATCCGAAATAAGTTAGGATTATAGATCGATAAAAATTAAAGAAATGCATGCAGTTGAACTGATTTTTCCCCCATTTTATTTCTGGCAGAGAAATTCAGTACAGAGTAACAAAGCTAGAGTGGCAAATTTTGTTGTTTTTGTTGTGAAGAACTTTAGCCAACTTCACATAGACTCAATGCAGGATATGAACATGTTTGTCACTTTTTTGTTCTTCTCAGGTCTCCTGCCAAGTTTTGGTGTCCCAGAAAACTGCAGCTCAAGGACCAATTTCTAATGGTTTTAATGAAGCTGCGCCTGGATTTGCTGAATGGAGAATTTGTCTAACCGATTCCAAATATCAACAGGGTACTGCAGCCGTATATTCATGACTTGGATTAAAACCTTTGGCTGAGGAGTTAAGGAAGGCAGTGACCATGCCCGGGCAGGAAAACATACGAGCCAATCTTCCGAAAGACTTTCAGAAGCACTACCAGCAGTTGCGTGGAATTTTGGACTGTACACTAAGATCTTCATACATCATCAACGCAACTTAGAGTTACAAGCCATGACTTATTCAGACAACAAGTGAAGTCACACAAGATACTTGCGTGTGTCCCTCCCTGTGGGAGAGCTATATAGTTTTGGGTCCAAAGCATTGGGGAAGGGCGGGGCAGAACCTCAGATTCGTTCAGTGACACAGACCTTTTGACTAAAAACTGAATTTTCTGAAAAAATTTGACTAAAATTTAGTATTGTAGCTACCTGTACAAGGCAGTGGCCTTACGCCTGTGTTTAAGTAGCACATCACTCAAATTAAGAAAATCATGATGATGATTATGTTACCACACAAGGCAAAAGGTCATGACATGAACTACATGTACATAGTACTTTTAAAAGTTTGGAAATGGAAGGGAGTAAATAATAACCACTGTAGCGGTTTAAGCCCTTTTGGATCAAATAAGGCCCCTCGAGAATGACCTTATACATGTACTACATCGTAGCATCGTGTGCTAGATGTATCCTGGCCTGTTAACAATACGGAAACTGAGAGCACTTGAAAGTTCTGAGTGAACTCGAGAAGGTCCGAACCGCCACAGTGGTTACTTTTTAGTGCCTTCATAAAAGTTTTGATGCATCAAGCTGATTGTTTGTAGCATCATCACTAACTCCAGTCGGTTTTTATTAGGTGTTCGGGCGACAGCCGAACACCTCTTGTTTTTGTTTGTTTTTTTTTTTTTCTTACTTCTTCTTCTTCTTCTTCTTCTTCTTCTTCTTCTCTCCGTCGCTTGTCCGTTAACAAAAGCACACTTCCCAAGCTCATATAAACTAGTTACGTCATGATGACGTCATGAGGTGTCAAATTACAAAGTTTTTAGAAAAAAATAATTTAATCTTTGAAATTCTGTAACAAATCACACTTAAGAGGCCGGCGGTTGTTTTATACGGGATCATACTTAGGTCATAGGTCTTTTTGTTGTTGTCGTGTGCGTGACCTCACATGACCTCTACTTCCGGTCGAAACCGGAAGTAGACCTCACATGACCTCTACTTCCGGTCGAAACCGGAAGTGCCTTATAACTTGAAAGTGGCGAATTTTTTTAGGTTGTTTTCAACGATGTTATAGTCCGGCAAGGGTCTGATTTAAAAAAATTGGACCGGTGACGTCATTAAATCTAAAAGCGCCCTCTAGCGGCAGGTTAAAAACAGCTCCAAATACACTTTTACTAGATGTCTGTGGTTTATGATAATCATTTCAAAATTGGTATACATAATGACCTTCATGCAGACAACATAATATGTGTGAATTTTTAGATTGATGACGTCATCATGTGTCATGTGGTATCGATCGCGTTAAAGGTTTACTTTTTGAAGCTGTGTATCTACAAAACCACAAGTTTGACTGAGTTGAAACTTGGCATGTTGATAGACAGTGATATTGACTACTTAAAGCTAGAGTGACGACTTGATGACGTCATCAATTTTTTAAAATAAATTTTAGAAATTTTGACCAATTATTACATATCTTCAGTACAAAGCAAGCTATAGTAAAATTTCATTTTGCATGAGACTTGGAAGGTCCCACAAGGATATAATGTGGAGTGACGTTTTCACGACGTCATAAATTTTCATGTTATGTCACCACCAAGTATAGTGTTTTACAAGATGTACAGAACAACTTTGGTGATCAAATGGAAACTCGGCATGTACTCAAGCTGGGATGTGCTACATCCAAAAAGTTTGGTCAAATCTTTAGAACCACCATTCTAAAGACTCTATATCAATATTTAATTCACAGACATGTTTATAACATTTCTTTGAAACACGAGGTCACACCGAACACCTTTTTTGTTTCCTACAAAAAAATTTGTCTAGTTTTATAATTTGAACAGATGCCAAGAATCAAAAGTCGGTTGGATGCCTGGAGTCTTCATAGTCCAAGCTGGAGTGCAAATGACAATGCCATCAACTCTCTTCTTTGTGCCACTTACAGGCAGTCCCCATTTTCCGCAAATAATGCCTGAATTAGTTCCTTGTTGCCCAAGAGGGTGAAAGGGTTACACACCTATGTTCCGACACCCCTATGTTCCGACACCCCTATGTTCCGACAACTCAGCCTATATTCCGACATCCCTATGTTCCGACACCCCTATATTCCGACACCCCTAAATTCCGACACCCCTATGTTCCGACAACTGAACCTATGTTCCGACACCCCTATGTTCCGACATCCCTATGTTCCGACATCCCTATATTCCGACACCCCTATGTTCCGACACCCCTATGTTCCGACACCCCTATGTTCCGACACGTTATTTTCGCACATTATTACTCTGATAAGCAATAATAAGAATACAATTTATATTCCCGGCCAACTTCAGCCAAACTTCATTCAACAACACGCATTCAATTCACGCATATCCCCCTAATCCACTAAAACTCAGTGGTTTCTTTTTAGCCCTGGTATTACTAGTGAGTATATGATTTCGTTCTTCTCATTCAGTCATTTTACTTTATGACCATTCACTCTCTTTTAAATATTGTAACGAGCACGTTGGCGCGGTCTAAGGTCTTGTCCTGGACTGATTTATTTTAACGTACAAGTTGACAGACAACATACAGACAACGGAATAGTAAAACGGACACAAACACAATGATTGATTTCTTCTGTTCTCTTCTTTGGATGATTGGCTTTATTTTATTGGAATCACTTCTCACCGACTTAAATTTTCTATACTGTAGGTGTACAAGGTAACACGGACGGACGACCTTCTTAATTACGGACAGTTAAATCCAGACTGCTCTAAACGCTAGCTTTTTCGCGCCTTGCGAGCGAGCGCACGCACCAAGCACGAAGCTATCACGGGTGCTGGATCGCTACAATTATTGTTTAAACTACTGCATAAAGTTAGCCCACATGCGAGTTCAATATTCAAAACAAATGTGACTATCTAAGTTTCATTTTGAATGAAATGTTTCCAACGAAAAAATATTACAAATATAGGCCTATATGTATAAAAATGCGCCAAAAAATGTCCCCCCCCAAAAAAAAAAAATGTTATATAAGAATTAATAATGATAAATAAATAAGTCCTGCCCCCCCCCCCCCCCCCCAATTAATCAGCCCTCTTCTTTTTTAACCAAAGTTGCTATAGAAGAATAATACTTTTCATATAAATTAAACTTTTCTGAGAACGGCATAAGATATAGGCTACCGGTATACGATAATGGATTAAAGTTGCACCGTTTTTTGGAAAAATGGCTACCAAAAAATGTTTGTGCAGGTTGTCGGAACATAGGGGTGTCGGAACATAGGGGTGGTTGGGTTGTCGGAACATAGGGGTGTCGGAATATAGGGGTGTCGGAACATAGGGGTGTCGGAATATAGGTTGAGTTGTCGGAACATAGGGGTGTCGGAACATAGGGATGTCGGAATATAGGGGTGTCGGAACATAGGGATGTCGGAATATAGAGCAGTCACCGGGTAAAAGTCCTCCAAGACTCTCTGCAGCTGCACTAGCGGTACTCATTGTTGCTCAGCTTATTAACAAAATAAAAATATAATAATATTTTTAACAATCGGGTTAAAATAATGGTCTACATCATCATTCAATAAAACAAAAGTGGAAGCCCTAATTAAATGTACACAGAGTCGAAGCCAATCCACACCTTCCAAAGTGAATGAGAGTGCTGACAGTCACACGTACGAGAATTTACAAAATACCCCTTTTGTCAAATTCAGCTTTTAAATGACGTAAATTCCACCAAATAAGAATTGGGAGACAATGTGGGACTAGTAGAGAGTAAGAACAAACGTTAAAGGTAGTTCCTTTAAAGAACTTTCGGCTGCAAGGCCTACACAAAAAATTAATCTGTCTCTGTAACATTGTCATTATTTTCGATCCTCATTTCTGTCCTGATCACAAACAAAATCAGCAAGAAATCCTGTTTTTAGTGTTGAATGTTACCATGCAGGCTCCCAAACTGACATTTACAGAAAGCACATTGAGGAGAAATTGCAAAATCTAACAAAAACTTATCTCTGCAAACTGAAGCTCATTGTATTTACGTGGAGGGCTGGGCAATGTGTTCCCCTCGACTGGCTTTTGTAAGCCAGTTGGTGGCGCTATTTTCAAGATGGCCGCGAAATGCGAATAACATGAACTATGAACAATATGTTAGCGACCGGTTCATCTGTTGGGTAGATTATTGAAGACACACACCAACTGAACCAGTTACTATCTATAGTGTGCAATTTAAAACGAAAGATAATACATTTTAAATGTAAAGATAAGACAACAGAAATAAAGTAATTAAATTCCGCATAACCTCAGCATTAAATACTTTATACCCATTTTATCGTATCAAGCGGTCTTGTGGCCCAATGGATAAGGCATCTGACTACGAATCAGGGGATTCCAGGTTCGAGTCCTGGCAAGAGCGGAAAAACTTTTTTTTTTCCCATCATTAATCCTTTATTTTAATTTTTTTATTATCTTCATAATAGCTTTACATTCAAAAATTACTCGATTTGTTTTAATCTTCTACTTTTACAATGAAACATGGATTCACCTTTGCTGCAATGTAAATAAATGGAGAATGAATATTCATGTAACTAATTGTTATGATGATGAGCAAAATGAACATTTGGTTCTAATAATAGTGCTATGGGTTCATAATGATTGAGACTCAAAGGAAAGAGACAATGACTACTTGACTTGTTTAGAACTCTTTGGGTCATGTTCAGTCCAAGTAATGCTTTTATACGGAGCGAGTATGCGCCACTTATCTACAAAACGACATAATTATCTTGCCAAATTAAGTCAACTAGTTAGTAAGGTAATTTATCTCACCAAGACGACTTCCTGAAACCAAGAAGTCGACTTATCATGATAGTTCATCTCGCCAAGACGACTTCCTGAAACCAAAAAGAAGTCGACTTATCCTAAAAATTTATCTTACCAAGACGATCGACTTCCTGAAATTTAGAAGTCGACATGTTCGGACAGCTTATCTCGCCAAAACGACTTCTTGAAACTATAAGAAGTCGACATATGTTCTGGTAATTTATCTTGGCAATTAGACTTCCTGAAACTAAGAAGTCGACTTATCATGATAGTTTATCTCGCCAAGACTTAACTTCCTGAAACTAAGAAGTCGACTCGAGTCATTTTGATAATATTTATCTCACGAAGGGGACTTAATTCCTAAACTAAGAAGTCGACTTACACGATAATTTATCTCGCCAAGATAAATTATCAGGATAAGTCGGCTTTTTCGTTTTAAAACGTTGACCTGGCAAGATAAATTATGTCGTTATCTAGATAAGTGGCATGGCTCGTGGAGCTCCGTAGCTTTAGTACATGAGTGGCATTATATACATTATAAGTTGTCACTAGAGGGCGGTATATAAGATGAGTGGTATTACTCCCAACATCTTTCTTTTTTAAGTCAAATGTTCAATTGAAATGTGTTTGTTGAGACATTATATAGTTTTTAACTGGACTGCTATACCATTTGCAGCAGGTGTGTTAACGTCAGTCTAGAATCGCAAGATGTATATAGATCCTGTTTTGCTTTGGTCAGCTTCTTGATGATGTTTTTCGCAATTTTGACGGCTGATTCCGCTTTTCCATTGCTCTGACTGTGGTATGGTGAGGATGTTTTGTGCTCAAACTCCCACTCTCTACTGAATTCCTCACTAATCTGCGGCTATGAACTGAGGACCAATGTCTGTGATAACCTGTCGTATTCCATGTCTGGAAAAATGTTGTTTTGTATATGTTCTTGTAACGGTCACCGAATTGGCCAGTAGGGGGCGCCAGCACGACTCCCCGATGGAAAACTGCATGCTGGCAGCCCCTGTATTTTGGTGTTTATGTAGAGGAGTGGAATTTCACTTTGATTTTTATATCCTTCCATTTTATCTTGCAAAGTGGTTCCCCCTGAGTGACTGCTTTTTATAGGAGTGGGCTCCCCTGTGTAGCTCCCAGACTCGTTTATCACTTTTACCACATTTATTTAGTTCATGTTGCTAGGCGCACCAGTCTATTCTTTTGTGCTGCACTGCCCATCACATGTGCTTAGCAGGTCAGTGAGCAGCGAAACAGCAGTGAGTAAAGACCTACTTCAATTGTGTCTTGTAATATTCCAAAACTCCAAAAGTAAACTCCAAAAGTTAGGACATCAAGTTGCTGTTTTTCCGTATTGCTCAATAATTCTGGCTATTCATGTATCTGTTTTGAATGTGCTTTACAGAGTAATTCGCTATTAGTGCTGTGTTGGTTTTTCCTTTTTTTTAAAGTCTTGACTTTATCTTTGATTAATATTTACTATGACTTAAGTTGATTTGTCTGGGTGTTTCTACATCAGTATTCAAAGGTTTTAAATTAAAGTTCATTTTGTTGTTATGGTACAAATTTAGTGTTTTTGCCCCAGTTATTTAAGGAAGATCTGCGACTCATCATTTAGATCCTTGGTCCTCACTGCAATTCCCGTAACTTTATTATATTTTTTTTTAAGTGATCCATTTTTCAGGGCTACATTTACAAGTTTTCAGAGAAATAAAAGAGCTCCCACTCGGATGCCAGAAACCAGAGAAATAGTCCACCTATGCATTCCGATTCACAGCAGCCCCCACGCTGCGCACACACGTACGTCGGACGCACGGATCCACCTGGAGCCGTCACGTCCGACATACATTCACGCACCACCCACACATTTTACTTCAGAGCAGCCCCACGCTGCGTACACATCTACGTCAGACGCACAGATCCACACGAAGCCGTCCCGTCCGACACGCATTCACACACCAGACACACAACCGGTTTATTTCACTTCGGGGCAGCCCTGCGCTGCATACGCATCTCACTCGGGCGCACAGATCCACTCGGAGCCGTCCCGTCCGACGCGCTTTCATGCATCAGTCACTTCTTCCACTTCGAAGCAGCCCTTCGCTGCGCGCACGTACGCCAGACGTCCGGCCCCAGCCAGGACCGAAATCCTCCACGAAGAGAGAGACACCAGGTCAGCTCCGCCCTGAGCGACTTGTCTTGCCATGGCAGCGCCTGAGGGTACAAGGAATGTTCACTTTGATTTGGCGGGACCGGGCTCAACTCAGCCGGGGGCAAGGGATTGGAAGCAGTCCGTCGGCCAACCAACGGGGGAGTGCCACAGAGTTATGGGGGGACCACCCTGCCACCGGAGACCGCGACGGGTGACCGCACGTCCACATCAGAGAGACCCACGGCTTCGTCAGGGACCCGCATTGACCCAGGTAGCAAGCCCATATGGGGCCCATATGGGAAATATCTGGGCCATATGGACCTGGGCCAACCCATATGGTACCCATATGGGGCCCTTATGGGTGTGGGTTATGGGGAATATTCCCATATGGGGCCCATATGAAAAAAAAAGGGCTAGCCCATAAATTATGGGCAAAATATGCAGTGTCCCATATGGGTATCATATGGGGAGAACATGGGCAATCCCATATGGGCAGAATATGCAAGGGCCCATATATGGGGAAAATGTGGGCAATCCCATATGGGCAGAATATGAAGTGGCCCATATGGGTATCATATGGGGAAAACATGGGCTAGCCCATATGGGCAGAATATGCAACGGCCCATATGGGTATCATATGGGGAAAATGTGGGCAATCCCATATGGACAGAATATGAAGTGGCCCATATGGGTATCATATGGGGAAAACATGGGCTAGCCCATATGGGCAAAACATGCAGTGTCCCATATGGGTATCATATGGGGAAAACATGGGATAGCCCATATGGGCAGAATATGAAGGGGCCCATATGGGTTTCGTGTGGGGAAAACATGGGCTAGCCCATAATTATGTGCAAAATATGCATTGTCCCGTGTGGTTATCATATGGGAAAACATTGGCATTTAATTCCTATAATATGGGCTGAAGATTCAAAAGACCAAATATGGAAAAATATGGACAATCCAATATGGGCAGGAAGGCTCATATGGGTGGTATTAAAAAGACCTGGGCAATGATAATACAAAGAAAGACCTCGGCCATTACGGGATTAATATTATAGTATAGTTTAGAATATAATTGTGTAGTTTAGCAAGCCCAAGGGTTTATGACCCTTCCAATGGATTTTGTAATTTTCTCCGGACAAACTCGGATGAAACATTTATGGAAAGGCCCACATAAGAATAGGAATTACCTTTAAGCAATCCCTTGTGTGCATTGATATGAAAAGGTTCATTTGTTTATCCTATAAGCACGACCTAAGCAAACTTTGGGGTTAGAATATGCAAAGACCCATATGGGTACGATATGGGTAAGACCTGGGCAAACCCATATTGGCAATATGCAAATTTATGGGACAGGGCATTGAAGTAGTGTGTTTTTAATAATTTTTTAAAACAATTTAGTGAAATTTAGCTCTGTAAAGTTGTTTTTGTACTTTTTTGTAAGAAATTCGTCTATAAGAAAAATACATTTACAATTAGACGCTTTCATTTAAAACAAGCTAATTCAAATAATGACATTTTTAATTAAAAAACTGTTAACCATGACTGTAGGTCTTCAGTTTGTGGACTATATATATAATACATGCCCAGTAGGTAAAGGTATATACTTATACACCATATTATAAATGAGTAGTGGTATTGTAGATTAGTATACATGTAATCGTTCATATAATTAGACTTATCATTAACATTAAATAATTACTTCAATATATTATAAGGCTATCTGGGCTGGCCCATATGGGCCCCACATGGGGCCCCATATGTACGCTACCCACATGGGACCCTCATTTTGGCCCAGAATGCCCATACGAATCCCAGGTAATGCCCATATGGGATAACCCAGATGGGCCCCAGATGTATCCCAGACGGGTTATCTGGGCCGACCCATATGGGACCCATATGGGCCCCATATGTTGGCCCATGTGGCCCCATATGGGACCCATATGGGTTATGGGCCATCCCATATGAGCCCCATATGAATCCCGGGTGCAGGATCCACAGGGCCCCATATGGGTTATCCCCACATGGGGCCCATATGGGACCCATATGGGGCCCATATGGGCTTGCTACCTGGGGATGCTCCCGGATAAATTCGACGGAGTCTCCTTGTGGGCAGATTACCTTATTCACTTCGAGAGCGTCGCCATGGTCAATCCATGGAGGGAAGTAGAGAAAGCAATGTTTCTAGCTTCGCACCTGCGAGGATTGGCGCAGGAGGTCTTGGCTGACACGGTTCCGTCCGACCCAACGCCACCTGAACTGTCAGGAGGGGGGGATTTCGACCATTCGGACCGATCCCCGTCTCCACCCCCACCACGTCTAACCAGACAACCATCGCCGGTCGGTCACCATCGGCCGAAAGCAACTCAACGGCCGGCAACACCACCTCCACCGGAGCTGAGTGAACCCCTCTCCCCGGAGGTCAGACTGGGCGAGGCAGGCCGCCTCCACTCCGAGCGGCCCCTGACGCCATCTCCCTCAGCGGTGGAGGGTGGTCCCGAGGAGAGTTCCCTCCGGAGGAACCGAGGGCACGGCCGATGTAGGCATCCGACTGGACGAGGAGGCACGCTTCACCGCATCGCCGATCCGGACAGACGGCTACACACAGACGGAGAACGCCGCATGACCAACCTCTCCTGCACCCCTGCCCCTGGGCCACTGCCTGACACTTGCATGGTGTCCCCATGGGCTCTGTCATAACCTTCCCCAACGGCACCCGTTGGTCAGTCACCACGGCGGGGACCATCCGGGCGACGGGAACCGCCTGCGACGCCGCTACCGCTATGGAGGAGAAGAACAAAACTAAGCACAAAGACGACATAAGAAGAGTCAAAAAGTGCAAACCTGCAAATATTGTGGTTCCTCACATGAGCGAAACAGAGATAAATGTCCAGCTTCTGGAAAAAAGTGCTCACAGTGTGGGAAGATGAATCACTTCCAGTCAGTATGCAGACAGAAGAAACTCAATCAAATATACGAGATTTCTTCAGATACTGATTCTGATGAATCAATTTTTGATGGCATACAGCTGATTGGGGCTGTCAACAGTGGAAACAGAATGCTTACTGTTCCATTAACATTTGATGCAGACAAAGGCAAGATTGTAGTCGGATGTCAAATTGACACGGGGGCGACATGCAATGTGATGTCCTTTGTCAGCTTGTGTAAACTTCACCAGACGTCTGAACCCAAAATCAAGAAATCTACTACCAAGTTGAAGCTGTACGATGACAGTATCATTGATGTCATAGGAGAATGTAATCGACTTAACTTCAAAATAGTTGATGCTAAACAACCTCCATTACTGTCAAGCCAGACAGATGTCAAACCACACAGATGGGTCTCATAAGTGTACACATAGATGATGCAATCAATAGTGTTGAACAACATGATACAGTTGAAGCCATATCAGAGCAAGATTTGGTTGACGAATTCAAGGATGTGTTTGAAGGACTTGGATGTCTTGCGGGAGATTACCACATTGAGATTGATCCAACTGTGAGACCGGTCCAGAATGCACGCCGTGTTCCAGTTACCCCTTGTGACGGTCAGTGCATGTTGTATGTCTTAAATTGTATGCGAGGGCGCGTGCGCAAGCTGGTCGGTGACTTGTACCGACCTACGCATGTGCCAGGCAGAGCGTGGGGCTGGTTGGTCGTCGTGTACACGAGGTGTCCACGAGGCGAACCAGTCTGCTGCAAGAAACTCAAGGAGTAACAGGTACGTGTTCGTTGTTCTGTTTACTGCATGCTCAGTACAATTGCTTTTGCGTTGCTCTTGCGAGTGGTTGATGCGAGGTGCATAGAGAGTTTGGAGCCAGAGACTCACATGGTTGACTGACGTGTGTCCCAGTTAACCGTGAGGGTTATTGAGGTTGACGATTGACGATAGCTGCGGGCTAGTCGATCTGTCAGATCGAACGGTTTCCCCCAGGTTGACTATCGCTGCGTGCGTGAAGCTTTTGCTGTAGTAAACCCATGCTCTAGTGCGCGGTGGGGTTGACTGATGTGTGTTCCAGTCAATGCTCAGGTGTAGTGATGGTTAAGACACGGTGTAGTGACACGTGGTTGACTAGGACGGCAATTGCGCTAGCTATTGTACGGGCATTAATTAAACAGTAGAGGCAAGAACACAGTACGTGGTTTATTAAGTGGTTTATTAAGTGATCTATTTATTTGATGCATTCGATAAGTTTACTCCTGATAGGTATAGTGGCAAAGTATTGTGGAGAGAATATCACCGACATTTTGAGTCATGTCGAGAGGTAAATGGCTGGAATGAAGAGCAATCAGCCCGGTTTTTGTCAGCGAGCCTTCAGGGAAATGCTCTCAGAATTTTGGGAGATGCCTCCCCTGGTCACAAACGTACCTATGGTGAACTTGTAAAATTGCTTGAGAGGAGATTTGGTTCTGGGAGACAAAGCGAGAATTATCTTGTAGAGCTTAGGCACCGTCGGCAAGGGCCGAAGGAGAGCCTGCAAGAGCTTGGTCAGGCTATCCATGAGTTGACGCTTAGAGCATATCCTGAGATACAAGAAGACTCTCGTTGAGAGGTTGCAATCATTTTCTTGATGCAGTTGAGAGTCAGTCAGTACGAGAAGGTATAAATCGGGCCCACCCAAAGAACTTGGACGAGGCAATCCGAGCTGCACTTGAGACTGATAACTTGAAAAGGTAGAGCAGCAAAGGATACTTGATGGAAAACCTCCTAAACTGGCGAGGGCTTTAGACTCTAGTTTGGGTCAGAGAGTAGAGAAGATGGAGGCTAATTTGGAGGTACAAGCTCAGACCTTAAAGACTATGGTTGACTTGTTGGGAAGGTTGTCGAGTCAGTCGGCAGAATTGCCTGCTCGGGCAGAAGAGTCCCCTCAAGACAAGAAAAAGATAGTCAGAGGTAAAAAGTGAGAGAGTGGAGATAGTTCAATTGTGACCAGAAGGGTCATTTTGCTAGGGACTGTTTGAAACCTCCAAAGAAAGCCGCTCCATATCAGGGAAACGGCAGCCAGCCCAACGGTGGACCCACGGAACGGCTGGAAATCAAAGAGGGTCCAAGAGACAGTGTCATGAAAACCCAATAGTGGACGAGAAGAGAAGAAAGGTCCAAGATGGGCAAAGGGTAATAAATCTGCCAAAGTCAAGTGTTGATCCCCGTTATGGTTTCTTTGTAGATGGGTTTGTAAGGGCAACCCCTTACAGAAATGTCCCATGGGAATCCCATGGGAAATTTTCCCATGGGATTCTCATGGTGAATTGGGCATGGTGAACCCATGGGAATACCCATGGGGTATCCCATGAGAAATCTTAAAAATATCCCATGGGATCCCATGAAGGATCCCATGAAGGATCCCATGGGGTCCCATAGAGGATCCATGGGGAACCCCATGGGGAACCCCATGGGGATCCCATGGGGAACCCCATGGGGATCCCATGGGGAACCCCATGGGGATCCC
This sequence comes from Leptasterias polaris, assembly GCA_037783415.1. Taxonomy (NCBI): domain Eukaryota; kingdom Metazoa; phylum Echinodermata; class Asteroidea; order Forcipulatida; family Asteriidae; genus Leptasterias; species Leptasterias polaris. Next base: position 4,936,299 of record JAZGTN010000102.1, read on the forward strand.
ATGGGGATCCCATGGGGGTCCCATAGAGGATCCATGGGGATCCCATGAAGGATCCCATGGGGATCCCATGAAGGATCCCATGGGGATCCCCATGGGGATCGGGGATCCCATGGGGATCCCATGGGGATCCCATGGAGGATCCCATGGAGGATCCATGGGGATCCCATGAGGATCCCATGGGGATCCCATATGGAGGATCACATGGGGTCCCATGCAGGAATTTAGTGTTTTGGCCGATTTGCCATAGTTTTACTATGCAAAATAATTTTGTAGTAATACTATGAAACAAATAAGTTAAAAAACTGTGTTTTCAATCTCATTTTACTATAATGTGTTTTCAATCTCATTTTACTATAATATAAGGGCAATTGTACTGCAGTTTTATTTACGTTTTAAACTTAGGAAAAACTAGTTTTATTATAATGGTGATTGAAGAGGACAGTAAGTTGTGGAAGTTACAACACCACAGGATTAATCTCTTTTTGGAATGTTTATCTTAGGCAAGTAGCCCAAACCCAATGCTGGTCTTGTGAGAAATGCCACCATTCTCCATTGCTGGGCTTCTGTTGATGGTGGTGATGATTTAGTCACATTCCTCAGAGAGAAAAGCACAAAGAACTGTAAAGGAAGAAATAGGAAATATATTTGTAAGAAAAATTAAAACATTTGCCAAAACTATAGTCTGCGATGGTACAGACATGGCAGCATAACTTAAATCAGTACCATGCCCAAACCATGTGACCATGAAGTTATTAAATATAATTAATTTTAACTATGGCAGTCAAATTTTTTTAATTTTGCGCTAATCAGTTAAGGGGTTTTAGACAACTAGGTAGTTACAACCGATTTGACTTGGGTACGAGGTAACCTGGGTACGATTTGAATTGGGTACACGTTTATAGACCCAGCTACTGATGCACTGCCACTACGCAGTGCACCCGTTTAATTACGAGAGTGTTCTTAGACGTGGATTGCGATGGATGGGGTTTAACCGATCGTTGACTTAAAATCTATCAATTCGTGAGTACAACAATTTACAAACAATGCCTGATTTTGCATCTTTGACATATCGAGAAGCCAGTCGGCGTTTTTTAAAGCTATTTTGTTGGGTCTTTTTGTCATTTGGTTGGGACATTTTTTGTAGCTGGATGTTTAAAAAAAATCTAGTAAATTGAAGTTTTCCATCGTACCGTTTGTACAAGTGTTTTTTGCTGGGGATCGCTAGGACGACCGCCGCAGATGTCAACATTTTGAAAAACAGTCTGACACTATACAACCATCCCCCTACATTACATACACCAACCTGACATACCAAAAGTACTTGTTGTAGTTGTACATGTACATTGTTACAAGAAAACTTAAACTATACTTAAAATCACGTTTTAAACAAAACACTTACCAAATCATGCTATTTTAGTTCTGATCACAGTCACACAACACAGGCAAGCACAACAACGTGCCAACGATCACCAACGATGTCTGATGCTGATCACTGATGATTCTTTCTTGTTCTTGAGCATTTGAGTTTCACTGTAAAATTCACATCTGCATTCACATTCACATCAGCATTTCAGTTTCCAACTATCAGCTTTTAAAATGAAATTGCCCTCAAAAACCTCCTAGTCCTACTTAAAAATGGGAAGCTTTAATAATTTACACTAACAATACATCAACAAGTCGGACGGCAAACGACGTCGGTTGTATTGTAATGTTCAGTTTCATTTCAAACTGATGACTCATTGTGGAAGAGAAGGGGCTCTAACCACATAGGTGTGCAATTTACATACGCGAAGTCAGGGGGCTGATCTTAATCAAAGATACATGTAGCATAGCGCCACCAAGCGGCAGGGCTGTGCTATATTTGTGTTAAATAAACTTGTGCAGTCCTTTTACTGCTTTGAATATGCAGTGACTGCATACTATGGCATAAGTAGGCCTACATATCCATGTGTCTAACAATTTTTCAGATTATTTTTTCTTTTACTCATACTAGTATGTATACCTCCTCAGTCTTAATGACAAGTTACTTTGAATAGTAAAACTAAAACTCAGGATCCCATGGGAACACCAATGACTCAATGGAACAAATCAGAACCCATGGTGTTCCAATGTGATTCCCATGTGAAACACCATGGGGTATGGGGTTCAATGGGAACAGATCAGAATCCCATGGGATCCCCATGGGAACACCAATGATCCCCATGGGAACACCAATGACTCAATGGGAACAAATCAGAACCAATGGTGTTCCCATGGTGTTCCCATGGTGTTCCCATGGGAACAACAATTACTCAATGGAAACAAATCAGAACCCATGGTGTTCCCATGGGATTCCCATGGGGAACACCAATGACTCAATGGGAACAAATTAGAACCCATGGTGTTCCCATGGTGTTCCCATGGGAACAACAATGACTCAATGGGAACAAATCAGAACCCATGGTGTTCCCATGGTGTTCCCATGGGATTCCCATGGGAACACCAATGACTCAATGGGAACAAATCTGATTCCCATGGGATTCCCATGGGATCCCATGGGATCCCATGGGAATCCCATGGGAAACCCATGGGACATTTTTGTTTTCTGGTTGACACTGGGTCAACCGACACTCTGATCAGCAGTGAGGTTTACTACAAAATTCCCAAAGAGCGAAGGACCATCATGGGGAGGGAAGCGTGCATGTGAGGCAGGTGGATGGCAGTGCACTGTCGGTACTTGGCATTGCTGATGTAGAAATTCAGATTTGTCGAACCACCCAGTCGGTCAGGGCGATCTTTACAGAAATGAATTGTCCAGGAATCCTAGGGATGGATTTCCTTGTGCCCACAGGTGGAAAATTGAATTTTAGGACTAAAGAGGTGGAGCTTGAATGGTGAAGACATAAAATGCAGTGTTGGGGAACCAGTACCAGCAGTGTTGGGGAACCGTTTATTGGTCATGTGGTTGAAAACACTGTGATTCCTGCAGGCCATGAGGCTGTTGTCCCTGGTACAATATCCAAGAGAAGTAATGTCTCTGCAGGTCCTGCACTAGTTGAACCTTTAGAGAGTGGGGGAGAACTGGCAAAGAGAGGAATGGTACTGGCCAGATCTTTCGTAGAGGCAGGGAATGATATTATTCCGTTGAGAGTGTATAATCCTGGTAAGGAGAAAAGAGTTGCCCGCAAGGGGACAACTGTTGGTGTGGTTTGTCGAGTTGAGCATGATTTGATAAAATGTAGCTCTGGGGTGATGGCAGATCCACCACTTGAGGTTCTTGATTATTTGAGTGACTTATATGAGAGAGGCACTGCAAGTGTTGAGTCAAAGTATCACGTGGAGGTCAAAAAGTGTTTAAGTGACTTCCGTGATGTCTTTTCCAGTGGTGATCATGTTGGTCGAACAGAAGATGTTAGACACCACATACAGACTGGTGATGCTAGGCCTATCAGGGAGAGGCCAAGACGCCAACCTTATTGTAACCAACAGGAGATTGAGAGGCAAGTCCGGGACTTGGAAAAGAGAGGTGTGATTGAACCATCAGATAGTCCTTGGGCCTCAAATGTTGTTCTTGTGAGTAAGAAGGATGGTACAAAGCGTTTTTGTGTCGACTACAGAGGGTTAAATGCAGTCACCATAAAGGACGCATACCCAGTCCCTCGAATTGACGAGCCATTTGATGAGTTGGGTGGGGCAAAGTGGTTCTCAACACTAGATCTTGCTTCGAGGTATTGGCAGGTTGCGCTTGACGAGGATGCAAGCAAAAAATCAACATTCGTTGTAAGAAATGGGCTGTATAGGTGGAAGTGCATGCCATTTGGGCTTTGCAATGCCCAAGCAACATTTGAGAGGCTCATGGAGAAGGTCATGGCCGGTTTGCAATGGGAAATCCTTTTGATTTATTTGGACGACATCATTGTTTTCGGGAAGTCAGTGACCGAGATGATAGAGCGTCTCAGAGTAGTGTTGGCTAGACTCAGACACGCAGGGCTGAAGTTGAAACCCAGCAAGTGTCACTTGTTCCGGCAGTCAGTAGCTTACCAAGGACACATACCGGTAGTGTCTTCAGAGGGTGTGGCCACGGATCCGCAGAAGGTACAGGCGGTGGCTGACTGGCCTGTTCCAAGGTGTGTGAAGGATGTTAGAAGTTTCTTGGGTCTTGCGTCTTATTATCGGAAATTCATTCGTGGGTTTGCAGGGATAGCCAGTCCCCTGCATGCGTTAACTGAGAAGTCTCGAGATTTTGTATGGGATGAGTCTTGTCAGGTTGCTTTTGAGGAGTTGAAAAACATGCTCGTGACCTCACCGATATTGCCCTATCCGATTCCGGATAAAGATTTCATCTTAGACACTGATGCAAGTGGTGATGGCATAGGGGCGGTGTTGTCCCAAGTACAGGAAGGGGACGAGAAAGTCTTGGCTCACGCTAGTCGAAAACTCAGCAGGCCGGATAGGAACTACTGCGTCACCCGTCGTGAGTTGCTTGCCGTTGTGGTGTACTTAAAGCAATTTCGGCAGTATTTGTATGGTAGAAAGGTCAAGGTGAGAACCGACCATGCAGCACTTCGGTGGTTGTTTCAGTTCAAGAACCCTGAGGGCCAGTTGGCAAGGTGGATGGAGGTGGTTTCCGAGTATGACATTCAGATTGAACATAGGCCTGGCAAGAAGCATACGAATGCTAATTCCTTGTCCCGGCGGCAATGCAAGCAGTGTGGTAGGGACGAAGCAGTCGGTGATGACCTACAGAGTTCTGTGGTCCACCAGGTGCAACATCAGAAGGAAGATCCTAAGGTTAGGGGTATTGTGGCTCAACCTGTCTATTCCTCAGAAGCTTTAAGGAAAGCTCATATGGAGGATGAAATTATAGGATGGGTTGTCCAGCTGAAGGAAAAGGGTGAGAACCGTCCAGATTGGAAGGAGGTTTCCCATCTTCCAGCGAGTCACAAGACTTATTGGTCTGTGTGGAAGCAGTTGGTGGTCAAGGATGGTCTGTTGTATAGACAATGGGAGTCAGATGCTGGTAACTTAATGAGACTGCGTCTTGTTCTTCCTAGGCAATTTCGGGAAGAAGTCTTGGGCGAGTTGCATGGAGGACATTTGAGTGGGCATCTTGGTGTCCATAAGACGATGGCCAAAGTGAAGTATCGGTATTTCTGGCCCGATATGTCAGCAGACATAAGGTCCTTTTTGTGGAGTTGTGACATGTGTGCAAAAAGGAAGTCACCTGCTCGAAAGAGGCGGGCTCCCCTGCAACAGTATCGTGTTGGTGTCCCTATGGAAAGAGTGGCCATATACCTGCTCGGGCCACTGCCGAGGTCGGACAGTGGCAATCAATGGGTCATGGTAGTTGGTGATTATTGTACTAAGTGGATGGAGGCCTACCCGCTTTCGGATGCCACAGCCAGTACAGTGGCACTGAAGTCTGTTGATGAGTTTGTCTGCCGGTTTGGGGTCCCGCAGGAGTTACATTCCGATCAGGGTTCAAATTTTGAGTCTAATGTTTTCAGCGAGATGTGCCGTGTCTTGGGAATTGCAAAAACCCGTACGACTGCTTACAACCCTAAGTCGGACAAAATGGTTGAAAGGTTCAACAACACCCTAGATTTTGTTGGCCCGTTACGAGCAAAACATTGTTTTCAACCCTTTTGAAACGAGAATAATAAAAAATAAAAATAAAAGGAAATACATGTACCTTTAACAGCCTGAAAATCGTTATTTATGGCTTGGATAAGACAATCAATAGAGGTGCTAACTGGACACTATTGCAAGCATGCAATGACTCATGACTGCAGTCGCGAGTCAGCGAGCAGGTTGTTAATTCCAAACTCCGGACAATGGTGGGATTAGGAGGCTTGCATGTTTCAAACAACTGAGCAGATTCCATACTAAGTCAGCATTCATCAATTCATGTGAAATCTTCACAAAACATACTGATCCATTGAGTTTTAGAAGTGCTCGATGTGCATTTAAAACGTTGTTGTAATGTTGCATATACGTCAGTATGTAACATGACAAAAGTGCGATGACTTCCGGGCGATGTTAGGGAACAGAAAATTATAACATTGTTGCAACGTTGTGTTTAAGTTAGCATGTAACATGACGAAACTACAAACTTCAAGCAATGTTGCGACAAAACGTGCAAGCAATGTTTCAAAACAATGTCCAAATAAAACGTTGTAACGTTGCATATACGTAAGTGTGTAACATGACAAAAGTGCAACCTACAGGCAACGTTTCTAAACAAACTTCCGGGCGATGTTACACATGGGGCAAAGGTTGACTAGCAACGGAGTGTGGCCAGATCCACGAAAGGTAGAAGCAATTTAGAACATGACACGACCAGACTCAAAGAAAGCAGTCCAGCGTCTGCTAGGATGCATCAACTACCTTTCCCGATAGGCCTACTTGCCAAGGCTTGCAGATGTAAGTGAGCCACTACGAAAGTTGACTGAGCGCACAGCAAGAAGAGTCCTTCAAGCAATTAAAGGACATGATCACTAGCGCTCCAGTACTCAAGTATTACGACTTAAAGGAAGAGGTCACAATCCAATGCGGTGCCTCAGAAAAAAAGACTAGGAGCAACTCTCCTTCAGAACGGGCAACTAGTTGTGTTTGCATCCCGTTCCCTCACATCTGCAGAGCAAAACTAATGCACAAATTGAGAAAGAATGTCTCGCGATAGTTTTCTCATGTGAGCGATTTGATCAATATCTACATGGTCGAGAGATGATCACCGTGAATACTGACTACAAGCCTTTGGTTCCCATATTCACCAAGCCGATACATACAGCGCCAAAACGACTTCAACGAATGCTCCTGAGATTACAGAAATACAACTTAAAGGTACAGTACCTACCCGGCAGTCAGATGTACATTGCCGACATGCTGAGCAGAGCATACTTGAAGACAACAGGAATCAAGGAATTCGCATACGAACTTTGTACCCCCCTCGCTGAAGTGTTTAACTGCTCCCTCAGCTCGGGAATCGTACCAGATATATGGAAAAAGGCCATTGTGATTCCGGTGCCAAAGACACAACCCCCAGCTATTGATCAACTACGACCGATTTCTCTCACGTGCTTCTTCGCAAAGATATTTGAGGACTTTGTTGTCAAGTGGATAATGAATGATATTGGGAACTCATTGGACAATAATCAATTTGGGTCCTTAAAGGGATCCTCGACCACTCACTGTTTAGTTAAGTTACTTAATGATGTAGCTAGTGAAACTGATAAATTAAATCGGTCAGGTGTTGTCATGGCAACGGATTTCTCTAAAGCTTTTGATAGAGTGAGTCACAAAATTGTTGTTGAAAAATTCCTTAGTCTTGGCGTTCGACCTTCCATTATACCGTGGATCTGTGATTTTTTATCTAATCGTTCTCAGTGTGTCCGTATTGATGGTACCCTGTCTGACTGGCAAACTACTAATGCTGGAGTCCCGCAGGGAACTAAGATCGGACCAATTGCATTTCTTGCCATGATTAATGACTGCCAGCCAATCAGTGCAGAAGTTTCTCAGTATAAATATGTAGATGATGCCACTCTTTTTTTACCCTTTGGGAAGTTAGATAAAATAGCTGTCATGCAAAACGAACTTGACAATCTCAAACAGTGGTCTGATAAGAATTTTATGCGTTTAAATCCGACCAAATGTAATTTTATGACTGTTTGTTTTCAGCGGGCTATCATTGAACCACATTTGAATATAAATGACGTACCTATTAGCCAGAGTTCTTGCCTTAAACTCCTTGGTGTTCACATACAACAGAATCTGAAATGGGACACTCATATTGATTTTATGTGTAAATCATTTAATCGTAAACTTTATTTTTTAAGACAGTTGAAACGTTGTAATATACCAGCCAGTGACCTGAGAACTGTGTATGTCCAATATATTAGACCTGCCATTGAATATGCATCTCCTGTCTGGTTCTCAGGACTAACCAAGAAACAACTCCAGTGTCTGGAAAGATTACAAAAGAAGGCATTTCGCATCATTCTCAACTATGATTACTGTATGAGTCACCCTTACGAGAAGATTTGTAATGAATTAAATATTCTTCCCATATCACAGAGACTTGAAAAGTTGACATTAAATTTCGGCACATCACTCCTCAACTCAAACAGGTTTCGGGACTGGCTCCCACCCACCAGGAACAATGGCTTAAGGAATACGAACCACTTAACCACCATTAAATGTAGAACTAACAGGTACAGAGACAGTTGCATTCCAAATTTAACCAGATTATTGAATGTGCAATTATGATCCCTATAATAGGCCTTGATGTGTCCCACTATGTGTCCCTTAGATTACGTTTACGTTTATTTTTGTTTAGTCTCTTTCTTTTTGGTTTTGTCTTGGTTGTTTGTTTGTTGTTTTGATTGTTTTTATTACTTGCTCATTTCCTATTGTGTGCTTAAATTGTTTAACCTTATAGCTACTTTTTAAGTAATTTTTTTATTGTACATGTTCTAGTGCAATTCAACCCTATCGGTTGTCATACTGTTCATTCCTTTTTAATGTTTTAATGTTTTTTATGAATGAGCCATTTGTCTGAACATCAGATATTTCATCTCAGACAAGAAGAGCAACTGTATGCGGAGATTGAATCAATCCAACAATCCAAATACATACGAATGAAGGATACTACTCAACTTTAAATCAAAAATGGGACAAAGGAAGATCCAGTACTTCAAACGCTTTTAAGACAGTAGTACTTGGAGGATGGCCAGAGAACAGAGATGATGTTCCAGTGTGTATCGGTGAGTACTTTGAATTACGAGTAAGATCACAGTACAAGATGGCACAATGTATAATGGAATGCGCGCCATCATACCCACATCAATGCAGAGCCTGATGCTGATGCGAGTTCACTCCAGTCATCTCGGTGCAGAAGCTTGCCTCTGTAGGGCTAGAGAAGTGTTGTATTGGCCAGGGATGACGTGTTGTATTGGCCAGGGATGACAAGTCAGATAAAAGACAGAATCAGTCAACGCGATGCCTGTAACGAGTTCCTCAACAAACAGCAGAAGAAACCGATGATGTCTTACGAGATACCGGAACGAGGATGGAGTATAGTCAGTCAGGATCTTTTTCACTAAAGACATACTGACTACCTGATTGACTACCTGATAACCGTTGATCACTACGGCGATTTCTGGGAACTTGACAAGCTGACAGATACACGAGCAGTAACCATCATTGAACTTACAAAATAACACATAGCGCTCAATTTACCACTAAGTGATGCTGATGGCGCTCCAACATTATTACCCTTTTTCACTGACCCATTAATTCCTTATTACCAATCTCAGCTCCCTGGGGTATACAGCCTGTGCAGCCGAATACATAGCACACCAAGCTGAATCGATCAAAAAAACCATCTCTGTCCTCACAGCTACCCATTTACCCCTGGGTGAAGAGAAGCAACTATAGTTAAGTGTCTTGTTCAAGGACACAAATGTCATGACCGAGATTGGAACCCTAACCCTTCTGAGGCAGCCATCAAAACTTGACTTTGATGCTCTTTTGCACCCCTCGGCCACGACATGCCAACAATGGACAACAACAATACATTTTATTACAAACGTAAGGTGAGAGCCAAAAAGCATTCCTTCAAAAAATCTCAAATTATTGAACTGGAATCACTGCAAAAGGACAGTAAATTATTTTGGAAGAAGCTGAAGAACATGTCGGGAAATTTGGATGTACATCTGGATCAAAAACAAGAAGATATAGATCCGGACGATTGGTATAATTATTTTTCAAATCTAGGTAACCCCTTAGTTAATAGTGAACATTTTGATCAGCGTTTTATGATGATGTTACAAATTCACGTTTTCATAATATTTATATGAATAACGCTGAGTTGGATTAACTAATTACAGAAATAGAAGTGGATAAGGCTATTAAAAGTGTCCAACAAACAACCAGGTCATGATGATATTAGGGCAGAAATGATATATCATGCTAGAATTTATTTATGTAAACCTCTTACCAAACTGTTTAATTTAATATGGGAGACAGAGAAAGTACCGGTCATATGGATTAATTTGTCCCATCATAAAAAGGGTCCTAATTAAGAACGATCCTGGTAATTTTAGAGGCGTTAATTTGTTAATTAGAGCCCCTTTACAGGGTGTCAAACTCGGTACTAGAAGTATTAATTCATTGTTGTATGCAGATGATCTGATTATTTTATCTGACACTCATGAGGGACTTCAATTGCAAATGAAGAGATTTGAGTCATTTTGTAATAAGTGGAGACTTACTGTCAATGTTAACAAAACGAAAGTTATTATTTTTAATAACGATTTATCAAAAGCAAAAAATGTGGAGGACGTCTTCGTTCCTTAAGTTTAAAAACACCTTTGATATGATAAAGTGGAATGCTCCCTTAAGTTTGTCAGGGTCCCATAGTCAGCGAGTTCTTTGTGATAAATTTGTAGAGGAATTACGTAATGAATTTATTGGTAGCTGGTTAGGTAGATTACATGATGATACTAAAGGAACGTGCAGTCAAAAGAATAAGCTTAGAACCTACCGGATGTTTAAAATAAGGTACGAAATGAACCATGTTTATGTTTATTAAGTAATCCTCAGTACAGACATTATCTGGCCAGATTTAGATGTTCAGCGCATAAACTGCTTGTAGAAACTGGAAGATACATCGGTTTAGAATTTAATCAACGTATTTGCCCTCACTGTATGGAAGACGTGGAAACAGAAATGCATTTTGTATGTGCTTGTCCGATGTATAATTTTCTGAGAAAAAACATGTATGATGTCGTGTGTAAAAGTAATGCAGATTTTGGTATGCTATTGGAAAGAGACAATTTTTTGTTTTAATGACCTCTCAGGAAAAAGGCATTGTAAATTGCTTAGCCAAGTATATTTGTATGTCTGCTAAGTTAATGGAAATCAATGTTTAAAATAATTGTTTAACACTGATGCTTATGCTAACTCCTCCGTCATGATGTAAACTGCAATTTGTATTTTTAAATTTTTGTTGTAACCCTTCCCCAGGGTAATGGGGTATGTTCCTTTTGGAATAAAATACTAATCAATCAATCAAATTATTTACAAAAACTTAGATTTTAATTGAAAGTGTGAAGAATTGAATGTGGGCCTAGGCCTATATCAAAACTAGGGGCCAATATTGAAAACCTGATAAGTCAGACTTATTCACAGATTGAAACAATTTTGAATGACCATAAAACAGAGTTCCTTTGGTAAACTATCCTAATATCATAAGTGCTCTTAACTTGAAATAGATAGAGCCCCAAAAATTGCTTCAACACTTATAAAAATGTTTATGTGTGTTGTGATGTCATTTGGCCTTCGATAAAGACTCTGCTATGGTCAAAACGTCAGGCCATTAACTATTTTCTGCATTTATACCACAGGTCCTTTTGGTTGGTAAGCAGTTTGCAACAGCTCATTTTATTTTGTCAGTCTTTAAATGATAAAATTATTGTATTTTTAACAATGAAGGCCGCCCACACTTTTGGTTGGCAAAACTTACATTGTGACTGGATATTGCAAAAGAAAGGTCTGTACACTCCGAGAAGTTTTAGGGAACATCTCAAAAGTTGGGTCAGTACTGAGCACAAAAGAAAGCTCTTGTACTAGGCTACACTACTAGCAATCAACTGCACAGCCAGAACGTTCTGCTGGACCACAACACTGTGCTGAACATCTGGAAACAATCCGTCACGAGTGAATACATGTGTGGGTGTCCAATGGACCATTCCAACAGTCCAACAGACCAGTCCATAAACCACGCTGGAATACTTATCCGATTCAAATGGAAAGTTCTTTCCGCTCGGACTTTTGAGATGCTCGCTCATTAAGAAATTATTCTTCAGCAATAACGACACTACGTAGTGTCGTTATTTCGTCCCTTTGTCGGTTTTTCAAACGTCTGTTTCATTCCTCCGGCAGCGTTGGCCTGAAACTTGCGAGTGATTGCTGTATCTTGCATCCATGGTGCGTCAACCTCGGTTGTGTCTTGGTCAACGAGATGCGTGTATTTCGTCCGGCCTGATCGGCCAAAGTTCTTGACCTGTGAAGTAACAATGGATAAAGGAGAAAGGGTCAGTTCAATTCATCATAACGGAGCCGGAAATATTGCGGGCATACATGTACTGCGTTCTTTTACGTGCACTACCAATCCTAGTACATGGGACATGTGGCTTAATGTCCGATTCAAAGAACGAAGCAATTATGGTAAAGTATCTTGCTCAAGGACACAAGTGCCACAACCTAGGACTCGAACCAACTGAACAGAAAAACCAGAGCATGAGTCTGATGCTATTAACCGCTCAGCCACGACAGACCAGCAAATGCTGTACAGTGCATTTGTAAATTCACAGGTTCATTTGTGACCTGTGCATGAACACATAGTACTGTGCAGGCCTCAAATCTCGTCATTTTTAGGGCAGGCCACATTGGTCTTAAATGAAAAAACATATTGAAGGGCACCAAGGCCAAAAGGATGGGCACCAACGCCAAATAAGGCCTTGAGAAAAGGGCACCAAGGCCAAAAATAACACATTTACATTTTTAATGCTGGCTTGAAAGAATGTGTTTTATTTTACTTAAATCTAGTATTAAGTGTTACATATAAGACATATATGTACATTATAACAAAATGAAATAGATGATGGAAACTACCTGGTTTTGTAAAAAGTTCTCCCTTTTAAAAGCAAATTAACAATAAGATAACAATTGTTGAGTGCGTGACCGACGATAGGAAAGTTTAGTCACGCATGAATGCACTATAATAGACGTTTACAACAACATCGCACATGCGCATTTTGCGAGCTATGGACCGTCCGTGTACAACTCATTTGGCACTAGCTGACGCGAACTAGCGCTAAGTGCACACCGTTGCTGCTACCAACGAAAGCCAGCCTTGCAGATTTGCGCCTGCGCAGGAGGCCAGCTTGTCGGGTATGTGCATTCGTGTATTGTACACTGTACAGGTTGTACATACTGTGCAGATTGTACATGTAAATGTACATGTACAATGTGCATCACGAACGGTTCCGTGTTCCTGTGTGGTTGCGGACGTGGTAAATGGTCGGTACGCCACGCTTCGGTATCGAGAGAAGAAAATTGCTGTTATAAAAAGCATGGAGTACGGCGAACACTGGAAGAAAAAGGCTCGGCAGTGTTGTCCGTGAGGAGGTTAAATTTTTCCAGGGGCACGTCGGCCAGACAGGGGCATCGACAGCCATGGCTGCATGGCCGCCGTGAATTTTGAGCCCTGCTGTGGTTTGAAGACAAGGGGAGTTCAAGGTTATTGCTCTAGAGTGGCAAAGGTTGGGGTTCAAATCCCACCTGAGTAACTATGCATGTGGATTTTTTTCACAGAAATCGGGTAAGTACTGAGTATACAGTGCTTAACAAACATCGGTGTAAGGATGAAAACCAAATGATACTCTATATTCAAGAGGCGACTCTTTGTGGCAACAGTCGGAGTCAGTGCTGCTCTACAGCGCTGAAACATGGACCTGAACTGTACAGCAAGAGAAATCCCTTGATGGTGTCTATACCAGGATGCTGCGCATGGCATTTGACGTCACCTGGAAAGACCACATACACAACAATGACCTGTATGGTGACCTTCCGCGTATCTCAATAAAGATCAGGGAGAGGAGGATGGGTCTGGCAGGCCACTGCATTCGACACCCGGAGCTGGCAGCCCATCACACCATCTTGTGGGAGCCAAATCAGGGAACTGGCAGAAGGGGGCGGGCGGCGAGCCACATTCATCAACACTTTGCAGCGGGATGTTGGCCTCAGTGACACAGGGGAGATGAGGACCCTAATGCTGGACAGGGAAGAGTGGAGGGCTGCGACCAAGTCCTGAGTTGGTGTAGGATAGACTACGCCCTCGCATCGCAATATTTTATATCCCCGATGCAAAGTGCCTCTAGCCATCGGGCTAGCTCGGTGGTCTAGTGGTAAGATATCTACTCTTGCAATGCAAATATTGTGGGTTCGAATCCCAACCGAGGAAAGTACTGAGTATACAGTGCTTTTACACACATTGGCATAAGGGTGAAACCAAATAATATTCCATGTTATATAACACCCAAGCAGATCCTTGCCATTTGATTGGAGGATTGTCGGCCACGTGATAGCAAATAAACGTACCATTGCACGCTACGTCATTCACCGTGCATTTTTCATTCCATTCACCGTGAATTTTTCATTCCATCCGATTTGTTCTATTGCACGCTCGCCCGCCCTCCATTGACGAAAGTGACTGTTAGTGGTGCGCTTGAGAAAGCATTCTTGTACAATTTATTTATTATTATCCTTTAAAGTATAGTGTTATCCTTCAATCAAATGACAAAGATCTAATTGGATGTTATATAAAACAAATGTTTTTCATTCGTGCAATAGTAAGAATATTTTCATTCGTTGAAAGATGGAATGTTTCATTCACCTCGGCTTCGCCTCGTTGAATGGAACATTCCATCTTTCAACTTATGAAAATATTCTTACCATTGCACTCATAAACATTCATTTGTATATTATCGTTTAGAAATCAAATGCATGGTATTAGGACGAGTATTAAAATCTCCCCAGTTACTCTCTATATTTATTTTAACAAATAAAACTGATGTATACTTTAAAAACATTTACCTGCATAACTTTGGGCAAGACAGTTTTGTCAAAGTGATCTTCCAGAGTTGGTTTGGCCACATCTCGTTGAAAGACATCGGAGTCTTCATCCTATAAGCATAGTGGAGAAAACAAATCATTGTTAAAGGGTGTGCATAACATTGGTAAGAGTAAAAATATAAATGTTCATACAACGTACATGGTATAAAGATGGTCATGGTGGAAAACTTCCCTAGAAACATTTTTGCTTGAAATGCAATAGTTTTTCGAGAAATGAGTAAGACAGTTGGATCTTGCATGTCCAAAACTCAATGTTTGAAAACAGTGAAAACATTTAACGATTTGTTTCACTTTTTTCTTGTGACTACAATGATCAATTGAGCCTAAACTTTCACAGGTTTATTTTATGTATAAGTTGGGTCACAACTTGTGTGGATACTGGTCTTTGACAATTACCAATGTGACACATGTGCTTTAAATAGCTCCTATTCAGCTATATTGAGCCGGTCGGGTTGTAGACTTGTGGACAAGTCGTTAAAATGTCTGTACGTATAAAACACACGGGCAAATCGTGTAGCTGGCGCGCAGAGTTTCTCTCGGCGGGGCTCAGTGCGACGGAAACCCCCTAGCCAAGAAATAGCTGTACCTGGAAGCTCATGAACATGTGGGAGGGGTAGGGAGCCAGACCACCAACTACCTTGTCATTGCGGGTTTGTTAGTCGGTATACCTCGCTGGTCAAATCCGCTGTTTTAAAATCGCAACGTTTCAATGTTCGGTGTATGTTCCTTCCCCCGATTTGGAAATTAAATAAGATTTATGTCAATAAATAGGAATCCCCACAAAAAACCAGAGCCCCTGAAGGAACAGGTGAAAAATAAATTACAAATTAAAATGTGAAAACAAAAATCTCACTCGGAATTTCTTTTTCCATCTCTCGACACACGAAATTCCAACAAAGTAATTTCGTTTCCTCAAAATATTATTTAATTCAATCAAAATAAATTTTGATTGAATTAAATAATACTTTTTTTTGTAAACAAAGTTGTGTTTTTCTAGGTAACGAAATAGATTTTTCCTAGAAAATACGTTTTTGTTCCCTAGAACACGCTTTCTTTCCCCCGAAATACGATTTTGTTCCCCAGAAATACGCTTTGTTCCCTGAAAGATACGCATTATTTTCCTCGAAATATGATATTGTTTGAACAAAATATACTTTCGTACACTGGAAATATGCTTTCGTTCAATAAAAATGATTTTTTTCCACCGAAAGGAATTTCTTTCCCTAAAAACAAGCTTTCGTTTCATCGAAATACGACTTTGAATTAGTTGCCCGAAATATACTTTCATTCGTCCGAAATATGCTTTCGTTCCCTAAATTCAAAAGTCGCCTCAAAACACATCTATTCACCGTCTATCAGTAATTTCCGTTGGTATTTTATTTGTATCTTGTTGTTTTTTTCATTCCTTTAAAGCGCTTAAGGACTTAACAGTGATATGCGCTATACAAAAACGGTTTATTATTATTATTATTAAATATACGCTCCTGTTCCTTCGCAATGAGATTTTGTTCCCCAAAATTCCTCTTTCGTTCCCTCAAGATAGCTAGCTTTTGTTCCCTCAAGATAGCTAGCTTTTGTTCCCTTAAGATAGCTTTCGTTGCCCTGAAGTCCAATCACACAAGTTTGTTAAATTCCCTTGTGAGGGGCGACTATGAGAGGGGACGAGTTTGTATGTCAGGGGGCGACTTTGTAGTTGGTGACTTTGTAATTGTGTTTTTTGTAATTGGCGACTTTGCTAGGGGGCGAGTTGACTGGTTTCCGTGTCCGTTGTTTATACACACACACACAATCACTGTAGAACACATCGGGTTAAAGGACTGGAATGGATCAGCAACTATTCACAGTAGGCATTATTTATTTTTATGAGGCAAAACACACATCTTAAACAATTATATAATAATGCATTTTAAGATAAGTTTACTTTATGTCTTTAGTTACTAAATTAATGCCCCATGGGAGACCAGTGGTTTCCACTGAATGGGCCACCCAGTTGAAATAAGAAATAAATAAATAAATAAATAAATGAAGGAGTTAACAGACGGAAAACACAATCACAGATGTCTCAAGTGCAAGCATTTATCACATTTAACTAAAATTAGTACTACCCTCAGATAAAATGGACTCGTCTCAATGATCGTCTCTACAGCAACCGTAATGTATACTGCTTCGTACCTGAATAAATTAATACGTACAGTATTCGGGTTTCACAAGTCGTTAATGACGAAGAGTCGGCAGCCAGCAACTTCGCGCGAGAGCAGTGATCTCGCGAGAGCATTCTTTATTACGCTACAGCACCACACGCGACTCGACCCACCGCGACCATCATTAACGACTTGTCAACAAGTCTAGTCGGGTTGGTGTAGTGGTATTTTCCCCCGCCTTCCACCTCTGGGACCCCGGTTTGAATCCCACCGGGGGCACTATGTGGATTGGGTTTTCAGTCCCTACCTGATTGAGTGGGTTTTTCCTGGAATAACTCTCTCCCACATCTAAAACTGAAACTTCCTTCTTTGTCTTCTCTCTAAAGGGTTCTTGGCTAGTGACTAAGTTCGCTTTTCTGAGAGTCCTTGGCTTCACAACCAGAAATAATTCACCTTCCGCAGTCAATCTCAGTGATGCCATTCATTAGTCACATTCTCCTCTTACCGTATGGTGTGTGTTATATTCAAGCCGCACCAACACTTTACTAATAATAACTAGTTTTTTATATAGCACTTATTGATTATTGCCCCACTATGTTGACCAGAGCTGCGTATTGAGAGAGTTGCAACATGGAGGGACGAGTTTTCTTTGGTCACATGGCTGCTGGACGCCATTTCAGTCCAATTGCAGCACAAACAAAGGTACAGTCTGGTCTGGCACCCTATGTGTGCACATGAGTTTTTTGGGACCCAAAATGGCTTCTAATCGCAAGTTGTCACAACTCTCAATAATTGACTCTGGTGTTGACATTTAACAGGCGCCACCTACTGTCAGAATTTGACCAGTCACTTACCATAAAGAAGGCTCCCCGGTGGTAGTACCGCTGGAGAAACTTGTAGCGACCTTTGACCGCTTTGTTGGTGACGACGCGGGGATTGATGCGGAGCTCGTTGCGTCGCTCTTCCTCGGTCATGTTACGTAAGCGCTCTGCTTCGGCCAAGTCCTTCTGGATTCTGCACATAGCAAAAGAAAAATTTACAATGAAATCTTGCTGAAAGTTTTGAAATGCCAACATAAACAATTCTTTGTGCCTTTGCAAAACTGTCGTTTCTCCAAAATTACACTATATCTACAATGTATGACATAACATTATTGCGAAAGTTGTAGTTTGCTTTTATGAATACAAAGATTTGTTATGAAACTACAGTTTGCTGTAGATTTGTAGGTTAAAGGTAGGGTCCCAGATTGGTTTTTGTCAACATAATGCTAATTTATATGCAAAATGATAAAAAAGATACAATAAAATTCACTTGTGAAAGTTTCAGCTGAATACAATGTGTACTTGAAGAGAAAACGACACAAAAACTGTCTCTGTTTTTTAGAACTCAAATGTTTTGGGGTGAAAAACTATCCAAACAATATTACTTTGGAGGGGAATCTCTTCTTAAAAAAGTTTATAATAACAACAGCTGCAGTGCTTCTATCCAATGGTCATTAATTTTGGGGAATATTAATAATCTGTGACCCTACCTTTGGGGCAACTTACAGACAACCAGGTCGAGGCAATCTCCAATCAGAACATTAAATCACAATTCAGTTTTATCATGATTTTCTTGGGGATACTGAGTATATCTCTTATGTAATATCTCTTATGCCATGTATGCTGCCTAAGTGTTCCTTATGCAAGCAGTGCAGCTGGTTTCCTTCACGTTGTCTGTAAAAATTGCCCCATGTGACATGGCCTTAACCCTAAAACAGGCACCTGTTTCGGCGAACGTCCGTTCGGCAGCCTGTCAGTCGCGACTGACAACATGTAATAGGTTAAGAGGGCTTATCTCCCATTTTCTAACCGCAGAAACTGTCGGCAAGACATCAAAGGACTCCCAGCCAGTTGGTGAACAGATGTTTTCAATCATCTCTCTGGAACTTCAGACTTAGCGCCCGAGTTGTAGTGTCATTGAAATTAACCAGGCGGCCATTGCTTGTGTACAAACCAATGCGGAAATTTGTGTACATGCGCAATGGAGGTTTTTTCGTTTCTCCACCCAGTTTGACCGAGTCACCGACCCCTGTTGATTGACACCCCTCCTAGACTGTGTTTTATGGTACAGGGGAGGATACCATGGAGTATGGCATGGCTGGGATTTACCACGTGGGTGCTTTTATGTTTTTCTTGACTTTTGGAAGTTGCGCCTGACAGTGTCACTCGTTGCAAGGTTTTAAGCGCTAAATGGCACACGTGCCATGCCCAAACCCACACTTTGACAACATCAGAACTTTTAGTCGAGTGCACTAGACCAGTCGGGCTACGACACTCCACAACCATAGTCTAGGGCAGTCGGGTTGGCTTAGTGATATCTTTCCTCTCCTTCCACCTCTAGGACTCTGGTTCGAATCCCGCTGGGGGAACTATGTGGGTTGGATTTTCAGTCCCTACCGGACTACGTGAGTTTTCCTTGGAATAATTCTTTAAGATTTCCTCCAAGATCTAAAACTGAAACTTCCTTTCTTGTCTTCTCTCCGTTGGGTTATTGGCTAGTACAGTGATTAAGCGCTTTTCTGAGAGTCCTTGGCTTCACAATCAGAATAAATAAAATGAAATGAAATGAAAAAAAGGATACGTACTGTTCCCTGAGATCTCTGTCTCGCTTTATTCTTTTCAACTCTCTGACCTGCCAGGCCTCATACTCCTCTTCATCGTTTTCATCGTCGGTGTTGACAACGTTGAGGTTGAGTTCCTTGACCGACGATACCACCTGCAAATCTAACTCCTGTTTGTTTGTCTTCTCAACCAACTGCGAGGCAAACGAAGGTTAAGTTTAAATTTAGTAAAAATAAGTTAGTGGCCTGACGTTTCGACCCTAGCAAAGTCTTTCTTGAAGGCTAAATGACAACAAAGCACACATCAACATGTATACATGGTATACAAGTGAAACAAGAGCAGTCAAGTGGAAATAATAATAATAATAATAATACGAGAAATTTACATAGCGCATAATGCAGAAGCCTCTATACGCAACACAAAAACAAAAACATTGAAAAGAATATTATTTTAAAAAGCAAGTTACACAAATAAAGATTCAAACAAATGAGTTTTTAAAAGTCCCTTGAAAATCTGAAGAGAGCCAGCTTGGCGAATATGAAGAGGTAAGTCATTCCATAACGAAGGTGCAATGAAGTTGAAGGCTCTTTGACCATAAAATTTTGTGGAAAAAGTAGTTTGCGTCAGTAGCGATTGGCCAGCAGATCGGAGAGGACGAACAGGAATATATTTATGGAGAAGATCAGATATATAGTCAGGGGATAAGCCATGAAGAGCTTTGAAAGTGAGAAGATTTAACTTATAAACGATACGCAGTTTGATCGGGAGCCAGTGGAGTTCTTGTAAGATGGGAGTAATATGTTGGAAATACATGTACATGAAGAGAGAGAGAGAGAAACAGAAAGCATTCAGAAAAAGTAGGGGTAAACTGGGATTATGGAGACAAAGGGGGGTGGGGTATGGAGGGAAGGGGATGGCTTGACCACAAGAAGTTGGAAACACAAAGAACAAAATGGAATGGTGGAAGAGGGAGAAAAAGCGAATAATTAGTACAAAGGCAGACTAAAAATGTGGATATCCGTGGGGGAAAAGGAGAAGGCAAAGACAAAAGGTTATTAGTCATTTCCTACTCAGACAAAACAGTCTCTCTGTGGTTACCTAGTGCCTCAATGCCCTGTAAATTCATGACAGAAATGGAGTAATTAGGAAGATTGAAGTGGTAACGGAATGTTACTTAGACTTCCTTTACTACTGCTGCCGAGAAGAAAATTCTGAAGCACATGCTTGGAACAAAAAATGGAACCTGTCTCCTGTTTTTTTAAATGTTTTTTTTGCCTAACATCACGAGATTGGACTGTCACTTCAAGGAGAGGGCTACACTTAACCGATTTGGTCTATCAACAAAAATCAACTGCCACCAGGGGCACAATGCCATCTACTCATGGGGCTGAAACAGTTACCCCTTCACAGTCTGTAAGGATGTAGGCATGGGTATCATCCACTAGGAAGCAATTATGGTTAAGTGTCTCGCTTAAGGGCGCAAGTGTCATGACCGGGTATCTATCCCACACTCTGCTGCTGACAACACCAGAGCCTGGGTCTGGTGAACTAGACCGCTCGGCAACGACACGCCACAAGGTTTGAGGCAAGGTTTTTGCAAGAGGAAGTTTGAATCCTATATTTTAGCAGGGCTGGAATTTCCTCTTTGAAAGGCCATTTTCATTTTGCAAAGGGCACTACCATTGGAAAACCTTCAAATCTATAGGAAACCTTTGAAGGGGCACCAAGTGGCCAAGACCAGGGCAACAGAGGCCATGACCTCCATGTACATGTGTAATAAACTCGTACGCAAGACAGTATGCAATTGACCACTTTAGGAAACTTTTGAAGGGGCACCAAGGCCAAGACCAGGGCAACAGAGGTCATGTCCTCCTTGACCTCAGTGAACTTCCAGACCCGCTGTGTGTTTCTTGTTCACAGGTACTGCAATGTTAATTTTTCTGCCTCTAGCCACCAGGCTAGCTCGGTGGTCTAGTGGTGAGACATCTGCTCTAGCATGGCATAGGTTGTGGGTTCGAATCCCACCGGAATGATATACCTGTGGGTTTTTTTCAAAGCACTCGGGGAAAGTACTGAGTATACATTGCTTAACGCAAACTGGTGTATTGCGGTAAAACATAAATAATATCAGTTAATCTCTTACTCGGAGTGTTTCTTTCCGTCTTTCTTCCATCTTGACTTTATTCATTTCCTCAATTTCTTTCTCCTTCTGTGCAGCTAGCTCCTTCTCCTGGACAGTCACTCTGTCTTTCCTGTCAAAAAGAGAAATCAAATACTAGAAATGAAAATCAGTTTTTAATGTATTCATTTATTCTTTCAAAAAATAGTTGAATGGCATGAAGTTTCGACCCTAGCAGAGTCTATGTTGAAGGCTAAATGACATCACACCACACATAAACAGGTATTGAAGTGTAACAGAAGTAATCAAGTGGAAACACATGAATAGAGAGAGAGGCAGAAAACGCAAAAAAATACCAAGGGTTGAACAATGAAGAGGGTGAAAAAGGGGGATAGAGGGAAAAGGCTGGTTTAACCACAAGAGATTGGAAACACAAAGGACAAAATCAAAAGTAGTTAAAGGCACTCTGGACACGTTTGGTAATTGTCAAAGACCGGTATTCTCACTTGGTGTATCCCAACATATGCATAAAATAACAAACCTGTGAAAATTTGGGCTGAATTGGTCATTGAAGTTGCAAGAAAATGATGAAAGAAAAAACACCCTTGTTGTACAAATTAGTGTGCTTTCAGATAGGAAAAAAAGGCTTCTGGCCAGAAGTCTTTTATTATTTTAGTGAGAAATTACCTCTTTCTCAAAAACTACGTTACTTCAGAGGGAGTGGTTTCTCACAATGTTTTATACTATCAACAGCTCTCCGTTGCTCATTACCAAGTAAGTTTTTATGCTAATACAGAGATGCCAACATTGAATTTCAAAAAAGAGTAGCATCTCCCAAAAGTTAAGTGCGAGCTCAGCTTGGGCTCCCTAAACCAATCTTTCTATTAAATGTTTTTGTTTTGATGATCAGAAATGCAACTACCAGCTATTGGGGGAAAAAGAAAAAAAAAAAAAAAAAAAAAAAAACGTGTTCGGATTTTGGGCTTTGTCCGGAATTTGGGCATCAATTTGGGCATCGGCGCTACAATTACTAGCGTGAAACCCCGCCGCGGGCGGAATTGCGGGAACGGGGCCGAGTAAATGGGAGGGAAATATGATGTAGGAGTCGCCATTGTTATAGGAGTCGCTATTATTAATATTAAGTACAGACAATAATAGTGGATACGTGAGGAATGAGGTTACTGTGAGACGTTAGCTCACAGACAACCTCATTCCCCACGCACGTGTATGTCCACTATTCCCCATCGTGTAATAGAGATCAATGGGTACGATCTCGCAGCAATGCACTAGCGATAAAAATGCACATTCAGCCGGCCAGCGGGAAGGCACGCAACAAACATTTTTACGTCCAGGTACACAAGTGTTTGAGACATATTCGTGTGAATTCGCCGCTATCGCCGCTTTTAACCACCACTGCGTTGTAAAATTAAAAGTGTTTCTTCTTTTCTCTTACATTCATTTGGATATTTTTTCCCATTTTTATTTCCACTTTCATTCATTCGTTGTTTGCATGTATTGTTCGATTTCATATAATTATATTGGGCGGCTTGTTTAGCGTATTTTATTGAGTATTATCGTAGCGTCGTAGTCACGGCTCAAAATCGTATTTGCTACGCCCAAATCGTGTATGTTGGTATCTCTGCTAATATATATTTTGTGTAATTACCAAACGTGTTCAGTGCCTTTAATTAGTGAATGAGACAAACTAAAAATCTGTATCTTTATCTTTCTGATGTATTAATTAATGGTAGCGATCACAACCAGTTTATTGGTCAAAAAAATTGCCATTACACACTCAAAAATACTTTGTGAAATTTATTATTCACATCTGAAATATGAGCATTAAAACAAGTAGGTTGCGCAGCTTTTAGTAGCCCACAGGGCAAGTTGAGAAGTGGTGTTTACTAGCCCGTAGCAGTTTTTACTTGACAAGGTACGCCGGGCTAGTGTTTCTAAAGGGTGACCCTGGGTGACCCCTGCAGATCTTGACTCCGGTAATTCTAGGCATGATATTTGGCCCATGGAAAAAAGAAGAAAAGTGTTATTGAGTACAAGGGCTGACTTAAGTATGTACACAAGGTATAGGTTTTGATAGAACTTCCAAGTTTTTTAATAACAGTGTTCCAAAATTTTCTGAGGGCAAACAAAAATGGAAATCAGATTAAGGTAGGAAAAATATCATGCATGGTTCGATTCCCTAAAATGTTTTCTAATCTTGCTCCTGAAACGAGGAACAGTCTCATCACTGAACCTTTCCATTTTTTTAGATCCAAAATGTGAGAGCATTTTAACCGTCTTTGATTTTTGCCCCTTAATGTTTTTAATCTCCTTTTAATCAAGTTTTCTTGTTTTGCTTTGCTTGTGCCTCTACTTGTCTTTTTATCCTGTCTCCTTAAGTCACATTTGCTTCAAAATTTTAGTTTTTGTATATAACTTGGCAGTAGAGGATTTTATTGGGTCACACCTATCGTGAATTTTTTTGTTTTTTACTTTGTCTTGACCCGGACAATTTTATATGTATATATGTACTTTTGTCCGAAGCTTTAAATTAAATAAATAAATAAATGTTTGTTTTTCTAGCCCTAAGACCAACCTTGCAACAAAGACCGGTTTTAACCTCGGCCCGGACTCCTCCTCGGAATCAGTATACTCCTCATACTCCGAGGACGCCTCTTCATCTTCCTCATCCCCCGCTTCCTTATCAGATTTATCGTCCTCCTCAACGCCAAGAAGCTCCTCGTCCTCTCTGGTCACCCTTCCCTTCGCCCTGTCCCGCATCATCGATCTCCGTCTCTCAATCTCGTCCTCGTCAATTTCTTCTTCTTCGTCCGAGCTGCTCTCCTCTGCCTCCATGCGGTGGATGACGTGACGGTGCCGACGGGAGGGGTAGTCCTCCTCGCTGTCTTCTTCCATCTCTTCCTCCGGTTCCATCTCACCTTCATCTAAGACTTCGGGGCCGTCAACGCGACGGTGTCTTGCAATTCTGTTGAGTAAAAAAAACAATTTTAGAAACCATTCCTTGAAAACAAACTCATGCGTTTTCCCTTCTCAATAGATTTGTATCCTCTTGTAACAAGGTGGGGGGAAATCACTCTGTTTTTGTGTACTTTTGTAGGCAAAGGACCAATAATTGAACACCCCAGTTGTCATTGTATTTGGTGTTACAGGTATTTAAGCTAATTGGGTTAGCAATTGTAATGGGATTTGTATTGCACCGTATAAAACCAAAGGAACGCTGCTTTGATGTTCAGATTTGCCTTGTGTGTCTTGAGGAGAGTACTGTTTCGAATGTAACCGAAAGTACAGGAGACACTTTTAATACGTACCTTTCGACGACATCACCTTCAATTTCTTGCTCGTGCTCACGAAGCCGTCTCAGTCTGGAATCTGCCTCTTCATTGACTGATGCTACCACTGTGGGAGGTTTGGATTTACGCACAAAAGGAACCTCGACCTCATTGTCTTCTTCATCGCTGCTGTCGGGGGCATAGTCTGGCCTACGGTGTGACAACAACAACAAAATTAAGATAACGGTAAGTGATGAGCCTTGTATATTTTAGAGGAGCGATTTGATATTGGGTCAATTTTCATACAGCTGCTTTTAAAGCAGACAATTTTGCTGACAAAGTTGGTGCTTAGCAAAAATTGGCAGGATACCAGTCAGAAACAGTGCATGTGACAAAGTATTTTGGCTGGTAACCTTATTCTGGGAAACATAATTTTGTTGTCTTTAGCTACTTTTTTGTCCTTAAAGGCACTGGACACGTTTGGTAATTACTCAAAATATATATATTAGCATAAAAACTTACTTGGCAACGAGCAACGGAGAGCTGTTGATAGTATAAAACATTGTGAGAAACGACTCCCTCTGAAGTAACGTAGTTTTTGAGAAAGAGGTAATTTCTCACTAAAATATTTGAATCTGAAAAAGACTTCAGGCCTGAAGCCTTTTTCAGGCATCTGAAAGCACACAAATTTGTGCAACGAGGGTGTTTTTTCTTTCATTATTTTCTTGCAACTTCAATGACCAATTTTCACAGGTTTGTTACTTTATGCATATGTTGGGATACACCAAGTGAGAATACCGGTCTTTGACAAATTACCAAACGTGTCCAGTGCCTTTAAGCAGCTCTATGAAATTGGACCCAAGCTTCACCAAGTTGTATCACTTAGGAAGTTCAAAGGTCAGAACGTTTTAACTGGATTGATTAGTCCAACAGGCGCACATGTTCTGGGCCTAATTTCATAGAGCTGCTTAACGGCCGATTCTGTGCTTACTGCACGAGTTTAAATTTCATAGCGAGCTCCTAACCGTAAGCACACGAAAAGGCATGCTAACCTCCCTCTGCATGAAAATGAATGACGCAACATAATAAATAATAATAATAATAGTGGCTTCTTATATAGCGCTCATATCCGTCACTCAGTGACGCTCAAGGCGCTTCAACAGTCAGTATTTTCCTGCAAGGTATATATGTGGAGCTACTTTTTGAATTTTGAGACCTATTTCTTTACATAGCACCATGTAATGGTTTACAAGGTGCTGTGGCGCAATATGCAGCCAATCAAACCAGGAACACCGGGGCAAACCCCTTCTCTTTTCGATAAGTGCACTGGGTTCTTTTACGTGCATTACACAACACACGGGACCAACGGCTTTACGTCCCATCCGAAGGACGAAGCAATAATGGTTAAGTGTCTTGCTTAATAAGGACACAAGTGTCACGACCGGGACTCGAACCCACACTCTGCTGAACAGAAACACCAGAGCTTGAGTCCGGTGCTCTTATCCGCTCGGCCACGACACGCCAAATCCATAGTGAACGCAATTTTCCCTGAAACTAAATAAAACAAACCACAGCTCTTACCTTTTTCCTGTGACATATCTCTTGACTTTGACTTTCTGCATGCTCATCTCACCTAGGATGCAAACAAAATTTGCAGAAATAATGTTGGGGTAGATCCAAAGGCAAGTCAATTTAATGTTCCCGTTTGGATTTTTCAATTATATTGTAAAAGGTTCTGACAAGATTTTGATAGTTGCACTGCGCAACGACCTGGGCCCAATTTCATAGAGCTGCTTAAACTGAAAATATTGCTTAACAATTGTTTGCTAAGCAGAAATTAGCAGGATACCAGCATAGTGTTAGCCAGAGGGGTGTCTGGGTGTCTTTTGGACGCCCTGTTTTAAATTTGGACACCCTGTTTCATCTGTCATTTACATGTAAATGTATTGTAAGTGAACAATTTGGACACCCAGTTTTTAAATTTCCAGCAGATTTGGACACCCTTTTACCAAATCCTGGCTAAAACCTTGGATACCAGTCACAAAATGTACTTGTGACATGGCAGTTTGGCTGGTAACCTTAGTCTGGTAAGCATACTTTTGTTGTGCTTAGCAGCTTTTTGTGCTAAAGCAATAGGTTGGAGTCAAAATAGTCGACCTTGAGTTAACCATGGCGAGCACTAGAACTTGCTCCATGTTATTCACTTTAATTTTTCATTGCTTTGGCTTGATGATTGCAGATAAAATTAGGTCATATTTGTGATGCAATACATGTAGATCCTTCCCGTGAAATATGTAAATTGCACATCGCGCGTGCGCTCTAACATTTTGGTAGGCAAAATGATGGAACATTGCGCTTGTATGGGGCTGATGGTGGCGTGACGCTGACGCGTTTGTGCATGCTTAGTGCACATCTCTATGGCGTTTGCCAACCAATAATGTCTGTACGCATACGTCAGGGCTCGAATTTAACACTGGACCACAGGCCCCAGGCCAGTAATTTTAGTGTTGGGCCAGTAAACTTATGACCTAACAAGTCCGATGGTCTTGGGACTTGTGTTTTTCAATTGAATAACAGAAACAAATTATGTGTTGACTTTGGGTCTGATAAATTATCTTTCAATTCTATGAGTAATCAAGTATACTCTTCTCTTACTTGTCTCAGTTCCGGTTCATATAAAAGCAGTCAAATGTGAAAATTATGTGTCAGCAATGTTTAATTTTCACATTTTGAATCTGGTCTTGTAAAAAAATGTCTGGTCCAGTAAAGATTTTGAGCTACAAGCCCTGTAGTCTTGTGGATTTTATCCCCAAATTCGAGCCCTGTACGTGAATGTAATTAGCATATTTCATGGGAAGGGTCTATAACGATGCAGACATTGCAACAGGGGCAGGGAACAAGCTCAGGGTGAAACAAAAAATATTAAGTTTTCTGGGGATATACGGTCTCAGAAATGGAGAGCGCAAAGAAATGCGGGGAAATCTGGGAGCATACGTACCCTTCTCATTCATGAAGGGGATGGCACCAGCAGTAGACTGAATAAGTGCATTCTTTGCAGCTGCTATCTCTGATGGAGTAGCCATTGTGTTGGTCCTGGCTTTTTAACTGTTCTCTATAATACTGTGAAGAAAACAGAAATAAAGGTTAATACCACGGCTTCAACTTCAAGAAAATCTTCTGAATAAATATATTAATAATAACACGCATTTTTAAGTAGCATTAAGCGCTCACAAATTTGTTTTACAATGTGGAGCTGTATACATAAGACAGCCTGGAATTCCCCCTTGGCATCTGTTGCCCCTGGTCTTGGCCTTGGTGCCCCTTCAAAAGTTTCCCAAAGACTTGAAGATGTGCCAATTGGAAGTGCCCTTTGCAAAATGGAAACATCCTTGCTCTCTCAAAGTCAAAGATGAGATTCGAGGCCCGGTAAGACCCGTTTATTAACACAGCACCATGAAGTCACAGTTTACAAGGTGCTGTGGGGCGATCTGCAGCCAATCACATCGGAAAACACCGAGGCGAACACCTTCTCTTGAAAAAAGCGTACTGGTTTCTTTTCAAGCATTATGCAACACATGTGACCTACGGCTTAGCCCCATTTATAGTGCCAATACTCTGGACTTCCTCCGATCCTTGGCCCTATGCCCATGTACGCCATTGTGCAACCTCGTTTTGGTGTAATTTTGAAGAAATTCTGAGGCGTTACTGCCACCGATTTGACTGCCCGGCATCCATTTTGTTGATCGGTTGATTTCAACAGGTGGTGCCCTTAGCTAGGGCATTATGGGATAGGCAAGGGACCCTTTCGCGCGCTAGGGCATGGGAGATGTTCCCCTGCCTATCCCAGCATGCCCTAGCGCAGGGCGCCCCCTGTTGAAATCAACCGATCAACAAAATGGATGCCGGGCAGTCAAATCGGTGGCAGTAACGCCTCAGAATTTCTTCAAAATTACACCAAAACGAGGTTGCACAATGGCGTTTTAATGTGCTTTTCGCAAATCGGATACAATGAGTGACAACTGGGGAAAAAATCTCGGCATAAAAACCTGAGTTTATATTCGAAAAATTATCCCACCTCCTGGAGGTACATGGGCGTAGGGCCAAGGATCGGAGGAAGTCCAGAGTATTGGCACTATAAATGGGGCTACCTACGGCTTAACGTCCCATCCAAAGAAAACAGTAATGCTAACTTATGGTGAAATGTCTTCCTAAAAGTTCACAGTTTACAAGGTGCTGTGGGGCGATCTGCAGCCAATCACATCGGAAAACACCGAGGCGAACACCTTCTCTTGAAAAAAGCGTACTGGTTTCTTTTCAAGCATTATGCAACACATGTGACCTACGGCTTAACGTCCCATCCAAAGAAAACAGTAATGCTAACTTATGGTGAAATGTCTCCCTAAAAGGAGACAAGTGTCAAGACAGGGACTTGAACCTACACTCTGCTTGTCAGAAACACCAGAGCCAAGAGCCCAGGGGCCGATTTCACTAACGCTTTGCGATCATCGCAAACGCCGAAATCGATCGCTAAATCCCAAATCCATCGCAACTTAGCGATGGATTTTAAAAACCGATTTCACAAAACTTAGCGATGAATAAATCCATCGCCGGTCACAAAGTTAGCGATGGATATCTTGCGATGACAAAATAGTGTCCGCACAAAGTTATTCATCGCAGAATAAGTCAAAGTTTTAATACGGGCGCCATTTTGTATGCGTTGTTATGGAATTCGCGTTGTTATACGTAAATTGGTGTTTACTCCGTTGTTTTGTCATTGTTTTATCGGGTACAATGGCGTTACAACTATTGTATATTAACAACGCCCGAGCTCTGCAGAGAGAGAGGGTCTTCAGAGATAGAACAAACCCATTGGAGACGTACAGTGACAAAAAGATGCACAAATACTACAGATTTACCCGAAACGGAGTCATGCGAGTGATCGACATGTTAGAACCAAATCTTAGACCACAGACATTAAGAAGTCATGCAATTGATGCAAGAGTGCAAGTTTTTGTGGCTCTTCGTTTTTTTGCCACCGGCTGCATATATTCCACGACGTCAGAACACCATGGAATATCTGAGGCAAGTTCTTGCAGAATTATCCACAGGGTGGTAAGCATAATTGTGAACATGAAAGACAGATTTGTGAAGTGGCCCGCAACACAAGCTGAAGTCGCCGACAATCAGTTGGGATTCTACCTGTTATCCCGTTTTCCTGGTGCGGTCGGAGCAGTCGATTGTACCCACGTTCCTCTTGATTGTTGTCCATATGGCCCCAATGAACACACATACGTAAATCGGAAAGGGGTACATAGCATTAACGTTCAACTAATCTGCAATACCAAGTACGAAATAATGAATGTAGTGGCAAGATGGCCCGGTTCCGTCCACGACAGCCGAATCATCCAAGAGAGTGAGGTTGGGCAGATGTTCGAACGGCGAGAGCTCGGCGGTGTGCTCCTGGGGGACTCGGGGTACCCACAACGGAGGTGGTTAATGACCCCTTATAGCGACCCAACTACTGCTGCTCAAAGAGCTTATAATCAGTAAGATTGGTAATTAAGAAAAACCGTTTAGTTGTGCAGTTTGATAATTTAATTAAAGTAGGCCTATTTACAGTTGTAATCAATATTTTGTTTAGGCATCTACATTTTTTTGTTTAAATACTGAAACAAACAATTAGACAACCTCACACGCGAGTCGTAAGTAAGTTTGCATTCGCTTGTTCAATAATAACATAATTATTTCAATTTCATTCAAATATAGAACTGTTTATATAATAAAACTATTTATGAATGGTTTTTTTTTAGTGCTCATCGCCATGGAAGAGTGGTCATCGAGCAGACCAATGGGCAGTTAAAGATGAAGTTCCCATGTCTAAGAAAAGGGCTCCGCGTCGCACCCAACCGCGCATGCAATGTAATAGTTGCATGTGTGGTTTTGCACAACATATCTAAAGAGATAAATGACCCATACCTCGGACGGCAGCATCAACTGGACATCGTTGAAGTACCAGACTATGAAGGGCCAGCCAACATTCAAGGGGAAGTTGATAGAGATCGTCTGGTTCAAAACGCATTTCAGTTGTAATTACAAAATTTCACGTTATTAGGCTACTTCAAGGTTCAATGTTCATTTATTTCCACAGTATCAAAATGCAGAAAAAGGCAATATAAATCAAAAGAGATCAATACAAGATGCAAAGTACAATTTAACAATGTAGGTTTGAATAATTAGATCAAAACAAATGTGACACTGATGAGGGATCAATTTTAGAAGCAAAGCTTTCAGGCAATGGTCCCTTAGTAACATGCATATGCATTGAGACAGGGACACAATATTGTCAAGTGAAGCATGGGGGTGCCTTTAAATAAACATTACCAGACGCCCGTTTGGATTGATTGGAAAAAAGGAACTCGGGTGTGTTTTTGTTTATTGTTCTGGGTCCAAGATGATTTGAAATGGTGATGGGATCAGCTTTGCAATGTTGTCATTGATGTCACGCAAAACACTGACCATCTCTCTTTGAAGACTAATCTTCTCTTCTCGATACTTCATCTTCTCCTTTTCCAAGGACAAGAGATCCCGGTTGAGTTGGAGTAACTCCACTTCTTTATTTTTCTTGGGTTGTTTATTTGGTTTTGTTTGTTTTCCCTGCCTCTTACGTTTCCCTTTTGGCTGTTGCACTTCCGATGTTTGTGACTCCTGAGTCTGTGACTGTTAATAAAATAAGAAAAAGTAAGTGTGAGTTACATTTATTCTCTATCACTAATCTGTACAGGGCAACCCACAATTTAACTAATGAGTTAATGATTGAAATTTAGACTGTTCCATTCCACTATGCTTCTTGGTAAGATTATGCTCTTGTCACTACCACTCGACGTTGCCTTCCTTTCGGTCATTACAACTAATGGAAGGGGGAATGTTATGGATACAACACATCAAAATAAGGGGCCAGTAACCATGAGCGTTCATCCCTAATTTGACATACCAATCCTACATGACTGTGTGTTTAGCATTTTTGTTGCGCTGAAGCATGGTCTGAGCGTAACACGTGGCAGAATAGAATGATGCATGACCTTTTTGACAAATTCAAAGATTTGTTTGCCATTACCAATCCTCCATGACATATGGTCAGATATTAATAATCTTTTTACCACGAGAATCAAAGAAATCACAACTTTGCATGTCACTTCTCAGTCTTTGTATGAAGGTCTAAACTTACTTCAGATTCAGTGTCAGTTGTGTCTGGGCCAGGGGGTGGAGGTTCTGCCATGGCTTTGGCTGGTGTGGTGTTGACCTAAATATGGATAAAACAATTGAAATACTGTAAGTATGTTTGGTATTGATCACCAGTTATCATTATTACTATCTTAATTAATATAGTTATTTGGTCTTTTGTAGTGTTCCCTTCAAGATCAGTTGTTTTTCCCTGTTTGGTTAGTCTGACCATTTGCTTTTCTGTATGATTTGTTTATGTACATTGGCATCTCAATACAAGCCATGCAAGCTTCCTATAGCTTTGAAAACGTCCCATACGATATTGGTTTGTTTTTTACTCATTACATTTTGATTGCCTCTATGATTTTATTTCATTTAAACATGTTGTTTTTGTACTATTATTTTGTCACTAATTTGGAAATAAATGTCAAATTGAATTGAATTGAAAATAAACCTTATTTTGAGGGGGTGCAATATTGCATGAAATAAATATGTAACATAAAAGGATTATACGATATTTTGAAGTCAACTCCAGTCGCCAGGCGTCAGCACAGTGGTGTAGATTCCCTGCAGTAGTAGGTGACAGCACCACGGTCTTCTCGTCAAACACTGGACCAGGAATATGGGCAAAGGGGATGATCCTCGGCTTACAGTGGAGGGGAGGGGTGGGACGTTCTAGCACTAAGTCTTTATGACCTAGAGTGGGCCAATATTTTTTACCTTGGGTACCTTTAAACCACAACAAGACGTTAATAATACAGACGACAGAGACTGTCTTCAAGCTGCAGTGGTCGGACGCCTTTATTCAATCAATCAATAGTTACAATCATTCAGACAATTACATTCGTATGGTTCTTTTCCAGACTCCTTGTTCTGATTTCTTGATTTCTCCGATTCCCTTTCAACTTGGAACAGACACCCCATTTTCATAGACAAACCAGTCCCATAGGTAACATACAATTTCAAGCCGACAATCACGTACTAAAACGATCCTTGCACAACATCATCAGTGATTTGGACTCCGGCCAAGAACTTTCCAGTCAATCAAAATGAGACATTACATCATGGGACCATCTATCAATCTACGTCTAATACGATTCGACCTCAGGATAATGTGAACTCTTAACTTTATTCCCCCACAATTTCATTTTAGAGGTAAATTTGAACAAGGGAACACAGTATGCTATACCAGGAATCCCAGTCATATGATCCAAATTATTGACTGTCCACCAGATACAAATGTTGTCAGACTTGGGAAAAGCAAGTTTTACTGGTGTACAGGAATAGTTAATGGCAAACCATAGCATACCCTATCCAGAATACCATGACTTAAAGCCGTTACTTTACCTTTGGTGTCGTCTCACACACACCCATCGGGACAATGCCCTCAGTTACTTCATCTGGTAAGGCGTTGAGCACTGCCTCCATTGCCAGGTTTTTCTCCGGTTGTTTTCCACCCCCTAAGTTAGAGGAAAATTTAATCATACCCCAAGTAAGTAGATTTATGGAAAAAAAACTATTTTATTTTGCCATTTTGCCATATTCATTGTCTTGTAAACATCGTTGGGGCCAGTCTATTTCCATCACTAGCACCCCCAACCCCACCACCAATAAAAGTACATTTTCACCAGCTGCGATAACTGTAGCTCTTACTCACACCCTTAGACCAAAGAGAAAAGGTGGAACATGGTGGGTTAACATTTTGCAAAGTTTCGTTGAGCCTATTTTTTTTTTAAGGTTTGACTGAATTGGGTCATTTATCATCTTTGCTCCAGCACTTGAACAGTGAGGGCTATATTTTCTTTTGTTTTAAATCCCTGTTTTATTATCCCCCCCCTTCGTTTTGCCCATCACTCTCTGCATTTCCAAGTCTTTTTGACATTCAACATTTCTCCACAGCATTTAACCGAGAATAATTTTTAACTTGGATAAATTTAAATGCAGTAATAATTAATTTATTTTAAAGTAATGAAAATCGTAAATACCTGTCACGTTTTTACCCTGCAGTTTTCTGTTGTACACCTTTGCACGGTAGCTAACATCAGACCACTTCCTCCTGATCGCCTCCCAACCTCCCCTATCTGCTCCACCAGCTGCTCGTAGCTTCAATTCAGCTCTCATCCAGGCTTTCCGTTTTACGTGCTCCACGGCAGCACAGCCACTACTCCCAAAAAGCTCCCTGGAGTTGTCCTTCACGAAATTTGCTAGGGCAACTGTTTCCCATTCCTCCCATCGTTTATTTCTTGATTTCTAATTTGATGAGGGAATAAACAACAAGTATCTATCATGACAAGTCATTAGATAATACCACAGTAACAATTCCGCAATCGGGATAATAACCATATTCATATACTATAGTAAGATTAGACTATAGGAATATTTTGTTCAACTTATCCCCTTATAATTAGTACAACTAAGTAGGCCTATACAAATGATAAAGGGTAAAAAATACTGGACTACCTCAGTTTGTAGGCCCTCTGCTCACCTAGTACAGTAATAACTTGTAACCAGAGAGTGACATGACTTTCTGAATGAGACCAACAATGTTGTGCCTGTTTTACATTTACATGACGACTTACCCATTTTGCATAACAAAGTTGCGAGTACATAAATAAAATTCTGGCTTGATTTTTTTTTTTATGGCTGCCGCCACAGAAACGACGATTGAATTGAGGTTTAAATTTAAATTAATATAATCAGCTAGGAGATTCTTCATAATTAAAATTACACAAAATAGAGCCAGCACAAAAACGTTTTAACTTTTACATCGTAAGTGAACATTGACTTGTTGAGGGAAATGTTTGAACAAAACAACGATGGTCTCATTAAAAAAAAGTGGATGGAATCCAGCATATTATATTACTTACTAATAATACTATTACAAATTATTGGCACGTATTAAATAAACACGAGTGGAGCAATACGTAGAGTAGTAGTACGGTAGGTAGGGGACTAGAGTTTAAGTAGTGTAGTAATTTATTTATATAGCATAGAAAAACATTACTAGACTACTACTAACTACATTATACTCTGCACTACGTAGTACTACTGCCCCCTTAAGCTAGTGTAGTTGTAGTTTTTAAATACTAAAACTAAAGAGTAAGACTGTGTATTTTGTAATGTAAGTAGGCCCTATTTTAGCAGTACTACAACTCGAGTGCCAAAGTAAAAAGTCAACTGTACCGTACCGACAACTTAGGTTTTAATCACAATGTTCTGAACTTGCTACAGCATCGTTTTTTACACTGACGTAATAAAAACATTAACTACATGCATATAATAAATTTTTTAAAATTTCAACCTACCGTACACGAATCCCTTGTAGACTTGTCAGCGACGTCGGCCGAAAACGAAGTAGAAGCAGTAGTACACGACGCCATTTTAAATCGGGCCGCTGCAGTGGTCATGTCAAAGGTTATTAATTTTAGCCTCGTACAAAATGTTTATTTTCTTTTTTGTATCATCGCAACTGCGATGACTTTAGTGAAACGCAAAATCAGCGACGTCGCAAGCGCGATGGATTTGAGGTTTGCGATCTCATCGCAAGTGTGATAGCGATGATCGCAAAAAGGGACTTTAGTGAAATCGGCCCCAGGTGCGCTTGACTGCCCGGCCACAACACTCCAGCATAGGTCTAAAACCTTGTACTTTGCAGCTCAGAACGATAAAACATTCTTAGATTAGAACTTAGAAGACACGGAATACTATTTTTTAATCATTTGTTCGCTTGTTGTTGAACTTTGAAGAATTTACAGGGCTCAAAATTAACACTGTGCCACAGGCGCCGGCCCGAGGGCAGTGATTTTAGTGTCTCGCCAGTAAACTCACTCTAGCCTAACGTTGTTATTGTTAATAATTTGTCTGTAATTCATAAATTTAATAATATAAATTATATAAATTTTGTTAATGGACTTGTAACAATAACAACAAAAACATGCCTAATCCCGCTAAATAATCAAACTTTAAACTAGTGTACGCTATAGTATTTTAACTGGTCCTCCGTTATTTTTTTTAAATTATAGGGGGCCTAATGCCTAATAGTAGCTATCGCAAAGGGTTCGCGTTTAAGACATTTGCTATTCTGCCACCACACAAATTCGGGAAAATATATTGAAGCGGTGTGGGAATACTTTCAATCACATTTCAACAAAACATTCAAGGATTACTCTAGAATGTCTATATTTTGTAATTTAGGTCGATTTACTCACTTTTGTGGCATCAAACCATTGATTTCACGCCCGTTTTGAGAACCCCAACTTTCCGTGATCACGCGCTGGAAGTCGCCATTTTGGAAAATATTGCCCCTGATCGGGTAAAAACTTTTAAGTCATTTTGATGTTATATCGCCCTCTTGGGGCATGTAATGACCATGTTTTGCATACTATTGTAATCAGCAGACATCACTTCATGTAAATGGACATCGCCACGAAATTTTGAGAACTGTAAGTTGCCAAAAAATGTGTTTTTTTTACACTTAATGACAATTAAGCTCCCATTTTTTGGTTAAAAAGCAGTGTTACCAGGAAATTGCTCAGGGAACATTCAAATTTCAGCTATAAATGAATTCTTTGAACAGTTTTGTGCCTAGTTCGTATCATTTTAATGAGTAAATCCATGCCGCATAGCCCCGCAAGGAGCAAAAGCAAGCCTGTGTCAGGCCTGATTTTGGTGCAATCTGGCTCCTTGAGTACAGACTGACTGCATGAGTGGGCGTGGCACATGTTGAACTCATTTTGAGTAGTACTAACATGTGTGTTATTGATAATAAAGTAATGATTAATTTTACATTTCCAATTACAAGTACTGAAATGGGTTATAAGTTCATTTTGTCCAATCAACCTAGTAACTTAGATGAGAAGTATGATAAGAAAAGTATGAAAATACATAACTTCTAAAATGCAAATGTACGTTTTCATCTTGAACAGAGCTTTTGAATTGTTTAAGTGGGTTGTGTTTCACATGGCATAACTTCTTTTAAGAATAACCAATTTAATGTTGTTTTTACTAATGTGTTGCCCAAACCAAGAGGATTAATTTATTACACAATAATTGCAATCATGGTGACTGTATGTGAGAAATATGAGGTAATCAATTGTACAAGTACAAAATTACACCTCTTTAAAAATATGCGGCAGAAGAGTTCTGGTATTAAGTGTCCCTTTAAGAGCCATATCTTCATTAATCTTGGTCCGATTTTAATTTGCTTTTCACCATTGCTCTTGTCTTGAAAAGACCTTTCCAATGATGTATAGTTTATCTATATTGAAAAAAAATAAAAATATCAGGTAATATAGCTACTAATAGTAATACCTGGTTACCAGTGGTTCAACTTCAAATTTCAATTACTTTTTCTTTCTCTGATTTGTGGTTTCTCAAGGATTTTTTTAGGGAAATAAAGTCCGAAATGGCGTTACACCATGCAGTAATGGCACAATAGCTATACTAGTTTTAACACCGCGATTCACTGCTTTTTACAAATTATTAACACGATTAATTAAAAACAATTGTTGATGTTCTCATTCTCAACATTTGCAAATGCAATGCAATGCTGCATTGCATGCAGATATGCATTGCTGAAAATGCGCAAAATGCAAGCGTTGTGACTGTTCAATATAACAAGTTACAAACCAAAATTGATTAGCATGGGACCTAAATTTGCACTATAATTATAAACAACATACTCACCTTTCTTTGCCCACTTTTGAGTTAAATAATCAGTCTGGAGAGTTACAGACAGTAATGGTTTTGGCACGGTATTTTACCGCAACTCCTAATTCCAAGCAGGCTGAGTAATTAATTTTGCGTAACGTTGATTGAGCACGCGCAACTTTGGTGTTTCTACCCTATAATAATAACGCGCTTATCTCAGATAAGGATTTTCAGTACATCAGATATTCTTCGCAATACTAGGCACGCAATTTAGAGATTGCGCAAAGTGCGCGACGCTCACTTTAAAAGGGCGCCACCAACGTCCCTCTTTACACAAAGCAGAAGAATTCAAAATGGATGCGCCCATGAAAGCAAACAAAAACAGATTTTTTCTGTAGTGATATCATTGTAACATTTTAAACTAAAATCTGCCGTTGTTTTCAGTGATTGTGCTCATATTCCTTTTGTTTTACATAAATCCATCTGAAGACAAACAATCATGGCTGGAAACCCTCTTAAAATGTAAGTAAACCCAACGCTTTTTTGTTTTTAAAATTAAAAAGACAAGACATAATGATGATCCCACGCTGTTTTGTAAGACATAAAACAGTTGTCGGATAGTTTGTTCAATGCAACTTCACGTTATAAAACAGCAGGAAGAAATATAAGTATCCGTAACTGTTTTGTGTATCATTTTAGATACGTCTGGTATTTTTGCTGATTGTTTTTGCTCATAATTTATATGAATATGTGCCATAAATTAAAAGTCAATTATGAAATGACTATCATAGGCAGTATGTCGCTGATAATTTTAATGAAAGACAAAATTTATTTGTAATTTTGAACGATTAAAATAAACAAATATTATTATTAGGCCCTAACACATTTTTTGTTGCCCCAGCCGTACCTAAACTAGCCCCATAAAAATAAGGCCAACTAATCCACGATACGAATTGGCCCTATTTTATCATGGGGTACTTCTACTCTAGAAACTATAAAGGCTCCGTAACTCTATACGGGATGATTGGAATTAGATAGATCAACATTTCCTGGTCTTTAGCCAGCAAAAACTTTCCAGTGATACGTTTTAATGTTCATAAATCTGTAAAGGGTTACAATCACATGTACCATAAAGTGCATGTACCCACTGTATCCTTGAATGTATGACTTCCATTTTTAAGAATTGCATTTCTTGATTGAGTTTGTGTCTGTTTCCATGGTTACAGTTTGGTCTGTGGCGATGTAGAGGGGAATTTGAGTCAACTGTTCAAGAGAGTCAACAACGTCAACAAGAAAGCTGGACCATTTGAGGTAAAGAGCCTGGGCAAGCTAGGGGTGGTGGTGACTTGTGTCCTACCAGGCCTCAACAATTAATAATTTTGTTATTGCCTATTGGTCCGACTCTAGAATGTACGGCCATTTCAAAGCCATACAAGAATACTGCAGAACACCGTGCGACCTACCAAACATTGGCGCCTAGGACCTACAGAACGGTACCTGTATAGGATCTATAGAACACTCGTGCCTAGGGCCTACACCAAACATTGATGCCTAGGAGTAGGACCTACAGAACAGTACCTACATAGGACCTACAGAACACTGGTGCATAGGGCCTCACAGGTGCCTAGAACCTGCAGTACAGTGCCATTTACCTACAGAAAACTGGTGCCTTTGGAATTCAGAAAACTGGTGCCTAGAGCCTATTACAAAACACTAGTGTCTAGGACCTACATATACATGTACATAACACTGGTGCCTAGGACCTGCAGCAAACCAATGCCTAGGGCCTACAGAGCGCTGGTGCCTAGGGCCTACCCTTGGGCCTACATAATACTGGTGCCTAGGACCTGCAGAATACCAATGCATAGGGCCTACAGAGCACTGGTGCCTTGGGCCTACAGAGCACTGGTGCCTTGGGCCTCCAGAGCACTGGTGCCTAGGGCATACCATTGGGCCTACATAATACTGGTGCCTAGGACCTGCAGAATACCAATGCCTTGGGCCTACAGAGCACTGGTGCCTTGGGCCTACAGAGCACTGGTGCCTAGGGCCTACCCTTGGGCCTACATAATACTGGTGCCTAGGACCTGCAGAATACCAATGCATAGGGCCTACAGAGCACTGGTGCCTTGGGCCTACAGAGCACTGGTGCCTTGGGCCTACAGAGCACTGGTGCCTTGGGCCTACACTCAGAGCACTGGTGCCTAGGGCATACCATTGGGCCTACACTCAGAGCACTGGTGCCTAGGGCATACCATTGGGCCTACATAATACTGGTGCCTAGGACCTGCAGAATACCAATGCCTTGGGCCTACAGAGCACTGGTGCCTTGGGCCTACAGAGCACTGGTGCCTAGGGCCTACCCTTGGGCCTACATAATACTGGTGCCTAGGACCTGCAGAATACCAATGCCTAGGGTAGGGCCTACAGAGCACTGGTGCCTTGGGCCTACAGAACACTGGTGCCTAGGACCTAATCTAGGGCCTACAGAGCACTGGTGCCTAGGGCCTACCCTTGGGCCTACATAGCACTGGTGCCTAGGGCCTACCCTTGGGCCTACATAGCACTGGTGCCTAGGACCTGCCCTTGGTCCTACAGATCATTGGTGCCTATAGGGCCTACAGAGCACTGGTGCCTAGGGCCTACCCTTGGGCCTAATAGCACTGATGCCTAGGACCTGCCCTAGGGCCTACAGAGCACTGGTGCCTAGGGCCTACCCTTGGGCCTACAGATAACTGGTGCCTAGGACCTAATCTAGGGCCTACAGAGCATTGGTGCCTATAGGGCCTACAGAACACTGGTGCCTAGGGCCTACCCTTGGGCCTACATAGCATTGGTGCCTAGGACCTACCCTTGGGCCTACATAGCATTGGTGCCTAGGACCTACCCTTGGGCCTACAGAGCACTGGTGCCCATAGGGCCTACCCTTTGGCCTACAGAGCATTGGTGCCTAGGGCCTACCCTTGGGCCTACAGAGCACCAGGGCCTAACATTGGGCCTAAAGATCACTGGTGCCTAGGACCTACCCTTGGGCCGACAGAGCACTGGTGCCCATAGGGCCTACCCTTGGGCCTACAAAATGCTGGTGCAAAACGCGTGTGCCATAGAAATCAAACCAGGAATGCTGAGTGCTTCATTGATACACGTTTAGACGCGCATACGGCCTGTCCTATGATATGGCTGCTTTCATGTACTCAGCGTTCCTGGTTTGATTTCTATGGCACACGCACACGCACACGCACACGCTCACAGACGCCATGTTGTGGGTATTTGAAAGGTAACGTCATATTTGATACGGTCAATATGGCCTACAAAATCACTCTGTCTATTGGAAAATGAGCACATCACAAAACTAATAAGGACATACATTTGATCAAATATCCTGAAATTTCACTGATTTGCACTTACAGATGCTTTTGTGCGTTGGTGAATTCTTTGGTTCCGATGAAGCAGACTGGAATAAGTACAAGACAGGAGAACAGACAGGTTGGTAAATCACTCTTTGGTGCCTAGGGCCTACCCTTGGGCCTACATAGCACTGGTGCCGTATGTATTTTGCATTTCGTT
The DNA here is from genome assembly GCA_037783415.1 of Leptasterias polaris. Classification (NCBI taxonomy): domain Eukaryota; kingdom Metazoa; phylum Echinodermata; class Asteroidea; order Forcipulatida; family Asteriidae; genus Leptasterias; species Leptasterias polaris. The sequence goes on from JAZGTN010000102.1 coordinate 4,977,565, forward strand.
TTTTTCCACTTCAATTTGAAGTGATTGCATTATATTAATAGCAACCCTATTTTATTTTACCGTCATTGGAAAGATCCGATCTTTCTCTGTCCAATGATGGTAAGCTTGGGTATGGAGGGTGAACATGGACAAAACTACAGCTTTTCAACAATTGGCCTTTGTGCTCAGGCTTGAGTACATTTCTGTGTGTTATCTTGGGCGACTTTAGTCGCCCTTGGGGCTCAAGCAGGGTATAGTGCACAGTAGACTAAATTCGCCCTTGGGGCTCAAGCAGGGTATAGTGCACAGTAGACTAAATTCGCCCTTGGGGGCTACAAGGGTTAGGCAGACAATTTTGCTCTAACTTAATTTCTGCTAAGCAGAAAGTAGCACTAGCATACCAGTCAAAGTTAGTGCTTGTAACATTGTGTTTTGGCTGGTTACTTTATTCTGGTAAGCATAATTTTGTTGAGCTTTATGAAATTAGATTTTTGAGATGATTGTACTTAGGAAGAATTACAAGAAATATCCTTTGGTGTTGGACTATGTAAGAGTTGCGAAGAAGTTGAAAATACTGAAAATATTCATCTGCTTGTTTGAAACAATGAAGATAGAGGTACAGTGTAGCACTTAATGAGTAAATAATTACATACAAAAACTGCATGAGCTTTGGTAGCAACAACTACTTCATCAGATGCAATGAAGGGGACAAGTCAAATACATGTGGTATATATACAAGAAAGTTACGGGTGAATGATTTCAATAACACTGGTTTAAGTAGGTGGGGGTGGTATGGAGCATCTATTCCTGGTTGTGGGACAAGAAACCATGATCCCTATTAAGTCCTTGGTTGATACAGTTCAGTGTCTTGATGATCTTAAACAGTAATTGTTTTGGTGGTTTTTTTTCTCTCTCTCTCTCTCTCTCTCGATGATAGCACCCATGCCAGTGTTTATACTAGGCCCAAATAAACCGGAACATATGAAGTTCATCAAAGACGTGAAAGGCTGCGAACTCTGTGAAAATATCACATACTTAGGTAAGTATCCCAAAGAGTGGTATGTGCAGGGATGTGATTGTTGTTGTTATATGTGACCCGCTCTGTGAAAATGAGTCAGATGTCGCCTAATGCATTATTATGTAATGGACGTTTCAATGGGGAAAATATCAATTTTTTTATAATTATAATTTTTTATTTTTTTACTTTTTTAAGATCTATTTTTGCATGGTAAACTTTCAGAACACTCATTTTTAGTCAATAAAGCTATGAAAACATCATACTTTAGTCATAATTTGTGTCCTTTTGCTAATATGTAGCACGAAAATTGTAGTTTTAAACATCAATTTACTTGTAATTCATTTTCAACAAAAATGATACCTTGGCCAATTTCAAACGGGAGTAACTCAGCAACGCGATACACCCCAGAGCTTAGACATATACCAAATAACTGCTGCTGGTGTGTTCTTTCCAGCCATGTATATAACTCAATTCTTTAAATTGTCAACATCTGACTCATTTTCACAGAGCGGGTCACATATGCTTAAGATAAAATTCATCAACAAATGAAGATAACAATATATAGAACGCCCCCAGATGGCAAAGTAGGGCTTTTAAAACCAATGATAAATGTATATATTTTTTTAGTTGGTTTCATGCTCGCAAGCTTTTGAGCTCGCAAGCTTTCGCGCTTTGCAAAAACAGTTCAGGTTTTGTTCAGCAGTTGGTGGGAACTGAACTTACACTGAACTTGTGCTGAAGGACAAGAGTTGAAAAATCTGGATATTTTGTCCAGCTGCTTAAAGGCACTGAACACGTTTGGTAATTGTCAAAGACCAGTATTCTCACTTGGTGTATCCCAACATATGCATAAAATAACAAGCCTGTGAAAATTTGGGCTCAATTGGTCATTGAAGTTGCAAGAAAATAATGAAAGAAAAAACACCCTTGTTGTACAAATTAGTGTGCTTTCAGATAGGAATAAAAGGCTTCTGGCCAGAAGTCTTTTATTATTTTAGTGAGAAATTACCTCTTTCTCAAAAACTACGTTACTTCAGAGGGAGTCGTTTCTCACCATGTTTTATACTATCAACAGCTCTCCATTGCTCGTTACCAAGTAAGTTTTTATGCTAAAATATATTTTGAGTAATTACCAAACGTGTACAGTGCCTTTAACCACTTCCTGCTGTCTAAATCGTGTATATCCACCACATTTTTCTTAACTGGCTGACGGCGAACATTTTTTTCCTATCTTGTTCAAGTCAGGGCTTCATTTGGCAACGATATTTTCAAAAGAGCGCCATGTGTTTGTGTACAAAAAAGGTGTTTCAGGTTTACAGAACACACTGTGGAAACAAAGACCAAGAACTTGAAACATTTATTGGCAAATCTCAACGAGTTGTGGATTATGAAAGGAAATTTATAATAAGTAAAACAATTGTTATTACTTATTATTCTTCAAAATGAAATCTTCAAGGTAATAATAGAGTTGGTAAAAGTCACCTTTGAACACAAGCTTTCTGGGCCTAATTTCAGGGCTCTGCTTACCGTCGTATTCTGCGCTTGGGATCACCATTCTCCGCTTACCAAGCAAGCGCAGACTAGCTGTGTAAGCGTAGAATGCCTAGTAGCGTGGACTACGCAAGCGCACAAGCAAAAATTCCCTGCTAACCCGTGAAATACGCTTGACGTAAGCACTGAATTCCCTGCTTCTGTTAGCGCCGATTTTTTGCTTACAGAAAGCAGAGCCATGAAATTTGGCTCTGTTGTGTTAGAATGTGTGCTTCATGCTTGAGTGGTCAAACAATATTGGCACCAGCAGTTATTTATATCAAAAGAATTTGGCAACAAGAGGGATAAAAGTCAGATTCCTAACCAACTCTACAACTGGTTACAAACCCATGGGAAACGTAAACCAGGTCCCCCCAGGACAACATGGATGAATGTAATCCAGAGGGACCTCTCCAGACTAGGCTCTGGGTGGTCTGTGGTGGAGGCAGAAGTGCAGCTCAAGATCGGTCCATTTGGAAGTTTCTCACCAGTCAGGCAGCAGGTGAATAAATGCATGATGCTGACTGATGAGAAGTAAAACACAAATAAGATTTTTCTGGATGTTTTATTTTAGGCAAAAAGGGTGTTTTCAGTGGAGCGTCTGGTTTACAGATCGCGTATCTCAGCGGCACAGAACAAAAAGACACAACCATTCAGGAACCGAACGATTTCAATAAAGCAGACATCGATGCTCTAGCTGTGCCTCTGGTGTCGAACTCCAAGTTCAAAGGAGTTGATGTCCTCATGACGTCTCCTTGGCCCAGGGGGGTTTTCAAGTATGCCAGCCCAGCGGTGAGTTATTAAGGGAGTCAAAATGCGTGAAAAGGGTTTTAAACTAGTGATAATTTTACCTATTCTTTATAATAGCTTATAGGCAAAGTATACCTTTGGTTTTTGGAACTGTTTGATTGTTTTAATCCTACATGTATACAAATGTAGATATTAGACCATGTTACCTTTGTTTACAGAAACAATGACCTACATGTAGTACATTCTAATGCATTTCCTGACGGGCAAGATACTGCACTGGCCATATTGGAAAATTTACATTTTGTGTCATATTTTTCACATAAATTCAATAGTTACAAAAGCAACTGCTGTACAGCTTTTGAGATGTCCCCCCTTTCTTCATATCAAAAGTTGAGAAAAATCAGACAGTGCAATCTCCATAAAACATAAGATTTGTTGTATTCTTCCATTGAGCTGTGTACAAACTGTGCCTGCAGGAAGTACAGGCTCTGTGGCTCTTTAGTAAACATGTGAGGCACAGGTCACATGGTCTATACACAAACAAAAATTATATCAAAAGGTGATCGCATTTTTAAGATAGCGGCAAAAATCCAGAGCGAATAAGTCCACGCAGGAAGAATAATCCCTAATAGGAATACACAATCTGAGAAACATATCAGACAGTTACTTAACGTTTCTCAGATTCAAATTTTGGGGCATAAAAACTGCTATCTTTTTACTTAACCACATTACTTTGAATTGAAATGCTTTATACTATCGAAAGCTGCTGTACTTCTAACCAATAATTGTTTATTGCCATTAATTTTAAGAGTGATTACCAAACGTATGACTTCCCTTTAAAGGCACTGGACACGTTTGGTAATTACTCAAAATAAATATTATTAAAAAACTTACTTGGTAACGAGCAACTGTGAGCTGTTGATAGTATAAACACATTTTGAGAAACGACTCCCTCTGAAGTAACGTAGTTTTTGAGAAAGAGGTAATTTCTCACTACAAAATTTGAATCTGAAAAAGACTTCAGGTCTGAAGCCTTTTTCAGGCATCTGAAAGCACACAAATTTGTGCAACAAGGGTGTTTTTACTTTCATTATTTTCTTGCAACTTCGATGACCGATTGAGCCCAAATTTTCACGGGTTTGTTACTTTATGCATATGTTGGGATACACCAAGTGAGAATACTGGTCTTTGACAATTACAAAACGTGTCCAGTGCCTTTAAACAAACACTACCTAGAAAGAGAAAATTGTAAGCCTTTTAATATGTAAGCATGCAAATATGAAAAAGAAAACAGAGTGTTAGCCGTGATTTATTTGTTACCTAAACACAGCAAGGACTTGATGCAGAAACAACAGGCTCAGGTCTTGTAGCTGACTTGACTCTAGCTCTAAGACCACGCTATCATTTTTCAGCCCTAGAGGGCGTATACTACGAGCGCCTCCCGTACCGAAACCACAAGATCCTTGCCGAATCGGCAAAACACACAACACGCTTTCTTGGTCTGGCAAAAGTGGGGAACCCGGCGAAGCAAAAGGTTTGTTTAGTGATATTTTCTCAAAATGTGCACGATCATAAGGCTTAATTTGCAAGTCTCTCGCATATTGAAGAAAGAAAACAACTCAAATGAAGACTGTACTTTTCTTTTAAATCAAATCTTCATTTTAAAGGAGAGTCAGTACATTGTCAATGTAATGATTATAAAAGGCAAAATTATCAATAAATATATGTGTGTACAATAAAATACACACGTGAAAGTTTCAGCAGAATACAGTGTCTACTTGCTGAGAAAACAGCAAAAAAAAACTATTTTACAAGATTGTTGAATCCATCCACGTTTAGCGTTGTGACGCTTATAAAGTATATAGTAAAGGCCTTTTTACTTCTCAATTGCAGTATTTATACGCCTTCAACATAGTCCCCATGAAGAAAATGGAAAGAGAAGAGTTGGTGAAACAGCCAGAAGATGTGACGGAATGTCCGTACAGTTGGTCTAGAACCAAACCAGAACAGAAATCGCAGGTATGTAATAAGAGAATTAGTTCTAGAACCTAACTCTTAAACAGACTGATCACACTATTTATTTTTTGTACATCTCCAAATCACCCTTTTCAAACTTTAAAACTTTTAAACTTTTTTGAATAATGTCAACTTTCATGAAGCTCAGAAAGACAAATTGTGCCTACCAGACACTTAGCAAATGTCCAGCCAAAATACCTTGTGATGTGTTTTATTTGTGACTGGCTCCCTGCAAAATTACGCTTAGCAATTATATTTTGCTTAACTGCTTCATAATTCTTGGCTTTAGTTTATAAAATCCTTTCAGCTATAGGTGTTGTATATGGAGCACAAATGCTACACTACTACTAGACATAGGCGTTTACCCGTGGTCTTCATCGCCCTAATCACTGATACACCCCCACCACAGCCCGTCTTTCCAGTGCTGCTGCTTTGAGTTCAGTGGTGTCACAACCTGACCATTTTCGGATGTTGTCTACCTAGCGCATCTTTGGTCGGCCCACGGAACGATGGCATCCCTCTGGCATCCCATCCATAACGGCTGCTGCCAAGCCACCTTGACATACCACATGGCCCAACCAAGCTGCCTTTATTTTAATCACAGCAATGCTGAAGTACCATCGGTCGTCAATCATTTCCATCAATCTTTCATGCACCCGAGTCAATTTCAATTTATTTTCCCACAGACAGACATGTCCAATCAGTACTTCTTCTCCCAGAGGGGAGGTCAAAGGGGCAGAGGTCAAAAGAGGTCAAGGGGTCAACACAGCGGGCATGAAGGTCAAAGGAAACCACGTAAGAGTAGACATTGTAAATCTGGTTACATTCAGCCCCTTCCTCTCCAACTTTATGTCGAGATGAAATACTTGTTTTTATGGACCTATGTTCATTTTATGCCTGTTAGATTTATTATACTGCATTGTAGAGCAGACAAAATAGTTGTAGAGAGGGTTCATGTTTTGTTATTTCATCGGGGGTGTAGGTTCGAGTCCCTGTCCTGACGCTTGTGTCCTTGAGCAAGACACTTTCGCTATAAATGGTATAAATGGGTACCTGCGAGGGTAGAGGTTGATATTGTGTTTGAAAAAGCCTTCTGAGCTCCACGGCAGCTCAGGGCTGTATACTCCCCAGGGAGCTGAGAAAGATTAAAGGAATGTTATTGGCCCAATGACCAGGACACTAATGTAATGCGCATTGAGACGTTATTGTAAAATGTGCAATATAAGAACTATTTATTATTATTATTGTTAAGCTGGTTATAGAAGTATTCAGCTCTTCCACGCCACTTTTCTGTCGAGATGAAAAACTTGTTTTCATTGATGCCTGTTAGGTACTTTGTCAAAATTAGTTCAGGACAACCAGCGGATAAGTACCGTCCAGGACAAGGTGTTTTACCCGCCGTTAATTCACCTTGCTAGAAATTGGGTGTTGGAGAAACCATGGGAGAAGTTCACAGTGGAAGGTTCACTGGGGTCACACTTGGAGGTTGCAGGTTCTAATCCCGCTCTAGTCAATTTTTCTGTGTTCAACCCCAACTTGGTCTGTAGGAACGTTAACAGTATTATATTTTCTTGATTCGATGTAGCTCAGCCTAGAGGTCCTTGCTGGTTTTGCTTGGGGAGCCCAGAAGTTGAGAAACACCTTGTAGTAAGCGTTGGAACAACGGTAAGCAGATTTCGCAGTCATTAATTTTATTATTTTATTTAATAATAATAATATTAATACTTGGTTCTTATATAGCGCTTTTTATCATACCCTTAGGGGCGAAACAAAGCGCTCAGTATTTTTTCCTGCAAGGTATGTGGAGCTACGTTTTGAAGTATGAGACTTATTCCTTTGTAACACCATGTAATGGTTTACAAGGTGCTGTGGCACAATATGCTGCCAATCAAACCAGGAACACCGGGGCGAACCCCTTCTCTTTACGATAAGTGCACTGGGTTCTTTTACGTGCATTACACAACACACGGGACCAACGGCTTTACGTCCCATCCGAAGGACGAAGCAATAATGGTTAAGTGTCTTGCTTAATAAGGACACAAGTGTCACGACCGGGGCTCGAACCCACACTCTGCTGAATAGAAACACCAGAGCTTGAGTCCGGTGCTCTTATCCGCTCGGCCACGACATTCCACTATTGTATTTATATATTATTTTTTGAGTGATATTCACCCCAAAGAATGCTATAAAAGCCACTTTCAATTTCACGCTGTGCTCCGTGGTCATACTGTGTATAAAAATGGGTTGATATATATCAGGTATACCAGGTGCGAGTAAAATGTAGGATGATTAGCCTCCCAAGTTGTCATTTATTTTTTAATACGTAATAGTTTTCTTGTCTTTTTTAGTTCATTAGAAAAATGTTGTATCACAAGTTACCATATGACAATGGCAAAACTTCGGAGTCATGAGAAAACAGTGAAAAACCCCCTTTTGTGTTTTAACTTCTTTTCAAACATCGGAATTTATCCTGCAGGATAAAAACTATTATTTTACTCATTTCCTAAAAACTATGGCATTTCTTGCAAAATTATTTCAAGGGAAGTTTTCCATCATGACCATCTGTATACCATGTAAGTTATGTGCAAATCTGTGAACATTTATATTTTCATTATTACCAATGTTGTACCGATTTAGCTTAAACTTTCACAGGTTTGTTGTTTCATGTATATGTTGGGTCACATCAAGTTTGGATACAAGTCTTTGGCAATTACCAATGTTGAACACACCCTTTAAGCTGTTTGCCAAGACATACATGTACCTTAAAAATGCACATACGGTCAATCATAAAGTGACATAATCTTTAAAATTAAATATAGTATTCGTGTTTTATCCTTACACCAATGTGTGTAAAGTACTGCACTCTAGCTATCTTGAGGCCTGTGAAAAAAAATCATATTACTCAGTTGGGATTCAAACCCAGGACCTAGAGCAGAAGTCTTACCACTAGACCACCAAGCTTGTCCGGTAGCTAGAGGTAGTTTGAATCCTAATTTGTTAGCGGTTAAAATCATTTCTATGCCTTATTTTTTGTCAACTGACTTCACTTACAACTATCGCTTTTGACCGAATGCAACACTGGAGTATATGCCATTCCAGCGATCCAAATATAGGCTGGACTCCTTAAATCGGACACAGCTTCTGGCATAGTCTTAATCTGTTATTGTTGTTCTTGTTGTACCAGACCACATTCTCATACTACCTAATAATTGTTGTTTTGGAACAGACATATTTGGCTCTTGCTAAAGGAGGCATGGTACCAGACCACATACTCATACTACCCATTGGTCACTACCGGTCAATGGTGGATCTCCCTGAGGTAAGAAACACTGTCATACTATACAATAATAAAATAGCCGTGTTAGTCTGGTAGATAAAACAATAAAGATAGTGGTAGCACTTAATGACTAACTAATAACATTAAAAAAACGAATGAGCTTTCGGTAGCAACAATTACTTCATCAGATGCAATGAAGGGGAGACTTGTCCCCCTTCATTGCATCGGGGCCCAATCTCATGGCTCTGCTGACCGTAAGCAAAGAATCGGCGCTTACGGAAGCAGGTAATTCCGCGCTTACGTCAAGCGTATTTCACGGGTTAGCAGGGAATTTTTGTACGTAGTACACGTTACTAGGCATTCTACGCTTACACAGCTAGCGCAGAAATTCGGCGCTTGCTCGGTAAGCGGAGAATGGTGATCGCAAGCGCAGAATTCGGCGGTAAGCAGAGCCATGAAGTTGGGCCCTGATGAAGTAGTTGCTACGAAAGCTCAAGCATTTTTTTTTATGTTATACTGTACAAGTACAGTTATCTTAAAGGTATTATACAGGATTGGTAGAGCTGACAAAATAATCACAGACTGTGTTCATGTTTTGTGTAATCAACCACATACATGAAATAACAAACCTGTGAAAATTTGAGCTCAATTGGTCATCGAGGTCACGAGAAAATAGTGAAAAGAGACCTTATGTGTTTTCTGTTTTTCAAACATCGAGTTTATTATCGCGCGCGATAAAAACTATTGTTTTACTCATTTCTCAGAAACGATAGCATTTTAGGCAGAAATATTTTAAGGAACCCTTTCTACCATTACTTACTTTAAATCATGTAAATTATGTGTGAATCTGTGAACATTTGTGTTTTTCGATCTTACCAATAGTGTACAGGGCCTTTAAAGGTATTATACAGGATTGGCAGAGCTGACAAAATAATCACAGACTGTGTTCATGTTTTGTGTAATCAACCACATACATGAAATAACAAACCTGTGAAAATTTGAGCTCAATTGGTCATCGAGGTCACGAGAAAATAGTGAAAAGAGACCTTATGTGTTTTCTGTTTTTCAAACATCGAGTTTATTATCGCGCGCGATAAAAACTATTGTTTTACTCATTTCTCAGAAACGATAGCATTTTAGGCAGAAATATTTTAAGGAACCCTTTCTACCATTACTTACTCTAAATCATGTAAATTATGTGTGAATCTGTGAACATTTGTGTTTTTCGATCTTACCAATAGTGTACAGGGCCTTTAAAGGTATTATACAGGATTGGCAGAGCTGACAAAATAATCACAGACAGTGTTCATGTTTTGTGTAATCAACCACATACATGAAATAACAAACCTGTGAAAATTTGAGCTCAATTGGTCATCGAGGTCACGAGAAAATAGTGAAAAGAGACCTGATGTGTTTTCTGTTTTTCAAACATGGAGTTTATTATCGCGCGCGATAAAAACTATTGTTTTACTCATTTCTCAGAAACGATAGCATTTTAGGCAGAAATATTTTAAGGAACCCTTTCTACCATTACTTACTCTAAATCATGTAAATTATGTGTGAATCTGTGAACATTTGTGTTTTTCGATCTTACCAATAGTGTACAGGGCCTTTAAAGGTATTATACAGAATTGGCAGAGCTGACAAAATAATCACAGACAGTGTTCATGTTTTGTGTAATCAACCACATACATGAAATAACAAACCTGTGAAAATTTGAGCTCAATTGGTCATCGAGGTCACGAGAAAATAGTGAAAAGAGACCTGATGTGTTTTCTGTTTTTCAAACATGGAGTTTATTATCGCGCGCGATAAAAACTATTGTTTTACTCATTTCTCAGAAACGATAGCATTTTAGGCAGAAATATTTTAAGGAACCCTTTCTACCATTACTTACTTTAAATCATGTAAATTATGTGTGAATCTGTGAACATTTGTGTTTTTCGATCTTACCAATAGTGTACAGGGCCTTTAACCAAGCAATATTTGCTTAAATCCTCCAGTTTTCAATTTAAAAACGCAGCGTACAACCAACCTGTGACATTGAATCAAAACAGTTTTCAATTAACGTAACATAAGGAGAATCAAATGGTACCTTGATAAGGATACTCTCTCTCGTATTGACTATGGCAATCTGCTTTTATTTGGTGCCACGTCATATGAATTGGACAGAGTTCAAAGATTATAAAATAGTGCAGCTCGTTTAATATGTTCCACACTCTTGAGAGAACATACTACCCCAATCACTTAGGGAACTTCATTGGCTACCAATTAGAGAACGAATTCATTTTAAGATTGCTCTTCTTGTTTTTAAAGGCTTGAACAAAACTACTCTGCGTTATATTTCCACTTTACTGTCACGTTACACTCCACCAGGATTTCTTCGGGACGGTACACACTTGAAATCTCTCGCTTGAATGTTCCCCGAGCAAACAAAGTTCTAGGTCAAAAAAGCTTTCAGTGTAGCTGGGCCAATGATTTGGAACAATCTTCCTACTGTCATCAGGGAATCTGTTACTTTATCTACATTTCGTAAAGTTCTAAAGACTCACCTTTTTCCATGTTAATTGCTTTTATGTGCGCTATGATCTTGATGGAATAGCGCCTTATAAATTTTAATTGTTATGTTATGTTATGTTAATGTTGGAGCACCATGGGCATCACATACTGAAATATTTGAGTGCTATAAGAAGCCAATATTAAGGACCTTGTCAAAATTAGTCCAAGAAAATCAGCGGATAAGTACTGTCTGGGACAAGGTTTTTTACCCGCTGTTTATTCACCTTGTTTGAAATTGGGTGTCTGAGAAAACATGGGAGAAGTTCACAGTGCCTGGGGTTACATTCGTTTACAAACCGCAGAGACTTAGATCGCTATTTACTGGCAAACCGCAGAGACTTAGATCGCTATTTACTGGAAAACAAGATGGGGGGCTCTACATGTCTCACTAAAAGTCACACTACACATCTTAGTCAAATACAATGACCTCCAAACCTTCCAGATAGCTCAAAAACTGCAAGTTTGTTTATACTGCATTTCATCAGCCAGTCAAAATGCAGAGCGCTCAGTGGGGTGCATTGGCATGTCTTTAGTGCATCGGAGAACTGTGTGCCTTTCAGCGAGTAAAACCATGCCTCATAGAAATACAGTCGGATGGAAATCCAATACAAACTTGACATCAGAGAATTGTTATCGGACTACCTGTCCTTGATTAATGTTGACAAGACCCCTTATTGTCATTACTGTTATCATTATTAAAAGTCGGAAGTCTTCTTTTCTCTACTTTTTGTTTTTGTTTTTCTCTCAGGATGTTATTTCAGAGCTGGATCAGTACAAGGCAGCGTTAAGGAAATACTTCAAGTCCGTCGGGAAAACATGCGCCATCTTTGAGAGGAACTTCAAAACACAGCACCTCCAGTTACAGGTAGAAAACAAGCAGAAACTGTATGACCTCCGACCCATACTGACCTTAACCCATGTCAACTCTTCTGCATGTCCTGGGCAAAAAATTTGTAGAATCACAGTCTCATGACTGAGTAGGATGCAACCTACAAAATGTAGTAATTTTAAATAAGTTTTGGTTGAATAAAGAATTTTTTTTTACTAGATTTGGATTTGAACCTGCGACCTCCGGCTTAATGTTCCGGCGCACTACCAACTAAGCTATCTAGCCCTATGTTAGTCAATATCTGTCTTTGGGTGTGCCAGTCAGAAGCCATTCAACTGTGAACTGCCGTGTAGCCAGGGATCACACCCAAGTTTACGATACAACCTAAGAAGTGGCAGCCGGGGAATAAACTTTAGGGGATGCAATATTTCAAATATCAAATAAAAAACCAGGGAAACTGACTGGATACATTTTTTATAATTTTGGGTTGAACAAATTCAAATATACTAGAGTGGGACTTGAGCTTAAGACCTTCTGGAGTAACGTTCTGGCGCTCTACTAACTGAGCTATCTAGCTCTAATGTTGGCGGTCTCCCTTATTTTGTCAATATCTTTGTTTGGGGGTGCCAGTCAGAAGCCATTCAACCCGTAACTGCTGTATAGCCAGAGATCACACCAAGTTTATGATACAACCTGGGATAGTTGAAAAGTGTTATGATGATTCCGTTTTTGATTCTTTGTTTTACTACTTTTTCCGGGTCATAGGTCATACCAATCGAGCGATCGGTTTGTGAGGACATCAAGGAAGTGTTCACGGAGAAAGCTGAAGCTCAGAAGCTGGAGTTGTTTGAGATACCGTCACGTACAGACCTTAAGCAGGTAAGAAATACAGAGAAAGACTCAGCTAGGGTCCAAAACTACTTATTACTTTTGGGACTGTATACGTTTGGTAATCAATCTTTAAATTAATGGCAATAAAAACCTACATGTATTGGTTAGAAGCCTACAGCAGCTTTCGATAGTATAAAGCATTTTGAGAAACACTTCACTTCGAAGTTTTGTGGTAAATGTAAACATACATCAGTTTGTATGCACCCAATTTGAATCTGAGAAACGTTACTGTTAGAAACGCTTCTCAGATTGTGTATTCCTATTAGGGGTTATTATTCCTGCGTGGACATATTCGCTCCAGATTTTCGGCGATATCTCAAAAACACGACCACCTTTTGAAATGAAATTTTCACAGGTTAGTTTTATTGTTTACATAAACATTTATATAGGATTAAAACGATCGAACCAAAAACCAAAGGTATACTTTGCCTTTAAGGGGAGTGACTTTTATATTAAAATATTCAAATTTTCAAATATTCAAATATTCAAATATTCGAGACTTGCACTGTCAAATGCAGTACAGCCAAATAATACGGCGATATTAAAGGGACACACCGGCTTCATTGGATTATTTTGGCTACAAAATTGACTAAAACATGATTCCAAAGGTCTTCCAGGAATGGAGAAGAACGGTTCCTAAAAGAAACCATAAATTTTGGCTGTTTTTGAGCATTTTCAAAAAAACGAAGGTCACATGGGTTATCCGAACCACAATTTTTGGTTTGGATAACCCTCGTGATTTTTGGAGTTAGTTTTACTTCCAGCCGTATAAAAATTAATTACTGTACCGAATTCAACTCTGTTTTTTTAACAAGTATTCATGAGTATTTGACAAAAGAAAATACGTATTCAAATTTTGGATACAACTTGTAAATAATTACAAAAAATAGAACGTAAGATTTTTGGCCTTTAAAGAGGGAGGGAAAATTCAAATTAAATTTTGTGATGTACTCATTTTCCAATAGAAAGAGTCCTCATGTTAGTGGGACAAAAATTACAAGTCCTGACTTCACGTTAAAAATGGTGTAAAATGCCATCACATTTGATACCATGCAAGGGCAAAATCTGTTAACATTCAAAACATCTGAAGACATCATTCTGAGAAAAATGGGTCTGTACATTTTTGTACAGGGATGTTTTGGTTATTTCATTTTTAGTGCAGAGTGCTCAGGGCCCTATTTCATAGAGCTGCTTAACGGTAAGCAAATTTTCGTGCTAACTGTAGCAGCAAAATTTGCTTAAGCATAAGTGTATTTCAAAGGTTAGCAAGAAAATAAGGCAGCCACCTTGCGCGTTCACATGGATTTGCATTGTTACGCCCTTCATTTTCATGCAGTAAGCACCGGAAAGTTAGCATGCCTTTTTGTGTGCTGACGGTTAGCAGCCTATGAAATAGAAACTCGTACGTATAAGCACAAAATCGGCCGTTAAGCAGCTCTATGATATTAGGCCATGCTTTTACTAGAATATCTCACAATTAATATTTCTTTCTTTCAATGTGATATAGGTAATACCTGCAGACTCCCCGTATTTCTACCTAGAGTTGGACAATGGCGACAGACTATTACATCGGATGAAGAAGAGTGTGTTTTTCCCTTTACAGTTTGGGAGGTAAGTTATTAAAAGTGTTATACATGATTGGTAAGGATAAAAAAGCTCACAGCAGAGTGTGGGTTCGAGTCCCGGTTGTGATACTTGTGTCCTTAAGCAAGACACTTTACCATTATTGCTGCGTCCTTCGATTGGGATGTAAAGTCGTAGGTCTTGTGTGTTGTGTGCATGTAAAAGAACCCATAGAGAAGGGGTTCGCCCCGGTGTTCCTGGTCTGATCGGCAGCACATTGTGCCACAGCCATTACAGTGTTATAAAGGAATAAGTCTCATACTCCAAAACGTAGCTCCACATACCTTGCAGGAAAAAATACTGAGCGCTTTGATACGACCCTAGGGATGTGATAAAACGTTATATAAGAACAAAGTATTATTCTTATTATTATTATGAAGTTCATACTAGAACCAATTTTCTGCATTGCGGGAAAGCTCCATTAAAGAGACTGTTTTATGCGGTTTAGTTTATAAACGTGCAGTTTATATATTTGCATGACGACATTCAGCCACTGGCTTCAACTGCCTGCTACATGTACATATTGCGTTAAATCTTTGGTAGGATTTGGGAGTCAGGCAAATAACTAGCGATGGGAGCACTCACTCAGGGATATTCGGCCGTGAAACGTCTAAGTTCCTTCAGGTGTTTTTTTTTTTGATGGACTGACCAGAAAAAGTCTAAGCAGTCTAGTTCACCGGACCCAAGCTCTTGTTATCAGCAGCAGAGTGTGGGTTTGAATCAAGGGCGTCGATCGCTACTGAAAAGTAGGGGGGACGGGCGAGCAAGTCTTGAAAAAATACATCTTACATTATTTGCACCCCACACCATTACTTTTAAATTTAATTTGTGTAAAGGGAACGGTGACATCATACGTGTAGTTTTGTGCAAACAGACCATGTGACCACAACAAACATTTTTATGGTAATAATTATGAATCATACATACAGAGTGTATTTAGAGAATGACACGCAAAGAAAATAGTAGGACCGGAACGCACTCAAAATTTTCAAAAAGCTTTAGGTTAAATATTTATAAAATGTCTTCCCTTGTTGATGGATAATCATGTATGGAGATTAAAGCTTTAGTCCGGCGTTTATCGTGTGTCAGCTTGAAGTTCTTCGAAAAAACAAAATACTGCTTCTTCGACAAGGCTTGTCTGTCATGGCAAAAACTGGATTTTACTACATTTTGTGCGTTTTGCGATTGTAACAAAATGTAACACATTTGCACGTGCGCGTACACACAGACTTCCTTTGTGGAGAGATGTGTACCGTACATTATAGCATACACAAATGACGCATAACTTGAATGCTAACAAGGTATGTAAGTGGGATTTTGGCGTTCATGTCTTGGACGAAACTTGTCGTCTATTGTCTGTATTATAGAAACGGAAATAGGCCCAAAATATCATTCGGCGCGTGGTCCATCAGGGAAAAAAAAAATGGAAATTAAGAAAACATTTCACCGTTTGTTCGCTATTCTTTTATTTGAACAAAAATTGTAATGAAATATTAAATCAAGAAAATAGTGTGTATTTTTATATTTTGTTGCATATTTCTAATGAACAGTCAATCAAAAAGTGGGGGGGACATCTGATATGCTATCCCCCCCAGTCTAAAAAGTGGGGGGGGGGACATGTCCCACCCATCGACGCCCTTGGTTTGAATCCTGTCATGAACAAGGCATTTAACCAAATTTGCTTCGTAAAAAGTTGGGAAGGTGGTGCATTCTGCTCTACCAGCCAGGCTCCTACAGTGGATGATACCCATGCCTACATCCTTACAGAATGTGAAGGGGGTAAACCCTGTTTCAGCCCAAGGAGTAGTTGGCAATGTGCCCCTGGTGGCAGTTGATTTGGGCTGTCAGCCCAAATCAGTTAAGTGTAGCCCTCACTTTGAAGTGGTTGTCCGGCCTTGTCATATTAGGCAATATCGCATGAAAACAAGTTTTTAAATACTACCCTTCGTTACCCTTGACCCTTACTCTGTGTTTTGTTGTTGCATTGTTTCCGGACAGGGAGGTAATGGCATCTGAGGAGCTTCTTGACATGCCAGACAGGGCCA
This sequence comes from Leptasterias polaris, assembly GCA_037783415.1. NCBI lineage: Eukaryota > Metazoa > Echinodermata > Asteroidea > Forcipulatida > Asteriidae > Leptasterias > Leptasterias polaris. The sequence goes on from JAZGTN010000102.1 coordinate 4,994,082, forward strand.
ACTGGAAAGCCTGTACCATCGACAAGGATGAGGAAACGAGGCAAGCGGCTGCTTTCCGCAAGAAGTTTGAGCCGTTCGATTTTAACAGCGATGAATGAGTCGATACGCTGTTTTATAACGCTTAAAGGGTGTGTACAACATTGGTAAGATTAAAAATATAAATGTTCACAGATTTGCACATAACTTACATGGTATAAAGATGGTCATGGTGGCAAACTTCCCTTGAAATAGTTTTGCTTGAAATGCCATAGTTTTAAGGTAATGAGTAAAACAATACTCTTTATCCTGCAGGATAAAATCTGATGTTTGAAAACAAGTTAAAACATATAATGAGGTTTTTCACTGTTTTCTCATGACTCCGATTTAGCTGAAACTTTTACAGGTTTGTTCTTTCATGTATATGTTGGGTCACATCAAGTGTGGATACAGGTCTTTGGCAATTACCAATGTTGTACACACCCTTTAAAACTGAGTTCACAAAAATGAGACTTTGTACGGGTGTGCAGTGACATGCGTAGCTACGGTCTATGGCACCTGGGGCGTAACGTTACACAAACACACTACACACAACCATGGGGATCACATTTGTAGTGTCCTGCTATTGATCTGTTATTCCCTTTTCTTAAAAGTTCCTCTGTGGGGTCCAAGTTTTAAAATATTGTTGAATAAGCCATTTGCGAGTTAAATTTGAATAATGTCTGGTACAATGACTAGTTTAGTCACAAGTTACCGCTTAAATTTGAATTCCTCAGACTATCGAGACAGTTGCTATGTCACATGGTTCGGGGCAAGCTTTTGTATAGCAACCTCCAGATGAGCAAACCCTGGTACCATTGTGTCATACACATCCATTCAGAATTGTGTATGGGTGTTCACCGTCTCTTACGTAACTAAGCAAAAGCTTGCCCCTAATCATGTGACATAGCAACTGTCTCGATAGTCTGAGGAATTCAAATTTAAGCGGTAACTTGTGACTAAACAAGTCATTGTACCAGACATTATTCAAATGTAACTCGCAAATGGCTTATTATGTAAAAGACCCAACAAGGGCCTGTGTGTATAGCCAACACCTTCTATCGGGCACCTCTTACTGTCCCTCTTTTGTTTGTACTTAGAACGTTTTGGCAACAGCTCCCATTGTTTTTTTCACCCAACCATGGACCCTATTGTCCCATGTTTGTAAACTCCATAAATCAAGGGCTGCCCTTTCTTTGTCTCGCAGTGGTTTTGTACATGATTGTCCTCCCTATAGTCTTTTTACGGAATCCCTTTTGTTAAATTCTCAGTGTAAAAGTAGGGTCATAGATTGGTAGACGTGCTCCAAATTTTAATGAGCGAAACAATTTGTGAGAATGGATTTACTTCTAAGTAATAGGTTTCCGAAAACATGGAATGATTCATGCATGAATCGTTTCTCAGGTTTCTGAGGGTGTCCATTCGCGAATGCTGCAGCCAGAGATGCGGTTGGTACCCACTGTCAGGGGATCATGTCATGTTTCTCAGGGTGTCCATTCGCGAATGCTGCAGCCAGAGATGCGGTTGGTACCCACTGTCAGGGGATCATGTCATGTTTCTCAGGGTGTCCATTCGCGAATGCTGCAGCCAGAGATGCGGTTGGTACCCACTGTCAGGGGATCATGTCATGTTTCTCAGGGTGTCCATTCGCGAATGCTGCAGCCAGAGATGCGGTTGGTACCCACTGTCAGGGGATCATGTTGGCTCAGTGGTTTCTTTCTCTGCCTTTCACCTCTGTGGTTCCCAGTTCGAATCCCACCTAAGACCAGGACTTTTGCATGTCGATTTGAGTTTTCAGTCTCTGCCTGTTTCTTTTTTTACCCATTTGGGGGTTTTCCTCGCACATCTAAAATTGAACGTTTCTTCTTTCTGCTTTATCCCCACCCACGCCTGGATGTGTGATAAAATAAACTAGAAATTGAGTTTTTATAAAACTACAAAAACAAGATGTTTGTGTTTTTAATCCATGAATTGAGATTTGTTTTTCAAGACCCCTGTTCATAACTCATAGTTAAAAGTAAAGATTCATCATCGATTGTTGATTAATGAGGTATGGTTATTTTAAGTATGAAATTTCAACTTTCGGTTTTGACTGGAAGTAAAGGTCACAGTGGGCCGCATTTCTCTTGAAGATTTTTACAATGCACTAAAAGTTTTTATATGGTGCAAAGATTTTGTATGTCGCATTTATGGTTCTCCAAATATGAATTTTTGAAATATTAAATGTTATTTTAACGTTATGACGTCATCGATGATGTCATCATCCTCCAAAAGTTACAGTTTCATCTAGACAATAAGGTGTAAAAGTTTCAATTCTGTATGACCTTTACTTTTTGTGAGAGTTGCCAGAGAAGGTTTGGTGGAAAGAAGACGACAAAGAAAAATTAGAGGGCGCTGTTGAGGATGACGATGTAAGAGTCAAACATTATTTCATACACAGAGACAATATTTACAAAATTACCATTACAGGAAATCTCCATTAAGAAAGGGGCTATAATGAAACATCCTTCTCATCTGACAGCTAACACCTGTTATTTCCATGTAATTCCTTTTCCAAACAGTGGACTTAGTTGGATCATGCACGGACCAGTAAAGCTGCTGACTGCCCCAGGCAGATTTAACTGCGCATCCATCAAGTTCAATGACCCCAAAAATTCAATGTAAACACCAGCAGTACCCACTCTTTGAAAAGGGTGTATACTTTCCGAGTTTTGGTGACCAAACTCGGAAATTCTTTAATGGAGCTTTCCTGTAATGTGTTTATATTGTCTGCAAACCTCAAAATGAGGCCTGGGGATATTATTGTTTCACTTCAACTTCCGGAAGACAAGGTCAAGTCAGTGTAACTTTTTTTGCAGTTTGTTATGTCTGTTCATGTTAATCTACTCCTGATGACGTCACTACAGCGGTGTAAATTACTTGTGCCGATCGTTATTTGAAGATTTTTCAACTTGAGCCGGAACTCAAGGTCAAATGGGGTCACATACCGTGTAGCGTACATTAAGCTTTTGAAGACCTTTCAGATGATGTATCATTGTAAGAATCCATTGTGAGGTTCAGGAGTTATGTTTGATTTTTTTCAAATATTTTTAAACTAAGCAACATGTTAGTCATATTTGTTTGGTACAGAACTATTTTTCATTAAATACTGTAATAATTGTGTTTTTTATGACAAATAAAAGAAATAATCTCCAGGTACACATGTACAAAAATATGAAGTTTTGCTTGTCGTTTTCTGTAATTTATAAGTACTGTTGTGGCGAGAAAGAGTGAATCTGTCCATCCCAACTTGGAATCCTGCCCAACTTTATGTAACTTCTGGAATGGTTAATACGCCAGGAAGGCCAGTTGGGCATAATTTTCAATTGGCTGGTACCGGAAATCCAGTTCGAATCTATTTTAAAGGCAGATTTTAATACCTGTTAAAGAGAGAGGGTAAACATTTGGTAATTATTCCAAAAATTAATGAGCATGGAAACTTACATCAGTAAAAAGCACTGCAGATGTTAAATACCATAATAATCATGTGGTTTTAGAGAAAGAACGAAATTGGGAAACTGACTCGATACATTTTATTAAATTTTGGGTTTAACAAAGAAAAATGTACTAAAGTTTTTTTTTTTTTTAAGCGGGGTTTTATAGTGTGTTTTTATATTTATTTTTTATTTTTTTACCAAAGTGGACACTATTTAATAAATATTCGATAATTTTTTAGCCAGAGTGGTAGAGAGAGAGAACATGAATTTTGATTGAAGAATCATATAATCTGGAATGCCCGAAAGGTATTGCTATCACAGAAAATATCTCTTCGGGTCTACAGATCTTACAGGTCTGCTACCAGCAGAAATAGCATGAAAAGTATTATTATATATTTTTTTTCATTGCTTGTAAATCTGCTGAATGCACGTGAGGTCCCTGGCCGGTGATCCAGGGGCTACACGGGGATCCAGGGGCCACACGAGACGTGGATCCAGGGGCCACACGGGGATCCAGGGGCCACACGGGTATCCAGGTGCCATACACACGCTTCCACGTGAGATCTCCCCTCAAAATTAGTTCAAGTTGCGCGCCGGACGGCGCCCTCAAGTGACCTTTTCGTCCCACACTGAATGTGGGTAAATTTTACATATATTACGTAAAAGGGTCTGTATACTTTTGGTAATGACTTTTGAAAAAGAATGGCAATCAAAAAAAGTACAGCAGCTTTCGATAGAAGCATTTTGAGAATCATTTCACTTCGAAGTAATGTGTTTATGGAAAAAGATATCAGGTTTTATCCCTCAGAATTTAAATCTGAGAAATGTTTAAACCATGCATGAAGGTAGAGAAAAGAATTTGAAGAAACATAATTGCGCTGACGTTAAAAAAAACACCTCAATAATGGTTGTGACCATTGATCTCCAGAGCCAGATCAATAATTTGGAACAAACATTGGTCCCGGAAGTTCGGGTATAGCTCGAGACTTGCACAGCGCTCATTTCATTCCATTCTATTAACACCACATTTCGTGGCCCACAGGCCAAATTGGATGTGATTAACAATTAGCAATAAATAGTAAAAACGGAACAATTACACGTATAATTAAAAAGCGTTAAAAACAAACCAGAAAACAGGAATGGATTGGGAATACAATCTCGTATTGAATGTCAATCATCAACAAATTGTACGCTTTTATGCCCTTGTTGATTATTTTTTTCATAAAGACAATTGTAATAGGCTATCTATATGTGAGAGCAATACAGAGAATATTTTAATACGTTCTGAAAGATGGAATGCTGGCCATTCAAATTGGCCTTGCCTCGTCTATCGTTGAATGGAGCTTACCATCTTTTAACTCATAGGCCAAGGCCTCAACAGTATTCAACACCAGCACTTATAAACATATTCATTATGCCAATTTGTACATCTTCCCGGAAGGAGAAATAATTTATAGTTAGTGAGTTTTTCACATTTAAAGGGAATTAGGTATGGTTGGTAATCACTCCTAAAATTAATGGCAATAAAAACTTACTTAAGTTGGTTAGAAGTCAGGTACAGCAGCTTTCCATAAAAGCATTTTGTGAAACATTTCACTTCGAAGTCATGCGGTTATGAAAAAAAAATTCAGTTTTCATCACCCACAATTTTCACAAGTATATAGTTTTATTATATATATACCTACAATTTTGATAAAGAAAAATCGAACGGTTTCAAAAACCAAAAGTATATTTTGCCTTTAAATAAATTTTTTGGGGAACTTTCTAACTGATCTTAATTGTCTTTATCGCATAAAAGCTAAACGCTGAAGTGATAAATCAGCATCCCCATATTCTCCGCCTTTCGATGCATGGAGGCCGGACTGGGCTAGGCCTACTGCGCCAGAGGCTATAGATCAACAAATTAATGTGCATTTTCTTTCGGTTTTCAAGGCTAGGTTTTCCAGAGGCCAAGAGTAATCTAAAAATTAACTCAGTTTCTCAGTTCATAATTTACGAGTGTTTCCATAATTCATTCAATCCGGGTTTCACTTTATAGTTACTTGCATTCAGTTTCGATTCGTCGTTTTAGCCGGCGTCCACGGGACATGATTTCGTTCTTCTTGATTCAGATTCTTTTCAGACATAGACGGGGTATAACATAATAATAATTTATTACATCTATAGTGTGCCCTCTCCACTCGAGGATGTTCGAAGGTGCATCATTATAACAAAAATCCATATTTAAAAAAATCAGCAAATTACAAACAATAAAAATTACATCAAAAAACATACATATAGACCGAAAACTCCATACAGAAGCAATTAAATTACACAAAGATCATAAAAAAGCTGACACCCATTTTCAAGATTATGTGTGAGCAATCCGGAGGAGATTTCTGCACAGTATCGGAAGATATTTCACCATTAGGCCTATTCAGTTGAATTTATAATGCTTTACAAAAATGATATTGAATGGTTGACCAAAAACATCACTTAGTGCGGTGGCAAACACCACAATTTAATCTGTGGGCCTACATCATGTACATATAATTATAGGCCTATCATTTTCAAGATTATGTTTGAGATACTGCACAGTATAAATGTCTGTCGCGGTGATAGCGGAACGGCTTTCTCGCAATATCCCGCGAGAGGGCTGCTCTGTGCGAGATTACTGCTCTCAAGACTGATGGTCACATTAATGACGAAGAGTCAGCAGCCAGCAACTTCGCGCAGAGCAGTGATTTCGCGCAGAGCAGTGATCTCGCGAGAGCATTCTTTATTAGGCTACAACACCACAGGCGACTCGACTCACCGCGACCATCATTAACGACTTGTCAACAAGTCTATATAGGAAGATGATTACGATGTACAATGTAGGACTATAATTCACCATTCTTCAGTTGAATTGCTACTGAATGGTTGACCAAAAATATCACTTGCGGTTTAAGGTGAACACCGCAATTTAATCTGTGGGCCTACATCATGTACATGTACATAATAATACAGTCCTACGAAAAAAGTCCATCGCCCCGGTTGAAAAACTTGAGGTAGGCTAGACTTGGTTCCAAGTCTGTGCTCGTGGTTTTTAGTCTACCTGATAGCCAATACATAATTGCCTGAAATAGCGCCCTCTTGTGTATTAACCACCGTCTTTGGCCTACGATCCCTGAGACCGCGTGATAGCCATTCTGCGGGGGAAATTTTGTGTGGCTGATGCAGAGAAATAACCGCGATCTCAGACTTGAAATCAAGTCTAGAGGTAGGCCTACGTGCTATCGGGTTGGAATGCGAATTGTTGACCTTCTTGGCGATGGGGGTTTATTTTGATCAGTCGCCATGGCAGCGGCTAGTAAATAAACTTAGACAGCAACAACAGCCAGACGGAGGTCGAATCTTCAATTTTATTTAGTTGTTTCTTTCGTGCTAAAGCATCCACTTCCTGAAACTCCTGACTTCAGATTAAACTGAAACCCTCATCAAAATTCCAGAAACTTCTGCAATGCCTGACCGAAAAGCACGCCATGAGATCCGCAGGCGGCCATGGAGCGAAAATTCCCCAAAACAAAAATTCAGGTTAATTGTCTGTTTTGCGGAATTATGAATGGGAAAGATTTGGGGAAAATTTGGGGGGAAAAGTGCCTTTGATTGAACTTGGCACGCAGTCAGAGTGTCACAAGGAAGATGGCTATGTGGGGCCCTCAAGAACAGGCAGAATTAAAACAAGCAATTTTCAAAATTGTGAGAATTTTGTTTTGTTTTAAATTCATCAATTTTCTGTTTTTGATTTATGGTTTTTCACATTAATTGCTCTGTATTTTACTATAATTTATTTAGGTTTTTACTGTTTGTACAAAGGGCCCTAATTATTTAGGGATAGCAGGCTACCCTGTCTAATTACATAAATACATAAATAAATTAATAACAAAAAAAGGTGTAAAATTCTAAGAACGCCAAACTGATTATGCATCTTTAAGGGTCACCAAGGGGGTAGCAAAACGACACTTACCTAGCAACGAGGATTGTTATGGTGGATACATCTTGAAATTTGATAGCATCGCGTGGCCCCCAAGTCTGTCAAGAATAACTATAGGCTCACAGTGTGTGCATGAAACGGTTACAAGAGTACAAGCTGGCCTTTTGCGGAAACTGGTACCTACTGAGAATTATATATTTGCGGCTTCGCAGTATTTCATTCGATTCCTGATCATTTTCTTCAGCTGTTTTGTACGGATCGCAACTTTATCCTGAATTGGTACTATTTTTTCTTCTTTTTTTTACAGCAAACCAGAGGGCAAAAGTCTTCTGCTCCTGGTGCTTACCTTGGACAGAACCAAACCAATAGACCTTGGCTTGGGCCTACTGAGTGTAATTCTATCTACGCTAGTGCAGTGATACCGACGTAGACAATGAGTAATGTGACTACACTCGTGAATAGCACAATGCCCAGTGTGGATGATGCCACAACGCCGGGTACGAACGCCACACTAACGGTAAGTTCCTGCACATTAGCTAGACTTTCCATGTTGTGATTTGTTCTCCTGGTTCTGGTGAAATACAGGACAATATCCACATAGGCCTTTAAGGATGTACATGGATGGATGTGAACGAGCAGAATGAACTTGGACCCCTGATGGATGATGTGTCCCGTGTCCATTGTTTGAAGGTTTTCCTGAAAGGGCCTTTGGTTTTTGAAACAGTTTAATTGTTTTATTCCTATATAATTGTTGTGTACAATGAAACTAAACTGTGAAAATTTCATTTGTCAAGGTGGTAGCGTTTTTTTAGATAAGATATCGCCGAAAATCTGGAGCGGTATGTCAACACAGGATGAATAATCCGTAATTGGAACACACAATCTGAAAAACGTGTCTAAACTTTTTGGGGATAACAACTGAGTGATATATTTTTTTCCATAACCACATTACTTCGAAGTGAAATGATTCTCAAAATGCCTTATACTATCGAAAGCTGCTGTAGTTACTAGTCAACAACTGTGGTTTATGGCAGCATTGAAATAAATGATTTCGCCGAATGTCCACGCAGGAAGAATAACCCGTAATTGGAATATACAATCTGAAAAACGTATCTGATAGAAACGTTTCTGAGACTCAAATTAGGTGGGATAACAACTGATTATATTTTTTACACAACCACAAAACTTCGAAGTGAAATGTTTCTCAAAGTGCAAAATGCTTACTATTGAAAGCTGCTGTATGCTTCTAACCAATACGTTTTTATTGCCATTCATTTTAAGAGTGATTAATGAACGTATAGGCCCTACCTTCCCTTTTACGCCCATATTTTGCAGTGCGAGACCTTTGACTAATAATAAATAATTAACCATTTTTATATAGCGCATAACAGTACACATAGTGATTAAACATGTCCCTAGTATGCGCTGTAGAGAAGGGGGAAAAAGGGGAGGGCAAAACAAAATAAAAAATACAAATACAAGATGTACTAGGTTTCAAACAAAAATGCATGAATTAAATGTTAAATAAGTGCGTCTTTATAGCAATCTTGAACTTATCAATGGAATCAATATTTTTCAAATGTTCCGGGAGATTGTTCCATAGGGTTGAGGCAGTGTGAGCAAAGCTGCGTTCCCCATATGACTTGGTCAAAACTGGTGGAATAACAAAAAAATGTTTTCTTATTAGAACGAAGATTACTTGATGGTGTGTACAATGTTAACAGCTCTATCAAATAATTAAGGCGCGCAAAATTATAAAAACATTCGTATGCCTACAACAAGGCATTTTGAATGAAATGCGAGACTGAATGGGAAGCCAATGTAATTCTCTTAGAATGAGAGACACAGATTCATGTTTCCTAATACGATAAATAAGACGAACTGCAGAGTTCTACACAACCTGCATCTTTTGCACTTGACGAGCCGGAATCCCAGAAAGGAGGCTGTAGTGTTACAAAAAACGAGGTGACACATCACAAATGCATGAATTATAAGCGTTCAGGTGTGTTTATCTATCAGATTGCGATTCAGTTCCTTGGTACGTCAACTATATGAATTGTATAGACATCATTAGTGTTTTTTGAGTCAATTCCTTTGTATTACCACGGAGGAAGAAATAACGGTATTATTAAAGGGAGGTTACAGAATTGGTAAGAAAAAAACTCGTAAAATATACTTTTGATCACAGATTTACATAAAACTTACACGGTCTAATGATGATGATAGTAGAAAACATCCCTTGAAATATTTCTGTCTGAAATGCCATATTTGATGCGAAATAAATGAAACTAATTTTCCGAATGGAGTTTATCGCTCAGTGAGCGTTTTATTCATCGATGATTTCATGCAAATGTGTAATCGGTTTTTCACTATTTTCTCGTGACCCAGATGGTCGATCGATCTCAAACTTCTACATGTTTGTCACTTTATTTATGTATATGGTGTATTGCATAAAGTGCTTACACTGTCAGCAACTGTTTTGTTAGAAAAACCAATTCTGTAATGTTCCTTTAAGGAAGCTGGAAAGGGGCTGTCGGAGAAAAAGAAAGAATTCCAAAGTAAATGACTTTGGCTAATTATTTCATAATTATCATTATATAATTATTTTGTAGAACCAAATTTTTGACGCCATAAAATGGCGGACCGTGTTTGTTCACAAAGTAAAAGGGAAACAAAGTTCGTGGAATATTTGTGTGGGTCATTATATTCTACTTTTAAAACTTCTTTCCAACCACATTCATTTCAGTAAATAAAAAAAATGCTTTTGTAGCCTAAAGCACTGAATCCGAAGACAAAGCCCTTTAATGGTTCGCATTCAAAGCTTAACATTATTCTTGTAACGTCAATTCATTACCAATCAGTTATTATTATTTTCTCAAGGCCTTCCGTCAGGGCCTTCTAGTGGCAAGCAGCTTTGTAGCCGTGCAGCGACTGGGAATGGAAGACCACACGCGCGCATGGTCTCCGATTCCAGTCGCTTCACTGCTACAAAGCTGTCGTCCAAGCCACAAATGGCCTGACAAAAAGGCTAAATTTACTAATCGATTCCATTATTTATCAACGGAAAATATTCCATTCGTTTTTGCACTAATCAAGTAAGTGGCTGTATTTAAACAAGTGAAGGCAACTGTTTATAATTAATGATCATGTAAAAACTGTCTTGGTGTCTTGGTGAAGAGCACTGGAGAGCTGGTGATCAGTGTAAGAAACGACACCATTTTTGAAGTAATGTAGTTTTAGAGAAAGAGGTGATTTTCACACACACAAAATTTAATCTAAGAATGCTTTCTCAGGCATCTGACAGCGCACAATTCTATGCACCAATGGTAGTTTTTATTTCATCATTTACTTGTAACTTTGGTGACCAATTGAGCCAAAATCGCGGCCGATATCCTACCACCCCCAGGTGGACTTTTTGTTTTGTTTTGTTGTTGTTGTTCCCCATAGGAAATTGTTTTCTCAAACTTAAAATAACGGACAGGTCTTTTCAGAACTTTTAGTGGGCCAAGTCTCCCAAAGTCCAAAATCTACTTTGCGGCAGTAGAATAAACAGCAAGACAAGTTCTCAAAGAACAACGACACAGCAAAGAAGAAGATAATACAAAACACATGGTGTTATAAATACACATTGATACCCCAACCTGTCTCTCTCCCCCCCCCCCCCCCCCAAAAAAAAACACACACAAAAACGGCGAACTGTGTACACATTTCTTCCGATAGCGCCCTCTTTTGAATAATCCTCCTTCAGCCCATGTTAATTTCCCATGGGAGACCAAATCTCCGGGGGAAAGATATCCTTATGACACCAGCAATACACAATCAAAATATAATTGAGACTATGAAAATATACTCACCAAATATTAGAGCTCTGTCCAGATTTTTAGTCAAAAGACCATTGTCCAACCTATGCACTGTCATGCCTATACCTCTACATCTTTATACTAGACTCGATGGTCAACACAGACGGGAACATGCCAATTGATGAACCAGGATAGTGACCGCCCAAACCTTGCTGCCCCAGCCACAAGAACCACTGGAGTGCGAGAAATTGTCCTGGTTTTGCATAATGGCCACAATGAAAGGTGCTTTTTCAAAACAAAGCGCCGTACTGTCGCACCGGGCAGTCTACAAATCATGCGACGCACAGTTTAGTTGCAAAACTATAATATTGAGGGCGCTTCTCGCATTGTCATGAACGGGCAGTTATGGGTCATTTTGACACAGATGCCGCATCATACTGACCCAGGAATTTGTCAGGACCCATGGGACCCGAAATCTTTGTCAGTTCTGACCCTCAAGTAGAGTGTATACACAGTGCCTTATTTTGACTTCTAGACTTTTTCTTTGAACTTTGTTTTGAGTTACCTACTGGTGGTGATATTCTAGTGAACTACTGTAGTGATACAGACAGGCCCTATCGGCTACTCAATAGCACCGGTTTTACACCGGTTATTTTCAGGACCACCACATCTGACGAGAGAGATATTTCTGGTGTTCAACATTATCAATGTTTTCTTCTTGTAGAGTGTGTAGCTTTTAGCCAAACTGTTTGAGGCAAACTTGAGGATGAAAAAACCCGACTGTTATGGTACCGGTATTAATTATTACACCATAATGGCTGTGGTGCCGGTGTGGACGGAGATTCTGTCTAATATGTTGTTTATTAAATAGTTAATTTACTGAAGCAGTTGGCAAGGCAAAAAAACCAATTTACAAATGTTTTCTGGTGTAAAGATTTTGTGAATTTACAACAGTTGAAGATAACAATACCCTCTGATAAAATGGACTCGTCCAGGCAGTCTCAACGGCACGCAGCGGAGAGCAACCCAGGCAGTCTCAACGGCACGCAGCGGAGAGCAACCGTAAATTCAAATAGTGTGTACTGTGCATACACACACATCCGTTTGTACGTGGGGAGCTTCGACCAGTCCACGTCGCGATGGTCGAATGAGATTATTTTCAACGTAGGTGGCGCGCTGGTGGCGCTACCCCTTCCGCCCCCTGGTAAATTCATTGTTCCCGGTAGCGTAATTTTTTTCCCCAGGAGAGATGAGGCCACTTAGCATAAATTTGCGTGTTATAATAATTTTTGTAATGTCTGCGTGCTCAGAACTACGTAAACTAATGTAATGTAATTTACCTAGCAATGCACCTTTCAAAGTCTCCCATTTTTTCTTTTAAGTTTTTTTTATTTTTATTTGTTTCCCTCTCCACCATTCATTCTGGGAATGTGTTTCAGTCCACCGAGTGTTAATTTTGAGGCTGCTGACTTTGGGCAGCTTTAATATAATAATCGGGTTTTCCCCGGAATTTGTTTTTAAGGCATGTGTGGTTTAGTCTATTTTAAAATTAATTTACAATTTTTTTCCAGCAGGATCCCAGCCCTATGCCCGCACTTGAGTTGTACATTGGAATAGCCGCGGGTGCAGCGGTCTTGCTGATTGTGATAATCGTAGCCACCATAATCGTTGTGAAAGTACGACTGGCTAAACGAAGAAGGGTGGCGGCGGTCACCCCACCACCAGGTGACCAGACTAACAGCAACACCAATAACAGTGAACGAATGGTGACTGATGCTTGACCTATAGCAAGATGGTATGGTTCCCTGTCTCTTACTGCTGGTAAGATCAATGTGAGGAGACATCTGATCATTCTATCACTGTGTGGCAGGAGATTCTGCCCCCATACGAACAATTGTGAAAAACATCGTCTGATAGCGCCCTCTTTTGAATCTACTTTTCTTCATACCATGTTACCGTATTAGGGACAGAGACAACGGGGGACAAAGTTCCCCATGACACCGGGATGTAACCCGCTCATCCCGGATGGTAAGCTTGGAAAACGAGCATTATGAAGAAGTTTTTTTATAAACATAATTTCTTAAAACTTTGGTAATTGCCAAAGACCTGTAACCACACTTGATGTGACCCAACATATACATGAAACAACAAACTTGAGAAAGTTTAAGCTCAATCAGTCATCGGAGTCATGAGAATATAGTGGGAAAAAAACACTATGTTTTAATTTTTTTTTTAAACATCGGATTTTATTATGCAGAATAAAGACCATGTTTTTCACCATGACCATTTTTATACCATAAAGTTATGTGCAAATCTCTGTGAACATACATGTATATATTTTCAATCTCACCAATGTTGTACACACCCTAGCTACTTGGGCGAGAAAAATGTTGGGACTGCTATTTGTTTATAATGTGTTTGTTTATCAATTAATTGTAATGTTGAGATTGTTTTTACACTTCTGAAGTTTTCTGAATTATTGATCAACCAATCAGGCCCGTTTTGAATTTTTTTTTGCTAGACTTCTGCCGTTGACGGCTTGCGTAAATAATGGCAATTCTGTGACGTCATCTGTGGGATGTTGCTTTGTTATTAATAATAATAATAATAATAATAACGAAGACTTATAATGCGCACATATCCACCAAAGGTGCTCAAGGCGCTGTAACAAAGGAAGCGAAAAAACAAAAGGGGAGGGGACCAACAGAAAAACTCAGTTAGGAGGAACTAAATGCTTTAGGCATGAGGTGTGTTTTGAGAGACTTTTTGAATGAGTGAATAGTATTGGAGGTTTTAATGTGAAGAGGAAGCTGATTCCTGAGATGTGGTGCCGCGACGGAGAATGATCTGTCCCCCCAGGTACGATGAGATTTGACTTCTTGAAGAAGATATTTATTTCCTGATCGAAGGTTGCGGGATGGCTTATAGATGCTGAGCATGTCTAGGATGTACGTTGGTGCTTGCCCATTGAGTGCTTTGAAAACAATCAGCATCAGCTTGTAAATGATTCTGGATGATATTGGGAGCCAGTGTAGATTGAGAAGGACAGGTGTTATATGAGTGTTTTTTCGTTAAAGTGACCACACGGGCAGCGGTATTTTGTAGGCGTTGAAGACGAGAAAGTTGGACATCTGGGAGGCCAAAGAAAAGTGAATTACTCATGTCAAGACGAGACGTAACAAATGAGTGGACAGGCTGTTCTGTTGAAGTGCGGTCAAGATATTGCAACAGCGTGGCTTTTTTACAAAACAGAGCTCACACAAATGACGTGACAAGAGTGATGACGTCAGGGAGCTTTTCGAGAATCTTTTCTTTTGTTCAAGCTCGTCTTTAAATTAATCCACACGTTAATGAGCGCAATTGATACTAACACTGTTGGAAACGACCCACTTTTAAGTAATGTGGTTTAGAGAAGGTGGTGATTTTTCACTACAAAAATTGAATCTGAGAAAGGTTTCAGGTATGAAGCTTTTCTCAGGCATCTGACAGCACATTGTATGCAACAAGGGTGTTTTTTAGTTCATTATATATTTCATTATAAATTACAACAGGACTACGTCATTAGTAGTTTGAGTTATGAAGTTAGTGTTGACATAGAAGGGTTAACTTGGGTTGTTTGGGTTAGGGTTAACTTGGGTTGTTTGGGTTAGGGTTAACTTGGGTTGTTTGGGTTAGGGTTAACTTGGGTTAGGGGCGATGGGTTGGTTAAAGTGCAGAAGGATTAATACACTTGGTTGGTTGACTGGACGGAGAGAAATTGAGGGAGAGGGGGAAGTTTTGGGCAGATACAATGTCAAGTGTTTCCCCTAGACTTTAAAGATTTCCAATGGAAGTGCCCTTTGCAAAATGACCATGTCCTTTCCCTCTCAGAGATGGAATTCTAGGCCCGAGACGTCACTCAATACACGAAAGAACACTAATTTGTCCACTGGGTTGTTGTTTTTCCACAAATTTATTTCGAAAGTGCGTTAACTTTTCCAGTACTACTTGCCGACAGGGTTCATATCCGAACTTCATTTCTTTCAAACAGAAAATGTAGATTTGTTCCAATTCAAGCTATTAACAAATTGTTAGAAATCTGGTGAAGCAGTTATTTGTGCTGTGCTTTTTGTCGACTGAAATACGAATACCCTTGTTCGTGGTCATTACTCACTTAAACTGCATTCATACATGAACTTGATCGAGATTAATTATGATTTTGAAACACATAACGCCACATTATGTATTGTATGATGCTGAGAATGGCGTACGTTTGAACGGGTAGATCAGTCACGGTTTAGGGGCCAACAACTTTAACATAAGCAACTGTTTCAAACCTGGGCCCAATTCCATAGAGCTGCTTAAACATAAAAAGTAGCTAAGCACAACGGAATTATGCTTACTAAATAAGGTTACCAGCCAAAATACAATGTCACACATTATACCATCTGTGACTGGTATCCAGATTATTTTTCGCTAAGTAGGTAATTTTTAAGCACTTTTTTCCTGCCTCATCTGCATGAAATCGGGCCCTGGTCGAACTTTAATCTTTCCGTCATTTCCTTGTGATACGAACTGAGTAACTGATGAGAAACAATGTTACAATGACCATTTTGTTTCAGTTAATGATTGTAATGACTGTAGCACACTCTCTGTCTTCAATCTAACCGTATTGCCACCACAACTATAGAATGTCAATTTAGACTGTGTGGTAGAGGTGGGAAAATCTCAAAAAAAAAAAAAAGGAAGAAACAATAAAAAATATAAAATAAATTATATATTAAGTTCTCACAAAAATGAAAGAAAATATTACCCGAACAACATCTTTGATGAAAAAAAAATAAAAATAAATAAAGATTTTGAAAAAAAAGAAAACAAAATGTATACACTAAATGAAAGCTCCTGCAACACTTAATTTTTTACAGCTGATGGCCAGATAGTTAAAGCATTTGTTTACATTTCGGTTGTCATGGCAATACGGTTGAGTCTGATTTATGTCTTCACCGTTTTAAGTGCACGAGGTTTATCCTGTTCATAATTGTGACGTAGTTCCACTGTAAGCCACGCCCACTTCACACAAACTGGCTCCACTGATTACCAGAAGCCCATAGGAGTTGGACTGAGCTACATTTTCTCTGATGATGCAAGAAAAGTTTATTCATTGATCTTGGCTTTTACTATGTACATGCGTTCTTCAAAAGACTAAGTACGTCTCAGTAGTCAAAGTTAATGTCTTAAGAATTGCTTTTGAATGATGAGAATGGGTGATTTGTTGGTAAAATTTACATCAAATCGTAAGCCATTTTTGGAACCGGAAGTAGCATGCATAGGTGTGATGTAATGACCTATGAACAGGATATACCTTACTCTATAAACACAGCACTGTTTGTGTAAACATATTAATTTTAATATATAAATTATCTCACATGCATTCTAATAAATAGCTATAGAAAATACATTTTATGATGAGTATTATCAATACATTAAATAATATAATAATAGTAATAATATGATTTCCGGTCTAAACAACAGAAATTAATACATTTCATGAACACGCGTTCGAATTCACGCATGTTTCTTTTGGGTTTCGTTTTTAGCTACTATTGCATTCAATTTTGTATTCGTGCACACATTCAATTCGTTCTTCTCATTCTGGTTCGTTCCAGTCATTTTTTAACGTATACATTCAAACTACATTTTAACAATTCTTCAGTTGAGTGAGCTTAAATGGTTGACCAGCGTCTTTCTGTTTGGCTTTTGCGAAGTTGAGTGATTGCTCTTGTGACTAGTAAATGTTAAACTGTTGACATATATTTACTCCTCTTGACTCTCGAATGCTGATGAAACGCGAGCTTAACTGGAACTATTTTGGTTTTATTGGAAATGCAATTTTCCCATTTGTTCCAAACGGTAATTAAATGAACCGGTTATTATATAATGAGTTTCTGTTGAAATTGGCCGGTAAACGTAATATAATAACTATAAATAAAGTACTAGTAGTAAATAAACACCAATGATAGCACTTAAAGGTATTGCTGAAAATACACAATCGTTTAAATCTATCTATGGATCGGCCCATCTGCAAATTATACACACAGTCGCCGAAGTCAATGAAGAATTAATTATGAAACTGACACAGTTCCTTTAACAAATTTGAAAGATATGGAATATTATACCCGATATCTAAAAAAATGAATAACATTGTGTTTTTCACCAAACAAGCTGAATGTTCTTTTTATAACAACTCTTTAATTTGCCCAAAATGAGGAGTTAATTGTCACGCACGGTTAGTGCAGCGAGCAGTGATTCCTGATAATAGATTGGAGACAAACCTCTTGATCACTGCGAGCAAACCTCCCACTACGGATACCATACTTGATTGGCTGCAGCGTAAAATACACTCAGACAGGGTCGACTGGCGATATAGCAGATAGCTCGATACACATTATTATTTACATCTACATCATTTATTTCAAACCCGCTCCAACCGAACATTCACACATCTTCCAATGTTGTTTACTTAAGATTCGCTTCACGAAGACCATCTCGGTGTCATGCCAAAAAGTGTTCGCTCATTAGCATACTTGGATCTGATTGGTCATGCGTCTTTGAGGTCATAATTGTTTACGGCGCATGCCCTGTTGCGTACCACTATTGGGCAGCGGAAACTTTTTGGCACGACACCGGAAATGTTTTAAAGTTGGCGGGGAGGTTAAAGGCACGTCTATATTACATAAGTAAAACAAAAACTTGGGCCGCTTTTTTAAGTTGATGAACTGGTTATCCTAAATGCGATGTTTTCAATTTTTGTGTACAGAGTTTTTGTGTGTTTAATGCTTGTTAATTGAAGCTGCTTTGATTTTTGTGTGTGTGTTGTATGGTGGCGCTATTTCGTTTTTTAAACCACGTGATCTTTACAGACTAAAATGTCAAAATGTCAAGCCTTTAATCGTTACGTTACTTAGATATGAATATCAAAACACTATAATGACAAATTCAGTCCAGCTGCAGTGTATTTAAGTCTTGGGCGGAAAAATAAAAAGGTTAAATAAAAACATTAAATAAAGAGTTTTGAACAAGAAATCAACAGATAAATTTATCGGGTTCGTTTGGCCATTATTGTTTTGCGAAACTTTCTTGCACTATGCCTTCCATAACTCTCCGGTAGTACATTAATTTACAAAATACAACACTTTATAATGAGATATCTAAGGCTAAATGCCGTGTGCATAGCAGTAAAAGTATCTATTTAATAGTTACAAATCTGACATCGTTCGTTGTCCACAAAAATATCCCTCTATCCAAAAACCTTTCAAATTCGCACGTGGAATGTTTGTGTAAAATAGACCGTAATGAGGTGCAGCGCCCTCTTGTCGTTAAGTACAGATATGCACACTCGATTTGGAATTAAGTTCCAGCCTTGGGCCTCGTCAGCTAGTTTGAAAACGTGTTTTTTTAATACGGGGTTCCAAACAGGCGGCCGGAACCTTCTACCCGGAACCTTCTGCCCGGAACCTCCTGTCCGGAACCTTCTGCCCGAGACCAATATGACACAGTCCAATAAATAATAAAGAAGTAAACAACATGAATAAGTTTGTAAGAACAAATCTGTATAGATATAAATATTTTGGCAAACAAAACATATGTGGTAAATATCTCTTAGAAAAATAAATAAATATTTCATCGATCTTTGAAGATGACCCGCTATAAATAGAATATACTATTATTATGTTTTTATTTGCATACCCGGCTTGATATAATTTTGTTATTTTGGCATTTTATTTGAATAAAACCGTTTGCCTTTAAAAGGCCTAAACAAGTGTGTTGACCCATTATATTTCTTGTCCACAGTTACTCGTCACTTTATTATAAGAATTTAAAATCCATTGTTTACCTTCATAACCTTGTTCATGGCGCGGCCATCTTAAAATTAGTACCATTGGACCCCATACAAAACATGGAAATAGGTTAAGGAGAATGTTTTGTTAATTGTTATCTGCGAGACTCGGTTGCGATATCACTCTATGGCTGCGCATGGTCATTTTATTCGGCGCGTCTCCATTTTGCAGTACTTGCGTGTATTGTGGTAACAGCATGGCCGAATTTCATTGAGCTGCTTAAGCACAAAAAGTAGGTAAGCACAACAAATGCCTACCAGAATATGGTTACCAGCCAAAACGTCATTTCCCATGTACAGTCTGTGACCGGTATCCTGCTAATTGTTGCTTAGCAGAAATTTGTTTTAGTAATATTTTCTGCTTAAGCAGCTCTATGAAACTGGGCCCAGGTCATAGACTGCAGTCAGAGTGGTGCACAGTGTTCTCCTGGTTCTATTTCGGGTTGAAACAAGGTCTTTTCGAAACTTCGGCTTAGTACATGTACTGCTCCAGGCTTAATTTGATGTTGGAAACACCATGCAGAATGTACACTGCTCCAAAGTCGGAGAAAGGAGTCCAAGCCGGAGGCAGAGCACAAGCCTGGATTTGGAAAAGACCCTTCAGCCATTTATGAATTAGCGGCTAAGGCTGCGTCATCATGCATTGAAGCATAGCAGCTTTCTTGGTAAGCCCTTGGTAATATCCCTAGCAACAGCCACAACGGTAGCCGTAGCCAAAGCCACCAATTCGTACACAGCATGAAGGTACCATGTAAATAGTCGAGTCACTTTTAGAATCTAAAGAACATCAGATATAATGTTATTCCACATTGGGGTCTATACAAAAAGAGTGCTAGGTGCTACAAACCTGTCTTCACCATTCTGCAAAATGTCTCTACACAACTATTTACAATAATTTTAAGTTCCTTTTCTGTTAAAAAAATGTACAGAGTGTGCTCACATCAAGTGCAGTGCTTTGTGCGATACAATAACTTTACATTGTGTGTACAAAATATACAACTCGGTTTGTAAAAAGTTTTATCAATTATTTTCTTTTAGCAATCGTTTTTCACGTTCAATATTAATTTCAATATTTACTTCATTTGGCTTTGAGAGAGGACACTTTAATAAAACAAATAAAAAATAAAAAATAATTAATTAAAAGTATGAAACATAATTATTTCAATGTTCTGGACAAGTTTAAGCATATTATAAGGTGGACAAAGAGAGACCCCCACCCCCAGCACACAGTGCCTAAAGAGTGGGAAATTTGTATTTTTTTCAGATTATTCTTCGGAAATGACTTTATTTCGAGTTTTAAAGGTCAGTTTCAATCCCATTGTAAGAGTTAGATTTGAATACCGTCTGGCAAGCTTTTTCGGGGCAAGCTTTTGTATAACAACCTCCAGATGAGCAAACCCTGGTACATTGTGCCGTACGCATTCATTCAGAAATATGTATGGGGTGTTTGCCGTCTCTTATGTAACTACGCAAAAGCTTGCCCCGAATCATGTGACATAGCAACAGTCTCTACAGTCTGAGGAATTCAAGTTTAAGTGTTAACTTCTGACTAAGCAAGTCATTGTACCAGACATTAATCACATTTATTTCGCAAATGGCTAATTGAGAGTTTTGATAAGTTCTGGTTGGGGGACATTACTTTCGTTCAACGGGAGACTTTGGAACGCTAGGTGGCAGCAGACTTACCATTAGAAATAACATTGTTTATATAGTTCTGAGCATGCGAACATTACCGAGAACGCAAAAATTTGTTAGTGGCCTGACGTTCCGACTCTAGCAGAGGCCAATAGATTTACCTGCATCTTGCATCTTACTTGCATCTGATGAGGTAGTTGTTGCTACGAAAGCTCATGTGTTTTTCAATGTTATTAGTTAGTCATTAAGTTCTACCACTATCTTCATGGTTTTATCTACCAGACTACCACGGCTAGGTTATTATTTTATTATTGTCTTGATTTACCTGGTTAGTCTGCTGCTACCTAGTGGCCCAATAGTCCCCCATTGGCAATCATAGCGTTAGTGAATCCAAAAAGAGTGCTAGGTGCAGTGCTATAAAAACACATGATAAAGTGCTCAAGTTTTAAAAAGTGCTGACTTGTAATCAACGTGGTGATCATAAAAGACAATTATTAATTTCTTGTAAACACTAAGTGCAAATTGTAATAGGCACTTGTTCAAGAAACTGTTAAAAATGTATGAATGTACTTGACTAACAAGTTCTAAATAAAACCTTTTTGGAAAGGTATTAAATAATTTCATAAAGCCTTGCAAGAAGACGGTAGCCTTTAGATGACTGTGGATGTGTTTAAAGGTATTATCTACAGCATTTGGTAAGAATAGAAACCACCATTGTTTTATGCTATAGTCTGAAAGCTTCACTGATTATAAAGTGCGTACTTGAATCATTTTGTTATGTGAAATATTTCCCTCTGAAAGAAGAAATATTTGAGTAAATTTTATCTGAAAACCTAAAGAATGCAACAGCTGGTTTCGGTTGCTACAACCAAAATTAAGGACAGTGTGTTTACACGCTGAAAATTGGGCATGGTTTGTCACTTTTTTCTCCTAACTCACACAACGGATTATTTGGACAGCGCCCTCATTGATCAATCAATGTCTAGGTTTCATCACTACTAACAAGGCTTTACATAATAACTTTATTACAATAACTAAACGAAATACTTACAAGGCGAAAAAGTCATCAAAATTTGTTAATAAATCAGAAAGATTTGATAATTTAAAGCGATTTGTTAAGAATCTCAAAATTTTTAGTTTAGGAGTTGAAACAAGAAGTGTTGCTCTTACATGTAATATTTAATTTTGTTTGTACAATGACTGTTTTTGTCATTGTGTATTGTTTTAAATTAACTGGACAATAGCAATGCTTTATTTTCATTTAGAAATTTTGAAAAAGGGGGGCTAAAATAGTTTCAACTCTTGGTCTTTTTGTCTTTTCTTCTTACTAATTCTATTTTCTACTTTAGAAAACGAAACATCGACGATTTTTAATGATCAACTAAGAAGTTAATATCCAAAAATATTTTAAAAGTTATTCTTTTAGTTATCTGTAACAAATTTCAGATGGGCGCATGCAAATTTCAGTCAAACTGGTTTTTGTTTTTCCGACAACAAAGCGGAGGTTATCTTTTCATAAAATTAGGGGAAAAAATTGTAATTTGAAAGAATTTATAATAAAGTACTTCCTGTACAAAATCACTTTTTGAAATTCTAAAACTTAATACTCAAAGTATCTTATTATGTTGAAAAACCCTTATATATATAAAAACACACCGTATTTGATCATTGGGGATATATTTAGTGAAAGATATACTTTTGAATTATTCCTTGATTTATATCAAGTAAGTTTCATTTTTTAAATACATCATTATTTCAGTTTCCTTTTCGTTAATGACAACTTACTTTTCAAATACTGTATATAAATGTTTTTAAACCACCAGTTTGTTTTATTGCTGTATTTGTTCATTGTCTCTACACATGTTGCTTTTACTAAGGCCATGTCATGTGGGTTATTGTAAGTTATAGCTATCATGTGGATTATTATAAGTTAACCCAGTTTAGCTAACCCATCAATCAATTGCTTTAGTTCATGTGGATTACTATTATTTAACAATGTTAAACTCCAAAGTAAAATGAGTAAAAGTAGATTCCGGTGGGTCTATTCCTGTGGTTTGTAATACCTGTTAATTAACCTAATTTAGCTAACCCATCAATGAGTTGCTTTTCTAAGGTTTAGTTATAGTTAAAGTTATCACATGGATTATTATAGGTTATAGTTATCATGTGGGTTATTATAAGTTACAGTTATCATGTGGATTATTATAAGTTAACCCAATTAATTAACTCCAAACTAAAATTCACATTCAGGTGGGTCTGCTCCTGTGGATTGTGATACCCATCATTAACCCAGGTTAGCTAACCATAACTAAATGGTTTCAATCGGGTTAATCCGGTTTAACTTACCACAAATCCAGGTGACTGTGGGTTTTTAGTCCTGTGGATTCACCTTCTTGTTCTTGGACATCTTCATGACCATGAAGACGATGATGATGACGATGACCAGCAGAGCCAAAATGCCAACAATGATTCCAATCACCGCTCCGACTGTCAGACCTAATAAAAAAAAAAAACGTCCGACATTTTATAAGAAAATAGAACTATATGGGATTTGAGGCATTGCATGGTGAGGTATCAATGTATATTTGTGACCTGCTCTATCAAAATGAGGAATGTCTCGGAAATCACGTTTACGTGTAATTCGCCATACAATAGTTGTTGACAATCGAAAGTCATGGGAAAACAGTACACAAACCGATTCCGCGACATTTTCATTGCCCGATAACTTTGGACTGGAATAAGCTACTGAAATAATGATGGTATTGCTGGAAAGTTACTTGAGTTGTAAACTTGTTAACGTGGTATGCATAAACTCATATTTGTTCGAGACATTCCTCCTTTTGATAGAGAGCGGGTCACATTTGGTTTGCGGTAACACCATGTGTATATCAACTTGCTAGGTAGGTTTTGTCCTTTGAGAACCTGTCTACTCCGCGGCAGTAGAATAAATAGCAAGACGAGTTCTCAAAGTGGATATATACATGGCGTTACCGCAAACCAAATATACAAAATAGTACTAGCTGTTGCAAACTGCTTACCAACCAAAAGTACCTTCATGATATAGATGCAAACAAATAGTTCATGACGACAAATTAGGAATCAACTTTTAGGGCAGTTAATCTGAGACACTTGAGGGCGGTATTCATTTAACTGTTACAAATCTGAGAAATGTTTCTGACAGAAACGCTTCTCAGATTCAAATTTTTACTGATATCTCTTCCCATAACCACATTACTTCAAAGTGAAATCTTTTCGCAAAACGCATTATACTAACTGAAAAATAGTAAGTTTGTAAATGCCATAAGGTTTATCGCGATTCAGAATCGCAATGGATCATGGGAGGGCAGAGGGGGTAAATGCTACAGTTGGTCGTCGTGCGCGAGTTCCCGGGTTGCCCCCTTTCACTACACTATCATGCGCGGCAAAACAGCGCCCTCTCTTGGTATTTAGCAACCAAATATAAACCTTCCCTTGTCATTCTTTGTCAACTTTTGACAATATTTGGAAATTTCACCTCCTGATTTTTTTTCCAATTGGAAGAGTTATTTCCCACCAGAGTCTAGTTGGAAACAAATTCAAACTGAATCCAATTGGGTCCAATTGGTTTTGTGCCCAAAAACACGACAGTGGAAAATTTTTCAATATAAAAATGTGAGAATGTTGCGTAGACGAGCAATAAGGAAATACGTCAACAATTTGGTGACAGAGAGACGAGTAACTATTATCAATAGATGTTAATTTTTGCATCATGGACAATGAATATAATTTTGTTTTTACGCTACACGATGTGTGTTGAGCAATGTATACTCAGTACTTTCCCGAGTTCTGTGAAAAAAATCCACAGGCAAATCACTCGGGTGGGATTCGAACCCACGACTTTTGCATTGCTAGAGCAGATGTCTTACCACTAGACCACCAAGCTAGCCCGGTGGCTAGAGGCAGTTCAAATCATTGGCAGCGGGTACCGCAACAATTTAATAGATGTTAATTTTTGCAGCAGGGATAATGATTATAATTTTGTTTTTACCTTACATGATGTGTGTTAACTATTATCAATATCAGAACAACTGTGACTTTATTAGAATCAACTAAACTACAATTAGTCAGAGAGTACGTCACATACTCAGGATCAAGAAAATATATATGGAACAAATATTATGGTCCCTAGAGGGCGCTATTAGACTTGTTTAAGTCCCTACTCAACAGAGAAGCAAACGACAGTAACCAAAATATCTGAAATTCAACAAGAAAAGAATATTGACACTACTGCATAATGATTTGTTTATAAGAACAAACAAACGTACCTTCTATTGCAACCGCCCCATTAGCTTCAAAACAAAAATACAAATAAACAACGGTTAATTAACAGTTTAAGCATTCCTTCTGCCATGGTTTAAAATATGAAAATGAGTTTTAATAATAAGTTGAACGAGATGAATAACTGACCATGATTATGTTCTTTTAAAACAAATTTGTCCAGAATACTTATCTTAATAAAATATTATACAAAAATGAACTAGCAATGAGGTCACTAGAGTAGGTCTATCCCCTCAACGGACTGTGAGTTGTTGTATATCAAGGGTCACTCACATATACATGATGGGTATTAGAGAGTCCTTGTTTATTCATGTCAAAGGTCAACTATGGAGTGCCACATGTAACATCCCCTTTCTCTTTATTGACACGATGATAATGTATCAAGGCTCACACACAAAGTCTGACATAATTGTTAGAGAGCGCTTGTATATTCATGTCAAAGGTCAACTATGGAGTGCCATACATGTATGTACATGTAACATGAGTTAACAAACAGAGGGACCTATTTCATGAATCCGAAACAGTTGCTAAGCACAGGGGTCAAAGTACGGGTCACTGCTTATTGGCTTCGTATTTATGTTTGCACGAAGTATGAACAGCGTTTATATATTTTAACAAATAAGAAAATTTACTTACCGTCTTCTAACGGGTCAACTGATATGGAAGAAAAACAAAAATGATACAATGATAAAAATGGAAACTCAATCAAAGTGAAACATTTTTTTTTTAAAGTGCATTAATTCTTCATAGACCAAATTGCTGCAAACAGCTGCTAGATCTGCTTCCACTCAAACAGAAAGGTCTAGTAAAGGTCATGACCTTTTTGTTTGGACATTTACCAATGTTTCAGGAAGGGCCCTTCTTACACCCAGGCAGGAGTAGCCCAGCGGCCCTGGACCCAGTCAGACCCACGCCATCTCTGCCCTCTTGGTCTTTCCGGGACCGGGGGACTTGTCTGCCAAGCCTCTCGGTGGGGCATGGAGCCCCTCCTGTCATGAGCAAAGCAGGCCTGTGGCCGGATGGTACTCTCACACAGTTACTGCATGTGCCTGTCCACCCTCTGTATTAAAGGTTCTGTATACGTTTGGTAGTTGGAGCATACTGATTGTGTTAACCCTACATATGTGTAGGTATATACAATAAAACTAACAAAAGGTGGTCGCGTTTTTGAGATATCGCCGAAAAACCGGAGCAATTATTTCCACGCAGGAAGATTTCTTATAGGAATACACAGTCTGAAAAGCGTTACAGCCATAACGCTTCTCAGATTCAAATTTTGGGGGATAAAAAGTAGTTTTTTTCTCCCATAACTGTAGTACTTCGAAGTGAAAAGTTTCTCAAAATGCATTATACTATCCAAGTAAGCTTTCATTGCCATTTATTTTCAGAGTCATTACCAATTGTATACAGACCCTTTAAAATTAAATGTTGTGATGCACTCATTCTCCATAAGATGGAGTCCTGATTTGTGTAGGAAATAAATTACAGTCTGTAACCTCACATTGACCTGGTGTTAAAAAAGCCATTTTATTTGTTACACTTCCAGTACAAAACGTTTTCCCTACTCAAATGAGGACTCCATCTTAAGGAAAAATAATGAGTGGATCACAAAATTGAATTTGAAAATTCCCTTGCTCTTAAAGTTTGTTAACAAATGTTTTTCCTCGTTAAAGGGTCTGTATACGTTTGGTAATGACTCTGAAAACTAACGCAATGAACACTTACTTGGTAAGAAGTACAGCAGCTTTGGATAGAATAATGCATTGTGAGAAACTTTTTAACTTTGAAGTACTTTTTACCCCCCAAGACTTGAATCTGAGAAGCGTTACGGCCGTAACGCTTCTCAGATTGTGTATATTCCTATAGGGAATATTCTTCCTGCGTGGAAATATTCGCTTCGGTTTTGAGGTAATATCTCAAAAACGCGACCACCTTTTGAAATGAAATTTTCACAGGTTAGTTTTAATGTATATACCTACATTTATATAGGATTAACACTATCAGTAGGCTCCAATTACCAAACATAATACAGCACCATTATACTAAACTGAAAAAAGCAAGTTTGTATTGCCATTAATTTTTGGTACAGTGCTGTTTTGGTTTATTTTTGTCTTTCAATAATATTCAATCAAAAAAACGTCTTTGAGTTTGACACTTTGACTGACTTGGAATGTAAAGATCCATAAATTGTTGACATCCAATATCTATTTCCAGGGAATCACCACCTAGCATATAATATGACACACTTTTTTTTACGTAATCCCCAAAATGTTTATAAAAGTTACCAAGTCTGTTTCCCATAATGGTTTATTCCTCGTAAAAACTATCAAAAACCAAATAGCATTAACGGAAAGCTCCATTCAAGAAAGAAGAAAGAATAACACATCCTTTTCATCTTTACCAACTCACACCTGTTATCTCTTAGTTGGATCCAAACCAGTAGGGCTGCTGACTGCCCCAGGCAGATTAATGTAACTGCTCATCCACTAAGTTTAATGACCCAAATCATGACAACATGAATACACTCACTCACTAAAAAGGATGAACAGTTTCCGAGTTTACATGTAGGAGGCCAACCTCGGAAATTCCTTAAAGGGTGTTTGTAACATTGGTAAGAGTAAAAATATAAATGTTCACAGATTCACGCATAACTTTACATGGTATTAAGATGGTCATGATGGGAAACTCCCTGTAAAATATTTTTGCTTTAAATGCTATAGTTTTTGAGAAATGAGTAAAACAATTAGTTTTGATCTCATGAGTTAAAAACTCGATGTTTGAAAACAGTGAAAACACTTAAGGTTTTCCCCCACTATTTTCTGGTGATTGAAATGACCGATTGAGCTTAAACTTTCACAGGTTTGTTGTTTCATGTTGATGTTGGGATACACCAAGTGAGGATACTGGTCTTTGACATTTACCAAAAGTATAAACTGCCTTTAATGGAGCTTCCCAGTAATGAGAAAACAATTATATACAATTTATTTGTCAACAGTACATACCAAAGACTTCAATAGCAAACTCAGTCAGGTGGTTGGTTTGACATGTTACAGCTCCATTTTCCATAAGAGTAGTCAAAATACCAGACTCGGACCACTTTTTTGTAGCCTCGTCAAAGTATTTGCAAATTTTCTTTTCTAACTTTTGAACGGCCGGGAATGTCAGGTTAATGCTATCCGGTAAGTCATTCACATCAAGAACCGTCCCTGTATCAAGACAAAGAACAAGACTGGCATAAAACAAAATAATAATAATAGTCTCAATGGGGTGTCCTGGCCGAGCGGTTAAGAGCATCAGACTCAAGTTCTGGTGGCTGAGTCATCGGGGTGTGGGTTCGAATCCCGGTCATGACACTTGTGTCCTTGAGCAAGACACTTAACTATAATTGCTTATCTTCACCCAGGGGTATAAATGGGTACCTGTGAAAGCAGAGATGGTTCTTGTGAATGATTTAGCTTAGTGCGCTTTTGCATCACAGGCTGTATACTCCCAGAGAGCTAAGATGGTTTCAGGAATGAAATAAATGGCGCTGTGACCAAGGATAATAATGTGTGAAGCGCAAAGATCATTCTTTGGAATTTCGCTATACAAGAGCCACTATTATTCCTTATTATTATTATTATTTTTATTCAATACAAAACAAGACTTCCTCTTTCGATAAGCAAGGATATTGAGTTCACCAGTTCCATCCGAACAACGCATACTCAAAAAAGAGATTTGACCACATGAATATACCGCAAATTGCATGGTAAGCATAACCATGCAATTGGGCACTCTACTCTTTCAGAATGACCCAGGCCTTTTTGAAATTGGGTCCTGGTGAAAATCTTACCAGAGATGTCAGCAATGGTTACAGTAAAATGAGCAAGTTGTTCTTCATCTTTGCTTGTATAGTTCTCAGTAAGGAGCAGCACTTCCCTGCTTTGCAATCTGAAATAATCAACATCCGAATAATAAGAATAATCACCCATTGCATCACAGGAAAGCTCTATACCCTCAGTCTCCTCTATACAGCAATCCTTCACCGATGTTGAACTCTTGGTGGCAGCAGATACCGCCATTATTGCGGTGGTACCTGGGTGGTACTGCGCTGCCTAGCGACGGGTTTAAGCGATTTGCAAAGTAAAAGTCCAATAACCCGTGACTGATCAAATGATCGCCGTGTAGCCCAAACCTTATACCAGTCGCTAGGCAGTACAAGTACCACCCAGGTACACCGCAGTAATGGAGGCATGTCTGCTGCCACCAAGAGTTCAAGATCGGTGAAGGATTGCTGTATAGGTTCGCTGTATAGGTTCCCTTACCTTCCCTGTGCTTGTAACCAACTGATTCAGTTCAGTGAGCACACACTCCCTACCCACTCTCAGTGGGTTTCAGTTTAGGTTTAATCCCAGCTCCAGCCTACACGCTTCACCGAGCTAAGCCCAGCTTATCCAGTTCCTGTTCCTGCCATCACGAACCACAGTGCCAAGCCAACCACCAGTTAATCCCCTACAAGGCAGTACATAAGCAGCATCCAGCAACAGCGTCTAGCATTCTCCTGAAGACGATCAGAGCATACTGATCGAAATGTTGAGTCGATAACCACCGGTTCTTTTCAGAACCAACACTACTCAAAAGAGATTTACACTTGGTGTTACCGCAAACCTCTCTTAGTTATATTCCACCATGCAAAGTTTCAAATCCTACTTAAAGCTCCATTACAGAATTTCTGAGTTTGGCCACGAAAATTATACATCCTTTTTCAAAGAGTGAGTGTGTTAACATTGAGTTACTTGGGTTAGGGTTACTTGGGTTAGGGTTACTTGGGTTAGGGTTACTTGGGTTAGGGTTACTTGGGTTAGGGTTACTTGGGTTAGGGTTACTTGGGTTAGGGTTACTTGGGTTAGGGTTACTTGGGTTAGGGTTACTTGGGTTAGGGTTACTTGGGTTAGGGTTACTTGGGTTAGGGTTACTTGGGTTAGGGTTACTTGGGTTAGGGTTACTTGGGTTAGGGTTACTTGGGTTGTTAAACTTAATAGATGAGCAGTTAATTTTCTGGTACAACAGTTTCATTTCACGACGCAAAACTGAGTGGAATGGAACAGCTCTGTGGCAGCTACCTGGGGAATGCATTGACACAAAACACTATCAACCCTCCTACTATGTGGCCATTCAATATCATCCACTGTGGTTTTGAACGATAGATGTACTTTGCCAGCCTGCAATATCATGTGGTGATTTTATCTACACAAAACACTGTCAACCCTCCTACTGTGTGGACATTCAATATCATCCACTGCGGTTTTGAACGATAGATGTACTTTGCCAGCCTGCAACATCATGTGGTGATTGTATCCACTGTCAACCCTCCTACAGTGTGGCCATTCAATATCATCCACTGTGGTTTTGAACGACAGATGTACTTTGCCAGCCTGAAATATCATGTGGTGATTGTATCTACTCAAAACACTGTCAACCCCCTACTGTGTGGCCATTCAATATCATCCACTGCAGTTTTGAACGATAGATGTGGGATGTACTTTGCCAGCCTGCAATATCATGTGGTGATTGTATCCACTGTCAACCCTCCTACAGTGTGGCCATTCAATATCATCCACTGTGGTTTTGAACGACAGATGTACATGTACTTTGCCAGCCTGAAATATCATGTGGTGATTGTATCTACACAAAACACCGTCAACCCTCCTACTGTGTGGCCATTCAATATCATCCACTGCGGTTTTGAACGATAGATGTGGGATGTACTTTGCCAGCCTGCAATATCATGTGGTGATTGTATCCACTGTCAACCCTCCTACAGTGTGGCCATTCAATATCACCCACTGTGGTTTTGAACGATAGATGTACTTTGCCAGCTCGCAATATCATGTGGTGATTGCATCTACACAAAACACCGTCAACCCTCCTACTGTGTGGCCATTCAATATCATCCACTGTGGTTTTAAATGACGCACTATGCAAGCCTGATATCGTGTGGTAAATACACTACCCCCGGTAAGGGTGGACGATATGACGATATTATCGTCGCATGGCGATATTGAAACAATATCGACAATGTCGATGATGGTTTTTAAAAATATTGAAATATCGCGATATTCGCGATATTATATAAAATAGACTATATGGTTTTAAAGAAAGCTTTATCATGCTTTTTCCGTTCAAAGGGTTCCAATTTTTGAAGGCCATTCATCAATTTAGACGGCGACCAGGCCTCAATATTTGTAAATGCTAGTTTTTTTTTATGTAAATGCTGCAAAATCAGACTTAGTTCAATGAATTGGGGCTTTCGAATTGTACATCGAAGGAAACTGGTCCTATTGTGTACGTCTTCCCATCTAGCCATGGTTGTCTTGGATGATTGGCTGATTTCTGACTGGCCACTTTCCGATTGGCCGAAATTCACTAGATTGGCATGAATAATTATGACGTCATGCTTCTCACAGCACTGCCATTCAATAGTATTTATCACCTCGATCCCATGGATGTGCTTGCTCCTAACTTTGTTAATTTTATAGTAAGGGGGTGAAGGAAGGGCGTGTAGCCGTGGGAGCGAAAAGGCGAGGGAAATTCCCTTGATGAGAAATCACTGCGTGGTCGGAAAACATCGGGAGAACGTTTCTACATAACACGCACATGTACGGGATCGGATCGAGGCACCAGCTTTTAGAGAGCGCAACGTTCAATCGTTGAGGTAAAACCATGAATTAATTGTGTCGGAGCCAGTTATAAAAAGCACATAAAAATGTAAGACGTTTTGTTTTCCTGGAATATGGATATTAAATTCAGTGTTTTATTTCTCAGCGGTTTATCCATACAGTCATGTCTTGTTTGTTTATTCTGTTGCTCATGTCCTCCCTGCGGTAAAATCGTTTTTCCGTGTTCGAAAATTTTTCATGATATATCGACATATCGGCGATATTAACCCGACGATATATCGCCAGTCAAAATTTACGATATCGTCCAGGGCTAACCCCCGGGTACTGGTTAACTCTCCTACTGTCTGACCATTTAGTATCATCCACCGTGGATTTGAATGATAGAAACTAAGCCAGCCCCCAACATCAATATTTTTAGTGGACAAGTGCTAATAGTAAGGTGGATGTCCGGCGTACATCCTGTTAAAACTGCTCCAGAGTCGCGCCGAACCAAATAGATTAGGAGCGACTCTAGGTCGCCCCAAGTCTATATTGGTTTCAGACAGGCGAACTTAACCAACAGGGACGTGATAGGCTGTTAGCATGCTTAGCATGCTAGCTCGAAAACTTGCGAGCACGAAGCCCGATAATAACATTTATCTTTGGTTTTTGGTTCTAAAAGCCCTCCTCTGCAATCTGGGGTGTTATGGTTTTATCTTCATTTTTTTATGAATTTGATCTAATTTAAAAATATATATATATACAGTATATATATTATTATTTTTTATATTTTTTTTGGGGGGGGGCAAAAAACATTTCTTTTTTGGAGGGCAAAAAAACCAGATTTCTTTTTTGGAGGGCAAAAAAACCAGATTTCCGGTTAAAAACAGAGAAATCACATCCCCGAATCTAACATTTACAATTGGTTCGGCTCATGACAAGATCGACGTCTGAAACCAAGACACTTCAGAGTCCTTCCCAATGACTGCAAAAGTCGATCTTTTGACTTCCAGCGCGTCCATTGCACCCGACTGTTTCAGACGTCAAATTTGCCATAATGCAATAATCTGGTTTGGCGGGACTCTAGAGCATACGTCTGGACCAGAAATTACCCATTGGACGTGATTAATTTGAATTAAAAACTGATTCAGAACACAGACAAATGAAATTAACTACCTGTCGTAGATCAGCGATGAAGGAAAGCTCACGTTTACATTCTCAAAAGTGACGTTACGCTGAAGTCTACCTTTAATGAGCTTGGAATGAACAAGCGATGTGTTACTGACTTTGTCCTCATTGTTTTGAAGTGCGGGTCCAACGCCCAAAAGGATCATCTGCGAAAGCCGTCTATCCCAGAAAACAAACAAAACAAAGTTATTTTTTATAAACTTTAAAAATTCATCTTGTTGAAATAATAATAATAATAATAATAGTGGCTTCTTATATAGTGCTTATATTCGTCACCCAGTGACGCTCAAGGTGATTCAACAGTATTTTCCTGCAAGGTATGTGGAGCTACGTTTTAAAGTATGAGACCCATTCCTTTACATAGCACAATGGTTTACAAGGTGCTGTGGCGCAATATGCAGCCAATCAAACCAGGAGCACCGGGACGCACCCCTTCGCTTAGTGATAAGTGCACTGGGTTCTTTTACGTGCATTACACAACACATGGGACCAACGGCTTTTACGTCCCATCCGAAGGACGAAGCAGTAATGGTTAATTGTTACATAAATAAATTTGCCTTCATGGCATCAAGTGGTTCCAGGGTCAGGCGTTGAATGTTTCTTGCATTTATTGTTGCACGTACAGTAACGAAATAACGAAGACTACAAGTCTGTAAATTGGAAACGATTATGCTTGTGGACAAAGCAATAATGGTTAAGTGTCTTGCTTAAGGACTCAAGTGTCACGACCGGGACTCGAACCCACACTCTGCTGAACAGAAACACCAGAGCTTGAGTCCGGTGCTCTTATCCGCTCGGCCACGACACGCCACATTTATACCCATTTATACCTCTGGGTGGAGAGAAGCAATTATAGTAAAGCATATTGCTCAAGGACACAAGTGTCATGACCGGGATTCGAACCCACACCCCGATGACTAAACCACCAGGGCCAAATTTCATAGAGCTGCTTAAGCACAAAAAGTAGCTA
Source organism: Leptasterias polaris (assembly GCA_037783415.1). Taxonomy (NCBI): domain Eukaryota; kingdom Metazoa; phylum Echinodermata; class Asteroidea; order Forcipulatida; family Asteriidae; genus Leptasterias; species Leptasterias polaris. The sequence continues at coordinate 5,027,952 of JAZGTN010000102.1, forward strand.
AGCACAATAAAATTGTGCTTACCCAAATAAGGTTGCCAGCCAAACTACCATTTCACATGTACCATTTGTGACTGGTATCCTGTTCATTTCTGCTTAGTAGAAAATTATTAAACACCAGATTGCCGAGTGTGGATTAGTATCCGGATCATAAAACTTGTGTCCTTGAGCACGACTCTTAACCAGGGCTTGAATTAGGGGAAACTTCCACAAGACCGCAATTGTTAATAATAATAACAATAATAACTAGTTCTTATATCGCGCATTTCACAAAAACGTCTCAATGCGCTTTACATTAGTGCCCTGGTCATTGGGCCAATAACATTCCTTTTAATCTTTCTTAGCTCCCTGGGGAGTATACAGGTACCCATTTATACCCCTGGGCGAAGAGAAGCAATTATAGCAAAGTGTCTTGCTCAAGGACACAAGCGTCATGACCGGGACTCGAACCCACACCCCGATGACTAAACCACCAGAACTTGAATCCGATCCACTCGGCCATGACACGCTACGGGTAATTGTTTACCCGACCAGCATCTATTTTACAAGACCAAAATATAAATGAGAAAAAAGCTTTCTTCACAGTTTAACATTAAGGCTATTTTTATTTGAACAAGCACTTAGAGAAGATTAGTCTCATTCGGTACTTCAATTCTTAACAGAATTCAAAGATATTTATCAGACTCAAAATCAACGTTTGAAAAGGCAAAACATTGAAAATGAATATTTTTTTTTTTTAATGAGATATCGCCCAACTCATAAGGCCACGGACGGCCACTCAAGGTGAGGGCTACACATAACTGATTTTGGGCTATCGACCCAAATCAATTGACACCAGGGGCACGTTGCCTCCTACTCCTGGGGCTGAAACAGGGTTACCCCCTTCACAGTCCTTAAGGATGTAGGCATGGGTATCATCCACTAGGAGCCTGTCTGGTAGAGCAGTGTGCACTACCTTCCCAACTTTTTCGAAGCAATTATGGTTAAGTGCCTTGCTCAGGGGCACAAGTGTCATGACCGGGTATCGAACCACCACTCTGCTGCTGAAAACACCAGAGCTTAGGTCCGGTGACCTAGACCGCTCGGCCACGACACGCCACGAAAGCAAGTTAACAAAATACAGATTCATACAAATTAGTTTTTAAAAGTCCCTTGAAAAATCTGAAGATAGCCAGCTTGGCGAATATGAAGAGGTAAGTCATTCCATAACGAAGGTGCAATGAAGTTGAAGGCTCTTTGACCAGGGAATTTAGTGGAAAAAGTAGTTTGCATCAGTAGGGATTGGCCAGCAGATCGGAGAGGACGAACAGGAATATATTTATGGAGAAGATCAGATATATAGTCAGGAGATAGGCCATGAAGAGATCGCTTAACATCACAAGGCCACGGCCACGGTTGGCCACATCAAGGTGATGGCTACACTTTTAGGGCTGTCAACCCACATCAACTGTCACCAGGGACACATTGTCACCTACTCCTGGGGCTGAAACAGGGTTCCCCCCTTTCACAGTCTGTAAGGATGTAGGCATGGGTATCATCCACTGGATGGTAGAGCAGAATGCACTACCTCCCCAACATTTTTTGAAGCAATTAAGGTTAAGTGCCTGGCTCACGGGCACAAGTGTCATGACCGTTAATCGAACCCACACTGCTGCTGCGACTACACCAAAGCTTGGGACAGGGGAACTAGACCGCTCGGCCACGACATGCCAGGATGTTTTATGAAAAGGGATTTTACCTGACCCGTCGCTTGTCTTCAGGTCGTACCAAGCCAGCATGTGTGTCAGCTAATTCCTCATTGATGGCCTCAAAGTCATACAGTAAGTTTTCTGGATCGTCGTTCAGATAAGAATCGATTAGTTCATTTAGCCTTTCCATCATTCTCCCTGAAGAATGAGAAAAACAGTGGAAACAAGCATGTAATAATAATAATAGTGGCTTCTTAAATAGCGCTCAATACGTCACTCAGTGACGCTCAAGGCGCTTCAACAGTCAGTATTTTCCTGCAAAGTATATGCGGAGCTACATTTTTGAAGTTTGAGACCTATTCCTTTACATAGCACCATGTAGTGGTTTACAAGGTGCTGTGGCGCAATATGCAGCCGATCAAACCAGGAACACCGGGGCAAACCCCTTCTCTTTCCGATAAGTGCACTGGGTTCTTTTACGTGCATTACACAACATACATGTAGGGACCAACGGATATTTACGTCCCATCCGAAGGACGAAGCAGTAATGGTTAATTGTTACATAAATAAATTTGCCTTCATGGCATCAAGTGGTTCCAGGGTCAGGCGTTGAATGTTTCTTGCATTTATTGTTGCACGCACAGTAACGAAATAACGAAGACTACAAGTCTGTAAATTGGAAACGATTATGCTTGTGTGTGTCGCACAGGATCGTGCGTTGTGTACTAAGTGATCGCAATGTGGTCAGCGTTTCGAGGCACTTTTCGATTGGATTTTGTTTATATGTTGGTAGTGCATCAAATGTGTAACAATAGACAAGTCCATTAATAACATGTAGAAGCACGTTTGACTAGCCCGAAGCACTCTTGACTAGTGATTGTACGCCAGGCTAGTGTCTAAATCGAGCCCTGAGGGTGAATGTTTAAAGGCACTGGACACGTTTGGTAATTGTCAAAGACCAGTATTCTCACTTGGTGTATCCCAACATATGCATAAAATAACAAACCTGGTCGTCGAATTTGCAAGAGAATAATTAAAGAAAAAACACCCTTGTTGCATTACTTTGTGTGCTTTCAGATGCATAATAAAAGGCTTCACTGAAGTATTTTATTATTTGAGTGAGAAGTTACCTCTTTCTCAAAAACTACGTTACTTCAGAGGGAGTCGTTTCTCACAATGTTTTATACTATCAACAGCTCTCCATTGCTCGTTAATACCAAGTAAGTTTTTATGCTAACAATTATTTTGAGTAATTACCAAAAGTGTCCAGTGCCTTTAAATTATAATTACTTTACTGAGCACAGCTGATAACAGTCACAGTGAAACCGGTGAGTAAAATTCAGGGATTTTGGTAAATGGGAAATTCATGTAATGAGTTTTGACAAGGTGCCTAATAAGAGGTGGTCTTACAGCTCTGATCCTCAGTCTGAACATCAGGAAACACGTCTAAATCATATATGATCGATGACCGCTGTGACGGGTCAATGGAACTGAGGAGACCGGTTGCATCTGCCAAATAGCCGGAAAGAGTGTCCTCCCTCTCAATGCCCCTTCTACGGCGAGTTCCTCCACGGATGCTGTCCAATCTGAGGATCATGCTGTACTTGTGGAAAACTTCCACATGCTGGCCTAGGAGAAAAAGAAAAAATTGATTCCAAGAGTTCAAGGTTTTATTATTTGCAAAAATTAGTTTGTGGCCTGACGTTTTGACCCTAACAGAGTCTTTCTCGAAGGCTACATGTACATGACAACACAACAAACATAAACATGTATACAAGTGTAACAAGAGCAGTCAAGTGGAAATACATGAATAGAGAGAGAGAGAGAGAAGCATAAAGCATTCAGAAAAAGGGGTAAACAGGAATTATGGAGGGGGGGGCAGTTTTATTATTTAACAAAACAAAACATAGACTGATAAAAAAGTAGCGAGGCAGTTGATTATTAAAAAACAAACACAAACAAAACAAGAATGGTGTGTTGCTTATAATATAGGCCCCCTATTTTCCTATGAAATGAAATCATAATCAAGATAACTGTATTAGAGGTTTGTTATTTCATGTATAATAATATAAAAAAAATATAATACTTGGTTCTTATACAGCGCTTTATCATACCCCTACGGGCCTAACAAAGCGCTCAGTATTTTTTCCTGCAAGGTATGTGGAGCTACGTTTTTGTTGTATGAGACCATTTTCCTTTATAGCACCATGTAATGGTTTACAAGGTGCTGTGGCGCAATATGCAGCCAATCAAACCAGGAACATCGGGGTGAACCCCTTCTCTTTACGATAAGTGCACTGGGCGCTTTTACATGCATTACACAACACACGGGACCAACGCTTTACGTCCCAATTGAAGGACGAAGCAATAATGGTAAAGTGTCTTTTGCTTAAGGACACAAGTGTCAAGATCGGTACTCGAACCCACACCCTGCAGATCAGAAACACCAGAGTCCGGTGTTCTTATCCGCTCGGCCACAACACGCCATATGCAGTGTTGTGACCAGAAGTTTTTAAGAACCGGTTAATTTCCACAGAGGAGTGAGCTAAGCGAGGTACCGAGTGCTTGCGCGAGGCGTTCATCAGGGGTCCAAAGGGGGTGGCCCCGAAAATGTTTACATTTTACACCCTTAAAAATACATATTTTATGGGTTCTAGACACTAACAACATACGATGTATTTTGCTGAATTAGAAGTACACATGTTGAGCCATATATCAAGTTCTTATACCCAGCCTGCTTATACCTCACAAATTCTAAATATCCTTCATATATCTGGAGCTGACAAGTGAAATGAGACGAGTGTCAAATTTAATCAAATAAAGTATTTATTATTTATTAAAAAAATGTAAGTTGTGTAAAATTCTTGCAACTTAATAAGGTATGTTAGTATTAAGAAAACATAGAATGATCCAGGGATGTGATTCCTCCGTTTTTTGCCGGAAATTCTTTTTTTTTAAAACAAAAAAGTCGACCCGTGTGAATCGTGTAAATCCAGTGAGAAAAATGGGGACAGAAGATCGTGATACATTTGGTGTGCGAGCGCTGAACACAGAAACCCTTGAAAATTGATGGACTTATAACAAGTCTAATGTGCAGTGGAGTCAAGTACCCAGTAGATGTTAATGTGGTTTGCGCAGTTACGCACGTACGGTCCAGACTAAAACAAAGATTATTGGATTGTGCACTGCTCGGAGATGTGCGCTTTCTTTCTTCATACTTCAATAAGAAAATAATTTTCTTGTCTATCTCCCTCGTGAACACATAAATGTGACAAAAATAATGAAGAAACAGTGGAGAACGATTTGTGAACAACTGGTATGGCGGAGCGGCGTGAAGCGAGGGTTCTAATGAGCATCGTATCTGTCGTACAATAACGACAAGAAAAATAACACCGCCGCGTGAACGAACGACATGTGTGTGCTCACAACTTGGTGAGTTAGATAAAAAATAAAACACATGCATCAAAAGGAGGAAGTCTGGCTACGTGTACTGATGCGTAACATAGAGCTATACGTTCTACTATCGTCTGGTTCCTAGGTTTTTGTATTGCTTTACTCAAAGGATGCGGCAGCAATCAGACACTGTGGGAATATTTTTTTCTGCTAACATGGAAAGGGAAAACATCGCTGCATCAAACAGTCAACTTGAAATAAAAATGACACAACAAGAAATGATCAATCGCGATCGTCGAGGACAAGATTTAACAACACTTTTGATTTTGATAGTTTTCAGTTATGTAAGAAGAATTCCTTAGTTTTTAAGCTTATTTAGTAGCAAAAAGTACCGGTCGGCAATGTCGTAACATTGCTTGAGAGCCGGTCGGGATTTTTTAGAACTGGTTAGTGCCGACCAGCCCCGACCAGTGTAGTCACAACACTGGCCATATGGTTGATCACAGAAACATGAACACTGTCTGCAACTATTTTTTCAGCTCTACCAATCCTGTTCTATACTTTTAAAGGCAGGGTATACTTTTGGTATTTGTCAAAGACCAGTATCCTCACTTGGTGTGTCCCAACATATGCATTAAATAACAAACCTGTGAAAATATTGGCTCAATTGGTCATCAGAGTTGTATAGTTTTAATTGTTGTGCTCATGTTTTACTATCAAGCACCCTGCTTTTGTGATGTGTCTTACATCTTTGTGATATTTTTTTGTCTTATCTTGCAAGACTCTTGTTTGTATTTTACACAAATTTGTTTGGTTTTTGATTCATGGCTTTTCTTCTTGCTCTGTATTTTACTATTAAACATGTTACTGTTTGTACACAAGGCCCTTTTAGGGTAGCAGTTGGAATACTGGTAAGGCATACCCTGTCTAAATAAATTAATAAATATACAAATTAAACAATCACACCACAGTGAAAAATAGACTACAATAGGTAAAACTGGACAACAAACTTGCCTCCAGATTAGGAATTTCCGAGTTTGGCCACAAAAACTTGAAAAGTACATCCTTTTCACAGAGTGGGTCTTTATACATTGAATTACTTGAGTTATTAAACTTAATGGATGGGCAGTTAATTTGCCTGGGGCAGTCAGTATTACTACTGGTTTGTGCATGGATCCAATTAACTCGTGTTTGGAAAGGAATTACATCAAAATAACAGGTGTAAGTTGCCAGACAAAAAGGATGTGTTATTTTAGCCTATTTTTTTTCTAAATGGATGGAGCTTTCCCGTAATGGAAAACTGCTGATATAGTTAAATATTTCCGCTGTCTTCACCACATACTCGGCCTTAAAGTTTTCTTGATTTTGAGGACAAAATTCTCATTTACCAGTTTCTATGTCCTTCTGGATGTCCTCTTCGATAAGTAGGATGGCTTGCTCAGAATCCTGCACAATCTGTTCGATAGGATCTCCTTGGAACACCTTACAACCACCTACCTTGCCACAAACCTGCAAGTCAGAAAGTCAAATTTAGATTATGCCATCAGTTCTGCATAGCGTTACACCAGGGCCCAATTTCATACAGCTGCTCAAGCAGAAAATATTGCTTAACAATCGTCTGCTAAGCAGCAATGAGCAGGATACCAGTCACAAATTGTACATGTGACATGGTAGTTTGGCTGGTAACCTTATTCTGGTAAGCGACATTTTGTTGTGCTGAGCTATTTTTTGTGCTTAAGCAGCTCTATGAAATTGGGCCCAGGTTAGGATAGGCGTTCTAGAGTCGCGCCGAACCAAATTATTGAAATAAGTACATGAAAAGTTGGATGTTAAGCGACTGGACGCGCTGGAAGTCGGAAGATCGCAGTCGTTCGGAATGACTCTAGAGTATCTTGGTTTCAGACGTTGATCTTGTAAAGAGCCGAATCTAATGTAAATGTTAGAGACCATGGATAAATTAAGAACGCATTTAAATTGTCACGGCCCAATGCATCGATTGGATTTGCGCTCCAGTTGTTTTTAGGTTCCCTCATTATCGAACTCTTTTGTTGGTTGGATTACACGGACAAGGCAGCATGAAAGTAGCCCACAAAGGAGTGAAGGATTAGTGTTTGCTGTCTAGCTTAGGTTTACTAGGGTTTATCTAGTAAGCCGATCATCCTACACAGTGGCATTTGGCCTACACCATTGTTCCTTTGTTATACAGTAAGTCTCCCTCAAGACCAGGCGATTGCAGAAGAACGATTGCAGAAGAACGCATGACCAGTGTTGTGACCAGAAGTTTTTAAGAGCCGGTTAATTTTCACAGAGGAGCGAGCTAAGCGAGGTACCGAGCGCTTGCGCGAGGCGTTCATCAGGGGTCCAAAGGGGGTGGCCCCGAAAATGTTTACATTTTACACCCTTAAAAATACATATTTTATGGGTTCTAGACACTAACAACAAACATACAATGTATTTTGCTGAATAAGAAGTACACATGTTGAGCCATATATCAAGTTCTTATACCTAGCCTGCTTATACCTCACAAATTCTAAATATCCTTCATATATCTGGAGCTGACAATGAGACGAGTGTCAAATTTAATCAAATAAAGTATTTGTTATTTATTAAATGTAAGTTGTGTAAAATTCTTGCAACTTAATAAGGTAAGTTAGTATTAAGAAAACATAGAATGATCCAGGGATGTGATTCCTCCGGTTTTTGCCGGAAATTCTTTTTTTTTACACCAAAAAGTCGACCCGGGTGAATCGTGTAAATCCAGTGAGAAAAATGGGGACAGAAGATCGCGATACATTTGGTATGCGAGCGCTGAACGCAGAAACCTTTGAAAATTGATGGACTTTTAACAAGTCTAATGTGCAGTGAGTCAAGTACCCAGTAGAAGTCAATGTGGTTTGCGCAGTTACGCACGTACGGTCCAGACTAAAAAAAAAATTATTGGATTGTGCACTGCTCGGAGATGTGCGCTTTCTTTCTTCATACTTCCGTAAGAAAAAAATGTTCTTGTCTATATCTCCCTCGTGAACACATAAATGTGACAAAAATAATGAAGAAACAGTGGAGAACGATTTGTGAACAACTGGTATGGCGGAGCGGAGTGAAGCGAGGGTTCTAATGAGCATCGTATCTGTCGTACAATAACGACAAGAAAAATAACACCGCCGCGTGAGCGAACGACATGTGTGCTCACAACTTGGTGAGTTTGATAAAAAATAAAACACATGCATCAAAAGGAGGAAGTCTGGCTACGTGTACTGATGCGTAACGTAGAGCTATACGTTCTACTATCGTCTGGTTCCTAGGTTTTTCTAATGCTTTACTCAAAGGATGCGGCAGCAAAAAGACGCTGTGAGAATATATTTTTTTCTGCTAACATGGAAAGGGGAAACATCGCTGCATCAAACAGTCAACTTCAAATAACTAGAACAGCAGAAGCTGCCATGGCGAGCTGCCTAACGCCCGATAGAGAAACAATGAAGAATAGAAAAACTGATGTTCAAAGAGGTGGGGACAATTAACAAGTATGTAGTTGACCATTGCTTACTTGGTCTGAAATGTGGGAATGAGGCTCAGGATGGGTACTGGGGGCTAATTACGATAGGTGTTTTATAAACCACATAAATAATAACAAATTCTTACATGTAGCTCTCAAAAACATGCAATATTTTTTCTTTACATTTCTTTTACACAAATATGTATGGTTTCTCCACTCATTTAAGAGCCCACATTATCATAAGCTAAACCTTCCAAGACATCACCATGTTACATAATGCATACAGTCCCTGTCTGCATGACTTACCTCTTTGCCCTCTGAAATTGTACTGAATGAGAAACCAACAGAACACCATCTCTACCACTAACAACATGACCTAAAACATTCCATTGTGTCAAACAGAGAAACTAAAGCCTTACAATTGGAATTGAATTAGGCCCACCACAATAGTTCCATAGTGTCACACATACAATTGTTCAATTCAGTGCACATCACACACATTCATTGAACCTAGCCACTGGTACAGGTATACACATGTATACACATGTATACACCACGTGTATACACATGTACATACACATGTACACATGTACATACACATTTGCACAATGTGGATCCAACCACATTTTGGCTGTAATACTGTACCCTGAAAACTTTAACATTTTTAAACACAAGGAAGCTGTTTAATTTCCAGAGAGTAATACTGTACCCTGAAAACTTGAACATTTTTAAACAATTTCCATTTGCACACTGTGGACCAACCACATTTTGGTTGTGAGACAAATAAACTGCAAATGAGGGTAAAAATTATTTTACACAACAAACTATCAAAAGTCTAAATGCGGACGGCCGGACGGACAGACGGACGGACGGACGGACAAAATCGGTATTACATAGGCTCGCATTCTGCTAAAGCAGCTCGCCAAAAATGACACAACAAGAAATGATCAATCGCGATCGTCGAGGACAAGATTTAACAACACTTTTGATTTTGATAGTTTTTAGTTACGTAAGAAGAATTCCTTAGTTTTTAAGCTTATTTAGTAGCAAAAAGTACCGGTCGGCAATGTCGTAACATTGCTTGAGAGCCGGTCGGGATTTTTTAGAACTGGTTAGTGCCGACCAGCCCCGACCAGTGTAGTCACAACACTCTGCGCATGACACTGTGTGGGTTTTTGTTTGTTTGAGCTTTCCCGCATAGGAACGCGTCGGATCGCGGCCGTGCCCGTGACTTAATTTATCCATGCTCCCTTATGATAAAATTGCCTGTCTGAAACCAAAGTTCATTTGGGTCAACCTAGAGTCCTGTCTGAACCGGGTGTTTACAATTGGCAACGTACAGACGTGTCGATACCTCTCGTTACTTACCCCTGGAAGGAATGTACGACATGCAACTTTCGAGCACTTATTGGATGCTTCGCGTGTGAAAATGCAAGTATTTTGATGCTTTTCCCTTTCAAATAAATCATCTTTTTACATGGTCACCCTAAACTGCATACAGTTAGGCATATCACAAGATCAAAGAATAATGAGGGGGGACCAGTTGCTCTTTGACTTGATGCCTCTTTTGCGGGCAACCATACATGAGCCGCAGGTAGAGTGGCTCGGCCACAGGCCTAAGTTAAATGCCAAATTCTGGCACCTTTTAATGAACCAATTCCGGGCGCCATGTTGTTTTCTTTCCCCGGATGCATCGCTCGATCATATCCCCCTGGAAGTGTGACTTTGAAATATCCAAATATAAGGGATATTTTAATTAGCTCTGTGGTTGATCCATTCTGTGTTAGAGACTACGCAGAGCGCGCTGTCAAAGGACGCACAAGTCATAGAGCAATTGCCCCCCTCTCATTCTTTTTCAATCTTGTGATACATTTAACTGTATGCAGTTTAGGGTGCCCATATAAAAACATGATTCATTTGAAATGCATTGCGTTGAGATACGTGCATTTTTACACGCGCGTACTTAGTGCCCCACAAGTGCCTACAAGCGATCAAAAGTTTTTAACAAGCGTGCACGCAGAGCAGTCACTTTTTGTAAGCCAATCAGCATTGATTTTTAGTGTTTCCCTTCCAGGGGTTAGAGACGTACGCAGAGTTAGCGGGCATTAAGGCCACTGCCCATGGTTGCAAGGCTGAGGCATGCTGGGAACAAAATTGCGGCCAGATCGATCACCCCTGGGAACGAGGTTGAAGCCCTGGGGTCTTGTGGACTTTCCCTGGTATCCGAGCCCTGGTAATCTTCAATACTTACCCGTACTATGATGGTAACAAACTGTGCCCCTTCGACATGCCAGACAAAGTCGATGTTCAACAAGTTGGACTCAACTGCAACGGTCATTAAAGGTTTCTTATTGGTTGGGTCACCTGACGGCGCAACAAAGGCCTGGTAGGTCATCCCATCGCTGCCAACACATCCTCTCATTTTGATTTGATTCTAAAAATAAACAAAAAATAGATTGGAGGCATCTCAGAGAGGAAAAATATATGTCCATACCTGCAAACATTGAAACCTCAGAAATAGGGACACCAATTTTACAAGTCCACAGATAGCGTTCGATGCAAGAAGTCGTGCGAGTGAAGCTTATTATTTGTACACATTCAAATGATGTTTGTATTGAAAACAATGTACAAAAAACACTGTATCCCAAAGAAAATCTCTACAGTCGCAAGCAAATGGCACGGATGATCCTTGGGCTGAAACAGGGTTACTCCCTTCACAGTCCCTAAGGATGTAGGCATGGGTATCACCCCACTAGGAGCTTGGCAGCAAAATGCACAACCTTCCCCAACTTTTTACGAAGCAATAATAGTTAAGTGCCTTGCTCAAGGGCACAACCGGGATTCGAACCCACACTCTGCTGCTGAAAACACCAGGGCCCAATTTCATAGACCTGCTTAACCAGTTCGACGCGAATGACGAGTTAACTCGCGAGAATTTTTTTTACTGACACTAGGAGGACGAGTAAACTCGTCAAATTTACATATGAATCGCCGTTACCCTCAGCGGGATTCAGTTGTAGTTGCATTGCGGGGTACCAGGGATATATCTAGTGTAATTTACTAGCAATTGGTGGCGCTATTGAACTTTTATGGACACAGGGCCAGCCGATGAACACAACGATTGAGATGACATTTGTTGACAAAATCAAGATGTACAATAATGACACGGAAATTCTTGGATATTTTGATCGTTAGGGTCTTTTAATTCCGATTCATCTAGTTCAGAGGAAAGTAAGAGTAATAGTTCTGATTCAGAGTTTGAAAATAATAGTGAAAAAAGCGAGAATTCTGAAGTTAGCATGGTTATAGCGAAGTCAGTTCTGATGATCACGATGATGAGCTGAGGTGAGTGATGATAATGCAGATTTTTCTGAGGGATCCGTATCTTGAGATGGTGAAATATGAGTTTAAACAAAAAGAGAGAAATGTGAAGGTGCTTTCCCCTATTGTGACATGTTTTTTAAATCACAGAGCTTTTTATTTCAGAAAATTGTCATACAGAAAAAAATTATGCCAGCACTTGCTCTTTTTTAAAAATGTCAACCAAATTTACCAAAAGTATCCCGCGTGGGGGGTAAATTCGGTGAAAAATTATCCCGCGTCGAACTGGTTAAGCACAAAAAGTAGCTCAGCAGAATAAGGTTACCAGCCAATCTACCATGTCACATGTTCAATTTGTGACTGGTATCCTGCTCAATTCTGCTAAGCAACACATTGTTAAGCAATATTTTCTGCTTCAGCACCTCTTTGAAATTGGACCCTGAGCTTTGGTCAGGTGAACTAGACCACTCGGCCACGAAACGACACGTGTATTATAATTGTTATCCTTACCTTTAAGAGTGGAATGTAGGGTTCCAGCAGCTCGACTTGGCAACCAGTGATCTCTGGGTAAATGGTGACCATAGTAGACGCAGACGATAACTCCACAGAGTCCATATCAACCATCATAACCTTGATCATGTAGTCAGATCCAGAGGTCAAAGTTCCTGAGTTCATAATATTCAAAAACAAAATAATTGAAGCCAGATCGGACCCTTTGTATGTTGAGAAAAGGATTAACAGATGTTAAGACCGAATCTGTCCTTTAACACTCAGCCATGACCCTGCCGATTTTAAATCGCCGTGGTTTTAAATGCCCGTGGTTTTAAACGGCAGGGTTGTAGCCTTGCTATGTGAACCAGAGCCACCGGGGTTAACTCCTACTCTTCCACGATAAGTGTTCTGGGTTCTTTTACGTGCACTACCAGTCCTAGTGCACAGGAGCTACGGCTTAATGTCCCACCAAAAGGAGAAAGTAATTATGGTGAAGTATCTTGCTCAAGGACACAAGTACCATGACCAGTGAGGCAGGAGATTCTGTCCCCCAATAAGGGCGAAATTTGTACAAATTTTATTCTGATAGCGCCCTCTTTTGAATCATCCTCCTCCACTCCATGTTAAAGTCACCTGGAAATAGAATTTTATTTTTTTTTAATATAAGAGTATATTAACAATAAAACAATTTTTTGAGTAATTGTTTGTCAGTATTTATATGTTAAAAAAATAGATAAAGTTGTTTGGGGGCGACTCCGCCCATCCCTTTTTGTGACGTCAATCGAGGAAGACTTTGCATCGATTGAACATCGACCCCACTCGAACTTGCCTGCATTTACGTTGTATATACACGTGCAAGTAGTGAGATTGTACGTTTCGTTTGGTTATCCAAAAGGGGGTTTTTTCTTGCATTTTTCCAGCGAAAATTGCTGCTGGATGCAGCAAAACGACTAAAGATGATGTCAGCCAGCATTTTTTCCCTGCAGATCCCAAATATAGGCAGTTACGGGCATCGAAAGTTAGGCTAACGAGGGCAAAGTGATGACAGTAGGAAGATTGTTCCAAATCATTGGCCCAGCTACACTGAAAGATTTTTGACCTAGAACATTGTTTGCTCGGGGAACATTCAAGCGAGTGATGTCAAGTGTGGACCGAAGAAATCGTGGTGGAGTGTAATGTGACAGTAAAGTGGAAATATATCGCGGAGTAGTTTTGTTCAAGCCTTTAAAAACAAGAAGAGCAATCTTAAAATGAATTCGTTCTCTCATCGGTAGCCAATGAAGTTCCCTAAGTGACGGGGTAATATGTTCTCTCAAGGGTGTGGAACATATTAAACGAGCTGCATCGGGACTCGAGCCCACACTCTGCTGATCAGAAACACCAGAGCTTGAGTCCGGTGCTTGGCCACGAAAAAAACAAACTTCCAAACAATAATGACATGTATGGGATTTGATGTAATGCATGGTGAGATATCAATGTATATTTGGTTTGCGGTAACACCATGTGTATATCTACTTGCTAGGTAGATTTTGTTCTTTGAGAACTTGTCTTGCAATCAGAGCAGTGACTGACTCTACACTGAAACCTCTGAACCAATCAGAGCAGTGACTGACTCTACACTGAAACCTCTGAACCAATCAGAGCAGTGACTGACTCTACACTGAAACCTCTGAACCAATCAGAGCAGTGACTGACTCTACACTGAAACCTCTGAACCAATCAGAGCAGTGACTGACTCTACACTGAAACCTCTGAACCAATCAGAGCAGTGACTGACTCTACACTGAAACCTCTGAACCAATCAGAGCAGTGACTGACTCTACACTGAAACCTCTGAACCAATCAGAGCAGTGACTGACTCTACACTGAAACCTCTGAACCCCTATAAATGGACCAACAAGTATTACACTCTTCAGTCTCCTGACGATGACAAGAGCAAGCTAGTCGAAACGTTGAGACCTATTAAGAACTCACTCCGCAGCAGTGTAGTTAATAACGAGAAGTCCTCTCGATCCACATAGCGAAAGTAGTAGTCCTGGTCGATTTCCTACCTCCCACCCAGGTAGTTAATAAGCAGGACAGTTTTTTCCCGAATTCCGAATAATCTACTCCGCGGCAGTAGAATAAATAGCAAGACAAGTTCTCAAAGAACAAAATCTACCTAGCAAGTAGATGTACATGGTGTTCCGCAATAAACCAAATATACAATTATGCTTTCCCCTTTTAGGTCAAATGTTGATTTGGAAACTAACCTGCTTGTAGAGTGATGGACGCGGTGGCGGTATCGTCGGCTTTGTTAATCTCAAACGAGGTCTTAGCGTGGTAGTTCACATTCTTTATCTCGCTACCTTTCGTAATCGCCCATAGTACTCCGTTGGTGTTGCCCTTTTTGGAGATTTCAGCCGTTACCACAATCATCTGGCTTGGTTTGAATTTGCCGTTGAAGTCCCTGGTTAGGACAGCCTGTATGTAATTGGGATACAAACGATACATGAATCACCTGTAAAAAGCAGACCTGAGTTTGCCTATGACAAACTCAGGTCGGTATTCACCGGTTTGGGAATGAGCAGTTTTGGGAATGAGCAGTTTTGGGAATGAGCAGTTTTGGGGTTGAGCAGTTTTGGTAACCATCAGTTTTGGGAATGATCAGTTTTGGGAATGAGTAATTTTGGGAATGAGCCGGTTTGGGAATGAGCAGTTTTGGGAATGAGCAGTTTTGGGAATGAGCAGTTTTGGGAATGAGCAGTTTTGGGGTTGAGCAGTTTTGGTAACCATCAGTTTTGGGAATGATCAGTTTTGGGAATGAGTAATTTTGGGAATGAGTAATTTTGGGGAATGAGTAATTTTGGGAATGAGTAATTTTGGGAATGAGTAATTTTGGGAATGAGCAGGTTTGGGAATGAGCAGGTTTGGGAATGAGCAGGTTTGGGAATGAGCAGTTTTGGGAATGAGCAGTTTTCAAGACGATATTTCTTATCTGATCAATAGTTCATGAGGCGTAAACATGTGGTTTAGGTTGTCACTGCCTGTGAAGTTACTGACAAAAATATAGACAATATTTCACAGGTTCTTGTTTATAATGTGACGTATTGTTAAATATTATCATGAAAGTAACTTTGAATCATAAATATCAACCAAATTGATCTTGAGAAATCAAATAAGAAATAGTAGGGCTCAAGCACGGTGTAGTGCAGAGTTGACTTAAGTCACCAATGGGGCTGAAGCAGGGTATAGTGCACAGTCAACTAAAGTCACCATTGGGGCTCAAGCAGGGTATAGTGCACAGTCAACTAAAGTCACCATTTGGGCTCAAGCAGGGTATAGTGCACAGTCAACTAAAGTCACCATTGGGGCTCAAGCAGGGTATAGTGCACAGTCGACTAAAGTTGCCATTGGGGCTCAAGCAGGGTATAGTGCACAGTTGACTAAAGTCACCATTGGGGCTCTAGCAGGATATAGTGCACAGTCAACTAAAGTCACCATTTGGGCTCAAGCAGGGTATAGTGCACAGTCGACTATAGTCACCATTGGGGCTCAAGCAGGGTATAGTGCACAGTCGACTATAGTCGCCATTGGGGCTCAAGCAGGGTATAGTGCACAGTCGACTATAGTCGCCATTGGGGCTCAAGCAGGGTATAGTGCACAGTCAACTAAAGTCACCATTGGGGCTCAAGCAGGGTATAGTGCACAGTCAACTAAAGTCACCATTTGGGCTCAAGCAGGGTATAGTGCACAGTCGACTATAGTCACCATTGGGGCTCAAGCAGGGTATAGTGCACAGTTGACTAAAGTCACCATTGGGGCTCTAGCAGGGTATAGTGCACAGTCAACTAAAGTCACCATTTGGGCTCAAGCAGGGTATAGTGCACAGTCGACTATAGTCACCATTGGGGCTCAAGCAGGGTATAGTGCACAGTCGACTAAAGTTGCCATTGGGGCTCAAGCAGGGTATAGTGCACAGTTGACTAAAGTCACCATTGGGGCTCTAGCAGGGTATAGTGCACAGTCAACTAAAGTCACCATTTGGGCTCAAGCAGGGTATAGTGCACAGTCGACTATAGTCACCATTGGGGCTCAAGCAGGGTATAGTGCACAGTCGACTAAAGTTGCCATTGGGGCTCAAGCAGGGTATAGTGCACAGTCACTAAAGTCACCATTGGGGCTCAAGCAGGGTATAGTGCACAGTCACTAAAGTCACCATTGGGGCTCAAGCAGGGTATACTGCACACAGTCAAATATTGCCATTGCAGATGCACAATTCTAAAGCCAGCAGCCACATGTATACAGTTTTCATAAAATTCAAAGGCACCCACCGAACAAGGATATTGACAAAATAGGGAGACCGCCATCATAGGGCTAGATAGCTCAGTTGGTATAGAGCGCCGGCACGTCAATCCGGAGGTCGTTGGTTCAAATCCCGCTCTGGTCAGTTTTTCCTTGTTCAACCCAAAATCATTTAAAATTCAAACAATTTAAACATTATTACCTCAGGAGGACTCCCATCCTGTACGTCCACTTCCACACTCGCTATTGCCCGGCGATGATCATTTGCATTGTTGGCGTTGGGTTTGGAGACTGTTACGGTAAAGGTGTGCTTCCCAACGGCCAAGCCCGCAGGGACGACATGCAACTGCCCCCGGTTAAGGGACGCATCACCCAAGTTACAGGCAGCCTGTTCCTGTTGTTCAAATGAAGAAGAAAATAAAAAAGTTTTTGTAAACTGGAGTGATCCACAAATGATTAAAGGTCAGGTCATTGTTTAGATTTTGCAATGTAATGCCAGGGCCCAATTTCATAGAGCTGCTAAGCACAACAAAATTTCGCTTACCAGAATAAGGTAACCAACCAAACTACCATGTCACATGTACAATTTGTAACTGGTATCCTGCTTATTTCTGCTTTGCAGACAACTGTGCTTAAGCAGCTCTATGAAATTGGAGCCAGGGATGTGATAAGGCTGTTGAAAAAAAAAAAAACTCTTGAGCGCAAAGCACAAAAAGCTTGCGAGCTCGAAAACTTGTGAGCACGAAGCCCACTAATAAAATTTATCTTTGGTTTTAAAAGCCCTACTCTGAAATCTGGGGCGTTATATACAGTTTTATCTTAATTTTTCATGAATTGATTTTAGGGAAAGAAATAAAAAATCTAATTATTATTATTTTTTCGGTGGGGGGGGGGGGGAGAGAAAATAAACAGATTTCTTTTTAGGGGGGCAACAAAACGGATTTCCCGTTTAATACAGAGAAATCACATCCCTGTTATGCTGATTTATTAGCAAAATTATCAAGGAAGATAAAATTAAAGTCACATTATTTTGAGAGTTTCAGCTGAATACTGTGTCTCCTTGCTGAGAAAACAGGACAACTGTCTTGGTATTTTCACATGAATGTTGAATCCATCCATGTTAAGCGAATTAGTGACAGCAGGTACCAACTGCATCACTGGCCGCAGCATTAGCGAAAGGACACCACCGCACAGAAAACATTTCCTTCGAAAACAGAGCTACATGACGTCAAATTCGCTTTGCACAAAACATTCGCAGGAAGTATGAACCAGGCATCAGACACAGTCAGTCATAACAGCAGTAGATGTGGCTACCATTGGGCCTAACACACATATGGCTTATTGGGGAACATTTACATGAAAAACACTGCTTAATAAAGCCCTGTTCACAAAATGGAAAAAAACAAACATTCTTGTCAAAATGTTCTCAATGTTTGTGAATTAGCTTTGTGTGAAAGGCAGTGATTTTGTACATTGTTCTAAATTCCTTGCAAAATTTTCTTGAACATTGTGAACATTTGTCTGACGTACGACCTATGAAAAAAACTGCTGCTAGTGGAATTTTTGGCAACGAACCTTGAGCACTCTCTCGTGTGAAACAATCCGTTGTTTAATTTTCGGGCGTTCCTTATCACGAGATTGGTTGCGCTACCATTTTAAAAATGTGCATCACGCTAACAATCTAAACCGGAACGATCCGTTGTGTTCAAAACATGTAGGCGATACGTGATTATTTCACTGGTACAAGTGATGATTAAGAGCGAAAACTAGATTGGTTACCAGCTAGTTCTCTCGAAGCTTGGAATATTGGTTAATTTTTTACCTGGTGTCGAGTGAAAGCTTGCAAAAAACTCTGAAGAATGAGATGAGAAGTAAACATTCTGCAATCGTGGAAGCTAGGTGTTTTGTTTTTGTTTTTTTGTTTTTTTTGGGGGGGGCTTTAGTCTTCCAAATTTTGATAAGGTAAACCTAAGACATCATTACGGGAAAGCTCCATTAAAGAAAACACTCGGAAAGCATACGTACATCCTTTTCATCCATCAAGTGTGTTTATATACATGTATGAGCAGTTAATTTGCTTGGGGCAGTCAGCAGCACTACTGGTTTGAGCATGATCAATTAAGTCAACTGTTTGGAAAAGGAATTACATGGAGATACCAGGTGTGAGATACCACATGAAAAGGATGTTTAATTTCAGCCTCTTTCTTTAATGGAGTTTTCCAGTAATGATGTTATAACTTTTCTTACTGGTCTGCTGCAGCTCCATTGATAAAGAAGATCATTGGTACTAGTAATGGCGTCTGGATCTTTTGAACCTGAGGCATCCAAACTCAGCATTCCCTCGGAAGCTTTCCCGAAGGTCCGTTGACTTCCGCCAGCGATGATCGCAACGAGAGGTGATCTCTCAACCGTGATCTTGAACTCTGTAGATGCCTTCTTGCTTTCGTCATCCCCCTCACGCCAAGCCTGGATGGTGAATGTCAACTCGTTGTTGACTAAGGATAAAGCAGAGTAAATAAAAATAGTGGCACTTCTTAAACAGGGATGTGATTGGCTGTTGAAAAAAAAAATGAACTCTGAGCGCAAAGCGTGAAAGCTTGCGGGCTCGAAAAGTTGCTAGCACGAAGCCCACTAATAACATTTATCTTTGGTTTTAAAAGCCCTACTCTGCAAGCAATCTGGGGCGTTATTTATGATTTTTTCTTTATTTTTTAATGACTTTGATCTTAACTTAAAAACAAAAATATAAATTATATATATTTTTATTTTAGGGGATGGCAAAAAAAAAGGATTTCTTTTTTTGGAGGGCAAACAAAACAGATTTTCGATTAAAACCGGAGAAATCACATCCCTGCTTATAGCTTTTGATTTTTTTTTTTTCCAAATGAGATATTGCCTTTGATCACAAGGCTGGACAGCCACTTCAAGGTGATGACTACACTTAAAACTGATTTGGGCTGTCGACTCAAATCACTTGTCACAAGTGACAATTAGTGATTTGGATCAAACTCGTTTAACAAAAAGGGCATCACACTTTCCTCAGGCCTGCTCATACTGTGCAGTTTAAAGTCTGACTACATGTAGTTAGAGTCTAGCTATTAAGGGGTCTTGTCAAAATTAATCCAAAACAGGTAGTCGGATAACAATTCGGATAACAAATGAAATATGCTAATTACATTGACGCATGCGTACAGACACTATTGGTTGGCAAACGCCATAGAGTTGTGCACTAAGCAGACATCAACCCCACACAAAAAGGTGCAACGTTCAATCATCTTGCCAACCAAAGTTTTAGTGCCCACGCGTGATGTGCAATTTACATATTTCGTGGGAAGGGTCTATTCTGCGCGTTATTATATGGCGTGTCGTGGCCGAGCGGTTAAGAGCACCGAACTCAAGCTCTGGTGTTTCTGTTCAGCAGAGTGTGGGTTCGAGTCCCGGTCGTGACACTTGTGTCCCTGAGCAAGACACTTAACTATAATTGCTTCTCTCCACCCAGGGGTGAAATGGGTACCTGTGAGGGCAGAGATGGTTCTTGTGATTGATTTAGCTTAGTAGCGCATATATTGCAGCACAGGCTGTATACTCCCCAGGGAGCTGAGATGGTTTAAGGAATGAAATAAATGGCCCAGTGACCAGGGGTAATAATGTTAAGAAGCGCTTTGAGACGCCCTTGGGTGTGATAAAGCGCGATATAAATCCATATTATTATTATTATTATTCTCCGATTTTAAATTTTGGTTGGATTTCCATCGAACGGTCCTTCTATGAGACATGGTTTAACACGCGCCACGAGGCACACGGTTCTCCGATGCACTTAAGACATGCGCTATGCCAATGAAACCTGCTGAGCGCTCTGCGTTTTGACTGGCTCATTAAATATAGTATAAACAAACTTGCGGTGTTGGAGCAATCTGGAACGTTTGGAAGTCAGTGTATATAATCAAGATATATAATGTATAGATGCTAAGCAGGATTCGAACCTACAACCTCCAGATGAACTTGAACCGATTAAGCACCACTAGGTAGAGCACTGGCACCATTCTCTGGAGGTAGCCGGTTCAAATATCGCTGTAGTCCACTTTTCTTTGCTCAACCCAACACAAACTCAAATTACGATCAAATAATTTTGTTTTTACCCTATCCGATGTGTGTTAAGCACTGTATACTCAGTACTTTCCCCGAGTTCTGTGAGAAAAAAAAATCCACAGGCAAATCACTCGGGTGGGATTCGAACCAACGACCTTTGCATTGCTAGAGCAGATGTCTTACCACTAGACCACCGAGCTAGCCCGATGGCTAGAGGCGGTTCGAATCATTGGCAGCGGGTACCGCATAATTTAATAGATGTAAATTGTCATAATTATAACAAACACTCACCAGGCAACATGTTAGCCACGATCTTTTGCTTGGGGGAATTTTCTTTAAATTCAACATAGAATGTCATCCCATTGCTGTCCAGGGCTGACCAGCTGTACCTTATTGTCTTTCGTTCAATGCAGGAATAGAATGTGACCACCGCTTCAAGGTAAAACCTGGGCAAGTGAAAACACAATACGGACCTTTATAGTAGACATTGAGGGGTCTTGTCAAAATATTCCAGGGGTCGATTTCACAAAACTCTTCCTAACTAATAGGACTAGTCCTAGGCAATGCTAAGAGATAGGACTAGTCTTAAGTTACTGGTCCTAACTTAAGACTAGTCCTATCTCTTAGCATTGCCTAGGACTATAGTCCCAAGTTAAGAAGAGTTTTGTGAAATCGACCCCAGGACATGTAATAATAATAAAAATAACTAATTTTGTCCCCCGGATGTTGGTTGGGGAAAATAGATCTAGTCACAGTGCCCTCTATATTTATTCATTACAAATGTACAGTGTGAGGCGGTGTACATAGATCTGAACGATGGTTGCGTGTTTGCGCGCAAACAACAGCCTCGGAACCAAGACTATAGCCTAGACTAGTGGACAAGTCATTAATGTTTGTCACAGTGATTGTCAAGTCGCAGGGTGGTAGCGTAATAAAGACTACTCTCGCGAAGTTGCTGGCTGCCGACTCTAAATGTGACCAGTCAGACCAGAGAGCAGTAGCCTCGCGCAGAGAGAAGCTTCGCGGGATATTGCGAGAGAGCCGTTCCGCTATCACAGCGACAGACATTTAACGACTTGTCCACAAGTCTAAGACTAGCCCGACTTTTGAGATGCTCCCTTATAAACGACCAAATCCTATAATCCCCCCCCCCCCAAAAAAAAAAACATGACAAATATCTGGCCTGTCATAGTTTGTGACTTACGTTTCTGATGCCAGAACAGTATCTTTACCACTCAAGCCCATTGCTTCAGTTGTCAAGCCAGGTGAGACTGAACTCATCTTTATGATCTTGATGGTAGCATTTTGGTTACCCTTGTCAGTTTGCACGGTAAGTGTAACAGTGTAGTCCGTAACGGGTTTCAGTAACCCACCCAAAAACTCTAACACGTTGGTTTTGCCAATTTCTGTGGAGGAACAAGGAATCATTAATATTATTTATCAATAATAGCAATAATGCAGTTCTTAATCTACTCCCGATGGCCATCTCAAAGCGCTCAGTAATTTTCCTACAAGGTATGTGCCTACATGATGAAGTACATGTATGTGACCCATTCCTTTACATAGAACCCTGTAATGGTTTACAAGGTGCTGTGATGCAATATGCAGCCAATCAAACCAGGAACAACGAGGGCTTTCTTTACCATAAGTGCACTGGGTTCTTTTATCTGCATTACATAACACATGGGACCTACGGCTTTACGTCCTATCCGCAGGACGAAGCAATACTGGTTAAGTGTCTTGCTCCAGGACACAAGTGTCAAGACCGGGACTCAAACCAACACCCTGCTGATCAGAAACACCAGAGCTTGAACCGGTGCTCTTAGTCTTATCCGCTCGGCCAGGACACACCAATTCAGGTGTAAGAGTCAGGAGTTATTCACAAGTTTTTTTCCCAGTAAACTTACAGGGAGCAATAGCATTTTGAATATTCCAATGAATGTTCTAACAGTGAAACAGAATGGTCCACGAAAACGCCATGAAATAATCCAATCCAATTACAACGTTCCTACTGTTCTGAATTTTTCTTGAGGGAAAGTAGCCGAGGGGAAATTGGTCCTGGGTCGCTCTAAAGCTGTGCGATACAAGGCATGATATTTGGCCATTGGACAACAATAGGAATTGTTTTGGGCTGGATAACAGGATAACTGGGCTGACCAACATGGAATAGGTTTTTAAGGCTATTTAAAAAAAATGTTGCAGACTTTTCTGAGGGCCCAAAAAACGGAAATCAGACTTAAAGGGTCTGTATACGTTTGGTAATGACTCTGAAAATTAATGGCAATAAAAACTTACTGGGTAAGAAGTACAGCAGCTTTGGGTAGGGATAATGCATTTTGAGAAACTTTTCATTTCGAAGTATATTATATTATATTATATTGCTGTTTTATTTAAATAGGGTAGCCTCATCAGTTACAAAACTGCTTTCATTAAGGGCCCTATATTTCAATAAAAATGATAAATGATTAAGTAAAAAAGTAAAATTTATATAATTAAAAATAAGAACGAAGCAAAGAAAATAGCGAGATTAACGCGCTATAGTGTGTAATGCATAAAAATTGGACATTTTGGAATGATGATAAAGCCATTACGACATAAGAAAAATAAATAGAATGCAACAATGTTTTTAAAAACAGTATAAAACAGAAAGTAGCAAAAACAAAGCGGGATTCAAAAACGCACTAGTTTAAAACAAGACACAAAGCATAAAAGTCAAATTGGAATGATGAGTAAACCAAAACGATATAAAACAATGAATAGAATACAAGATTAACACAAAAAAAAAGTAAATTAAAAGGGCAACATGATTAAGATTCAACTAACAGAGATCTTTTAAATTTAAAAAGTGACTCATACTGTCTCTGTGTGTTTCTCAACTTGTTCCAACCCAAGGTCCCTAGATATTGGAAGGTGCGTTTACCTGCATTAGTCTTAGGAATAAATGACATGTATAATGAGCCGTTGGACAGTGACCGGGTGCCAATTGGGTGACTTGGTATTTCAAAGCGAGAGTTAAGATATTTCGGGTTTAATTTGTTAACACATTTGTAGACTTCACACATTCTATTATAGTGCCAGCGTAAAGGGAGAGCAGTCCATGACAGGGCCTCATGAAGTTCGGCAATAGAAGTCCTATAATCAGCACTGAGGATCAGTCTGGCAAGGCGATTGTGTAACTTAACAAGCCTATCAGAATTACCGTTTGAACAACTGGACCACACAACGCTACAATAATCGAACAAAGGCAAGACCATGGCACAACTAAGCAATTTAAATGTGGAAGGAGGGAGGCAAGGTTTGGCAGAACGTCGAAGAAATCCAATTTTTTGGGAAATTTTCTTACCGATGTAGTCTATTTGTTCAGACCAGGATAGACATTCGTCTAGCACTACTCCTAGGTACTTATAAACTTGGACGCGCTCAATAATATCACCGTTCAGAGTGATTTGAATGTCCTTAAAATGAGATTATGGAAAAATATATCACTTTTTAGCCCCCAAAATTTGAATCTGAGAAGCGTTACGGCCATAACGCTTCTCAGATTGTGTATTCGTATAGGGAATATTCTTCCTGCGTGGAAATATTTTTCCTGCGTGGAAATATTTGTTCCAGTTTTTCGGTGATATCTCAAAAACGTGAAGTGAAATTTTTAAAGGTTAGTTTTATTGTATATACCTACATTTACATGTATATAGGATTAAAACAATCAATGGTTCCAAAAACCAGAGGTATACTTTGCCTAAGTAGGGAGAATACCATGCCAGGATACTAACCGTTGATTCTAGCAAGCATTTGTGTGAGCTGATCATTATCCATTGGCGATATTGACCACTTATATCGCATGTCTGGAAGATTGGTTCCAGAGACACGCCCTTCAAGTTTCACGTCACCACACGATGGAATCTTCATTGGTCCAAATATATCCACCTTGAGATTAAATTCTGTGAAATAAGTATTCATTATTATTATTATTGTTGAGAAAATAAAATTAGCAAACTGCTTAACAACTAAAAGGACCTGTGGTATAAAGGCAAACAAATAGATAACCCTAACAATCCCTAACCCTACAAATTCAAACAGGGCAAAGTGTTTAATTTTGTTAGGTTAAGTACAGTGAAGTTAGGATTGGGTGTTTGATTCTGTGGGATTGTGTATCCTTGCTGCCAAGTAATGGTGTTTGAATTTGATTGAGTGGGTATGGTGGATGTGTGAAATGTCTGGCATTGCTCTTTCCTCCATGGTCTAATGAGACAGTTGTTGGATTATGTTACGTTGGGTACTGTGTGATTTCACTGATCAAATTTTGCACATGCCAAGTGTACACACTCCAACAAAATCAAACAAAAAAGGCCTGTTGGAGTTTGTTAGGTTGTGTATCGTCCCCCTAAGATTGGGTACAGTTCCCATCGCATGGTAGTATAAGCTGTTGGAATGTGTTGGGTTAGGGATGGATTCTAGTAAAAACGCTTTGGGAGTTAGGGTTAATGGCCCGACGTTTCGACCCTAGCAGAGTCTTTCTCAAAGGCTAAATGACATCACAACACACAAACACTATTATTATTGCATACATTTCTGGTCAAGAAACCAAGGATGAATCATAAGTGAACTTGTGAGGGTGTGTACAACATTGGTAAGATTGAAAATATTTAATGTTCACAGATTTGCACATAACTTATTTGTTACATGGTATAAAGATGGTCATGGTGAAAAACTTCACTTGAAAATTTGTTGCTTGAAATGCCATAGTTTTTAGGAAATGAGTAAAACAAGAGTCTTTATCCTGCAGGATATAATCTGATGTTTGAAAAAAAGTTTAAACATATAATGGGGGTTTTCACTGTTTTCTCATGACTTCGAAAAACGATTGAGCTTAAACTTTCACAGGTTTGTTGTTTCATGTATATATGTTAGGTCACATCAAGTATGGATGCAGGTCTTTGACAATTACCAATGTTGTACAAACCCTTTAAATCACTGTACATGTAGCTCGCAAGCCTGAGGAAATATTACCACATCAAATCCCGGAACTAATCATGAAGACCCAAGTTGTTTCCTTTCCTTTGTCAATTCAGGAATGCATTGTGGCAATTATATTTTCAAAGGAAAACGATTTACCCAAGAAGCTCCAAAAAACACCCGTTATCTTCAGGTAATTTCTTTTCCAAACAGTGGACTTTTATTGGATCATGCATAAACCAGTAGGAATGCTGACTGCCATAGGCAGATTAACTGCTCATCCAAAAGTTTAATGACCCAAGTAATTCAATGCCAACACACCTAATGGGTAAAAAGAATGTATACTACCAAGTGTTTGTGGCCAAACTCGAAAATTCTTTAATGGAGCTTTCCTGTAATGCATCACGCACATTTAGACTGGGAACAAAAGATAATAATACCTTCATTTCTTCCACCATCACCCTCTTCGCCATCATCACCACCTCCAACAGTGACAACATCATCTGGTTTGTCTGTTTTGACTTCAGTGCCTCCACCTGTCATGCCATCACCACCACCTCCGTCAGGGTTGACATCATCAGGTTTGTCGGTTATATCTTCAGTACCTCCTTCAGTCTTGCTGCCACTAGTACTTTCCACTGCGACTTGACCACCTCCCTTCGTGATGACAACATCCGGTTTGTCGGTTCCATCCACACTACCTCCTTCAGTCTTGCTGCCATCAGTACCTCCCTCCGTCACGTCACCACCATCATCTCCGCCAGTGTTGACAACATCCAGTTTCTCAGTTGTATCTCCAGTACCTCCCTCCGTCACGTCACCACCATCATCTCCGCCAGTGTTGACAACATCCAGTTTCTCAGTTGTATCTCCAGTACCTCCCTCCGTCACGTCACCACCATCATCTCCGCCAGTGTTGACAACATCCAGTTTCTCAGTTGTATCTCCATGGCCGTCATCTTTACCAACTTCAGTGTGAACTCCATCTGTTTGCACGTCTTGACCACCTCCATCCGTTAGATCTCTGTCTGTGGTTTGTGTTTCACCATGACCCCCTTCGTCAGTGTCATCAGTAGTACCATCTCTATCATTCACGTCTTCTCCATCATCTGTTGAAAAAAATTGTACACAGTTAGAAATTGTTAAACAGGGCTCGAATTTGGGGTGGAATTCCACTAGACTGCAGGGCTTGTAGCTCAAAATGTTTACTGGACCAAACTTATATTTAAGAAGACCAGAATCTTCATGAGAAAGAACTTTCTAAACAGTTTAACATGTAAATTGTTTTTTTAAATTATATACAGGGCTCGAAGTTAGGGCCAGGGATGTGATAGGCTGTTGAAAAAAAACCTGAACTCTGAGCGCAAAGCTTGCGTGCTCGAAAACTTGCTCACTAATAACATTTATCTTTGGTTTTAAAAGCCCTACTCTGCAATCTGGGGCGCTATATATGGTTTTATCTTTATTTTTTTTATGATTTTGATTTAAAGATATTTAAAAAAAAATTAAATAAATAAGTTTTTTTTAAAAGGGGGCAAAAAACCCGGAATTTTTGGGGGAGGGCAAAAAAACCTGGATTTCCGGTTTAAAACGGAGGAATCACATCCCTGTAGGGTAGAATTCCACAAGACCGCAAGGCTTATAGCCCAAAATGTTTACTGATCCAGAACTTATACAGCAATCCTTCACCGATCTTGAACTCTTGGTGGCAGCAGATACCGCCATTATTGCGGTGGTACCTGGGTGGTACTGCGCTGCCTAGCGACGGGTTTAAGCGATTTGCAAAGTGAAAGTCCAATAACCCGCGACTGATCAAATGATCGCCGTGTAGCCCAAACCTTATACCAGTCGCTAGGCAGCGCAGTACCACCCAGGTACACCGCAGTAATGGAGGCATATCTGCTGCCACCAAGAGTTCAAGATCGGTGAAGGATTGCTGTATATAAGAAGACCAGAATCTTCATGAGAGAGAGGTTTCTACCATAGAAATAGAACCCGGAGAACGCTGAGCTGGACCGCCCTGTGTCGTCTGTGGACGCGGCGTATCGATACCACGCGACACGCGTGTATGGCAAAATGATCATCACGTGACACGCGTGTACTGTATGGCAAAATGGCAACGCACAGAGACTGTTTCTACGTGTTTTCATTGGTCAATGTTCATGACGTCTACTGTATGGCAAAATATTATCACTGGCTTAATGCTAATTTTGCCATACACGCGTAAAAAAAATGGCGTACGCGCGTTCATAAAAATGGTCTCACGACGAAATCGCACGCACAATGACGCACTCAGCGTTCTCCGGGTTCTATTTCTATGGTTTCTACACAGTTTAACATGTAAATTTGTTTTAATTGAACAAGCACTATGAGAAGATTTATCTCATTTGTGTTATGGGTGAGTATTGTTGATACTCTTAAACGAAATTGTATTTGTACCAGACTCAAAGTAATTTGACCATAATTTCTTTCTGTTCAAGATACTACACAGTGAGGTATTGGCATTCGGGTGAAAAACACAAGACCGCCAAACTTGTCAGGTCATAAGTTTACTGGCCCTGAGATAAAATCACTGGCCTTAGTTGGGCCTGTGGTCCAATGTCAAATTCAAGCCCTGAATATAATTATCAGGGCTCAAAATTAACACCAGACCACAGGCTCGAGGGAAGTTATTTTAGTGTGGGCCAGTAAACACTTGACTGGACAAGTCCGGTAGTCTTTTATAATAGGCTACCTCATTGTGAAATATCTTTGTGAACAAATCTGATATTATATTTCAATTCTCTTGAATATCAAATTATGCAGAAGACAAATGAGATCAACTTGTATCTAGATCTTCTCTTTAAAGCTTGTTCAACTCATTTTGATTCTGGTCTTGTAAGATGAATTCTGGGGCGGATTGCAATAAAACAGTCTTAGCCAGCAGTCTAAGACCAGTCAGTTATAGCCAGCTATCTGCCTTAGACGGTCTTCTTAGTCAGTTGTTTTAGCCTGTTGCAATAAGCCAGTCTTAGATATAAGTCAGTGGAAGTAGTGAAACACATATGTACAAACAAGAATTCCTTATAAAGCTTCTTCTTTTTTAAGATGGCCGACAATGGCTTTGAAAGGTAGTCAAAGATCAAACATTAGGCGACCATGCCTGCAGTAAAACAAAGTAGTTGGCACATTTAGAGGGTGACATGAACTGCAGAGAGATTCTGCAGTCATATTTGTAGGCAATTTGGATTTTGGTGACAATGGAGGGGGAAAAAGCCTGGGACGAAATTACAGATTGAGTAAACGTTATCAATATAATGGTCTTGCCGTAGGGCTCTTAGCATGAAATCATTAACAACTAACAGATGTAGCGCCATGTTTAAAAACAAAACAAAGACCGATTATAACCAGCTCAGCACATGCTTAAGATTTAAGACTGGCTTAAAATATAGACTGTGCTATTGCAATCGGTCTATAATTAAAGACTGTCTAAGCCTGTCTCAAGTTAGCCGGCTATAGAGCAGACCAGTTTAAGACCACTTGGTGCAATCCACCGCAGGTCCACATTGTAGTAAACTTTTTGAGCGACAAGCCCTGCAGTCTTGTGGATTTTTCTCTCCAAACTCGAGCCTTGAATTAGTCTTGGTGCAAGACGTTGTTGTTCATTATCATGCAACTATCACGATTTAGCGCGCTCCATGCCCCGCCGCGCATATTACTATCGAACAATAGCGGGTGTTGTTGGGAAACTTCCAGATCACCACCACATATCGCACTCAAAACACGGGTTCGCGGCTTCCAGAGGACGCTCTATATCAATAGAAAAGTCACGCCGTGTGTAGGATTGCGTGTCGTGGCCGAGCGGTTAAGAGCACTGAACTCAAGCTCTGGTGTTCCTGATCGGCAGGGTGTGGGTTCGAGACCCGGTCGTGACACTTGTGTTCTTAAGCAAAACACTTAACCATTATTGCTTCGGATGGGACGTAAAGCCGTTGGTCCCGTGTGTTATTATAAAAACTATCAATGCATGTAAAAGACCCCAACACACTTATCGCTAAGAGAAGGGGTTCGCCCCGGTGTGTCTGGCAGTGCGTCATATCATGGAGGAAGAATATTCTTCCTCCATGGTCATATCTTCAATCATTTGAAGCTGTACTCTTACGGAAGGAAGGAAGGAAGTGTTGAGTGTATGTACTGTAGTAGGCCCTATCCGGCTATGGTTTTATGATTTTACTAACTCAACAAGAAAGTCTTGCACCAAGACTACATGTAGCCTTGCCTTATATGTTTCTGGTAATGAAAACAAGGGTTTAAATAATGATAATAATTTGAGGGGCTAATCATCCTTACTTGCAGCTGAGAAGCTGAATTGCGAAAGACACGGCTACAACGTGTTCCAACTGAAGCCATTTTAAAAAGATGCCCTTTGCGATTGGCAGCCTACCACAATAACCAACACTACCATGGATCAAAAGTGTTTGTTTTTTTGCAGAGGGAGGAGAACCAGAGGGCCTGGAAAAAACCATTGTGGCATACCAGAGAACCAATCCATAACTCTATCAAACATGGCCTTTAGCTGGGTATCGAACCTGGGCCACATTGGTGAGCGCCGAGCGCTTTACGCGCTCGCTACTCCTAGAACTATGAGGTTCATTCCGCTATCGTTTCCATTACCCTCATAGAGTGACATGTACAAAATCCTATTCGAAACTTTTTTCCCTTCACGTTTCTGCACCTACCGTTAATTTCCCAAACCGGATCACGCCAAAATTAGGCTCTATGTGTTCCTTATACTCTCATCGAGGTCGGGTTGGGTCCAGAAAATCCACTCCGCAAAACAAAAGTTGCAAAAAGTGATAAATTCTCACCGTTTTCAGAATCCTCGCCTTCCGTTTAATATGGCCGCCGTTGAAATTTTCCTCCTGGTAATGCTGCGCGCTACGATGGTAACGATTATCAACGATTCACGTATACAGAACATTGATTGTTGTGGACCAGCATTGCGCCTATGAATTGTATACGTGAACCGTTGGATTTGTTACCAGCATACCCACCTATGAGGGTAATGGAGACGATAGCGGAATGAACCTCATAGTTCTAGGAGTACTGATCGCTACCCATGCCTTATAAAGTGAACTTAATCACTATAGTTTGCAAGCCTGAGGAAATTCTTGTAAACAATGGCGCTTGCGATGTGACCACAAACACTGGAGTTTGCACAGTAAACTGAGAACGGTGATCGTAAGCGCAGAATTTGGCAGTAAGCAATTGCCATGAAATTGGGCCCTTGTCGGCGCAGGTCAGCACAAACCACAGCAACGCAAAAAAAAAAGGTCAATCCGACCAGCAATCAATTTTGGTGAAAAATCATGAATAGGCCTACTTTAGTACTAGGATTTAATTTAATAAAATAATAGCCTATTGCCAAACTATTATTTTTTATTAAGCCTTACTTCTTACTCGCCCCTCAAGCAAACAAGGTAAAACCTGCGTACTGAGAATGAATGGACTTAACTTTAAGATAACATTTCAAAATGACGAGTACATTGATCGAAATCTAGTAATAAATGGCACAACTTTGGGATTTATGTCTGTTCAAATTCTACCTAACCTCCACTCAGAAGATGGTTTCCTCATGAGCTGCACGATCTCGAAATTGCGCAGCGCAATTCGAGATTGAGCGAATTCCTCAACATTTGTTTGTACACTTATTGAACTCGTGTGCCAATAAGCGCGTATACTTATGACCACCGTACCACCGTATATTTACTCACAAAATAACGTTGTGATTAAAAACAAGATCAGTCCAAAGATAATAAAACACAAATTGTACTCCCCTTTTACCAGAAAATGCTCATGTCTGGTAAATAGACAAAGCAATAGAGCATAGCAGAATCGGAAGAACTGTGACGATCGCACACGTACGTAAACATCGATGACAATTACACGACGACTGTTTTTTAGTTTGAATAGGATTTTCGTCAAACTGCCGTCGGCTCTCGCTACAGTATTTCTTACTGGCTCTGGCGCAAATGGAAAACTACGGAAGCGTATATGACCATCATTTTACTGCGTTACCGAGATAATTTATCATTGAAACACAGAATCATACACTACTTATTACGGTTTTCAGAGTTAAATTTGTCAGAAACACAGAATTAAAAGATAACATATCTTTAAAAAACATAAATCAATGATAACATATCTTGAAAATATGGAAATCGAAGATAAGGTATCCTAGAAGTATTGAAATCAATGATAGCATATCTTGGAAATACGGAACTCTAAGGTTACATATCTTGGAAGTACGGAATTCAATGATAACATATCTTGGAAATACGGAAATCGAAGATAACATATTTTGGAAAGGGGTGGAAATAATGGGTCCAGTATTGAAAACGCCCGAAATACTCCTTAATGCTATTGGATTTTAAGAGATCTGTACCTAGACATTACCTATTTATTATCATATACAGGCAAACTGACATCCCATGTTGGCTCAAGGGGGTATGGGGCGCCGTTTGACAATTAATTGTTTAGCGATTGACATGTTTCTACCATGGTTTGTAACAATTTGATGTAAACCAAAGAAATCGCTGTCAATTTTGTTGTGGTTTACATACCATGAATATACAATCAAAGCTTATAAATTATGGTTTATAAACCATGAAAATTGAATTCATCATAAAACATGGTTTATAAACCATGATTTGCAAACCATGAAAATTTAAGCACCTTAAAAACATGGTGTATAAACAATTTATTGACAAACGGCGCCCCATCGGGGGGGGGGGGGGGGGGGCTTCAAAATTTACAAGGCCTTTAATCAGTACAATTTCATGTATTTCCGTAAGTTTCCCAGAAATGTTATCATTTGAATTCCGTAATTCCTGTATGTGTTATCATTGAATTCCGTATTTCCAAGATATGTTATCATTGTTTTCAATATTTCCAAATATACATTAATTATCTTCGATTTCCATATTTCCAAGATATGTATTTCTTAGATATGTTATCTTTGAATTCTGTGTTTCTGACAAATATAACTTTGAAAACCGTAATAACTAGTGTATTATTCTGTGTTTCAATGATAAATTATCTCGGTAACGCAGTAATAAGATGGTCATATACGCTTCCGTAGAAAACATCTCTCAGCATTGAATTAGTTTACCCTAGGCCTAGACTTTTAATTTCTACAAAGCCAGCAGTCTGATCATTTCTTCCTTTAAAAAAAAGTACTTCACCCGACATGTTATCTATCAGTAGGATTTGAAACTTTGCATGGTGGGAGTAAAATCAGGTAAGGTTTGCGTAGCACCATTTTGTGTAAATCTCTTTTGAGTAATGTTGGTTCTGAAAAGAACTTTTATTTTTTTCTCCTGAAGACGATCAGAGCATACTGATCGACACGATCAGAGCATACTGATCGACACGATCAGAGCATACTGATCGACACGATCAGAGCATACTGATCGACACGATCAGAGCATACTGATCGACACGATCAGAGCATACTGATCGACACGATCAGAGCATACTGATCGACACGATCAGAGCATACTGATCGACACGATCAGAGCATACTGATCGACACGATCAGAGCATACTGATCGACACGATCAGAGCATACTGATCGACACGATCAGAGCATACCGATCGACACGATCAGAGCATACTGATCGACACGATCAGAGCATACTGATCGACACGATCAGAGCATACTGATCGACACGATCAGAGCATACTGATCGACACGATCAGAGCATACTGATCGACACGATCAGAGCATACTGATCGACACGATCAGAGCATACTGATCGACACGATCAGAGCATACTGATCGACACGATGAGTTGTCAACCACCGGTTCTTTTCAGAACCAACACTACTCAAAAGATGGTGCTACCGCAAACCTTACCTGATGTTATCTATCATAATTATTTGTATCTACTGTAGCTGTTCATTATTAATTATTCATGTACTAAACATGAAGACGTTGGGTCTGATTCTGGGGCCAATTTGACCGGAAAATTTAGATTTCAATTAAATATAGCTATTTTGATAGATTCGTAAAGTTATAAGCCTTTATTTAAGGTATCGCTCGAAAATAATCGGCAATAATGAAGTGGTTTTAATTACCACAAAAAGGATGAAAGAAAGAAAGAAGAAATAAAAAACAAATACAAAAGGGAAAAAATAAAATAAAAATGACAATAAAAAAAATATTGAATAGGGGCCTAAACAAGAAACAAATACATTTTAATCAAGTATAATCAACCAACCAATCAATCAATCAATCAATCAATCAATCAATCAATCAATCAATTATACAAATTATTTTACGGTATAACACAAAACCATTAAAGTTGTGAAAACAATGTCTATGATTTTCTCCACTGCTCCTCGGAGTGGAGTGCTACGTCTGAATGGAATTTGTTGTTTGTTTATTTATTTCTTTGCGGTTTTAATACTCAGACAGGGTATTATACAGATATCCATAAAACAAACCCGGATCAGAATGTGACCAGACCCGGTGTCATAGGGTCTGTCCCCCGGAGAGTCGGCCCCATAATGGGAAATTAACATGGGCTGGAGGTGGAAGATTCAAAGAAGGGCGCTATCAGAAGTAGTTTGTTCAAAGTTCGCCGTATAGACCTTTCCATTGTTGATAAACAAAGTGCGCCGGTTGGCATGGACGGCCGAATAATTATTAGCAAAACAATCAATCGTGTTAAAACAAAATTGTGACCAAATTCAACATTTTCTGTACAGATTCATGAACTGAAATACCTCCCATGATTGTCTGATTTGTTTCCAACAATTTCAGCACTATTTTAGAATATTTGTGTAACATTGCTAAGTCAAACTATGGCTATCTGTTTTTGATTTGAAGTTATGGCTTTCCATATAGTTTTCCATCCTGGGTTGGCAAAAACTCGGGCTGTGACGTTGCAACGTCACAGCCTGAGTTTTTGCGAACCGAGGTTGGACACTATGGAAAGCCATAACTGCAAATCAAAAACAGAAAGCTACACAAATATTTAAAAAAATGCATAGGGCCTAGTGTTGAATTTGTTGGAAACAAATCAACCAATCATGGAAGGTATTTCAGTTCATGAATCTTTACAGAAAATGTTGAATTCGGTCATAACATTTTTTAACACAATTGAATGTTTTGCTAACATTTGGCCGTCCGTGCCAACTGCCGCGCACTTTGTTTATCAACAATGGAAAGGTCTATGGGCGGACAGAGTCTCATGCCACACCGGATTTCAGGTTCGGGAGCTGACCATTTCTGAGTCAGGCTGGTGACCGGAACTGGTTCTAAAATGGCCACCGAGACTGGAATCGGGTCAATTATGACCCGGCAGATTTAGGAATGTATACCCTATACAACAGTAAACAGTAAAATACAATGGAAGTAGGTCTATATGTCAGCAATTAGCATTAAATTTAATTATTATTTATGCATTCGACTCCATTTAAACACTTTGATTGGTAAACAAAAGATAGTCGCCCGCTGGCTATTTTGTCCAACTCACGACATTAGCTTTTTGAGATATACTAGACACTATGTAGGAGCGTTAAACGCTACATACGAAGCGTGGACCTGAGAACAATAAGAGGTCCACATAATGTAGGGACTTGAGACACTATGTGGACTTACACACGTCCACACAGTGATGTTTACAGTGTTGAAGAATAGGATTTTCACTAAGTTATACATATTGGGCGTGTCGTGGCCGAGCGGATAAGAGCACCGGACTCAAGCTCTGGTGTTTCTGTTCAGCAGAGTGTGGGTTCGAGTCCCGGTCGTGACACTTGTGTCCTTATTAAGCAAGACACTTAACCATTATTGCTCCGTCCTTCGGATGGGACGTAAAGCCGTTGGTCCCGTGTGTTGTGTAATGCACGTAAAAGAACCCAGTGCACTTATCGAAAAGAGAAGGGGTTTGCCCCGGTGTTCCTGGTTTGATTGGCTGCATATTGCGCCACAGCACCTTGTAAACCATTACATGGTGCTATGTAAAGAAATAGGTCTCAAAATTCAAAAAGTAGCTCCACATATATACCTTGCAGGAAAATACTGACTGTTGAAGCGCCTTGAGCGTCACTGAGTGACGGATATGAGCGCTATATAAGAAGCCACTATTGTTATTATTATTATTATAACAAAGGAAAGGCCACAGAGAGACCACAACACAGAGCTGTGTGCACTGTTTGGTTCGGGTCCACAAAATGTAGGGAATTGAAACACTATATGCGTTGTTTGACACAACATTATTTTGAAACTGAATCACAGGAGCTACAACATTCTATTGGATGAACAATTTGAACCGGATCTTCTCTACAGAATTGAACACTCAGACATTTATAGAAACAGTCAAAATAAATGAAAGTCATTTATTTCTCTATTGGAGGAAAGATGTGACAAGTGTATCATCTTGTTTAGCGCCCTCAGTTGGCAGCTCCTCCAACTGTATGGATTCTAGATTGTTATAGAGCTGACATGTTATTATGTTACTTACACACTGGATTATGACAACACGATTTGATGAAGCCCAGAGAATGTTTCCTTGTCAGTTATTTCTAGTATTGATAGTATTTAGTTAGAGGCAAATACTATTACAATATGCGTCCACATAGTGTTTTTTTACAGTGTTGAAGAATATGATTTTCACTAATTATAGTGATAGAGAACAAATGAAAGGCCACATAGTTACTGCAACACAGAGCTGTGTGCACTGTTTGGTTCGGGTCCACCATTACGGGAAAGCTCCATTAAAGACTTTCCGAGTTTGGGTTGAAAAACTCGAAAAGTATCCATCCTTTTCAGCAGAGAGTGTTTTTATATTGCCATCCTTGTTGAATCAACAAGCTTCATGGATGAGCAGTTAACCTCCCCCTGGGCTCACATAACTGGCTTGCGGTTTTCAAATAATAAATACTAGGCCTACATGGAGCTCGGCTTCCACTCCTCAGATTTCAAAATAATGTTAAAACCCACAAAATGTTTTCATTTTATTATACTGTGCATGAAGATCCAATTATAGATTAGAGTCCACTGTTTTGGCAAGGAATTCCTGGAGATAACAGGCAAGACTTGTGGTAAAGACGAAAAGGATGTATAGCTCCGGCCTCTTTCTTTAATGGAGCTTTCCCGTAATGACAAAATGTAGGGACATGAAACACTATGTGGACTTATACACGCGTCCACATAGTTTTTTTTACAGTGTTGAAGAATATGATTTTCACTAATTAGTGATAGAGAACAAATGAAAGGCCGCAGAGTTACATCAACACAGAGCTGTGTGCACTGTTTGTTTTTGGTGTTGAAGGCAAATTACCCAGTGACCTAATTTAGTGTCCTATTATTTTTGTGTGATCCTCCATATCTCAAACTGGCTTATTGCTCTTTCGGTGTCCTCAATAATCACCGTAACAGAAGCGTTGCTAACTGGAGCATGCGCAATTCTGAGCGACAGAACAATTGAACCGAATTCAGGCCCAAAAGTGATATAATTGGCCGAGTGACAAAGCAGACGTCTTCTACATGTGTTGCTATAGGCAACCATCGATTGCACCATGGTGACGTGTTTGCTTGGTAAAGACGCCGTTAAACGATGGAATGGAGCTTCAATGACAGGAAAAAATCGATAGTTTTTTCATGGTTTTTCTTGACCATTTTCGGCAAAGTGAAGTAGCCGCTGTAAACGTCACGTTATTCTATTCACGCGAAACAGTTTGAAGTACATAATTGGTAGAGCTGACAAAATAGTCGCAGTGTTCATGTTTTGTGTGATCAACCATATAGGCCTACATTTAAAAACAAGCCTGCGAAAGTTTGGTCTTATTCCGTTGTGTGAGTCAAGAGAAAATAGTGAAAACTATGCAAATTTCCTTCATTTGGTTGTAGCACACGAAATAAACTGTTACGTTTTGATTAAATTCTGTCGAATAATTGTGACTTCATTTCGCCTTCATTGACTTCATTTTTTAGCCTATGACTCTGTAGGCCTATAGACTTGCCCCCCCCCCCCCAAAAAAAAACCCCAAACAAAAAACCCACGTAAAAACCTTTTGTGTGACCAGTGTTGGCTCTGGAAAGAGGCGTCGTGTGGTTTCGACGTTTCGAGCAGTATACTCTGGCTGTGTTCAGTAGAAAGGAACACTAATTAAAAGTTACACCACCTTATTGAAAACTCAGACCTGTTTACCGTTTGCATAGTATAATGGCGTACCTGTAGCCTAAAGAAGACCATTCTTTTCCATTTCATTTAAGCTGGTCTTTGGGGATATAATCGTATGTTCGTTTCCTCCTCGCAAGCGCGGACACTATACACTATTTTTTATACAAACAGCCATTTTCGAAACCAAGCCTTAAAGATTCTCAGTCCTTTTTTCGTTGTTGCAAATCTGACCCAAAATTAAGATATACATTTTGATTATTAGCTATGATTTTTCATTCTAGAAAGTTAGAAGCTTTTATTTACGATATTGTAAGAATTATAGCCAGTGATAAGTGATTTTGTAAAAGTTTTTGTGTGACTGTGATTCTTTTTGAAACAGCACCGTTTGTCAAAATTGTTCAGAGAAAATAATTAGAAGAACAATTGAGCGGAAATTGAGTAATGCAACTGTAAAGGGACACGTCTTTGCCTACGGGTTGGGCGCTTTGTTTTATATAAGCGTTTGTCATTATAGACGGATGTTTTACAAGAAGAATGAAATGATTCAAACAAAATTTCCCTCGAACTTTTGTGGTTTTTCCTTCTACTCCGTGAACCAAAACGGTCCTCAATTTTGACTCTTGAAATATTGAAATTCATACGGCTTGAGGTTTGAGCATCGTCGCCTGTTTGATTAAGTTCCGTACTAATGTTTTCAAAAATAGTGATGCTGCCAAAATATGGCCCACGTTTGCGGAAAATGCAACAATATCATTCTAATTCTGACGAACTGATTACGCTCGTGATGTTACGGGAAACTTGCCGTCCAACACTGATCGAGCCCGCTACTCCTAAAGTGTGTTGTGAATTCCGCATGCACTATAACTATGTTAATAAGGCCAGTGTCGCTAGGAATCTTGTCCCCCTCCCCATCTATATGGGTGTTTCCCCTGTACGGTAAAACTATAACACGGGGTGAAGGAAGTGTCGAAAGCCCAATAACGAGAACAAAAAATGAAATCCAAATTCGTTATAATTACGGATTCAAAATCTGTTATGACGAATCACAATAATTAATATGTTATAATAGATTCAAAATCCGTTATGGAATCCGTAAAACGGATTTTGAATCCGCATAGGGCCCAATGACGGAATATGAACCCGTTAACACGGATTTTCAAACCATAATTATAACACATTGTGGATCCTCAACGGATTGTAAATCCGTAATTGTGAACCAATAATGACGGCCTATGAATCCGTAATAACGAGATTTTGAATCCCGTTGTAAAGGATTGTGAATCCATGATAACGAATATTGAATCCGTAATAACGGATTGTGAATCCTTGATAAACCGATGGTGAATCCATGATAACCGATGGTGAATCCGTATAACGAATATTGAATCCGTAATAACGGATTGTGAATCCGTAATAACGGATTGTGAATCCTTGATAACCGATAGTGAATCCATGATAACCGATGGTGAATCCGTATAACGAATATTGAATCCGTAATAACGGATTGTGAATCCTTGATAACCGATAGTGAATCCATGATAACCGATAGTGAATCCATGATAACCGATATCCGTAATAACAAATATTGAATCCGTAATGTGAATCCTTGAAAACAGATTAAGATTATTAGTTTGGGCGCTATTACAGGCTTTTCTGGGGGAAATTTCGCCTAACAAATGGTGGACAGAATCACGGACAAAATCCCAGCCAAATCCCTTGAACACCGGCGTGTATATAAACGATTTGAACCAACCCCCAAAAGGTAAAGACAACTTCCTGCACGACTCGACAATCAAAACACAAGATGGTTTGAGGAAGTTTGAATTTTCTATTTGAATTTTCGTTTGAACCAACCCCAAAAAGTTATGGCAACTTGAGTTCTACTGCACGACTCGACAATGAAAACACAACAAAACGGTTTGTGGAAATTTGAATTTTCGATTTGAATTTACGTTTGTTCCCCCATTTTCATCTACAGACAGTAGCTCACCTGTTATGTTGAACTTCGAATACGCTGTGATAGTTTGATTGACCTTTATATTTGGTGTTGTGACCTTTTCCCTACCGGTGTCGTTTCTATGTTGTACGGTTGTTGACGGATCAAGCTTGGTGGGCGCTTTGGTTGTGCCATCTTTAGCGGGGCGGGGTGTCCGCTGTGGGCCTTTACCATCCATCGCCTGTTCGGTTGTAGTTTCGCTTGCGTTGCCAACATCGTGATTATCTTGCCAGTTTTCTCGATAAGGAGCCGCCGTCGTACTGAGCTTCTCGCTGGGTGCTCCATCCGTTGGCGCCCGCTGCTCTTTGTCTGATTGAGTCGTGCCATCTCCTTGGTAGTGCGGAGGATTGTTGGAGTCACCATCTTTGTTTGAAGAAATAGTTTCAGAAGTTGTGTTTGGTTCATTCTCAAAGAAGTGGTCATCTTTGATCGTTGTTGCTTCACTTTTTCTATCATCCATCCCACTGCTCTCCTTGGCTGTTGAGCTTTCGAATCGCTCACTGATTATGCCACTCTCTTTGTCGTCCACCGAGCCGCGAGCTCCCACCGTTGTTGGGTCCATTTTCTCATCCGTCGGATCGCTGTCTTTCTCGGTAGGCGCCTCGTGTTTGCTACTCGCTGTCGTCATCCCCAGTGTGGAGTTTCTGTTCAAAAACTGTATTTCTTCGTCTTTTCTACCACCTGTTTCGGCATTTTCCTTGACTGTTGAGGTTTCGGATCGCTCATCGGTGACGTTGCTCTCTTTTTCATCAACCGAACCGGGAACCGTTGCTGAGGTTGTTTGCACATTTTCTTTCAGATCGGTCGGTGTGTCGTCGCGTTTACTCCCTGCTGTAGTTCTCGAAGCAGCATCTCCGGTTGGGTTTTCTGTGACTTTATTTTCACCATATGGCTGTTGGTTATTCACTTGTCCCGCTGATGTGGTGGCACCACCCTCTTTGTCACCTTGCGGAACAGTCGGTTCCGTTTCATTCCTCGTTGTCGAAAGCGGTTTAACTCCGTGGACCGAACAGACACCCAGCGTACAAATCAAAATCAAAGCCCCGTAGAAAACGGCTGACAGCCCGCGGAGCGACGCGGCGCTCGACATGTCTACTCGCTGATGAATCGAATGGTTTTATGGTTGTCGGAGGCAATCAACGTTCTTTTATATTGCTGCACGGCCCACAATCAATACAAGAAGGTCTTGCTGCAATTACGCTCCTTTTTAATGACATCGATTGAAGAGCTTGAAGGGTGATGGCAAATCAAAACATCCTTTGACTTGATCAAGGTTGAGGATTAAAGGTAGATTTAATGATTAAAAACAAAACCGATCTTAGTTTGGCATTACCGAAATGGTATTATAACACAGAAAAACGCGCAAAATCATAAAGAAAAAACATTATCCGCTTGCCAGAAAACGTGTCTGTTGGGTGCGTCTAATCTTTATCATGATTGGTGGAACTCGTGTCACGTGTCATCCTTTATGTTTGCCATAATTGCAGTGACGCTCCAAACATTTAATTTAGGACA
The DNA here is from genome assembly GCA_037783415.1 of Leptasterias polaris. Lineage (NCBI taxonomy): Eukaryota > Metazoa > Echinodermata > Asteroidea > Forcipulatida > Asteriidae > Leptasterias > Leptasterias polaris. Next base: position 5,069,346 of record JAZGTN010000102.1, read on the forward strand.
GTGTGTGGTGGTATTGCGCACTCCTGTTGCAATCGCGGTTTGGGTACACTCCATTTTTAAAAGAGGTGATTACCTTTAACGAAGAAAACCATACACTGCAGAACTGGAGTGCTAAGATTAACACCGTGTAGCAAGTTTGGGCGCTAACCTTAGTCAAGTCGCCATTTAAATCACGCATGCGCGGTCTCTGGTTTACTCGTTACTCGAACGCGTTTAGTAGATTGATTCAGCAAATATGGCGAACAACATGGCGATAACGTATCGAAGAGAAAAAAAATGTATTGTTCCAAAACGCCAACTTGACGAAAAGGTGACGTAATTTCGTTAGTTGACTAGAGAAACAGTGCTCCGGAGCTAAGTTGACCCAGTTGGACTAGCTAGTTCAACCATGCAGCGTTCGAGTGACATCTAGATCGACTATGGTTAAGTCTAGTCGACTCTAGTCAGCCAACTGAACTTGCTCATGGGAATTCACATTATGGATACCGAAAAGAGATACAGAATTTACACCATAGGATGTTAAAATAACACTCATTTCTGCCAATACAATTACATTGGTATTATTTTGTCACCCTTGATTCGCTCTTGTGTGTCAATTTGACACTCCAGTTTTTGCTGTGCACAGTTAAATGCTCTCTAACTGTCAGCACTGAAAAGACATTAGTATAGGTTTTCGAGCACTTTCATTTGTTAAGATTGGTTAGCTAGTTTTATATGCGTAGAAATATTAACGGACATTTTCATTGATTTAAAGACCTTTCCATTGTTGATAAACAAAGTACGTCGGTTGGCATGGACGGCCGAATGTTAGCAAAACATTCAATCGTTGTGTTAACAAAATGTAGTGACCAAATTCAACATTTATGTAAAGATTCATGAACGGAAATACCTCTCATGATGGGTCGATTTGTTTCCAATAAATTCAACACTATTTTTTTAATATTTGTGTATCATTGGAAAAATTGCTACAAACTATGGCTATCTGTTTTTGATCTGCAGTTATGGCTTTCCATAGTTTTCCAACCTCGGTTGGCAAAAACTCGGGCTGTGACGTAGCAATAGAAAGGTTGATCACAGTGATTAAAGGGACACGTTGCCTTGGATTGGGCGCTTTGGGCGCTGTTTAAAAGCGTTTGATATAGCGTTTGTTATGAAATTAAAATAGCTGGAAAGATGTTTTGAAAGTAGGCAATTCATTACAAACGTCTCCCCTATAAAATGGTTACAAACTTATCGACATTATTTGAACACTTTAATCGTTCATCCTCTGATTTTGTTCACTGAACGTAAATGTGTAACGATAAATCTTACGTTCCTGAAAGTAAAAAAAAAAAACCTTTGTAGATATTTAACGGGTTTTTAAAAAGTTATTAAAAATAAATGGTTTCTGCCATTTTTGGGTCCGCCATTTTGTGGAGTCAACAATTTAGTTCTGCCCCCAAAAAATAAAAAATGGCGGACCATGTTTATATTTTTATAAAAACGGTTTGTTTCATTTTTCGGGCATATAAAAAGCACAATTATGCACATTGGTAAAAACACTAAAAGGTACAACAAGAGCAGTTAACATACAGAGAAAGGACAGAGAATCAGCTGGAGCCCGAAGGATTACCTAAAAGAAACACATTCCTGTATAGAGGCTCTCCGCCAAGAAAGCCACACAATTTCGAGGGATGTTTGTGTGAACATTACATCATACTTTTAAAACGTCCCAAACATATTCATTTCATAACAAACGCTTTTGTAGCCCAAAGCGCTTAATCTGAAGGCTGGTCACGTGAGACACGGCTACTTTCTGACAGAAACGTTTCATTTTTAATCAATAAACTATTAACCATTTTGTTTTCTTTCTCTCCTTCAATAATTATTACAGAAATAGCTAGTACATACGCCCATTTCAATCATTATTTTACTGTCAAATTTGGCATAAAATCATGGGTTTCGCGTTTTCTATATATATAAATTTATTATAATTTCATTTTTATATGATTTCTGTTATGTAAACATAGATACATGTTTACACTCACACACATATATGTAATTATATTGTCGTTGTTTTTGAAGATAAAATTAAACGAAACTAACATTTTTATTCCAAACATGCGAGGGCACCACCAACGGCAATAAAAGGACTAGTTCAACAATTGAAAAAGGGAGTTATAGGTTTTCCGATCAAAAATTCTGCAAAATTGCAGCGCAGAAAACTTCAAGTTTACGACCACAACAATAACTAAACACCAAAAAAAAATTAAAAGTGTCAAATTTGTTTAGTTATTTCGTTCAAGTCGATCTTTATGAAGTTACAAATGTGTCAAAAATATAAATATTTAGCAAATCGTTTTTTTATATTTTTTATTATTGAAGTACTCAATGATGTTAACATTTCCACCAAGTTTCAGGACCTACTACGTAATACTTTCGTAATTACACTAATTGGAATATTCAACGAATATACTTTTTTCAATTTTTGTTTTTACGATCAGAGGGACAAATCAAATTTCACCACTGAAATACATTGAACAATACTTAGCGTTGGCGCATTGCCAATTAAATAGATTTGAAGTGAAACACCCATGAATGTGTACACAGCGCGCTGCGGACATGTCCATTTTTGAAGTGACTGGAATTAAAAACTCAAGAAAACAGTCGCAGTATTGAAAAGATGCTGACAATTCTGTAAATAGTAAACTTTAAAAGATAAAGTAGTCAGAATAGTTTGAAAAAAAGTTCTACTTCAAACGTCGTTTTTTAAAAACATGTATTTTTGGCTGCGGGGCTGGATCGTGGCTTCGTTAGGACGGTGACAACATTTTAAAATCTTTAGTCATTAATTTTTTCAGAGATGTTTGGATTGTTATTGTCTAAATTACTTCTTTTAATTGACGTGTTCAATCTAAACGTTCAGTGCAAAATCTGGGTGTTAAAACGGACACATATACAACCCCAAAAGAATCAACATTAATTTACAACATAGAGTGTTAAAATAACACTAATTTATGCCGACATAATTACATTGGTATTAGTTTTGATTCTCTCTCTTGGGTATCTATAGTGATAACACCCATAGTGTCAATTTTAACACCCTACAGTTTTTGCAGTGTAATTTGTCATTTTGCTCTTGTTGTTCTAGGGGCACGCTGGAAGGTAGTCTTTGGCGACGTTCATTTTGTTTAACGTGGTGCGATATCGCAACACGAATTACTGTCACTTTTTGCTACAATGTGTATGGTGATTTTTCCCAAGATGGAGTCTGGCCGGTCAGGGGTGTTTTTAATTTGAATGAGCCTAGCTCAAAAGCCAATCGGCTAACCTACAAAATAATTAACAGAAAAATTAAGTTAGACAATTTGTTTGGTTTGTTTTCTGGAGGCTGAGAGACTTTTAAATATTTGTTGAGTATTTTTGAACATTTTAGCATCTGTTGCTACGGGAAGCCTATTACTTTTAGAGCACCCCTAAACGAACAAGCATGCGCCCTCTTGTGTTGGTTGAGGGACAGCAGAGTTAGGTGACAGCTAGAGTTAGATACTAATACATCTTTCTCATGACATACTTTGACTGTGTGTCAAATTCCATGCTCGTATCATTAAAGGTGCAATCTCAAAATCTACGTGCTGTGCAATGTACAAATTGAGCCGGTGTCATAGGTAAATCTGTCCCCCTGAGATTCTGTCCCCCAATGGGAAATTAACGTGGGCTGGAGGAGGATGATTCAAAAGAGGGCGCTATCAAAAGCAGTTTGTACACAGTTCTCCATAGGGGGGGGGGGGGGGGGGGGGGGGACAGAATCTCCGGGGGACAGAATCTCCTGCCACACCGGCGGGCTCTGTGGCTCTTTTGTAAACATGTGATGTCACAAGTCACATGGTCTTTCAGAACACTGGGTAGGGCCTATACCTCGGGTTCTCAAGCACATTGTGAATCGTGTGAAACGAAATCGCACACTTTTACCGAGGGAATCGTTCGTGGTAAAGTAATTTGTGAATATACGTGCGAGACGAGACTCAGTGCGCATGCCTGAATTGACGGCTACGGATACAGCCGGCTGGATCACCGCGTCATCACACGTTGTTGAAGATATAGGAATTCCTTAGCAACACCCTTAACAACCGCCCTAGCCGTAGCCGAACATTTTGACACAGCCCTGCAGTATAATTATTATTTATTGTACAGATTCGTTTGCCTTCAATATTGTGCAACTAGGCGGAGACCACGGGTTTTAAGAGTTCCAATACGTGGTGTAGCAATTATCTATTTGATTTGAACAAAAAGGGTGCAGTTGATTTTAAATGTGCAGTATACGTTTGGTAATTGGAGCCTACTGATAGTGTTAATCCTATATAAATGTAGGTACATACAATAAAACTAACCTGTGAAAATTGCACTTCAAAAGATGGTCGCGTTTTTGAGATATCACCGAAAAACCGGAGCGAATACTTCCACGCAGGAAGAATATTCCCTATAGGAATACACAGTCTGAGAAGCGTTATGGCCGTAACGCTTCTCAGATTCAAATTTTGGGGGATAAAAAGTGATATTTTTTTCCATAACCGTAGTACTTCGAAGTGAAAAGTTTCTCAAAATTCATTATACTACCCAAAGCTGCTGTACTTCTTACCAAGTAAGTTTGTATTGCCATTTATTTTCAGAGTCATTACCAAACGTATATAGACCCTTTAAAGGGTGTGCATAACATTGGTAAGAGTAAAAATATAAATGTTCCAGATTTGCACACAACGTACATACATGGTATAAAGATGGTCATGGTGGGAAACTCCCTTTGAAATACTTTTGCAATAGTATTTGAGCAATGAGTAAAGCAACTAGTGTTGATCTTGCAAGGCCAAAACTCAATGTTTGAAAACAGTGAAAACGTTCAAGTTTTTCCTCTCTTTTTTCTCTCGGGACTTCAATGAATGATTGAGCTTAAAATTTCACAGTTTTTTTGGGTCATGTTTATGTTGGGTCACATCAAGAGTGGATACTGGTCTTTGACACTTGCCAGAGTGACACATGTGCTTTAAAAGTACTGGACACGTTTGGTAATTACTCAAAATATATATTAGCATAAAAACGTACTTGGTAACGAGCAACGGAGAGCTGTTGATAGTATAAAACATTGTGAGAAACGACTCTCACTGAAGTAACGTAGTTTTTGAGAAAGAGGTAACTTCTCACTAACAAATTTGAATCTGAAAAAGACTTCATGCATGAAGCCTTTTCAGGCATCTGAAAGCACACAATTTGTGCAGCAAGGGTGTTTTTTCTTTCATTATTTTCTTGCAACTTCGATGACCAATTGAGCCAAAATTTTCACAGGTTTGTTATTTTAGGCATATGTTGGGATACACCAAGTGAGAATACTGGTCTTTGACAATTACCAAAGGTGTCCAGTGCCTTTAAAGGGAGGATTGCCTATAGGCTACCTTTGATAATTACTCAAAAAGTTAATGACCATAAAATCTTACTTGGTAAGAAGCACTGCAGCTGTTGATAATGTATAACATTTTGAGAAACACTCCTTACTAAGGATTGTGATTTTTAGATAAAGGGACTCACAAATTGTTCATTCTGAGAAACGTTTCTTGCAGTAACGTTTCTCAGATTGTGTATTCGATTTACGGATTTATTCTTATTTTTGGCAATATCTCAAAAACACAAACACCTTTTGAAATGAAACTTTCACACGTTGGTTGTATTGTATAAATTTACATTCCTGTAGGATTAAACAAATTTAACAGTTCCAGAAACCAAAGGGTATATTTTCCCTTTAAATAAATCTATGACAGAAATGCAAGACAACAAATGGGCGTCAAAACTTGATACAGACCATGCAAGTCTGGCGCGTATCAAAAACGAGAATACAACTCGAGCGGCTATATTTTTCTATAAGTTCAAAATCTTCATTCTAATTTAACAAAAGTCTTTAAAAAACCCAACTCATATAATTAACTGAAAAACAAACATTTTAATGTTAACTTAATAAGAAGTTTTATTTTAAGAAACCCCATCTTGCCACTAATGCCGAATTTGTGCGACCATTACATACATTTAAAGGCATACCTTTGATTTTTGGAACAGTTCGATTGTGTCAATCCTACATGAATGAAGATAATTATACAATAAAACTAACCTGTGAAAATTTAATTTCAAAAGGTGGCCGCGTTTTTGAAATATATCCGAAAATCCGGAGCGTTAATGTCCACGCAGGATGAATTACAAATAGAATTACTAATAGAATTACAAAATCTGAGAAACATTTCTGTTAGAAACGTTTCTCAGATTCAAATTTTGGGGCATAAAATCTGATATCTTTTCACATAACCACATTACTTTGAAGTGAAATGTTTCTCAAAATGCTTTATACAATCCAAAGCTGCTGTAGGTCTACTTCTAACCAAGTAAAATTGTATTGCCGTTTATTTTATGATTGAACCAAACGTATACATTCCCTCTAACGATAACATGGACGTCAATTGGGCGCAATTCTTAATTGGAAAATGAGGTCAAGTCTTATTATCAGGTTTTCTTTGTTGATTTGTTAAATTTATTATTCTTTCATTTTTTTGTCATGACTAAATTTTACTTTCTTACTAGACCACCTACCCTTTTTAATAACGAAGATGAACGGTACCACTTCAGTTAGAAAAATTAATTTGTATTACTAACGGTAAACTCGCTAAAGTTAATTTGCAATGGGACTTATTTTCTACTGTATGTAATAACTCATTTTAATTAGTTTATCATTTTTTTGTAGTGTTATTTGCAAAAAGAAATGTATGTTTAATTGAGTGTAATAAAGTGTAATCAATGTTGGTGCTATCCCATCCAGTGACGCTGTATCTGTCGACTTTTCGTTAAAATGAAAGCTGTATTTGTGAAAATACAGATTCAAGTGTGGTATTAACTGTGCTGGACTATTTCCACTTGTGTTATTTTAACGGGGAAGTGGTGGGGAAATAGAACAACCGAAATATGACCTTTATTGACCATGTGGGTCGGTAGTGAATAGGGGTTTCGAGATCAAAGATTTAAAGGTAGGCCTATACTTTGCCTTTAAACCTATTTAGGCCCTATTGGTCGCACAATTTCGGCATTATTGGCAAATGAGGTTTCGTACAAAAACAATTTCTAAGTTTAAATCTTGTTTTGCTGTTAATTATACAAAAAAACTTTCCCGGTGATAATGTATTATTTTTCAGGCAATAAACAACTGTAACCCTTTCGCCACTGCACCGCCGAGTTTGTTTAAACGATGATTTCAGTACACTGGCAGTAAATTACGAGAATCGTGGTTCAAACATCAATAGACACCAAAGGCTAATTATTTAGGCCCTTTGTACAAATTTAGTTTTTTCGTAAATAATTGTCATTGAAAAACATAATTATTTCCAGTTTGAAGGTTATAAGTCCCAAGGTGACAATAAGTGCCTTTTGTTAACGGCTACTGGTAATATGTGGAGGGTGATCATTTTTAAGGTTAAAATTAACACATTAGTTTTTGAAGCCTTTTATTTGTCATCAAAATGCTCATACTGATTAATTGCTAAGTCATTCGTTTTTGACAGTATCATCATATTGGAAGAAAATTTCATTTTGCTTGATTACAAAATGAGCGTGGTGTTGGTGAAAGTTATAAGAAAGTCATCATCATTAGTATTACAAGTTATCTGTGAAGGGGTGAAGTAGTACATTATTTATATAAACGATTGCCATTGGCTTGACCAACGCGTGCACTATCAAGTCTTATTTTGATGTTACAATTTTTCTCGCAATACACAAGCTGGTGAGCGCTTCCTCCTACCGCATGTTACAGTGTATCGCTTTGGGAGGCTGGGTGGTACATTGGCTAAAAGGTTAAGCTTTGAAGATACAAATCGTGTACATTCGTGAAATTCAATTAGGACCTTGTGCTGATTTCACAAAGATTTAAACAAGATTGATCATAACTGTGTTTCACTCGCAATTGCTAAGCAAAGTGTCATGTCACAATGTGCATTATAAGGTAATATTGCCAACTCATCTTGAGATGAACCTTAGTACTTTGTGAAAACAAGCCCAGTTTCGCCACCGTTGGCAACTGGTCGTATGGAAAACTTCTCGCCACCAACCACTGGGCCCGATTCCATAGCGCCACTTAAGCAGAAAATATTGCATTGCAATTTTCTGCTAAGCAAAACTAAGCCGAATACCAGTTACATTTTGTACATGTAAAATTGTATTTTAGGTGGTAACCTAAATCTATGTACTGACAAATAACATTATTGGACCCCTGCGTTGGCCGCCTTCGAAACGTACGCGTGCGTGTAGGGGCTAAGCACAACTCTCAGCCAATAGATGGATTGCAATACGCGTCATTGACCGCCATCTTTGATGTAAAACAATGGAAAAGTGTACGCGTGTACGCGCTACGCACGACCCTCAGCCAATGATAGCTCTTCACGCGTGCACAATTCATCAAAGATGGCGGTCAATGACGCGTATTGCAATCCATCTATGATAGGCCTTCATTGACCCCCCAAGTAAGGTCACTGTTTGGACTTTTCCCATCATATGCAAGGCTCTATGGATGCACCACACTAAATAAACTCCAATATCATACAGTGTAAAAAGCTTAGAAAAAAAATATATATAAAACATACTTGGAAGTCTACCAGCTTTTTACGGTAAAGGGGAAATTATCCATTGACTTTTGAATGTTTATCCTTTGCTCAATTTGAGTCCCAAGGCCCGTTGAGTTATTCTCCCTTCAAATAAAAACACCACTACACAAATGTTATTTTCCAAACGTCCGGGCACCAATCTTGAAAAATTTCCTGATACCTCTCGGCAAATAGGCTATGACCATTTATTTTAGGGCCATTGTCATCCAAAATACCTCAAGTTGGAAGTCAACAACCCCCAGGTCACACGTGCAAATTTTGTACACCGTTCCCCTTTTATTTGCTCTCAAATCTGTTCATTATAGAGTATTTTGAGAGCCTGTACAATATTAATGAGGCCGACGCTTTGTTTTCTACCTATTTAGTGGGGTGCACCCCTATTGTGTCGTAAAACAAAAAGTAACTCACCCTCTGGGTTCAAATACATTCGTACTTTTTCTGCACGCTCTCTGAGCATCTCGCGAAGAGACTCCAAGATGTCTTCAATTCTGTCGTCCATGATGATCGACATCGTCTCTTTTCCATAATCGTTGACGCACACGTCACACATAGCGTTTTTGTTTATGTCAATCGTGCATTGGACATCCAATAGACTCAGACTAAGCACGTCTGACGAAGCGGGTACCGGCTCCTCTATTCCGTCCATTGCCTCACTGAACATGTTTCTAACAGCCGCGAAAATACGACTGAGAATGTCACTAAGGTCTACTTGAGCGAACACTGCGGAAAATACTTCCTTGGCCATGCCATCACCCTCGCTGTTTTCTATTTTGCATTTTTCAATCAACTCTGAGATCATGGTTTTGATAATAGTGTAGATATATTTATCGGTCATTGTAGGTTGAAAAGATTGGGATTCGAAAGGAGCAAGGAGCCGCAAGAGGGAGCTGTTGATGGCAGGTATGGTAGCTGAGTAGGTGGTGTTTAAATACCGCAGAGTACTTTCTGATGGGAAAAACAACACTCCAGGAAGGCTTAAATTTCCCAGGAGACCTTGCGGGCGACTCTGCATCATCCCCGTTAGGTATTGAAAGGTATCTGTCTCTGCTGCCCTTTCGTAGCCGTCGAACCCAGTGTAAGCACCGCCAGAGTATGTGTCCCCTCCCATGGTGACGTCAGCAGTCTTGTTCCTTGCCTCCTGAGCATGTTTTAGCATACCCCACATCTCTCTGAATGAATGCATGATCTTCTCACCGACGCCCGCGGCTATCATGATTTTGAAAACATCTTCAGACTGGAAATACATGGTTGTGGTGAGTAGTGACTCGATCATGTTCTGTTTTCTCGACCGGAGCTTGGAACGAATCACGTCTGATCTCATGGGGTAGGGCACCGTAAAGTTTGCAACCAGCCGGCGCACGGCGTCGTTCAGCATGGTTACTCCCGGAGTCTCGATCAACCAGTTCTGTGAAGCTGTTAACCCTAAGCATTGGTAAGGGTCAATTTCATCGTCGGGCTCCGGATGTGAAGGGGTAGGCGTTCCAGTGGCTTCGTCATCGTGGCCATCATACCGATAGGACTCTAAATACTCCTCCACCTTCTCTGTCAGACTAGTTGCGGATGTCGTCATCGTTTGGTGGTACCCCAGAAGCAACCCGTCAATTTGATCAAAAGATGAAGAAGTTAAGCGCGTATTACTCCAGGTGTCGGGGATGGCACAAATGCCGCACGAGTAATGCATATATGGGTTTAAGAAGTCAGAAGTACTCGTCATTACGCATTCAGGAACACCAAATGGTTTAAAGTACAACGCTAACTCGACACTCTTAAAGCCCGAAATGACATCACTTAATTCACCCTGTACTTTCTCCAGGTAGGTTCTAAAAACTTCCCAAATGTAAGAATGTTCACCTAAATCAGTGAGACCCAGATTCATTTGGTAGAAATGTTCGATTCGGTGGAGTGCCCCTTCTGTGAATGGATCTAATGGTGTTGGTTCATCACTGCGTGTACTTGTCATCCAGATAGACGATGAGGTGTCTTCTTTGTGATGGAGAAGCACCGCAGCCAAAGCCGCTTGCTCGAAGCTTGTAAGCAACTCGGTCTCGATGTTGCTTCCGCTTTGTATCATAGAGGGCGACATCTCCAACGGGTTAACGACTTCGTCGATTCTGGACTTCTGCTTAGCGACGACTCTGAGGAATTGGAAGGTTTGTTCGAGGATGATACTATAGGCTTCGAGGAGAACCAACCCACGTGTAGATTGTTGGGCGATACCGTCAAGTATTTGCTGGGGCGTTTGGGTATCGTCAGTACTAACATCTCCCTTAAACCTATCCGTCCAGTTGAGGTGAGTTGCTAGATTTTCTAACTCCGTCTTCAAATCGGCAGGAACGACCGCCATTAAATCTAGTTCCCCGGCTGGCATGACGAGTTTAATGTAGCGGCACAATGAAGAAGAGTCGGCAAATAAGTCTATCATGTGTACCGGGTCTACGATGTAAATTTGGTCATGCTCCATCACGTCGGTTGGTTCGTCTTCAGTCTGGCCATCGGTTACGCCGCTGGGGTCTGCCCCCGTTCCATCACCAGTACCAGGGTCATCTTTTTCGGTTGGCATGACATCGGGACCATTATTCAGGTAGGGCTCTATGAACGTCGCCACCCTTCGTTGAAAGAGTTGCACTGACTGGTTTAGTGAGTTGTGGTATGCCATTACAGCGTCATCGACTGCATCGATCGAGTCTCTATACGATTTTTTTAGTACTCTAGGTTGGTTGCACACTTTGCATACGAGTAGATCCCCAGATTCAATGCACTCATTCGGCACAGAAAATGGGCTTCTTTGGAAAGAGAGTTGTGTATTTACCGATAAAAGTGTATTCGAAAGTGACTCAAAGAAAATGTTAACATTGTTATCAACTATTTTTTGAAATTCTTCAAAAATAGGATTGATGTCTGACAAATAATAGTAGGCTTGTACTGTTGTCTGAAGGGTCGTCGCTGATTGAAAGTGTTCTTTTATCTTATGAAATGCGTCCTTTGTGAAGGCTTCCAAAGTTGGCGGTTGTTCGTGGAGCGTTATTATGGACTCTGCATTATCGTAAAGAAGCAAAGCAGCCAGACCTGCTGTCTTGAAGTTTCTGATAGCATTTTCAACCATGTTAATCTGTGTGTTGTATTGTTGCTGGTACACAGCCCCCGATACCGCTCTATATACCTCTGTCTTTAGATCAGCAGCGAAGCTCAAGACTTTGAAAGTTTGCTTCAGACCTCGATCCAATGCTTCCAACCTCAACAAAGCTACGACTGATTTCTCTGCAACCATGTTGAGTACTTCCTTGATTGACGAGTTTTTTTCTGCGAAAAAGGCGTCCCAGTTGTAAATTTCAATAAGATTCATCAGGTTCTGCCTCAACTCTTCGGGGTTAACTTCAGACAGATATGGTCTGGGCTTTTCCACATAGAACGTAAGGGAGTGGCACGTCATTTCTTCAGTTAGGGTTGACATGGACGTTGGAACGGGAAGGACGTTCATTGTCTCGTGCTGACCGTCAGCGTCTACGTTAGGCCAGGTTACAGTACCGTCAGCATCGCTACCTGTTCCAGTTGCTGTACCACCAGTGCTTAAGAGAACCTGAAGTTGACGGCCTAGTTGCAACATTTGGTTGTGAAAGTCGTCAACGTAAGGTCTTACGGCTTCTTCATAGATTGAATAAAACAACGAACCTTCGCAAATGAAACACATGGTCACTGTACAAAACTGTATGTTGTAACCAGAGTTTGCTTGCACATCTTCAAATGACGGGTGAATTTGTTGTTTGAGTTGACTAATCGGGTTCGTTATATTCAGTTCACCTATTATTGAGTTACCAGCAGCGTCTAGAAGTCGTAAATAATCGACCTCAAATGTGACAGGAACAATCTTGTTTGCGAAGAGTCTGAAGATCATGTCGAGATATTCTTCGAAGTCACTATCCCTCTGCTCTGCAGACATAGGTTTGTTTGTCCGGATGCCGTTCGCTTCTAGTATAGCTTGGCTCGGGTAGAAGAGCATGCCGTACAGACCGAATTTCTTTAATTCTGTGGACAAGTCGGTGTTATCTTGGCTGTAATTTGATTTGGAGTGGTTTCTGCCGAGGGACTTCTCAACGTGCCAGAGTATTGGCTCGAGTTGTAGGAACAGGCGTTCGTAAACGGCCACTTTCATCAGATCGGCCCCGGACACCGCTACAGCTTTTTCAATGATATCTGCCCACTTCGGGGTCTGATCTCCCAAAAGCCTTTCCCAACCGCTGTTTAAACTTAGAAGGACCCCAGCGTCGTAGTCAGGGAACTGAGCCTCATTGATATCAACAATGATGCTAGCATTCCACGACTGAACAGAAAAGCAATTGTTTTTGGCGACGGGTAACACATTGGGTACGATCGTTTCTTCGGCCAGCACTGAATGACAGACTACCAGGGAGAAAACGACAACGAACCAACCCCGTAGGCCAGCCATAGTCGTCAGATCACCCCCAAAACTGCCCCCAAAATCGTCAAACCACCCACAAATGAGTAAATTAATAAAGAAGCCAACCAAATGAGTCCTTGGGTAATCGGAAACACAACAACTTTAAAACGTATAGAGGTATAGACTTAACGTCATCCGAAATAAGCAAATCTTTCAAAAGCTTACATATCTGTTGTTACAGTATAGATCGTGATATAGCCTACCTGATTACAGGAACAACTTGGTTAGCTCCCGGGCTCCTCGCCTCCTTGACTCTCCTCAATCCTCCTCTCCGTCCGATAAATAGATAATGTAATTTGGAACAGCGAGTGAAACAATTATTGATCAAAGATACAACTTGAAATTTCCTTCAGAACACACGGAGTTGTTTACGGTCGCAAGCGCCACGTGGTAATTTGTCCGCACGTTCAAGTTCGACTGAAATCGACAACGACTAGCCACGCAGCCTTATGGTGTGGCGGTTGATGATGTAGACACGCCCACAACCAGAGCCGACCAATCAGATGCTTCTATTCTCAGCAGAACGTACACTGTGCCGCTACCAATCAAAGTTTAGTTTCCACGCGCTAAAATTTCTGCCGGCTAATGTGGGTTTTTTACCCTTAAACGAACTAGCACTTATTTTACCGTTTCAACCGCGTGACAGCACTGAAGCTTTGATGACAAACTAATTACGTATTTTAGGTACCTGCGACGATTATCTTTTCAATTCAATATCAACTCACATTTATTTCCAATACTTTATGATAATTTTTAAACAATAAAAACAAATTATAATAAATAATAATAATTAAATTGACAATGAATACATGGCAGAAAATCAAGCATTTTCCTGGGCTTCTAGAAACAAATCTTACCATAAATTACCGGATCTTGTTTTTAGAAAAGATGAATTCCCTATAAATAATACGGCAGAAAGGTCATATTATTTGCCTTTGGTCATAAAAATATATATATATAATAACTTTGATTGGCTACTCTGATTGGTTCTTAGCCAACCCATTGTCTGTAAATTAATAACTTTGATTGGCTATAATCTTCCCGCTTTTTTCTGGATACCTTCCCCTAATCCTTTGCTCCTCTTTTTGCTATAAATGGATATGTTTTTGTTTGTACTTGTTAATGCCTCTGAAGAAGGTCCAGTTTAGATCGAAAGCTAAGGCCATCTACCCTACTAATTTTATATATATATATATATACAAAAATTACCCAGTCAGTTTCCCTTGTGGTTTATTTATTATTTGATATCTGATATAAAAAGTCGCATCCCTTTATGGTGATCCCCTGGCTGCCGCTTCCCAGGTTGTATCGTATACTTGGGTGTGATCCTTGGCTACACGGCAGTTTACGGTTGTATGGCTTCTGACTGGCACCCCGAACAAAGATATTGACAAAATAGGGAGACCGCCAACATAGGGCTAGATAGCTCAGTTGGTAGAGCGCCGGCACCTTAATCCGGAGGTCGTTGGTTCAAATCTCTCTCTAGTCAATTTTTCTTTGTTCAACCAAAACAAAAATGTGCGCACACTCAGAGTATGTCAAGAGAAGAACAATTTGCTTTACGGCCATCGAAGAGTTGCCCTTCGAAAAAACATATGCATAATAACAAGCAATGTCAGCTAATTTGAAATGTGAAAACTATACTTGTTATACTTTTTTCAAATAACAAATTTGCGGTGGCCCTATAGCCAAATAATTTTGTCTCACGACGAACTCTTTTTTTGCCTTTCTTTCTTTTTGCTCATTATTTATTTATTTGTTTGTTTAGAATTTGTTCCAGATTGATATTTGTAGTAATAATAGTACATACTACCAATCCATAATCCAGTTTTATTATTATTGTTTAAATATTTAATATATTTTGTTTTTGTGTGGTGTTTCCTTTGGTAGTGTTTTCCTAGTAATTGAGATCACCTTTCTATTGCAACGTCTCAGCCCGAGTTTTGGTTGGAAAGCCATAGGCCTAAATGCAAAAAAATAAAAATAAAAACACAGTTCTTAAAAATGTTACACAAATATTCAAAAACAGTGTTGAAATTCCATTTTTATATCATTACTTTTACAGGAATTATTCCCTCAAATAACGTCCCTATCTGCCCCACTACACGGCCATAAAACACTACAAAAACTAGGGTTTTAAAATTGACACTACGGATGTTTTCACATAAAGATACCAAAACAAGAATACAAATTTACAGGGTGTTCAAATAACACGAATTTCCGCCAACAAAATTACATTAGTGTTATTTTATATATATATATTTTTAAACCCTTGTTTTGGTATTTCTCTAAATTTTAACACCCTAGTTTTTTGCAGTGTTAGAAAAAGGGTTAAACAAACAAAGAAATCAAAGTCTCAGGTAAAAAAAATCAAGGAATGAAGACAATGAGCAACGTAAAATATCAACCACACCGAACAAACAGATTAGTCAACCTCGTATCCGTTATTATGACGCAAACGTCTTGTTTTCTCCTATAGCTTCAATCAACTCAACAAAACTAAGGTTACAAGGATAGGTTGGTCCAGTATTTTTAAAGATAAAACAAGTATAAACAAATGGCTGTCGCAGTCAGGAAGCAAGGCGGCGACAGAGCATCAATAGATTAATACTTTTTTTTTTTAACATTATATTATTCTTCATTTCATTTCATCATAGCATGAAAATAACTCTGAAGGTATGAATTGGTATTCCTCTTTAGGTAGTCTAGATTGTAGGATGGAGGGAAACATGCACCAGGCAAGGAGTTCCAAAGAGATGCAGTACGTGGAATCAAGCTGTTGGAATGGCTCTTTGTTCTACCTCTCAGCAAAGCAAGAGTGTATGGGTGAGAAGAAGCAGAAAGCCTGGTTTCACGCTCAAATATCCTAATTGGAGGAACCAGGTCAGACACACTGGTGGCACATTTACCATGAAAATATCTGTAGAAAAGACAGAGGCAGGCTACAGACCTACGGTGGGAATGATGTTGTAATGTTGATCCCATGTGGAACCATTCATGTGTGCATTTGTTCTATCTCAATTTGGGGAGGCAAGAGGGGGGCAAGAGATCTGAGAAAGGGGGAGGAGGACCTAATGCAACTGCCCTTGCTAAGGCACCGTCAGTTATTTTGAGAAAGTGGGCTTTCGGTACGGGGATTTAGAAAAGGGGCAGACAGAGTCTTAACACAAGCCAAATCACAAGCCGTTGTAAAATAATCACAGCTATAAAACTCCATGTTATGACGTCACAAGCCCCTCAACAGCGCCCTCAACGAGGTCATGGAAGACCTATCTTTGGCTGAGTGCTGTGCGAAGGAGTGAACGGACCGTGCACGTTCCATTGCTTGACCTCAGCAATGGCGGCCAACAGGAGGTGTCTGTTATTGAAACCTCAGGCACGAACCTATGCACAACCTTTCAATATGCTAATATATAGGCCTTGATAGCTTACGGCTAAAGGTAAATTAGTAATACATTCCCTTCTATTGTGATGGCTTGCGTTGGTTATTATAATAATACCAACGGCCTTCCAAGTCCATGACAACAAGATGGGGGCAGTTCTGTTGACATTTTTTCTCAAAATGTCTGCATCACTGTAAAATGTATTAATTAAAATGTGTATAATCTATAGCTTTTCTAAACAGTCAGTCAAATAACTATTATTGTATTCGCAGGGACGTTTTACTTTTTGTGGCACCAAAGTCAAGCACTGACACCATTTGGCGCTCGAACTGGGGAATGGTGTTACCCCCTCCCCCCTCATTTGTGTCTTCATTGTGTGTTTTAATTTATTAATTAATTAATTTATTTATTTAGTTAGTTATTCTATAAGATATCGCCTACAAGTAATATCACAAGGCTGGAAGGTGAGGGCTACACTGAACTCATTTGGGGCTGTCGACCCATATCAACTTTTACTAGGGGCACGTTGCCACCTACTCCTGGGGCTGAAACAGGGTTACCCCCTTCACAGTCCGTAAATGATGTAAGCATGGGTATCATCAACTAGGAGCCTGGCTGGTAGAGCAAAATGCAATACCTTCCCAACTTGTGCTTGAATACCCACGAATTCTTTAGATAATTGGGAGGGGGGGAGGGGGTGATACTTATGTACAAGAGAGGAACAGTTTTTCATGGGAACATTCGGGCATGACTCACCTCATCCTCTCCAATTCTCCCCCTTTCTCTTTTTCACGAACGTTTTTTTGGCAATCGTTGAAATAGACTGGTTATTTTAGAGATGTATATCATTATTACGAAAAACACAACTGGAACACTGGCTACCCAATAAAGATGGCTGCGCTGTTAAAAGGTTTCAACTCAGAGGAGACAAATCTCAATGTGCGCATCATGTATGAACTTTTGTGTGATGATAAAGCAGCTCTGAAATTGGACCCTCGGCCCAATTTCATACAGCTGCTTAAGCGCAACAAGTTACTCAATTGACATCACCATTGTTGATAAACAAAGTGCGCCGGTTTGCATGGACGGCCGATTGTTAGCAAAACATTCAATCGTTGTTATAAAAAATTGCGACAAAATTCAACATTTTCTGTAAAGATTTATGAACTGCAATACCTCCCATGATTTGTTGACTTGTTTCCAACAAATTCATCACTGTTTTTGAATATTTGTATAACTATAACCAGCTTGATTATACGCTACAGAAGAACACAAATCAACACATGGTTGTTTGGTAGTTGAAACGTTTATTTACTCGATGCTGGTGGAGGCTCTCACTGCCTACTCTCTGACTTTCACCCGGTATTTATTGTAAAACCCAAGACTACTTGTTGCAGCAAGTATAACCGTATTAGGACTTGTTTTACACCTCATTAAGAATATATTTGAATAATTATACAATAAAAGAATATGTTTGGATGGTTTAAAGAAAGGGGTTGTACTAAACAAATGAGTTGGAAGAGGTTGCCCCATATTTGGGTACGTTTGACCAGTGCCTGGCACTCTCTGTCATCATAGTGGAATGCGAAGACCCATACACACTTGGCACTATTGTCCTGACTTAGAACAATGAGACTACTATTACTGAAAGCATAGAGGTCTATTGACACTGCTACAATCTCAGAGGATACTCTCAGATATTGATATTATTTTGTATTTTAAGTGCATGCTTTTCGTTGGGTGATATAACATTGCTACAAACTATGGCTATTTGTTTTTGATTTGCAGTTATGGCTTTCCATACTTTTCCAACCTCGGTTGGCAAAAACTCGGGCTGTGAAGTAGCAATAGAAAGGTCTATTATTAAAATCTAAGATGGCGCTATTATAATCCAAGATGGCGCGGCTTACGGCCTTTATTGTTGATCAACAAATTGCACAGGTTTTCATGGACGGCCGAATGTTAACAAACAATTTTAATCGTGTTAACAGATATTGTAACCGAATTCTACATACCAGGAAACATTTAAATAAAACAAATATAATAATAGTAATAACAAATACATCCAAAGATTGGTTGCTTTGTTTCCAACCAATTTCAACACTGTTTTTGAATATTTGTGTAACATTTTTAAGAACTGTGTTTTTATTTTTATTTTTTTTTGCATTTAGGTTTATGGCTTTCCAACCAAAACTCGGGCTGAGACGTTGCAATAGAAAGGTGATCTCAATTACTAGGAAAACACTACCAAAGGAAACACCACACAAAAACAAAATATATTAAATATTTAAACAATAATAATAAAACTGGATTATGGATTGGTAGTATGTACTATTATTACTACAAATATCAATCTGGAACAAATTCTAAACAAACAAATAAATAAATAATGAGCAAAAAGAAAGAAAGGCAAAAAATAAAAAAATTAAATCAATAACAAAATAAATAAAAAAAAATGCGTTTATTTCTACCTGACATGATAAACAAACAAACGAACGAACAAACAAACAAACAAACAAACAACCCAACAACCCAACAAACACACCAACAAACAAACAAACAAACAAACAATGTATACGCCATCCTTGACTTAGATATATCAAACTGTGCTGTGCATGGTATAACAAGTTTCATAAGTAAATATCAAGAAATCGTGGTTTTCCTAAATAGTATCAAAAACATATAAATTATCACCAGGATTGTGTCATTGTTGCCTATTCCCCAAGGTGACGAGGCATCGTGGTCTTCGTTGCTGGCAACAAATTATCAAAAGAAGCTCGTGGAAAGATCGATATTTGAAGGGTTTTTTGACTCGAGTGAAAACATAATTGCGGGGGGTATTTTTAGAAGGCATTGTTAGGAGCGAGGTTGACCTTCGTCTAGATTATCGCAGAGGTAGCTCGGTACCTGTTGAATATATTCGTGCCATAGCTTTACTGTATAGTCGGGTTTTTTTTTCGTTGATCGCTTCTGTAAGACATGTCTGACGAGTGTGCGAGGTGTAATAAGCTTTTGCTGTTCCAAATAATAATTTAGATTAAACAGAATTGGTAATGGTGAAGCACATCATTCCTGAAATTTTGTCTGAAAGTTTACCTATGATGAAGTTTATACTAGAACCATTTTCTATGAAATATTATATCCCTCTAAAATTGAAGTCATATTCAAGAAAACTTTATCTAAAAACCTTTTGATAAAACCAAAAAACAAACAAACTGCAAAAGCAGATTTCGATTGTTGCGACCAAAAGTAAGGACAATGTACATGCTCAAAATCGTGAATGGTTTTTAACTATAATTTTCTTCTCACTCAAAAAACGGATCAAGCCCAGAATTTCACAGGTTTGTTATTTCATGTATACTGGTTGATCACACAAAACATGAACACTGTCTATTCTACAAATCCTGTATAATGTCATAATTTGAATTCACGTATTTCCCCCAGTTCGATCGAACTAGGGTTTCTTTTTCGATATTGCACTCAACTTGTTTTCGTGCACACAAACTTTTTTTTTTCACACACTTTGTATTTGTGCACACGTGATTTCGCTCTTCTCATTCAGGTTTGTTTTAGCCATTCTCTTACCGTGCATTTAAAGGCAGGGCATACCTTTGGTTCTTGTCAAAGACCAGTATCCTCACTTGGTGTATCCTAACATATGCATTAAATAACAAACCTGAGAATGTTGTGGCTTAGCTGTTCATCAAAGTTGTAAGAAAAGAATGAAATAATCATTCAATTTAACATTACACTCAAACACCATACACATTCGCAGCAGTTTTTCGTAGAAATCTCCATTTGCGCGTACTTGCGCTAATTGAATGCCGATTTCGCATGGCTTACAAAAACACCTTAAACCCTGCGATGGCCTACCGGTCTGCAGCCAGTAGACCGATAACACATTTAAGTTAATTACTCGTTCATTTTTTTAAGTATTTTTTCCCAAAAACATATTCTGTCCTCAGACAGGCCTGATTGACATGCCCTATGACCCTTTAGGCAATATGACCCATGGACTCAGAAATCTCCAGTTTAAAAAAAGAAGAAAATTGTTTAGGTTTGTGTACAAAATTCTTGCCCCATTGCTTTGTACATAGATCCGCCATTAAAAAAAAAAATTAACAATTAAAAACATAATTTTATATATATAATGTTTTTGCCAAACTATCACTACAATTTGTCTAGAATTGAGGTATACACGCTGCAGTACCCAATGCAATACGTGTATATCTAACAGGGGCGGGGCATCGCAGGCTTAACATGGAGGATATACAATTGGAAGTTATAATAATAATAATAAATAATACTTTATTCAGGCATAAGAGCAATACAAGCAAAATATCACAAAAAGCAAGATAAAAAATAAGAATACAAATTAAATAACCCGCCCCACCCCAATATACAACATGGATAAAATTTTAAGTGAAAACATACAAAATAAGCAAGGCAAAGATAGAGCACACAAAAAGGGAATACAACAAATAAAAGAACAACAAACCAGGGAAAACAGGCAAAACAAAAGGGCTGCCTAGGAGAAAGACAAAAGTGAAATAAAACACTATCACCACAGAGGTGTGTCACTCCGACCCTCAAAAACAGCGACAATGACAGCCAAAACAAGAAACACACGTAGACCAACAAAAACAGAGAGCAGACGAACACAAGAAGCAGAACACGATAGAAACCAGGACAAAGCAGATTCAGTAAAAGTTAAAAGTTAAAAAGGTGATTTTTAAGTTCACTAAAAAAAATTGACAATGGGGCACACGTAAACCTATCTACAATGTTAACCGGATAAGAACTCCAGTTTCTGATAAAAAGACATGGCATAGAGTATTTAAATGTATCTGTGCGAGCAAACAGGTGGTGAAAAGTTAACCTAGAATCAGAATGTCTGTTATTAACATTGATGAGACTCAGAAATGACGGTGGAAAATAACCCCGGTTACCAAACATTCTAAACATTTGTGACAATAAAACTAATACTTGGTAGTTCTCACTACAGCTGTTTATAATAAGAAACGATTTCCTTCTATTTGGAATGAGGGTTTCGAGAAAGGGATTTTAAAAAAATAAACAATCTGAGAAACGTGTCTCAGATTGTGTATTCCAATTACGGATTATTCTTTCTGCGTGGACATAACCGCTTCAGAGTTTTGGCGATGTCTTCAAAACACATTTTGAAATGAAATTTTTACAGGCCAGTTTTATTGAATATATCTACGTCTGTGATTAAAACAATTGACCGGTTCTTAAAACAAAAGGTACACATTTCCTATGAACACAATGCTACATAAATTTGCCTGCCTCAAAAGTGGAATGACAGTTTTTGCAAACATGATTCATTTGTCATTATGTAAAGAAAACAAAACAAAACTCAAAAAGACAAACAAACCCCCCCCCCCAAAAAAAAAATAAAATATATATATATATAGGGCCTATATATTGCCTCTGAAGAAGGTCCAGTTTGGATCGAAAGCTAAGGCCAGCTACCCTACTAATTTTAGGTATATATATATATATATAGGCCTATATATTAAAAAAATAAAATAAAAAATAAATCACAATATCTGGAGACATGAACTTGAACAGTTAACGTGAGGCATGTAGCTCCCGACAACGTCAACGTAATTAAATTTGACAGTAAATTCATAAATAATTCAAGATAAAACACAAAGAGTTTAAAGGTACAATTCAGAATAGGTAAAGCTGACGAAATAGGTGCAGACAGTTTTCACTGAACGGTGTATATACACACAGCACGTGTGAGTTTTTCAATTTGAATTTGTTGCTATTGCACGGTTGAGCTGCGTGTTTATAGCAATTTACAGAGAGTTCATTGCGTGTGTAATGTTCGCAACATTGCAAGTAGTACGGATTAGTGCGCTACAAACAGAGTGCAAGGCTGAGGTATTTTGTCACAAATTAAACTGGAAAAATACAGTTTCCCCTGATCAAATAAACAGCATAAATGAAACAGGTTTTAAAAAGTGGGTCAGCTACAGCAAAGAGCATATAGTGCGTTTCTTATATTGGCGTTTTGATGAGTGTAGGCACAGTCAGTAATACATTTGCTCCCCCATCAGTGACAAGGATGAAAGGAAATTAAAATGCCTAGATTTTGTCAGACTGAAATTTGCAACAGTAGTATAAGGTTATTTTATTTTGTTCCAAAATTAAAAGAAGCATTTAAAGGTATCATACTGGATTGGTGGAGCAGACAAAATAGTTGCAGACAGTGTTCATGTTTTGAGTAATCAACTAATGAAGTCATATCCGAGAAAACTGTATCCGAAAATCTAAAACATTGCAACAGCTGATTTCGGTTGTGATGTGACAACCAACATTATAAGGATAGGCCTACTGTGTTTATCCTTTTTTAATTGTATTTTATAACTTGTTATTCTGGCCGAGTTAAATGTATTATACAGGATTAATAGATTAAAAACAACCTGTGAACATTTGGGCTTAATCCGTTGTGTGAGACCTAATGTTTGTATCTGTATAGGAATTGACTAAGAACCTTTTGTTTTTGCCTTCTCCTTCTTTCCCACATATCCTTATTTTTAGTCTGCCTTATTCACTAAATAATTATTTGTTTTCCCTCTTCCCACCTTTGATTTTTGTCCCTTGTGTTTCCCCCTGTTTCCTTACTATTTATTGTTTACCCAAGTTCTTCCTCCCCCCTCTCTCTCGCTATTCATGTAAATCCACGTGACAGCTTCCGTTACACCAGTTTACCTGTGTATGTGTTTTGTGTTGTCATTTAGCCTCAGAGGAAACTCTGCTCTAGGGTCGAAACATCAGATCAGGCTTAACGGTAAGCAAATTTTTGTGCTAACTGTAGCAGCAAAATTTGCTTAAACATAAGTGTATTTCACAGGTCATAGCAAGAAAATAAGGCAGCCACCTTGCGCGTTCACAGTGTTTGTGCATTGTTACGTCATTCATTTTCGTGCAGTAAGCATGCGTAGGTTAGCATGCCTTTTCGTGTGCTTACGGTTAGCAGCGCTATGAAATAGAAACTCGTTCGTAAGCACAGAATCGGCTGTTAGGCAGCTCTATGAAATTGGGCCCAATCCATTAACTGTTTTTTGTATACCTTTTAATCACAATGACAGCTTCTCAAACACATTTACTGTTATTTCAATGGCATGAACACCGCTAGTTAGAAATACCACACCATTTGTCACGCTACAGCGACAGTTTAATGCGCATTTCAACACTCAAGGTCTGTTTACAGTTTGTTAGTCGCTTACCATGGCAACCATATCGATGCTTAATTTTCAAGCGTGGGTTTCTTATAATTGCGACCACGGGAAGGGCAAGGAAAACGTGTTTCTATGTGTTACTTTAAATATGAAAATGACAGAATTGTTTCAGAAATTGGAAAATGACTGCGTAGGTTTTGTAGTCACCGTTTTCACGAAGTGGCGAATCGGCACCACAGCTAACAATTCCGTCTTTGGAGTAAGACAATTTTGAAGTTGAACCATTTTCAAACCTCTATATCGGAGACTGCTTGATTGTTTTTCTTTTAAATGTTTACTACCGATGTAAAGCTGACTTATTCAGTCATACATAACTGTCAAGACTGTTTTCAATCTTGCAACTATCTTGATGAGTTATTATTTCTTAAACACATTCGCTACTTCGTGAAAATGAACAAAAGACACAGAGCTCTGTCTATAAACCGTGCAAACGTATAAAATAGCAAACATAACGATTTGTTTGTCATGATGATTAGTGTAATTACGAAACGTGTCACGTCCTGAAACCTGTTAAACATAACAAAAGCAATGAGTATCTCCAGAATTTGTACAATAATTGATTTACCAAATAATATGATTTTTAAGACATTCGTGAAAACGGTAACGATATGATGAAAACAACATCGAGAAAGACTCTGCTAGGGTCGAAACGTCAGGCCACAAACTAATTTTTGCATTTATACCACAGGCCCTTTTGGTTGGTAAGCAGTTTGCAACAGCTAATTCTAATTTCTCGAAAACAACAATAATCACAAACTAGAGCCAAAGTGCTTCACAATTACGTACAAGTACCAGCCATAATAAATGGGATTAATTTTAAAAGTAAATTTTTGTTTTAATGAAAATGACCACTGCTTACCGAGAGGTGGCCACTGGCCAAAATTTGCGTGCAACCAAAATGAAGCTCGGGCTAATGAGGCATTGGTTCAGGCTAGGCTACAATCGGCTAAAGAATGTTGTAAACATTAATTAAATGACCACTAATGGTGGGTGTTGGGGGGGGGGGGGGGGGTATTGCGTAACCATTTGCAATCGCGTTTGGGTACACTCATTTTTACAAATATTGACATAATTTTGAAAAAAGTGGTAGCGTTTTTTATATATTATAGCCAAAAACTGGAGCGGTTATTTCCACCCAGTAAGAATAATCCGTAAATGAAACACGCAGTCTGAGAAACGTTTCATGCATGAAACGTTTCTCAGATTGATTTTGTTTGTTATCCCTTTCTCTAAAACCACATTCCTTTGCAGGTAATCGTTTCTAAAAATGGTTTACTCTATTAACAGATGCAGTGCTTCTTTCTTCCTACCTCCATGTTCTTACCAAGTAAGTTATTACGGTCATTAATTTGTGGAGTAATTGGGTGCGTTCGATTAGCTTCCCCGGGTCGACCCCGGTCTGCTCATCCGGGTGAACCCCTAACCATGAGCTAATCGAACGCCAACTTCCCCCAGCATTCACACCGATGCATCTTGGGGCAGCCGACCGGAACTACTTCCATTTTGTGCCGTATGTCCGATACTTTCCGTGGATTCACGAAAACATCGTAAAATAATTATTCTCAAGGTAAAACTGCAACGTTAAACAATTTGTACAACCCCACAGTGATACAAAGGTACCCGGCTTCGAATAAAAAATACTTATTGCTCACAAAAACGCTGTTGTAATGGCGAAAATGTGTGCCTAAAATGTCCCGCTGAATTACAAACAAAATGGTGGCCATTGAGAAAGTTTTTCGCCGTGACGTCATGAACTAGGGGCAGCCCCAAGTGACCCGCTCCACAATTAGGGCACTTGGGGCTGACCCGGGTGAGCCCCGCGAATGACGTCAAAGCTATTCGAACGCATCGGGGGAAGACCTGGGTCGACCCGGGGAAGCTAATCGAACGCACCCATAACCAATAAACCCCTTGCATAACGCGGAACGCTAAATGGACCCTGAGAGGTCACGCACACTATTTTACGCGCAAAGAACACCTATCGTCCAATCATCTGCCTCCTTTGACCTCAGTGAGGGCGCTTTTTGGCCTCAGTGAGGGCGCTTTTTTAGCGTGTGATGTCATATGCAAGGGGTCTATTAAAAGTACACCCTCTCATTAAGGATAGATCTCACGTTCCTGAAAATGTTAACCCTCCGTACATGTTTCGAGTGCGTGGCCAAGCTTCCCCCTCCCCCACCCCCACCACACCCAGTTTCCATATTGTTATAATTATAGGGAACAAACTATAGGGTTTAGAATTACGTTTATTGGAGGGTCTTATCTGAATTTATTTGTTTATTTATTTATTGTTATTAGTTTATTGTTTATCCTGGGTAATCCATTAAAGGGACACGTTGCCTTGGATCGGGCGAGTTGGACTATGAAAAGCGTGTGTAACCGTTTGTTATGAAATGCATATGGTTAGAAAGATGTTTTAAAAGTAGAATACAATGATTCACACAAGTATGCCTTGAAATTGCGTGGTTTTCCTTTTACTTTGCGAACTAACACGGTCCGCCATTTTGTGGAGTCAACAATTTGACTCTCCGTTAATCCGGAGGTCGTTGGTTAACAATTATTTAACAATGTATTTTGAACGGTGAAATGGGTAATTTTGGTGTGAAATTGTTTAATTATTTAATTAATTAATTAGTGGAAACTTGTTGTGCATGCAGTCCGCTCAGCCCCATCAGTCTCATCCGAGACCGCTGCGATGGGCTGATGAGCTGGTACAAATTCGTGTTCAGGATGTAGTGAAGCACAATGGGAACGATTGTACTGCTGATCGGCACAAAGTGTACACAATCACAACGTGTACACACACGGTATGATAGGCATGGAGGCTCAATGGATCATGTAAACGATCTTTTGAAACCAAAATGCACAGAGAATCTCCCCGTCACAGACAGGAAACATTAATCTCATACTGACTCAACAATAAGATACATACATTGTAGAAAAGCAAATAATTAATCAATACATGTGTATCACACTATATGATTTAACTGAACATTTATGTACATGAGTCAATATGTAGGAAGAAAGTGAAGCAAACAATGTTACTTTTGTTCTTTTCCCTATTTGACAGACAAAACAGACACACACGTGACGTATACACAAGCTGACAGCTAAGACCAAACAAACATAACCGATAAAAAAAACAAAAAAAACACCCCAAAAACACAACAATAACAGAGAAGAATGTTACGATGATCGAAGCCTATGCTTAGTACAAGGCGAAGAATAATAACTTTCTGCATTGGCTTTACCCAATTAAAGAGCTACACTTTTATTGATAGTCGAAACTATGGTAAACAGGAAGTGGTGACCGGGTGTTAATATTAGGTCAAGGGGAATGATCCAATGCGCATGTGCATACGTCAGCCCATCCAGGTGCCTTTGGATGCATTGGCGTAACTAGGGGGCGGGGCGGGGGGCACGTTTTTTCACCTGACTCATAACATGGATTAATCTCAAAAAATTGACAGGCTTGTTATTTCATGTATATGGTTGATCACACGAAACATGAACGCTTTTTGCGACTATTTTATCAGCTCTACAAATCCTGTATAATAGGCCTACCATCAAAGTTAATCAACTTCTTCTCATGCTCAAAAGATAACACGGAAAGATTCGGATTGCATGAGAGTGCATGGAACTACCCCAGTGATCATTATAGGCAAATGGTACTTTCATTTCATTTCAATTATCAATTCTGGTTGTGAAGCCAAGGACTCTCAGAAAAGCGAACTTAATCACTACAAGCCAAGAACCCAATGGAGAGAAGACAAGGAAGGGTCAGTTTTAGATGTACGAGGACAGAGAATTATTCCAGGGAAAGCCTATGCAATCCGGTAGGGAATGAAAACCCAATCCACGTAGTGCCCCAGGCTACGGGGTTCTAGAGGTGGAAAGCGAGGGAAAAAACTACTTAAACGCCAACCTGACCACCTTCCATTAGTTGACGTTAACCCCTACCAACAACCAACAAGTATTGTACTTCATCTTCATTTTATGGACATATATCTTCTTGCTGTTTATAGGTGGTTTTTTTCTTTCATGTTTTCCCCTTGTTTCGTCGTATTGTTCTTGTACAGGGACCCAATGGGCATCCTGCATCGATGGGGCTTCTCTGTTTAAATAATATTTATAAGGAATGAAATAAATGGCCCAGTGACCAGGGGTAATAATGTTAAGAAGCGCTTTGAGACGCCCTTGGGTGTGATAAAGCGCGATATAAATCCATATTATTATTATTATTATTATTATAAAGATAATAATGAAAATATTAATTCTGTTGCAGATTCTTGGCAAATTGCTCGTTTTTTTGTTTTCTCTCAATCTTAGTCCATACTGTAACTGTAGCCGAGCCGTATATCGATTGCCACGTGGAAAACGCTACCGTTCAAACCGCTGACAATGGCGTCGAAGGTCGGTCTTGTTGAAAACTGGAAGCCGTTACCCTGGCAACCGGAGTAAACAGTCAATAACATTGCCCAACCGCCATGCATTACCGTTTTGGTCCTAAATTAAGCAATTATTGCGATCACAGTGTAGCTATTTTCAGTGGTTGAGAGGTCCTTGTAGTCACGTAGTGGAGGAGAGGGTGAACAAAAGAACTAAGGGGGGGGGGGGGGAGGACTCCGAACAAAAAGATGGCGTCTTTAAAACGGGGTCATTTTAGTAACCTGTGGCCAATTTCATAGCACTGCTTAACAGCCGAGTTTGTGCTCACTGCGCGAATTTCTATTTCATAGCGCTGCTAACCTTCTGGTGCTTACAGTATATGGAAATTATGAATGACGTATATGCAATTCATGGTGAACGCGCAAGCTGGCGGCCTAATTTTCTTGCTAACCTGTGAATATGGTTACGCTTAAGCAAATTGTTCTGCTAATAGTTAGCACGAAAATTTGCTTTTGAAATTGGACCCTGAAAATAAAAAACCCGCCAAGATCAGCAATATTTTTCAAGCAGGCAATGAGGCAATTGCGAGATAAGATTTGAATAATGTCTGATATATGACTCGCTTTGAGTCACAAGTTCCCGCTTAAAGGTAGCGTATACTTTTTTGGTAATTATCACGGACCAGTTTCCTCACTTGGTGTATCCCAACTATTGCATAACATTAAAAAACAGTTAAAATTCAGGGTCATTTGCAAATCGAAGTTGCAAGAAAAAGAAGGAAAGAAATAACCATTCAATTTAACATTCCACTCAAACACCATAGACATTTGCAGCAGTTTTTCGCAGAAATCTCCATTTTGCGCTAAATTCAAATGCCGATTTCGCATGGCTTACAAAAACAACTTAAAATGGAGTGTATACATTTGTTAATTATTCTAAGGGTTAGGGACTACAAAACTTACTTGGTAAGAAGCAAAAGTGAAAAAGAACACAACACACACCTTCGCTGCAAAGAATTGTATGCTTTCTGAAGCCACTTCCTAGGTTTTATGGTTAACTTGGATGTGATCCCTAGCTATACGACAGTTACAGGTTAAATGGCTTCTGGCTGACACCCCCGAACACAGATGTTGACAAAATAGAGAGACTGCCAACATAGGGCTATAGCTCAAATGTAGAGCGCCGTTACGTACATCTGGAGGTCGCAGGTTCAAATCCCGCATTACTCAATGTTTCTTTGTTCAACCAAAAATTAAACAAGTATTAACACAGATAACTGCGGACCTCTATTGTATGTTTGTCACCCCTGTCTCCTCTGACTTGTCACAAATGATTAGCCCTATAACCAATGCACTGGGCGGCCATTTCAGTAAGGAACTCTTAGATCGTTGCAGACAATGACATTTGCTTGCTTTTTCATTTTCATTTTTATTTAATTCACTGTGGTTGGGAAGCAAAAGACTCTCAGAAAAGCGAACTTAATCACTATAAGCCATGGAGAGAAGACAAAGAAAAACAAAATCAGCTTTAGATGCGGGAGGAAAAACCCAAGAGAATAATTCCGGGGAAAACCCACTCAATCAGGCAGGGACTGAGAACCCAAAACACATAGTGCCCCTGGTGGGATTCGAACCGGAGACCCAGAGGTGGGAGGCGAGGCAAGATACCACTACACTACACCAACCTGACTGCTATCAATGATATCACAAAACATTTGCTTGTTGAAATGGCGCGCATGCGTCTTTCACGTTCCAACAATAGATAGAGCTGCAGAGGGAGGAAAGGTTGCGCAATCATTTTGCAATCGCGTTTTCGGTACACTCTATTTTTTAAACAGGTGATTATCGTTAAAAAAAAAAAAATAGAGATAGGGCTCCAGTTCCAAATCATGCGCATTCGGCACTCTATAATCTTTGCTGACCTCTGACCCAAATTCACCTGACGTCATCATGACAACAGTCTTTGTTGCACAGTTTTGGGAGCCAATGTCCCCGTGTGATATACACAAGATAGGCCTAGTGTATTGCTTATTTTAGGCAAGGCTTTTCGAACCCCACAGCGGGTACCGTTTTGGCTCAGTCACATGACTCGGGAAAGTTCTGAGTTTACAGCAGTGCTTGACACAAATTCGGTGTATGGGTAAACACAAATAATAGTCGTTATGTCCGAGACAAATTAAACATCAATTCAAAATATATAAATACTTAAGAAATCAGTATACAAATTATTATGTAGGTATTAAATCAGATTGGCTCAGTGATTCCCTTTCTGCCTTTGGACCTCGGTTAGAATCCCACCTCAGGCTTTGCATGTGGACTGGGATTTCAGTCCCAACCTGATTGCGCAGGGCTCGATTTCACAAAGAGTTAAGATTGAACTTAAGTGCAAATCCATCGTAGTTGCTTAGCAAAGAGTGATGTCGTCATAATACAACTCATCTTAAGATGAATCTTAGTGCTTTGTGAAATCGACCCCAGGTTTCCCCTATTTGGGGTTTCTCCAACATCTAAAACTGAACATTTCATCATCGTCTCCTACTTCTAATTTGTTATTGGCGCCAATAGACCCTTCCCACGAAAAATTTAAATTGCACATCGCATAACAAAGGCGCAGTTATTTTAGTAAAATCTTCAGGAAGGGCTGCTAGGCAACGGACAAATGGTTTATGATATAAAAGTGTATCCATGGGAACAAAACAGTACCTTATATTAATGTCACGATGTCACCGCATGCATGCACCTTAAGCACGTCGGTTTATGAAATTGTTGACGCGTAATTTTTGTTCTATTAATAGAGTGAACTAAATAAAATTGATAACAATCAAGTTTTTATAACAAACAAAAACACTTTAACTAGTTTGCAACAAAACACCCCCCCCCAAAAAAAAAACAAAAAAAAACAAAAAAAACCAGCGGTTTACAAAATACGGTTTTGCGCTGCATCCTCTATAATAATAATAATAATAATAACCAGTTCTTATATAGCGCATTTCACAATAACGTCTCAATGCGCTTTACATTAGTGCCCTGGTCATTGGGCCAATAACATTCCTTTTTAATCTTTCTCAGCTCCCTGGGGAGTATACAGCCTGTGCTGCAATATATGCGCTACTAGGCTAAATCAATCACAAGAACCATCTCTGCCCTCACAGGTACCCATTTTACCCCTGGGTGGAGAGAAACAATTATAGTTAAGTGTCTTGCTCAGGGACACAAGTGTCACGATCGGGACTCGAACCCACACTCTGCTGAACAGAAACACCAGAGCTTGAGTTCGGAGTTCGGTGCTCTTAACCGCTCGGCCACGACACGCCACTCTATGTACAAAATCGGTATGTCAGTTGTCAATGGTAAATGAAATCAAATTATATAAATTTATCAATTAGGAAAACAAATATGCTTCAATTAATCAAGGCATTACCTGGACATGTAAACAGCACACTTAGAGAAAAAAACAAAACGTTGAGGAAACAAAAAACTAAAACCTCTTAAAGGGTTTGTGTACGTTATTTACACTATTTTGTAGAACTAATTGTTTGACTCCTCAACATGGCGGATCGTATGGTTGAATTTCAAAAGTCAAATTTATGTTACGTCGGTTTTCTGCCATTCATTAGTCATCATAGGAAGGTTAAATTCTGCATGGGAGTGGGAAAACATCTCTTTGGGGTAATTCTAGCAACAAAAATGTGACAGTAATGCTAAATTAATTTTGTCATGAGCCATTTTATTTCTTACGGCAATTTCGTTACTGAAAAAAGGTATTTGTGTGCCTGTAAGAATGGCGTCGAGCCCAACGCCCTTCTTCTAGATTCTTATAAAGGATAACAAATCATTCTTTTAAATAATTCAGTTAAAACTGTTTAGTGACCTTATGTATTATTCATATTTAAGACGGTAATTCAGCCTCTGATTGGCTGGGGGTGTGCCATGACTTTCCCCTTTCCCTTTCTCTTGTGATCAAGGGCAGAATAACCATTCGAAATAACCCTTGATTCTTGACAATTATTATTCATCTTTCTGGACATTAAAAGTAGTTGGCTGCAAGTTTTGACACTTGAGTAAGAGTAAGACTGATCCTTGGACATTTTGCTATTATGGTGGTGCTTTTTTTTTCTTCTTCGTTTTTTGTTGTTGCTTGAAATGCTTTGTTTTGCTTAAACAATGGACATCTCAATAAATACAACTGATTATCTCGAAGGAACAGGTATTGTGCTGTCACTTCTAAGTCAGCAAAGAGTCACCCCCTAATACCAGAGGCTCATCCTCTCACCACTGGAACACTCCAAGATCCCTAGTGTTAATTCACTACAACTGCACAATTTTTAGAAATTTGAAGACATCGGCACCTCTAATACACAACGTCATAATGGGTTCATACCACAGTATAGAAACACACTCCAGATTTACTAAAAGAGCTACTAGGCACCCCTTGGCACAATTTGACAAACAGGTTTTTTTTTTGCGACATTCGGACTGGAAGTTGGCTTCAATTAGGCCTACAATTTAAAACTTCACTTACTAAATTAGTCAAGGGTCAGAAGAGTACAACAATTCAAAATTTCATTACTGGGGCAATATTTCCATGACAACCAGGATTTTTTTTATATTTATGTTTCTGGTAATTAAGCAAAGGATGCCTCATTAAGCAAACTTAACTGATGTATCTCGTGGGCCTGAGGAAACCTGCAAGGCTGCTTGCTACGTGAACCAGAAACACCTCCACTCTTCCACTTTAAGTGTACAGGATTGGCAATGATAAAAAAACATCATGTTTAATTAGTCTGAAAGCTTGATGATTATGAAGTTCAAACGATATATGTTTTTCTGTGGATATTTTCCAATTTGAAATGAAGTAATATTATTTGATAAAAACTGTTTCTGTAAACCTTAAAAATAAAGAAAACATAAAAAAAAAACGCAATTTCGGTTGTTACATCCAAAATTAAGGACAATGTGTTTACATGCTAAAATTTGTACATAATTATTTTTACACTAATTTCTCCTGACTCAACGGATTAAGCCCAAATTTGTACAGGTTTGTTATTTCATGTTTATGGTTGATCACACAAAACATGAACACTGTGTCTATATTTTGTCAGCTCTATAAATCCTGTACCTTTTAAGTGACGACTTTGCAAATAGAGGAGACGCCTTATAATTGCCCGCTTTTTCTGTCAGCAACTCATGGCATTCTGTCCGCATTTCACGCTCAAGGAAAAAAATGCAGTTCTTGCCGTAATTCTCTTGGCAATAGAGAAACGACAGCCAACGCCCCACAAATAAAGTGGGCTGTGGTGGCGCTGTTGAAAGAATTTACGATAATCAGCAGTTATACTAGCCTTGAGTCGATTCTTTGAGTATGTAATGTGGCATAATTCTCTACTATGCTACAACATCAACAACAACAACAACAACAACAACAACAATAAAACCAATTGAAAAAATATATAATAATTTTTTTTAAAATAATTTCCAGACATGCATGATAACCAATGGCGTAGACAATTTTTTTATTTTAGAGGTGGGGTTGGGGGAGGGACAAAGACATACGGGGGGGGGGGGGGGCACAGGCATAATGGGGGAAGATTTTAGGGGGTCGGGTCCTTCTGTACAAGAGTACTGCGTTAGAGTATTGCCCTTTTCATACGACGGACAAAACTCAACATTTCTCTAAACGTATCGAACCATTCATTGGTGCATTCTTTGTGGGTTTGTTGTTGTTTTTTCGGGGGGGGGGGGTGGGCGGCTACCCCCTCTCTGCTTATGGTGACAACTGAAAGAAAACTGAACGCTCAATCCCGAACTTTGACAAGTCCAAGTACCACCCCTCCCCCATCCCACCCCTACCGCCTTGAGCGTCACTGAGTGACGGATATGAGCGCTATATAAGAAGCCACTATTATTATTATTACCGTAACCCCCAGCATTGAAACAAGACTCATGATCCCCGATCCGCATTTTGTTAACCAATATCTGCCTAACTACGGACATCTCATAGCATACACAAACGCTGTTAGTGTAAAATTTAGCCATAGTTTGAGAAATTTTGAGATTTTTTTAAGTTTGAACCTTTGGTCCCCAAAAAAAAAATCCACCCATTGTCAAAATTTCTCCAATTGGGTCAAATTTTGTTGGGTGATTTTATCGTTTCAAATGAGACAAAACGGACTACATGAACAAGAAGTTATGTGACTTTCTTTGTACTTTTATTGCAAGTGATATGAGTGGGGGAACATGGCAACATGTATATCACATCAAAGAAAATTATATTCTCTTTCCTACGGTACACAGCTTGTTAGGGGTTTGCTTACGGGCGACGGACGACGGGCGACGGGCGACGCGCGACGCACTGTGGCAGAAATGGAATTATATAGATCGTGTGCCCTGTGTCATCACGTGTTTACAAAAGAGCCACAGAGCCTGGACTTCCTGCAGGCACGTTTGTATACAGCTCAATGAAAGAATACAATAAATCTTATGTTTTATGGGGATTGCACTGTCTGGTTTTTCTTAACTTTTGATATGAAGAAATGGGTGACATCTCAACAGCTGTACAACTCTTGAATTGATGTGAAATTTATGACACTAAATGTAAATTTTCCCATATTGCCTGTGTAGTATCTTGCCTGTCAGGAAATGCAATATATAATGTACAAGGTCACTATTTCTGTAAACAAAGGTATCATGGTCTATAGACGATGTGACCTCTGACGTCATTTGAAAATCATAACATGATGCGCGCGCATGTCGCCGGGCAAAACCTTTGTGTACTTGACAGCCAGCTAGAAAGTACACGCAATATTACCATGACTACGCGTCTTTTTGCCCGGCGGAACATGACTTGGACAACAGACTTGTCAACAGAGGGCGGTTTGATTGTAAACAGAGGTCACATCGTCTATAGGATCAGAGTTTATGAATTGTTACCAGCCAGGTGGATACGGCTCAATGCACATACCTTTTCTCTGTTTTTCGGCCATGAATCTCCGATATCTCTCGCCGATTTCATTCGACACACTCTGCAGTTCATGTTGGAGAATCGATAACGGCTCTTGGAGATCAGTCTTCAGTGTCTCCAGACTTGTGTTAGCTTCTTGGCTCATACCTGGGCAGGTCTTACAGGTGAAGCGGTGCATGGTCTCGTTGTTGCAAACGTTTGTAAATAAAGCGGGATTGTCTTTGTTCATTAAACAAAAGCCCCATTTCTGTATCTTTTCTCTTATTTTCATCAGTCTCCCGACGAACTCTAGACCGTGAGTTAGGTTTGCCTTGAGGTCGTTGAACTCATGAGTGTCAGCGGTGGGATAGGCTTGGAATTCACCATTTGTTTTATTCCCAGCCTCTTGTCCAAATGCTGTCGAGAAAAAAAAGAGAGGATTGTTTTATGTACATGAGCTGGTCAAGCCATCAAATAAACAGCAGCCTCTGCTATGAACTGGAGGGATATGGTGTCAGCGGTGGGATAGACATGGAATCCACTCTTAATTTCTTTCCCGACCTCGTGCCCCAAAATGTCGAGGAAAAAAATACAAAATTACTTATTTAAAAAGCGTGTCAATCCATCGAGGGAAATATCAGTAGCTTTTGACATGAACTTAAGGGATATGGTGTCAGCGGTGGGATATACTTGGAATGCACTCATTGTTTCTTTCCCCACCTCGTGTCAAAATGATGTCGAGGGAAAAATACAAAATGGGTCAAGTCTTCCGGGGAAATGTCAGCAGCTTCTGATATGAACTGAAGGGATATGGTGTCAGCGGAGGGACTGACTTGGTATCCACTCGTTGTTTCGCACCCACCTCGTGTCCAAATTATGTCGAGGAAAAATACAAAATTGGTTTATGTACATGAGCGGGTCAAGTAATCGAGAGAAACATCTGGCTTCATACGAACTTAGAGGATGTGGTGCCAGCGGTGGGATAGGCTTGTAATTCACACTTTGTTTCATTCCTCGCCTCGTATCCAAATGATGTCGAGGAAAAAAGAAAAGAAAATGTTTTGGTGTTAGCAGACGTGCACTACTAACAAGTCGCTTGGTACACAAGTCGCTTGGGCAAAGACAAATCTTTAAGTAAGTTTTTTGAATTTTTTAAATTATGAGACTGATTTATGTAATACCTTAAAAGGGTTTACAATGTGCTGCGGTGCATTGCACAGGACACAAGTGTCAAGATCGGGACTCGAACCCACACTTTGCTGATCAGAAACACCAGGGCATAGAGCTTTCTAAGCAGAGAATAGAAATATAATTTTTGTGTGTGATTTAAACGTACTAGACGTACCAAGTGGTCCCCTTAATGCCTCTGATATTTGCTCTTGTAGCAGACCGTCAAGAAACTTTTCAAACGGTGGTGGGTCGCCTTCCTCGACTTGCTGTTCTCCGAAAAAGAAAGCCGTGCCGTAGGAAGCGAGTCTGCGGAGATGTTTTGCCCGTCTCGAGACGCTCATCTCCTCGGGTGGTGTTGGTGTTGGAGACTGCTCTTTTTTACCAACGGGTGCATCGCGGCCACCTTGACCTCTTGGTACTGGCATCGCAGTGGTCATGTCGAGTTGGTGCATCTCCGTGTCATTCACGTGGTTTGTTGTCATGTTCATGATAGCTCGTCCCCAGTGTATGGATGCCTCGGTGACCTGTTCAGCTATCTTAGCAAACACATCAAGCAGGATCAAGTTCTCACAGGAGTAATCGAGAATTTCTTGAAATATGGCGGCTGTCATTGAGCTGTTGTCTTTAGTCAGCCATTTTTCAAGGGATTTGTTGAAGACGGCTTGTATAGGCATCGGCACGTCGGCATCTGGTGGTCCGGGGCGGCGTGACTCGTGAAGGGTCAGGTTGATGCACTCCCGTTGCAGAAACTCCATGGTTTGGTTGTGGTTTGGGTATTCGCTGCTGACGGCAGCAATCAGCCAGGTCATCACTAGGAATTGAAACTTCCCTCCGATGGCCATCTTGGCGTAAACACACTGGGAAAAGGAACACGTTTATGACTGTTAAAGTACATCAATATCCCACATTCAATAAACCATTTGCGACTTGCTAAGTCCCCGCTTGAATTTGAATTCATACATCAGCAGTTGCTATTTCACATGATTCAGGGCAAGCTTTTGTATAGTTACGTAAGAGATGGCGAACACCCAAACAATTTTGAATGAATGTGTGCCGCACAATGGTACCAGGATTTGCTCATCTGGAGGTTGCTATAAAAAAGCTTGCCCCGAACAATTTGACATAGCAACTGTCTCTTTAGTCTGAGGTGTTCACAAATTAAAGCAGTAATTTGTGAGTAAGCAAGTCGATGTACCAGATATTGTGCAAATCTAACTCGCAAATGAAAAACATGGACATAATCATCAGTCAATTCTGCCTTTAATTAAAGTTCATATTAGTCACATGTTTCAGCCCAACCCTCTTGTCTATAAAAAAATTAATAATAATTATACAGTCATCTGGTGTTCTAGTGTAGTTCTGTTCTGTTTTGTTTGTCTCGTAATTTTTCGTCTTTTTGTCTTGTACATGAGTGTTTTATATATATGAATGTTTGTTTGTTTGTGTGTTTGTTTGTGCTTGTATGTTTGCTTGTTTATTTGTTTGTTTGTTTGTTGGGTTGTTGGGTTGTTTGTTTGTTTGTTTTTTGTTTGTTTAATGGGTTGTTTGTTGGGTTGTTGGGTTGTTTGTTTGTTTGTTTGTTTGTTTGTCTTGCCCCCACCTGACAGATTTGAAAATCGATGTCAGAATTGACACCATGGGTGTTGTCACATATAGATGGATTGCAATACGCGCGTCATTGACCGCCATCTTTGATGAATATTGTGCACGCGTGAAGAGCTATCATTGGCTGAGAGTCGTGCGTAGCGCTTACACGCGTGCACTTTTCCATTGTTTTACATCAAAGATGGCGGTCAATGACTCGTATTGCAATCCATCTATAGACATTATAGGGTGATAAAATAACACAAATTTATTTCTTTTGGCAGAAATAAGTGTTAGTTTAACACCCATTGTAAATTTGGATTCTTTGATGATAGTAATTATAATAATAATATGGACTTGTAATGCGCACATCTCTGGAAACCAATCAAGGCGCAAACCAAAAGACAACAGAGTGACACAAAAGTCATGTTCAGAACAAAAAAAGATAAATACTATAAGCGAAATATAATTTTTCTTAATGAGACTTAAGTTCCCCCTTTCTCGGTATATATATAATATTATATTTGGCAACACCCATGGCGTCAATTTTATCAGTAACGTCCAATTTTGTGCAGTGTGGTGGGGAGGTTTGTGGATGCACCATGTACATAAACGTCGACCAAACGTCGCCTGAAATGGTTTGGGCATGTCATCAGAATGCCAGCCTGTAGGCTACCCAACCAGGCCTACTGCAATGATTTCTTCACACCACGCCAACGATGACGCCCAAGAAGTCCAAGAAGATGCCCAAATTCCACTTCTTGAGGCAGAGCAACTAGCAACAAACAGACTGGAATGGAGATGGTTATCCAAGGAGGCCAAGGGACACCTTGTTCTAAGCAGCTAAGTCAAGTCATGTTATGTTCATAAAACTATATATGTGAGCTGTTGCGGTATTTGACGTTTCAAATCAGTGTGCTCTGATTGTCTTCCGTAGAATTGATTTCTTCAGGAGATATTGCATTCTCCTGAAGAAAATCACATCACACTGATCGAAACGTGGTTAACAAGCCAACGCGTTGGCTTGTTAACCACTGGTTCATTTGAGCGTTTACTTTTTGGTAAAACAGTGTAAGAACCCGAATCTCCTTCCATTAATTTGCCGTTTTCATATCATATAAAATGAAAATGAACGAGCAACGTCTGTCTTTAACGATCCTGAAGAATGATTTAAGAAAATACTTCATTGAGAATTGTATGTATGCCTCAAACCGTAACATCCCTAAATTCTTTGGTAAATGGGGCGCTCCCTCAGCACTGTGCCACGACTGATGTCTTTTACTTAATTTGTGACATAATGCTGTATGATTAATTTGTTATAATACTGTTGTTGTATATACTTAAAGAATCCCCAGGATTACCAAAAAAAAACAACAACAAAAACCCCCAAACCACCGGTTACTCTCAGAACCACCACAGATCATAGTGAACGGTGTCTCCGCAAACCTACACAAACAATTTGTTTCCTATCAGCAAAGGTAGAATGAAATGTCGTATTTGATTTTATTTTTTTATTCTGGGTTGAATAAAGTAAAATCGACCAGAGCGGGACTTGAACCTGCGACCCCCAGAATAACATGCCGGCGCTTAAAGGCCCTGTACACTATTGGTAAGATCGAAAAACACAAATGTTCACAGATTCACACATAACTTACATGATTTAAAGTAAGTAATGGTAGAAAGGGTTCCTTAAAATATTTCTGCCTAAAATGCTATCGTTTCTGAGAAATGAGTAAAACAATAGTTTTTATCGCGCGCGATAATAAACTCGATGTTTGAAAAACAGAAAACACATATGGTCTCTTTTCACTATTTTCTCGTGACCTCGATGACCAATTGAGCTCAAATTTTCACAGGTTTGTTATTTCATGTATGTGGTTGATTACACAAAACATGAACACTGTCTGTGATTATTTTGTCAGCTCTGCCAATCCTGTATAATACCTTTAACCAACAGAGCTATATCTTGCCCTATGCTGGCAGTGTCCCTATATTGTCAATATATATTTTTCGGGTGCGCCGGTCAAAAGCCATTAACCTGTAAATCCCATCAAGCCAGGGATCACACCCAAGTTCACGCTTCAACATACGGATAGCGGCAGCAGGAGGGTCTGTATACGTTTGGTAATGACTTTGAAAATTAATGGCAATTAATACACACAATTACGTGATAAGAAGTACAGCAGCTTTCGATTGTATAAAGCATTTTGAGAATAATTTCACTTCAAAGTAATGCGGTTATGGAAATAAAAAATCAGGTTTTAGGCCCCAAAATTTGAATCTGAGAAACGTTTCTGTCAGAAACGTTTCTCAGATTGTGTATTCCTATATGTAATATTCTTCCTGTGTGGACATATTCGCTCCGTTTTTTCGGCGATATAAACAAATAATAATCCTTTTGAAGTGAAATTTTCACAGGTTAGTTTTATTGTACATTATCTATCGGATTAAAACAATCAAATGGTTCCTTTAATAAGTCAATTTGTCTTTGTTCATCCCAAAATTATTATGTAGTTTATTACTGGATATTTAAAATCAGTTCACAAACAACAGGTCTTACCTCTGAGATCCGGGTATTTTGTTATCAAAATGTCCACTTAATGTTCAGAAATCATCCAGAAGCACGTATACAAAGAACCGGTCATGTAGTCACACCCACTACGCAGGATAATTTGTTGTGTGCTTATATAGTCCAGTCAAGGCTATTTTGATAGCGAAAACAGTGAGCCCATAATTATATACAGGCTGTATTGACTGGAACAAATTAATACAGTATGTCAATTCAAGCACTTAGCATAATGCTAAGCACAGTTCAAATCCTGCTCAGCAGAATTAGCTCACCAGCCAATAACCCCACGCAAGTTAATGATCGTGACTGGTACCTTGTTGTTATCGCGCTAAGCAAAAAAAAAAGTGCAATGGCAATCTGCTTAATATTATAATATTGTCGACAATTGACCCCGTTGCGTTAGGACAATGGTGTATAAGCATGGGTAATCTATAATTCAGATAAGTTTTCACAGCGAGCGTCCTCCGTTGCCATAGCAAGCTTTTGTTGCGCAATGAAGACTACACTCTGTAGGTCTTCACCTTCCGGACTTCAGTGAAGCATGATGAGTAATCGCCAATAAGCCATTTGCGAGTTAAATTTGAATAATGTCTGGTACAATGACTTGTTTAGTCACAAGTTACCGCTTAAATTTGAATTCCTCAGACTATCGAGACAGTTGCTATGTCACATGGTTCGGGGCAAGCTTTTGTATAGCAACCTCCAGATGAGCAAACCCTGGTACCATTGTGCCATACACATCCATTCAGAATTGTGTATGGGTGTTCACCGTCTCTTACGTAACTAAGCAAAAGCTTGCCCCTAATCATGTGACATAGCAACTGTCTCGATAGTCTGAGGAATTCAAATTTAAGCGGTAACTTGTGACTAAACAAGTATACCAGACATTATTCAAATGTAACTCGCAAATGGCTTATTATTCATGTATTGGATTTTGGAGCTTCATTGCGTGGTTCTTAGGGCGGCCACTCAGTGTACAGCGCTATGCTTGAGAATAATGTTTATATATTGTAGGTTTTCCCGGCCAATTTCATCAAATAGTCATTTAATTTCATCTACACGCAATCAAATTCGTGCATTTCCACTCATCCACTCAAACTAGGGTTTCTTTTTAGCTATAAATGCACTCAAGTTTGTTTTGCACATATGATTTCGGTTTCCTAACTCAGATTCGTTTCAGTCATTTTATTTCATATAAAGGCATTCAAGACTACCCCCCTTGATCATTCTTAAGTTGAATTTATACTACTACTAGGCCTACAAATATTTACACTTGATGAAATAGTTGACAAGCCTGTTGCTGCTGGGTTTTACGAAATTTAATTTTCTTTGCGGCCTAACTAATAAATTTGAATAATCTTATTTGACCAGTGAATGCTAACTGGTGAAATTGAATGACTCCTTTTGACCGTTGAATGCGAAGCCCCCTGAAGCTCTGAGCTTTTTGCGTTTTGAGGGGTGAAAAATCAAGCCTCCATGTGCCTAAAACAGAGAAATAGACACACTCTTTTTGGAAATCAGATCTATATAAATCTTCTTAGTTTACTGGAAAAATTTCTGTAACATTGATGATGGGGTCCAGGGGTGAGGCCCCGGTGGGGTCCAGGGGGCGAAGCCCCCCGGAAGCTCTGAGCTTTTGGCATTTTGAGGGGTAAAAAATCAAGCCTCTGTGTGCCTGAAACCGAGAAATAGACACACTTTTTTAAGCTCTTCTGATCCATCCATATACCAATCTTCTAATTTTACTCAAAGAAACTGTTAATCCCACAAATCTCGCGTTTGGATCTGGGTGCTGCAATATCTGGTTTCATGCATATTCATTCAAAAAATATAGTTCAAGCTTAGTGTATAGTCTTTACTTGAATGCTAGAACGACATGAAATATACTTTATCCAGGACAAATTGGCACGTCAGGTTTCAAATGTTATCGTGCAAATCTAAGCAATTACAAGTGACATATCTTGAAAGATTCGTTTTGGCAGAAAGAAACAAATTTGATAGGCATAGGATGAAAAAGAAATCCATCCTGCCGCTTGGGGAAAAGACACCACACACACTGTGGCTAATTTTTAAGCAGGCAGATAGGCCTAGTAAAAAAAAAAAAAAACAACAATTTTTTTATTATAATTTTTTCAATTTTTACCCGGGCCCCCCCTGGATCCGCGCCTGATATGTACAGAATAATACATAGATAAGCAAAATAATAAGCACAGAAGATCGGGGAAAGAGTTAATCTATGTATACCAAAATAAATGAGAGTATGAGGCTGTCAGATTAAACCAAGGCTTGTAGAAGACAGCCTAGACAGACAAACTACAAACGTAGAGACAAGACAAACAGGTGACGCAAAACAAAAAACAAAAAACAGGCTAGGATGCAATAAGAGAAATTTGTCTAGACTAGCGGGGCTAAGTAAATGGGCGATGATAGGAGCTGTGCTGACTATAGAAGAGAGCTATGCCACATAATGGGAGAGGATAAATCTTTTGTAAAGAAATGTACAAAAGGTTGTTCTCGAAAGTTTTATTTCCACATCATGCACAGCTTCAAACATCACTTTAACTATTAAAAGCAAGGTATACATTGGGTTTTTGGAGCCGTTCACTTGTTTTAATCCTATACAGCAATCCTTCACCGATCTTGAACTCTTGGTGGCAGCAGATACCGCCATTATTGCGGTGGTACCTGGGTGGTACTGCGCTGCCTAGCGACGGGTTTAAGCGATTTGCAAAGTGAAAGTCCAATAACCCGCGACTGATCAAATGATCGCCGTGTAGCCCAAACCTTATACCAGTCGCTAGGCAGCGCAGTACCACCCAGGTACACCGCAGTAATGGAGGCATATCTGCTGCCACCAAGAGTTCAAGATCGGTGAAGGATTGCTGTATATAAATGTAGACAAATAGAAATAAAACTAACCTGTAAAAATGTCCTTTCAAAAGGTGGTACGTTTTTGAGACATTGCCGAATGTCTGGAACAATTATGTTCATGTAGGAAGAATAATCCGTAATTGGAATGAACGCAATCTGAGAAACGTTTCATGCAGAAACGTTTATCAGATTGAAATTTTGTTGAATCCCTTTCTTTAAAACCACATTCCTTGGGAGGGAGTCGTTTCTCAACAGCTGCAGTATACTTCTTATCAAGTAAGTTTTTATGGCCATTGTGTTTTGGAGTACCAGAGGTAGGCCCTCCCTTCAAGTGGAAATAACGGAAGAAAATAACTAGGTTACATCGATAT
This sequence comes from Leptasterias polaris, assembly GCA_037783415.1. Classification (NCBI taxonomy): domain Eukaryota; kingdom Metazoa; phylum Echinodermata; class Asteroidea; order Forcipulatida; family Asteriidae; genus Leptasterias; species Leptasterias polaris. Next base: position 5,113,012 of record JAZGTN010000102.1, read on the forward strand.
TTTACCAATTAGATAGAATTGTTACTGAGATGTGATTTTTATTAGCGGTTTGCTACTGCCTAACCAGTACACCACAGTAATGAGAGCCTTGGTGAGAATCCATCCATCCATCTGCAAATTTTCGTACGGTTTTTTTCGGTCCGGTGATCATACTAAGGCGGTACGATTTTTTTATTTTCTTCGTATTTCAAAAATTGATTTATTTCACATATTTTTATTGAAAGAGGATGAACGAACGCAAGGTATGAAAGCGCGGCTATGAAATACGAAAACATGCGCAACGAAGTTTATTTGCCTGCGTTACGGTTGTATAGCAGGCAAAATGTGTCTGATCGGCTTATCAAAAGCATTCCGAAAGGTAGGTATGCGGGGAACAAAAGTAGGTACTTGGAATTTTGTTTTTTGAAGAATGTGGAGGTAGCGTAGCTGATCATTCTAGCTTGCGACTTCGGTTCAGTTTAGAACACATTGGTATGCATTTGAAAACGGTCAGAAATTGTGTGTTAGTATCAAAAAGCAAACCTTACAATTTGCTGATACAGTGATAGCCACAAGGTTTTCCCAGAGTTTTTTGCTCATTGAGTTTTATCTCTGGTTTTTAATCCTGTGGGACATTTAAGTTGCTGAAAAAACACCGCGGAGATGCACACGGTTCATATTGAAAGGTTCGATTGTGTTTGTTACTGTTTTGAGCAAAGCATTAATTTTCGGTCCAAATCTGCGCTGAACTTTCATCCATCCATCTTGTTTGACAGACTAAAGAGTCACAAACTTACAATTTTCAGAAATCAGTGTACAAATGTAACATGATTTGAGGTTAGACACTCCATATTATTGCCTCCCCGAGGTATTGGAAAATCCAGGATATATTTTGTATTGTATTTTATTTTATATCAAATAATAAACCACAAGGGAAACTGACTGGGTAAATTTTAAATGATTTTGGGTTGAACAAGGAAAAATTGACTAGAGCGGGATTTGAACCAACGACCTCCGGATTGACGTGCCGGCGCTCTACCAACTGAGCTATCTAGCCCTATGATGGCGGTTTCCCTATTTTGTCAATATCCTTGTTCGGTGGGTGCCAGTCAGAAGCCATTCAACCGTAAACTGCCGTGTAGCCAAGGATCACACCCAAGTATACGATACAACCTGGGAAGCGGCAGTCAGGGGATCTCCATAAGGGGATGCGACTTTTTATATCAGATATCAAATAATAAACCACACGGGAAACTGACTGGGTAAATTTTAAAAGATTTTGGGTTGAACAAGGAAAAATTGACTAGAGCGGGATTTGAACCGAAACTGGGAACTGGGAACAAACCCCATAACCCTGGGGAGGGTGACATCAGTATAATAATAAATAACAATTAGTGAAGAAGTCGTACGGAAAGCTACGAGTGTTAACTTAGAACAAAAACATACATTGGTTAAGCCTTATCACACAGTTTGATTACCTTTTAAAACGGTAAATAAAAAGACATATTTGGCAACGCAATTAATTATAGCTTCATCAGGATGGTCCATCAAAAACTTAAATCTATCTTCCCTACCAAGAATTTCAAAGTCGTTGTATTGATTAATAATATAAACCAACATAATATTCCTAAGGTCGTTGTATAATGGGCAATCTAGCAGAAAATGATTTCTGTTTCAACATCAAGGTGACGCTGGCAAATTCTTTGGCTTGATTCTAACCCAATGTACCTTCCCATTTCAATAAGTAGCTTGTGTGAAGAGCATCTAATACGGGCCAAAGAATGGCGATAAGAGGGTTTATTAACACAGTGTAAATATAACTCAAACTCAAACTGGGTTTTGAAGATACGGTATGTCCTGAGCTTATTCTTTTGGCCAGGTTTAGTTCTACAGTCATTGTGCAATCTATTATACCAGTTAGAAATAAACACATTACGTAATTGTTGAACAAAATCACGTTTCACATTCCTTTGGTTAGATGGCCCAGATATGTTCTCTGGCACATTACAGGAGACTGAATCAAAGTACTTTCTAAGCTTGAGAAATACCGATGGTTTGTGGTTAATAAGCCCTAGAGTTTGATCAACTTTGAAGGAGTTGTACAGAATGGAATCCCCGTGTTTGCCACTCAATTTAAACCAGTAATTTAGCATAATGCTTACATTGCTCTATGTACAAAGGAAAACGTCCTAATTCACCCCGGACTGCGTCAATGGGTGTACGCCTATTCACATTTAAAATAAACCTTAACCAATTCAAATGAAAAGCTTCAGTTTGGTCCATTTCATTCTTCCAAGTAACAGCTGAACAATATGTTAGTATAGGCTTAAGTAACGTACTATCAACAATTCTCAAAAGTAGACGAGGCTTAAGATCATTCCCTACATGCCTACGAATAGGCTGTGCAAGTCTCGCGCGCATTCGAACTTCCGGGACCATAGTGGTCCCAACCATATGGAGTTTTACGTGGGCGAGATTTTGTTTCGTCAATTATTTTAGTTTAACGTAGGTTATGACCTAGAAAAGTATACATGTTGTTGGGAATGTAATACTAAGTGATAACAAAATATGAAAGTAAAACCAATTCAACAATATAACGAAGAAAACCCAAGAATTAAACTTGACCTCAGCTTCCGGTTATTGCAAAAAAAAAAGAATTTTGTGCTCGCCTCCGATCATAAAACTTACGTAAACGCTTGTTTTGGATGCGCAATTATAATCGCCAGATGCTGTAATTGCAAAGCAAACCCTTTTCATTGCAGTCTATGGTTACCGGTTGTTGAGGCGTCAGCATCCTCTTTAAACTGCGATACGGGTCCATTTAAGACCCGTTTGACCTTCACGAATCCGCGTAAGGGGTTTCTAAAAAGTTAACATCAAATAGGCATCCTTGTCCCAGAGTTTTAATTTGTTTTCAATAATAATATACACACTATTGTGATTTTTTTTTCAAAAGCTAAACCTTTTCATAAAATTGTAATGATTAATTTTTGTTGTTCAGATTTTGTCATGAGATATAATTTAAAACAAAGATTTAATTTCAGAAATAAAAATGTTCTTCGTTTGACGTGTTTTCTCGTTCGGATACGCGCGAGACTTACACAGTCTATAGTAAAAGCAGCCTTAGAAGCTTTGTCAAGAAGATTCTTGTTGTTTAGTTTAAAGGAGCCAGATGATTGAAAAATAACACCTAAATATGTATAGATCGCCACACTTTAAATTTCTTCTTGGTTAAACTATTACAGGTATGCCCATTCCGAAACTTAGAAAGATCGCTGTTGAAAGTGACAACTTTGGTTTTCTGAGTGTTAACAACAAGTCTCCACTTATTACAATAGTTCTCAAGCCTTTTGAGTAAGAGTTGAAGACCCTCTTGCGAATCAGATAAGAGAACCATATCATCAGCATACAATAAAGAATTGATTTTCCGAGTACCAATTTCTATACCATGAAAAGGAGCTCGGCCAAGCTCAGTCTCCAGATCATTTAAAAACAAAGACAAAAGGAGTGGGCTTAAAACTGCACCCTGCAGAACACCTAATGTACAGGGAAAAGAATTAGTAACTCCATGCATCAACGTAATGCAACCATTTACCGAACTGTACATACTTTTCAAAATGTTTAAACATTTATGACTAATCCCATAATTCCTTAACTTAAACCAGAGAAGAGAACGGTCAACATAATCAAAAGCTTTTTTGAAGTCAACAAAACAAGCGAATAATTTTTTCTTTTCGCCGCGAGATTTCTGAATGACAGTATTTAAAACAAACACATTGTCCATGGTGCAATACCCTGTTTTAAAACCAGTTTGGTTATCGACTAAAATTTCATCAGCCCATTGGGTCAACCTATTCCTAAGAACTGTTTGAAATAATTTACCCAAACAGCTCAATAAAGTGATGCCCCTGTAATTTCCTGGGTCAATTCGTGACCCTTTCTTGTGAATTGGGCAGATGAGACCATCAGACCATGAGGACGGAACTTGCTCCGTTTTCCAAATAAAATTAAATAATTTAGTAATTGGTTTGCACAAATAAAAACTAGCAGAATAAATCATCTCGGACCTAATGCCATCTTTGCCAGGTTGTTTGTTGTTGTTCATGGTTTTAACAGCCTTTTCTACCTCCGTCTCTGTAACTGGACAATCAAGTAACTCCAAATCAACAGTAGGCCTACTTGTATTACCCGTGATCTCAGCATTTTTAACAGACATGGTAAAAAACGTCATAAAGAATCATAATTAGTAGAAGGGTTACATAAATTAGAAAAATAGTTATACCACTCATCAGGATTAACCTTATCCGAATCATTGTTGTGGGTATTCTCCTTGCTAGTTAAAATTGAAGTCCCTAACACCCGGTTCAGACAGGCGCTCTAGAGTCGTGCCGAACCAAATAGATTAGGAGCGACTCTAGGTCGACCCAATTAAATTTTGGTTTCAGACAGGCGAACTTGACATAACATTTACATTAGGTTCGGCTCATGACAAGATCGACGTCTGAAACCAAGGCGCTCCAGAGTCGTTCCGAACGACTGCAACAGTCGATCTTTCGACTTCTAGCTCGTCCAGTCGCTCCATAACTGTTTCAGACGTCGAATTTTTCATGTACCTTTGGTTCGGCGCGACTCTAGAGCGCCTGTCTGAACCGGGTGTAAGTTTTCTCCAGAATAACTTATTGTCTTTGCAGGAGGCTTCAAGTTCATTGATTTGCACCTTTCTAAAATAACGTTTTTTCGCTCTAATTGTGCGCTTGTAACATTTCTTTTGTTTACAATACTGACCTTGGAGATGTGGGTTTTTCTTATCTCTAATGAGAGCTTTACAAGTACTCTGCGTTTTCTTTTCTTAGCTGAGTACAATCGTTATCAAACCATGCGTTTCTTGTGATAACTCTGAGGGTGCTCTTGAAATTTACTTTTAAAGCGAGCTATTTTGGGAAGCACCCTATTAGCAACCGTATAAATGATATCATGAAAGCTATCTAAAACTTCGTCAGCACTGCTGTCAGTAGGCCTAAGGTTTTTGCCATTAAAAGTTGCCAATTTCTCTTGAATATCTGGAGCGTCATATTCATAATAGATCGATCCATTAAGCCCCGCCTCCTTACGAGTTGACCAATCACAAGCGCGAAACCCGATCACCATTAGTGCAAAGATCACCAAACGGCTCAAATGGTGACCAGATTTCGCGGTTGTGATTGGTCAATGAGAAATGGGCGTGGCTTAATGTATTATATGCCCTGACATACTCTCTAGACCACTTGTAATGCGGTGTATTTAAACTCTGAATATTTGGTCTATTCAAACTATTATCATTGTATTCACATTGTCAACCGATGATTTGAGAGTAACTTCTAACGAACAGTGATCAGAAAATGGATTCAGTGGTGCAAGGTTTTAGCCAGGATTTGGTAAAAGTGTGTCCAAATCTGCTGGAAATTTTAAAACTGGGTGTCCAAATTGTTCACTTACAATACATTTACATGTAAATGACAGATGAAACAGGGTGTCCAAATTTAAAACAGGGTGTCCAAAAGACACCCAGACACCCCTCTGGCTAACACTATGCAGTGGTGTAACATTAAATTTTAAAATCTAAATGGTCTCACAACGAAATCGCACGCACAATGACACACTCAGCGTTCTCCGGGTTCTATTTCTATGGGTGCACCTCACTAAATAGGGGGGGGGGGGGCAGAGCGACGGCCTCTTCACTAGACATAAAAGGGGGAGGACTACTGCGTATATTTTGCCCAAATGTCAATTGGGGTTGTTGACTTCCAACTTGGTTGACCTAGGCCCTCAAAAAATGGTCATATTTGCCGAGTGCGATAGGACATTTCTTTTTAAAAGATTGATGCTCGGACGTTTAGAAATAGGGGTGTTTTTAATTGGGCGCATTTCAGACGAAATCATTTCGCGGGATGCTTACTAACATTAACAGCTATACAACAAGTAGGCTTTCGTGGGTGCCGCGAGAGCCCCCACCCCCCCCCCCCCCCCCCCCCCCCCCACCCGGAAGACGGCAAAGTACGGGGTTTGAGGCGTTCGGAGGCGCAACCTCATGGTGGCCAGCGGACCGCGTGGCCCGGCAGCCCCGTCTTCAACATTTCGGGGAATTTACGAGTGCATTCATTGTCCATTACCCTGTGTGCAATAAACACAGTGTCAATTTAACTCGTAATCAAATTATACATTAGTGGCCTCGATAAAACAAACAACACAAAACGATTCATACTTGACCGGGATTTTTTTTAATTTGACGTACTCTATTCAACTGCATCATCTCGTGAACTTGAAACAGTCCATATTTCACCTGTGTTATATTCTGCTATTATTGTACTTATTATTATGCAGGCATCGATTTAGCATTTTGTCCTCCAACACAAATCAATCAATTGCTATGGTGACCGAATCATTCTGTCTAGCTAATGCACCACTATATAATTTAACAAGTTAAGTATATAGGCATTCATTCATGCAGTCCCTGATAAATCAACTGTCGTTACTTGTACACCATTCTGTCACTTTGGTCGAGTTGACCTTCAAAATATACATAAACCTATAATGATTGTTCGGGGTTGGGGGGGGGGGGGGGGGGGGGAGAAAAGAAAAAAAGACAAAAGACCAGTATCTACACTTGATTTGACTCAATACATGAAATAACAAACCTGTGAAAGTTTAAGCTCAAGGGGGGTCAATATAGTTACGAGATAAAAAGTGAAACAAATCCTTAAATTTGTTCGCTGTTTTCAAACATTGAGTTTTAGACTTGCAAGATCAAACCAATTGTTTTACTCATTTCTCAAAAACTATTGCATTTCATGTAAAACTATTTCAAAGGGAGTTTCCCAGCATGACCAATTGTATACCACGTTGTGTGCAAATCTGTGAACATTTATATTTGTTAGTCTTACCAATGTTATGCTCATAAATATGGCCTAGTTGACACAAAGCCATAATTATTATTTTTACTTACTCATAACTACGAGATTTATGTCATAGGATGACAGTTTTATCAATGTCCCTTTTACTGTTCTGTGCCGTTTTGTTCTCATTGTATAAATACATGTAATTGAGGGACAAAGAAGCTAGAGGGGGGGGGGGGGGGGGGGGGGCTGGCTAAGAGTCAATAAATTATCTCAATAGACCTTATGCATTGACGTCACCAAGCCGCCATCTTAGAGGTAAACTGATGATGAAACAATGGAAACGCGCTGATTTGTACGCACGGCGCACAGGACTGGCCAATGAACATCTTCCTTTTGACCTCTAGGCGAGGGCGCCCTACTCAAATTACGTCATATTATGCATAAGGTCTATTATGAGAGATTTGGCACTATCCATAATTATGATTTATGCTAACTCATATAGTTATGACTTGCACTAAGTCATAATTTTGACTGGCTATAAATCATAATAATGACTTCCTTTTATTTGTCTCAATGTCCCTTCAACGACGCCGTACCGTTTTGTCCTGTACAATGATTTTTGAGGTCTTACCAAAGGAAAGACAAATAAGAATTCCTTCTACTTAGAAAAATCGCTTATAATTATAATTCATATATCGAGGGGTTCGCCCCGGTGTTCCTGGTTTGATTGGCAGCATACTGTGCCACAGCACCTTGCAAACCATGCATGGTGCTCTGTAAAGGAGTAGGTTTCATACTTAAAAACATAGCTCCACATAATAATATACCTTGCAGGAAAATACTGACTGTTGAAGCGCTTTGAGCATCACTGAGTGACGGATGAGAGCGCTATATAAGAAGCCGCTATTAATTATTAGTATAGGTTTTCTCGGTCAAATTCAGCAAATGAGCAGCCGATTTAATTTTCGTGCGTTCGAAATAAAGCTATTTTGCCTCTCCAGTTGTTACTGCGTTTCAAATTCAGAATTCGGTCATTCAATTTCGTTTTGAGGCATTCAAATTCCTTTTAGCACTGTGTTCAATTTAGTATATCGTCATTCTTTTTTGTGACGCACAATCATCATTCAATTTAGCAAAGCTGGTTCGACTGGAAATGTTTACTGATTTATTTTTTTCAATTTCGTAAAGAGGCAATCAATTTCGCTAAATGAGAACTCAAATAAGTACGATAACGAAATGCAACTAAACAGATACACTGTATACAAGGCATCTGTTTTGTATCTTCAATTTAATTCAGGCAAACTTTTTTTCTTTCTTTATTTATGTTTCCAGTAGATTTTACATGGGGCCCATTATGTTTGTTTTCTTCTTTGTTTTCTTCTTTATTTTTATTTTTTATTTTGTTGGGGGATCTTTATTGGTTAACTGATAAAGACCTAATTTTGTACGTTTTGAGTGGGATGTTTCTTTATGTTTTCCCTGGTTTCTTATTGTTTATGTTGTTTCTTCCTCAACCATCAATCTGTTGGCGTGCCAGACATCTTGGCATTTATGTTTGGGTATGGTTGTACCACTGCTGTGGACTTGTTGACTTCAAGATGACCGCAAGCTCAAGGTAGTCTTGCTCGTTTCCCTCGAAGGCCTCAATCAAACTTTCTCTACCTGGGACACTCTTGCGTAGCGACCACGAGCTGCCATTTCTAGAAAAATGCGTCTAAAACTGTAGCGAAAGCTCGTCTTCGAGGTACATCGGCAGAGTAACTCAAGTGCCAATAAGTGAACCGTGTTTATGCCTTTAACATTCGAAAGGAAACGAAAGTTTAACAAGGCGTTTTTTAGATTGTACAAATTACAGAAATGACTGCCCAAAAATGAATTTGAATGACTAAACACACCCCTCAAAAAGCTCCTGCGAATTTGAATGCTGCTTTGATGAATTGTTAAATTGAATGATTATTTTGTTAAATTGAATGACGCAACAGTACATTTGACTAGTCATAAAACGAAATCGAATGACCCTTTTCAGAAGCATTCGATTTCGCGCGAAATAGAATGGTTCAGTGGTTAAATTGGCTGCTCATTTGCCGAAATTGACCGAGAAAACCTATGTTATTATTAATGCATGTGACGTCACAGAAGGAATTCAGCCACGTCAGCAAGTGACCTATTTCATCTGAGACTAAAATTAAACAATGATGTTTTTATCCTTACCAATTCTGTATGGATAATACCTTTATTAAATCGTACGCAGACAGCGCGACAACAATAGGCGAACCAGCGACCAACAGTGACCTTGCACGCTAATTGTCTTTCCGTAATGTTTTGAATAATGGCTACCATGAAGTTGCTCCACAAGGAACTGTGTGAAAAGCCTATGGGAGGAAAAGTTGTATACAGGATTGTAGTCTTGAATGGCGACGTTCATTTTGTTTAACGTGGTGCGATATCGATATCGATATCATGGCCGAGTGGTTAAGAGCATCGGATTCAAGTTCTGGTGGTTTAGTCATCGGGGTGTGGGTTCGAGTCCCGGTCATGACGCTTGTGTCCTTGAGCAAGACACTTTGCTATAATTGCTTCTCTTCACCCAGGGGTATAAATGGGTACCTGCAAGGGTAGAGGTTGATATTGTGTTTGAAAAAGCCTTCGGGGCGCCATCACGGCAGCCCGGGCTGCATACTCCCAGGGAGCTGAGAAAGATTAAAAGGAATGTTATTGGCCCAATGACCAGGGCACTAATGTAAAGCGCATTGAGACGTTATTGTGAAATGCGCTATATAAGAACTGGTTATTATTATTATTATCGCAACACGAATTACTGGAGGAGAGATATCTGTATCACACGAACATCTGGACTTGCCCAGTCCTCCTGAGTCAGCCTCCCAAACAGTCAATGTAGCTCCCTCTACCGGTGGCTAATACAAAAAACAGCGTCGCCAATCAAGACTAAGGAAAAGCAACACCATTGTTTAATTTTAGTCTGAAAGCTTACTGATTATTAAGTTCAGACTGGAGCCATTTTGTCTGTGCAATATTTCCCTCTGAACCGAAGCTAATCATTCGAGAGAACTGTATTTGAAAACCTATAAAAAAAAAAAGCAACTGGTGATTTCGGTTGCTAAAAAAATACATGTAACGCAATGAATTATAAAGCTCCACTACATCAAGAACGCAGCGCATAAGAATGGGTGTAAGTAGTTGTTGATACAATTTTTTTATTTGCAAAAAGAGTCAGATTCTCTGATGGAGATAGTGAGTGTATTCCAGGTTTGGGAGCAAAATTCAGGACAACGTGTTACATGATGAAAATTGTGTGGGGGTTTTTTACTATTTATGGACAATAATAGAATAGCCGTGTTAGTCTGGTAGATGAAACAATGAAGATAGTGGTAGCACTTAATGACATAACTAATTACATACAAAAACTGCATGAGCTTTCTTAGCAACAACTAGTGATGAAGTAGTTGTTGCTACGAAAGGTAATGCAGTTTTTTGTATGTAATTAGATAAGTGCTACCACTATCTTCACTTACTATTTAGAGGTTTGTTATTTCCTGTACATGCGGTTGATATTATACAAAACATGAACACTCTCTACGATTATTTTGTCATTCCTATCAATTCTGTAAAATACCTTCACAACAATGGCTTCCTTGTGTAAACCGAAGACAATAACGACAAACGGGGGGTGGGCGGGAGGGGGGGGGGCGGTATACTCCGCAAGGAATTGTGTACAAAGCCTGTAGGAGGATGCTGAAGGGACACATTGACTTCGAATTGGGCGCTTAGTGGGCCATAAAAGCGTTTGTATGGAATCCACATGGTTGGAAAGACAGTAAATGTAGAATATAATAATTCACATAAACATCTCTTGCAATTGGGTGGTTTGTGTGTAATTCCATAATAAAACATGGTCTGCTGTTTTGCGGAACCAAATAGAAATAATTTAATTTGACTCCACAAAATGGCGGAACGTGTGTTGCGCTGGTTGTATTTCCAGATTGTCATGGCCCAGAGTAAAATAAGCATTAATTATGATTAAAGTAGTAGTAAAGTATTGTTTCCTTTATTTAAGTATTACTATAAAATGTCATAGATTTCCTTAGTGGGGCGAGCACACATACTTTAAGTTTGGGGTGAGCAGTCGCGCGTGTTTTAAACTCGTTAATCGTTTGGAACTTTTCTAAACTCGTTAATCGTTTGGAACTTTTCTAAACTCGTTAATCGTTTAGAACTTTTCTTCACTCGCTAATCTTTTCTTCGTACGCCACACAAAAACCTGATTTGCAGACATGAGCAGAGTATTGGAATTCGTAGAGTTTAGAGAATGCCGATAATTCAGAATTCACTATATAAGTGAGGATTGCGGCCATCCTCGCCCCTCACATTTTTGATGTCTTCAGTTTCGGTGCGGAGGTCTGCAGAGTAGCAGAGTAGCAGAGTGGGCAGAGGAATCCCCTCTAGTGCCCACGTTGGAGCGGCAGTTTGCACGTCGACGAGGCAGAGCTGTGACTTCCCGAAAGCGTCGGACTTTGTTGTACCGGTTGCGTGAAGCAACGACGGTACAAAAAAAAGCAGAGAGCACCGAGGGGGCCGACCAATTTTCAGCAATCTACGGACATTTACACCAGAGTAGGAGAACATTGGTTTTCAGCTTTTTACGAGAGAGCCGAGGTATATTTAAGGCTGTTGGGTCTTCGACCCTATTTTTGCCTGGGCTGCTCGCCCCCCCGTTTAAATTCAATTCATATCATAACTGGTTAACTGACTTTTTGTATTACCTTATTTTGGTTCTTAATGGTTTATATTAAATTTAATTGCACATACTTGCTGCTTCTTATTGTGCTTGTCTGTTTGACTACTTTTGTTACCCTTATTTTTTCCATGGCGGGGTTATTTTTAGAAATCTCTGGCCTTTAGGAACTTGGGTCATAACAAGATGCAAATACATATATTTAACCACATATATTTAACCACAGCACATTTGTACAACCTTTTTATACGACCATTTTTATAACAGTTTGTAGTCACCCTTCTGATGTTTTTAACTATATGTAAAGCTGCCATCTGACGCTGTTACTATTTTATTTTAATTGCTCTTTCCGCATTCTTTAAATGTGTCTTTTATGGTCACCGTCTATAGTCTTATTTGAAGGGACATTTTCATGAGGTGAGTTATTTGTTTGTTTGTCTGTCCGTCTTTTGTCTGCCTGCCTGTCTGTGTTGGCTTTTTTGTTTTGCAATGGTTCGTTTGCTTGTTTGTTGTGTGTTTTGAGTGTTTGTTTGCTTGATGTTTTACTGACTGTAGGTTATGTTGTTGTCTGTTTGTTTTGTGGGTGTTTGTTTGTTGATAAATTTCATCAACATGTTTTGTTATACGGTTTTGAGTATTCTTATATATTTAGTTTTTTATGACCAGGAGCTTGTGAAAGACACATCTTTCTGATGACAGTTTTTTTTTTACTTTTGCACTTCCCTGGACTACGTCAAGATGTTTTTATTGTCCGTATATTTAAAATAATTATTCAAATAAATGTTTTTTGTGTATAAAACCAACTCATAAAGCAGATGTGTAACATTGGTAATTGTCAAAGACCAGTAGTGCCTATCCACACTTGATGTGACACAACATACATGAAATAACACACCTTTAAGCTCACTCGGTCATTGAAATCATGAGAAAAAAGTGGGGGAAAAAAACTTGTTTCACCGTTTTCAAACATTGAGTTTTGGACTTGCAAGATAAAAAACTAGTGCATTTCTAGACTTGATGACAAGTCGTTAGTCAGTGTCAGTGTCTATTTGTCTGCCAGCGCTGCCTATTACAAACACACATCCTGCCGTTCATGCAACAGTCACAGTGCGATTATACATTCATGCAACGGTCGTAGGTAGCGCGTGGCAAGGTCACTGATCTCTATATACTGAGTGTATATCAGTATATAGAGATCAGTGGGCAAGGTCCGTCAGCGACTGACTCACACACATATTGGGATCGAGGATGTGTGTACCGTCCCCGCAACTAGACCGCACATCAATTACCGACTTGATTTCAAGACTAGTGCATTTCAAGCAAAAATATTGCTACGGGCGTTTCCCACCTTGACCAACTTGATACCACGCGTTGTGTGCAGATCTGTGAACACTGTTTTTACTCTTACCGATGTTATGCGCACTAATTAAAAGAGAGAACAACACAGATATTCCTATTGCATCGTAGGATTCTTTTTTGTCCGTGCCCTAGCCTTTTGTCAAGGCCATCGTAGCTTGGACAACTTTGTAAACAGTGGAGCGACTGGAACGAGAGACCACGCGCGCGAGCCGAGTGGCGAAGCGCAAGCCACGAGGGCCTTTTCCAACTTGTTTGCGGTTTTTTAATGAATTATTCATGAAGTATGAAACGTGCGTTATGCACTTCTGATTGGTTTGGACTTTTGCTACCGTTTCGGGTAGCAAAAGTCGAGATTATAAAGAAACACATAAGAAACCGCAAAACAAGTTGGAAAAGGCACTCGCGTGCGTGGTCTCCCATTTCAGTCGCTTAGGATCGCGGCTCTACAAAGCCACGAAGGCCTTGACAAAAGGCTATCCGTGCCCCAGATCAAGGGTGTTCAATATGTAGCCAATGTTCACTTTAGACGATGATAAAGAATAACACTTTCAAACAAACATGATATATTTCAACTTTCTCATTGACTTCTTTATTTCGAGATCATTTCCAAAAATAAAGTATTTTATACCATACAGAAATTTGTTTACTGTTTACAAATCCTGCAGAAAAGCAGACCCAGTTCATTGTTGATCCTCAAGTTACTAAAAAAATACTTGCTTATTGAAAAGCCAAAGCGGAAAACACTTCAAATAAAAAATCTCTATGGAATAGTTTGTTTTTTACATTTAAGAGAAACCAATAAAGTGGAACTGACTGGGTAAATTTGAATTAATTTGGGGTTGAACAAAGAAAAGTTGACAATAGCGGGATTTGGAACTACGACCTTCGGATTAACATGCCAGCGCTCTACCAACTGAGCTATCTTGCCCTATGTTGGCGGTCTCACTATTTTTTATGTTCGGCGGTGCCAGTTAGAAGCCATCAAGTCAACCGTTTGCTGCCGTGTAGCCAGGGATCACACCCAAGTTTACGATACAACCTGGGAAGCTGCAGGAGAGGTGATGCAACTTTTAATTTCAAACAATACCACTCTGTTCTTATATAAAGCGTTTTATATACGAGCGTCAAGGAAAACTGACTAGGTAAATTTGCATAAATTGTTGGTTGAACAAAGACGAAATGACGAGTTATTTTGTAATATCAAATTATGAACACATTTTTCTAGTTTAAAAAAATTAATAAAAATAAATAAATGAAATAATTCAATGGAAAGGGGGTTCCAAGATAGAATTTAGTTTGTGGTACACCCATTTTCCAATAGATGGAGTCCTTATGCAAGTGAGGTATTGCTAGATCACACAAAACTGGCAGTAGGTGGGGGCAGGGGAGGGGGTTAGCTCACATAACTAGAATTATTGAAAGATTCTCAAAACGTGCTTTAAAAACCTCTACATCACTTCTTGTTATACTGTTTTAGAAACTCCACTGCCGGAACAAGAACTATTAAATCTAGATTGTTTTTAAGTTTTGGTTACTGTATTTATAGTGTACATGTATACTTGGGTGTGATCCCTGGCTACACGGCAGTTTGCGGTTGAATGGCTTCTGACTGGCACCCCCCGAACAAAGATATTGACAAAATAGGGAGACCGCCAACATTGGGCTAGATAGCTCAGTTGGTAGAGCGCCGGCATGTTAAACCGGAGGTCGTTGGTTCAAATCCCGCTCTAGTCAATTTTTCTTTGTTCAACCCAAAATCATTTAAACATTTACCCAGTCAGTTTCCCTTGTGGTTTATTATTTGTATTTATAGTTATTACACATTTTTTTTTGAATATTTAAAATCGATCCGCTGATTCAGCAAAAACATGTCACATTGGGACCCAACTCATCAAGGTTAGGCTGGCCTGGAATGTGGTTTACAAAAATGTTATTTTAACCCTGCATCGTTTCGACCAATTTCTGGGTCATTTTGACACAGATTCCAGGTCAAACTGACCAAGAAAGGGATCAGGCCCCAATGGGACCCAGATCAATTCTGAACCAGAAGTTCTTAGATTTTAACCCTGCATCGTTTCGACCAATTTCTGGGTCATTTTGACACAGATTCCAGGTCCAGGTCAAACTGACCAAGAAAGGGATCAGGCCCCAATGGGACCCAGATCAATTCTGAACCAGAAGTTCTTAGATTTTAACCCTGCATCGTTTCAACCAATTTCTGGGTCATTTTGACACAGACTCCAAGTCAAACTGATCAATTCTGACCAAGAAGTTCTCAGAGTCAGAATTGACCCAGATTCAAAATCCCAGGGTGACCAACTCATCAAGGTTAGGCTGACCTAGAATGTGGTCTACAAAAATAAGGTTTTAACTTAGATTCTGCATTGTTTTGACCAATTTCTGGGTCATTATGACACAGACTCCAGGTCAAATTGACCTTGAAAGGGATCAATTCTGACCCAGTAGTTCTTGAAGTGTTACAAAAATAGTGTAAAAGTTTCAAGCCCTGCTAAAAATAACATAGTAGCATGGCAGCATACACTGTAATTCCTGAGATAGAAACACTGTACAAAAAGTGAAAAAGTTTTACAGTTAAACCCCAAAATTTACAAAAAATTACGTTTTTTGTACAAAAGGTCCGTAAGAATACAAACTGAGCTTTGGTATGATCTTACATCTGCAAAGATGAATGTTATTATTCACAATAATTGGCCAAAGTTTTCCTGAAAAGTGGAATGAAAGTTTGGTGTGAATGTACATGCTCACCTGGGCCCAATTTCATAGCTCTGCTTACCGCCGATCACCATTCTCCGCTTACTGTGCAAGCGCTGAATTTCTGCGCTAGCTGTCTAAGCGTAGAATACCTAGTAACGTGGACTACGTAAGCGCACAAGCTAAAATTACCTGGTAACCCGTGAAACACACTTGACGTAAGCGCGGAACTCCCTGCTCCTGTAAGCGACGATTCTTTGCTTACCGTTAATAGCAGAGCCATGAATTTGGGCCCAGAATTGAAGATTATAGGTATTATACAGGATTGGTAAGGACAACAGATATCATTGTTAAATTTCTTGCAACAACAGTTTTTTCTGTGAAATATTCCCCTCTGATGTGAAGTCATATTCGAGAAAACTGTTTCCTAAAGCCTAAAAAACCGCAACAGCTGATTTGGGATGTTACATCCAAAGTTAAGAACAATATATAAATACATGCTGAAAATTGTGCATGGTCTTTCACTATTTTCTCCTGACTCACACAACAGATTAAGCCAAATTTTTCTCAGGTTTGTTATTTCGTGTATATGGTTGATCACACAAAATATGAACAGAACACTGTCTGCGACTATTTTGTCAGCTCTACTAATCCAGTATAACACCTTTCAAAATATATTAATTTTTTTTTAAATTAATGTGTTGAGAGAATGGCAGTAAAGTTAAAGCTTGTATGAACCAAACAATAATGAATAATAATAAGTAAATCATAATAACAATTTGCATATATGAAACAACAAATTGAAGGAAAATGTTCAGATAAAGACTGGTCCCATGGTGTAATTTCAAGAGCTGCTTAAGCAGAAAATTATACTCAAATTCTTGCTAAGCAAAAAAGAGCAGGATACCAGTCACAGAGGATACATAGTGATATGGTATTTTAGATGGTAACCCTATTATGGTCAGCATACATTTGTTATGACTGACTAAGAGAGGAAGATTTTATACACAATTTGTTAAGAACTGAAGCTGTCCTTACGTTATCCTGTGATTTTCTTGCACTGCGACAGAACTGGGCCAATTTTATGGCTCTGCTTACCGCCGAATTCTGCGCTTGCACCATTCTCTGCTTACAGGGTAAGCGCATAATTTCTGCGCAAGCTGTGTAAGCGAAGAATGCCTGGTAACCATGGACTACGCCTGCGCACAAGCAAAAATTCCCTACTAACCCCGTGAAATACGCTTGCCGTAAGCGCGGAATTCCCTGCTTCCGTAAGCGCTGATTCTTTGCTAACGGTAAGCAGAGCAATGAAATTGGGCCCAGTTGGCACTACGCAGACAAATGACGCTCAGGTCACTGTGATTGACAAATAGTGCGAAAGTCATGACAGAAGAGGCCTTGGACAAAGCCACACTCGTGTCACCCAATATCGATCACGTGACTTTTTCAATTTGGCGGCGCACAGTATTTAGGCAGAAAGTTTCGAGACAAACTGTACATTCAACAGATATTTTCTATTACAATTTGGATGCGACATTCAGCCATAGCTCCCATGTACTAGGATTGGTAGCGCACGTAAAGAAAACCGGAACAGTTATCGAAGAGTAGGGGTTAACCCGGTGTTTCTGGTTCACATAGCAAGCACCCTCAGTTACAGGTTTCCTCAAGCTTGCAAGCTTCAGTGATTGAGTTCACTTATGAGGCATCCTTGGTTTCATTACCAGAAATTATTGATAATGATAATAATAATGCATGTGGTATCCATATATTAATATAAAATTATTATTATACTAGTAATTTAATGAAACTACGGATGCCTCATAAATAAACTTAATCACTGTAGCTGGCAAGCCTGAGGAAAACTGTAAACAAGGATGCTTGCTATGTGAACCAGAAACACTGGGGTTAACCCATACTCTTCCACAATAAGTGGTCTGGGTTCTTTTATGTACACTACAAATCATAGTACACGGAACCTACGGCCTATTGTCCCATCTGAAGGACAAAGCAATGCGCCGTATTTTTGACCGCGTGAGGGTGCTCTCAAAAATATTTCTATCACTTCCGGGGGTATAAGCGATTATCGTCTGCTCAGCTCTGTGTACAGTTTTAACGTCGGCTTCACTTCTGTGCGCGGTATAGTTTTTAGTTGCTTCTAAGGTGGGTTATAACGGCTCCTTTAAAGGTCTTATTGTTCGTGATGGATATGATGTCTGGTGGTAACGTGTTCCAGTCTTTTTAATATTTAGTATTTGAAGCAGTCTTTACTCTTTGTTTGCGGAGAACAGTTGGTAATGTAGGCCTTGCACTTTGCTGTGAATGTGATTGTGTCTGGATTGGTGTGTGACAAAAAGACATCCCAGAACTTGATGACCCCACTGCAGCATCAGTTATTCAGCTCAAACGTTGGTTAGCAAGCAGAAGAGGAGCATCAACTTCTGGCAATGAAACGTAGCTTGTAAAAAGGTAAACGAACAGTTCACGTTTACTGACTGTCCATCCATGCCTATCTTGGATGATCCTAAACTACATCGTGTAGACAGTTAAGGACTGGAACACATTACCACCAGACATCATATCCATCACGTACAATAAGACCTTTAAAGGAGCCGTTATAACCCACCTTAGAAGCAACTAAAAACTATACCGCGAACAGAAGTGACAGAACGCCGATGTTAAAACTTTACACAGAGCTGAGCAGACGATAATCGCTTATACCCCCGGAAGTGATAGAAATATTTTTGAGAGCGCCCTCACGCGGTCAAAAATACGGAGCATTATGGTAAAGTATCTTGCTCGAAAACACAAGTGCAATGACCCGGACTTGACTTCACACTCTGCATAAACACTACTTCACACTCGACACGCCACATAAAAACATGGTAGAAATACAATGGGGGCGCCTGTCCAGCAATAAGTGGTTTGACAGCTGAGTAACATGGACGACACATCAATGTTCTATTTAGATGCTGCAAAAGGCACAACGGGAGCATTATGGAGAGGATAACGGCAGCACTATCCATGCTAATCCTCTGTAGTGCTGAGCTCTTTTTGTTTTACTCTCAAAGTGTAATACGTCTTTTTCGGATTGGCCTTGCCGGAGAGTCCACCTCATCCGTAGAGCTTTGGATCGGCTGACCGACATGAGCCACAGGCCTTGTCCGTTTGCTATAGAATAAAATATACGCCTGACACTTCACGACGTCATCCACTGCACAAAGCTCAAGGCGGGAGTCATTGCAGTGAACCCAGAAACCTAGAAATGAGATTTAAGAGAAAAGTACCAATCAGAAGCCAGTCAAACTGTGGTCCATTGTTTTTGCATTTTGGCTGTTGCTTGTGTTTCTTTGTTTTATTCTGGTGTGTGTGATCAAGGGTCCCCATTTAGTGGGCCTGCGTGCCTGTTCGGGGTTTCCCTTTTGCACTACGTTACATTTTGATGTTTGTGCAATAAAGGAAACAAACTAAACTAATAATAACATAATATTTCGTGAATTTCCCATTTACCAAAATCTCTGAATTCTTCACCAGTTTCACTGTGACTGTTATCAGCTGTTATTAGTAAATGACTAATAACCTTTTGTTTTTGTCTTCTCCTTTTCCCACACAGTTATCCACTTTATTAGTCTGCCCTTCATTGTATTAACTAATTATTTACCTCTCTTCTAACCTTCCATTTTGTCCTTTGTGTTCCCAACTTCTTGTGGTCAAGCTATCCCCTTCCCTTCATAACCCCCCCCCCCTTTTGTCTTCATAATCCCTGCTTACCCCCTGCCTTCTCTGAATGCATTCTGCTTTTCTCCCTCCACTCTCTCTATTCATGTATTTCCACTTGACTACTCTTGCAACTCTTGTCTGCTTGTATGTGTGTTGTGTGTTGTCATTTAGCCTTCGAGAAAGACTCTGCTAGGGTCGAAACGTCAGGCCACTAACTTATTTTTTGCATTTATACCACAGGTCCTTTTGGTTGGTAAGCAGTTTGCAACAGCTAATTTTATTTTCTCTGTTATTAGTAAAGTAAGTGTTTTATAGTAGAATTTCATGCATGGTGTTAACTGGCCTTGGCCAACGGACCACTGTCGAGGAATTGGAAATTTAACAAATTTGTAGTTCAACTGTTTTTAGCAAGGATTTTTTGCTTGCTCACATGATGCACAGCTAGTGCATAAACCTCGAATACACATAATAAATTAATTTTTCATGATAAATTGCCTTACATCACAAGGCCTGATGGCCACCTCAAGGTGAGGATTACACATAACTAATTTGGTCTATCGACCCAAATCAACTGCCACCATCAACAACACCATGCGCATTATTACCGGATGCATGCGGCCAACGGACACAACCTTCCTGCCAGTACTCTCTGGAATCGCGCCACCTGACATCAGGCGCGAAACCCGCGTGATGACCCTCGCTACAACAGCAAAGGAGAACCAACACCACCTCCTTCACCACCGCGTGTCTGCACACGGTCAAGACCGTCAGCGACTCAAATCACGCCGACCCTTCTCTCGCCATGCTGCTCATGTGCTGGCGGATGACTACAACCCAGAGATGGCATGGGGTGATCGGGTCAACAATGGTCCCCCTCTCCTACAGTCCGCATGCCCACCGCCTAGCACAGCCCTCCCTCCCGGTGCTGACCTTCCACGCAAGCAATGGGTGCGGCTGAACCGTCTCCGTTCCGGCACTGCTCGAGTGGCAGAGACCCTCCACCGCTGGGGCATGCAAGCTGACGCAGCTTGCACATGCGGGCATCCGTCCCAGACAGTCCACCACGTGGTGACCGAGTGCACCACCCACAAGGCACCTGGCTCCTTCTCCACTCTCATCAGCCCTGATGCCTCGACACGAGACTGGATAAGAGACCTCTCGATTGAACTTTGATTTATGAAATTAGATTGACTGTGCAAACGATTATATATATAACTGCCACCAGGGGCACGCTGCCACCTACTCCTGGGGCTGAAACAGGGTTACCCCCTTTCACAGTCCGTAAGGATGTAGGCATGGGTATCATCCACTAGGAGCATGGCTAGTAGAGCAGAACGCACTACCTTCTAAACTTCTACGAAGCAATTATGGTTACTCAAAGGCACAATTGTCATGACTGGGATTCGAACCCACACTCTGCTGCTGACAATATCAGAGCTTGGGACCAATAAACAGGTAACGTTCCAATGGGTAAATCATACAGGTGTCTGCACTTTGATTATTTGGTGTAGGTAAACTATAAACCGAGATGATTTGTGACTGAAAGTGACTGACCAAACATAAACACATGAGGGCGCTACGCAAGTGACCTTTAACCAGATGTGACAAAATACTTGACCTAGCTTGTGAACAATGGTTATAGAGAAGCAAGCAAATAAAAGTAAGAAAAACAACGAAAGCAAAAGGACACGTTTCTGAGTTCCATATATGCTGCGACAACAACAACGAACATCAGCAGTATACGTGCACTTCCGTGTGTCATGTGATCAAGGCTGTGCAGCAAACTGGATGTGGTATTTTACTGGCCTGTTTTACCGGGGACGATGCGTCTGCACCGAGCTTTTTGTCCAGGTTAGTTTCCCTGGTCTGAAGGTGGCCGGTTAAACTACCCATTGGACTCAGTTTAGTTATCTGGGGTGTTCGCACTGGACTTGAAATGGTCAAGTTACCGATTCGCTCGGCTAGTTTACCCCCCAAAAGTCCAATGCGAACACAGCTTTTGACACTTACCTCCCTCAGTATTCCAGCAGTACGCTGTATAATGTCCAGAACCGAATCTAGCAACGGAATAGAAAAGAAGAAAATTCAATCAGTTTATTGTTGAGATATCGCCTAACATCACAAGGCCGGACGGCCACTTCAAGGTGAGGGCTACACTTAACAGATTTGGGCTATCAACCCAAATCAACTGTCACAGGGGCACGTTGACACCTACACCTGGGGCTGAAACAGGGTTACCCCCTTCACAGTCCGTAAGGATTTAGGCATGGGTTTCATCCACTAGGAGTCTGGCTGGTAGAGCAAAATGCAATACCTTTCCAACTTTGTCCCATGCGGGTTAGCCCATTACATGCAGGTGGTCTTTTGTCTTGAAAATAATATATATTATTGTTGAGAGCCCAGAAGAAGTGCGTAAGGCTCTAAGCGCTTTTTTCCAGGGGTACAAAATACTTTTTCCCACTAACAAAAGTCTGTATGCAATATAATGGCTCATAACAAAACAAAATATGGCATTACTGTTACATTTTTGTGGCTAGAATTATCCCAAAGACAACTTTTTCCATTCCCATTAGTGATGACTAATGAAGTAGAAAACTGATCAAACTTTCACACTCAGTTGTCTTGAAACACACTTTTGGACATTAACTGCTTACGCCCCTTCTCCTGCTGTTAGGCCCTTTTTCTGCGCACACAACAAAGTAGTCTTATATTATAGCGCACGTGTCCACCAATAGGGCATTCCGGGCGCTTGAACAAGCAGAGACATTTAAAGACAGGCTTTGAAATTGTTTGACTTATGAGACCGATTTATGTAGCACATTGTAAGGGTTTACAAGGTACTGCTGTGCATTCAGCAGCCACTGCCAGACACACACACCAGGGCAAAACCCTTCTCTTAGTGATAAGTGTAACTGGGTTCTTGTGCGCTGATTACACAAAACACAGGACACACAGCTTTATGTCCCATCCAAAGAAACGAAGCAATAATGGTTTTAAGTGTCTTGTTTAAGGACACCAGTGTCAGGACCGGGACTCAAACCCACACTCTGCTGATCAGAAACACCAGAGCTTGAGTCCGGTGTTTTTATGCACTTGGCCGAGACATGCCACATGCGGGCACTTCTCAACATTAATATAATAGGAGCATACGCCCTCTGTTGGTGAAATATAGTAATGCACTACCTAATAACATCAACAGATTTTTATGAACGCCTTGATAACCAAGACTATCAATAAGTAAAGAACATTCTTTCTAGCCTAATGAAAAACGGAGCGCAGGATTTCTTTGGGATTTCTTTGGGTAAAAATATGACAAAGCCAGAATTCCAGCAAAAGCCAGGAAACTGGCATCTATGAATGCAGCTTTGAATGTCTTAGGGGAGACATCCTTCCCCAACCAACCAATATCCACCAGTTTTCCAGTTTATGACCGCTAACAAAAGGAATTGCCAGCTAGTGAATATTTAAGCATAAAAGAGGTCAACCCAGCTTTGAAGGGCTCATTATGAAACCCACCAGAACACAGGTATCAGTTACAGTACACAAAAGAGTTCAGTGGTTAAGCCTCTTCTTTTGTCAAGGGATTATAGGATTAGCAGTGTTCATTTGTTTATCAAAGGTGTCCATTGTCAAGCCAGAAGTAGGAATAGTTTATTAGGGGATTAGCTGGAAGTAAAACTGTCCATTTGTCTGCACTTGACAGTGGGGTCGTTCACTAAAGTTGGTCTAAAGTAGGTCTAACTCAACTTAGACCGGTTCGGGTTCAACTCTGTTGCGTCTGAACGCA
Source organism: Leptasterias polaris (assembly GCA_037783415.1). Classification (NCBI taxonomy): domain Eukaryota; kingdom Metazoa; phylum Echinodermata; class Asteroidea; order Forcipulatida; family Asteriidae; genus Leptasterias; species Leptasterias polaris. The sequence goes on from JAZGTN010000102.1 coordinate 5,136,194, forward strand.
AAAAAAGTTAGACCGGATCAGGTCTAAACCCCAAAACTTAGACCGTCCAGCGGGGCGGTCTAAGTCTAAACCGGTTCGGGTTTATCTTTTAACACGGCGTGTGGACAGAATGACATCCGGTTTTAAGTCCTCCACGGTGACTGTTGACCTGAAAGACGTCTTACGTACGCCTCAACGAACACGTGTCGAAATGAGAGAAAGCGTGGTCTTTCGTTCGGGTTATTTCCATCTTGCTCACCTGTAATTTAGGTTCGTTTTCACAAAAATCTCTCTGAATACGATCGTGTATAAATTTGTAATAACGCTACATTTTCAGCCATGTCAGTTGGTTCCTGCTTGAAAATCAACACATCAATAAACGTAGTGATCGGACGGTAAATTGGAGTAGCCTATCCAGAATTTTACAGATCACAAAAAATGCGTCAAACTCCAGACATCAATATACCAACACGTCACATGCACGTCTAAAATCTCCCAGATTGCCAATCCCCCCTATTAAAACATTTAGCTCATAACGAATTTTCCTATTGGCCAATAATATCCATGTCCTACACATCAACCAATAGGAAAATTCGTTAAAGGCTGCCTGGCAGAAATACCTTCACGCACGTGATCTGTATACATGCAGGCAGTACATACATCGATCCACAAAAACAAACGTTGAAAGTCATCACCACAAAGAAGAAGTGGAAATGCCAGCAGAAATACACGGAAGAATATCATGCAAAATGGTCGTGTATAAGGAGTTCAAACAAGGAAATTATTGCGCATTTTGCAGTGCCGATATCCTGTGGAAAAAAAGAATGGACGGGGGGACGAAACGAAAATAGCGACACTTCGGGACGATCGGATGGCATTAGGACATTGGAAAAAACGCAATCTAAAAATGCGAGGTATTTAACACCCGCTCTGTATTAAAATTCCTGTTGAAAAAAATAAAACTGATTGCAAAATGTGAATGTTTCCAGCGCTGGCAGTATAGACAGGGCCATGCGTGTGCTTTTGTGAATAAACCGGATGTTGTTGTGTTGGGTCACAGTGCTGTTTGACCTCTTAAAACCGAAGATAAACCGTATCGGGTTTAACTTTGAGCTGTCTGAACCCAAGGTAGTTTTATTTTTACGACCGCCCCCCGCTGCTCGTAAAGTTAAACCGGTTCGGGTCTAACTTTAGTACGCTGTCTGAACATACCCTCTGTCTAGCTGTGACCACTGACCTGTAGAAAATTAGCTCATTATAGAGAAGGTAAGTACCTGTCGGTTCCCGGCGGAAACCCAGCGGATATCCGCCGGTTGGGGAAGGATGTCTCCCCTTAAAGGTTTCCCTCAGGGTTTTTTTCTTTAAAGGAACTTACCCTCTTCCATGATGTATGACGACAGTCGTCAAATCATAGATAAAATCTTCATTAGTGAGTCTCCTTTCATCTTCCTTAGCAACGAAGCAATATGGCCGTAAGTTCAGTTCTTCATCGAAATCAACATGAACGTTTATCTTCTCTCTGTGATTTCGTCCGCACCACCTGCATGAAAAATAGCATTCCTATTAAAAAAATTCCCTTTAATAAGTGGCTGTTTAAAAAACCGTTGCATTACCTACATTGGCGTGTCCTTGCCGAGCGGATAAGAGCACCGGACTCAAGCTCTGGTGTTTCTGTTCAGCAGAGTGTTGGTTCGAGTCCCAGTCGTGACACTTGTGTCCTTAAGCAAGACACTTAACCATTATTGCTTCGTCCTTCGGATGGGACGTAAAGCTGTAGGTCCCGTGAGTTAAGCTTGAGTCCAGTGCGCTTAACTGCTCGGCCACGACACACCACCCAACAATATTTTTATTTTTTTAAATTCCGACAATGGTCGGGAAAAACTTAAACCTACCTGAATCTCTTGAGGTGAAGACGAAGCACCTGAGGTAGTTTTGTGAGGAGCAGTCTTTTGGTAGCCTCAGTCCGAATCTCCGGCTTGACTGAGGCGTTCCGCCTCCTGCTGTTGCATTTCTCACAGGCGTAGACCTTCCCAAGGTTCTCTCGCTCAGTAAACTTAGCCAGCATCTCCGTCAGGGGGCAGCTGGCTTCGGAGAGGCTGGTCCTCAACTCGCTAAACTGATACCTGAAAGAGATCATGTGCGTTGATGAATGTTGCAAACTTGTGACAAAGGGCCTCCAAATTTTTAGGCCTGGAATTTTTGACTCCACAAATTGGCGGACCCTGTTAGTTCACGAAGTAAAAGGAAAACCACCTAATTTTGAGGCATATTTGTGTGGATTATTGTATTCTTCTTTTAGAACATCTTTCTAACCATATGCATTTTTAACAAACAGTTTCAAACACTTTTCATAGACCAAATCGCCCGATCCAAGGCCACGTGTCCCTTTACCATACCAGCACGCTACCAACTGAGCTATCTAGGGTTGAGGGTTTCAATTGAGGGTTTCAAAAGCCATCTGAAAACATACTTTTTCAAGAAAGCTTTTAATGTTTGATTGTTTTTTTTTTATTAAGTTGTTTCTACTAGTTAGTTTGAGTTCACCACTATTTTAATTACGATTTTTGTACTTGCTATTGTTTAATGTTTGTGCTAATGAGGTGTTGTACCTCAAATTTTTAGTCACTGGCTGGTCCGGCTTAAATTTTTAACTTTAACTTTTATTTTGTATAGGTGCGTTTTAAAAATGTATGTTTTTTTCTTGTATTTTAATTTGTCTTATTGTAAGGCGTATTTGATCATTTTTAATATGGAAAATGCGTGGTATGAGTATCATTATTATTTATTTAGTCCTCTAGAGACGGTTTAACTATTTTGTCAATATTTTTGTTTGGGGGTGCTTAGTCAGAAGCCAAATAGTTTTCCTATTATTGAAATAAAAAGTTGCATTCCCTTAAGGTGATCCCTCTGCTGCCGCTTCCCAGGTTGTATCGTAAACTTGGGTGTGATCCCTGGCTATACGGCATTTACAAGTTGAATGGCTTCTGACCGACACCCCGGAACAAAGATATTGACAAAATAGGGAGACTGCCAACATTTATTATTTGATATCTGATATAAAAAGTCGCATCCCCTTAAGGTGATCCCCTGGCTGCCGCTTTCCAGGTTGTATCGTACATGTATACTTGGGTGTGATCCATGGCTACACGGCAGTTTGCGGTTGAATGGCTTCTGACTGGCACCCCCAGAACAATGATATTGACAAAATAGGGAGACCGCCAACATTGGGCTAGATAGCTCAGTTGGTGGAGCGCCAGCACGTTAAACCGGAGGTCGTTGGTTCAAATCCCGCTCTAGTCAATTTTTCTTTGTTCAACCCAAAATCATTTCAACATTTACCCAGTCAGTTTCCCTTGTGGTTTATTATTTGATATCTGATATAAAAAGTCGCATCCCCTTAAGGTGATCCCTCTGCTGCCGCTTCCCAGGTTGTATCGTAAACTTGGGTGTGATCCCTGGCTACACGGCATTTACAAGTTGAATGGCTTCTGACCGACACCCCGGAACAAAGATATTGACAAAATAGGGAGACTGCCAACATTAGGGCTAGATAGCTGAGTTGGTAGAGCGCCGGCACGTCAATCCGGAGGTCGTTGGTTCAAATCCCGCTCTAATCAATTGTCCTCTTTCAACCCAAAATTAATTTTAAAAATTAAATAGTCAGTTTCCCTTGTGGTTGTTACTTTACTCAAGTTTCTGTTAACTCACCTTTCGGGAAACTCTAACGACAAATCTCCGAGGGGCTCAAAGGTATTGGACTTGTTGAGGCAGTTCAGACACGTCACCTGACTCACAATACCGCCCTCGAAGCTCTCCGTTACGATATCTTTTGTTGGTACTAATGCCCCGCTGGTCGTTCTGACGAGGGGTGCCGACGCAACACACTGAAGCTCAGAATGGACTTTGTCTAAAAACTCACTGTTAAAAAAAACAGGAAATAAAAGTTCAACAGAAGATACAGACTGGATAATAATAATAAATACTTAACATTTATACCGCACTTAATACTACGTTTCTAAACACTACAGTATTTATCCTGCAAGGTATGTGAAGCTACATTTTAAAGTATGAGACCAATTCCTTTACATAGCACCATGTAATGGTTTACAAGGTGCTGTGGCACAATATGCAGCCAATCAAACCAGGAACACTGGGGCAAACCCCATATTTTTTACGATAAGTGCACTGGGTTCTTTTTGTGCATTACACAACACACGAGACTGATGCCTCAAATCCCATCTGAAGGACGCAGCAATAGTCTTGCTTAAGGTCACAAGTGTCAAGACCGGTGTCGCGTACTGAGCATTCCGGCATACTAAACGATGACTAAATATAATACATTACGTCATGTCATGCCTGCGCGCAGCACGCGAAAGTAGTCAATTTTGTGCAGCACTGAGTGTTCCTCTAGTCTCTAGCTGTCATGGCGTCGCCCATGAGCTGTAGTACTGCTACTAGTAGTGATGAACGCACAAGCATGTCAAGTCGTTTCGTAACTCTATGTGTGAAGCCATCAAGAATAATTCATTACCTTACCAGCGGGAAGTATGTGGAAGGCCTGACAGAGGAGGAAAAGAGGGGTGTACGTGCCCAATCTAAGAAATATTCTTACGACGAGGCCAGTAAGTACTCAATGACAATGAGTTAAAGAGCACGAGAAGGAGACCACGTCACCAACACGGCTGGAACGAACAGTGCGGCCGCGTGTGCGTACGTCACCTGGAACGCTCAGTACGCCGGAACGTCGAGGGCGTGACACCGGGACTTGAACCCACACTCTGCTGAACAAAAACACCAAAGCTCGAATCCGGTGCTCTTATCCGCTCCACCACAACGAAGTGGGATAAACTGTCATTGACTGGCATCTCTGGTCAGGGCTGCCAAAACACTCCTTATTGCATTTTATTTTTAACCTGTCTCCCCCAAGCATGGTGTGATTGGCCGTTGAAAATTACATATTCATAAGAAAGCTTGGCTAGACTCCGACTCAATACACATTCACGAGCTGAGTAAAGAACAGCTGCACTGTGTGGCACAGGCCTGCGGATTCTTTACTATACACAGCCTTGGATTAAGTCTAATCAACATTGGCAACTTTTGCCAATAAAAGGCCTTTTTCCCAATGACACGCTCTGACCCCTTGACTTACCAGAGGAATTCTTGAGCATCCTGCTGTGAGTAGCCTCTGAAGGAAGGAATGAGACGCCACACGCTGCTTAAGATGGCGTGAGGGGAAACAATGGCCCATTTTCCTGACCACATCACTCGGTATAAGACGTGTAACTCATGACACAATGGACTGCAAGAGAAAACGGAGCAGTACAAGTAGAAAAACAGAATATTATATAGTTTCATCTATACATCGATGTGTGTTAAAGGGTTTGTATACGTTTGGTAATGACTTTGAAAATGAATGGCAATAAAAACTTGGGTTGTAGGAAGCATAGCTTTCAATATCTCAAAAACGTGACCACCTTTTGAAGTGAAATTTACACAGGTTAGTTTTCTTGTATGTACCTACATTAATAATAATAACTAGTTCTTATATAGCGCATTTTACAATAACGTCTCAATGCGCTTTACATTAGTGCCATGGTCATTGGGCCAATAACATTCTTTTAATCTTTCTCAGCTCCCTGGGAAGTATACAGCCCGGGCTGCCGTGATGGCGCTCCGAAGGCTTTTTCAAACACAATATCAACCTCTACCCTTGCAGGTACCCATTTATACCCCTGGGTGAAGAGAAGCAACTATAGCGAAGTGTCTTGCTCAAGGACACAAGCGTCATGACCGGGACTCGAACCCACACCCCAATGACTAAACCACCAGAACTTGAATCCGATGCTCTTAACCACTCGGCCATGACACCCTATGACATTTATATAGGATTAAAACAATGGAACGGTTCCAAAAAACAAAGGTATACTTTGCAGGGTCAAAAATAGACAATTACTTCAACAATTTAAGACCATAAAAACTTTCTTGGTGAGAAGCACTGCAGCTGTTGATAGTATAAACTATTTTAAGAAAAAGATTCCCTTCGAAGTCTATGGTTTGGATAATTTTTCACCCACGACATTTGAATCTGAGAAACGATTCATGCATGAACCGTTTCTCAGATTTCTGGGGGGTTGGTGTCTGTTTATTGGTTGGTACCCGCTGTCACCTCTTTAAAGGTATTATACTGGATAGGTTGATCTTAGATCGATGTTTCTCTTGGCCGTTAAAACCACCATGCTAGTAAGATTAGCTACCTGTCAAGAAGTGGTTACTTAAAGGTATTATACAGGATTGGCAGAGCTGACAAAATAACCACAGACTGTGTTCATGTTTTGTGTAATCAACCACATACATGAAATAACAAACCTGTGAAAATTTGAGCTCAATTGGTCATCGAGGTCACGAGAAAATAGTGAAAAGAGACCTTATGTGTTTTCTGTTTTTCAAACATCGAGTTTATTATCGCGTGCGATAACAACTATTGTTTTACTCATTTCTCAGAAACGATAGCATTTTAGGCAGAAATATTTTAAGGAACCCTTTCTACCATTACTTACTTTAAATCATGTAAGTTATGTGTGAATCTGTGAACTATTGTGTTTTTCGATCTTACCAATGGTGTACAGGGCCTTTAAACGAGGACGGATTTGATCTTCTGTGAAAAGGCGTAACATCTTTTGCTGTTTTCTCAGCAAGTAGACACTGTATTCAGCTGAAACTTTCACAAGTGACTTTTACTGTATCTTTCTTTATAACTTTGCCTATAAATCAGCATCACGTTGACGCAAACCAAACAACGACTGTACCTCGAAACAGTTTTCTAAATAGAACATAACAAAATGTGTCTTGCTGATTTGTGTTGCCTTGGTACATCCCAAAGTCAATAGTATTTATTGAGTGCTACTGCCCTTTCGTGATAGCATGTACATTATGGGTTGTACATGTACAATTGATTGACAACACTTTTTGAGTACAACAAAAAGATCCCTTGGCACTCACTGAAAGAGTTAACTGATTAACAAAATAAACCAACTTACAAATTGTTCCTGACAGTTTGAGGATCTTTATACTTCGATGGGTCGACCGCTTCATCTGAACCCCCACTTAGACCCCCTGAAGAGGGGCCTGGTTGGCGCAAAATACGACCCTTGATCTTTGTGCCCTCTTGTGGTTTCTGGACTTCCTGTGAGAAAAACATTGAAGATAAATTACAGCTTACAAATAAAAATACAATGTTGACAAGTTGAATGCAATGTAGTCCAAAGAATGACGTGCTATCTGCATCTGATTTAGATGCAGAAAATATTAGCAAAAAGGTTACCAGCCAAACTAACATTCCTTGTGTACCAGCCAGAGTTTGCCCTTTACTTTTTTTAGCGGCTAGCCAGCAGGAGGTCCAGGGCCCAATTTCATGGCCCTGCTTCCGTAAGCAGAGAATCGGCGCTTACGGGAAGCAGGGAATTCCCCTCTTACGTCAAGCATATTTCACGGGCTCGCAGTGAACAAACCCATGTTATAACTTTTTTTCAAACATCAAATTTTTTCCTGCAGGATAAAGACTATTGACGAATGCTTGTAACTAAAATCTACGCGACTGAGTGCGTCATTATGAACCAGGGTGAACTGTACTCGACTGCGCATGCGATAAAATTATTTGATGCAAAATATCTACTCCAGTTATAGACTGTGCAAGTCTCGCGCGTAATCGAACTTCCGGGACCATTGTGGTCCCAACCATATGGAGTTTTACTTTGGCAAGATTTTGTTTCGTCTATTATTTTAGTTTAACGTTTCTTTATGACCATGAAAATTACATATGTTGTTGGGAATGTAATACTACGTGATAACAAATATGAAAGTAAAATCAATTCAACAATACAATGAAGAAAACCCAAGAAATAAACTTGACCCCTGCTTCCGGTTACTTGCAACAAATTAAGAATTTGTGCCCACCTCCGATCACCAAATTTGTTTTGGTCGTGCGATGATAATCACCAGACGCTGTAATTGTCAGACGCTAAGCATTTTCGTTGCAGTCTACGGTTGTTGAGGTGTCAGCGTCCTTTAAACTGCGTCACGCGTTAATTCTGCGCCCGTGTGATCATCGCGCGTCTGCGTTTAAACCTGCTTTTAGTGGTTGCACGTACTCACGCGTGGAAAAAGTTAAGATCAAATAAGCACCCTTGTCCCAGAGTTTTTAGTTTGTTTCAACAAAAACTAACAAATGATTCGTGTGTTTATTATGAAAGCTAAAACTTGTGTTATACAAATTGTAATGATTATTTTTGTTGGTCAGATTTTTTCCTAGATCTAATTTAAAAACAATGATTTGATTTCAGAAAAATATATGTTCTTCGCTTGACGTGTTTTCTCGCTCCGATACGCGCGAGACTTGCACAGTCTATTGTGGAAAAGCTTGCAGCGAAATGACGACAGGAAAATATGACGCAGCATCCTTCAATGCAGGACGCAAATGAGTTGCAGTTTACCAGTGTAAAAATGCGGCGATGCACAACCTACATATAGGGTTCGTGTGGCCCATTGATCTCTGTTGTTACTGCCCGACAGGTTCGAACTCCTTCCGTGGTCCTTTCTCTATGGTATCAGAAACAAGGGCCTTAAAGGGAAGGTATCCGTTTGGTAATCACTCTTAAAGGTATTATACAGGATTGGCAGAGCTGACAAAATAATCACAGACAGTGTTTATGTTTTGTGTAATCAACCACATACACGAAATAACAAACCTGTGAAAATTTGAGCTCAATTGGTCATCGAGGTCACGAGAAAATAGTGAAAAGAGACCTTATGTGTTTTCTGTTTTTCAAACATGGAGTTTATTATCGCGCGCGATAAAAACTATTGTTTTACTCATTTCTCAGAAACGATAGCATTTTAGGCAGAAATATTTTAAGGAACCCTTTCTACCATTACTTACTTTAAATCATGTAAGTTATGTGTGAATCTGTGAACATTTGTGTTTTTCGATCTTACCAATAGTGTACAGGGCCTTTAAAATTAATGGCAATACAAACTTATTGGTTAGAAGCCTACAGCAGCTTTCGATGGTATAAAGCATTTTGAGAAACATTTCCGTCAAAGTAATGTAGTTATACCTCAAAATTTGAATCTGAGAAACGTTACTGTCAGATAAGATTCTCAGCAAAGGTATTCCTATTAGGGATTATTCTTCTTTCGTGGATATATTCGCTCCAGACTTTCGGCAATATCTCAAAAAACACGACCACATTTTGAAATGAAATTTTCACTGGTTAGTTTTACTGTATATATATATCTACATTTATATAGGATTAAAACAATCAAACGGTTTTAAAAACCAAATTTAAACTTTGCCTTTAAGCAGAAAATAATGCTTCACAGATTTCTGCTGAGCAGAAATGAGCAGGAAACCAGTCAACAAAGGGGTACATGTGACATGCCATTTCACCTGGTAAACATTATCTGGTAAATATAATTTTGTTTTTACCCTACACGATGTGAGTTAAGCACTGTATACTCAGTACTTTCCCGAGTTCTGTGAACAAAAATCCACAGGCAAATCACTCTGGTGGGATTCGAACCCACGACCTTTGCATTGCTAGAGCAGATGTCTTACCACTAGACCACCGAGCTAGCCCGATGGCTAGAAAAAAATAAATAAAAAATTTACATCTATTAATTGTGCGGTACCCGCTGCCAATGATTTGAACCGCCTCTAGCCATCGGGCTAGCTCGGTGGTCTAGTGGTAAGACATCTGCTCTAGCAATGCAAAGGTAGTGGGTTCGAATCCCACCCGAGTGATTTGCCTGTGGATTTTTTTCACAGAACTCGGGAAAGTACTGAGTATACAGTGCTTAACTCACATCTTGTAGGGTAAAAACAACATTATATTTACCAGATAATGTTTACCAGGTGAAATGGCATGTCATTATCCCCGATGCAAAAATTTACATTATCTGGTAAATCAAAGTTGGTGTTTACAGCAAACGTTTTGTATTAATACCACACCATGCAATGCCTCAAAAACCTTATTTTAGATACACACATTTAGGTGGTTTTTTTTCAATTCAATTCAATAAAACATTTATGTCCGTACTCACAAAAAGAAAAGGCAGAAACATGTGGACAAATTTTTAGTAGTACAATAAAAGCAAAAAGTAAACATGACCAATGAAAATGTTACTGCAGAAATTTAACAATCTAGGCTGTGAGTAAGGAGGCTGTTCAAATAAGCCGAGGCTTGTGGGGAACACTTTACATGATAATAATAATAATAATAATAATATGGATTTATATCGCGCTTTATCACACCCAAGGGCGTCTCAAAGCGCTTCTTAACATTATTACCCCTGGTCACTGGGCCATTTATTTCATTCCTTAAACCATCTCAGCTTCCTGGGGAGTATACAGCCTGTGCTGCAATAATATATGCGCTACTAAGCTAAATCAATCACAAGAACCATCTCTGCCCTCACAGGTACCCATTTTACCCCTGGGTGGAGAGAAGCAATTATAGTTAAGTGTCTTGCTCAGGGACACTAGTGTCACGACCGGGACTCGAACCCACACTCTGCTGAACAGAAACACCAGAGCTTGAGTTCGGTGCTCTTAACCGCTCGGCCACGACACGCCACATGATACAAAAACAAAGGGAAAAAAAGGACAGGAGAGAATGCAAAATGAACCGGTAATGAGCTAATTATGCAGACAATAGGACCAGCTATAAGCATTTAATAAACAAAAAGGAGCTGAAGAAGAGCAGTGAACTCAGGAGAGAAAACTACGTTACATAATGCGCCGTTTTGTACTTACCTCAAGACACTCTACTGTTGTCTGTCTCATAAACTCAATCTGTCGTCTCGTCCCGACTAAGTGACCGCTACCGCTTTCTCTGGGTGGAAGGTTGAGCTCTAAACGTAGAAAACATTCCCGGAACTGATGTAGATGACTGTTGAAAAAGACAATGGAAGATATTTGAGCGCTGTTCACACGACAATGGAAAACTAGGGTCCTTGGACATGTGCGCCAGTTGTGGCGTGTCGTGGCCGAGCGGATAAGAGCATCGAACTCAAGCTCTGGTTTTCAGCAGAGTGTGGGTTCGAGTCCCGGTCGTGACACTCGAATCATTAAGCAGGACACTTAACCATTATTGCTGCATCTGTGTGTTGTGTAATGCATGTAAATGAACCCAGTGCACTTATTGGAAAGAGAAGGGGCTTACCCGGTGTTCCTGGTTTGATTGGCTGCATATTGCGCCACACAGTACCTTGTATACATGGTGCTACTATGCAAAGGAAATAACCACTATCTGCATCTGTGTGTTGTGTAATGCACACAAAAGTCCCCAGTGCAGTTATCGTAATGAGAAGGCGTTCCTGATTTGATTTGACTTGTGCCCAAGTTGTCTTGACCACAGACGTGGGTCGAATTCAAACACGACCTTTCACACGGCACAGAAACCAACATCATGCAAATTACTATGGCAATACTGACAACCGACCTCTAGCCCTTTGCACACGACAAAGGCCATTAAACACTTACTTGGTAAAGAGCACTGGAGAGCTGTTGATATTATAGAACTGATCCCCTTTGAAGTAAGGGGTCTTGTCAAAATTAATCCAGGACAGGAAGTCCGATAACAATTCTCCGATGTCAAATTTTTTTTGGATTTCAAACCAACACCCTAATGACTCAGCCACCAGACCTTAAGTCTGATGCACTAAACGGCTCGGCCATGACATGCCATTACACGTGTGATACAATTACTAATACCAATCGGATTCAATTTTAGGGGTATTGTCAAACTTAATCCAGAACAAGAAGTCAGATAATAATCCTCTGATGTCAAATTTTTGTTGAATTTTCATCGCACTGCATTTCTATGACAGACATGGTTTTACTCGCTGAAAGGCACACAGTTCTCTGATGCACTGAAGACATGCCCTATGCCAATGCACCTGCTGAGCGCTCTGCGGTTTGACTGGCTGATTAAACGTAGTATAAACCAAATTGCGGTTGTTGAGCTATCTGGAAGGTTTGGAGGTCATTGTATATAAGTAAGATATGTAATGTTGTAAGTGAGCCATGTAAGAGACCCTCTACTACTTTACTAGTAGATAGCGATCTTAGTATTGATCAGAAATAGACCCTTCCCATGAAATATGCTATTACATTCACGCATGCGTACAGACACTATTGGTTGGCAAACGCCATAGAGATGTGCACTAAGCAGACGCACAAACGTGTCAGCGTCACGCCACCATAATAATAATAATATAATAACAACATTTATAATGCGCACATATCCACCCTAAGGGATGCTCAAGGCGCCTAACAAGGTATACTATTACCCCTGGTCACTGGGCCATTTATTTCATTCCTTAAACCATCTCAGCTCCCTGGGGAGTATACAGCCTGTGCTGCAATATATGCGCTACTACTAGGCTAAATCAATCACAAGAACCATCTCTGCCCTCACAGGTACCCAGTTTACCCCTGGGTGGAGAGAAGCAATTATAGTTAAGTGTCTTGCTCAGGGACACAAGTGTCACGACCGGGACTCGAACCCACACTCTGCTGAACAGAAACACCAGAGCTTGAGTTCGGTGCTCTTAACCGCTCGGCCACGACACGCCACATCAGCGCGATGTTTAATAATTTTGCCAACCAAAGTGTGGGAGGGGTCTGTTTGTAAAAATATATATAAAAATAGGCACTGTGAACTTCTCACATGGTTTCTCCAACACCCAATTTCAAACAAGGTGAATTAACGGCGGGTAAAAAACCTTGTCCCAGATGGTACTTATCCGCTGGTTTTCCTGGACTAATTATGACAAGGTCCCTAATGTAGTTTTAGAGAAAGAGGTAATTCTTCACCCCAAAAGTCATCGAATGTTTTTGCGTCGTCGCAAAGATGACCCAAGGGTGGCTTTAGTCTGTTGCCACCAAATGTCAAAAACCGCATCCCATTAACCCTTTCAGCCCCAAGGGCGACTATAGTCAACTGTGCACTATACCCTGCTTGAGCCCAAATGGCGACTATAGTCAACTGTGCACTATACCCTGCTTGAGCCCAAATGGCGACTATACATGTAGTCAACTGTGCACTATACCCTGCTTGAGCCCAAATGGCGACGTAGTCGACTGTGCACTATACCCTGCTTGAGCCCCAATGGTGACTTTAGTTGACTGAGCACTATACCCTGCTTGAGCCCCAATGGCGACTTTAGTTGACTGTGCACTATACCCTGCTTGAGCCAAAATGGCGACTATAGTCGACTGTGCACTATACCCTGCTTGAGCCCCAATGGTGACTTTAGTTGACTGAGCACTATACCCTGCTTGAGCCCCAATGGCGACTTTAGTTGACTGTGCACTATACCCTGCTTGAGCCCCAATGGTGACTTTAGTTGACTGAGCACTATACCCTGCTTGAGCCCCAATGGCGACTTTAGTTGACTGTGCACTATACCCTGCTTGAGCCCCAATGGCGACTATAGTCGACTGTGCACTATACCTCGCTTGAGCCCCAATGGTGACTTTAGTTGACTGTGCACTATACCCTGCTTCAGCCCCAATGGTGACTTTAGTTGACTGTGCACTATACCCTGCTTGAGCCCCAATGGTGACTTTAGTCGACTGTGCACTATACCCTGCTTGAGCCCCAATGGCGACTTTAGTTGACTGTGCACTATACCCTGCTTGAGCCCCAATGGTGACTATAGTTGACTGTGCACTATACCCTGCTTGAGCCCCAATGGTGACTTTAGTTGACTGAGCACTATACCCTGCTTGAGCCCCAATGGTGACTTTAGTCGACTGTGCACTATACCCTGCTTGAGCCCCAATGGTGACTATAGTTGACTGTGCACTATACCCTGCTTGAGCCCCAATGGTGACTTTAGTTGACTGAGCACTATACCCTGCTTGAGCCCCAATGGTGACTATAGTCGCCCAAGATAAGGTACAAGCCTGAGCACAAAGGACATTTGTTGAAAAGCTGTAGTTTTGTCAATGTTCACCCTCCATACCTAAGCCTACCATCATTGGAAAGAGAAAGATCGGATCTTTCCAATGATGGTAAAATAAGATAGGGTTGTTATTTTGCAATCACTTCAAATTAGAGTAGAAAGATCCGAAATGCCAAACACCTATGGAGCGCCATAAGGTTGTGTGCAAAAACGTGTTTGGGTTTACAAAAGACACTGAGGAAACAAAGACCAAAAACTTGGACAATTATTGGCTGTTTTCAATGATTTTTGAAGTATATGCAAGGAAATTCAATAAGTTAGACAATTTTTATTACTGATTATGCTCTCAAATGAAATCTTCGAGGTAATAATAGAGTTTGTAAAATCGAACTTTGAACACAAGCTTCCTGTTGTGTGAGAAAGTGTGCTTCATGCTTGAATGGTTAAAGAATGTGGGCTCCAGCAGTTGTATGTCAACTGTTGTTAAAAACGATTATCTAAATAAACACGTCGTAACAAAATGGAAGTGGCCTTGTCTTGTAGACTTTCTTCATTGACCGATAACTTCGGACTGGAATAAGCTACGGAAATAATAATGTTACTGCTGGAAAGACAGTGAGTTACTCAATTTTCAAAATGTCTGAGACATTCCTCAATTCGATAGAGTGGGTCACACATTAACTCACTCACCCAAGCACCTGCAAGATGGAGTTCATATAACAGGTGTTGCCAAGATTCCTGAGACCGGTTACCCCCGGTGTCAGAACCGTCCATTTTCTCTTAATCTCCCCTATCCGGAACTCCTCCTGCTTTGTCCGTTTCTTGCTGCTCTCGCCGCAGTGAGGTGGAATGTTCTTTGCGGTTTTAGAGAGAGTTCGTTTTTGAGGTAGTTTCGTCGGTTTGGGTTTCTTGCCGGTGATTTTGTCGCCGTGGACGAGGCCCTTCCAGGGGAGGAAGATTTTAGTGAGGAGAACGAGACGTCGGTGAACGAGGGCTGTGTGGCCTTTATCCTCCCACGTTAAACTTTCTTGACGTCTGAAATCAGATGTAAAAATTTATAAATTTTGGGGTGAATAATGAAAAACTCACTTGGAAGAAATGTTCAGTTTTTGGTGTGGGAGATTAAACGCAAGTGGGGAAAACCCATGCAATCAGGTAGGGACTGAAAACCCAATCTACATTCAAGGCATTAATAATAGTAATAAGTAGTTCTGATATAGCGCATTTTACAATAAAGTCTCAATGCGCTTTACATTAGTGTCCTGGTCATTGGGCCAATAACATTCTTTTAATCTTTCTCAGCTCCCTGGGGAGTATACAGCCCCGAGCTGCCGTGGCACTCAGAAGGCCTTTTCAAACACAATATCAACCTCTACCCTCGCAGGTACCCATTTATACCCCTGGGTGAAGAGAAGCAATTATAGCGAAGTGTCTTGCTCAAGGACACAAGCGTCACTACCGGGACTCGAACCCACACCCCGATGACTAAACCACCAGAACTTGAATCAGATGATCTAAACCACTCGGCCTTGACACCCTGAAACAGGATAGGATTTTAACCTGTGACCTCCAGTTTAACATGCCGGTGCTCTAACAACTGAGCTATCTAGCCCTAACGTTGACAGTCTCCCTATTCTGTCAATATCATTATTCGGGTTGCCAGTCAGAAGCCATACAACCTGCAACTGCCGAACAGCCAGGGATCACACCCAAGTTTACGATTCAACCTGGGAAGCGGCAGCAGAGGGATCACCTTTTAAGGGGACGTGACTTTTATTTAAAATATCAAGTAATAAACCACAAGGGAATCTGACTGGGTAAATTTATGATATTGTAGCGTGTGCTTTCTGGGTACTTGGTTTACTGCCGCAAAATGCCAAACAATAAACGCAATTGTCAATCAGAATTTAACGCTCAACCAACAACTTTATTAACGTCCTTCATGGACAACATCAACTTCACAACTCCTACATTCACATCAACAAATCTTACACACACACACACAGGAAAACGGCGCGAACCCAACTGGCATCCTGCCAGCGCACCTGTGTAACCTTGTTTCTCATTGTCACAAGTTATACATTGCAAAAAATAAGTTAGTGGCCTGACGTTTCGACCCTAGCAGAGTCTTTCTCGAAGGCTAAATGACAACACACAACACACATACAAGCAGACAAGAGTTGCAAGAGTAGTCAAGTGGAAATACATGAATAGAGAGAGTGGAGGGAGAAAAGCAGAATGCATTCAGAGAAGGCAGGGGGTAAGCAGGGATTATGAAGACAAAGGGGGGGGGGGGGTTATGAAGGGAAGGGGATAGCTTGACCACAAGAAGTTGGGAACACAAAGGACAAAATGGAAGGTTAGAAGAGAGGTAAATATTTAGTTAATACAATGAAGGGCAGACTAATAAAGTGGATAACTGTGTGGGAAAAGGAGAAGGCAAAAACAAAAGGTTATTAGTCATTTCCTTCTTGGATATTCAAACCATGGGGCTGAGTGGTCTTTATGCGCCTTATCCAAAGCTTGTTCCCTACTCAAGTTATACATTGTATCATTTAGACACAGTCAATGCCCGCGGTTTCTGTCCAATCACAGTGTCAATAGCCACTAGTTTCCTGGAAGCGTTGAGTACTTGTCGCTCCGACGGGGCATTCCGGTATCCGGCGGGGCGTCGGCTCAATCTCCATTTTATACAATTTAGGTTCGTTACAATATTTTGGGGTGGAACAAAGAAGAATTGACGAGAGCGGGTCTTCAACCTGTGACTTCCGGGTTAACGTGCCAGTGCTCTACCAACCGTACCATCTACGTGATGACGCTCTACCAACAACCCAGCCGTCTAGATAGCTCAGCTGGTAGATCGTCGGCACGTTAATCTGGAGGTCGCAGATTCAAAACTGCTCTAGTCATTTTTTCTTCGTTCAACGCCAAATTTATCAAAATGTTGAGGTTTCAGAAATGTTGGTGCAATTTACAGGTTTGAAATACTTTCAACGTAAACATGAACAATTAATTATTTAATTCAAATCTTTAAAAAGATAAAAATGGAAAATTTACATGTCTAAAATTGATTAAAGCTCCAGAACAGGACAGTAAACATCTCAAACAAAGAAATATAGAAAAAGGAGTTAAGACAATCAGCAATATTTTATACAGTGCAGTACAACATATATTGGCAAGAGTAAACACCTCAGAACACAACCCCGCATTCCCTCCCCCCCTAACAAACATCGTGATTGGAGACACGACAAACTTAAAACATTAAAAGCTATTGAAAAACTGATTGAAATACAATAAGACACTCCTCAGAGGCAACGGATTTCTTTACCTGTGTTTTATCTGTTCACCGGTGTCCACGGATAGCGCCCTCAAGAGCCGACGACCGCTTCTCGTTTGACTCTCATATAGGGTCTGCTTGGTGATGGCATCAAGGGTTGTACGCAATAACTTGAGGTCACCAGGGGCATTGTCGTTCAAAATATAATCGTCGCAATCGTAACTGGGAAAAGAAAATAAGGTTTCGTCAATAATGTGTTTCATGAAAGTTTGCCGCAAACAAGACAAGGCTTAATGGCAATAAAAACTTACTTGGTTAGAAGTAAAAAATAAGTTAGTGGCCTGACATTTCGACCCTAGCAGAGTCTTTCTCGAAGGCTAAATGACAACACACAACACACATACAAGCAGACAAGAGTTGCAAGAGTAGTCAAGTGGAAATACATGAATAGAGAGAGTGGAGGGAGAAAAGCAGAAAGCATTCAGAGAAGGCAGGGGGTATAAGCAGGGATTATGAAGACAAAGGGGGGGGGGGGGGGTTATGAAGGGAAGGGGATAGCTTGACCACAAGAAGTTGGGAACACAAAGGACAAAATGGAAGGTTAGAAGAGAGGTAAATAATTAGTTAATACAATGAAGGGCAGACTAATAAAGTGGATAACTGTGTGGGAAAAGGAGAAGGCAAAAACACAAGGTTATTAGTCATTTCCTTCTTGGATATTCAAACCATGGGGCTGAGTGGTCTTTATGCGCCTTATCCAAAGTTTTTCCCTACTCAGACGGACAGTCTCTCTGCAGTTACCTAGTGCCTCAATGCCCTGTAAATTCATGTCAGAAATGGAGTTAGAAGTACAACAGCTTTCGATTGTAAAAAGCATTTTGAGAATCATTTCACTGCTAAGTAATGAGGTTATGGAAAATGATAACAGTTGTTATCCCCCAAAATTTGAATCTGAGAAACGTTTTCATCAGTAAAGTTTCTCAGATTAAGCATTCCAATTACGGATTATTCAACCGGTTCCAAAAACCAAAGGTATACTTTGCCTTTAAGGATTGTCCTTGGCGTGTCGTGGCCGGGAGGATAAGAGCACCAGACTCAAGCTCTGGTGTTTCTGTTCAGCAGAGTGTGGGTTCGAGCCCCGGTCGTGACACTTGTGTCCTTTAGCAAGACACTTAACCATTATTGCTTCGTCCTTCGGATGGGACGTAAGGTCGTTGGCCAAGTGTGTTGTGTATTGCATGTAAAAGAACCCAGTGCAATTATCGAAAAGAGAAGGGGTTTGCCCCGGTGTTCCTGGTTTGATTGGCTGCATATTGCGCCACAGAACCTTGTAAAACCATTGCATGGTGCTAGCTATGTAAAAGGAATAGGTCTCATACTTCATAGCTCCACATACCTTGCAGGAAAATACTGACTGTTGAAGCGCCTTGAGTGTCACTGAGTGACAGATATGAGAGCTATATAAGAAGCCACTATTATTTTAAGGAATGTCTTACCAGAATACGTATCTGTCGTTGACCTCTATTGCTAGTGGGTGCTTGGATTCTTTGAAGTGTTTCAAGGCATGCTCCTCATTGTAACGACCACATGCCACGTTGGTACAACTCAGACAAGCCTGTAAGAAAAAAACCATCACAACGCTGTGTTATAATCAATAATATAGAGGTTTCGCAAGGCTACGGAACAGATACGGATACGTCAACACTTTGTGTGTTCAGGTGACGCGTAACCGTGTCTTCCGTGTTTTGCGTGCGCGTTGACAACGGATACGGGAGCTCATACACGTACGTTAAAAACGGATACCGTTTTGCTGATTTTAGTTGTATTTTTGCCCTAAATTAAAAATGTTTTCCCTGGTATTGCTTTTAAAGATGTCATTCATGACATACCGTATTTTCCTGCGGATAAGACGCGTCTTATCTGACTTTTTAGACCCCCAAAACATCGGTGCGTCTTATCTTTCGATGCGTCTTGTCTGCTGACGATTGATTTTTTGGGGGATGATCACTGCGTACAATAATACCTTTATTTTGTCCAGTTCAAATCAACGGTCTTTGTGTGAAGAATCCTTACTCAATAATGCGGTCAAACAAGGCTCAACTATCCAGACACTGAGAACGTATTTTCGTTTCAACAATGCCGCAATCCCCCAGACTGTCCTTTCATTCCAACAATGCCGCAACGTGTTGATCCCCCATGACCATGCTTTCATTCCAACAATGCCGCAATGCTTTGGTGCTTTCGGTCCAACAGACGTCGGCGTCGTACAAACGTTTTTCTGTGTGGCCGCGTAATCGTTCCGAAAATGCTGCAATCAGATTTACTGTCAATGCTGTTGTACAAACGGCATTCCCCCAACCTCTATTGTGTGGTGAACTTTGAGGGGTTTTATTGTACAGAATATCTCCAAAGTGTGCTTTAGGCATTGACGTACATGTACTATTTAAGTACCAATGTTTGTTGGCCTACCTATACGAATTGCACTTTCGTTTGTTTGATTAAACGTTCAAATATTCATTTGAGAGATGGTTCATGTGTCTGTTTCGTTTATTTCATTTATCAAATAAAAAAATTATCCTTTATTAAAGAAGAGAAGAGATGTTTTAAACAAATATCTTATGAACGAGATTATAAGTTTGAAATAAATAAAAAGAACTTTAAAACAAAATCTTATGAACGAGATTAACAAATTAAAGGTTTGAAATAATGGAAAAGAATTTTATATACGAAAAAAAAATTACAAAAAATTTAACAAATATATAAAATGAAACATTTTGTTACGTCTTCCCGGGTGTGACGGGATTATTTGCGTAAGGTAGTTTTGGTATTAGTCACCGGTAGAGGGCGCAACATCTACTGGCTCGGAGGGACTTAGACTGGTAACCTGTCTTTATCAGCAAGGATCCTCGTTGTGGGACGTCGGATGTTCAGGCTTGGAGGGCCTGGGTTTGTGTTGCAATATCTTCAGACAGTCCCATTGTTTCTGGCCGCTGATTGGGCCGGACTTCATATTATTAACAATGCACAGCGTTGGCTGAATGGATGGACGAAGGTAGGTATCAATTTACGTTGGTCTTTTCTACACGCCCATCCATGTGGTTACGGTTTAATTCATGCTTCGAATAGTATGAACGCTCCAATGACGTCTTTGTGTCAATGTACCGACACCGGGTGGCGCCTGGTGGTGTTCTGTGTGCTGTCAAACATGCGTCTTGTGCGGCGGTGCGTCTTTTCTGCTGACGATTGAATTTTTTGGGGTCATTTTAGGGTCCTGCGTCTTGTCCGCCGAGCGTCTTATCCGCAGGAAAATACGGTAGATAGAAATGTGTTCATCATTTGTAAGCAAAATATGGGGAAAATGCAGTATAAACAGTCGTCTCTATTTTGACATGCTTGCCGGAAACTTTCTTTACACGAGAAAATACTATTCAATCAAATTCTCCAATGTAACAAGAACATACACAAAATGTTTTTGGATTTGTTTTGCTCGCAAAACCTATGCCAATGTTTGTCTATACTTTGGCCCAGGCCTGACACATATAGCTCTATGATTGCGAAACAAAATCTGACGCGCATCTAACGTGAACGGATACGGATATCGTATCTATATCTGTATCCGATTCCGTACGCTTGCGAAACCTCTCTAATAACTTGACAATAGGTATTTGTTGCAAAGCAAACAAAGGGGTTTTGTCTGTTTCAGCTATTGACCAGAGTTCTCCCTTAACACTGGGCCCAATTTCATAGAGCTGCTTAAGCACAAAAAGTAGCTTAGCACGATAAACTATGCTTATATACCAGAATAAGGTTACCAGCCAAACTACTGTAGTGATGTACATTATTATGTTGTAGCCATTACGATTGGAATACAATAAAGTCACCCAAGCGTGTCAGTGGCTGGACTGTGCGAGCGGGCCAGCCACGAGGCAGTCTTGAGCCAGCTGCTAACCTTGTAAGACGTTTCGTCCTCTACACTTTTATCCAGCCTAGACTCAGGGCCCAACCAATAGCCAAGTGCTATACTACATTGGCGACGAGGATAAATTTCCAGATTAAAGTATTCTACTAAATTGAGGTATTTTTAGGTTTAATTGAAAAGAGCCGAACCGTCATCTTTTACAGTTGACATAAAACATAAAAAAAAAAAATCAGCTTGTATCATTATTCCAGCTAATTTTGACGAGTTTTCGGAATTTGTCGAAATTTATTTAGTGTATTTATTAAATTTGCTCTTTTCAATTAATATATTAGTGGCATTTTCCACAAAATATTTGTTGATTAACAGTGGGGACAGCTTTAGGACCCAGCTTTACTTTATGTGCACATTCTTGGTTCGGCTGAATTTGTCGTTGCCAAAATCTATATATCGACATCCTCGGTTCTGCTGAACTTGTCGATGCCAAAATTAAAACCAGCTTACAAGTAGAGCAAGTAATTCAGTTGCCCCCTAGACTTAAATATAATATTGTGCCATTATTAAGCTTAATTGTGTATGAATTTGTCCTAGTTTGTGCTTGTTGCTTGTATTGCCTTGCGTGGTGCGTTTTATAAAAAAAAAAAAAAGGGGAGGAACGGCAACGTTCATTTTTGGCTAAATACAAAATTTAACTACTGTTATCCTGGTCAAACTGCTGAGCGTCACTCCCAGCAGAAGGCATTAACAGTGGAAGCGAGTGACTGCCGCAAATATTTATTTATTTGTCATAGTGTGGCTGACTTTCAGCTCAGCCACGCTATACTTTAATTATTATCACAATTAATATAATTGAATATTTGAAAGCTGTTTTTGTCGCATAGCGAGGTACTTGAGCAGATTTTCCGAACTTACACTTATTTTTAGTGTTACGCCAAATAATTCAGCTTTCTACCAATCCGGTCAAACTGTTGAGCGTCATTTCAACAGGGGCGTTGGTAGAAAGATTCAAATCAGTGACTATCACAATTGTAGCGATACTAAGACAGCTTTCAGTGTTTAATTTGTAATCGTAAATATGCTAGTAAACATAAATACTGCCCCGGTGAAAGAACT
The DNA here is from genome assembly GCA_037783415.1 of Leptasterias polaris. Classification (NCBI taxonomy): domain Eukaryota; kingdom Metazoa; phylum Echinodermata; class Asteroidea; order Forcipulatida; family Asteriidae; genus Leptasterias; species Leptasterias polaris. The sequence goes on from JAZGTN010000102.1 coordinate 5,158,447, forward strand.
CACCGCCCTTCCTGGGATCGGTGTAAAATTTGCCCAGGCAATTGTAGCAGTCAGGGACATCAAGGGCGTGGTCAAATTAGATGATTTTCATGATACCCCCCAGTTGCAAACAAAATTAAATGAGTTGTTGGACAAGAACTTAATAACAATGGACACCCCCATACCTCAAAATGAACCGGTAGAAACAGACAAACTAGATAAAATAATTACTTCATTGGATGACCTATCCCAGCATATTGGTGTATTGACAAAGGTGGTGGAGGCTAACACATCACAAGTTACGCATTCCGTTCATTCAAGCATAGGGGGAATGGCCGCAATTGTTGAAAAAATGTGCGACAATAATGCTGCATTCCAGAAGACAATTGAAGATCTGTTTTCTAAACTCCCAAATCCAGCCATAAGTACTACAGGGAAACCTGTAGAAAAAACGGGGGATAAATTTATTGATGCAACGTTGAAAGTAATCGATGATAAAGCGCCACCTTTGCCAACACACATTCTGGGGTCAATTCAAAGTGACAAAGGAGCAAGTGCATTCGTCCCTTACAATGCCGAATCTCTGGGTGCCCAAATTCCATTCGGTGACACAATGGAACAAAAATCTGCGGTCATTGGCCAAGGAGTAGACATTAAACCACAATTACCTACACAAAAGCAACCTCCCCCTCAAAAGGCGAGCGCAGACAAGGCATATGTAGAACAAAAAGCCAAGCATTCCGTTAGCCCGCCCCAACACGCGACCTCACCAACATTACCAAAACAATCATCCTTGCCTAAAATTTCATACTACGATGGGTCCAGTGATTTCCATGCATTCCTGACCAAATTTGAAATTATAGCTAGTTGTTGTAATTGGGATGACGATATAAAACTCTTGCAGTTAGTCGGGGCACTGACAGGCAAGGCGCTTGATGCTTTCGCTTGGTTGAAAGCGGACATTAAGGGGAACTACGACCAAAGTAGGGAACACCTTCTAACAATGTTTGGGAAAACAAAAGACCCTATAATAAGCCGTTCAGAACTGTCGTCCATAAGACAAAGAGATGAGGAATCCCTTGAAGAATTTGGGCAGCGGGTGCGTCAATTAACAACGCGGGCATTCCCCACAGCGCAAACAGATGTATTCGAAACATTAGCTAGGGAAGCATTTTTGCGAGGATGTTTAGACGTCGACGCTGCCGAAATGGCTCTCTTTAGGGACCCCCAAACACTCAATCAGGCGGTCCAATATACTCAAACTGCGACCCATAACCATAAACTGCTAGCCCGTCAGGGAAGGTCAAGACTAAGACATGTCTCTTTCGGCTCGACAGAACCACTTGCGGTTAAACAAATTCAAGTAAAACAAACTGGGCCGGATCAATTGGATGTTCATCTTGATTGGTCAGATCTAAACAAAAACGTTCGCGAATTAGTAACTTGCTTAAAGGGTCCCCGACCACAATCAGGTCCACAAAAACCACTGCCTGAATACAACAGCCCTATTACCCGCTTACCAGACAAATCAGGCAACCCTGCCACAAACACACGTAGTTTCTCCCCACGCCGCGCCCAATCGCCTCCCCCCTCACCCGGGAGACAATCACGGTGTTTTACGTGCAATGCGATTGGTCACTTTTCCCGAGATTGCCCTCATAATGCTAGACCGCGCTCACCTTCACCGTCACAAAGATTCAACAAGGCGTCTTTAAACTAATGCAGACTGGTTGCACCGGCCTACAACCAGTCCAGGTTAAAAAAACTTTGGGCCATCATAACTCAAAATTAGAACAAACCCCCTGCAAAACAAATGTTCCCGTAGCTGCACTTCAGGAAGTTAAATTTTCAACTAATCCCGGTATAACTCTCGTCGTTCCAATTCAAGTCGGAGGGGTCTGCACTTGCGCTGTGGTGGACACCGCAGCACAAGTGTCGATATTGAACAATGAAATTACCAATAAAATTGGACATGCAGCCCTTGTAGAAGAGCCATTAATTTTAAAGGGTGCCGACAAAACCAGCACCATGCTTGCACATAAAATGAAGCCAGTAAGCCTGATTTTAGGTAATCGCAGCTTCAAATGGAATTTTGTCAATGCCCCTATTGAAGACACCGTTATATTGGGATTAGACTTTCTCAAAACATATTCCGGCGTTATTGACCTAAATAACGACACATTGAATCTGGATGGTTGTAGCGTCCAGGCACACATGAGAAAAAACAAAAATGAGAAATACTCAGTTCAAAGGGTGATAATTCAAAGAAAAACCATCGTTCCCCCTCACAGCCTAGTGAACGCTAAAATCGAATTTTCTCATTCATCAAATAAGACATATATAATTCACGGCCCGGAAATTAACCATAAAGGTATTCTAATTCCGCATAGTCTAGTTCATCAGAACGACCCAACTACAAAGCAGGGAATCATGTGCCTCCGCAATCAAAGTAATTCGTACATTCGTTTAATGAGAGGGCATGTGGTTGGTAGAGGCGAGGAAGTGGACCCGGAATGTATATATCCATTAAGTGACAATAACTTGCATGTGGAGGCAGACCGGTGTTTGCTGGGAAACCTCCACATGGAACAATCACAAGAATGTATATCTCCAACGAGCGACAATATTAACTTGCATGGGGAGGCAGACCGGTGTTTGCTGGGAAACCTCCAAATGGAACTAGCGCAAGAAAATAACAACACACAAACTTGTAAGAATTCACCCTGCGCGCCCGTAAGTACCCATTCCAAAACCTTGCGTCAGATAACAAAGACCCCACCCCACATAACCGCGTTATGGAAAAAGTCGTGTGAACATCTGTCTAGTGATCAATCTAAGGAATTAGCGTGTATTCTAACAAAATATGCTGACGTGTTTTCAACAGACGATAGTGACCTAGGAAGATTTTCCGCCATTAAGCACCAAATCGATACTGGGGATGCAAAACCTGTTCGCCAAAAGATGCGCCGTACCCCACTAGGTTTCGAGAACGAGGAAAAGGCACACTTGGATACTTTGCTCGAATCGCATGTTATACAGCCCTCCTCATCGGCATGGGCGTCGCCCCCGGTATTAGTCCGAAAGAAAGACGGTAAAGTCCGGTATTGCATAGACTATAGAACACTCAATAATTTGACAAGTAAAGACGCATTCCCGCTTCCAAATATCGAAGAATGTCTGGACGTCCTCGAGGGCACGGTATTTTTTAGTACTTTAGACATGAGTAGTGGCTACTACCAGATCGAGTTGTCCGAAGATGACATGAATAAAACTGCATTTATCACTAAATACGGATTATTTGAATATCGTAGAATGCCCTTTGGCTTATGCAATGCCCCTGCTACTTTTCAACGTGCCATGTCCCTGATATTGAGAGGTTTGGAATGGGAAGAGGTTTTGGCCTATTTAGATGATATTATCATTCTCGGCAAGAGTTTTGAAGACTCTATGAAAAATCTCATGACTGTTTTTGAGCGGTTTCGTTCACATAACCTAAAGTTGAAAGCAAAAAAGTGTCAGCTTTTCAAACGAAAGGTGATATTTCTTGGAAAACAAATTAGCAGTGAGGGCGTTTCCCCAAACCCCAACAGCATAGAGACCCTGCGAAATTGGCCTGTACCCACCGGTCGTAAAGATGTTGAGAGGTTCTTAGGGTTTGTTAATTACCATCGTGCACACATCAAGAACTGTGCACAAGTTGTCAGTCCACTCTATGACTTAACTAAGAAAAACTCGAGATGGGTGTGGCATGAAGGACATATGGAAGTTTTTCATGAGCTTATTAATATACTCACCACTAGTCCAGTGTTAGCGTTCCCTCGTAGTAATTGTGATGAACCATTCATTCTAGATACAGATGCGTCAGACATAGCTATTGGAGCAGAACTGCTCCAGGTACAGGATGGGACAGAACGTGTGATTGGCTATGGCAGTTATGTGCTTTCCCCCGCGCAACGAAAATACTGCATAACGCGCAAGGAATTGCTAGCTATTGTTCGCTTTACCAGACAGTTTCGCCATTATCTGCTCGGTAAAAAGTTTTACGTTAGAACAGATCACGGAAGCCTTGCATGGCTGATGCGCTTCAAACTTATATCAGGCATGTTAGCGCGATGGATTGAGGAACTCAGTCAGTACGATATGGTGATTTTACATAGGAAAGGGAAAACACATACTAATGCCGACGCACTGTCACGAATCCCCTCAAATGACGCATTCTGCGATTGCTACTTTGCTGGGTGTGAACCAGCTAGTCTCCCATGTGGAGGTTGTAAATTCTGCACCAAAATTCACAGTCAATGGGCACGATTTAACGAAGAGGTAGATGATGTGCTACCGCTAGCTGTACGAACAGTTCAAGTAAACCAACCAATAAGCAATGATAATACGGCAATCATAGACAATTGTCCCTCTGACCGGCCTGTTGTCGGTCGAGGACAACCGTTTGTGTTCTCAATCAACAGCAGTCAATGAAGGTAAAAGCGAAACCAATCGAGAGGAACGCTGTTCGATGATCCGGCGTGTGCTAGACAACGACAGTATTTCTCTCGCCACCAAATATGACAAAACAGAATTAAGAAAACTACAACTCGATGATCCAGATTTGAAAAATGTAATCTTATGGCTAGAGACTGGTAACAAACCCCCACAGGATATGATACAACTACTCTCCCCTGCAGCTAAATACTTCTGGGCAAATGCTTCCATTTTGGACATTAAAGATGGTGTATTGTATTATAAATGGGACGAGGGTTACATAATTGGAACACTTTTTGTTGTACCTAGAGCAATACGTAAAGATGTTTTGTGGTTTAATCATGATTCTACCCTTGCTGGCCACCCGGGGATAACCCGAACGATTCAGAAAGTAAGACAGACTTGCTATTGGCATAAAATGACCGAGGACGTCACATTGTATGTTAAATCTTGCAAAGAATGTAACACCAATAAAAAGGCATCTAGGAAAGCTACAGCCCCTTTGACAAAATACCATGCAGGGGCCCCGATGGAACGCATTCATCTTGACATCCTAGGACCATTTACGCCAAGCAAGTCTGGTAACAAATATATACTAATGATTATTTGTCAGTTCACAAAATGGTTAGAGGCTTATCCACTTCCAGACCAGAGGGCCGAATCAGTAGCCAGAGCCACTGTAGACAATTTCATTACACGTTTTGGTTGTCCAACCTACATTCACACAGACCAGGGAACCAATTTCACAAGTTCGTTGTTCCAAGCTATATGCGATATCCTTGGCATTGTAAAAACCCGTACAACCCCTTACCACCCCAGCTCAAACGGTCAGATCGAACGCTACAATAGAACCATTTTGCAAATTATTAGGTGTTATATTAAAGGTAACGTTACTGAGTGGGATGAGGATTTGCCTTTGATTACCTCAGCCATTAGGGCCCTTCCAAACCGCCATACCGGCATGACCCCTAACTTTATGATGCTTGGAAGAGAGGTTACGCAACCCTTAGATTTAGTTTATGGCATAGTAGGAAATAAGGTTCAAAGCGAGGCTCCTCACCAGTATGTACAAAACCTAAAGGAACGAATGCACCGGGCCCATACCATTGCAAGAGAGAATGTAGGGGCCGCACAAGTGTATCAAAAGAAATACTATGACCAGAAGCAAAACTTTTCATCCTACGAAGAGGGAGATATCGTCTATAAGATGAATAAAACTCCTAAAACCGGACAATCCCGTAAACTACAACCAATATGGATTGGGCCGCTTTTGGTTGTGAAATCTCTCTCCCCAACATTGTATAAAGTAAGAAGTAGAAAAACAACAAAGGTTCTACACTATGACCTTCTAAGAAAATGCAATGACCGTGAAATCCCATTGTGGCTTAGAAGGCTACGGAACAAGTTGTTAGGCTCAGGTCTGGAGGAGGTTGCTCCTCAGGAAACATGCGACTTGGGAGACATTTTTGAATCGATGTCTCCCATGTCGGATGAGTCCAGCGGAGAATCGCAGCCATCACCCGCTAGTTACACAACGAAACGGGGGAGGGTAGTGAAACCGCCCCAACGGTATCAATGTGAGGCATAAAAGCCAAATTCGACAACCTTAGTATTTATTGTATTGATCTTATTATTCCCAGCTATAATGGAGGAAGTAGATTTTGTACCCGACTATGAGTATGAGGAGGACACTGACGACATGCCACATGTGGATGGGATTGAACCGGTTGAAGAAGGCGACGATACGCAACCTCTGGATGAAAATCAACAAACTGAGCAGGCAAACAACAACACTGACGTCAACAGCAACATCGCCCACCCTGACACGCCATCCGTGGTGACGATGGCCCCAGAGAAGACCGGGGGACGACGAGGCCATTCTGGTCTGCAGTCCTGCCCTCAGGAGGGATGCGACCACAAAACCAGGAAGATGAAGAGGCATGTCGTCCGCTACCACATCTGCGATGGACAATGGTGGGCACTGTATCCACTGATGGCATGCTGGACCTGTGAGAAGTTGGAGATCTCGACACACATCAAGTCCCACGGTCCATTTAAAGCCGAAACGCATCTTACAAAGCTGGTAGCCCAGGTCAGTCTTTTTCTTGAATACCTATCCAGCAAGTTGAGGCTAAACCACACCAAAGACCTGATGCAGTTAGTCTCCCACTATAGGTTGGGTGACCAACAGTCATCCCTCCCAGTAGAAGAACTGACCGTTTGGGATAGCTACGACAGCTACATGGGTCTACCAAAGATACATCAGCGGAACTTGGAAGACCCCACACGCGTCTCGTCACTTTTCCATTGGCGGACGCTACAGCGCCTCCTCTCCTGGACCCCGCCCTATATTTCATCACCCCTTAGTTACTCTTCAGAGTTTGTGGATTCGCACTGCCATCTGGATAGGCTCTTCCGCGTTTCCGGCTACACTGGCTCACTCGATGGGTTCTTGGAGCAACGCCGCTTCGTCGAACCAGGCTTCAAAGGATGCATCACAGTATTTTGCGATGAGGCCAGTCTGAGCAAATGGGAAAATCAGAAAGCGTTGATTGAGAGTACCGGGGTGCATGCTGCAGTCGGATACCATCCGAAGAACGCTCACAATTTCACCAGGGACGCAGAGCTTTTGATCCGGCATGTGCTGGACACTTCAAATGTCTGCGCTCTTGGTGAGATTGGCCTTGACTACTCGGGCAGTTACTACCGGTACAAGGAGAAGCAGCAAGCTGTCTTCAAGAAGCTACTAGTATTGGCAGTCAACTCCAACCTACCAGTAGTATTGCATTGTAGGGATGCTGAACCGGACTGCTTCAAAATTGTTAGGCAGACCCTTCCCAGAATGTGGAGAATCCATCTCCACTGCTACATGAACGACTGGGAAGGGGCTAAAGTGTGGTGCGATTCGTTTCCAAATCTCTGCGTGGGCCTAACAAATGCAGTTGGTTTAAACAGCCCCGGCCCAAGGGGCGTAGCCTTGAACATCCCGTTGGACCGGCTGCTACTCGAGACGGACGCACCATACTTTCCACCTACGCCGGCCAGGTTCAGCATCCCCACAATGGCAAAACACGTCGCCGAGGAGGTTGCAAAAATCAGGGGGATCGCTGTTGCAGAAGTGTTGCATAAAACCAGGCAAAACACCGAGCTCCTCTACGGGGTGACGTTCTTCTAAAGTCCCCTAGTTTTGGGAAACATAATCTACAAATTGGACTTTCTTTTAAAACTACATTTTCACGATAAAAGCGTTAAGAATAATTAAGATTCACCTCAGTGTTTAAAGAAAACATAATTTAAAGCTCCGACCGTTAATTTAAATGCTCCGACCGGTCTATGTAAAGTGATGTGTTATAAACTGTATACATGTTGCATTAGACATTATATTTTGTTGCACTGTTTTGTTTCATTAGATCTATATCTTGTCAGATGAAAACGAGGTCAAGTCATGACCCCAAGCCAATTTAAAATAAATTTTATTTTGATTTTCTGTTCACAAGAGAAGAAATAGACATGTTTTGCAATAGGTGTTCCACTGAACTTGTGTTTGAATTTGCATTTTGTTTTCTCCTTAAAAATGTACGTTTAATGTGATATTTTTTTTTGAATTTTTGAATTTTTGACACCCTCCCTCTCAAAAAAAAAAATATAAAAAAAATGCCCTGGGGAGGAGTGTAGTGATGTACATTATTATGTTGTAGCCATTACGATTGGAATACAATAAAGTCACCCAAGCGTGTCAGTGGCTGGACTGTGCGAGCGGGCCAGCCACGAGGCAGTCTTGAGCCAGCTGCTAACCTTGTAAGACGTTTCGTCCTCTACACTTTTATCCAGCCTAGACTCAGGGCCCAACCAATAGCCAAGTGCTATACTACACTACCATGTCACATGTACAATTTGTAACTGGTATCCTGCTCAATTCTGCTAAGCAACAAATTGTTAAGCAATATTTTCTGCTTCAGCAGCTCTATGAAATCGGGCCCTGGTACGCTGGCCAAATGCCAGTTAAAACACCTGGGCCCAATTTCATAGAGCTGCTTTAAGCAGAAAATGTTGCTTAAAAAAATTCTGCTAAGCAACAATAAGCAGGATACCAGTCACAGATGATACATATGAGATGGTATTTTAGCTGGTAACTTTTTTTGGGTAAGCATAATTTTGTTGTGCTTAGCTAATTTGTATGCTTAAGCAGCTCTATGAAATTGGGCCCAGAGGACCAGTCAAAATTCTCTCCAAGTGGTCCGGCTGGCTAGTTCAGTGTTGAAAAGCATCCCTACCCGTATGGACTAGTGTAAAAGCCGACGGACTTGTAACATGACAATCTAACTGGTCCTGCTGGCCAGTCACTGATTGACTGATCAAAGAGCGCAAATACTGCCAGGCATGCAACTCTTCAGCTGAAAAAAAAAGCGGAAAATTACCGATCAACGATGTCTTTCCTGGTGGACGCCATCATTATTTTTCGACCGCGTGGTTCACTTGCACTCTTACAGCGTCTGGTTTCCGCCGCATCCCCTTACACAAATAGCAATAAAAACACTACGGAGCCAGACTGTGCAAAAAATAGTGTAGAAGGTATGCTGTACGAGGAGAACTTGTGTCTGTGTCTGGACTGTGTCATGCTTTTGTATGTGTAAACTTCCGCGGAGCCAGACTTTAAGAATCCTGAACCTTTATTTCTTTTCAATAAGCAACGTTTCCTTCAGCGGGATTTTTTCTTTTTTCATGCAGTGGGATTTTTTTTTACGCGGATTTTTTTCGTAACGGCGGTATTCTATTTTACAAAAAGCGGAAATCCGCCGATCCGCAGAAGAGTTGCATGCCTGTACTGCACACCACCCGCCTTTGCTTGGACGCTGGCAGCGTAAGTTTTGTTTACACAAAGACACGGAAAAACACTGACAGTCGTCTCTTTAACTTGTTGTGTCCTTCTCAATGATTTACAGAATTTCCCAGAGCTATGCTTTTGAAGTGTGAGAAATAGGTCAACTCCTTGACATAGCACCATGGTTTACAGTGTGCTGCTGGCGCAATATGCAGCCAAAAAAAACCAGGAACACCTTTACGATAAAAGCACTGGGCTCTTTTACGAGCATTACACAACACTCGGGACCAACAGCTTTACATCCCATCCGAAGGACGCAACAAGTGTCTTGCTTTTAAGGGCACAAGTATCACAACTGTGACTGGAACCTACACTCTGATGATCAGGAACACCAGAGCTTGAGCCCAGTGCCATCATTCGCTCAGCCACGATGTTAAAAGCAACCTGCATTCTTGTTAGTTTGCAGGCTGTGGAAATTTTGCTTTAATCAAGGATTTTAATTAACTCACAAGGGGGGCGGGGGGTACACTCAAAACTAAGCCTGGGCGACTAGTACGACTAGTGTCGAAGTCGCGACTATCAATTGATTAGACGAGTCGCGACTACCCTTTTTCAACTACTCGGTTAATCGCGCCGCCACGACTACTACAAAGATAGTCGCGATTACTTTGCTTAGTGAACCAATTGTGTCGCTCACGACTATTCACGTCTGCAACATAATTTACTTACGAAACACAATCAGACATCAGTGACACAATCCTTCAATCCTGTCAGCTTGAATTTTACTATATTGCGCCTGCGGCAAAAAATATACCGCAATGCATCATGGGAATTAAAAATTAGTATCAAAGTCGTGACTATTTTAGGCGCGACTAGTCGAGTAAAAAATTTCACTAGGTGCCCAGGGCTCGATTTCACATAGCACTAAGATTCATCTTTTAAGATGAGTTGTCAGTATTACCATAGTGATTTGTATTGTGACATCACACTTTGCTTAGCAACTACGATGGATTTGCACTTAAGATCAATCTTAACTCTTTGTGAAATCGAGCCCAGGCTTACTCAAAACTTCCCCAGACGCTTTCAGTTGTAACGCAAACTTTGCCCAGGCTTACTCAAAACTTACCCAGACGCTTTCAGTTGTACCGCAAACTTTGCCCAGGCTTACTCAAAACTTACCCAGACGCTTTAAGTTGTACCGCAAACTTTGCCCAGGCTTACTCAAAACTTACCCAGACGCTTTCAGTTGTACCGCAAACTTTGCCCAGGCTTACTCAAAACTTACCCAGACGCTTTAAGTTGTACCGCAAACTTTGCCCAGGCTTACTCAAAATTTACCCAGACGCTTTCAGTTGTACCGCAAACTTTGCCCAGGCTTACTCAAAACTTCCCCAGACGCTTTCAGTTGTAACGCAAACTTTGCCCAGGCTTACTCAAAATTTACCCAGACGCTTTCAGTTGTAACGCAAACTTTGCCCAGGCTTACTCAAAACTTCCCCAGACGCTTTCAGTTGTAACGCAAACTTTGCCCAGGCTTACTCAAAATTTACCCAGACGCTTTCAGTTGTAACGCAAACTTTGCCCAGGCTTACTCAAAACTTACCCAGACGCTTTCAGTTGTACCGCAAACTTTGCCCAGGCTTACTCAAAACTTACCCAGACGCTTTCAGTTGTACCGCAAACTTTGCCCAGGCTTACTCAAAACTTACCCAGACGCTTTCAGTTGTACCGCAAACTTTGCCCAGGCTTACTCAAAACTTACCCAGACGCTTTCAGTTGTACCGCAAACTTTGCCCAGGCTTACTCAAAACTTACCCAGACGCTTTCAGTTGTACCGCAAACTTTGCCCAGGCTTACTCAAAACTTACCCAGACGCTTTAAGTTGTACCGCAAACTTTGCCCAGGCTTACTCAAAACTTACCCAGCCGCTTTCAGTTGTACCGCAAACTTTGCCCAGGCTTACTCAAAACTTACCCAGACGCTTTAAGTTGTACCGCAAACTTTGCCCAGGCTTACTCAAAACTTACCCAGACGCTTTAAGTTGTACCGCAAACTTTGCCCAGGCTTACTCAAAACTTACCCAGACGCTTTAAGTTGTACCGCAAACTTTGCCCAGGCTTACTCAAAACTTACCCAGACGCTTTAAGTTGTACCGCAAACTTTGCCCAGGCTTACTCAAAACTTACCCAGACGCTTTCAGTTGTACCGCAAACTTTGCCCAGGCTTACTCAAAACTTACCCAGACGCTTTAAGTTGTACCGCAAACTTTGCCCAGGCTTACTCAAAACTTACCCAGACGCTTTCAGTTGTACCGCAAACTTTGCCCAGGCTTACTCAAAACTTCCCCAGACGCTTTCAGTTGTACCGCAAACTTTGCCCAGGCTTACTCAAAACTTCCCCAGACGCTTTCAGTTGTACCGCAAACTTTGCCCAGGCTTACTCAAAACTTACCCAGACGCTTTCAGTTGTACCGCAAACTTTGCCCAGGCTTACTCAAAACTTACCCAGACGCTTTCAGTTGTACCGCAAACTTTGCCCAGGCTTACTCAAAACTTACCCAGACGCTTTCAGTTGTACCGCAAACTTTGCCCAGGCTTACTCAAAACTTACCCAGACGCTTTAAGTTGTACCGCAAACTTTGCCCAGGCTTACTCAAAACTTACCCAGACGCTTTCAGTTGTACCGCAAACTTTGCCGAGGCTTACTCAAAACTTACCCAGACGCTTTCAGTTGTACCGCAAACTTTGCCCAGGCTTACTCAAAACTTACCCAGACGCTTTCAGTTGTACCGCAAACTTTGCCCAGGCTTACTCAAAACTTACCCAGACGCTTTCAGTTGTACCGCAAACTTTGCCCAGGCTTACTCAAAACTTACCCAGACGCTTTAAGTTGTACCGCAAACTTTGCCCAGGCTTACTCAAAACTTACCCAGACGCTTTCAGTTGTACCGCAAACTTTGCCCAGGCTTACTCAAAACTTACCCAGACGCTTTAAGTTGTACCGCAAACTTTGCCCAGGCTTACTCAAAACTTACCCAGACGCTTTCAGTTGTACCGCAAACTTTGCCCAGGCTTACTCAAAACTTACCCAGACGCTTTAAGTTGTACCGCAAACTTTGCCCAGGCTTACTCAAAACTTACCCAGACGCTTTAAGTTGTACCGCAAACTTTGCCCAGGCTTACTCAAAACTTACCCAGACGCTTTCAGTTGTACCGCAAACTTTGCCCAGGCTTACTCAAAACTTACCCAGACGCTTTCAGTTGTACCGCAAACTTTGCACAGCCATTTTTGAGGATTGAAGACAGAATGGTTGTGAGCCAGTCTTAATTTCTTGATGTGAATACACTTGTCCATAGCTCTTGATTAATACAAATATTGTCTGAAGACTCTTACTGTTCTTCATAGAAAGGTTCATTCACTCTGGGAATAAAAAATCAAACAATATTTTAACAGCATTTTTATTAATTTTTCTTAAAGGCCCTGTACACTATTGGTAAGATCGAAAAACACAAATGTTCACAGATTCACACATAATTTACATGATTTAAAGTAAGTAATGGTAGAAAGGGTTCCTTAAAATATTTCTGCCTAAAATGCCATCGTTTCTGAGAAATGAGTAAAACAATAGTTTTTATCGCGCGCGATAATAAACTCGATGTTTGAAAAACAGAAAACACATAAGGTCTCTTTTCACTATTTTCTCGTGACCTCGATGACCAATTGAGCTCAAATTTTCACAGGTTTGTTATTATGTATGTGGTTGATTACACAAAACATGAACACAGTCTGTGATTATTTTGTCAGCTCTGCCAATCCTGTATAATACTTTTAACCTAACCCAACACATTCCAACAGCTTATACTACATGTACCATGCGATGGGAACTGTACCCAATCTTAGGGGGACGATACACAACCTAACAAACTCCAACAGGCCTTTTTTGTTTGATTTTGTTGGAGTGTGTACACTTGGCATGTGCAAAATTTGATCAGTGAAATCACACAGTACCCAACGTAACATAATCCAACAACTATCTCATTAGACCATGGAGGAAAGAGCAATGCCAGACATGTACATTTCACACATCCACCATACCCACTCAAACAAATTCCAACACCATTACTTGGCAGCAAGGATACACAATCCCACAGAATCAAACACCCAATCCTAACTTCACTGTACTTAACCTAACAAAATTAAACACTTTGCCCTGTTTGAATTTGTAGGGTTAGGGATTGTTAGGGGTTGTTCTAAAACCCCCTCGACCCACGACCCCTCGACGTCCGCCCCGTTATCGAAACGTGTCCCAATTCCAATTCATAACACATCGCTTTACGGCCGAGTAAGAATTAAGTTCCCGATTTAGAATTCACAGCGTGTGATCCAAAGAGCTAGCTGGTCTGGCGACGCGACTTCCTTCCGGCGACCTGCTGATGACCAACAGACCATACGTCCAGAGTCAGTGGTGTTGCACCGACCGAGTGAGAGTCACGACACAAGAAGACGGGAGCGATCAGCCGGAAATGAGTCTGCCTGATCATCACGTAATGAGTTGGCCTAAATCGTACTCGGGCGGTAAACGCAGGATCCCAGTTGGGATATACTCCTATTCAGGCTCGGGTCGGCCAAGAGATACGCTTGGAAATGCCGCGATTTTTTTTCTGTACACCAAAATTGCCACATGACACGATCTCAGCCAATCACGCGCAGTTTGCTTCGTGCGTGATTGGCTGAGATCGTGTCATGTGGCAATTTTGGTGTACATAAAAAAAAATCGAGCATAAGTCGAGGGGTCGAGGGGGTCGTGGGTCGAGGGGGTTTTAGAACAACCCGATTGTTAGGGTTAAAGCAAAAGTAGTTACACAGACACCCAACTGCAGTCAGTAAAAAAAAGTGGAAAGTTGTTTTCTCTCACGATAATTTTGACAATGGGATCAGGTTTCCAAAAAGAACTGTGGGTGTGTGATGTAAACTGTAAACGTGTTGAGAAAAACTGTTGGTATAGGATTCACTACAGAACCTTACTCAAGCTTAGGACATTTTGAGTGCGTTTCGGTCCTACCTACTACTAACCTGACAACCTAGACATGTACTATATTATTTATTATTAATAATTAGTACTTTCTTTGCATGTCCTTAGCTTAAAAGAACTCTCTATATTCATTTATATCGAATATATATACATATTTTTCACACTTGACTTGGTCTCATCTTTGATTTGCTTGAACCATGCTTGAACAAGGCTACACATTAGGATCACTACACTAGTGCAAGGACGATTTCTCACTAACTTTAGAATTCCCACCAATATAGTTGTTCGATCTTAGCACATAACAGGTGGCCATATCATTGCCCACTACTGACCTCAGACTCCCCTGACCCTCGACTGACCTCAGCCTCCCTGGCTAACCTTCCCCACCAATCATGCCAATAGTTGTAAACATCTTGACCATGATCCTGTTCTAGGAAATGATGTCATTGGTCTTATGTAGTTTCTCTGTGACATCATTTCTAAATATACCTACTCCACTTCCTGAAACCCTTTATAACCTCTCCCCAACTTTCACTCTGGGCCTCGACTACTCCTTCGACTTTCCCTTATGCCTTAGTGCAAGAGACTCGCCTCTCACACACCTACGAGCTAGGTTCAGCACCTCTGTAGTAATTGTATGTTAGAAGTCACCTTAATAAAAATAAGAGCAGACCCATACAAATTGTTCCAAGTGCTTTTCTTCAGTCGTTGTCAACTATAGAATACACTACTCCACTCCGCTCGCTCGCTCAGGACTCTCCGTTAACCAGAGAAAATATAGAGTGCAGAACATATTCTAAATCATCTCTAAAACTCTGCGTTACACTAGTTAGTAGTATACAGTCCATGTCATTTTGTAAGTACTGTGTAGCTAGCCCATGATCTAACTTTAACTAACTAAACCCCTCCGGCCAACACAAACATAGCCCCATTAATAGTGCCAATACTCTGGACTTCCTCCGATCCTTGGCCCTACGCCCATGGGGCCCATGTACCTCCAGGAGGTGAGATAATTTTTTGAACAGAAACTCGCGTTTTTATGCAGCGATTTTTTCCCCAGTTGTCACTTATTGTAGCTCATTTATGGACAGCACATTAAAACGAAAATGTGCGCGCTCGTTTTGGTGTAATTTACAGGCATGAGAATGGAGTTTCACAAAAAAGAAGGAAAAAATAGAATAGGCGATGAAAAAAAATCCGGAAAAATGTAACTCTAAAAATGCGTGTCCGGATTTTGGGCAATTTCCGAATTTTTACATGTCCGGAAATTGGGCAACTTTACTCGGGCGTCAGCGCCGCACTCGGTGAACCCCTCGGGCGTTATATGGGACCATAGATGGGACCGGGGTTGAGTTAATAGGAGGAAAATACTTTTAAAAAATTAATTCAGACGTATGTTGTCTAAAAAACAAAGAAATGATATTCCAAAATAATCCACGAAAATATGAACGAAGCAGTAATGTTCGGAAATTTAGATTGTTGGGGTCTTTACCTGTGTTTGTGAATCATTGGGTTAAGTGTTGCCCCCTTTTGGACATTGAAAATTGTTCTTCAAACACCTTTTAGTATCTCCAAGATTATCCTGACAGTTTACAAATGTACCGCAGCATTTTGGAAAAATAATGTGAGACGTCAACTCAAACGTAGACGATTCTCCTCACACGGACGTGTATGACGCACACTCATTGCAGTTTCTTCCAGGTCATAGTTCAATGCGTAAAAATATCTCCAGCCGTAAAACACATTAAACAAATTTAAGAACTGGCGCTTTTGCCTATGAACGTGCGTGATGACGACTGGTAAAAAAGTCTAACGATTCGCGGGCATCCACACAAAACACAGTGCGCTGTTGTCAGTAGACTTTTCAATGTCTCCACACATGTTCCTTTGCAACAGTAAAAATACATGTACATTACGGTCAAACTGTACCGCGAATGAAGCCGGGAATGAGGAAAGTCTACACATATCAATAGATCTAGCTGCATTCAATACGCGACGCACATGGAAGAAACAAATCACCGCATATTGGTCCGGCCGCCGCCGGGACGCAATTTATTTTCGAACGGTGTAAAAATCACTGTAAAGGTAAAATTAACTAAAAGTTTCTGATCGTATTAGAGAGATTAGTGAAATTTACATGTATACACCCACACCCTACCCCCCGAATTTTATATCAAATTCACACTGAACTCGGAGACCACATAATTTAAAGTGAAAAATCCGGAATTCCGGAAAAATCCGGAAGATTCTCATGCCTGAATTTATGAAAAAAATCCGAGGCGTTACTGACACGATTTGACTGCCCGGCATCCATGATGTTTGTACGCATGCAGGCGGCGTTCACGCATTGCGCAAGATTAAGACAGCGCGGTGTGCGCGGAGCCTTCCGTCTGGCTTCCAGCGCACACACCGCATTAGCAAACATCATGGATGCCGGGCAGTCAAATCGTGTCAGTATTTCGCCTCAGCTCAGATTTTTTCATAAATTACACCAAAACGAGCGCGCACATTTTCGTCTTAACATGCTTAAATGTCATGAATGTGCTGTCCACAAATGAGCTACAATAAGTGACAACTGGGGAAAAAATCTCGGCATAAAAACGTGAGTTTCTATTCGAAAAATTATCTCACCTCCTGGAGGTACATGGGCGTAGGGCCAAGGATCGGAGGAAGTCCAGAGTATTGACACTATAGTATAAATGTAGGCCTAATAAATGGGGCTAACAGTAACACAAACACTGCAAAGACAGAAAATGTTAAACTATCACTATCGAGTATCAGTGAATCATTCAATTCTAGTCAATGACCATTTTAATTTTATGAAAACGTACAGCGTTACAGAGGCCCAAAACAGTTGATTCTTATATATCCTACCCTGTCTGGTTTTCGATGTACTATGCCTTTTTTTTTTTTTTGAAAAAAAAATAAAAAGTTCCATAATCAACTGATGCCCTAAATTACCTTCCTTTGTTTATAAGAAATATGCAAACATATATTAAAACGTGATGGACATTGAAACTTTCACACCACGCACCGATCTTCGATGACTTCAATAGCGTCCCATTTGTTTTGAGTTTGACCTGTTTTCGATGCAAACAAGAAAGTATGGTGTCCGGGTGAAGCCATACGTGGAAGAAACATCTGCAGTGACTACAAGTGTTCTGTGAGACTTAGTGTATGACTCTATAGCCAGCAGTTTTCTTCATTTTATTCAACTTTTTTTTTATTTAGTTTTAAAAATAACCATGGTATTTTTCAAAAACTTTAAAAAAAAAAAGAAAAAAAAATGTAAATAATTCTTGGCTTTCAAATCTTATTTTTATTTAGTTTTGTGTCTTTTTAGGTTTCTTAGCATTTATAATAAAGCATATAAATAAACAGTGATAATTGAATCACCAAGCCGATGTTTAAATTTTAATATTGATTAAACCAAAATGATATGAGTGTTACAAAAAAAATTCTCCAGACTATTAGAAAATGATATAAGGCACATGGCTTCTTTAAGCCTCTGTATTTTTTTCGCCAGAATGCTCAGCAGAATGTTCAGTCACATGATTTGATCATCGTGAATTTTGAATTAAAAAAGTGTTTGATGAAACTTTTTCGGCGGGGAAAATTTTTGTTATGGCCCCGACAGTATGACATATTTTTGTACCTTGTAGAAATGCTTAAAATACCACAACTTTTTGCATTTACAAGTGCAACTAACCAGTGGAGCCTTTACATGTTTCTAAGTTTTGGTCAAAGGAGAGGAGACTCTTTGCTTGGCAAGTCAAACCACAAAAATTGTATCCAGGGACTGTTTACATCGCGCGCAGAGAGGTAAAAGATTTGCCTCGATTTCAGGGACGCCCTGAATACAGGGCGTCCTACGATAATTACAAGGCTCACACTCACAGTCACACAGGATATTGTGTTATAGTTTTTCTAGAAATGGGGGACAGAATCTCCGGAGGACAGATTCTCCTGCCACACCAGTGTCAGTGACCATGGCCACGCCGGGATCATCATCATGATTAGCCCCATTAGTGCCAATACTCTGGACTTCTCGGAGGAAGTCCAGAGTATTGGCACTACTATAAATGGGGCTACATCATGATTACTCCTAGAACTATGAGGTTCATTCCGCTATCGTCTCCATTACCCTCATAGAGTGACATGTACAAAATCCTATTCGAAACTTTTTTCCCTTCACGTTTCTGCACCTACAGTTAATTTCCCAAACCGGATCACGCCAAAATTAGGCTCTATGTGTTCCTTATACTCTCGATCTCATCGAGGTCGGGTTGGGCCCAGAAAATCCACTCCGCAAAACAAAAATTGCAAAAAGTGATAAATTCTCACCGTTTTCAGAATCCTCGCCTTCCGTTAACAAAATGGCCGCCGTTGAAATGTTTGAGCTGGTAATGCTGCGTGCTACGCTGGTAACAAATCCAACGGTTCACGTATACAATCATAGGCGCAATGCTGGTCCACAACAACCAATGTTCTGTATACGTGAATCGTTGATAATCGTTACCAGCGTAGCACGCAGCATTACCAGCTCAAAAATTTCAACGGCGGCCATTTTGTTAACGGAAGGCGAGGATTCTGAAAACGGTGAGAATTTATCACTTTTTGCAACTTTTGTTTTGCGGAGTGGATTTTCTGGACCCAACCCGACCTCGATGAGAGTATAAGGAACACATAGAGCCTAATTTTGGCGTGATCCGGTTTGGGAAATTAACTGTAGGTGCAGAAACGTGAAGGGAAAACAGTTTCGAATAGGATTTTGTACATGTCACTCTATGAGGGTAATGGAGACGATAGCGGAATGAACTTCATAGTTCTAGGAGTACATCATGATCATCCATTTATTTTTTGTATTCAAATTTTTTTAGAGTAACTTTTTTTATCACATCGGTTTTCTGGCATTCTTCAGAGTTGCATCTACTGTGAAACCAAATCGTTACATCCGGGTCCGTGTACATGTACAGTGTTCAATGTGGTCATTTTAATTGAAATAAATTAACTTACAAAATTGTCTTTGAAAATGTTGGCATGTTGGCATGTCGCCACTGTCACTCTGTGCTCTCTCGTCGTACTGTCACTCCAAAATACTCTGTCGAACTTCGCGGGTTTACGGACGGAGTTTTTATATTGGGGGCATGATACATGATTGGTACCCTACTCATTATCAGTCTGGTTCCAAAGTGATGGCAAATATTGACAGGTAAATACTGTTGGTGGCCTCTGGGAGACTGACGTTGAGATCCCACAAAGGTAGATAGTCGCACTACAAGCCGTTTGTAGTCTTTTCTGTTGTTTGATAAACAAACCGCGCTGGTATTAGCCTTTTTTCAAGGCCTTCGTGGCTTGAAAAGCTTTGTAGAGCCGCGATCCCAAGCGACTGAAATGGGAGACCACGCACGTGTTTCTTTATAATCTTGACTTTTGCTACCCCCGAAACGGTAGCAAAAGTCCAAACCAATCAGAAGCGCATAATGCACGTTTCATACTTCATGAATAATTCATTAAAAAAACCGCAAACAAGTTGGAAAAGGCCGCCCTCGTGGCTTCGCCACTCGGCTCGCGCGCGTGGTCTCTCGTTCCAGTTGCTCCACTGTTTACAAAGCTGTCCAAGCCACGATGGCCTTGACAAAAGGCTACGCTGGTATGGACAGCCGAATGTTATTAGCAAAACATTCAACCGTGTTTTAACAATTAGTTCAACACTATTGTTACAAAAATGTTGTGACCAAATTCAACTTTTCTGCCAGCTTTCAATAAAAAAAACCAAAAAGCATCTCATGATGGGTTCAACACTATTTTTTGAACATTGTAAAAAACTTGTTACGAGCTGTAGTGGCTGTTTTTGCTTCCCATAGTTTTCCCAAGCTTGGTAAGGCCAAGTAAAATAAGAAACAAGTTTCTCGTCCGGACTTTTTCAAAAAAGGAGGAGGTAGGGCGTTACTATTTACTATTTTTCAATTTTTAGCTATTTTTTTCCAAGATGGCCGCCATGCTAAATATTCACAGATATTGTGCTATTTGAGTATGCTGATGCAATTTATGACAAAACAAATGATTTGTTAGACCCTTCACTGCAGAATCGCAGCACCGTCACCTTCGACAACAGTTGCTACCCGCTCTGAACGCCAAGCTGGGTTTGGTGCCAAGACACTGATTAAGTCAGGAGAATCACTAACTAGCTAGGGACTGCACACCTGAGAATATTGAAATGAGAAAGTTGGGAATTCTCGAGGCAAAGCTGCTATGTTGGCCCATCTAATTGGATTCAGGAGATTCAAAATATCAGAGATCCCACTCAGTTTTATCCCCGAAAAATGATTTCAGCTTTCGATTTTTTTATTAATTTTTTTCTGAAAATAGTAAATAGTAAAAAAAGGAGGCGGCGGCCAAAAAGGAGGCGGGTGGGGACGAGAAACTCGTTTCTTTTTTTACTTGGCCTAACCGGTTCGCGAATAATAGCGCCCTGCTCTAAGAATAACGGCGTTTTGAATGGCTGATGCAGACAAAAATAGTTTCGCGGTCTCAGACTGTAAATCAAGTCTAACGTCACTTTCTTTTTACGGTGAGGTTTTAGAACAGCTCCCCAGCATCAGACTGCATGTAGACTTGTGGACAAGTCGTTAAATGTCTGTCGCGGTGATAGCGGAACGACTCTCTCGCAATATCCCGCTAGAGCCGCCGGGGCTGCTCTGCGTGAGATTACTGCTCTCAACCTGAAGGCTCAGCCTGGTATCTGGCGTTATTCAAGAGCCTAGAGCCTCGAAGTTTACAAGTGCCTGACCTAATATCTGACGTCACACTTCGAGGCTCGTGAATTACACCAGGTACCTGCCCCGTACCGCCCACCGCAGAACATAACTTGTAAAACATGTATGATTTCCAGGCTGAATTTCGGGCTTTGTGTTCTTGCACCACCAGCCCCCCCCCCCCCCCCCCCCACCAAGTTTACTTACAGCACTATAAATAATAAGAACAGCGGTTTTTCTAGAACAAAAAAGTCGCATCCTATTCGGGTGATCCGCGCTCCTGCCGCTTCCAATGTTGTATCATAAACTTGAGTGTAATCCCTGGCTATGATTGAATTGGCTGCTGAATGGCAAACCCGGACAGATTGACAAAAAATAGGGAGCGCCAGCATTAGGGCTAAATGGCTCACTTGGGACTCTCCTGTTCCTTCGGACATTATGGTGCCCCCCCCCCCCCATAAGGCGAAATTCGTGGCAATTTCTTCTGACAGCTCCCTCTTTTGAATCAACCTCCTTCTGCCCATGTTAATTAATTTCCCATAATGGGGACAGGGAATAACATAAGATTGATTGTTTTCTTCCATTGAGCTGCGTACAAACTGTGCCTGCAGGAAGTCCAGGCTCTGTGGCTCTTTTGTAAACATGCGATGTCACAGGTCACATGGTCTGTAGCAATACAAAGCAACATCCCACAGATGACGTCAAAGTATTGTCGTTTTGACGACTGCAATCAACGGCAGAAGTTTTTTTTTTTTTTTTTTACCTTGAGGTTAATTACGAAAAGTTCAGAGTGTAAAAATATTATATACAAAAACATTTAAATGACAAACAAACACGTATGTATTATAAACAATTTAAATAAACTTCTCAATTAAAAACATTTTCTTTCAAGTAGTAGGGCCTATATACGAAAATAGATCTTTACAAATTAAATCAAAACTTTTTGGCGATCAAATCGGCCGAAATCGGGCCTAGGATCTTGTCTGTATAACTATATACACGTGGTAATAATTACTACTTTTGTCTATTAAAATCATTTATAATCCAAGTATTTTTAAAGAATTCTCAAGTGTTAAGGGCATCGAGAAATCTTTAACTTATAATGCACCATAAAATGCTACTTTATTTTTTATTAAATACTAATATTCACTTTTCAGCATGCAACTGAAACATATTACGTCATTAGGCCAGTCAAAACGAATTGTTGTGCTTACTTTATGACATTACATGTAAATTGTTTAATGAAGGCATTCCTATATACAAAACTTACTCTATTGAATATTATTATTATTATAAATATGTATTTCTGGTAATGAAACCAAGGCTGCCAAAGTTAACTTTTACAATCACTGTAGCTTACAAGCCTGAGGAAATCTCAGGGTGCTTGCTGTGTGAACCAGAAACTCCTACTCTCCCGAAGTGGTCTGGTTCTTTTACGTGAACTACCAATCATGTAACACAGGACCTACGGCTTATTGTCCCATCTGAAGGACAAGGCAGTTATCTTTAAGTATCTTGCTCAAGGAGCACAAGGTACCACAGGATTACCACACGCAAGGTACCACAGGACTACAGCCAGTCGTTGACATAACCCGACGAGTCTATAATTGATATTACCCCAAGAGAATTTATGTGGTACTGAATATTCCTGTGGTATTTTGTGTGGTAACATCAGGTACCACAGGAAATGCCAACTTACCACAGCCAGCCATTGACATTACCACACGAGTTCCTGTGGATATTTCTGTGGTATTTTGTGTGGTAACATCAGCAAGAAATACCAACTAACCACAGCCAGCCGTTGACATTACCACACGAGTCTAGAGATATTACCTCAAGAGTTCCTGTGGTACTTAATATTCCTGTAGTATTTTGTGTGGTAACATCATCAGGTACCACAGGAAATATCAACTTACCACAGCCAGCTCGTTGACATTACCACAGGAGTTCCTGTGGTACTTAATATTCCTGTGGTATTTTGTGTGGTAACATCAGGTACTACAGGAAATGCCAACTTACCACAGCCAGCCGTTGACATTACCACACGAGTCTAGAGATATTACCTCAAGTTCCTGTGGTACTTAATATTCCTGAAGTATTTTGTGTGGTAACATCATCAGGTACCACAGGAAATATCAACTTACCACAGCCAGCTCGTTGACATTACCACAGGAGTTCCTGTGGTACTTAATATTCCTGTGGTATTTTGTGTAGTAACATCAGGTACCACAGGAAATGCCAACTTACCACAGCCAGCTGTTGACATTACCACAAGAGTCTAGAGATATTACCTCAAGAGTTCCTGTGGTACTTAATATTCCTGTAGTATTTTGTGTGGTAACATCATCAGGTACCACAGGAAATATCAACTTACCACAGCCAGCCTGTTGACATTACCACAGGAGTTCCTGTGGTACTTAATATTCCTGTGGTATTTTGTGTGGTAACATCAGGTACCACAGGAAATGCCAACTTACCACAGCCAGCCATTGACATTACCACACGAGTTCCTGTGGATATTTCTGTGGTATTTTGTGTGGTAACATCAGCAAGAAATACCAACTAACCACAGCCAGCCGTTGACATTACCACACGAGTCTAGAGATATTACCTCAAGAGTTCCTGTGGTACTTAATATTCCTGTAGTATTTTGTGTGGTAACATCATCAGGTACCACAGGAAATATCAACTTACCACAGCCAGCTCGTTGACATTACCACAGGAGTTCCTGTGGTACTTAATATTCCTGTGGTATTTTGTGTGGTAACATCAGGTACTACAGGAAATGCCAACTTACCACAGCCAGCCGTTGACATTACCACACGAGTCTAGAGATATTACCTCAAGTTCCTGTGGTACTTAATATTCCTGAAGTATTTTGTGTGGTAACATCATCAGGTACCACAGGAAATATCAACTTACCACAGCCAGCTCGTTGACATTACCACAGGAGTTCCTGTGGTACTTAATATTCCTGTGGTATTTTGTGTAGTAACATCAGGTACCACAGGAAATGCCAACTTACCACAGCCAGCCGTTGACATTACCACAAGAGTCTAGAGATATTACCTCAAGAGTTCCTGTGGTACTTAATATTCCTGTAGTATTTTGTGTGGTAACATCATCAGGTACCACAGGAAATATCAACTTACCACAGCCAGCCTGTTGACATTACCACAGGAGTTCCTGTGGTACTTAATATTCCTGTGGTATTTTGTGTGGTAACATCAGGTACCACAGGAAATGCCAACTTACCACAGCCAGCCGTTGACATTACCACATGAGTCTAGAGATATTACCTCAAGAGTTCTTGTGGTACTTATATATTCCAGTGGTATTTTGTGTGGTAACATCAGGTACCACAGGAAATGCCAACTTACCACAGCCAGCCGTTGACATTACCACATGAGTCTAGAGATATTACCTCAAGAGTTCTTGTGGTACTTATATTCCAGTGGTATTTTGTGTGGTAACATCAGGTACCACAGGAAATATCAACTTACCACAGCCAGCCGTTGACATTACCACACGAGTCTAGAGATATTACCTCAAGAGTTCCTGTGGTACTGAATATTCCTGTGGTATTTTGTGTGGTAACATCAGGTACCACAAGAAATACCAACTAACCACAGCCAGCTGTTGACATTACCACATGAGTCTAGGGATATTACCTCAAGAGTTCCTGTGGTACTTAATATTCCTGTAGTATTTTGTGTGGTAACATCATCAGGTACCACAGGAAATATCAACTTACCACAGCCAGCCCGTTGACATTACCACAGGAGTTCCTGTGGTACTTAATATTCCTGTGGTATTTTGTGTGGTAACATCAGGTACCACAGGAAATGCCAACTTACCACAGCCAGCCATTGACATTACCACATGAGTCTAGAGATATTACCTCAAGAGTTCTTGTGGTACTTATATTCCAGTGGTATTTTGTGTGGTAACATCAGGTACCACAGGAAATATCAACTTACCACAGACAACCGTTGACATTACCACAGGAGTCTAGAGATATTACCTCAAAAGTTCCTGTGGTACTGAATATTCCTGTAGTATTTTGTGTGGTAACGTCAGGTACCACAGGAAATAGCAACTTATCACAGCCTGCCCGTTGACATTACCACAGGAGTTCCTGTGGTACTTAATATTCCTGTGGTATTTTGTGTGGTAACATCAGGTACCACAGGAATTACCACAGGACATGTTTGTAAGGGAAGTGCCACAACACCAGGCAAACCCCTTCTCGTAGCAATAAGTGTGAACAGACCTTTCTTTGTTATGCATTACACAACACATGGGACCAATTACGTCCCATCTGAGGGATAAGGCAATAATGGTTAATTGTCTTGTTATAAAGGGACAAAAGTGCCTTGACCGGGACTCGAACCCACACTCTGCTGATCAGAAACACCAGAGCAATTGAGTCCGCTGCTCTTAACTGCTCGACCACATTACACCCCAATATCTATGCCTCTATATTTGCCTCTGCTTCAATGTGTGTCATATAATTGTTATTCTAGTAGTTCTTTATACATCTTTATTCAAATGAGATTTTCTAAAATTACTTGTATATAATATGTACATTTTGCAACATAAAAATAACTGTTTAGCTTGATTGAATTGAAGTAACAACTTCAAAATGCTAACTACAACACGATACTCGCCTGTTCCGAAAAATAATGTGACAATACGGGGAAGCTCGATCAAAGAATTTGCGAGTTCGGGCCACAACAACTCGGAAAGTATACGTCCTTTTCACCCATTAGGTGTGTTTACATTGAATTACTTGGGTCATTAAACTTGTAGGATGAGCAGTTAATCTGCCAGGGGCAGTCAGCAGCCCTACTGGATTGTGTTGATCCAATTAAGTCCACAGTTTGGAAAAGGAATGGAGATAACAGGTGTGAGCTGTCAGACAGGATGGTTTATTTCAGCCTCTTTCTCTAATGGAGCTTTCCCATAATTCAAAATTTGTTTATCCCAAGCAGGGGGGGGGGGCTCTCTTTACCCGTCAAACGTGTCTGGTGTTGAAGACTTGTAAACTGCCGGCGTGTACATGACGTCAGTTCGGATTGCATACTTCCTTCCCTTCTTCAGTAACGATCCCTCATGGAAAAGGCGATGCTCGAAGATAAGCACTCGTCCTGAAATAATTCAACAATGAAATAGTTATTCAAAAATAATCCAAGCATGATATGTGGTCCTTGGAAAAAAGTAGGAAAAATAATCTTTGAGCACAAGGGCTGACCTACTTGTTCATGTGGTGAATGGTTCAATTCAAGATACTTGTTCACCATTTTCCTGATTTGTCCAAGGGCAAACAAATCGGAAATCAGACTAAAGTAGGAAGAATACCATGCCTGATAATCCCTGTTTACCCCCTGCTTTTTCTGAATGCTTTCTGCTTCTCTCTCTCTCTCTATTCATGTATTTCCACTTGACTGCTCTTGTTACACTTGTATACATGTTTATGTGTGTTGTGTTGTCATTTAGCCTTCGAGAAAGACTCTGCTAGGGTCGAAATGTCTGGCCACTAAGCATGCAGTTTGCTACAGTCGCATGATGGTAAAATCAGGCTGAAATGTGAGGTATGCATTGCAATGGATGCCATTGCAAGTAAGCAACTCTTTTGATGCAACAATTACTCCAGAATGGTCTATTTTCCCTAGCCTTTGCCTCAGGAAAATAGAACGCACCTAGGATCACCTCAGAGTCGTAGTTTTAACCATAGCACCCAAAACAGTTAATTTGTGCATATTATTCTTATATCTTATGGAATGAACTCACCGATTTTGGGAACGCAATCTACTCTCTCAAATTCATCAAGGGAAAGAAACGTTGTACTGCCTCCTTCAAAACCCTGTCAATAAAAAACAATCCTGTTAAATGTGTCATCACATCACATGGTGCTTTGAGTTGTAACCTTTGACCCAAGTAAAATTAATTGCATACTAAATCACTTTGGGTCAACATACTCATTTACCCAGTCAGTTGCTCTTGTGATATTTTAAATAAGATTGACACGGGCTCATAGTGGCGTATCGTGGTTGAGCGGTTAAGAGCACTGGTGTCGCGCACTGAGCATTCCGGCGTACTAAACGTTCCAGATGACTAAATATAATACATTACGTCATGGTCATGCCTGCACGCAGCTAGCGAAAGTAGTCAATTTTGTGCTGCACTGAGTGTTCCTCTAGTCTCTAGCTGTCATGGCGTCGCCCATGAGCTGTTACAGTAGTGTGATGAACGCACAAGCATGTCAAGTCGTTTCGTAACTCTATGTGTGAAGATATCAAGAATAATTCATTACCTTACCAGCGGGAAGTATGTGGAAGGCCTGACAGAGGGGGGAAAGAGGGCTGTACGTGCCCAATCTAAGATATATTCTTAGACGAGGCCAGTAAGTACTCAATGACAAATGAGTTACAGAGCACGAGAAGGAGACCACGTCACCAACACGGCTGGAACGGCTGGAACGAACAGTACGGCCGCGCATGCGTACGTCACCTGGAATGCTCAGTACGCCGGAACGTCGAGGACGTGACACCGGACTCAAGTTCTGGTGTTTCTGATCAGCAGAGTGTGGGTCCTTCAGATGGGACGTACATGTAATTGGTCCGATGTGTTGTGTAATGCATGTAAAAGAACCCAGTTACACTTATCGCTTAGAGATGGGGTTTGCCGCGGTGTGTCTGGCAGTGGCTGCTGAATGCACCGCAGCACCTGGTTAACCTTTATAAGGTACTATACATATATAAATCTCATCATACTAAATATATCTAAAACCTGTCTTAGAATGTTTTTGTTTATTCAAGCCCCTGGAGTACCTGGAGTACCTTTGGTAGATACGTGCACTCCAGTATTACAATCTCTCCATTGGCTCCCTATGCCCTCTAGAATTGTATTTAAGTTACTTTTGCTTGTTTTTCATTGCCTGCAAGGTTCAGCTCCTGAATACAATACCAATCTGTTCATTCAATATCATCCCTCTAGGAATCTTCGGTCCTCCAATTCATTTCCACTTGTTCCTAAAACTCGCACTTTATGGGGGGATCGTTCATTCGCACATACTGGATCTTCTCTCTGGAACAAACTTCCTCAAGATTATTCGCAATATTTCTGATGTACATCATTTCAAAGTAACTCTCAAAACTCACCTTTTCAAGATGTATTTCTTAAATTCATAGTTTGTTGCTTTCCATTGTTAATTATTGTTTGTTTTCTCTAACTGTTATTTTGCTTTCTATTCATTGGTTATTTATGTAGGCCTACATTTTTTTATTTTTATTTTTTTATTTGTTTACATTGTCTCTGCTTCTTTGCGCCTTGAACATCTTTTAGATTGATTTGGCGCGTTACAAATGACTATTATTATTATATAAGACTATTTTATATTATTGTGACGGAAATGCATGTGAAGGACATGTGACTGTGCTATTTTTAGTGTGTGTTTTAGGTTTTGCTGCGTGACGACTTGGCAGTGCAAGTGGGCGGAGCTTAGCGCGTGCAGTGACCCGCACTGGCAGTGAGCGTGCGCAGTGGCGGTTTAGGACCGCATGTCTGGGCCATGCAGCATGGCTGGCTACAGTAGCGGGCCATTGTAAGACAAGTAAGACTACAGATTAAGTGTTGTGCGACGACTGTAAATAGAGAAGTGTTTTGTAGGAGACGGGGTTTTCCAGTGACAGTGAGTGCTGTAGATAGAGAAGCAGGGGAGATCGTAAGTTGGACTCGACTGCTGTTGATTATATTGTGTTTATCCTTGCATTTTGTGTGATGGGCTAGGAGCCCTCATACAAGTTTATCCTTGCATTTTGTGGGATAGGCTAGGAGCCTTCATACAAGTTTATCCTTGCATGAGTTGTGGAATATTGATGTGTATATAACTGACTGTGTTTGGGTTGGGAGACACGCTAGAGGAGTGTAGTTGCCGGTCACAAAAGTGTTAGCTTGTGAGTAGGGAAAAGCCTTAAGTAAAGGCACACTAGGACAGCGTGAGTCGCGTCCTTGGGGTGTTGTAGTTTGAGGGTTACTACGAATTTATTGCTTGCAGTGGTTACCGGTGTTTAGTGTTCCGTGCACAGTAGATACCTTTGAGGCCACACTGTCCGTGGGTACACGAATGTAGGGTTACTAGCAAGTAGGGTTACATACAAGAGATATGGTTACATACAAGCAGTGCGGTTACATGTAAGAAGTACGGTTAGATGTAAAAGATAGGGTTACATACAAGACATAGGGTTACATGAAAGACTTATGGTTACATACTAGGGTTACTATGGTTACATGCCAGTGTTAAAGATTATACACGGCTGTATAGGGACTCGGTATGTTAAGATGACATTCTGATATTACATGTTCATTGGCCCGAAGAAACAGGTTGTAATAAAGAAACCCCTGCCCAATTTTGTACACTGCTGATTAAATTGTTGATTGATGCAATAAACGATCTTGTGATCAGTTCACCGACAGTTCACTTGTCAAGGTGTCCGTGTATTTGAGTAACTGTGTAGCAATAGGATTAAACGATCATTACGCAATCGGCGGTATATTTCCTCCAGAACGGACCTTGTCCCTTAGCCTTCAGATCACTCGATGATCTTCAAGCCTGAGGTATAATTAGGCCCAGGATCAGATTGTAATTTGCCCCTAACAAATGCAATGCAGTATTCTTGGATATCAAATAATAAACCACAAGGGAAACTGACTGGGTAAATTTTTAAATGATTTTGGGTTGAACAAAGAAAATTTTACTAGAGCGGGATTTGAACCAACGACCGCCGGATTATTTTTAGACGAGAAACAAGCCGCCTCACCTCATTCAGATAAATTTGTACCGTGACGGCAGACGCTTCACCGTTGTCACGAAAATAAGCTCCGTCATGATGCGGCTTGAAGTATTCTCCAGGAACGTAGCGGAGAAATCGGAGTCTGTGAAATAAACACAATAGCTTCTATAATAACTTCACTCCCTCGGAATGAGTTCTTACTTGGTCTCAACGCTTCGACTAGCCTAATCTAGTCACTGTCACGAGACTGAAGAGTGTTTCAGATGCTGGTCTCTTATAGGGATTCAGAAGTTTCAGTGGAATCAGCAGTACTCAAACAACAAGTCTACACTGCAAAGTAGGTATACACACAGTGTTACCGCAAGTGACAAAGCTGAGCGTGGCCAAGTTTAAATGGCACGCACATCAATGGGTTTTGAAAGAGTGAACATTTTACATTTCCAGGCATTAAAAAGCATGGCTGCTTTTATGTGTATGTAAAGTCATTTTATGGGATTTGAGGCATGGTGAGGTATCAATGTATATTTGGTTTGCGGTAACACCATGTTATATATCTACTTGCTAGGTAGTTGTTCTTTGAGAACTTGTCTTGCTGCCGCAGAGTAGATTATTCGGAATTCGGGAGACTTCTTAGATCTGAGAAGAACTGTCCTGCTTATTAACTACTACCTGGACGGAGGGTAGGAAATCGGCCAGGACTACTACTTTCGCTTAGTGGATCGAGGGGACTTCTCGAATAACCTACTCCGCGGTAGTAGAATTCAAGACAAGTTTTTAAAGAAAAAAATCTACCTAGCAAGTAGATATACACATGGTGTTAAGTCCTGCAAACCAAATATACATCAAAGTCATATATAGTAATAATAATAACAACATTTATAAAGCGCCAAATATCCAGTAAAATGCTCAAAGGCACTGTACATAAAAAGTTAAGCACTAATCAAAACAAACGGTAACAAGTTTTGACATTTTACAAAACAAAACAAGCCAAACATTTCAAAAGTACAAAAGCTACAAAAGAGGGCTCAAATGCACGACAAAAATGCATTGACAAAATTTCCTTAAACAAATACAAAATCTAGTAAAATTCTGCATTAAAAAGGTAAGTCTTAAGACTTAAATTAAAAACAGCTATGGAGTTCAAATTTCTTTTAGCGCAAGTGTAAGGTAGTCAAGGCGCTTGCTGTGAGTACCTTTAACAGGAAGGGAAGTGACCAATTCAGTTTTGTGATGCACTCATTTTCTCATAGAGAGAGTCCCCATGTGAGTGTCGAACAAATTACAAGTCTCTAACTCCACATTCAAATGGTGTAAATTGCCATTTTATTCAATACCCGCCCAGTGCAAAGATTTGTCAACATCCAAAGCATCTGATGACATCATTCTGAGAAAAATTGATCTCAACATTTTTGTACAG
This sequence comes from Leptasterias polaris, assembly GCA_037783415.1. NCBI lineage: Eukaryota > Metazoa > Echinodermata > Asteroidea > Forcipulatida > Asteriidae > Leptasterias > Leptasterias polaris. The sequence goes on from JAZGTN010000102.1 coordinate 5,189,726, forward strand.
GGATGTTTTGGTTCAGTCCTGACTTTCAATCAAATTTAATCAAAATAAGCCTTGAATGCGACATTTTGACATTTTGACGGTGTACATTTTGAACACTGATAAGACAAGACTGTGACAGTTGGTTGAGCATACAGACCATGTGACCTGTGACATCACATGTTTTACAAACGAGCCACAGAGCCTGGACTTCCTGCGGGCACAGTTTGTACGCAGCTCAATGGAAGAGTAGAATACATTTTATGTTTTATGGAGATTGCATTGTGTTTTATGGAGATTGCACTGTCTGATTTTTTTCAACTTTTGATATGAAGAAAGGGGTGACATCTGAAAAGCTTTACAGCTGTTGATTTTGTAACTCTTGAATTTATGTGAAAATTATGACACAAAATTTATGTACATTTTCCCATATGGCCTGTGTAGTGTCTTGCCCGTCAGGAAGTGCATTAGAATGTACAAGGTCACTGTTTCTGTAAACAAAGGTAACATGGTCTATAGCAGCTATTTGTAGACGTCCAGTGACAGTTCTTCATTTGTTACCAACCTTTCGTTCAACGCGATCTTCTGGCAGCCGAATTGTCCCATTGTCTGCGGAATAAACTCTGTGATCCTTTCCCAGAATGCATGCGCAACCTCTTCCGAATCAATTATACACCGAAAGTTGTTCCGAACGTCGGGCATCAGTTTTTGCCTTTGAAGTAAAAGAAAAAAGGTCAAATAAATAAAGTAAGTAATAAACCACAATGGAAACTGACTGGGTCTGTTGACCTTGTGGTTTATAACTTGATTTTTGAAATAAAAACATCACATCCCCTTAAGGTAGTCCCCTTGCTGCCACTTCCCAGTTTGTATCGTAAACTTGGGTGTAACTCTCTCTCTCTCTCTAGTCGACCAAGGTCAGAATCATGTTGAGATTTGCCCATTCTTGTCTATCCCTCATTAATTTAGGAAGCTACATCTAACACCAGAGGTCATGGCTCTCACTTCTGGACTCCCTACTGCAGCTCTCAAGTGTACTCTTCCTCCTTCTTCCACAGCACCAGCAAAGAGTGGAACTCCTTACAGAAGGATCCTAGTGACTTCGCAACACTCAATGTCTTCAAGGCGGCACTGAGGGAAGGCACCATCTAGCTTGAAGGCATTCCGCTTTTTAACCGCACTCCACTGTATATATATTCTACACATGTGATTCTTTTTACATGTATATATTCTGTCTGCGCACTTATTTGGGCAGCGCGCGCACCAACTTACAGTGCGATATCTTCATACCATGAAGCCTGCACTATACCTGGAAGAAGAAGAAGATCAGTTGGAAGCACCCTGATTTCCCTTGCAACTACATCTGTATAGCTGAGCTTTTGTCTTCCTCTATTTCACCTTGGATGTTTTCGTGACCAGGTGATCCCTGGCTACACGGCAGCTAACGGTCGTATCACTTCAATTCAATTTCAATTCAATTAAATTCAATTATTTTTTTCGTCATGCCAGCATGAAAATCGTTACCTTGGTTTGCACATATTTTTATAAAAATATTAAAATTAAAAAAATACACGAAAAATGAAAACGAGACAATAAGTTAAAAATGCCAACAACAAAGAGAGTAAAAATCAAGAACAATCAATGCAATATGCACTACTCCCCAGGGAGCAGAAAAACCAAAAAAAACAAAAAGGAGTGTCACAAGCAGCAAAAATAATAATAAAAGCAGGTTATCTAGTAAAGCTATTGTTAACACTAGAAATTGCACTTGGTACGAAAGAAAGGCGATGTCGGTTCGTGTTTGATTTGAGCTGTCGTAATCTACCCGACTTATTAAAAATTAAGAGTGAATGAAGTGGGTGGGAATTATCAAGTTGTATTGTTTTAAGTTTAGTCATTAGAGCTACCTCATAGATTGAACTCAAGTCTTCAACAGTAGTACCAATGATCTTACCAGCAGTCTTAGTGACTCTGTTGATTTTATTCAGATTCCCAACAGACAGACCATTAGCCCATGCAATACAAGAGAATGCAGTAACGGATTGAATGACGCTTTGGTAAAACATCCTGATAATATCACGGTCAATGTTGAATAACTTGAGTTTCCTCAGAAAATAAATCCGCTGATTCGCCTTAGAACATAACTTTTGAGTATTAACATTCCAGTTTAAATGGCTATCAATATAAGTCCCTAGGTACTTATGTTCAGTGACAATTTCAATATCAATACCATTAATGTTCACAGGGTTGATCTTTTTCTGGTTTTTCCGAAAATCAAAGACAATTTCCTTAGTTTTTTGTGCATTCAACACCAGAAAATTTTCTCTGCACCACTGAACAAACTTGCTAATCTTCAGACTGGCACCCTCAAACAAAAGTATTGACAAAATAAGGAGGCCACCAACAAAGGGCTAGATAGCTCAGTTGGTAGAGCGACGGCACGTTAAACCGGAGGTCGTTGGTTCAAATCGAGGGTATTTCACGGGTTAGCAGGGCATCTTTGCTTGTGCACGTAAGTAGTCCACGCTACTTGGCATTCTGCGCTTACACAGCTAGCGCAGAAATTCAGCGCTTTCTCGCTAAGCGGAGAATGCTGATCGCAAGCGCAGGCGGTAAGCAGAGCCATGAAACTGGGCCCTGATGTCTTGCTGACAGCCTGTGTTAGGTTCTGAGGTTTCAGATACCCCTCTCCTGCCAATCAAACTTGTTGGCTTACTGGGGAGCCAGTAACTGGTGGGAGTACTTCCGCAAAGGGTTTTAAGAACCAATACAGGGTAACTTTCAATACAGAAACTCTCACCTTCCCCCGCCGATATTGACTAGGGCTTGCTGATAGCCACTCTCCTCTGAAACACGGATTAGCTCATCACATTCCTGAAGGTTATATGAGGATAATCAAAGGTAGAGTTTATTGTTTTAGCGTAGAGTTCATTTACACCACTCAATGGACCTGTATCAAACTAGACTCGTTGACAAGTCGTTTAATGTCCGTCGTGGTGATAGCGGAACGGCTCTCTCGCAATATCCTACAAGAGGGCTGCTCTGCGCGAGACTACTGCTTTCACGACTGGTCACATTTACCGGAGAGTCGGCAGCCAGCAACTTCGCGCGAGAGCAGTGATCTCGCGAGAGCAGTCTATATTACACTACCACCACGCGACTCGACAATCATCGCGACAAACATTAACGACTTGTCCACAAGTCTAGTATCAAACCAAAACCAAATTGGGTCTAGTCAGTGTCTAGAGAACAAAAACTTTAAAAAAATGTCTTGTGCGAAAATTGTCCAATGCAACTTTTAAAGGTACATGTAGGGTCAAAGGTTAGCTTCTGTCAACTTAATGCCAATTTATAGGCACAATGTGAAAGTCTCAGCTGAATACAGTGTCTAGCCTACTTGCTGTGAGAACAGCAACAAACTGTCACAGAATTTTCAGAAAATGTTGAATCCATGCAAGTTTAGCGAGGTGACAGCGGGTTCCGAACGCATCTCTGGCTGCAGCATTCGCATTCACAAATGAACACCAACCAATTCATGCATGAATCGTTTCTCAGTTTCAAATATTTTTGGATGAAGAATATCCAACTTTAACCCTTTGAACCCTGACCTATTTAGGTACGGTACCTCCACCCCGAGTTATTTGCATGAAATTTGAATGACAATAGAATGCGTAACAATAATTAGTATTATCTCCACTCGACTCATGTCACTATCGGACACTGAATGCATATGCCTACTTGCCTGCGAAGCTTCAGAAACATCGCTTTATGTGTCACTTTCATCGTCAGTTTCGTCCTCAAAATCACTATTATTTCCGTAATCTGAAGCATCCATGTCCTCCTGTGAATCTTCATCGAGTACCCTTTGCAGTGCCTCATCCGTATCCATCGTATTTCCTGCCATTTTGGCCAATTTTCATGGAGAAATTTCACGAAAAATAACGTTGAACCATTACCCGACCCGTTACTAACGCTGGCAGACGTGATGTGGTCACATGACCCTGAAAGTCACATGATCCACTAGTCACCTGTTCCGAGGCCGGAAAACCGGCCTTTCGGGTTATTGTAGATGTGTGTGCGGCCGGTTTTGTGGCCTTTCGGGTTCAAAGGGTTAAAGGAAATCCTTTCTCAAAAATAGTTTAGACTCTCAACAGCTGCAGTACTTTTTTAAGTAAAATTTTATCGGGAAGGTGGCCGTAATGATTGAGTCATCAAGTGAGGTGAGAAGGTCTCACTGAGCTCAGGGTAAAAGTGGAATTGATGCCTTGGGGGTAAATTGACCTTTAAACTTTGACCCGGACATAATGGAACAGGAAGTATGCATCAGCAAATAACTTTAGGGTCGAGCGGTCTGGTGCAACAGACTCCAAGTATTGCCGGTCACAGAGTGTGGTTCGAATCCTGGCATGGCTGGTCATGGTGTTTGTGTCCTTGAGCAAAATACTTTCCATAATTTCCTTTTCCTTCAGATAGAGCATAAAGCCATGCCTCTTGTACTAGGAAAGTGCATGCAAGAACCCAGAACACTTGTTGTGGAAGAGTAGGGGTTGAAACCCCGGTTTGTCTGGAAACCTGTAAACAAGGGTGCTTGCTATGTGAACCAGAAACACTGGGGTTAATAACCCCTACTTTTCCATGATAAGTGTTCTGTGTTCTTGTTAAGTGAGTGGAAACAAGAACTACACTCAAGAGGCGTTTCTATGGCCACAGATCCACAGTCAACACCCAAAAGCTGGATACACCTGTAGGACACCACTTCAACCTTCCTAACCACTCCATTTCTGACATGAATTTACAGGGCATTGAGGCACTAGGTAACTGCAGAGAGATTGTCCATCTGAGTAGGGAAAAACTTTGGATAAGGCGCATAAAGACCACTCAGCCCCATGGTTTGAATATCCAAGAAGGAAATGACTAATAACCTTTTGTTTTTGCCTTCTCCTTTTCCCACACAGTTATCCACTTTATTAGTCTGCCCTTCTTGTTTACGTGCACTACCAATCCTAGTGGCGTGTCGTGGCTGCATGTGATCGAATAAGAGCACTGGACTCAAGCTCTGGTGTTTCTGTTCAGCAGAGTGTGGGTTCGAGTCCCGGTCGTGACACTTGAGTCCTTAAGCAAGACACTTAACCATTATTGCTTCGTCCTTCGGATGGGACGTAAAGCCGTTGGTCCCGTGTGTTGTGTAAAGCACGTAAAAGAACCCAGTGCACTTATCGAAAAGAGAAGGGGTTTGCCCCGGTGTTCCTGGTTTGATTGGCTGCATATTGCGCCACAGCACCTTGTAAACCATTGCATGGTGCTATGTAAAAGGAATAGGTCTCATAGTTCATAGCTCCACATATACCTTGCAGGAAAATACTGACTGTTGAAGCGCCATGAGTGTCACTGAGTGACAGATATGAGCGATAAATAAGAAGCCACTATTATATTGTGATTAGTACATGGGACCTATGGCTGAATTATCCCATCCAAAGAACAAAGCAGTTATGGTATATCTTGCTGCTGAAGGACACAAGTGCCACGACCGGGACTCAAACCCACACTTGGCTGATCAGAAACACCAGAGCTTGAGTCCGGTGTTCTGAACCGCTCGGCCACAACATGCCACCAAAGATCTTCGTTTCGGGCAGAGATTGATTACTTGTGACTGCATTACCTCTTTGGTAAAGACATTGTCCAGGATGAAGGCAAGTTTCTCCCCTTCTTTATAGCCAGGCGGTATGAGGTCTGTCTTCTGTGGGACTGGCCACTCCGACGAGCTCTTTGATAACAGCTGTAATGTCCTGATGATAAAGAAAATTTGATCAAAGTCCAGTCAGCAAATCTTACCTGGCACTGGCAGACTGACGTACTCTACTGACGTACTCTACGTACTCTATCTAGATCGCTGGTAAAACCATCATACAGAACAAAACTGGGGCAAGCTGTACTCCCTTTTCAAAATTATGACACTGTCCTGACTTACTCATTAATATAACTGAGTTATGAGTAAGTGTCTAGCCCACTCATTAATATAACTGAGTTATGAGTAAGTGTCTAGCCCACTCATTAATATAACTGAGTTATGAGTAAGTGTCTAGCCCACTCATTAATATAACTGAGTTATGAGTAAGTGTCTAGCCCACTCATTAATATAACTGAGTTATGAGTAAGTGTCTAGCCCACTCATTAATATAACTGAGTTATGAGTAAGTGTCTAGCCCACTCATTAATATAACTGAGTTATGAGTAAGTGTCTAGCCCACTCATTAATATAACTGAGTTATGAGTAAGTGTCTAGCCCACTCATTAATATAACTGAGTCATGAGTAAGTGTCTAGCCCACTCATTAATATAACTGAGTTATGAGTAAGTGTCTAGCCCACTCATTAATATAACTGAGTTATGAGTAAGTGTCTAGCCCACTCATTAATATAACTGAGTTATGAGTAAGTGTCTAGCCCACTCATTAATATAACTGAGTTATGAGTAAGTGTCTAGCCCACTCATTAATATAACTGAGTTATGAGTAAGTGTCTAGCCCACTCATTAATATAACTGAGTTATGAGTAAGTGTCTAGCCCACTCATTAATATAACTGAGTTATGAGTAAGTGTCTAGCCCACTGACTCCAATTTGAATTTATGTCTTTACCGCTTACTCCTCATGCCCTAGACCTTTGTCGTTTGACCAGTTCTGGATCACTTTTTGAATTCACGTTGTTTTTTGCTGCAATCTCTTTGGTATCTTAAACAAAAAAGTTGATCAGTTTACCTAAACATGTCATAAAACTCGCCAAGTATCCACTGACAAAAAAAGATTAGTACTTTTGAAGAGGCTTTGAGAAAAGTATCGTCACCTGTTTGACCAGTTCAGGATCAGTTGAATCTATTCTGAATCAGTAGCGTGCCCTTTATTGCAAACCCATACTCCCATTCATAAAACTGTCTCTCAAGGACACGAAACTTCAGAAGTGTGTTGGCATGGACTTGTACTACCTTTCTTTAGTGAATGTCATGCAAGTGTCTTCAACAGCTGTGCAAAAACCCAGCGACAAAAACACAAAACAACTGCAAAGGAGAATGTAAAAGTGAAGTGCATCTAAAACTATAAAGCATTATTGACCCCTCCAAGTTTCATTTTCAAAAAAAAAAATCAAAAATCTACAAGAATTTGTTGAAGTAATGTATCTCAAAAGCAATAGATAAACTTTCTACTGCAGCAGTATGATTTTACCTCACTTAGTAAGTTAGTGCGGCACCATTTGACGCAATGAGATGTTGAGTGATCCCGAACTGGTCAAGGGTACGATGCCCCCCCAAAGACGATTTGGGTAATTTTGTCTTCTCAAAAAAAAAGACGACTGTTCAGTATTTACAGGAAATATTTTTTATACATTCTTAGCATTTTACATAAATGTTTTTTGCCCTGGCGTTCCAATTCTGATGGTGAGAAGTTTTAACAGCGTTTTTCAACCAACATTTTAAAACAAAATATTGATCAATATCGCAGACAAACTTCAGGAAAACTGCCATAATTTATTTGCCGATGATGTTTGGCACCTTATTTTGGGTTTGTTGGTTTAATGGATGTTATTCTTCACATGTATCAACAGAAATTGGTAATGTGAGAAGTAATGTAATTATTTGGTTATTGCAAAGTTGAAGTGATCCCGAACTGGTCAATGATCCCGAACTGGTCAAATGACTGTACTCTTTATCCCTCACCCACAATAATGAAAATGTTTCGTTTGCCACTCTGGACAAGCACTGTAATTTTGTTCAATCATACAGAAAAAACCCAGATGACGTAATGTACTTGTATTGTACGTTTACTGTGTGTCAAATATCGTAGTTCATACACATGTACCTTGTTAGACTGGTCTTCTCCATTTTGATTTTGTGTCAATGACAACAAACGTACAATGCAGAATTCCTCCAAAGTTCAACCTTGCTTGCACTTTTGCAGAATATTTGAACTGTTGTGACATTCCCACTAGAACCGTCAGATCTTTAACCATTTCGAGACACACAGAAATAGCCTATGTCGTCATATCTAGCTTTCACACGAACCTCCATGACTAATTCTAAGTCAATAATTAAGGCCTAGTTATTATTTTTTTAGTAAATCATTTTTCTGTACAGCTCACCCGGAACTACGTGTTCGCATTGACGTCACTTGTTGTTGATAACGTGAACATAGACTTGTGTGTAAGTCGTTCAAATCTTTATCGATTTTACTGTGCAATATAGACCCCTTGCATAACGCGGAACGCTAAATGGACCCCGAGGTCACGCACACTATTTTACGCGCAAAGAACACCTATCGTCCAATCATCTGCCTCCTTTGACCTCAGTGAGGGCGCTTGTTGGCCTCAGTGAGGGCGCTTTTTTAGCGTGTGATGTCATATTATGCAAGGGGTCTATTGCTGGCTCATAACCACTGCCCTCCCCCCCCCCCCCCCCCCCCCCCCCATCACCGTAGTTGTGAGCGCAGCAGTCTCTCGCAGAGCAGCATTCTTAATTGTAAGCGAGATAACCGTTATGCTATCACCGCGACAAACATCTAACGACTTGTCGAAAAGTCTATTATGATACCAACATGCCGCGCCGTGTCAGTTAGAAAAACTAAACTTGTACCAGTCTGTTGCTTTCGTCGATTCGGTACCTGTGAAGTGTTGAACAATTATATTTTCCCCTAAGATTTGTCTCGTTTCCCCGTAGCATTAAACCAGGAAACTATAACACAGTTCCAGTGGCCAGGGTATGTGATTTTGTGCTGCCATCTCCAACCATTATTCACCAACGCGCACGAACGATTGTACAACGATTCACGGTCCGGTCACCCCAAAACTTAACTGCGCCCTCTCATGTTTCCATTTTGGATTATACAACGAGTGAATTATTGCGTCTCGGATCTGATCATAGACTTGTTGACAAGTCGTTAATGATGGTCGCGGTGAGTCGAGTCGCATCTGGTGCTGTCTCGTAAAAGAATGCTCTCGCGAGATCACTGCTCTCGCGCGAAGTTGCTGGCTGCCAACTCTTCTGCGACCAGTCGTGAGAGCAATAATCTCGCACAGAGCAGCCCTCTCGCGGGATATTGCGAGAAAGCCGTTCCGCTATCACCGCGACAGACATTTAACGACTTGTCCACAAGTCTAATCTGATCACGGTATTTAAAAATAAATATGATTGTTTACATGGGATCGATGTCTCAGTGTTAGGGAATGCTGTGAACGCAATTTTGCACAAACCTGGATTGTTGCCACTATTCCTTCCTCGAATTTAAATGAGCAATTTGGAATCAATAAGAAACTCAAAACGCAACTGAATTCAGTTCGACTTGGAGGGAAAATTCAACCCTTAATTGTTACAGTGACGTAGTAGCGGGTGGGGGGGGGGGGGGGGGGGGGCAGCCAGCGGGAGTCAGCCCCCCCCCCCCCCCCCCCCCCCCCAAAACAACAAAAACAAAACAAAACTAAAAAACAGCAACACAAAAAACAAACCGTTACGTTCCTTATGATAATATAGAACAATGCAATGAATTGTTCAGTACATCAAAAGACCTCAACCCCACCCATAAAAAAGTCTCACTACCCCCGTTTTTGTTCATCGTCATCAACATCAGCGCACCCCAAGTCATCCCACTGCTGGGCGAGATCAGACCTCTCCCAAACTGTGCCTAAGCTTGTAACTCTGTTCTGTGTATGTCTTTGCCAGGCTGTTGATCCCATAGTGATGTCTAGGAGCCTAGGCATTTTAAGTTTGTTAAGTAGGCCTATTTATTGGCCTACAATTATAACAAGACATTGATCCAAAACAGCTTCAGCTGCTTGCTCTTTTTATCACGTATGAAGATTATTGTAACAAAAGTTAAAGGCACTGGACACGTTTTGTAATTGTCAAAGACCAGTATTCCCACTCGGTGTATCCCAACATTATGCATAAAATAACAAGCCTGTGAAAAATTGGGCTCAATTGGTTATTGAAGTTGCAAGAAAATGTTGAAAGAAAAAACACCCTAATTGTTGTACAAATTATAGTGTGCTTTCAGATAGGAATAAAAGGCTACTGGCCAGAAGTCTTTTATTATTTTAGTGAGAAATTACCTCTTTCTCAAAAACTACGTTACTTCAGAGGGAGTCGTTTCTCACAATGTTTTATACTATCAACAGCTCTCCGTTGCTCGTTACCAAGTAAGTTTTTATGCTAATATATATTTTGAGTAATTGCCAAACGTGTACAGTGCCTTTAAATAGACTAAAAAACCATCTCCTTCTTTCAATTTCTCGTACAAACCAGTTCAGAGTGTCATTTCTGCGATGCTATATTCATCTTTTTAACTCATTGATGATTTACCGGGAAAGCAATTATTTCAACTTTTAATGTCACTGTGATGAAATAAATACAACTAATTAAGTGAGTTGAACTGAATGCCCATAGTGCTGCAAAGAACCGCAAGGCTGCATGGTGCTGCTGCACGGTGTTGCATTATGTTGCAGCGCTGCATGTTGCTGTTGCATGTTGCTGCCATGCCATGATGCTGCTGCTGCTGCATGATGCTGCACGGTCATGCAACATGCTGCATGCTGCTACATGCAGTTGCTGCTGATACTGCTGCTGCATGATGCTGCTGCTTGCTCAATGTTGCTGATGCATGCTGCTGCATACTGCTGTTACTGCTATTTCTTACTACACTATACCAGCCATTGCTGATGTATGGAAAGAGGCCACTATATCTAGCCAAAGCCGGCCCCAGCCTTAGCCCGAGCCCTATTTTGACAAATTTTCTTGTGGTTCATTTATGTCTTCTTATAAGCATCACTTCAACATGATGATTACACATAATGATACATTAATCAACGGCATTTTCATGCCAGCATAAAGGTCTTGTTTTGCACATAAAGGTTCTTTCTCTATGCCCTAACTTAATTAAAAATAAAATAATTTGCGCGTTTATAAGAAAAAATATGAATTGATAAAGTAAAGATGAATAACTTAATCAGTATTTTCTGTGCTGTATACTTTTTGTATATTAGGCCTATGTGCCATTTTAGTTATAAGGTCTTAAACCAAGAGATTGTGATTTTTTATATAATATAATAATTATGATTGAAAAGTTCAGTTGAGTTCACCGCGCACCAAATGGCCGTCGGATACTCGGAACATCCCCCATGGTGCAATGCAATGTCAACAGTGGTTGTTTGCCTTTATGGCTATTTTTAGTTGGATATTTAGCCCGGGCCGTCTGACCAGTGGGGGTGTTTTATGCTTAGGATATTGCCCCGGCCCACCGACGCGCAGCTCGGCATGCATCCTGTTTCCACCCCGCTGCTTGAATGTCGTGTCCGCAAGTAAGTCCGGTCTGAAAATAAAATACTATTTGAGAAGCATAAAACATTTGATATGAAGAAGTAAATATCTTAAAATGGATGGCTAAACAGAAACCTGAGACGTGTAGCTCTGTTGACAGAACGTGCACGTGCATCAAGATGTCGGCACAACAGGCAGGAATTTCTTATCAAGTAGAACTTGTTTTCCTTTATATATATTTTTAAGCAAAAATTCATAAAGGAATTAACAATTAACTTTCTAAGGTACAATCTTTATCCAGTATAATTCTGTAATCAAGCGGTAAATAACACTTCTCATCAACTGGAAGGAGTAATTTAAGCAATTGTATAGTTTCGCAATTATTTTTTTTCTCTTTTCTTTTTAACTTTAAAGTTTCGCAATTGTATTTTATTGAAATAAATTGTAAGCAATCTGAGTTTTGTTGCATACCATTTCGTATTTACCGTTTATTGTTGCTACTGCGGTTGTTATTATGGTTTTTCGTATGTGATTTTGCCTCCAATTGCTGTTTGAACACACATATCTGAGTGCAGACCCAATAAGGAAATACATTAATTCATATTCATTTAAATTTTTATGTAAGTTATTCTTGTGTCTGTTTGGTAAACAATATCCGCTATTGGAACACACAATCTGAGAAACGCTTCTGACAGATTTTTAAAAATATATTTGTCTATAACCATTTTACCTCGAGGTGAAATGTTTCTCAAAATGCTTTATACAATCAAAAGCTGCTGTACTTCTCACCAAGTAAGTTTTTATTTCCATTGATCTTAAGAGTGATTACCAGACGTATCTTTAAGTTCTTCTTCTATTTCGAGTGGTGTCCTCGGTCAATGATGTCACGGCTGAGTTGTCCCCAGATCTCCCTGTCCCTCATGCATGTAGATATTTCTCCAGCTGTCACAAATCCAGTGTCCCTTCTGAGCAGATCAACATAGGTCAGGTGACCTCGACCTCTTTGAGCTTGACCTTGCTTAGGTTCCCAGAGGACAAGTTCAGTCATAATAATAATAATAATAATAATAAAGACTTGTTATGCGCACATATCCACCCTGCTGGGTGTTCAAGGCGCAGTAAACCAAAAAAACAAACAAAAGAAAAACAGAAACAACTAAATTATTCCTTGAAAACCTGTGACATTAGATAAGTTTTGAGAAGTGATTTAAATTTTGTGGTACAAAGACAAGATCTAAGATTATGTGGTAGAGAGTTCCAGATGCGTGGCGCAGCTACAGAAAAAGACCTGTCACCCCAGGAGTGTTGAGACTTGGGTTCCTTGAGGAGAAGCATGGTACTGGATCGAAGATTCCTTGACGGAGTGTAAACTTGAAGCAGTTCAGAGATATAGTGGGGAGCCTTGCCGTTAAGTGCTTTGTGGACAATGAGCATCAGCTTGAAGATGATACGTTGAGAGACAGGGAGCCAGTGAAGTTGTTTCAGAATGGGGGTGATAGAACAAGACTTTTTAGACAGTGTCACGATGCGGGCCGCGGTGTTTTGGAGGCGTTGAAGGCGGGAAATCTGGTTGTTAGGAAGACTGTAGAGAAGAGCATTGCCGTTGTCAAGACGAGAAGTTACGAATGCATGAATGACTTTTTCAGTGGCACTCTTGTTCAAGTACTTGCGTATCTTACCAATATTCCTGATGTGAAATGATGACACACGTATGATGTTGTTGATGTGTGGTTGAAGTGTCATTGATGAATCAAAAATAACCCCCAAGTTCCGAGCTTGCAACGAGGGAGCTATCCGAGCATTACCAATGGAAATGTATGGCACTGAAACCTTTGTTAATTGTTGACGAGACCCAAAAAGAATGAACTCTGTTTTATCATCATTCAACTTCAGGAAGTTCTGTTGGGTCCAACGTCGAATCTCTTGGATGCAATTCTCAAGTCTTTCAATAGAGGTATTGGCATTTTCTTGAGTAGATTTAAACGTGATGTATAGCTGAGTGTCGTCTGCGTACACATGGTAATTCAGGTTAAATTTCAGGATGATGTCACGAATCGGTAAAGTGTACAGTGTAAACCACTGTGGGCCCAGTACCGACCCCTGTGGCACAGAGTAATTTAGGACAACAGGGTCTGATACCACATTGCCGATACACACATGCTGAGTTCTATTGAATAGATAGGATTTGCACCATGCCAGGGCTGTGTCCTGGATGCCAAGATGATTCTGGAGCCGAGAGAGAAGGATGTTGTGATCAACAGTGTCAAAGGCAGCACTCAAGTCTAACAGTACTAGTGCTGTAAGGTTGCCATTGTCCATTGCTGTAAGAATATCGTTGCTCACACGGACTAGTGCAGCTTCTGTCCCATGGAAAGGCTTGTATGCCGACTGGAACATGTCGGACAGGTTGAAAGCATGAATGTGATCGCTAATGCGTGATGAAACTACTCGTTCGATGACTTTTCCAAGATATTTTAAGTTCGCAACCGGTCTGTAGTTTTTGAATACCTCCTTGTCCAGGTTTGGTTTCTTGATGAGCGGCCTGATGTAGGAAACTTTTAGGCTATCGGGGAAACAACCAGAGCTAAGAGATTCATTAACAAGATTAGTGATGTACGGAGCAAATACATCAATGTTTTGTTTTATCATGGATGTCGACACTGGATCCAGCTCACAGGATTTTGAAGGTGATTTCATGATACTTCTTTTAATCTCAGTAACAGTGGCAGGCTCAAACACAGACAGTCTACACTCTGGTTGAAGATCTGGCATTGTCTGCAGCACGTCATAAGGGACTGATGAAAATGATGAGCGGATGTCTGAAATCTTGGTGACAAAGAATTTTTGAAATTCATTTGCCAGTTCCTGATCATTGTTGGTTGATGGGAGGACAGGGGTTTTGGGTTTGAGCAACAGCTTATCAATTATCTTGAAGAGCTTCTTTTGATCTCCTGAGGATTCATGCACTTGGGATGAGTAATGTGTAATCTTTGCCTGGTTGATCAATTTCCTGACCACAGTACATTGGTTGCGGTATTCCCGTCGTTGTGATTCCAGTTTGCCGTTTTTCCGCCATTTCCGCTCAAGTTGACGACAAATCTTTCTCGCGGTTCGAATATCAGCATTGAACCAGGAGACTTCAGTTCGGACCTTGACTGATCTTGTTTTCCAAGGTGCGTGTTTATCCAAGATGTCACGGACAGTACTTTCGTATTGGCTAACATAGGAATCCAAGCAATCATGATCAAGTTTTAGCTTTTCTAAGTGAGTTCCTATGTCTTGGAACACTTCAGGAAAATTTACATCCTTGGTTTCATTTAATACCTGAAATATATCATAATAACAATTTGAAAATACGCAATAGAAATGAATACATTGTGATTGATTTATTGTTAGACGGCGAAAAGAATTATGTTCATTTATTTATTGAATTCTATAATTTATGGGACTTCAGAATCGGGTCTACATTTTGGGAAAAACCGTTAGCAATCGAAACGTATTGTACCAGTTTAACTATACAATAACAAAACATTGAGAAAAATACTCGCTGTGAAGCGCCGTGTGCATCGAACGAATCTCGACAATCGATTTCTCCACACTACCCCGACAGTCACTTTATATTATTTCCCCACGCATAAAACTGTGCCAACCAGGAACATTGAAGTTTGTCATCACAACACAACCTGATACGAATGCACTTTTTAGTCTTTAAATGTGAACAAAGATGGTTTGGGAAAGGCACAACAAGGCACTCTAGAACCAATTCCATTTCGAGAAAAAGTGAAAACACTCGATTTCGCTGAGGTTCTTTTTAAAACCGAGAATCAATAAACTGGGCAAGGGGTCGTCGCTCCAGATCTTTGCTGTTGAAATTGTTCAACTTCATGCTTTCTGAGGCATGCACAGAGTGGCATCGAACTTTAGATTCGTGCAGTGCATCGTTGATTAATCAACTTAAAGGTATTTCTAGCCCTTTTCATTCCACTGCAGGAGGAAAACCTCTTCACCAATTGTTCATTTCACTCTATCCTGAGCTGTCTGTTGCCAAGTGCCCATATAATATAATATATATAATATATAACATATCATCTTAGTCCATTTTCCAATTTGTCTCTCTTTCTTTCTTGTTCGGTGTCCTGGATTCCAATTTGTAGGGTTCTTATAGATTGGTAAAGTACTCAACAAATTGATGACCGTAAAAACTTACTTGGTGAGAAGCACTGCAACTGTTGAAACTATTTTGAGAATGGATCCTCTTTGAAGTGTGTTTTGGAAATTTGTTCACCCCAAGACATTTGATACTGGGAAAAATCGTTTCTCAGATTTCTGAGGGTCGGTGTCTGTTCGCGAATGCTGCGCGCGCCCAGAGATGTAGACTTGGTTCCAAGTCAGTGCTCGTGGTTTTTAGTCTACCAGATAACAAATACATTATTGCCTGAAATAGCGCTCTCTTGTGGATTAACCTCCGTCTTTAACCTACGATCACAGAGATTGCGAGTTAGGGCGCGTGATAGCTAATCTGTGGGGGCGTTTTGCGTGGCTGATGCAGAGAAATGACCGCAATCTCAGACTTGAAATCAAGTCTAGCAGAGATGCGGCTGGTACCCGCTGTCACCTAGCTAGACGTTCATGTCAGAGCCCCGTAAGAAACCAAGATAAATTATCTTGGGAAGACACCATCCTACTTTTAGGATGTCTTAATTACATTATAAATCATCTCAGGACGTCGTCATCTTACGTTGATAATGTCATCATCCAACAGTAAATCATCTCAGGATCTCAACATATCGGATGGCACTTCCAGAACACCGTAAGAACCCAACATTTTGGGAAGACACCATCCTACTTTTAGGATGTCTTAATTCCGTTATAAATTATCTCAGAATATCGTCATCTTACGTTTATAAAGTCATCATCCAGCAGTAAATCATCTCAGGATCGCAATAAGTTGGACAGCACTTCCAGAGCTCCGTAAGTTCGTAAACATTCATCGTAGTTTGTTCTACTCAAACGAGGAACCCCTGTTAAACAGTCTACCATGCATTGCACAAAAGCTCTGGGCTCAATTTCATAGATCTGCTTCAGCACAAAAAGTCGCTAAGCGCAACAAAAGTATGCTTACCAGAATAAGGTTACCAGCCAAACTACATTAACACATGTACAATTTGTGATTGGTGTCCTGCTAATTTCTGCTTAGCAGACATCTGGGCCCTGTTTATGCGACACTCTTTGCCTTTATGCGGGGGTTTTGACTCCGAGTATACTGACATAGCTTTGGGTCAGTTTGATACATGTTCCGGGTCTCACTGTCACATAAACGGGTCAGGAACCTGCGACCCGGGTTCCGGATCGATTCTGACCCAAGAATTTTTAAAGTAAAATAGTCTCCTTCAGTGGATTTGTGAAACTATACACTTTCTGTGAACATTGTCCTGCTTTCAAAAAAAAAAAAAAAAATTTTTTTTTAGAGAACGTTTTGAAATCCCCTTTCTTGACGTGAATCGATGAGAGTTTATAGCGCCGTCTGCATGCAGCAGGCAGCCAGTCAAGCTGGTCGATAACGTTTATGATGTCCCGAACAGCCCGCTACGGCGCAGGCGCAGTTCTGTTGAGGACCTTCCCGGCTAGCCGTGATTATAGATTTCTCTAATGAGTTTATAAGAACGGCTTCGATTTGGCAGAACAGGGGGAGCAGAATAGACTGAGTCCGCAAAGAGTTAAACAAATTAGAAGATAAGGGAAAGAGAAAATAAATAAAATATGTAACAGTGTTCAAGAAAAAACCTTAACAAATGAACTAATTGGTAAATACTTAGTACACAAGCCCTCAGTTTCCCTAGTAATGTCAGATGTAGACCCAATTTATGACAATGACTATTGTCTGTTGACTATGAATTAAAGGCACTGAACATGTTTGGTAATTATCAAAGACCAGTATTGTCACTCGGTGTATCCCAACACATGCATAAAATAACAAACCTGTGAAAATTTGGGCTGAATCGGTCATCGAAGTTGCAAGAAAATAAAGAAAGAAAAAACACCCTTGTTGCACAATTTTGTGTGCTTTCAGATGCTAATAAAAGGCTTCATGCATGAAGTCTTTTATTATTCTAGTGAGAAATTACCTCTTTCTCAAAAACTACGTTACTTCAGAGGGAGTGGTTTCTCACAATGTTTTATACTATCAACAGCTCTCCGTTGCTGGTTACCAAGTAAGTTTTTATGCTAATATATATTTTGAGTATTTTACCAAACGTGTTCAGTGCCTTTAATCATTTATTTGTAAGCCGCTGTGCTCTGACGCAGTGACTTGAAACTGCGTTCTAGAATGTTTGCATAACATCCCTATTAGTAAGAGTAAACATATAAATGTTTACAGATTTGCACACACTGTACATGGTAAAGATGATCGTGGTTGGAACTCCCTTTGAAATAGTTTTGCTTGAATTGCAATTTTTTTGTGAATGAGTAAAACATTTGGTTTTGATCTTGCAAGTCGAAAACTCAATGTTTGAAAACAGTGGCTTGAACCTGCGTTTTAGAGGGTGTGCATTAGTAAGAGTTGAAAACAAACATCCACAGCTTTGCACACACTGTACATTGTATAAAAATGGTCGTGGTTGGATGTAACAGTATCTGTGTTTATACCTGCCAAGAGAGGGCGCTTGAAGTAGTTTTGCTTGAAATGCAATTTTCGTTGAGAATGAGTAACACAATAAATTGCACATCACGCGTGCGCACTTACACCGCTGGTTGGCAAAATGATGGAACATTGCCCCTTTTTGTGTGGGGCTGATGGTGGCGTGACGCAGACGCGCTTGTGCGTCTACTTAGTGCACAACTCTATGGCGTTTGCCAACCAGCAGGGTCTGTACGCATACGTGAATGTAATTAGCATATTTCATGGGAAGGGTCTATTGGTTTTGATCTTGCAACTTAATACAAAACTCTATATGTTTGAAAACAGTGAAAACATTTAAGTTTTGTTTGCAATTTTTCTTTATCGTGACTCCGATGACCGATTGAGCTTAATACTTGTTATTCATGCATATGTTTGGCCACATCAAGTGTGGATATTAGTCTATGATAACCAATGTGACACATGTGTTTTAAAGCCGTGGTTGAAACCATGCGTTTCGAAAACGGCTAGAGACTTTCACGAGGCTCCAGTTTTGAGTTCGGTATTTAAAATTGTTTGAACAAAACAAACCAAACATCTATTTTTAGCTCGATATTGGGGCAAGGTGTACTCCTATAGTGTCTTCATTGTGTGCTTGGATGCTCAGGAAGTCTTCAGAGGACCTTAAGGTAAGGGGTACATATAAGCCATAAACTGCAAATCAAAAACAGATAGCCATAGTTTGTAACAATGTTACACAAATATTCAAAAATAGTGTTGGAAACAAATCAACCAATCATGGAAGGTATTTCCGTTCATGAATCTTTACAAAAAATGTTGAATTTGTTCACAACATTTGTTAACACGATTGAATGTTTTGCTAATATTCGGCCGTCCATGCCAACCGGCGCACTTTGTTTATCAACACTGGAAATGTATATAAACGGACAATGTCTAGGGCACCATTGGTTGTCTTCACGTTCAAATGGTTAATTCCTTGTTGAGATATAGAGGAGAGTGAGTGAGTACATTCAAATGATATTGGCTTTGATACATGCTCAAGGACAACCAATCCGACTACCCACCGCTGTTAATAAGCAACGCTTGAGGGGGGAGATGCCATACTATAAGCGTGCCCGAAATATATTATCATCTTACATAATATCACCCGCCACGCTCGTTAGCGAGGCCGCCATCATGGCCGCCTCATGAAAATAATGACTTCTTCTGCAAAGTTCTGGTTGCGGAAGTTTTCGCCCCAAAATGTCTCCGAATCATCAATGGATGAATCACATTGAACACATCCACTTTGTATTCAGGTGCTTAGGTAGAGATTCTGCCGATCAATGATTATTGGTAAGTTAGCCTAATGGTGACTGATTCTCTACCGCGCGACGCCGGTGTGGCAGGAGATTCTGTCCCCCCCGGAGATTCTGTCCCCCATATGGAGAACTGTGTACAAACTGCTTTTGATAGCACCCTCTTTTGAATCATCCCTCTCCAGCCCACGTTAATTTCCCATATGGGGGGACAGAATCTCCGGGGACAGATTTCCCTATGACACCGGCCTCGCTAACAAGCGTGGCGGGTGATATTATGTAAGATGATAATATATTTCGGGCACGCTTATAGTATGGCATCTCCCCCCCTCAAGCGTTGCTTATTAGCAGCGGTGGGTAGTCGGATCGGGTGTCAAGGAAGCTAAAAGCATACACAAAATACAACGGTGTTGTCAAACCTTCAAAAATGTTTGTTGTGTCGTGGATGAGTGGTCCACTGTATCGGTCTCAAGTTCTGATGGTTGAATCATCAAAGTGTGTGTTCGGATCCTGTTCATGACACTTGTGTCTGTAAGCAGGGCTATATGCTATAACCAGCTTGTGTTTACACACAAAGTAACACACGGTTGGTGGTAGTTGAAACGTTTATTTACTCGATGCTGGTGGAGGCTCTCACTGCCTACCCTCTGACTTTCACCCGGTATTTATTGTAAAACCCAAGACTACTTGTTGCAGCAAGTATAACCGTATTAGGACTTGTTTTACACCTCATTGAGAATACATTTGAATAATTATACAATAAAAGAATATGTTTGGATGGTTTAAAGAAAGGGGTTGTACTAAACAAATGAGTTGGAAGAGGTTGCCCCATATTTGGGTACGTTTGACCAGTGTCTGGTACTACCTATCATTACAGTGGAATGCGAAAGATGGGGAATATCATTCCAAGACTCACACACACTTGGCACTATTGTTTTAAGTAAAAACAATGAGACTACTATATTACTGAAATCATGGAGGTCTACTGACACTGCTACAATCTCAGAGGACAATCTCAGATATTCATATTTGTATTTTAAGTGCAAGCTTTTCGTTGGGTGATAGTACTTCTATCGGGCATGGCATCAAAATAAAAACCCACTGTGGAATATGGGGCATAATGTAACCGCCCCTCTCAATTGAGTCTTCATTGTGTGCTCGGAATCTCAGGAATTTTAATTTCAATTTTTTTGTTTACATTATTTCATTTTCTATTTATCTAATAATTATCCTTTTTTTTGGTATTTCTTTCTTGTTCACATGTTTTTAATATTATTTATGTATTTATTTATTATTATAAATAATATATATATATTTTTTTATATTTTATTGTATCCATTTATTTATTTTCAATATTATTATTATTAAGATTATGATGATGAAGATTTGTTTTCTTCTCATTTTCAATTTGTTTTATAAAATTATTTTTTCCGTTTTATTATTTATTTTATTATTTTTAGTTTCATTTTTATTTCATTTGGGGGTACTTTTGTACAAGAGGAAACTTGTGTGTTTAACGTATAGGGATATTGGAGAGGAAACATACCCTCTGCCCCGCACCGGGCATGGTAAAGCAATGACAATCAGCACTACTTTCATGGTAAAGTTGGAATATAAAATAGTCTGGTTCTTTTAATGCATATTGACAGCCAGCACTACTATGTCGCATACAGGGAACACGACCTGATTGCTCTCACAGATAATATACAATTATTAATGATCTGGCTCCCGCGATGTTTATGTCCCGTTCGGCGCGATTGGCTGCAATTAGTGCCAGCTAAGACGCATTTATATCCACTGGGCTGTCAGAAAGTGCAATAAAGTCTTCCGCGAGGAGCCCGTAATGATGAGATAATGTCGCTGGGATGTTTGCTAAATCTCGCACCACACTCTACAGGACAGGTTTATGATCCAAATGAGTTGATTCACCTGTAGTCAGTGTAGGTGTCAGTGTATCCAAAATGCTAAGAATTCTTGTGATGTGAACGTCTTCTTCTTCTTCCTTTTGAGTGCAGCCTTCAAACTGATTGAAGATGTACATCCTACAGGCACTTTCGGCTCTGTGCTGCAGTCACTCTTTGGATTATCCTTTTTTTAAGGAACACTTTCCTTATAGAAAATCAAATTCTTCAACACTGTGTGGACGTTTGTATGCCCACAGAGTGTTTCAAGTCTCTACATTATGTGAACCTCTCATGTTCTCAGGTCCAGTCTTCGTATAAGAGTTGAAACACACACCCTTTTAACAATTGGCAGTTACGGGGTACTTCCATTGTTCTATTATTGTTCTATTATTTCCCGCTCTCTAGTCAATTTTTCTTTGTTCAACCCAAAATCATTTAAACATTTACCCAGTCAGTTTCCCTTGTGGTTTATTATTTGATATTATTTCCTTTATTAAAAGAATCCTCATGGTAAACTACTGGAACAAAGAACACCTTGTGAGGTAACGTTGTTCTATTGTTTAACTCATATGTTGACGAATGTAAGGGCACCGCGACCCACCTCTACGGGGTGGAATGAGCCCCTATTTGGAAGTACTTTTGTAAAACAAAATTGTGTTTTATCCGCCATGTTTTTCTTCACCCCCCCCCCCCCCCCCCACTGAAACCTATCCAAACAACCTGGTACAAGCCCAGTCTGGTGGGTTGATTCAT
Source organism: Leptasterias polaris (assembly GCA_037783415.1). Taxonomy (NCBI): domain Eukaryota; kingdom Metazoa; phylum Echinodermata; class Asteroidea; order Forcipulatida; family Asteriidae; genus Leptasterias; species Leptasterias polaris. The sequence goes on from JAZGTN010000102.1 coordinate 5,211,594, forward strand.
TGACCCATAGATTGACACCCAAGCAACCAAATTTAATTCCCTAAGGGAAATATTCCCAGCAGTGATAAGGTAATTATATTATAGAACAAGAAATTAATATAAATCTACCCACATTTTTTTCAAAGGACACCTGGGATAGCTTTAAACCCAAAATGTCTTTTATATGACATATTCTGACTGTTTTCCAAATAGCTTGTATCATCAAATGCACAATCTCTTCACCTACCTGCCGTACAATGACATGACTAAGGGACAACAATCGTCTAAAGACAATCTATTTATAAACTTCATCATTGGTTAGCCAGCAGTACGTTTGATGTTATAGACCTTTCCACTGTTGATAAACAAAGTGCGCCGGTTGGCATGATTGATGGTCGAATGTAAGCAAAACATTCAATCGTATTAAAAAATGTTGTGACCACATTCAACATTTTCTGTTAAGAATCATGAACTGAAATACCTTCCATGATTGGTTGATTTGTTTCCAACAAATTCAACACTATTTTTGAATATTGTATGTAAAATTGCTACAAACTATGGCTATCTGTTTTTGATTTGCAGTTATGGCGTTCCATAGTTTTCCAACCTCGGTTGGCAAAAACTTGGGCTGTGACCTTGCAATAGAAAGGTCTATAATTAAATTAATATTCAAATCTTGAAAGATGAAAAGCAACTTTAAACAGAAATATTTTCACGATTGGCGTATTTTTAATATCTCTACCCGTACAGTAACAAAAACTGTATCTGTGAGGCCTGTTTGAAATACCACGTAATAAGCTTTGCGATTAAATATGAAATACATAAATTAATGTTATTTTATGTGTTACATAACTCTTCCCGCCCCACTATTGTTTATTCATTTGTTTGTTTATGTGCAGAACTTTGCATGAAGGAGATGATTTGTGCACCTGTGTCGCATGTTTTCCGCCACATTGAACAAGCTAATCGTGTCCTATGACAACATGTGTCAGTCGTCGTAGAGGTCGTCCTAACATGACGTGCATCATCAATTGAGGCTGACACTGGTTTATAAGCAGTCCATCTCTCTCTAATACTATGCTTGATAGAGTCAGATGGTTGCAACTCGTCAAGTCATCACGGTGAATGAACAAATGAATGAATAACGTCGCGCGGTGGCGCTCTTTAAAAGTCACCGTGACTCACAAAAGGCAGCCAACAGAAGAAAAAACAACTTCGTTAATGGAGTGCTTTTCCTCGTCGCTCACACCGATTCGCAAACCACGAAGCCGGCCCGGGCCCCGTACATGCCCACGGCCTCCACCGCTAAAACCCGCACGCTTCATTCCGCTCCGGTTGATAAATCGATGTTGACTGTCATCGTTACTGACATGAAATTAAATAAGAGAGACTTGCTTCGCGCTGCTCGGTTCAACATGGTAAACTACACACGTTGAATCACACACACACAATAACGTTGACGGGTGTTTGGTGGCTGGCTGTGCACTGCCGCAAGTAACATGCAATGTACCACGTGTGCGGGTAGCATAAGAACAAGCTGGGCGATTAAGCAATGTGATTGGTGGAATATTTTGTAGGATTGGGTTGAGTGCGCTTGCGCGGGAAGACAGGTACGCTATTTCCAAGTAGATGCTTTGCTGTACACACAATGTAGACTGGGATCTTTGAGTGCGAGCCGGTTGTCGTTCCAGCGCTGTTTTGGGGCGTGGTGGTACAACATTTCTAATTGGTCGGAGGAGAGAGGCGATTTTGATTTATGTGGAGATAGCCCCGTGGCTGCTTTGGAAAATCAACCGAATTTTGTTTCAGTTGTGTGTATGTTGCGACTGTCTAGACCAAGGAAGGTAAAGTCTGCAGGTATCATCGATCGACGTGTTGTTTATTAAAAGGGCATTGATTAGGCCGACTTCGTCCACAGAGCAAATTGACTGACGTCGTCTGTATTACGAATGTTTGGTTTGCAGGCCAGGGTCGGACTAGAACAAAATACACAATAGGCTGTTTTGTCCGGAAAAGTAGACTTTGATTTCGATAAATAAAACCCACATGTAAATGTAAACTGCTGAGAGGAGGTGTGTTTATTTACTCGGTGCTTTGTTACAAAGTTCAGTCGCGATTGAGTTGAACTTTGTGGGAGACGTACACGCAGTGTTTGTGTTCAGCAGTTGCAAACAGGATTCCATACTCAAAGTCCGTTCAACGTTGGTTTTACAAAGCAGAGCATAGTGTGACCGTAACAGGAATGTCAGTTGAGCTGGGATCTTAGAAATACAAACTTCACCTTATTGTTTAACGGATGTCGCGGAGATCATAAAGGGCAACGCTTCTTGTTTGATAGGAGATATACTGTTGAACAGGGAATGCCATTCCAGTAAGTGATGATAGTGTTCTGACAGCGAGCATTCTGAGATTATTAGACGGTCACGGTACCAAGAAAATTGTAGTCACCGATCTGCGTTTAGGTGGTACCCACTGCAATTTACAGTCAAGACCACTTATTATGTGTTGTATCTGTGAACGTTAACACGGCAAAACAGGTGGTGATATTAGCTATAAATATATAATTCGAACGGGGAGGAAGGATATCCGTTTGAAGGACGAGTTGACCTCCCGCACGTGTTTACCACGCGAGGTTGAGACGTCTCACCTTCAAGCCCCCGGCGTTGGGAGAGCGAGCCGACCGGTGAGGTATACTCATTACTCCCGGTGAAATCATCTTAGGAAGTCGCACAACAAATTCGACTCGATTGAATCACGTTGCTCTACGGCCTCACTTTAAAATTATTCGGTGTCTTCTCTGCGGAGTGCTCGCTTTAATTTAACCACAATGGAACGACTTACCTGTTTTGTGGTGTTGGTGATAATCGTGCTCTGTGCATCTCGTGAATCGCTCTCGCAGGAAGAAAATGTCATCCACGTTACTGGGTTGTTCCCTCTCTCAGGCGGCGAACTGGAAGGGGGAATAGGGCGCGGTGTCTTGCCCGCCGTGAAACTTGCTCTTCTACATGTGAAAGAAAGTGACAGCGTCTTGAAGGGCTATGAACTCCGGACGTTATTCAATGACACGCTGGTGAGTTTCCAAAGTATATTATTATCCCAAACTTTGACACGAAGATCAAGTTGTTTTAGATAATTTGTGTAACTCATTTTTATTATATGTGTTTTGTTAATAGTTTATCATTATTATTGATTATACCGTCAATCAAAAACTGAATGCTCATGTTTTTTCCCCTTCTTGTCTTGTTTAAGACTCGTTTTCGAAAATACTACATTACTTGATCATTGCACATAAGCGGTACGTCAACTTCTGAGTCAGAATTGACCTGGATTCCGGGTCACTGGGTGGCTTGATTGTTGGGTCAAGCTGACCCCCCCCCCCCAAAAAAAAATAAAATAAAATAAACAAAAATGTAATAATAAATAATCAAAATTGAGCGTCAGTTACAAAAGTTTGTGTGACATTTTGACAGAGACTCCAAGTCACACTGACCCCAAAATATGTCAGACCCAAGAGACCGGGTCGTTTTCACACATATTCTGGGTCACACTGACCCAGAAATTGGTCAGAACAATGGTACCCGGGTCGGTTCTTAGAGTGTAAACCTCATTACAAAGTACTGCATGTGTACTAGGAGAACATGTATGTTAATGCTATGTTTTGAAAACGTCTTTTCGGTATATCATATCAACGGTGCCATTATACAACATCTATGCTCAGTCTTGCGGTAAATAAAATGTTAAACAGTAATTACGTAGCCAATAAGCACAACATAATATAGGTATCCCAATCAAATAACTAAATTGGAAAGCTTGGTTATTACCATTAAGCTGCAATCCAATTTACCAGGAGCTCGTTATTACCTTTAATACGAGACGAGACTGTGCGCCCATAGGCAGCCCAAGGTCTAAATGTAGCGCGGGTCTACATTTCTAATGTAGCCCCATATTGTATATTGGTTTGCTGTAACACCATGTTCTTGCTGGGTAGATTATGTTTCTAATTTTGAGAATTTTTCTTGTACTGCCGCGGAGTAGATTTTTTGGAACTCGGGAGACTTCTCAGTTCTGAAAAGAATTGTCCTGCTTATTAACTACTACCTGGGCGGGAAGGAAATCGGCAGTGACTACTAACTTTCGCTTAGTGGATCGAGGAGACTTCTCGTTATTAACTTCACTGCCGTGGAGTGAGTTCATTGTCTCAACGCCCCATCTTTGTACCTATAACTGTTGCCTATACCTAGATGCAGCATCAATTTTGTACCTAAATGAAGCCGTGACAGTAGAACGTAAGTTTCTTACCCCAAGTTCTACCTGGCTTTTGTTTGTAATGGCTGGTGACATCTGAAGCGAAACTAAACGGCATAAAGCAGAACAAACACGGCTAGACTGCCATTTAGAACCAACAATAACATACCAATGAAAAAAAGATTTATCCTATAGGAAAGACCCCTATTGTTGATCATTGCTGTAAGCACAACGCACTGTTTTGTCATTCTGTTACAGTATGACGAAAAACATTTTCATAAACGCAATAGGTTTAACTTGTATTGCTATAATTTAAGGTTTTTTACTGGATTGGTGCAAAAAGCGCAATCGATTATTTTTAGTTTAAATCTGAAAGCTAACTGATTATGACGTTAGTAGCAGAACCAATTTTGTGAGTGATATATTTCACTCTAAAATGAAGTCGTATTCGAGAAAACTGTATCTGAAACCCCGATGAACGCAACAGCTAGTTTGAGTTGTTACAACCAACATTAAGTACAATGTGTTTACATGCTGAAAATTGTGCGTGCATATGTTTTCATTATTTTCCCCTGACTCACACAACAGATTAGGCAAACATTAATTAGCAGGTTTGTTATTTCATATATGGTTGATCACACAAAACATGAACACTGTCTGCAACTATTTTGTCAGCTCTACCAATCCTGTATGATACCTTTAAATGCCTCTTTTAATTTGGGGGAAGAAAAGGAAACAAACTAATAATGCCGTTGCAAATTTCTGTCTGACAACATCTAGGCATTTTAATTTCCTTTCATCCTTGTCACTGATGGGGGAGCAAATGTTTTATTGACTGGGCCTACACTCATCAAAACGTCAATAAGAAATACACTTTCTGCTCTTTGCTGTAGCTGACCTACCTTTTAAAACCCGTTTCTTTTTGCATTTGTTTGATCAGGGAAAACTGTACTATTCCGGTTTATTTTGTGACAAAATATACCTCCTCCTTGCACTATGTTTGCCAGGTGATTTGTAGTGCATTAATCCGTACTACTGGACACGGATCGCTATGTTGCGTATATTCCACACGCAATGAATTGTCCGCAAATTGCTATAAACTCGCAGCTCAAACGTGTAATAGAAACTATTCAAATTACGAATTTCACACGTGCTGTGTGTATACAACCGTTCAGTGAAAAGTGTTCAAAATTATTCACCACACGTTTGTTTTTATCGTAAAATATGTTTAAATAGAAAGTATAAATTTAGCACGTGCGGTATTATAACTACATTCTACAGTAATTGTATAGTACATTTCTCCTTGAATTGAAACCATATACATTCATTAATGAGCCATAGTGGCAAGCGACACGAAGGGCGATGGTATCATAACCAGTAAGACCTATTTAGTATCATTTGGACTGATATTAAAGTTACCTTGAAATAATTCTCCTAGTGTCTGAACAACTGTATAATGTTATAAGTCTACTATTTTGCGATAATAATAATAATAATAATAATAGTGGCTTCTTATATAGCGCTCATATCCGTCACTCAGTGACGCTCAAGGCGCTTCAACAGTCAGTATTTTCCTGCAAGGTATATATGTGGAGCTACTTTTTGAATTTTGAGACCTATTTCTTTACATAGCACCATGGTGCTGTGGCGCAATATGCAGCCAATCAAACCAGGAACACCGGGGCAAACCCCTTCTCTTTTCGATAAGTGCACTGGATTCTTTTACGTGCATTACACAACACACGGGACCAACGGCTTTACGTCCCATCCGAAGGACGAAGCAATAATGGTTAAGTGTCTTGCTTAATAAGGACACAAGTGTCACGACCGGGACTCGAACCCACACTCTGCTGAACAGAAACACCAGAGCTTGAGTCCGGTGCTCTTATCCGCTCAGCCACGACACGCCAGCCTCGTGCCACCGTGTGACTGCAATGTATCTCATATTCAAATTGATGTTATCCTTCAAAGTGGCACCATCACTTTCGATAACCAACAGTAGAGAGAGAATCAAAAAAATTTGCAACAACATGCTTGAGTTATTTTAACTTTTTGGTTGCGCATACTGTCTCCTGCATAATGCGCTAAATGTTTCTTTGTTCAACCCCAATCCATTTAACAATTTCCCCGTCAAACTCACTTGTGGTTACAACTTAAGGGCCTGCATGACTGTAATATAACTGCATGTATATATTTTTGATAATTTTGATGAATTTTGATAATTTTGATAATGTACGCAATGATAAGGTAAAAACGACAGAAATGCACATTAATCTAATCAAGATAGAGAGAAGAAAATGATTAATAATAACAACAGTTGTAAATTTAGTTTCGGTTTACCAAGTATTACCAATTTATTCTATGTATTTGACTTGTCCCCTTCATTGCATCTGATGAAGTAGTTGTTGCTACGAAAGCTCATGCATTTTAATTTTTTGGTAATTAGTTAGTGCTTAAAGGCACAGTACACGTTTGGTAATGACTCTGAAAATTAATGGCAATGAAAATTTACTTGGTAAGAAATACAGCAGCTTTGGGTAGTATAATGAGTTTTGAGAAACTTTTAACTTCAAAGTATTACGGTTATGGAAAAATATATCACTTTTTATTCCCCAAAATTTGAATCTGAGAAGCGTTTCTGTCAGAAACGCTTCTCAGACTGTGTAATCCTATGGGGGAATATTCTTCCTGCGTGGAAATATTCGCTCCGGTTTTTCGGTGATATCTCAAAAACGCGACCACTTTTTGAAGTAAAATTTTCACAGGTTAGTTTTATTGTATGTACCTACATTTTTATAGGATTAACACAATCAGTAGGCTCCAGTTACCAAACGTATGCAGCACCTTTAAGTGCTACCACTATCTTCAATTTATTCTATTTATATATGAAGGTTAGCTTTAAAGTGAAGAACTTAACAGGTTAGAGACAACCAATAATTACTTTCCAGTTCATGCTCTACAAGATCACCCTGTTCTGACTCTCAAGGTAGTTTGAATCTACATTTTTTGTAACAGTCTGCTTCATGTTGTTTTCTGTTTTGTTTAGCGCATAATGGGCTCCTGCATTTTGCGCTAAATAAACCTTTCATGTTTTGCATTGTATACTTTTGATAATTTTTTGATGAAGTCTGGGTTCTGGGTTAATGATTCGTATACTATATCTAAAATAGATAACACTTCATTAGACCAGTTATCTATAGAGCAGACTGATGACGTACGTTCTGGTCTCCTGCTGAATTTTTAATTAACATTGCCATACCTTTAATCAACTAGGTGACAAAAAAAGGGCTTTAGACTCAACTAATCGCTCTGCAAATTGTCAACCTCTCGGTTATAATTAGAGAATGAATTGTTTAGACTGACGTCAGTGTTGTTGTATACCGTTGGTTAATATACAAATGCCGTCATCATTGTCTTTCTTTTCTATTGTCATTTTCTCATTTTCTTTGTAATTATGAAATTCAAAATGTTTCCTGCTCCACAGTTAAAAGTAGGGAAATATGTTAAAATTAATGACCATAAAAACCTGAAGACGAGCAGAGTATACTACTCGAAACGTCGAGACCACAGCGGCTATTTTCAGAGCCAAAACCTCACAAAAAAGGATTTAATACACGGTTGTACCCGCAAGTTTACTATTTATTTATTTATAGTTACTTCTCATAAAAACTTACTTGGTAAGAAGCACTGCAACTGGTAATGTATAATGTGTAATATTTGGTGGATCTGGGATGTTATTTCACATACACATACATACATACATACATACATACATACATACATACATACATACATACATACATACATACATACATACATACATACATACATACATACATACATACATACATACATACATATCAGCATTTATATGAGGCGCCTTTTTCCCAAGGTTACAAAGCGCCTACAGAAGATGCAACAAAGAAATCCAAACTCAAGATGTTCCAATGTAAAGTGAAGTAAACGAGTCAAGTATTTCTGTACAAGTGAGTCTTAAGTAGTTTCTTGAATTGTTTATGTGAAGTTGCATGGCGAAGATGCGATGGTAATGAGTTCCACAGGTTTGGAGCGCTAGCAGAAAAAGCACGCGAACCAGCTCCGGAGACGGTGCGATGTACAGCCAAGAGGTTCTCTGAGGAAGAGCGTAGGGAACGCGGTGGGACATACGGTTGTAGCATGTCGGATATGTATGATGGTGACTGGTGGGCAAGGGATTTGAAGACAAGAAGACAAAGTTTGAAGTCAATTCTGTTTGAGATGGGCAGCCAGTGCAATTTCTGAAATAGTGGTGAAATGTTGTCATGACGACCGGTCTTAAAATTTCATTGCATTTATTGCATTTATTACTCTGGTTGTGAAGCCAAAGACTCTGAAAAAGCGAAACTTATCCACTATACTAGCCAAGAACCCCATGGGAGAGAAGACAAAAAGGAAGTTTCAGTTTTAGATGTGTGAGGCAACCCGCAGAGAATTTTTCCAGGGAAAACCCACGCAATCCAAATAGTGCCCCTGGTGGGATTCGCACCAGGTCCCAGAGTTGAAGCGAGGAAGTATTTTTATACCACTATTAGTCAACCCGATCAACACTGTTATGATTTTACATCAGACGTAGTTTGTCCGTTTTGTTTTCCCATTCATTTCAATGAAGCGAACCCGAGTCTGTGAGGGTATTTGAGTCTGATCCCCTTTTTGAGACTTGGTAATGGTAGTTTAGTGTTCACTGAACATTGGGAACTTGGTGGAAAATGTAAAATCTTCAGTATCTTTTTCTCAAACTCTTGTTTATCAGCCCTCTTTGATGTTTAGTGACCGAGCAGATAAAAACACTTGACTCAAGCTCTGATGATTCTGATCATCAGAGTGTGGGTTCAAGTCTCGGTCGTGGCACTTGTGTCCTTGATCAAGATACTTTACTATGATTGCTGTGTCCTTCGGATGTGACATTACGCCGTAGGTCCTGTGTACTAGGATTGGTAGTGCGTGTAAAAGAACCCAAAACACTTATCACGGAAGAGTAGGGGTTAACCCCGGTGTTTCTGGTTCACATAGCAAGCACCCTCTTTGACAGGTTTCCTCAGGCTTGCGAGTTACAGTGATAAGGTTCACTTATGAAGCATCCTTGGTTTCATTACCTAAATTATTTTACAGCCAGTCTAAACCATGCTTTTGTTTAATTCCTGCATTTTTGTTACAATATAATATACGCGTTCTCGTGATTTCTTATTCTTCAGCCACTCCGTGAAAAAATAATTTGCACATGACACCCCCCTCCTGTTGTTTAGATATTTTTACCATTATCCTGACATCCTGCTTCACATCTCAGTTGTCTTTAATAGTCACAAGACACCTTCTAATGTGTATGTGGGTTAAAATAATCGTTGACAACAAATTAGGCATTGATTTAAATGTACGGCGTACCTCATGGTTCACGTATAACGTCCAGGTTTTTAAGTAAAGAATTCTGCCTCTCGCAGACAGATTAAATTTAATTCAATTCAACTCAACTGAACATATTTCCATATTGCAAAATGTACATACAATTATATTAAGAAGGTCTATTGAACAAATATGTATAAAGAACTTATAGAAGACTAGTTATAAGAGACTCAATGAAGCAGAGGCAAATATGGACGAGTCTTGTATACAAGACTTATTATACAACAACAGACTTTATTTCTGAACGGAACTTAACATACAGACAGGGACGAAACAGGACAAACAAACAAACAAACAAAAAACGCTAACAAACGAGCAAGGACGGAACATAGGAACTCATAGAGGAAAAGGATGTAAAGACAAGAAGCTACTCAAGATAATTTGAGACAAGATGTTTTTTTTTGTAACGGTTCTTACAAACACGGGTTTCATTTATTTAATCTCACCCAATGAGCGTTACCCGAACCAAGACATTTTAAAGAACAAAACTGTTTCCACGTTTTACAAAACTTACAAGCCTTTCCCTCTCAAGTCTTGATGATATAGACCATGTTACCTTTGTTTACAGAGTAGTAACCTTGTACATTCTAATGCATTTCCTGACTGGCAAGATACTACACAGGCCATATGGGAAAATTTACATTTGGTGTCATAATTTTCACATTAATTCAAAATTTACAAAAGCAACAGCTGTCCCCCCTTTCTTCATATCAAAAGTTGAGAAAAATCAGACAGTGCAATCTCCATAAAACATAAGATTTGTTGTATTCTTCCATCGAGCTGTGTACAAATGTGCCTGCAGGAAGTCCAGGCTCTGTGGCTCTTTTGTAAACATGTGATGTCACAGGTCACATGGTCTATTGGGTGTTATTTATTTAATCTTTTATATGCATAATATACAAACCGAGACATCCCAAACATAGAATATCAAGAAAACATGTGAACGTTTTACTGTGTATAAATGAATGAAAAATTATTTCTACGGAGGCTTGAAAATGACAAATGTGACCCGCTCTATCGAATTGAGGAATATATCTCGGAAATCACTTTATTACGTGTAATTCACCATACAAAAGTTGTTGACAATCCAAAATTCATGAAAAAACACAATAAAAACTTGACCTTTCTTGTGGTGGTCTTACCTTTAATTGAAAAGATGAATAAATCCCCCACAATTACTTTTTTGGGGAGCATGTTTGTATGCATAGCTACCATAGCTAGCTGTCGTTAAAAACGATTATCTAAATAAACACGCCGTAAAATAATGGAAGTGGCCTTGTCTTGTAGATTTTCTTCGTTGCCCGATAACTTCGGACTGGAATAAGCTACGGAAATAATAATGGTATTGCTGGAAAGCCAGTGAGTTACTTGTTAACATGGTGTGCATAACTCAATTTTCAAAATTTCCGAGACATTCCTCAATTCGATAGAGCGGGTCACAAATGTCTGTGAACAAATTTAATTGTTATGCTGTGCTTCCTGAATATGAAGTTTATAATATAGAAAGTCCGTGACATATTTCCCTCTAAAATAAAGTCACTGTCTCAAAACAATATCTGAGAGCTTTAACAATACAATAAAAAAAAAAAACCCGGCTGATTTGGTTGTTTACAACCAAAATTAATTTCCTTTTCTGTGAAATATTTCTCTCTGAAATGAATTCAAAAACTGTATCTGGAAACCTAAATAACGCAGCAGCTGATTTCGGTCTGTTACAACCAAACTTAAGGTCACTTGTGTACATGCTGAAAATAGTGCATGTTTTTGTACTATTTTCTCCTGAAGCACTAAGCCCATTTTTTCACAGGTTTTTTATTTCATGTTTAATGGTCGATCACTAAACATGAGCACTGCCTGCGACTATTCCGCCAGCTCTACCAATTCTGTATACGACCTTTGAAATAAATCTAGGCCAATGTGATCTCTGACACCAATGTGAATGTTATATTGGTTCTATTTCGAGGCTGGAGTAATCCACCTGCTAGGCTCATTCGACCCGAGGAGTCTCACGTAATAACTACCAAATTGATTACTCTATTGATACTCGAGATTTCATTAAATCTTGTCTAGGCATGCAGTTTTTGTTTGATGCTGGAATGCCAGATATTGGCATGGTCCAAATTTGCAAGGCTTCATCCACCATCTTTATTGCTGTTCGTGGTTCAGGGTTCAGCTTAGTTTTCCCTTTTTTAATGTATATTTTTCAATTTATTATTTCTCTATTAAATCTATCTTCAGTTAGTTTAAAAACGATTATAGACCTGTAGGGAGAAGTAAACGATATATAATCAGAATAATGTCTGAGACCTATAATGTCGCTCCTACCTCGCACCCAAGTGTAGCACGAACCTTAATATAGCCCATACCTTGTACCTAGTGTGGCACGAACCTTAATATAGCCCATACCTTGTACCTAAGTGTGGCACGAACCTTAATATAGCCCATACCTTGTACCTAAGTGTGGCACGAACCTTAATATAGCCCATACCTTGTACCTAAGTGTAGCACGAACCTTATTACAGCCCCAACCCTGAACCGCGAAGCTTGGGCCCATTGTTGTATCTAATTGTAGTACCGATCATGAACATTGTTCCCCCGTGTTACATTAGGTGTAGCTTCGGGATTACATTAGGCCCGGTGTCACGTCCTAAGCGTTCCGGCGTACTGAGTGTTCCAGGTGACGTACGCATGCGCGGTCGTACTGTGCGTTCCTGCCGTGTGGGTGACGTAGCCGGTCATTTCAGTAGTCGTGGTCTCCTTCCCGTGCTCTTAAATTGTCAGACAATGTTTTTTTGATTGTGAACGGAAGACCCTCTTCTCCCCCTCTGTCAACCCTTCCATATACTTGCTGCCGCTCAAATAGTGAACAATTCTTTAAAACGGTTTGTACGTTCAACACTACTAGCTATACAGCAATCCTTCACCGATCTTGAACTCTTGGTGGCAGCAGATACCGCCATTATTACGGTGGTACCTGGGTGGTACTGCGCTGCCTAGCGACGGGTTTAAGCGATTTGCAAAGTGAAAGTCCAATAACCCGCGACTGATCAAATGATCGCCGTGTAGCCCAAACCTTATACCAGTCGCTAGGCAGCGCAGTACCACCCAGGTACACCGCAGTAATGGAGGCATATCTGCTGCCACCAAGAGTTCAAGATCGGTGAAGGATTGCTGTATAGAGCTCGTGGACGCCGCCATATTTTGGTCATCTGGAACGGTAAGTACGCCGAAATGCTCAGTGCGCGACACCGGGCTCCATTGAGGTACATGGTTGGGGCTACAATGGAGCCCGGGCCACATTACAGAATGGGGATACATGTAGGTCAGTGATAAATTGAGGTACTTATATTGGGCTTTAATTAGGCCAAAGAATACAGTCATTTAGCAGCCGGACAAAGGCTTTATATTACCTTGGTTATAATAAAGAAATATCTCAATATGAGACAATTCCATATGAGAGTTAATATTCAAACTCTAGGCTCGTATTTTGAATTGAATTAATACTTATGATTATGAATGTCACTCATGACAAAACTTATTAATCAAGTTGGCCTATTTAAAGCTTGGCCGCGCGGTAATGTTTTTTAAAACTTGTGGATATGTTTATAGCTCAAAACAGAAACAGCAACAACGCCTTTTGAAGTAATCGGCCACATCTGTTTAGTCAGTTCGTCTTCTTTTGCTCTTTGATCCGTGAGGAATTTCTTTAAAGCGGCTATTGCCATTAAAAATGTACCGATTCATTGAATAATTTATCCGACGCGGTACTCGTGACTACTCCGTTAAAAGAATAATGAACACTGTAGTGATTCCATCCTTTTACGAGGCCCTCGATTTTCTCGGAAGAATGACCACACACATAAAAAAAAAAAAAAAAAAAAAAAAAAGCAAAATCATATTTGCTGCGTTTAACAGTGAAATGGTCAAACCCAAATAAAATTCTGTATCACTTTTTACAAAATAAACATAGGATTCGAACTGCCTCTAGCCACCGGACTAGCTCGGTGATCTATAGTTCTAAGACATCTCCCCTAGCAATTCAACGCTCGTGGGTTCTAAACCAACCCGAGTAATTTGAAACGGCTAAAGCACAAAAATAAAATAAGTATAAATAAATCAATAATACAAATCTTTATCCCCATCGAAAATATATCTTTTTTTTCATCACTTAAAGCACATGTGTAGCATTGGTAAAAGACCAGTATCCACACTTGATGTGACCCAACATATGCCTAAAATAATTTAAAAAAACATGTAAAAGTTTAAGCTCAATCGGTCATTGGATTCACGAGAAAACAAGCGGGAAAAAACCTTAAATGCTCTCACTGTTTTCAAACATTGAGTTTTTGACTCGCGAGATCAAAACTAATTGTTTTATTCATTTCTCAAAAACTATTGCATTTCAAGTAAAAATATTTGAAAGGAAGTTTCCCACCATGACCATCTTTATACCATGTAAGTTATGCGTGAATCTGTGAACATTATACTAACTCTTACCAATGTTACAAACACCCTTTAAGTCTAAATTTTATTTCGTAAATTTGAAAGGGTTTGTCAATTTGACGTTTCCCTTCTTCTATAAACAGTTTTTGTTTCGTGTTTTTGTTTCGACTACCCGAGTCATTGTGTGTCCAAATAAACCATCATGTGATAGTTGTGATTGCCGAATGTGTCAGTCTGCATCAGTTTTGGAGATCGGTTGTCTAGTGTACATCTACACGAAGCTCTTGCATATCGTATATTGTGTTTTTATCGACGAGTGTAATCCAATAGTCTCTTGAATTGAAAGGAGCTTATGAATAATTCATCTCGTACAGCTGAATCATGCAAATGAGCTGAATTTGCATACGCCAGATACCACTGGGAAATGCACGATATAGCACCCGGTATTGCTGTAGGTTTATTTGGACAAACAATGACTCAGGTAGTCGAAACAAAACTGTTTATATAGAAGGAAATGGGAAATGTCAACTCCAATTTTGTAATGTACATATTATTTTCAATAGATAGAGTCTTCATGTGAGTGGAGAAAATTATAAGTATCTACCCTCACGTTGAAATGGTGTAAATTGCCATTCTACTCGACACCCTTCCAGTGCAAAAACTGTCAACATCCAAAGCATCTTATGACATCATTCTGAGAAAAGTTGGTCTGTACATTTTTGCACTGAGATGTTTTGGTTCATTACTGACTTTTGATAATATTCAATAAAAACCGTCTTGAATTTGACCTTTTGACTGACAAAATATTCCTCATTGAAATCTAAAAATTCATTATTTGTTGAAATCCAATGAAGCCATGTTTCAAATTTCGCTCTGAAAAGTCAGAATTGGCCGTTTCTCTTCCTCTTTAATGATCCCTTCCCGTTCACGTTTCGCTGATATTACTATAATTGAAAACCGAGAGAACTATGTCAACAACTTGTACCGTTGACTCGGCATGAAACAGACCCTTCACGGGCATAATGCATTATTGGAAAACGCAAACGGAATTGTTGGCTTAGAAAATTGAGCTTGTTTAATTCCTGAATTAGTCATAACCATGAGACGAGAGTGCACACTGTTCAATCTGTCTGTCGTCGAATTAAATAAATACATGAGTCGTTATTGAAACTGAAAACATAACATTTACACAAGTTTTTCCTTCGACTTATAATTAGAGTATCTAATGTGAAGTTTTCCTTGCTTAAAATATCTGTGTTTACTGAATAAATGTAATATTTGCAATTAAATTTCCAATTTAGGGGTGACAATTTTTTCCCTTTCTCTAGACTACATTACTTCACAGGGGATCGTCTCAACAATGTTTTTCAATATCAACAACTCTCCAATGCTCTTCACCAAGTCAGTTTTTTATGGTATTTTTCGGGCTACTACCAAAGGTTTCTTTTCCTTTGAATTGCCTGTCTGTACTGAATAAATGTAATATATATATGCACTCTAAATTCTTTCGAAAAAAGGGAAAAAGAAAACCTTGTGAAAATCCGTATTCAGGCTTAATTGCAAAGTGTACCTTTGGTTTTTGGAACCGTTCGATCGTTTTAATCCTTTTTAAATGTAGATGGGGATTGTATACAATAAAACTAACCTGTGAAAATTTCATTTCAAAAGGTGGTCGCGTTTTTGAGATATCTCCAAAAATCCGGAGCGAATATTTCCACGCAGGAAGAATATTCCCCATAGGAATACACAGTCTAAGAAGCGTTTCTGACAGAAACGCTTCTCAGATTCAAATTTTGGGGAATAAAAAGTTATATATTTTTCCATAACCGTAGTACTTTGAAGTTAAAAGTTTCTCAAAACTCATTATACTACCCAAAGCTGCTGTACTTCTTACCAAGTAAGTTTTGATTGCCATTAATTTTCAGAGTCATTATTAAGTAGGAATTAACAATCTGGGAAAACGTTTCTGGCAGAAAAGTTTCTCAAATTCAAATTTAGGGAATAAAAACTGATATACCATCGAAAGCTGCTGTATAGACTTCTAACTAATTCGTTTTTATTGCCATTAATTTTAAGAGTGATTACCAAACGTATACAGACCCTTTAAAGGGTGTGTACAACATTGGTAAGATTGAAAATATAAATGTTCACAGATTTGCACATAACTTACATGGTATAAAGATGGTCATGGTGGAAAACTTCCCTTGATATAGTTTTGCTTGAAATGCCATAGTTTTTAGGAAATGAGTAAAACAATAGTCTTTATCCTGCAGGATAAAATCCGATGTTTGAAAAAAAGTTAAAACATATAATGGGATTTTCGCTGTTTTCTCATGACTCCGAAGACTGATTGAGCTTAAACTATCACAGGTTTGTTATTTCATGTATATGTTGGGTCATATCAAGTGTGGATACAGGTCTTTGGCAATTACCAATGTTGTACACACCCTTTAAGCAGTAACTATTTATCCTCAAAGGGCAGAATTGACTTAATTATAAAAGTAATTTCAACATTGTCATAAATCTAGTTACATATTGAAGATGTCAGGTCGAGTTTGCATTTCATACATTGAACAAAACTTAGGAATACATTTGCATCAAACACAAAAGCACACTTCATTAATGTTTCATTGTTTGCCAATCACGTTCGATTGTGAATGACACTGACAGTATTCACCAAAGCTTAACTAAGCGATACTTTGTCCCCCCCCCTATTCAAAAATTGAAAGCACAATTTTGTAAATTTATGTTTTTTCCTAGACAAAACTAATGCACATGGTATTAAAACAATATTTTAACACAATGTACCGTTAATTACAATTTACACATCATTAAGTTCTCTGTTTGCTGACATCTGATTCGATGTTTGTCGCCAAATTATACAATTGAAATTAGAGCGAGCAATTATGCGTGTGTGGGTGTTTTAACGATACGTGCAAAGAGCAGAACCAAGAACAAACGTGTATTCTATAGGTACGCATTTACACACTCAAAACCTAAAAATATTGTCTAATTTTAATAGTGACATTATGTTCATTGAAATGCCAATTCCCTTTAAATGCCTAATACAGACAGGATTGGTGAAGCTGACAAAACAGTCACTGACAGTGTTCATGTTTTTTGTGATCAACCATATGCATAAAATAACAAACCTGTGAACATTTTGGCTGATGTATATCGGGAGAAAATAGTGAAACACACAAGTGTGTAACAGCCTGCAATCGTGGACCCTCCTTTGTTCAACTCTTTGTGATAGCAACCGTGGACCACAAAGCTTTCCTTTGTGATAGCAACCGTGGACCTATTGTCCTCTTTTGTTATAGGTGCCCGGTTTGAATGTGGTTACCTACTCACCATGCTAGGCTAATTTGTAAGCATGTAAATACATTGACCTAAAGTTTGGTGGAAACAACTGAAATCAGCTGTTGCGTGTTTTCATTTTGGTTTTCAGATCTGAGTTTTCTTGCATATGACAACAATTCAGAGAGAAACCTTTCACAGAAAACAAAAAAATCTATAAATTTTGGTTATAACAACGGAAATCAGCTCATGGTTTTGAAATTGTTTCAGATTACAGTTTTCTCAAAATATGACTTCATTTCAGAGGGAAACATTTCACAGACAAAATGGTTCTAGAATGAAGTTCATGATCAATTAGCTTTCTGACTAAATTTAAACATAGATGTTTGTTATCAAATTCTTACTAATCCTGCATAAATAATTTGTTATGGCGAAATACTGAGGATCTGGCTGAGGGTGCATGTGCTGGAAGGCCCCTCCCCTTTTTATCGCTTTTGAATACCTTTTGTTGTAATTTAAGTGTTTAGTTGTTTATTTACCTTAAATTAATACTTGTTTCAGTCAATTACCCTGGCTTCATTATTCAATCAGTTTATTACTGGTTCTTTGTGCATTACCACTGTTATTTTTTTAAATAATTTTTTATGGCCAGATGCTGAGGGTTCATGTGCTGGAAACCCCTCCCCTTTTTAGCGCTTCTTTTAAAGGCACTGTACACGTTTGGTAATTACTCAAAATATATATTAGCATAAAAACTTACTTGGTAACCAGCAACGGAGAGCTGTTGATAGTATAACACATTGTGAGAAACGGCTCCCTCTGAAGTAACGTAGTTTTTGAGAAAGAGGTAATTTCTCACTAAAATAATAAAAGACTTCTGGCCAGAAGCCTTTTATTCCTATCTGAAAGCACACTAATTTGTACAACAAGGGTGTTTTTTCTTTCATAATTTTCTTGCAACTTCAATGACCAATTGAGCCCAAATTTTCAAAGGTTGGTTATTTGATGCATATGTTGGGATACACCAAGTGAGAATACTGGTCTGTGACAATTACAAAACGTGTTCAGTGCCTTTAAATACATTTTGTTGTATTTTTAAGTAGTATATTTTTCGGTTTGTTTCTTGGCTTGTTTTATATCTTATATGTAAAGCGCCTTGAGCGTCTTTTTGGGCGGATTTTGGCGCTATATAAATGCTTTTTATTATTATTATTATTATTTATAATACCTTTAATAGAGTTAATTTCGCTCCAACATTTCTGTGAAAGAGGAAGTGAGTTCTATAATATCACCCATGTGTAGGTTTCAATAGTCACGTCAGTTTACACAACCCCAATGTTGAGACTAAACCGTAACCACTCATTTGACAATTCATCGTGCTCTCTGTACAAGCCCGTGTTTGCTCAACAAATTGATTCTGAACTCAATGCAGCAACTGTTCATGGAACGAGGGAAACATAAACAACAACGGCTTCCTCGACCTTAACATCGGATCAGGTATATGTAAGCATTGTGCATTTGCACTGGGAGGGAGAATGGGAACGATGGTAATTAATTTCCAGTTCTCAGGAGATTGCGATGGGGGGAAGCCCGGTGTGAAACACATGAGGGGAGGGGTGGGGGTAGAGTTTCTTTAAAGAGCCTTTGGCTCGAGTTATGCTGTATTCAAGAAACCGATAGGGAGATGTATTTGTGCGAACATCAGGGCCCGATTTCGTAAAGCTGCTTAAAGGGAGTACCTTTTGGTGAACAATTAATGACCTTAAAACTTACTTGGCAAGGAGCGCTGGAGAGCAGAGTTGATTTTATAAAACGTTGTTAGAAATGACCCCCTTTAAAGTAACGTGCACATGTTGGGATAAACCAAGAGTTGAAACTGGCAAAAATTGTGCGAACATTTCAACAAAAAGTACGATATACAATATAACAAATACTTAACAGTACAATAAACAACAAATGTATACTTTATAAATATTGAGAAAATAAGTTAGTGGCCTGACGTTTCGACCCTAGCAGAGTCTTTCTCGAAGGCTAAATGACAACACACAACACACATACAAGCAGACAAGAGTTGCAAGAGTAGTCAAGTGGAAATACATGAATAGAGAGAGTGGAGGGAGAAAAGCAGAAAGCATTCAGAGAAGGCAGGGGGTAAGCAGGGATTATGAAGACAAAAGGGGGGGGGGGGGGGGTTATGAAGGGAAGAGGATAGCTTGACCACAAGAAGTTGGGAACACAAAGGACAAAATGGAAGGTTAGAAGAGAGGTTAGAAGAGAGGTAAATAATTATAAATCTTGTGACGCATAGAACGATTGTAAACACAAATGCATTACAAATCAAGGCAAGACAACTAAATGAGACGATACAAGACAATCCCATTCTAAGACGGCCATGATTAATAAAAGTGAACTTAAACTGACTCAACAGACTATCAATACAATCTTAAAATGTGACTTGACTCTTTAACAAATAATTATAAAACAATGAGAGAAAACCTTCGGAAATAAAAACAATGATGATCAAAATAAATATGGTTATATGAAGAAAAAACCGTTTTCATGAAAGAAAAGTAAATTTTTTTAAAGTAAATAATGTTTATGTTAAAATGAACTATTTACATGGATGAAATGTATATTTGAACATAACATAAAAATATAAATAATAATAGTATAATTATATTAAACAAAATCTTAACAACGAATGAAAGCTGAAATCGGTCAGGCAAGATAAACATGTTTTTATTCTGTCATGGCTGGACAGGCAGGTTTACGGTAGACAACGAGTGGAAAAACGGATATTACAGATTGGGTTTCCCGCGCAGCCCAGAAACAAAGTGCAGCGCTTTACGGAGTCGTGTTCTTAATTTAGCAATACCCATCCTCATGTACGTTCCAGCACCAGGGGCCCTCGTCTATCGCCATTTCGTTTATTAATTACTATATACCTTAAAGGGAAGGTATGTGTTTGGTAATCACTTTTAAAATTAATGGCAATACAAACTTATATTACTCTGACCAAAGAGCCCGGTTCATACTTCCTGCGAATGCGAATGCGAATGCGAAGCGAATATTGACGTCACAACTCTGTTTTCGCTGCGAATAATTCGCAAGAGTTGAGCTGTGCTCAACTGCTGCGAATTATTCGTTGCGAATTTGTGACGTCAAAGTATGAACCGGGCTTTAAAGGGTGTGTACAACATTAGTAATTGTCAAAGACCTGTATCCACACTTGATGTGACCCAACATATACATGAAACAACAAACCTGTGAAAGTTTCAGCTCAATCGGTCTTCAGAGTCATGAGAAAACACTGAAAAGGCCATTATACATTTTCATTGTTTACATACATTGGATTTTATCACGCGTCATAAAGACTATTGTTTTACTCATTTCCTAAAAACTATGGCATTTAAAGCAACACATTTTCAAAGGAAGTTTTCCACCATGACCATCCTTTTACCATGTAAGTTATGTGCAAATCTGTGAACATTTATATGTTCAATCTTACCAATCATTGTACACACCCTTTAACAACAACACCGTGTATATTTCCGGGCACATTATTATAGACCTTTCTATTGCAACGTCACAGCCCGAGTTTTTGCCAACCGAGGTTTGAAAACTATATGGACAGCCATAACTGCAATTCAAAAACAGATAGCCATAGTTTGTAGCAATGTTACACACATATTCAAAAATAGTGTTGAATTTGTTGAGAGGTATTTCAGTTCTTGAATCTTTACAGAAAATGTTGGCTTTGGTCACAACTTCTGTTAACACGATTGAATGTTTTGCAAAAATTTGGCCAACCATACCAACCGGTGCACTCTGTTTATCAACACTGGAAAGATCTACAAGCCCACCTTTAAAGTATGTTGAAAATTGTCCAATAAACCACATGACATGCCCAGGTTCGTTCTTATGTAGAGACATGCGTCCAAGGGTATATGAAAGTGGGCCACACAATTTCCAATGGGAGTCCTTATTGATTTGTCCGCAGGCACATTTTCTTATTTATAGGGCCGCTGAATTTTGTATTGATGAAAACCTTGGGGCTTGATGTGTTTTTTTTTTTCCTTCTGTTCTTGGAGGGGCACATCCGCCTAGCCTCCGCCTCGTTCGGTGCTGGAGGATAATAGGTGTTGTCACATGGCGTATAATGCTGTCGGCTGTACACAGACTAGACGCATATTAGATGAGATTCTGTATTGTAGCTTAGACAACTGTATATGAATACCCCTGTGTTGACAATCCACCTGTCTATATTTGTTGTGATAATCACCTGGCCCCAATTTCATAAAGCTGCTTAAGCACAAAAGGTAGCTAAGCACAACAAAATTTCGCTTACCAGAATAAGGTTACCATCCAAACTACCATGTTTTATGTGCAATTTGTGACTGGTGTCCTTCTCATTTCTGCTTAGCAGATAATTGTTAAGCAATATGATCTGCTTAAGAGGCTCTATGATTGGGCCCTGTTTTGGTAGATACATCGACGGCGCGTAGCCATAATTCAATCAACCGAATAATGTATTATTTATAACATTACTTATTAATAATTGATTCTTATAAAAATGATAGTGTGCATTAGTCCAGTAGCTAGAGATATCAAGGCGTTTGTTATACCGGCTCATCGGGCTTATTTTAGACCATTCAACTAACTTTCTCAACTCCCTGGGGAGCATACAACCCCAAGCTAGCTTAAATCACCGCTAAGGGGTTGATCCAACACAACACTGTCTTGGTCGTCTCAGGTTCCCATCTGGGTTAGTATGGTCACAAGTGTCATGACTGGGAATCGAACCACTCTCCAATGAATCAACTATCAGAACTTGAGCTCTATTCAGTAGACCGCTCGGTCACAACACACTATAGTTGGTGTTAAGCTACAAGTTATTAAAACCTATCCTCACATTCCATTGTCTGGCCTCAATCAGTAGTTTTTTCAAGTTTGAGCTAGGCCTTGGCCACCCTTTGGTTCAAGTTTGGGCTAGGCCTTGGCTACCTTTGGTTTAGGTTTTTTGGGCTAGGCCTGGGCTACATGTTTGTAATGGGCGACCGGTCGGTGACATGGGGGGGGGGGGGGGGGGGGATGTATAGCATCATTTTCAGTTATATGCTTATCTTTGCACCTGTGTGAAATATTGCTATTTATTAAACATTTCTTGATTATGAGAATGGAAATAACGTAGCATTCAAACAGAAATCAATGATCTGGCGTGCCTATAGTAAAAAGAAGAAAAAAGAAGAAGAAAAAACAGCAACAACCTAACAAGGATACCAGAATATTCATTTTGAACAAGGGTTCTCTTTTGACAGGCAATAAACAAAAACCCTCTGCATATAGGTTGTTAGCATTGACATTTGAGTCAATTGGAACAGATCTATACATTTCTACACCACTCTCTACTTCTCCGGGATGACCCTAAAGTCATAGTAATTACATACGACATGATGAACACGCTGCGGTCTAAGGACGTATTATGCTTATATTAAAGGTATGTTGTGGTAGCGTGAATTGCCGTGACACACGCCGTACATTTCATGCTGTTCACCGGTGACGAGACAACCGCTCATGTCAACTGCTATACCATGGGCTATACATAAATATATGCGAACCTTAAATCTCGTAACATCATTTGAAGTGTCACATCTAAAAGTTACCTATCAATATGTATAATATTAAAGGTATTATACAGGATAGGAATACAATCATAATTTTCTTAATATTTCAGTTTATAACAACAATAGCCGTGTTAGTCTGATATATGAATACAATTTAGAAGATAGTGGTAACACTTCATTGCAGAAGCAGAAGACAGGATTGAATGCAGTCATTAAGATATGGGTACGAAACAACACATGATATAGTTTTAGGTTGGTTCAAAATTACATTCGTAGCAACAACTACTTCACTAGTGCACCTGGGCCCTAATTCATGGCTCTACTTATTGTAAGCAAAGAAACAGCACTTATGGAAGCAGGGAATTCCGCGCTTACGTCAAGCGTATTTCACGGGTTAGCAGGGAACTTTTGCTTGTGCTCCTGCGTTGTACACGTTACTAGGCATTCTACGCTTACACAGCTAGCGTAGAAATTCGGCGCTTGCACAGTAAGCGGAGAATGGTGATCGCAAGCGCAGAATTCGGCGGTAAGCAGGGCCATGAAACTGGGCCCAGATGAGGTAGTTGTTGGCTTTTTGTTGCTACGGAAGCTCATAATGCTGGTTGGTTTTTTATATTATAGTTAGGTAGTCTTGAAGTGCTACCACTATACCTTCCTTGCTTAATTCTTAGTCTGAAATCTTACAGATTATGACGTTCATACCAGAACCATTTTGTCTGTGAAATATTTCCCTCTGAAATGGGGTCATATTTGAGAAAATTGTATCTGAAAGCCTAGAAAAAAGAAAAACAACCAACAAACTAAACAAAACACAAAGCTGATTTCGGTTGTTACAACGCAAAATGAGGAAAAAGCTTTCGTGCTGAAAATTGCGCGTGTTTTTTCACTATTTTCTTCTGACTCCTACAATGGGTTCAGCCCAGATTTTCTTTAGATTGTTATTTCTTGGTGAATCACAGTCACACAAAACATGAACACTGTCTGCGACTATTTCGTCAACTCTTTACCAATCCTGTACAATAGGCTTACCTTTTATAGATCACCAATATTGTATAAAACGTATCAGTTGCTATATCTATAAGAATAGTTTGCACTGATGTAATTTGCAGATGTAAATAATTCCATCCACGATTTTTAATTTGCTGAGCCCATGGCAAAGTTAATAAACATTAGCTGCACACACGAGGTTCTGGTGGGGAATTTTGTTTTCTCTCTTTCCAAACAATCTAACGCTGTCAGCATAACATCCTTCATGTAAATGCATAAATAATGCACCATCAAATTCAAAGTAATCAATCTAAAACTCAAATACGCGGCAACCGTTTCTTTAATTTGTCACATGTCAGACTTGAACTGATGCAGTGCCCCGAAGCGCAGTGTGGTAGTGGATGGACTGTAGCTTTAGGAGCTCGGTGTTTCTAACTGGGTCAAAAACGGAAACTGCGGACATAAACGGAGGCTTAAAGGTGGTCACGTCATAACCAAAGACATTTAAATAGAGATGATGTCTGTATTGACGAATAGTTATTCAAACTTTCTCGCCAGACGTTTTTAAATTGTTGTTTGTTACAGTAAGGTAAAACGTTTGTCTTAAAACGAGTGAAGCGTTTTTATTTTTTTGTATGGTGGAATAACTTCTTCTTTTATATTTCATAATGTATATATTGTTAAAATTTTTAAAGCAATTTTTAAAAAGGTTCGATCACAGACCTTCTCATGATAAGACAGGCTCAGTTAAACGTTACACCGAGCATGCTCGTTTGAATGCTCGCTTGATGCTCGTTCATTTAATGTGATGCTTCGCTGAAGGTTATCACGTCTCAGCATTCGTGCTTTAAACAAAATAGAATGTCACTTTTCTACTCACCCTTTTCTCCGATTTAAGAATTAAACAAACTAGTCAAATTGTTGGGTAGACAAATACTTTATAATGAACTGACGTAAGACACAACTAAAAGGCCCTTTCACGCGAGTGAATTTTTACAATGAGACCTTGCCTAAATCACAACGATGTTAAAAATTGCAAATTCCAGTCGTGTGAAAGCTATCCTTGTTAAATAATAACCAAGGACCCTTGCTATTTTTAGTAGAGATTCAGACCTCCAAATAATAACTGTAGTAAATAATGTAATGTGAAACGATAACTGCCATAACCAAGGACTCTTGCTGTGGCGATAAATGTTCAAGCACAGAACGTGTAGTTGAAGAAAGTATTCCGATGAACGATCATGACTTTTACTCCTACCCCTGAAAAAACAAGGGACGTTAGTGAATTTAAGAAGTCATGTGAAAGCTTGTTAGATAACCGCAATCGAGCAAAGTGACAGACAACCGGCATCCATTACCGAGGATCTTTGTTACTGGCGCTCATGTGAACTGCAGTGCTTTGCACTACATATTATTACACAACGCAGTCGCCAAGGCGTTTTCCTGCATGTCATCTCCAACCCACCGTAGTCTTTGATATGGGGCTCCCATCGCCAGCGCAATTGATTTTTCGGACGTGACAATTACTGTAATTGGTGTTCTTCGCACTCGGGATAATTTCATGGACCTTTTCACAACTCCCCAGGGGGTGTGATGCTGAAGACTCAATCCGGGTCTCCCCTCAGCAGCGACTGAAAGCCTTAATGGTTGACGTGGGAGAGAGATGTTTGCTGAGGTCGAGTGCGCGATTTGTGGGTATAACTAAATGGCGCGTACAAGAATTAGATAGGTCGACAGTGCCCAGTGAAAATACGGACGTTTCCACTTGGTATAACAAAGTGCGTCATTTAAAAAGCCAACATGTCGCCATTGAGGCATGTTCCATTTTCACGCAAATCTGAGATTGGTGAACGAATTGTGTTTAAATGGGTCAATTAAATATGAGTCTATTGGGACATTCGCTGATCATTAGGCAATAGGCGGGATTGTTATTGTGGTTTACGGATGATTTGCAACCGCTATGATGGATTTTTATAAGTGACGGTATCAAGGGACACTTTGTAACGTTGAGGGAGCTAATCATCCACTTTGTAACGTTGAGGGAGCTAATCACCCACTTTGTAACGTTGAGGGAGCTAATCATCCACTTTGTAACGTTGAGGGAGCTAATCATCCACTTTGTAACGTTGAGGGAGCTAATCATCCACTTTATGATGATGAGAAAGATTCATGTGACGTTTCAACAACATACGGTGATGATTTCCACCCCCCCCCCCCCAATTTTGTTCAGCGAGTAGATACTGTAATCAGCTGAAACTTTTATATGTGACTTTTGCTGTAGCCTTTTTTATAACTTTACCCAGAAATCTGCGACTCGAAAGCCTATTAATCCAACTTCAAAATGGAAATAGAATCATTAACAAATAGTTATAAAACAATAAGAGAGAATCATTGGAAATAAAACGATGATCAACATAAATATGTGTATGATTAGATAAAACTATTTTCATGAAATAAATTTTCTAATATTTAAAATATTTATGTTTATGTTAAGAAAAAACTATTTACGTTAAAGGCACTGAACACGTTTGGTAATTACTCAAAATATTAGCATAAAAACTTACTTGGTAACGAGCAACGGAGAGCTGTTGATAGTATAAAACATTGTGAGAAACGACTCCCTCTGAAGTAACGTAGTTTTTGAGAAAGAGGTAATTTCTCACTAAAATAATAAAAGACTTCTGGCCAGAAGCCTTTTATTCCTATCTGAAAGCACACTAATTTGTACAACAAGGGTGTTTTTTCTTTCATCATTTTCTTGCAACTTCAATGACCAATTGAACCCAAATTTTCACAGGTTTGTTATTTTATGCATATGTTGGGATACACCAAGTGAGAATACTGGTCTTTGACAAATTACAAAACGTGTTCAGTGCCTTTAAAGCATATGTAACACATTGGTAATTGTCAAAGACCAGTGTCCACACTTGATGTGACCTAACATAAATGTACATAAACAGGGGGAAAAACTTAAGGGTTTGTATACGTTTGGTAATGACTCTGAAAATTAGTGGCAATAACAACTTACTTTGGGTAGTATAATGAATGTTGAGAAACTTTTAACTTCGAAGTTCCCACGGTTATGGAAAAATATATCACTTTTTATCCCCAAAATTTGAATTCGAGAAGCGTTATTGCCAAAACGCTTCTCAGACTGTGTATTCTTCTAGGGAATATTCTTCCTGCGTGGAAATATTTGCTCCGGTTTTTCGGTGATATCTCAAAAACGCGACCACCTTTTGAAGTGACATTATCACAGGTTAGTTTTATTGTATATACCTACATTTGTATAGGATTAACACAATCAGTAGGCTCCAATTATCAAAACGTATACAGCACCTTTAAATGATTTCACTGTTTTCAACCACCGAGTTGAAACTATAACTTTTTTACTCATTTCTCAAAAACTGTTGCATTTTAAGCAAAAACATTTCAAAGGGAGTTTCCCACCATGACCAACCTTATTTCATGTACGTTTTGCGCAAACCTGTGAACATTTATATTTTTAAATGATTTTGGGTTTACTCAGACATGTTAAGCAAACCCTTTAAACTTGACAATTTGAGTGAATGTACTCTGCTCGACTCTGGGTGGCGCCTTTAATGTTGTGAGACGAGACACTGGAACGATAGTAATTCGAAATGAAAACAACCGTCAGTCTGTTTTTATCTCCGGAGTTATCTGAGTGTAATTAGAGTATGAGATCCGCCGTGACGAGGCAGGATGGGACCCATGAAAAAGAAACGGTTTTGTTCGTCATGACCGAGCGGTCTAGTTTACCGGACTCGAGTTCTAGTGGCTGGAGTGATCGGGGTGTGGGCTCGAATCCTGGTCATGACAATTGAGCAAGACACTCCCGTCTCTTTACCCATGGGTAAATGGGTACCTGTGAGGGCAGAGATTGCTCTTGTGATTGATTTAGCTTAGTGTTCTATTTACTTGTTCGTCATGACCGAGCGGTCTAGTGTACCCGACTCGAGTTCTAGTGGCTGGAGTCATCGAAGTGTGGGTTCGAATCCTGGTCATGACAATTATTATTATTATTATTATTATTATTATTATTATTATTATTATTATATTATTATTATTAAGACACTTCATCGGAGTGTAGGTTCGAGTCATCGGAGTGTAGGTTCGAGTCATCGGAGTGTGGGTTCGAATCCTGGTCATGACACTTGAGCAAGACACTTCATCGGAGTGTGGGTTCGAGTCATCGACGGAGTGTGGGTTCGAATCCTGGTCATGACATTTGTGTCCATGAGCAAGACACCCACTTCTCTTCACCTATAAGTAAATGGGTCCCTGTGAGGGCAGAGATGGTTCTTATGATTGATTTAGCTTAGTGTGTGTGCTACTTACTTGGCAGCACTGTATACTCCCAGGGAAATGAGAGGGTTTAATTAAGGAATGAAAAATGGTGAAATATCTTGGGTGTTCACGCACAACATGGCTGGTGAATAGCCATTATTACCATGTCTGTTGTTGTGTTATGTTGTGTGTGAAATCGGGGGAGGGGGGGGGGGGCGGGATGTTTACCCGTTGATTCCGTGGACTTGAACAAACGGGATCTCGGTGTATTGACAGAGAAAGGACATCCTCGCTTCGCTTCTGTGCAAATACAATAGGGAAATAAAGAAAAGTCTTCAATTTACGGAGTCGGAAAACATGTGTGTGTTTGTTTTTTGTTTTTTTGTTTTGTGTTTGTTTGTTTGTTTGTTTAAATTTATATTTATTTATTAATCTATTCAGTTAATCTATTCGGGGTGTTTGTTTTTTATTTATTTAAATTTATTTATTTATTTATTCATATTATATAGTTTATTTCTATTTATATAATAATTATATTGTTTATTTCAAATTAATTTATTTGTTATTATTATTGTTTGTATTTATTATTTAATAAAAATAACAAATCCCGGGAAGGGTGTACGTGCGAAAACATTGCTCTTAGCATTTCTTAAAAAATAAAAATATATATATATATAAAATACAACTGTACTACTTAGAAAAGAACCAGCTTTTTGTTTTGACATCACGTTTAAATACAGTGCACCAGGGGCCGATTTGTCGAAGCACTAAGATTCATCTTGAGTTGTCAGTAATACCATAGTGATTTGTTTTGTGACATCACGCTTTGCTTAACAATTACGATTGATTTGCAGAAAAGCTCAATTCTACCTCTTTGTGAAATCGTGCCTAGGTCACTTTAATACAAAGTCACGTTTGAGACGCATACCTTCAACAAAGAACAATTCTCACATCGAAAAGAAAATTTACCAGCCAGTACCTGAATGGACTCAAACCTCAAAATAATATTCTTCAACATAAATAATATATTGAATTTAGAACAGAATGATTTCAAAAAACCCACAGCAGACAGTCTTGTGCTTATAAATAGGTCAGACTCGGCGCTCATTGTCAAGTCGAACGTGACTTCTTAAATACAACGAATCCGCAATTCATCATTCTTGGGTTTGTTCCTGAGCAATCCACGGGGCCTGCTTCGTGCCTTGTCTTTGTCGACGACCCCCTCCGTCCAAACTATAATTCCCCCGGACGGAAGAAGACCGCATCGGCACGCTTTTAATTTACTACGTGCCCGCTTACCGTGGGTTATCAACTGTTTTTTCAATCGCAAGACGTGGTTGAGAATACAAGATGGAAGAGATAGGGGGAGATGGCGATCCGGCTTGATGCTTCAAGATGCTTCCTGTTGCTGTGGAGAGAGCGGATGAGTTTTCATGATCACGAAGCTAAGAAAAAGCCCCCCCCCCCCCAAACCAAACATCACAGGCAGGTACAACCCTTAAAGACGTGCTTCAGTATATTTGTTATTACATATTTCTGGCAATGAAACCAAGGATAACAACAGTTATCTAATCACTGTAACTAAGAAGTGATGAAACCCGTAACTATGAGCAAGTTCGGGTATTAAACTTTAGTCAATTTGCCGTTTAAATGACGCATGCGCGGTTTGTGTTTCACTCGAACGCGTTTAGTCGATTGATTCGGCAAACATGGCAAACATGGCGACGATTTAACAAAGAGAACAAAATGTATTGTTCCAAAACGCTGTCTTGAAAAGGTGACGTAACTTCGTTAGTTGACTAGAGAAAAGGTGCTTCGGAGCTAGGTTGATCCCGTTGCACTAGCTGGTCCAACCATGCAGCGTTCTAGTTAAGTCTAGGCGACTATGGTTAAGTCTAGGCGACTATGGTTAAGTCTAGGCGACTATGGTTAAGTCTAATCGACTCTAGTCAGCCACCCGAACTTGCTCAAGGGTGCTTGTTTTATGAGAACCAAAAACACTGGGTTTAACCCCTACTTCCACGGTAAGTGTTCTAGTGGGTTCTTTTTACATGCACTACCAATCCTACACGGGACCTACGGCTTAATGTCCAATCCGAGGGGTATACACGGTAATGGTAAAGCATCTTGCTCAAGGACACACCACCAGGACTCGAACCCACACTCTGCTGATCAGAAACCACCAGAACTTGAGTCTGGTGCTCTTAACCGCACGTCCACGACTCTTCACATCATTGGATTGACAATTAACATTCAATCGTTGCGGTACCCGTTGCTAAGGATTCGAACTGCCTTTAGCCATCGGGCTAGCTCAGTGGTCTAGTGGTAAGACATCTGCTCTAGCAATGCAAAGGTCGTGGGTTTGAATCCCACCCGAGTGACATAACTCGGGTAAGTACTGAGTGTACAGTGCTTAACACACATCGGTGTAAGGGTAAAAACCAAGTCATAATTGAATTGAGTTATTCCTCAGTCTATTGGTAAGGTTTTACGACTCTGGCGTATAGACCGTGGAGCCCGTGACGTCATAATATTTACAAAAGAGCCACAGAGCCTGAACTTCCTGAAAGCATGTTTTGTACACAGCTCAATGGGAAGTAAACAATTCTTCTGATGTTTCATGTAGATTGCACTGTCTGATTTGTTAACAACTTTTGATATGAAGAAAAAGGGCACATATCAAAACTTGTTCAGCTGTTGCTTTTATAACTCTTGAATGTACGTGTAAATTACGGCACAACATGTAAACCTTCCACTATGACCAGTGTAGAATCTTGCCTGTCAGAAAGGCCCTGGATTGTACAAGGTACCTCGCTTAAAAACAACGGTGACATGGTCTATGTTTGTTTACTGTTTATATTTACAATTTCGAACCAGCTTAATATTATCTAATTTCGCCATTTGGCAGGTCGACCTTTACTACCCTGTCACTTAAACCTCCCTGCACCCGCTCTCTCACCACACATCGTGAACGCAGTCTATTTTTACACTGGCAAGTACAACGACACATGAATTCTAACTATAACATTAATTTGCCCTATATAAGTTTACTCAGGCAAAAGGTGACCAATGTGTTAAGACTCATCACGTTGACAGATCTTGTATCAATTCTAGTGTACGTTTGACAGGTTGAAACCAGGCCGGCCCCGATTCGTTTCACATTGAAAAGTTCTTGGCATGTCGAGCGACACGTTCCACGCCATCCTTAAATTCCCGGACAAATTGAATGAATTAAATCAAATCACTGACGCGCAGGCATGCTCAATAAAACAGACAGGCACTGCGTGAAGCTTGTCTAAAAATATGTTGGACTTTCTTAAATTGGTGAGTTGTTCAGAGGGGCTTGCGGGATACGGTCAGTGGCCGGAGATGTAGGTCGGTTTGGCAATTAGACTGCTGGCACAGACAATGTCTTGCAGTAAAACAAGCATATGGGGATCGGACCTTTAGGGCCTTGTCACAAAGGGGCAATTTTTAATGACAGCTGAGAGGTCATCAACTGCGCTGCATGCAAAGGGAACCATTTGATAGCAGAGGGGTTATTTTTTTCGGATGATGTCTTACAATACTCAGGAATATTTCGCGAAAATTGAAAATGTGATTGTCCGTTCGTCTTGGAGATTGCTCGGAACCGGTTGCGTGTAAATTGCACCGTGTGGCATGCCTCTTGAAGGGCGTGGGTCAGTGTTGTGTAATTAAACACATAATAAACACGTCTGTAACATTTTCTTTCAAATATGTCCAAACAAACCTCCTGAAAATAACTTCACGTTTTTATTTATGCATTATTTATTCATTTGTGTGTTTACTTATTTTTGTTTTGCTTCGTTACTGTTGTTATTGTTGCTATTGCTGCTATTGCTGCTGCTATAGTTGTTGTTGTTTTGTTTTTGTTGTTGTTGTTTTCGTTTTCGTTGCTGCTGTTGTTGTTTTAGTTTTCGTTTTCGTTTTTCGTTTTCGTTGCTGTGTTTTTGGTTTTTGTTGTTGTTTTTAATGTCGTTGTTGTTTTGTTGTTGTTTTTAATGTCGTTGTTGTTTTGTTGTTGTTTTTAGTTGTTTTTATATTGACCTTATTACGATTTAAAAGCGGTTGCCAGAAACAAGATGCAAGGACACACATGCTGCTACCAGAACCAATCCGACGCTAAATCCCCATACGCTAGACGGCACGACCAGGACGCTCCCATTTTGATATTGGTCCACTCCTCCCCCACCCACCTCCTCCCAGGAAGATTGGTTATGCACTCTAGTCAGTTTACATTATTAAAAGTCAGTCTTTGCTCTGTGGATCACCCAATCGTGGACAGCCATAGTACATTTTCTCGGGAGTTTCCACAAGCCGCGGCGTGTGCTCGTAATGGTGCACCTAGTCCTAACGTTTGACAAACGTGGCTTTAAAAACGATGACCCAATAACGAAACTGAATTGTATTTGGGACAAGCTGTTTTTTTTTTTTCCTAAAGTGATTTTTTTTCCCAGAAGTTAGGTAAGAGAACAAAAATCAATAATTATGGTGCCGAAGCAATTGGAACGCTATATCAGTTTACAAAAACAGCACGTGCGCCGGCATGAGCTTTGAAAATAACGTCAACGTTGTACCAGACCCAAAACAGTGCGCATGCGTGCATATCATAGAGGGCGATTAACAAGCTGAACTGGCCATACTTAGAAAGCGTTAGAAGTAATGGGTTTGTAATGTATGTCAAGAGCTTGATTTGTTGTAGTGTTGTTAAATATTATGGCAATGAAACTAAGAATGCCTCAGAAGTGAAAGTTTCTTATTAAACTTTTTTTTTATCCCGGGGATAACAGTTTATTATCGATATTTCACAAACATACATTAGAATATTTGATCACGTAGATGAGAAAGGTACAAACAAATCACAACCTTTACAAGAAATTAATACCTGAAGCATTAGTCTTTGCAAAGTAAGGAGACGAAATCCCAATTATGGTAGAAGTTAGCGAAATTATCATTACAAGCATTAATTAAAATTTTCAACGGAGTAGTAATTGTTGTTAAAGTGAACTTAATCACTGTAGCTCGCAAGCCTGAGGAATACTGTCATCAAAAGTGCTTGCCATGTGAACCAGAAACACCGGGGTTAACCCTTACTCTTCCAAGCAGTTATAAGCTGTTATGATATATTCTGGTAACGAAACCAAGGATGCCTCATAAGTGAACTTAATCACTATAGCTCGCAAGCCTAAGGAAACCTGTCAAAGAGGGTGCTTGCAATGTAAACCTGAAACACTGGGGTTAATCCTTACTCTTTCACTAAGTGTTCTTGGTTTTTGTACGTGCACTATCAATCCTAGCACAGGGGACCTAGGGCTAAATTATCCCATCCAAAGCATAAAGCATTTATGGTAAAGTATCTTGCTCTAGGACAAACTAAAATTAGGCCATGGTGTTGCTGCAACATATAAAATGTATTTATGGTTATAAGGAAGTTGAACACTACCCCTTTCTTGATAACGCAGTTATAAGATTCCTCCCACCGGGCCACACATGTTTCGCACTTTATTATTGCTAAATACGGATCATTTAGTTACAAAATGTGATATTTCATGTAATTGATTATAGCTGATGTTTACATGCAGTTACAGATAGCATTCCTTACAATGTGTAGTACGAGCCATTTGACCCCGAGTGTAAAGTTCATAAATTAAATCAGCCAAAGGGTATAATTTCCGCTCTCCTCACACTCTCTGACGTCACGCGTGCAGGAAACCTCGCAGGCAGTTTGCCGTGCGAGATTTAATTACTCCAATGATGCGAAAGTATCCACTGTATACTCAGTTACTATCGATCTTACTTTCTTTGAACTTACACCTTGTAGTTTGCATACGGAAGGGTTTAGTTGTTAGTTTGACATCTGGTGTTCCCAGAGAGGGAGGAGCGGAGGAAGTAATATTATTAATGTAAACACTCAAAATTTAAAGGTAAAAAATAGTTAATGATGGCCTGACATTTCAGAGTCTTTCTTGAGACTAAAATGACATCACAACACACATAAAAATGTTTACAAGTGTAACAAGAGCAGTCAAGTGGAAATACATGAATAGAGAGAGAGAGAGAGAAGCAGAAAGCATTCAGAAAAGGCCCAGAAAAAGCAAGGTTACAAGTGGGGGGGGGGGGGGGGGGGTCGGAGGGAAGGGGTTGATTTGACCACAAGAAGCTGGAAACAAAGGAGGTTGGAAGAAGGAGAAAACTTCATTTGTACCACATGTCCTTTTGGTTGGTGAGCAGTTTGCAAAAGCTAATTCTATTTTTCTCAAATTTAAAAGAATTACTTGTGTGTAAGGGGAAAAGCGAAATCATACATGTAGCCCTGTGCAAACAGACCAAAGAAAAGACTAGTGTGACCACAATAAACATTTTGATGGTAATATACATATATGCACCACTATATAGAGTGTTTTTTAGAGGAGACGCACAAAAATAGTAGGACCGGAACGCACTCACAGTGTTCAAAAAGCTTTAGGTTTAAAATTATAAAATTCTTCCCTTATTAATGGAGAATCATGTACGGAAACTAAGGCTTTAAAGTCACCTGGAAATATATATATATTTTTTTAATATAAGAGTATATGTATATTAACAATAAAACAAATTTTTTAGTAATTGTTTGTCAGTATTTATATGTTAAAAAAAATAGATAAAGTTGTTTGGGGGCGACTCCGCCCATCCCTTTTTGTGACGTCAATCGAGGAAGACTTCGCCTCGATTGAACATCAACCCCACCCGAACTTGCCTGCATTTACGTTGTATATACACGTGCAAGTAGTGAGATTGTACGTTTCGTTTGGTTATCCAAAAGGTTTTTTTTTTCTTGCATTTTTTCAGCGAAAATTGCTGCTGGATGCAGCAAAACGACTAAAGATGGGGTCAGCCAGCATTTTTTCCTGCAGATCCCAAATAATAGGCAGTTACGGGCATCGAAAGTTAGGCTAACGAGGGCAAAGTGGTCCGGTCCGACGTCGTTTTCAGCGCTATGCAGCGAACACTTGGATAGCCCGGGGATTTTTTTCGTTGGCAGTAGCGTGCAAGGGAAGTTGCAGTGAAGCTTAGGTTACCAGCGAAATGTTTCTGGCGGAAAAACAATACCTCGTATTATCCGTGTTCTCGTTATGACCATGCTCGTATCTTCCGTTTTTAAGACATAAAAACGCGCATGGGACAGTTCGGGACCGGTGAAAAACCTCGTATAAACTGGCGTCTCGTATTACTATTAGTCGACTGTACACTGTCCTAGAATTGCATTGGGTGGTGACGTCCGAATACGAAAACGCATGATACTGATCAGGTACCCAGACGTAATGTACGGGACCAGACTACACATTTTCTCCTGCCTCGATTGACGTCACGAACAGCGCCATGTAAAGGGGGGCCTATTTTTTAATTTGTAATTAAAAGAAAAATACAATTTTTTAACCTTAGTAAATTGTTTATTCACATTCCACTCATAAAAATGTATATATTAATGACAAAAGCTTTATTTTGAAAAAATACCACTGCCAGGTGCCTTTAAAAAACGTATGAGGCGTTATGTGTATAGTTATTAATAGGGATTGGGGGGGGGGGGGGGGGGGGGGGTTAAGTAAAGGGGCAAAGACACAAGGATAAAAACAGCGTTGCTTAATTGTGATCTGAAAGCTTTACTGATTTTGAAGTTCATTCTAGAACTATTTTGTCCGTCTTTCTCATGACATACTCTGACTGTTTGCCAAATTCCATATGCTTGTTTTAGGCCAAGTGAAAAAAGTAACGAGTTTCTCGTCCGGACTTTTTCAAAAAAGGAGGCAGCGCTTTACTATTTACTATTTTTTCAATTTTTAGCTATTTTATCCAAGATAGCTGGCCAAGGTATCTTTATTCACAGATATTGTGCTATTTGAATATACCGATGCAATTTATTACAAAGCAAATGATTTGTAAGACCACTCACTGCAGAATCGCAGCACCATCACCATCAGTTACTACCCGCTCTGAAAAGAACGCCAAGCTGGGTTTGGTGCCAAGACATTGATGGCATTATAGTCAAGAGAATCCAACTTTTAGCCCTCAACTAGCTAGGGACTGCACACCTGAGAGTGAGAATATTGAAATGAGAAAGTTGGGAATTCTTGAGGCAAAGCTGCTATTTTTGGCCTATATCTAAATGGAATCAGGAGATTCAAAATATCAAAGATGCCACTCAGTTTTATCAAACAAATCTGAAGTGCGTAAATTTGGGTAAGAAAGCCAAAAATGACCAATAAATGAAAGCGCTGCATTCTGGGCTTCAAAACAAAATCCGATTTCAGCTTTAAATCTTCAAATAAATCTTATTTAATCTGTTTTATTTGTTGCTTTTTTCTGAATAGTAAATAGTAAAAAAAAGGAGGCGGCGGCAAAAAAGGAGGCGGGTGGGAACGATAAACTCGTAAGTTTTTTTTACTTGGCCTTACCGAAGGCACTATCCTATCACCTACTTGCTGTACTGTATACCAACCTAAAAACAAGTCTTAGAGTACTTATATAATCCAGACTGTGTCTATGTCACGCTTATTCTGACCCACATCTACGGGCTAAAAACGCTGGCGTATCATCCCACACCAAGGTAGTAATAGAATTGCATTTCCATGTAAATGTCTGCTCACTCAATTTAAAATCATTTTGCCAGGGTAAAAATACCCAATTTAGCAGCACCTCCGATTGAATTAAGTTCATAATTACGAGCGGAGAACCCCCTTTTTCTTCCATCAAATAAAGTCTTCATGAATAAATGAGTTATCGATGAACAGCAATGCTTTATGTACCGGTTTGTTATTACCAATATTCCGCATAGCGTTTTCAAAGCCTACTGTATTACACCGAGGCCAGCTCTCCGGGGAATTCCTTGCGTTAAATTATAAACTTATTTTTCTTTTTGCCCCGAGTTAGGTATCAATATACATGAATAGCATTTGAGCTTATAATGAAATAGAAGATGCAAAATATCATGAAGTATCTGTTTTTTTCGAGGCTCAGTTATTTGAGTATAAAGTCCTATTTAAAGGGTCAGTATAAGTTTGGTAATGACTCTGAAAATTAATGGCAATAATAACATACTTGGTTAGAGGTATAGCAGCTTTCGATAGTATAAAGCATCTTGAGAATAATTTCTATCCGAAGTAACGTGGTTATGGAAAAAGATATCAGGTTTTATGCCCCGAAATGTGAATCTGAGCAACGTTTCTGCCATAAACATTTCTCAGATTGTGTATTCCTACAGGGATTATTCTTCCTTAGTGGACATATTATTCGCTCCGGTTTTTCGGCGATATCTCAAAACACGACCACATTTTGAAGTGAAATTTTCACAGGTTAGTTTTATTGTATATATTTCAATTTAGGTAAGATTGAAACAATCGAACGGTTCTAAGAACCAAAGGTACACTTTGCCTTTAACGGGAGCCGGGCACAGAGAAACACTCTTATTCTACGGTTCTCAGGAAACCTAAGACACCATTATTTTAAGAGCAAATATTTTGACCTTTATTTGGAAGATGTCCCAACCTTACATTCTACCCACCAAATCGCACACGACTACAGTATTGTATAACTTGTCGTTAAAGGGGGGCCATACTAAGTTATAGGGCCTACTTGAACATTTGTTTTGCTCAGATCAAGAATTTTGTAAAGTTATATGCGGTATTCAATTATTATCAATTTGCATATTGAAAACGGTCTTCGTTGCTTATAGAAGAAATCAATACATTTTTCTTCTGATTTCGTGTACACATAAAAAGTATTTCATGGTAGTATTAAAAATATTTTATGATAGTATTTTCTGATAGTAGGCCTATGAACAGTAGTTCATTACAGTAATTTATTTTAAAAAAAGATTCTAAAAATAGTGTTTTTCCGAGAAACTAAAATTATTTTCCAGGACCTCCGTATCAAAAAAAAGAAAGAATTATGAACAGGCACTTTTTAGCAAGTAAATTTTATAAATCTGTCGCTTTCTTTCTGTGAGAAAATAGAATTAGCTGTTGCAAACTGCTTACCAAACTGCTTACCAAAGTGCTTACCAAAGTGCTTACCAAACTGCTTATGACTAATAACTTTTTGTATTTGCCTTCTCCTTTTCCCACACAGATATCCATTTTATTAGTCTGCCCTTCATTGTATTAACTAATTATTTACCTCTTTTCTAACCTTCCATTTTGTCCCTTGTGTTCCCAACTTCTTGTGGTCAAGCTATCCCCTTCCCTTCATAACACCCCCTCCCCCCTTTGTCTTCATAATCCCTGCTTACCCCCTGCCTTCTCTGAATGCATTCTGCTTTTCTCCCTCCACTCTCTCTATTCATGTATTTCCACTTGACTACTCTTGCAACTCTTGTCTGCTTGTATGTGTGTTGTGTGTTGTGTGTTGTCATTTAGCCTTCGAGAAAGACTCTGCTAGGGTCGAAACGTCAGGCCACTAACTTATTTGTCGCTTTCTTTCTGTGTTATGTTTTTAAAAAAATTATAACTATAATACATATCTGGTAATAAAACCAAGGGTGGCTGATTAGTGAACTTAATTATAGTAGCTCACAAGCCTGGAAAACATGTAAACAATAAGGGTGCTTGCTATGTGAACCAGAAACACTGGGGTTAATAATAATGTTCACTCTTCCACCAATCCTAGTACACGGGTTTTACGGCTTTATGTCCCCATCAGAAGGACAAAGCATTTATGGTTAAGTATTTTTCTCGGGATTTGCCTGTGGATTGTTTTCACAGAACTCGGGTAAGTACTGAGTATACATTGCTTAACACACATCGGTGTAAGGGTAAAAAACAAATTAGATATCTTTCTTAAGGACACAAGTGCCACGACAGGGACTCGAACCCACACTCTGCTGATCTCATTCACCAAAGCTTGATACCTGGGCCAAATTTCATAGCTCTGCTTACCGCCGAATTCTGCGCTTGCGATCACCATTCTCCGCTTACTGTGCAAGCGCTGAATTTCTGTGCTAGCTGTGTAAGCGTAGAATGCCTAGTAACGTGGACTAGTATACGCACGTGCACAAACAAAAAGTCCCTTCTAAGCCGTGAAATACGCTTGATGTAAGCGCGGAATTCCCTGCTTCCGTAAGCAGAGCCATGAAATTGGGCCCAGTGCTCTTAACCGCTCTGCCACGACAAGCCGCGAAATACGATAGCGAAAGAGATAATTGGGGCGTAAATGGTATCAAATAGCACAAGTCATTCCCTAAAGTGCGGCAAAACACAACCGCTCGGCCGTACATTTCGTGATTCCCCCGTGGACAGAAACGCAAACTGCACTTCACATAAAATAAAATGAGAAAATGCGAAGTTTTACGGGAATTTGGGAATGAATTTGGGCTTACGGGTTCTGTTGAAACCTTCAACCTACAAAAAACAGAACGTGAATTTGGAATGCATTGTTTGTTAAAATAAATCTAATTATTCAAAGAAATCTTCACTGCAGAATTCTCTTGAATATAAACATACATTTATATAACTGTATTTTAGATGAATCTACACAATTTTCAAAAAATCATGATGTATACATCTTTAATGTTTGAAAAGTATACTTAAAGGCACTGTACACGTTTGGTAATTACTCAAAATATAATTATATTAGCATAAAAACTTACTTGGTAACGAGCAACGGAGAGCTGTTGATAGTATAAAACATTGTGAGAAACGACTCCCTCTGAAGTAACGTAGTTTTTGAGAAAGAGGTAACTTCTCACTAAAATAATAAAAGGCTTCATGCATGAAGCCTTTTATTAGCATCTGAAAGCACACAAAATTGTGCAACAAGGGTGTTTTTTCTTTCTTTATTTTCTTGCAACTTCGATGACCGATTCAGCCCAAATTTTCACAGGTTTGTTATTTTATGCATATGTTGGGATACACCGAGTGAGAATACTGGTCTTTGACAATTACCAAACATGTTCAGTGCCTTTAATGTTTGAAAAGGTGAAATTGGCATGCGATGTTGGCTAAAACAACCGTATGAAAGTTTGTTATGAAGTTTTCTCAGAATATTCTATGGTTTGACATATTTTAAACCTAGTCTACACTTTCATAAATCAAAAATCTAGTACACAATTAAAGGTAATCTGCAGGATTTGTAGAGCCGACAAAATAGTCACAGACAGTGTTCACTGTTTTGTTATCAGACATATACATGAATTAACAAACATGTGAACATGTAAACTTAACTCGTTGAGTCAATTGAAATAATTGTGTACAATTTTCAGCATATAAACATAAATGTCCTTATTCTGAGTAGTAACAAATAAACTGTTGCGTTTTTGTAGGTTTTCAAAACAGTTTTCGTAAATATGACTTCATTTCAGATGGAAATATTTCACTGCAACACAAAAAAATTGTTTTAGCTGAACTTCATAACCTGCATTTTAGCCTTCGAGAAAGACTCTGCTAGGGTCGAAACGTCAGGCCACTGCCTAATTTTTTGAATTTACACCACAGGTCCTTTTGGTGAGCAATTTGCAACAGCGAATTTTATTTTCTCCTTCATAGACTAAAATTACACAGTACCCTTAACAACCCTGTATAAATACATTTAAAGGCCCTGTACACTATTGGTAAGATCGAAAAACACAAATGTTCACAGATTCACACATAACTTACATGATTTAAAGTAAGTAATGGTAGAAAGGGTTCCTTAAAATATTTCTGCCTAAAATGCTATCGTTTCTGAGAAATGAGTAAAACAATAGTTTTTATCGCGCGTGATAATAAACTCGATGTTTGAAAAACAGAAAACACATAAGGTCTCTTTTCACTATTTTCTCGTGACCTCGATGACCAATTGAGCTCAAATTTTCACAGGTTTGTTATTTCCTGTATGTGGTTGATTACACAGAACATGAACACTGTCTGTGATTATTTTGTCAGCTCTACCAATCCTGTATAATACCTTTAAAGGGAATGTATATTTTTGGTAATCACTCTTAAAATTAATCACAATAACAACTTAATACTTGGTTTCAAGTACAGCAGCTCTTGATTGTATAAAGCATTTTGAGAATCATTTCACTTCGAAGTAATGTGGTTATGGAAAAAAATATTAGGTTTGATGCCACCAAATTTGAATCTGAGAACCGTTTATGTCAGAAACTTTTCTCAGATTGTGTATTCCTATAGGGATTATTCTTTCTGCGTGGACATTTGATCCGGTTTTTTTGGCGATATCTCAAAAACGCAACCACTTTTTACAAGTGAAATTTTAACAAGTTTGTTTAATTGTATATATCTACATTTGTATAGGATTAAAACAACCGAACGGTTTCATTCATTCATTCATTTTATTTCCACATCAATGCAAAAAAACAAGAAGCAGAGGTACATTCTTTAAATACCTAAACAAGTAGATAAGACTAAACAAAGATGTGGAGGGGATTTGCAAGAAGCAAGCTTGTCGAGTGCGAACCCCCTCATTTATATTATAACTATGTGCTCCAAGTTAAATCTATACTTAAAGCGCAAATAACAAAAAAACAAAAACATTTTAAGTTATTGAAATGAGTATAAAATAAATAACAAGGTCAATGAAGAAAATACAATGAACAAATAAATAAATAAACCTAAGCAAGCAAACAAAATTTGTAATTTGTGGAAGTTTTGCCGAGTTCTCTCGTTGGGAAGATCGTGCAAACACAGCAAAACCAAATAAAAGAAACCTGTTTTGTCCATATCTTGTGAAAATGTTCTAAAAACTACAGGACTGGTATACCTAATTGCCTTTAAAATGTGGGTTTACAGTGCCGAACAGTATGACGGTCTGACATCCATTGCCATTAACGGTAGTATTACCTCAGTCGTTTCCACGAGGTACTCCTTCTTGCTGACTCCCTGTGACCCACTTGTGCCTCTCTCATGCTCTTCTATATAATATAACGACCCCGTCCAAGAACAAAACACAGACGACTGTTTTATGTTTACACCGAAAAGCTATAACAGATTCATAACTTGATATTTCATTTTCACAAGATATGGACAAAACAGGTATCTTTTATTTGGTTTTGCTGTGTTTGCACGATCTTCCCAACGAGAGAACTCAGCAAAGCTCACACAAGGGTGTTATATCCATCAAGCTGGCAACGGCCAATCTTTCTCATACAAACATTTGTTTAAATGGAAGGTATATATCTTTTGGTAATTAATCAAAAAATTAATGACCGCAAAAACTTACTTGGTAAGAAGCACCCCATCTGTTTGTAAAGTTTGAGAGACGATTCCATTCAAAGGAATGTGGTTTCAGAGAGAGGGATTCAACAATTTGTCAATCTGATAAACGTTTCTCAGGTTGCGTATTCCAATTACAAATTGTTCTTCCTGCGTGGAAATAACCGCTCCAGATTTTCGGTGATATCTCAAAAACGCTACCACCCTTTGAAATGAAATAGTCACAGGTTAGTTTTATTGTCTACATTATATAATTTATTAAAACAATCGAATGGTTCCAAAAACCAAAGCTAGTTTACTTTGCCTTTATCGCCTATGTTTAAGAATTGCACACTCAATAAGTTGTGATTTAGTAACTAGACGTCAATACTTATTCTAGTCATATTTAAATCAGCGTTTTGCTCACCCGGATTCGAACCCACAACATTGTAATTGCAAGTCATGCAGTCTAACGACTTGTCTACGGTGACAATACAACCAGTCGTTATTCACCAGCGAATGTTGTTCCGGTCAATTTCATCAAAAACCCGTCCATTTTAATACCCGGACCATTCCGTTTCATTTCGTAGGTAACGAATGCTCCTCAGCATTCAACAGTCAAATGGAGTAATCCAATTTCAAAAGCTTAGCATTCGCTGGTCAAATAAGATCGTTCACATTCATTAGGTCGCAAACATCATTCAATTAAGTTAAAGCCATCAGCAAGAGGCAGTTCAACCTTCATCTTCATCAAGTGTAAATAGGTATTATACATTCAGTTGCAGGATGGTGAAAGGTAGTCTTGAATTAAACGAAATAGAATGACTGGAACGAACCTGAATATCGAGAAGAACGAAATCATAAATGTACACGAAAACGAAATTGAATGCATTAATATAAAGAAACCCTGGTTTTAATGAATTAGAGATACATGCGTGAACTTGAATCACGTGTTAATGAAGCTGAATCAACTCTTGCCGACGTTCAACGGGAAAACATATAATTACAACATCTTGAAGACATGCAGAGTATACTGTTCGAAACGTCAAGACCACACCGGCTCTTCTCAGAGCCAACACTCAAAC
Organism: Leptasterias polaris; assembly: GCA_037783415.1. NCBI lineage: Eukaryota > Metazoa > Echinodermata > Asteroidea > Forcipulatida > Asteriidae > Leptasterias > Leptasterias polaris. The sequence continues at coordinate 5,255,184 of JAZGTN010000102.1, forward strand.
CCCCCCCCCCAAACGATTCTGCACTTTTACTATTTTAGTTACTTCTTATCTCCAGACCATGCCAGTATTGTTTAATAGTTGTCCGAATTCCCAATAGGTGGCTTTAGAACCCCAAAGTTTTAATTTTTTAATGTGTGTTGTCATTCTGTGTATTGTATTTCTGCAGTTTCAGTGACTTTTTATTGTGTTATTGATCTTGTTGTTTTTACTGTAAATCATGTGCAATTCAGCTTTTGGCTGCAATGCACGATCTCAATAAACCATCATGAACGCATGAATGACTGAAAAGATTCAAACATCACTTATTATATTATTATTTTACGGCCAGGTTGTTTTAGCGTGTATTGATGATTTTTTCAATATTTATTCTACCGCTCATAAGGCCGATAGATTAAACCACACACGTAATCTACTTCAGAGTTAACTACAATAAGCATTTTGCCCGACGGGGCTTGTAGACTACACGAATCAGCCGTATAAGAAGCGAAGCAATAATCTCGACGATGGCTCCTTGTACGGTCGCCATCCTAGGCCGTAGTTGACCTGACTCGAAGGCCCATCTCTTGACCTGATTCGCTAGGGTGGAGAGCGTCCTCTCAGATCACCCCCCCTTGATTCTTCAATGAAAGGTTGAAGGAAAATAATCTTCAAGAATTGGGAACAGCCGGTGCCTTGGCATTTTTTCCTTCAAATATTTCCCTCTAAATTTAAGCCATATTCGAGAAAACTGTATCTGAAAAAACATCGTGACGTTGTTTAATTTCAGTCTAAAAGCTTACTGGTAATGCATGCAGTTCATATACTATAACCATTTTTTCTGTGAACTATTTCCCTCTGAAATGAAGTCATACTCGAGAAAACTATCTGAAAACCTGAAAAGTTAAATAAAATGCAAACAGCTGATTTCGGTTGTGACAACCCAAATTATAAGGACGGTGTATTTTCTTCTTTCATTGTGTTTAATTAAAGTTGTCTCTGTCGGAGTTAAATGTAATACACAGGATCGGTGAAACTGACAGAGTAGCTGTAGACAGTATTCATGTTTTGTGACATCAACCATTTTTTAAATACATGAAAAACAACACTTTGAACATTTGTGACCCGCTTTATTGAAATGAGGAATGTCTTGGAAATCACGTTTGCGTGTAATTCGCCATACAAAAGTTGCTGACAATCGAAAATCATGAAAACACTACAAAAACAGATTCCGCGATTTCGGTGGAATTAGGTTTAACAAAAGTTGACCTTTCTTGTCGTGGTCTTACCTTTAATTGAAAAGATGAATAAATCCACAAACAGTATGTTTTCTTGAGCATGTTCGTACGCATAGCTACAATAGCTAGCTGTTGTTAAAAACGATTATCTAAATAAACACGTCGTAAATAAATTGAAGTGGCCTTGTCTTGTAGACTTTCTTCATTGCCCGATAACTTCGGACTGGAATAAGCTACGGAAATAATAACGGTATTGCTGGAAAGCGAGTGAGGGATTCCGAGACATTCCTCAATTCGATATAGAGCGGGTCACATTTGGGCTCAATCCGTTTGCGAGTATAGGAGCAAACAGTGAAAACCATTCACAATTTTCAGCATGTAAACACATTGTCCTTGATTTGGGTTGGATTTGAGGACTGGCACTAGCATTGTCCTTGAAATGAATTGAAAATCAGCTGTTGTGTTTTTTAGGTTTTCAGCTACAGTTTTCTGGGGTATGACTTCAGTTCAGAGGGAAATAGTTCACAGAAAAAGTTGCTATAGTGTGAACTTCGTGCATTACCAGTATAAGCTTTTAGACTAAAAATAAACAACGATGTTTTTAAGTCCTTACCAATCCTATGTAATACATTGAAGTCTTTACCAACGTGTGGAAATTACAAACCACGTTAAGCTCATTTTACAAGGAAATATTTCAACAAAAAATGTATAGAATGAACTTCATGTATTAATGAAATATTTCCCTCTGAAAATTAAGTCATACTAAAACAAAATTCAAGTATTTATCTGAAAACCTAAATTAAGGACATTGCGTTTACATGCTGAAAATTTGCAAACAATAAGTTAGTGGCCTGACGTTTCGACCCTAGCAGATTCTTTCTCGAAGGCTAAAATTATGACCACACAACACACAACACACAACACACAACACACAACACACAACACACAACACACAACACACAACACACAACACACAACACACAACACACAACACACAACATACAACACACAACACACAACACACAACATACATGCATACAGGAGTAACAAGAGCAGTGGAGAGAGAAGCAGAAAGCATAAAAACAGGGGGTAAGCAGGGATTATGGAGACAAAGGGCGTTATGGAGGGAAGGGGATGGCTTGACCACAAGAAGTTGGAAACACAAAGGACAAAATGGAAGGTTGGAAGAAAGGTAAATAATTAGTAAATAGGGCAGACCAAAAAAGGGGAAAACTGTGGGGGGAAAAAGGAGAAGGCAATTAGGAGAAGGTTATTAGTCATTTCCTTCTTGGATGTTCAAACCATGGGGCTGAGTGGTCTTTATTCGCCTTATCCACAGTTTCTCCCTACTCAGACAAAACAGTCTCTCTGTGGTTACCTAGTGCCTCAATGCCCTGTAAATTCATGTCAAAAATTGAGTGGTTAGGAAGATTGAAGTGGTGTCCTACTGAAAATGTGCAAGGTTTTTCACCACTTTTTCTTGACCCACACAACGGGTTTTGCCAAAGTTTTCTTAGGTTTGTTATTTTTTCATGTAGGGCCTATTATGGTTGATTACACAAAATATGAACACTGCGACTATTTTGTCAGTTCTACCAATCCTGTATAATACATTTAAAACACGAAGGTAAATTTTAGATTTACTTTATGCAGTAGGCACAGAACTCACAAAAATACCTAACAATAAAATCAAACAGCAATTAATTGTATTTTTCATTCTGATCATTATTTGAAACACGGAATAACTGTTCAACTTTTTATTTTTATTTTAATTTTTTTCAAACACATAAGGAATAAGTGATGAAATAGTCATGTATTAAAATTTACATTATATTATAATAATTAAGAAAACATAAAGACATTTGGATAATTGTGTGAGGATGGAGGTCTCCAAGAAGCATATAGCTTGTCGAGTAGAGACCCCACTCGATACAAGAACAAAAACAAAGAACAATACAGCAGTATGAAAACACTATTACAACTAAATTACAACTTAGATATTGGTAGCCTATGTATAAAGTAAACTCGAATGGTTGGAATAAAAGTTAGCCTGCTTATAAATATTTGCTGATTAATTGAGTTTTTAATTTCTGCTTGAATAAGAATAAACTCCGTATTTTTCTCAGAGAGGTATTCGAGGAATTCCACAGCTTAGGCCTTCATGTTTGACGCCTTTTTGAGCTAGTGTGGTACGAGCATATGGATGATGAAAATCAGTACACTGCCTAGTGAAGTGATAGTGAATTTCTAGATTTTCTAGACTTCTCTTCAAGTATCCATAAGAAATACTGAGAGCACGTTCATTACTTTTCATCATGTTTGCATAAAGCAATGTATTTGACTAACTCAATTTGGAAGATGATAATCAACATGAATATTGCCGCTGTTTGTCTTTTCCATTCATTACAGACCTCTGCTGTGTATGTACACTGGAGCCAAATTTTGCCGTGTAAATATTTAAAATGTCTGCTATCTCTTGTGTGGATTAGGAGGAAACTGAAGGCCGTTTGCTGGTAGTGGGCACGGTGCAATATTGCGTCAGATTGTTTATATAAAAAAAGTCTTAGTGAAATAAACGAGGATCTGACGGCGCTTCTTGTTGTACTAGAAAAACAAATCATTACCCGTAGAGCAGCCCTGCTGACTCCGCGGTGTTGTAATGAATAACGCGGCCTCATCTAGTTAGACTAGCCGAGGTCACAGACTCGTACAGTTGCTCCGAATTTTAATTAAGAGCTGATCATTTAGCGTGCCATTTTTAACTAGACGAACCCAGGATCAATAATGTCGTTTGTAAAGCGTTAGGGGACTGGCGGGGTCTAGTTCCGTAAAGCTATTAAGCATATTGCGTGAGAAATTCGTGTTCTATCGCAAAGACAAGTCGAGCATCAGTCACAGGGAACGGTTTACGTTGTGAGCTGGTAACCCAATTCTCTCTTAGCAAGATCGTTTAGCTTAACAGTTTTGCTGAGCAGTTTTGCTGAGCAGTTTCGCATAGCAGCAAGATCGTTTAGCTAAACAGTTTTGCTGAGCAGTTTCGCATAGCAGCAAGATCGTTTAGCTAAACAGTTTTGCTTAGCAGTTTCGCACAGCAGCAAGATCGTTAAGCTAAACAGTATTGCTGAGCAGTTTCGCATAGCAGCAAGATCGTTTAGCTAAACAGTTTTGCTTAGCAGTTTCGCATAGCAGCAAGATCGTTTAGCTAAACAGTTTTGCTTAGCAGTTATGCAAAGCAGTTTAGCATATAGCAGTTACTGTATAGCCCTCATAGGGCTATATGTTGCATGGTGCACCCCCATTGTGTCTTCATTGTGTGTTTGGAATCTCAGAAACTATTTTTAATAAGGGAATAAAAGGGTAGCGACGAGTTCTTAAACGGCCATTTAAAACCGGCAGGGTCGTGGCCGTGCGATAAAGGCCCGAGCCGAAGGCGAGGGCCTTTATCGCACGGCCACGACCCTGCAAGGTTTTAAACGGCCGTTTAAGAACGAGTCGCTACCCTTTTATTCCCATTCATAAATGCCCTTTTGGTTAAAAGGCGTAATAAAGTAGGAAACTCTGTAAAAACTTATCTGTTTTCCGACGTCCTTGAGCTCTGTACGGTGGTGCATGTGGTGTGATATGCATTGGTGCGCGTAGTAATGCATCCTCGTATCCATGGACTAAAATGGCGCGGCGAGATCGATCACTCCTGAGAACGAAGTTGTGGGCTAACCCGCACAAATGCTATCCGAAAACAACCGGTCTTAAACAGCTCCAGCTATGTCTTTATCAGCCGTTTAAACACACCCACGTGACGTGCTCTCCACCAATAGGAATAGCGAAACTGTCTGGGGTATTTATGAATATGGTTTTAAGGGGTAGGTCTTCTTCTGTACAAGTGGAAAATAGTGCATTTAAGTATGGGGAAATTATGGTGTGGGGGGCGGATACCCTCTGCCCCCCCACCCCCCATATCGGGCATAATATCCTTCTTGGCTCAGAATTCATTGCCCCGCCCCGTATTTCTGAAAACAGTTGTGGCGACAGCAACAACAAAATGTTCACAGAATAATATAACCTTGTGGTTTATATTTTGAGAATAATATAACAACTGAGCTCTCAAATGCAGTTAAATGAACAGAGAGAAAAACTTCTACCTGATTGAGCGATAATGTTACGTCTGACGTGTGTCATGACACCATTGTGTCATTCATTTTGTTTGTCTATTTTCGAATTTTCTTATTATTTTAATCATGTTGGCCCGCTTACTTTTATTCAAAGTTAATTTATTTATTTTATCACTTAGTGTTTTGTGTATTTACATATTCTATAATTATTTAATGTATCTCTTCATATAGATATATTTTATTAGTGTATTGTCTCCTTATGTGACTGGGTCAACAGGCTTTCGAGCTACAGTGTTTAAAGGCACTGGACACCTTTGGTAATTGTCAAAGACCAGTATTCTCACTTGGTGTATCCCAACATATGCATAAAATAACAAGCCTGTGAAAATTTGGACTCAATTGGTCATCGAAGTTGCAAGAGAATAATGAAAGAAAAAAACACCCTTGTTGCACAAATTTGTGTGCTTTCAGATACCTATAATAAAAGGCTTCACTGAAGTATTTTATTATTTGAGTGAGAAATTACCTTTTTCTCAAAAACTACGTTACTTCAGAGGGAGTGGTTTTTCACAATGTTTTATACTATCAACAGCTCTCCATTGCTCGTTACCAAGTAAGTTTTTGAGCTAAAAAATATTTTGAGTAATTACCAATAGTGTCCAGTGCCTTTAAGTATACTTTTGTTGATCCTGGCCATCACATTAAAGTTGTTTTGTAAACTTCATGTGGTTTATGGCTGTTTTGCTAATATTTACTTATTGCTTGTATTTTCCTAAATACTGATTTATTTATTTATTTATTTACTCATTCATTGTGTTACTTATTGACTATGGTTGTGTGTGTATTTAATGGCCAACTAACCGTAGCCTCCCTCCATTTAATGTCAACATCTTTTTGATCAAGATTTTTAATGATGATTAGTTATTTGCTTATTTGTTTATTTGATTTCCAGAATCTGAATGATCGTTTTGCAAATATTAGTAACGATAATCTTATTAACGCTTTCAACTTGTAGACAATCGCTGAAATCTGTCTTAATCTCTTTCAATTCCGTATTCAGAGGGGGAGGTAGGTTGAATCCATAGGTATCCCTTTTAACATTAATCGATTTATTGCAGCACATGTGACTATCAATTAATTTGTTTATGTTATATAGGCCTACTTGTTGATTTTGTAAGCGCTGTGATTTAGTTTACTCAGTAGAGCGTCTTTAAATGCCGAGTATTGAAGGGAGTCTCTCACCATGACCATCTTTACAGTGAAAAAAAACACATTATATGTTTTAACTTTTTTCAAGCATCAGATTTTATCCTGCAGGAAAAAGACTATTGTTTTTACTCATTTCCTAAAATCTATAGCATTTCATGCAAAACTATTACAAGAGAAGTTTTCCACCGGCAACTTTACACCATGTAATTTGTGTAAAATCTGTAAACATTTATATTTTTACTCTTACCAATGCTATGCACATTCTTTAGAGCACTCTGCCACATGGAATAGCTCTCTAATGTATATCCAAGTGGACACAATGTGGTTTCCGCGTCTTCATTTTCATGACTGCATGTTCACATGTGTCTGGTTGAATTTACTACATACGATTCGATGATAATTTGACCCAATTTCATGAGTCTTGCCTGTCCGATATTATCATGTTTGTTAAGCCCTTCAATGCACTCCATCGTGAACACGTAATTACTCTCGTACTGATTCCCCACCCCCACTCCCCCACTATTCTTAGTTTTTAGGTCAGAGTTTTGTTGGACAAATGACTGTAGTCTACATATTACAATACACTTTACATAATCACCTTTAAAGGTTCCAATTGCTTTGTGAATGCTTTAGTTAAAGGTGTTATACCGGATTGCTATAGAGCTGATAAAATAGTGCAAAAATAGTTAACAACCTGATAAAAATAGTCGCAGACAGAATGACTGTAGTCTACATGTGAGAATACATTGCACATTACCACTGACAAAGGTTCCAATAGCTTCATTGATGCTTTATATAACAGTATTTTAGGCCTACAAGATTGGTTGAGCTGACAAAACAGTCGCAGACAGTGTTCATGTTTTATGCATCAACCATATTCATGATATGACAAACCTGTGAAAATGTTGGCTTACTCAATTGTGTTTATTCAGGAGCAAATAGTGAGAAACCATACACATATTTCAGCAATTGTAAACACATTTCCTTACTTTTGATAAAATCGACCGAAATCACCTTTTTGTGTGTGGTTTTTTCTTCTTTTAGGTTTTCAGATAAAAAAATTCTCGAATATGACTGCATTTTAGAAGGAAATGTTTCACACACCAAACAAGTATTATGAACTTTACAATCGAGAAAATAGAATTAGCTGTTGCAAACTGCTTACCAACCAAAAGGACCTGTGGTATAAATGCAAAAAATAAGTTAGTGGCCTGACGTTTCGACCCTAGCAGAGTCTTTCTCGAAGGCTAAATGACAACACACAACACACATACAAGCAGACAAGAGTTGCAAGAGTAGACAAGAGTAGACAAGAGAACTTTACAATCATTAAGCTTTCCGACTGAAATTAAACATTGATAATTGTTATCCTTACCAATCCTACCCTACCTTTAATGTTATACAGAACAGAGCTCAGCGTAGTCTTGTAAGGGATGCAAGATTTGAGTTAACCCATTTCGCCAAAATGCAAATTTATTCCTGATGCTCGACTAATTTGTATGCTTGTTGTAAGGTATTCTATTCCCAGTTGAAGCAGATGAAGGCTAAAATTTCACTTAGCACAGATATTCAACCCGAGATGAGTTGTCAGTGTTACCATAGTGATTTAAATTGTGACGTCACACTTTGCTTAGCAGTTAAGATTAATTCGCATTTGAAATGAAGAATCAGTGTTTTGTACAATTGAGCCAATGAGTTGTCAGTGTTACCATAGTGATTTAAATTGTGACATCACACTTTGCTTAGCAGTTAAGATTAATTCGCATTTGAAATGAAGAATCAGTGTTTTGTACAATTGAGCCAATGAGCTGTCAGTGTTACCATAGTGATTTAAATTGTGACATCACACTTTGCTTAGCAGTTAAGATTAATTCGCATTTGAAATGAAGAATCAATGTTTTGTACAATTGAGCCAATGAGCTGTCAGTGTTACCATAGTGATTTAAATTGTGACGTCACACTTTGCTTAGCAGTTAAGATTAATTCGCATTTGAAATGAAGAATCAATGTTTTGTACAATTGAGCCAATGAGCTGTCAGTGTTACCATAGTGATTTAAATTGTGACGTCACACTTTGCTTAGCAGTTAAGATTAATTCGCATTTGAAATGAAGAATCAATGTTTTGTACAATTGAGCCAATGAGCTGTCAGTGTTACCATAGTGATTTAAATTGTGACGTCACACTTTGCTTAGCAGTTAAGATTAATTCGCATTTGAAATGAAGAATCAGTGTTTTGTACAATTGAGCCAAAGACCCTATTTGATGGAGCTGCTTAAGCAGAAAATAATGCTTAACAGTTTTCTACAGAGCTGAAATGAGCATGTGGCATGGTAGTTTGGCTGGTAACCTTATTCTAGTAAGCATAATTGTGTTGTACTAAGCTCCTTGTTGTGCTTAAGCTCCCTTTTCATACAGCACGGGGAGAAGTTTCACAAATGACAAAATCTTAAGCTTTTTGCAAATTTTGAGTGCGTTCCGGTCCTGCTATTTTCTTTGCATGTCCTTAAAAAAGGGAAAAACAATCCATATGATGTACATATTGAGTACCATCAAAATGGTCACATTTACTTATCTCATGGTTTGCTTGCACACGGCTATATGTATGATGTCACTTTTCCCTCTACACAAGTTGAGCCGTATATCTGTATTAAGCATTTTGTAAAATAACTAGACGAGTCAACGCAATGTCATTAGTTCGTTAAAGTCAAACTATACTTTGGTTTTTGGACCTGTTCGATTTTTATAACGTGGACATATTATACAACACAGTGTGGACAATTACCAATGTTGTCATTGTGCTTTAAACATCTTTGATCTTTAAGGATATTATATTCCAATCAAATAAATTTGTAATAGCAAAACAAAAAGTGCAGGCATGGTTTTCGTCTGCGCGGGTTTTAAGTAATGAACCAAGTTCTTGTTCCGCAGTTTATCTCATCTCGTCATCTCCGCTTCGCAATCTCCAGACGAACCACGGTCTAGAAAATAATATAAATGAGTTGTTATCCTGCGGCATTTACCATAAGAGGATTACTCCTCGTGATTTGGGTTTTAAGAATTCACAAGCAAAGACGATTTACCAATGGGAATCAGGGTAGTACTTGATTAAGACCGGCTCCTCCAGCGATGATCAAAAGTCCTCACTCTCTCATCCATCTTGCTTTGCTTCTTATTGCATCGTGTAAGACTCTGGATTCTGCGATTGCTAGATGAAGAGCATTGACGACGTACACCGTCTTATGACTTTTATTTGATTGCATTTGTTGTTGTAAGCTTCCGTACCAGGTCTTCTGATTTCAAAGTGCTATAATAATACAAGAGCTCTCCTCTCCCAGTATATGACTCTATGGCTAGTCTGCACATGTTCTCTTTGTTACTTATGATTAGTAGTCAGCTGATGTTCTCTCTTTATAAACTTCACTTACAATTGTCATTATCATGATTATTTTCATCAATTCTGTCTTTGTCCAACCTGTCTGTCCGTGCGTTCTTAATTCTGTTTACGTTCTGTGTGTCTGTCCATCAGGCATCTCACCACAATCCTCGGCTCCGAGATAATGCCGCCATACTTATTTAATTTTCTGCCTTGTACATAATGCTTCTTTGGTTACTTCTTTAAATTAATGTTTTGGCTATATATGTATTGTTTGGAAACTTCATGAAGTAAGGAAATAAATGTGAGTTTGAATTGAATTGAATGATTATACGTAGCAAGTCTTGCGCGTATCTTAAAACGTGAATATAACTCGGACGAACAACGCACCTCATCGCATTTATACCCGTTTTATTATTAAGTTATAAATCACAACGGAAACTGACATGGTAAAGCAATGTATAAGTTGAGGTTGAACAAAGAAAACATTAATAGAGCGTGACTCGAACCTGAGACCCCTTCGATTCGTCGTTCGATTCCTGACTTCTTTCTTTGATTCAAATATTTTTATATTTATTTATGGAATATTCCTTTGACTCGTGATTTCTTCCAGTGATTCGTAGATTCTTCCTGTGATACATAGGTTCTTCCTTTTATTCCTTGATTCTTTCTTTGATTAAAGGATTCTTCCTGTAAATTATGGATTCTTGCGTTGATTCATGAAATGAATTGAACTTGCGTTGATTCCTGGATTCAACGATTTCAACGATTCTTTTGATTTAAGGGTGCTTTCTTTTGATTCCCTGATCCTTCCTTTGATTCCAGGAATCTTCCTTTGATTCCTGTATTCTAGAAATTCTTTGATTCCTGGATTATTTCTCAGTTTTATGGATTCTTCCTTTAAACTATGGATTCTTACTTTGATCCAAAGATTCTCCCATTAATTCATAAAATCTTCCTTTGATTTAAGGATTCTTTCTTTTGATTCCTTGATCCTTCCTTTGATTCTAGGATTATTCAATGGATTCCTAGACTCTTCCTTCGATTCCTAGTTTCTTCATTTGATTTGTGACTTCTTCCTTTATTTCTTAATTGTTGTCTTTTCTCTCTAGCTGGATGATCGATAGCTGTTCAAAAAAACCCAAACACCTCCCCTTATCAACATGTTCCACTTCGGACTTCCCAATATACGGCAAAATCAAGTATTCATCTGCTAGTTCACTCACGTAGTTATTAGTGTCAGATGAAGCACTTGGATATTAATGAGTGGGCTGTGAATAGAAATTGAAACAGCGTCAACTTGTGTCTTTTTTGTTTCTGTCTGAGCGTGTCACTTGTCTTCAAGCTCGTTAGTCACCCGGCCGTGGACGTGCTCGGGATGCTGATCGCAGCAGGGAAGGTGAAAACAAACAAGCTGGATTTTGTTTTGCCTGTGTGTCAAAACAAAAAGCTTTTTTAGAAAACTTTATGAGATTCTTTTCGTGATAATAATGGTAAACCAATAATGCAAGCATCCAAAATGGACGCCATGCTGTAAAGTTTACATAATTGCTGGGGCCCATGGCCCGCGCGGGGAACGTCTGGCCCAGAGTGAGCCTGAGTCTTTTCGTCCATTTTACGTTTGTGTATATATTTGATGTCCTTTTATGGTATTTTATTGTTAATTACTGAAATTGTTTTCAATCCATTTTTTGGCGCTTGCGCTGTGGATGCTGTATGCGATAAATAAATAAATAAATAAATAAATAATAAATAATAAATGAATAAATGAATACATGAATACATGAATACATGAATGAATGAATGAATGAATGAATGAATGAATGAATAAATAAAATAAATGCCAGGTTTCATAGTTGTGTGCCGCATTGCTTCAACATCATGATGGTTGCCGGTGCTGCTCGGACTCAGATTTTACCCATAATCCTTTGCGCGCCGACCATGCGCATTGGGGCATTTATATGTGCTAGTCTGAAAGTTGGAGAAAAGGGCTCTCCATCAGTTTTTCATAAATACAGGAGCAAATTGCTGTCATGAGTCCCGCCTGCTCTGGGAGTTGTTACACCTGCCAACAGGCTCTCTTCACAACCCTCGTACCTCAAAATAGAAACAGATTTCTGTGGAGGTAGATGTCCCTAGATCATGTCAAAATCAATGGTTAATGTTCTTCCCTTTTTCAACCTCATTCTCATTATTCAACATCGGAGCAGGCAACTACAGGTTGCCGCCGCGTGCTGTGAGCATAGTTTGTCCATTACACGCTACACTCTAAAAACCTGCCAGGTCAGAACTGACCTTTCCTGGTGTGTGTTTCGGGGGGGGGGGGGGGTGCGAGGGGACCTTACCTAATTCCTGGTCAGGCTTACCCGGAATATTGTTAAGTTTGACCTTTTTGGGGTCATTTACGGGACAAATTGACCAAAAATGAGTCATGCTCATTGGGTACCGGAACCAAGTCAATTCTAACTCGCCGTGGGGTCGAGCCCCTATGGGTAAATTATACATAAAAATGTCCACATACATAGTGTTGGCTTTGTGAGCTTGTGCGTGACCTGTGTTACACGATGGTTCAGCACCATTTTCTCAATGTAATTGGGAAAAATGCTTCTTGTTGGGCCGTGTCACGTGGTGTTGTACGCCCTCTAGGTCCATATAGGAGCAAGTTCGGGTGCTAACCTTTAGTCAATTTGCCGTTTAAATCACGCATGCGTAGTCTTATGTTTCACCCGAACGCGTTTAGTCGATTGATTCGGCAAATATGGCGACCAACATAGCAATGACGTATCGAAGAGAGAGAAAATGTATTGTTCCAAAACGCCATTTTGATAAAATTACACAACTTCGTTAGTTAACTAGAGAAACAGAGTTCTGGAGCTAGGTTGGTCTAGTTGGACTAGCTGGTTCAACCATGCTGCGTTCGAGTGACAGCTAGATCGACTATGGTTAAGTCTAGTTGACTCTAGTCAGCCAACCGAACTTGCTCCATGGTTCAGCTATAGTTATCTTATTTCTCATTTAAATAAAATGAACAGTTACTACACTATAATTATATACACTCGCTCCAAAGCGTATAATACCCAATTAAATATGTTTATAAAATGAATTGTTTCACCCCCACACAAAAAGTGCACGTCTTAAAATTATTTAGATGTGGACCATAAAGCATGGACAATCTGTCATCGTTGATGATATTCGTGTTGAATGACGGGCACCACCATCTCATTTTCGTTGAAACCACACGTTACTATGCACACTTTCTGCGTTGGACTCTCTTGGGAACCAGTGAAAGTACTTTCGACATCAAAGAGGAATTTTTTCAAGACGCATTGTATGAACGTTTTTTACATTTTGGTTTGAAGCAAAACAGTGTTTGCTGAAGTTGAAATTGGCGTTATTTGAACAAGGACTTCAACAATGTGTGTAAAATGTTGATAAGTAAATAATGTGCATCAATTTCTGAAAGAAAAATTATGATAACGACTACTTTGGTGGTGATGGTGTTGTAGTGAGGTGGGGGGGATTGTAAAGTACTGAGTACTCTCTATACAACCAGGACATTTTTGAGAATTGCTTTGGTTATTTATTCCCCTTCATCGTATAACGATGCCCTTGCTGTTCCTTTTGATTGAGGCTTGTAATATTAGTATTTATGTCAGAACTTATAGCTTTTGTATATTATTGAAAACTGATATTGTTTACTGAAAAAATAATTTTTTTTCTTCGGATTTAATTTTCAAAAAAGTCCGAAATGGCATTGCATCTTTACATGAACACCGTCTACGACTGTTTTGTGAGCTCTACCAATCTTGTATAATACACTTGACTGAAGCATCTTTGTTAGAGATGATGTAAAGTGTATTGTCACTTTGTAGACTACAGTCATTCTGTCGGTCTGATCATTACACAAAACATGAACACTGTCTGCGACTGTTTTGTCAGTCGTGTATAATACCTTTAATAGCAATTTACATCAGCGAGGATCGTCTTAATTTTTTTTGTGGGTCATTTGAACTGATACTTGATGTGCGTTATGGAACATTTAATGAAAATGGTTCTGACCCTAGAATCTAGGGCAGAGATATTTGTGCTGGTTTTCCCTACGGAATTTTAAGTGCAGGTGGAAATTAGCTGACTGTTTATGTTGTAGCGGAAAGCATGTTTTGAATTTGAAAAGCTTGCACGTTGGATGATCTGGCCTCATTTACACAGATCTTCTTTTTGTGTTTTAAAGGAAAGGTAGAGCTCATAAATTAGTTGGTTAAAAGTCTTTTTTAAATGTGCATAACATTGGTAAGAGTAAAAATAATGTTCACAGATTTTCACGCAGCTTACATGGTAAAAAGATATTCATGGTGTGAAACTCCATTTGAATTATTTAAAGGCCCTGTACACGATTGGTAAGATCGAAAAACACAAATGTTCACAGATTCACACATAACTTACATGATTTAAAGTAAGTAATGGTAGAAAGGGTTCCTTAAAATATTTCTGCCTGAAATGCTATCGTTTCTGAGAAATGAGTAAAACAACAGTTTTTATCGCGCGCGATAATAAACTCCATGTTTGAAAAACAGAAAACACATAAGGTCTCTTTTCACTATTTTCTCGTGACCTCGATGACCAATTGAGCTCAAATTTTCACAGGTTTGTTATTTCATGTATGTGGTTGATTACACAAAACATGAACACTGTCTGTGATTATTTTGTCAGCTCTGCCAATCCTGTATAATACCTTTAAGCTTGAAATGCAATATTTTTTGAGAAATGAGTAAAACAATTAGTTTTGATCTTGTAAGTCCAAAACTCATTGTTTGAAAACAGTGGACACGTTTAAGGTTTCTTCTATTTTTTTCTCGTGACTCTAATGACCGATTGAGTTCATACTATCTCCAATTAGTTGATCGAGTATTAATGGCAACTTTTCTCTGAATTATTCATACATTATTCATAGATGCAGAACAAAGAGCTTTATGCCTCGTAATGCATCTCTTTTGAGCTCCTTTCCAGGTGTTTTTTCTTTCCACCCTACACTCGAATCTAGACTGTTTTTAAGAGAATAACAATTCATACCTTCAGCTTAAATGGTTTCTTCTTGTAGGCTCCTTTCTTCTGCTTCGTCTGGTTCTTGTCATATTCTCCACAGATTGTCTGGCTCTTTCATCACTTTCCTATACTACAGTTATTTTAATAGGACTATTAGAAAATATAATTAGATGTTGCAAACTGCTTACCAACCAAATGAACCTGTGGTATAAATACAACAAATAGTAAATGGCCTGACGTTTCAACCCTAGCAGTCTTTCTCGAAGGCTAAATGACATCACAACACACATACAGATGTGTACAAGTGTAACAAGAGCAGTCAAGTGGAAATACATGAATAGAGGGAGAGAGAAGCAGAAAGCAAATAGACAAATCAATGGATGAACAATAGGACCATGTGAGTTCATTCACTGTGACCACGTAGAATAAGTGACTTCAATTTTGTTTTGAAATGAATTGGAAAGCCAAAGTCTTCTTAGCAAAAAATGTCTTGATACAGTGTTGCGGTACCCGCTGCTAAAATGTAGAATTTAATCTGCCTTAGCTACTGAGAAATCTCGGTGGTCTAGTGGTAAGAAATCTGAAGGACAATGGATGTGGGTTCGCATGCCACCAGTATAATGCATGTGGATGTCTTTCACATGACTCTGAAAAGGACCGAGTATACAGTGCTTTTACACACATCGCTGTGCGGGTAAGACCGAATGAAAGAAATCATCTTCTTCTATTCATTCATTTATTTACTTTTTTAACTCACTGCACCTGGTGCTGTCTTATAATCCTGTAATAAATAAAATCTGCCGTTGTCACACTATGTACATAATGTAATAAAATACCCTTCCGCAACTTCTACCAGCACTTGTACACAATTGTGAATTGTGATGTCGATGTAGGTTGGGCATATATTTGATTTGAGTTCCGTGGTGGACCAGGATTCACAATACGCACAGTGCAGCCCACACTGTAATTACTTTACAAAACTGCGGCTTGCTATGCATGCGGAGTGGCGGGAGGATATACAATTTATTTTATGCGCAGGTTCTGATGAACTGGCATCGACCGGGCGGTGTAGTACAGTAGGCCAGCTGGTACATCTGGTTAAACGCGCCGCCTTAGTTTAACAAACAGTCATCGCTGGTGACATTTCAGAATCCCCGCTGCGCTTGGAGAAAAAATGAAAATAATAATAACCTAAAGACTGGTGGAAAATTTATGAAAAAATGAAAAATCTGACATTCCCAAATGTTCAAAAGATACCTACGGAAGCGTAAAACGGACATTGACAAAAATACAAGAATGTCAAAAATATGATCTATGTGGCTATCTCATTAATATGAATTACCATTAGGCATAATTTTAACCTGTGCCAATTAAGTCAGATTTATAAGATTAACAAGTAATGACTTGTACTGAGTCATATTATGAGATACAAGTCATACTTATGAGATGAAAGTCATAATACCGAACAAGGATATTGACAAAATAGGGAGACCGCCATCATAGGGCTAGATAGCTCAGTTGGTAGAGCGCCGGCACGTCAATCCGGAGGTCGTTGGTTCAAATCCCGCTCTAGTCAATTTTTCCTTGTTCAACCCAAAATCAATATGATTATGAATTTAATTTTCTTTCTCTCACAATGTTGCGTGCCGTGGCCGTGTGGTTTAGCGCATTGGGCGTAAGATTTAGACGTAAGGACGTAAGCTCTTCGTGTTCTCTGATCAGCAGAGTGTGGGTTCGAGTCCCGGTCATGGCACCTGCTTCCTTGAGCAAGATACATTGCTTTGTCCTTCGGATGGGACATCATTACGCCACGGAAACTATGGTGTCTTTTATCAATTTTGATGGTGGAATATGTTTGTTTTAAAATATATCTGTTTTGTACTGAGGGCCTCCATAGAAAGCAGTGCTAGGCGCTGATTGGCGTTTACCTTAATTAAAAATGACGTAAATATTATAAATGCTTCTAGGTAAGGCGATTAGGTAAAGGACGACTTCCTTTTATTTGTATATACAATATGCAGTAACAAGTAGTTTATTGTGCGAGTTTTAATTATTCCCACCTCAGATAATGGTAATCAATAAATTGTGTAACAGTATTCCACTCAACTCATCTCCAATTTCAACCTCGTATCCACGCAGCACGAACTCTTTCCGAGGGATCAACCTTGAACCGATTCCTTCAACCTCTTCAGACACACATTTTTCAATCTCAAATTTAACGAAGTGGTTAAAATCCCATCATGTGCTCCAGAAAAAAAAAATCCATTTGTGTTGCAATCTACACCGGTGTTTTACAGCCGGAGCGGTGTGTTTGCATTAATTACTGGCCTCGTGTAAGGTCAAGCGAGAAATCGAAAACCGAGAGGATTTTGAGGGCTTGTGATTCTAGCTACAGTCGCTGGATGGGAAACACGGTGGATGATCAGCGGCGTGGCCACCGGGGGTGGGGGGGGGGGGGGGGGGGGGCCTTGGGCTTGTTTTCTACAGTTTTCCAGTTCCCCCAGGAGCTCCCACCAACAAATCAAGATACATGTAGTGTCCTTGATAAGAAGGGGGACCCCCACGCTAGGAATCGATTTCAACATAACACTTCTAAGTCTGTTTTTGTCTTTGGCTGGATTAGTGACGACCTTTTTTGCTCCATTTTGTCTTGTGTCTTGCTTCCCTATTCAATTTGTAACAACGCATAGAGACCTTTTGTTTTATGCGCTTTATGCCTTTTGTTTTATGCGCTTTATGCCTTTTGTTTTATGCGCTTTATGTTCAAGTCTCGCACACATTCAAACTTTCAGGACCAACAAGTTGGTCTCAATCATAATTAGTTTTACGTGCGCGCGGTTCAGTTTCTTCAACTACTTAAGTTAAACATAGTGTATGTCTATAAAAACTATACCATATTGCTGGGAAATTACAATTTAGCCATGAAATAATTCATGGAAGTAAAGTAAATTTCAATTAAACAAAGAAAACCCGAGAATAAGACTTGACCTCCGTTTCCAGTTACTTGTAAACAATTAAGAATTATTTACCAATTATTTACAAAATAAGCATCCGAATCCCAAGTTGTATTGTCGTCTCGATTTTAACAATTGATTTGTAATATTTAATTAAAAGTTTAGTATTGTATTTTGAACAAATTGCTTTGGATTTGTTGTTTGTTAAGATGTTTGTGTAATCATATTTATGAAGAAGATTCCTTTTCATAGACAAATAATATTTATAGTCTTCGTTCAAGTTGTTTTCTCGTTTTTGATACTCGCAAGACTTTCGCAGTCTATTTTTGTTAATAAGTAATACATTTTGTTGTAATCAATGCTTTTCTATGCTTAGTACTAACCAGCTACACTAGGTCCTGGGTAGACAGAGAGAGAGAGTTGTATTTCATATTTGGAAATAATTTGCAATTCATGAGCTTTCGCTGGACACACGAAACCATGCTCGTGGAACAATCGCCAAGCGCCCAGAAGCGTCCAAACACGACATCGTGATCGCCCAGTAATACGGCCCAAGTGTATTTACTTTGCATGAAGACAATTCGAAACTGGAGAGGACATGGAGTTACGTATTGATCGTACAACCGGTTGAATCTACACCCCTAAGAACCCTTTTGCCGTAGACGTTCCGGTGAAGAGGAGATATCGCTTACTAGTGATACAATTATATCCCAAACGGACTCGTGGGCAAGTATAATGCAGTTACGGGCTTTAAACAAGAGCATTGGTGGGTTAAATTACGCGGAGTTTATCAGTTTAAAATTACACGATGAAACACAAACAGCGATACAAAGGAAAACACTTCAGTTGTTTTGAAAGGTGCGGGTGCCGTCACTGTATGTAGCTGAAGGGAGCATTGGTTGTTATTCACGGGGGTTGCCATTTTGTATTTTCAATTTGTTTGTTTCATACTCGTTGCAAATTGACGCTTGAAGTAGGATCCTGTGTGCACGGTTCAACAAATACAGGAGTCTTTCTCAAAAACGCATGGCTTGAAAAGTTAGATTTTTGGGCAGCCTTGTAAGGTTAGACTTACATTCATTTTTCGTTTCCAAAAAAGCGTTTGGTCTATAAAGGCTTGTGCTACAGTTAAGTCCTGTCCTTCATGTAGGTCTGGATTACATTGTTAGGTACAGGTTAGAGTTCTGTCTAAGCCTAGACCATAGAACCAGACTAAATTCAGTACCGGATTGCATTAAGGTCATTGCCTACATTTTGGTCTGGGCTAGCCTACTTTGTTTTGTACAAGGTTTGAGGTGCTATTTTGAGGCAGGACTTAGGACTGGAGTACATTTAGGACCGGGTTTCACTTAGGTCATGCTTCTTTAGGTACATGGTCTCAGCGGCGTAACTAAGGTAAATTTTTAGGGGGGCACAAGGGGGGCACCATTTTTTCTAGGGGGGCACTGCTGGTAAATCAACTATAGATTCCTTTGCACTTTTTAAAAACTGGATCTTAATCTACGCCTGCATCCTTCCTTATTTTGTGTCAGATCCTGCACAAATGAAACTTTTTTTTTCTTTTTTTCTTTTTCTTTTTTTCTCTTTTCTTTTTCGCACATCTAGAACCATGCAGTTACTGTTTGAATGTGTGGACTGTTAACAAGGGATTGCGAGACCGGAGTCCCTTTTTATGGGGATTTATGTATTTAAGGACTGGCACTAGTATTTATTTAGTACACACTTGGGGCCATGCTCAGTAGGCCTAATCAATGTTTAAAACTTTGATCTTTTTTCGAAATTGTTTTGACCCCCCAAATATTGACAAACTATTTAATATACCCTATACACTAAAGAACAAAGTAATGTCTCAAATGATGCAGATATTTTAGATCAATGCTCTCACAGCTCAATAGTTTTCAATGGCTTTTCCTCATGTACTTACGATAAATTCAACGGCACCCAGCACGTCGTGTAGCTTCATGTGACACTACCGTACCGTATTTAACGTGGCAGACTGTGGCAGAATGGGGCGCGCGCGGGCGATGAGTCATCATACAATTTGCGGACGTGATTTACCTTACTCTGAAGACGTTGGTAAAAATAATAACTGCCCATTGCAAAGGTACAACAAATATGTGTAAATAGAAAAATAGTTTGAAACATTGAGTTATACGCCACCAGTGCTCCATAAAAGTATATATTTTCTGGTAATTATTATAGTCTCAAAAGCTCAGATTTCAAATGGGGGGGGCACCCGGGGGGGGGGCACTGACATCAATTGGGGGGGCACGTTTCCCCCCACCCCCCTTAGTTACGCCACTGCATGATGGTTGGGTGCTTAATTAGCCGGGATGCATTTCGGACTGCAAGTAGTACCAGACTTAGGACCTGGGCCCAATTTCATAGAGCTGCTTAACGGCCGATTCTGCGTGCGAGTTTCTATTTCAAAGCGCTGCTTACCGTAAGCACACGAAAAGGCATGCTAACCTTACGGTGCTTACTGCACGAAATGAATGACGAATTAATGCAAATCAATACACCGATCCATTAAGCCACGCCCATTTCTCATTGACCAATCACAACCGCGAAATCTGATCACCATTATGAGCCGTTTGGTGATCTTTGCACTAATGGTGATCGGGTTTCGCGGCTGTGATTGGTCAACTCGTAAGGAGGCGGGGCTTAATGGATCGATCTATTAAGAACGCGCAATGTGGCCGCCTTATTTTCTTGCCAACCTGTGAAATACCCATTTTCTGCTACAGTAAGCACGAAAACTTGCTTACCGTTAAGCAGCTCTATGAAATACACCGATCCATTAAGCCACGCCCATTTCTCATTGACCAATCACAACCGCGAAATCTGATCACCATTATGAGCCGTTTGGTGATCTTTGCACTAATGGTGATCGGGTTTCGCGGCTGTGATTGGTCAACTCGTAAGGAGGCGGGGCTTAATGGATCGATCTATTAAGAACGCGCAATGTGGCCGCCTTATTTTCTTGCCAACCTGTGAAATACCCATTTTCTGCTACAGTAAGCACGAAAACTTGCTTACCGTTAAGCAGCTCTATGAAATACACCGATCCATTAAGCCACGCCCATTTCTCATTGACCAATCACAACCGCGAAATCTGATCACCATTTGAGCCATTTGGTGATCTTTGCACTAATGGTGATCGGGTTTCGCGGCTGTGATTGGTCAACTCGTAAGGAGGCGGGGCTTAATGGATCGATCTATTGGGCCCTGGTTACAATTGGTCGTGGCCTACATAAGATCTGGGATACAGTAAAAACTGGGATTCATTTCGAACTGGCTACATTTATATCGGGGCTACATTACCTGGTTGGATGCTATATTTAAGACCGCATTACATTAAGAAACAAGTTACATTGTATTCATTGCCTACATTACGGTCTCGGCCACATTTAGGTCAAGGATTCATTGAGGTTTCGGCTTGTGTAGGTAAAGGGTTTGGTGCAAGCCGGGCTGCGAGATTTCTTTTCCTACGAATTTTTTGACACCCGCGCATGCCCATTAAATGATTTATTCTAAGGCATGCCTAATAATGCGTGTAGCCTGTAAGTGTACGCTGTGTACGCGTGTAGTGTATTATCCTGTATATTTGAACCGAGAAAAAGAGACCTTCAAAATCCTAATCCTAACCCTAACCCTAACCCTACCCCTACCCCTAACCCTAATCCTCATTAATATTCATGGCTTATTCAGGAGTAAGTAAGTGCGCATGCGCGGTGTCAAAAAGTTCGTAGGAAGAAAAAAAATCTGGCAGTCGGGCTACATTTCAGACTACAATAAAGACCGGACTACATTTAAGACCGGGTTACATTTTGGTCTTGGCCTTCATTTAGGCGCCACACAGCCGTGTGTTACGTCTAACTCCTTTACCACATTAAAAATAAAACCCTTCACAGGCTGAATGCAGGGATTGAGTAATTTATTTTTTCTTTGGGGGGGGGGTGGTGTTCAAACACTGAATTTCCAAATTGACATGCTGTGTAAAAGTCGAATGGGATAATATACGCTGTGTTTTAGCGGCGCCATTTGGCTGGTGTGTGTTAAATTCACCACTCAAGCATTACTTCCGCCCGAATTCCCCCCTCTTTAATTTCAGGCATATTAGGGCTCCCAGTTCGCTTTACCGGTCTCTGATTAAAACACAACCGCTGAAATAGGACAACACTTGTTAGGGATCTAGGGTGAGGGGACAGCCTGCGGACGCTGGCAGTGCCTTGGGGGCTCACCAATAAAAACAATATCTTACGCTTGGGTACGGAGTGAAAATTAAAGGAAAACAAGAGTCAAATGACAGCCACTGTAAAAAAAAAAAAATGTGCGTCTGGCATAACAATTCCTTAAGAGGCTTTTATGGGTGACCTTCCCTGCGCGGGAACTCACTTCGTGCCAATTTTCACAGGTATAGGACGATGGAGCTCTCGCCTGTTCTATGATTTTAATGGAGACCCTAGGTAATGATATAGTTATAGATCATTTCATGGATGAACAGGATGTATAGAGTCGTAGAAAAAGATACACTGTCATTCACTGACCTATATTTTCAAGGTAACATTTTCGATGCATGATGAAGCAAGAAAAACTGATTTGGGCTTGAGGGTAGAGTGAGTCTTAAAACAATGTATTACAAATAAGTCTGGTCAATCAGTGCAAAAACATTCTTTGACCTGGAAAATGTTCAGCATAATTATTGGTAAATGTTTTTTTGTGTGTGCAAGTATCTCTTGCAACCCTTCCAAACAACATTATCATAAAGGTAGACAAAAGGCAGTTGGGGAAAATATAACTAGTTTGCATGAAACAAAAATGGCCCCTTTTGCCACTATTTTCACAACCATATTGTCAGGTGCCGGGGAAAAGGGCTACAGGCCCATAAGCCCCTCTTCCAGGCACATGAAGAACCCTTTCCAGTATTTAAAAGGCCGTCAGCAATCAAAATCGCTCATGACAAAAGAACATGTGGCATAACTGTATTTTATTGCTAGAATCAACCCAATGTAATGTTTTCCCACTCCCATGCAGAATGTAACCTTTCTATTATGCATAATGAATGGCAGAAAACCGATTAAACTTTCACACTCAGTTTTCCTTGAAACTCAATTTCTCACGTTAATTGTTTACGCCATTTCTCTTTTTAACTTTTTGCTACTTCCTTCTTTCTACGCCCTGACAGCAGAGTATGTTCATTGCTGAAAGAGTGCCTCGCACATTGGTAATAATAGCTTACTCTAACGTCGTTCAAAGGCATTGTTTTTTCACAGACACCTTAACTTCTTAGAAGACCTTAGTTTTTCAACGTGGTATGTATGTAAAAGCCATCTCCAATTACACAACTTTTCTTGCATGAATCATCAAAGTAAAACTAAAGCTCAGTCCAACTCCTATGGGCTTCTGGTAATCAGTGGAGCCAGTTTGTGTGAAGTGGGCGTGGCTTACAGTGGAACTACGTCACACTTACGATCATAATTACGATAATCCAGAGGTGACGTATAATAAAAGAATGCTGTGCCTTTTCCCATTTATGCAATAATTACGTAAGCAGCCGTTGAATAATTCACGCAGTTACCTAATTTACATACTAACTGTCTCGGGTGAGTCATTGTGTACTCTGGCACATTTATTGGCATTCTCCTTTTTCAAAAACGAACCAGTCTTTTTTTTTAATACAGGCACAGAACTACTTTACACTACAAATTTGTAAACTGCCGCCAGACTTAGCCTATTTTTCAAGATAACCGGCCGGGCTATTTTTCAAATTTGTTGCCAGATTTTTTCAGTCTGCTTTTTCGGTGTGCTAAAGTCTAAAAATACGATCTTATTTATTTAAACATTTATTTTTTTCATCAGAGATCGTTAAAATGTATCATTTTTTTAAAAGAGGAAACAACAAAAACGGGCTTCTAAAAGGGAAGCGGGCGGCTTTTTGTTTTGGCCTTAAAAGATAATATTTAAAACATTAAGAGAACCTTAGGGACGCTCTTTAAGATGAAAATAGGTATGACTTGAATTTACGATTGAATTGATGAACGGAGTTGCAAGTCTGAATGTTGAGAAATAGGGAGTTCCAGTATCTGTTTTAGCCTTGTCACCTGCATGTTTGATTGTGCGATGTACTTCTATGCGTGTCTCTGTGTTGTAATTGTATACAGTTCTTTGTCGAGGCCATTTTAATTTCCCGTGAGTAATTGTAAGGTTTTGATCTAATATCCATATTTCTATCTATCCATCGATGTATCTCGTCATCCATAGACTGGCATTTTTGAAGAAAAGGTACTGTTCGTTTTTGACAAAGGAGAATGTCAATAAATGTGCTAGAGTTTTCACAAAGGAGCAAGCCAATAAATGTGCTAATGACCATATAGTTTTGGGGATTTGAGGCATTGCATCGTGAGGTATCAATGTGTATTATTTATAGCGGTTTTTTGCTAGGTAGATTTAGATCTTTGAGAACTTGTCTTGCTATTTATTCTGTTGCCGCGGAGACTTCGAGAGACTTCTTAGTTCTGAAAAGAACTGTCCTGCTTATTAACTACTACCTGGGCGGGAGGTAGGAAATCGGCCGGGACTACTACTCTCGCTTAGTGGATCGTGGGGACTTCTCGTTACTTCACTGCCGCGGAGGGAGTTCTTAATTGGTTTCAACGTTTCGACTAGCTTGCTCTAGTCATCTTCAGGAGACTGAGCAGACGTCTTGTATTTGTGTTATTAAAGGCAGGGTGTACTTTTGGTAAATACTCCACATGTTAATGTACGGCGCTCCTTGAGTGCCATCCCATATCAAGAAAACCAGATAATTCATATCAAGTCGAATGTTCTGCGGTATAAGTCGACTAAGCGACATCAAATATCGGGTCAAGTTGACTTATAATATTAAAGAAGACGACTCACCGAGATAAGTTATCTCACCAAGGCAACTTACGTAAACTAAGAAGTCGACTTACAGAGATAAATTATCTCGCCAAGACGACTTACAAAACACAAGAAGTCGACTGACCGAGATGAATTATCTCGCCAAGATGACCTTCAAAACACAAGAAGTCGACTTACAGAGAAAAAATTATCTCGACAAGACGACTTTACAAAACACAAGAAGTCGACTTACCGGTAAGTCGACTTCTAGAGTTTTGTAAGTTGAAATGGTGAGATAATTTATCTCAATAAAGTTAACTTCTTCGTTTTTATAAGTCATCTTAGCGAGATAGCTTATCTCGGTAGATCGACTTCTTGAGTTTTGTAAGTTGTCTCGGTGAAATAATTTATATCGGTAAGTCGACCTCTTAATTTGTGTAAGTCATCTTGGCAAGATAATTTATATCGGTGAGTCGTCTTCTTGATCATTATAAGTCGACTTGAACCGGTATTTGGTGTCGCTAAGTCTACTGTGATGACGTTTTACCCCGGCCCACAGTTATGTTTAGTTTCACGCTCACTGGTCACGGTGATTATGTGCACCTGACTGTTGCATGGAGGTTAAAATACCTCCATGGGTGGATGTTATGTAATAACTTTGTATTTAAGGCACATTCAACGTCGACTCGTGGTCTGTCTCCTTCAGGTGCGCCACCGAGTCGACGGTGCGCCACCGAGTCGACGGTGCATTATTCGTTTATTATTTCATTAAGTGTGTTTGCTAGTTTCTCATTTGAGTTGTGTTCAAATAAAACACCCTGTGGTGTGTATATGTTTCAAGAAGAAAACGTTCAAATTGTGTTTAATTGTTGAGTTGCGATCCCTTGGGCGGGATGGCTAGGATGGTCAACCCGTCCATAACATATGGTGGAAGATTCGGCGCTGAATTCTCGGTGGTGCACCCCGCCGGTTGGCTGAAGGACGCAGATCCGCTTGGGGATGCAAAAGGTATTTTAACGCCATGCAACAGTCAGGTGCACATAATCACCATGACCAGTAAGCGTGAAACTAAACATAACTGTGGGCTGGGGTAAACGTCACCACACTACCCATACCACAGAAAAGTCGACCTGATGCAATCAATTATCTGGTTTTCTTGATAAGTGGGATGGCCCTCATGGAGCGCCGTATTAATGACCATAACAACTTACTTGGTAATGAGCGAATTGGAGAGCTTCTGTTGATTTCAAATAATGTTTAAAAGCAACCCTATTTGAAGTAACAACATTTCAATATCTTTCTCCTGCTTTTCAGATAGATTTGCCAAAAGCCCCGTACGTCATAACTCATTTAAGGTTATTTAAGGGAGCCCCTAGGCCTATATCAGCTTTGTTGCAACAAGGATGTTTAACAAACCACAAGTGACGTCAAAGTATTATTGGGTTGACGAATCCCTCAACGGCATAACTGCAGCTAGTTTTTTAAAACTTTGAAGTTTGGATCTAATAGTTTTGATCAATTTACAGGAAAGTGAGATGTGTAAAAAAATATATTTATAATAAAAACTAAAAACATTATAAACAAGTTTACGAAGCCTTCTCGTAAACACATTTTTGCTCAAATAGCTGTTTAAATTCTCGCGGCAACAGTTTTCCCCTCTGTGGTTTTTTAGCCTGCCGAGACACGAACGTGTCATGTGCCCAGGCCTTACTATTCCAAAATGACGTGACCACATAGTAAATTAAAGGGATTGTACACGTTTGGTTATCACTCTTAAAATTAATGCCAATAACAACTTATTGGCTAGGTAGGGGGACAGCAGGTTTCAATAGTATAAAGCATTTTGAGAATCAATTTACTTCGAAGAAATGTGGTTGGAAAAGATATCATTTTTTTTTTTCCATAAAAGTTTTAATCTCAGAAATTTTAGAAATCACAGTATTTTAGCGTGTAATTAAAAAACGAGTTTTCCGTTTTCTAGTAAAAATAGAAAGAGTGGGTAATGATTTAAAGAGTCATCCAGACTATTCCAATACTGAGTGCCACATTGGAAAACACCACTTTTGGACAACGTAGTCCTACGATAATTACATAATGTTGTTTCTAGTAATACTGCAGGTCTTGTAGAAATGTATGTTTGAATTTAGTGTAAAACGGGGGTTGAATCAAAGCAGGTAGGCCTAATACATTATTAATAAATTTATACATAAATTTTCCTTAGTTAAGATGATAAAGGTCAGTGAATTTTAACAGTTTTAAATCTGCAAATAGGGGCCCAGAGTGTTCACAACAGCCATTTTTAGAAATTACCTTTAATACATTTAATGATGTAGGAGGTATGTGAGTATAACACATACGTATACACGAGCCATGTGCCAAGAATCGCACCTCTATACTGTGATAACCCGAGATGCAATGTTACCACAGAGTCGACTACAAGTCTGTAAATTACAGAAATAATGAGGTTTGATGTCAAATGAATCTACTGGGGGAATGTTAATCGTCATGATTCATGGATTGGGGGAGGGAAGATTCCTGACGATCTAGTAATCAATCTTATGTAAGAGATGAGATTGTTTCAATCTAGCATGGGGGTTTAGAACATTAATTTCGGTTTGGTCTTCCCTGGGATTTGTATAGTTCACGCTCGTACGGAGCTTAAAGGGTTTGTACAACATTGGTAAGATTGAAAATATAAATGCTCACAAATTAGCACATAAAAGATGGTGATTGTGGAAAACTTTCCTTGAAATAGTTTTGCTTGAAACGCTCTAGTTTCCAGGAAATGAGTAAAACAATTAGTCATTACTACGCGTGATTCGAGGTTCTGCAAATTCTGAAAACATTTAATGGGGTTTTATCACTGTTTTCTCATGACTCTGAAGACCGATTGAGCTTAAACTTTCACAGGTTTGTTATTTCATGAATATGTTGGGTCACATCAAGTGTGGATACAAGTCTTTGGCAATAGACCTTATGCATTGACGTCACCAAGCCGCCATCTTAGAGGTAAACTGATGATGAAACAATGGAAACGCGCTGATTATTGTACGCGCGGCGCACAGGACTGACCAATGAACATCTTCCTTTTGACCTCTAGGTGAGGGCGCCCTACACAAATGACGTCATATGCATAAGGTATATTACCAATGTGCTTTGAAGGCAGAGTTTACCTGTGGTAAGTACTCCATAAAAACTTAATAGGTAAAAGGCACCTAGCTGTTGATAATGTATAACGTTTTGAGAAACTTTTTCCCTTTTAACGAATGTGGTTTTTAGAGAGAAAGATTCACTAACATTTCAATCTGAGAAACGTTTCTGCATGAAACGTTTCTCAGATTGCCCTGTCCTTTGGATGGGACGTCAAGCCGTAGGTCCCGCGTGTTGTGTAATGCACGTCAAAATAACACAGTTTTAATAATAATAAAAATAATAGTGGCTTCTTATATAGCGCTCATATCCGTCACTCAGTGACGCTCAAGGCGCTTCAACAGTCAATATTTTCCTGCAAGGTATATATGTGGAGCTACTTTTTGAATTTTGAGGCCTATTTCTTTACATAGCACCATGTAATGGTTTGCAAGGTGCTGTGGCGCAATATGCAGCCAATCAAACCAGGAACACCGGGGTGAACCCCTTCTCTTTCCGATAAGTGCACTGGGTTCTTTACGTGCATTACACAACACACGGGACACGGGACCTACAGCTTTACGTCCCATCCGAAGGACGAAGCAATAATGGTTAAGTGTCTTGCTTAAGGACACAAGTGTCACGACCGGGACTCGAACCCACACTCTGCTGAACAGAAACACCAGAGCTTGAGTCCGGTGCTCTTATCCGCTCGGCCACGACACTAACCACGAAGAGAAGGGTGTTGACCTGGTGTTTCTGGCAGTGGCTGCTGCAGCACCTTGTATCATAACCATTAGAAGGTGCTACATGAGTGGGAATCATGATTCCAAACATAACTCTGCTTATCCCTGTTGAAAAACAAACAAAGAATGAGCTCTTTGTTACGCCCCTATAATTGGATTCCAGTAATTTCTGCTAGTATTTGACTATTGGGGGTCTTAGTTACGGTGGTTTTTTGTATATATACATTCGAATACCTCTTTTACTTGCAATCTTTTGTTTTACTTTTCACTACTATTCTATATGTCTGTGTAATAAATAATGTATATTTTTATTCTTTTAAATGAGCAAGGTTTGGGAGAGCAAGTCTCTTTTGATGACATTTTTTTTGACTTTTGCCTTTCACTGGACGGCCTCTGCTCGTTATATCGTATTGTCCAAAGAATTAAAATAAATAAGTAAATAAATAAATAAGATCCGTCTGAAGATCAGTTGTCAATATCGCCATAAGTGATTTGTATTGGGACATCACACTTTGCTTAGCAAAAAGATTGATTTGCAGTTAAGAGAAATCTTAGCTTTGTGATATCGAGCCCAGTTTTATTTTATTACACCTTTTTTTAAAGAGTAAAATCGTTTCAATCTTCTTTTATTCAACCAAATGACAAGTGAAACATCAAATTAGTTGAATCCGTCTTGTAAAAACGAACAATGGTCTCTGTGTTGTCAATGACTGCTTGTTCAGGGGGTCGTGGGTGGGCTCATTAGTTCAAGCACAGGAAAACATTCACAGCAAACATTCTGAACATCTGTGGCATGTGTTGACGGCTACAAAATGTAGATAAATCGTTGTAAAGGGATGTCACTAATGCACTAATGAGCGACTTTGCATCACCGCGATTCATTAGCTGAGCATTACTATTGTTACCAAAAAATAATAGTTCTTAGGCTGGACAGAAATGTAATAATAATAATAATATCAGGCATTTGTAGAGCGCCATCAATCTAGTTGCCTATTCCGAGGCGCTTAGCAAAGTGAAGGAGAAGTTTAAGACAAAAGAAATAATAACAGAGTCTCATGTGGAGATGACAAGTGCAATGGACTAAATGTAAGCAGATTCAAAGAGATGAGTCTTAAGCTGGCTTTTGAAGATCTGTAAGGAGTCAAGTGTTCGAAGTTGAGGGGAGATCATTCCATAGCTTTGGTGCACATGAACCAAAGCTTCTATCACCTGATGAAGAATGAGATCTAGGAATGTTCAACAGTAGTTTGTTTGATGATCTCAGATTGGGTCGAGGATGGTGTGTACTCAACATGTCACTTATATACACTGGGGCTAGACCATGAAGTGCTTTCCAAGTCAACAGTAGGATTTTGTAATTAATTCTTTGTTTTATGGGTAACCAATGCAATGCTATAAGTGTTGGAGTGATATGGTCAAATTTCCTTCCCCTGGAAAGAACACGTGCATAAGAAGAATTAGAATTAGAACTGTTTATTTAGCCAATGATTAAAAACAATCACAGGAATTTGAAATATTGCTGTCTCATCATAATTAAAAACTATACACATATGTGAATGTGCTCTGACCTCCAATTTAACGGTAGAATTTCAAAACCAAACATATGGCAGCAGGTTGCAGGTATTAGACATGATTGGTAGATTTGACAAAAATAATGTTTTGTGTAATCAACCATCTACATGAAATAACAAACCTGTTGAAATTTCGGCTTAATCGGTTGCAAAATTGAAAAGGACAACGTGTTCACATGCTAAAAATTGTGCATGGTTTCTCAATATTTTCTCCTGAATCACAATAAACATGAACACTGTCTGAAACTATTTTGTCAGCTCTACCAATCCTACAGAATAAATTTATATTTTTGTGCTCCAGTACGTCTTATTGTACGGTGCCGACAGTTTTAGGTGACATTGATAACATTTCTGCTCATATTGCATCATTAGATTACTCATCTAAAAATTCGCAAAATGCTAACTGAAGTTTCTTTTTATTGAAACAGAAAATACACTAAGCATTCAATACATGAAAGAGCCGTCGGAAAATCTTCATTTTTATTCTTTCTTCGTTTAACAATTAACATACGCATGGGTAGTGCCCGCCTTCTTGTACAACATTTCTCGCCCATTCACGCTAATCATTCAGACGTGAAACTTTAACATTCGGGACACAATGTTCTCCATCAGCATTTCCACCAAACAGCAACTTCTTACCGAGGCTTCACTGTTAAAGAGACGCAGTGCCTTCGGATTGAGTGCTTCGGGGCCATGTGTTTGTTATGATATAGATATATACTAGTGGCGTTTCGTGGCCGAGCGGATAAGAACACCGGACTCAAGCTCTGGTGTTTTCGATCAGCAGGGTGTGGGTTCGAGTCCCGGTCGTGACACTTGTGTCCTTAAGAAAGACATTTAACCATTACTACTGCGTTCTTAGGATGGTATGTAAAGCCGTTGGTCCAGTGTGTTGTGTAATGCACGTAAAAGAACCCATTGCACTTATCGTACAGAGAAAGGGTTCGCCCTGGTGTTCCTGGTTTGATGGGCAGCATATTGCGCCACAGCACCTTGTAAACCACTACATGGTCCTATAAAGGCAAAGGTCCCATACATACTTCAAAAAACGTAGCTCAACATACCTCGCAGGAAAAATACTATATGAGCGCTTTGATTCGCCCCTAGGGGTATGATAACAAGCGCTTTATAAGAACCAAGTTTTCTCATTATTATTATTTTCCTGGTCACTTTTAACAAAAAAATCCATTCAGTTTAACACCCGGCTCATTCAATTTAGTTTGAAACTTAATGATCTGAAATATCAGCGTTCAAGAGCAGCTAGAGCTGGTCAATAATTCAATTCCATCAAGTGAAGATATAGTCAGTAGAAATTTTACTTTAGAATGGTCAAACTGTGACCCTAGTTAGTTGTGGGGTTAGATTAATTTGGGATAGAGGACTCGGCTTGTTGTACTCCGCTTTGAAATAGTTTATTGCAACTCTGAAAGAATAGAAGACGTGATGAATAATTATACAAATAGTAACGTAAGGCATGGACGAATGCATTCAAAATTAGAGGGGGGTACTATTCATACCGGTTACAAAAGTGTAGTCTTGAATGCCTATAAATGAAATAGAATGACTGAAAAACAAATCTGGGGAAAAAACCAAAAAACATCTACAAAAACAAATACATTGGTGTTATTTTAACACTCTATGATGTTAATTGTTATTCTTTTTTCTGTATCTATAATATGAAACAACACCCATGGTGTCAATTTTAACACCCAAATTTCCGCAGATATGCATTGGGAATTTCAATTTAATTCACTGGATTCAGGATGTTATTTATTCTTACAAAACCTCTACAATACCGTAAATTTAACATTATGATGATATTTTCTTGCAACTTCTCAAATACCTGTTGTCAGCAATTCGTGCATCAGTAAAAAAAACGCAGTAGTGTAGACTATCAGACAATAGTGTTTGTCACGGCTTCGATATCCAGGTAAAAAGTGCACTTAAAACAAGTCACTCTCGTAATGTTTCAAGTTATTCACCACGGAAAGGTAGCCTATCAATGGCATTATCGTTCGGGATATTTATTTCGGTAACCCATTGGAATTGTTGCAACTTTGCTCTCCCAAATAAAATGGTTCTCTCCACTGCATAGAATCCTTGCGTGCGGTTGCTATGGCAAACATTCCCGCCTCCGGGCGCATTCCTTTTCCTTGTCTGGTTCCAAGTGGCCCCTGGTTATGATCCGTTCCAACGACTATTTTCATTAGGGTTTTATGGTAAAGTTTCAATGCGCATGAATAGGAATAGGTGATGCCCTGGCATGTTTTTTGGCGACTTGAAAGGGGTCTATACACTATTGCATGCAGCCCACAGGCGCTGAACTTGGGAAGAGTTAGAGAAACACTCAGAAGCTATAGACCTTTCTATAGATAGTTCCCAGTAGACGCCATCTTTACGGGAAAATCGCATTTTGGCTTGCAGGCACGCCAAACGCTCAAATTATTAACGCAGCCGCGTCATTCACTAACCAATCATGCAATGAGTTTGGTGAAATGTGCGCGTGCTGCACGCCGTTCTTACGCGTAACGCATGACTGTGTGTTCCAAATTGCCCGTAAAGATGGCCGACTTACGTCATACTGCAACCTATCTATAGACCTTATGCACATGACGTCATTTGAGTAGGGCGCCCTCGCCTAGAGGTCAAAAGGAAGATGTTCATCGGCCAATCCTGTGCGCCGCGCGTACAAATATGTGCGTTTCCATTGTTTCATCTTCAGTTAACCTCTAAGATGGCGGCTTGGTGACGTCAATGCATAAGGTCACAGCCCGAGTTTTTGCCAACCGAGGTTCAAAAACTATGGAAAGCCATAACTGCAAATCAAAAACAGATTGCCATTGTCTGTAACAATGTTACACCAAAAAAAATGTTTTAAAAATAGTGTTTGAAACAGATCAACCAATCATGGAAGGTATTTCAGTTCATGAATCTTTACATAAAATGTTGAATTTGGTCACAACATTTTTTAACACGATTGAATGTTTTGCTAACATTCGGCCGTCCATGCCAATCGGCGTACTTTGTTTATCAACAATGGAAAGTCTATAAACGGACAATGTCTAGGGCACCATTGGTTGTCTACACGTTCAAATGGTTAATTCCTTGTTGAGAGATAGAGGAGAGTGATCGCGAGTACATTCAAATGATATTGGCTTTGATACATGCTCAAGGAAGCTAAAAGCGTACACAAATACAATGGTGTTGTGTTATAATCTTCGAAATGTTTGTTGGTTCGTGGATGGGTGGTCCACTGCATCGGTCTCAAGCTCATGAAACTTGTGTCTGTGAGCAAGGCTATTAGCCATAATTGTCTCTCTTAACCCAGGTGTATAAATGGGAACCTGAGAAGGCTGAGACTGTATTGTGTTGGATTTGACACCCTTAGCGCTAATTTAAACAGCTTGTTTGTTACTCAGGCAGTTGAGAAAGTTTGAGGAACGGTCTAATGCTCAATGAACAGGGATATAGCTGTAAATCGCCTTGATCTAGGTAGTAGGATATGTGAACTATAGTATAGTATTGTTAGTATTTACAAGAATTTCTATCACTGATTTATTGTTGATCCTTGAACTGCCGCTTCCCAGGCTGTATCGTAAACATGGGTGTGATCCCTGGCTACGCAACGACTGTATGGCTTCTGATGACTGGCACCCAGCCAGTTTCCCTTGTGGCTTATTATTTGATATAATGGAATTATGCGAGAGTATGGAAACAATGTTCTTTTGTGTTTAATTGATAGACTGGATTAAACGATATCTCTATAAAGATAATGTCTTTTTTCATTCTTTGTCAACCCATAAAAATCGGCACAATGGGAGACTTTGGAACGCTGATGGCAGCAGACTTACCAGGTACATTTCCATTGTTTACGTAGTTCTGAGCATGCGCACATTACCGAGAACAATGGATTTACCTGGTAAGTCTGCTGCCACCTAGCGTCCTAAAAGTCCCCCATTTTGCATAACATGAATAACATGAATTATAGCCAAGTTTCCTTTGAAATTAGCCCTTGCCTCTATTTATAGTTTATACAAAATGGTTCATTTCACCCAGTAGTGGTAATTAAATTTGTAATTTTTGATGTAGTTTATAACGAATCCAACCCGATTATGGTTGCTAATAAAATGACCCTTATCCTTATATCCTAATTAGGTCCAAGGCTAAGTAATATCTGTACAATTCCTGGGGGAAAACCGGGAGAGCTGGTCCTTGGTGGATTTTTCAGTGAAAAACAACCCCGATGGTAACAAGACAGTTGGCATGCTATTTGGCTATAGGTGTAGATGGGGAATATGGAATTTCTTAGATTAAAAAAAGAAAAAAATTGCGGAGTACTGACTTTTAAGTTAAGAATAATAATTATATGAGACACAACGAAACAGAGACAAATAAGGAGGCAAATTAAAAAGACAGAGTCTTGTACAAAGAAATGTTTGTTGGTTCGTGGATGGGTGGTCCACTGCATCGGTCTCAAGCTCATGAAACTTGTGTCTGTGAGCAAGGCTATTAGCAAAATGCCAAAGCAAAATACTGGATTATAGAACAGATTATCGCCGTTACGAATAAAACCCATTGGGGGGATGCTTTCAAAAAGGGAAGTATAGCCCGAATGCCGTATAATTATTAATATTGCCGTTGGGAGCATGTCTCAATTGGAAGGGTTGCCCCAGTAGCCGCGTGGCCACTAAAAGGAAACACTTTGGCCATAGTTTTTGTTTTTATCAACACTTGCCTATCCTTTAAGCACACAGGATGGTTTTACTGCACGTTCAATGGGGCTATGTTTCAATAGACCCCTTGCATATGACGTCACACGCTAAAAAAGCGCCCTCACTGAGGCCAATAAGCGCCCTCACTGAGGTCAAAGGAGGCAGATGATTGGACGATAGGTGTTCTTTGTGCGTAAAATAGTGTGCGTGACCTCAGGGTCCATTTAGTGTTCCGCGTTATGCAAGGGGTCTATAGCCACAGTAGCTGGGTAGCCCCAAAAAGGGAACAATTTGGACTTAATTTTTTTCTAACACTTGCCTGTCCTTTATGCACACAGGATGGTTTTACTGCACGTTCAATAGAGCCGTATCTCAATAGCCACAGTAGCTGGGTAGCCACAGTAGCTGGGTAGCCACAAAAAAGCGAACACTTTGGACTTAATTTTTTTAAAAAAACCAAAATCAGCACCAGACTAAAACGATCATTATGTACTGGCTTAGAGTTGTCTGGTTCCACTCTTCCAGAAATGAGATTAAAACAGTTAAAAGTGCTCCACAGAAATAATAGGATATAAAAATCACTCTTTACTATAAAGTTTAGGAAAACTGAAAAGGCGTTGGTGATTACGAGTACTTACACAAAATACATCTCACATTTGAAGGAAAACAGATGAGTCGGTATAACAGCAAAAAATTTGAAAAATCCACAAGAAAATCAGAGAAACTAAAACAGCCATGATGCAGCCATGAAGACCGCCCTCTCAAAAAAAAAAATTATGACCTTTCCTGGGCAAACTTTTGAACTATGACCTGATTTTCCTGATTGCGTGGTATTCTGACGAGAGTTTTTAGTTTACGGTAATCATTGGTGGTCCACACTCATCGAAATGTTGTTCCATTTTTCAATGAAAACTGGCCTTGCCTCTAAACGGTGTCCTATGTGAGTTGCTATTCCTTTACTTATTTTGTCAAACACGTCACTGATGCGTGTTAGATTAGGATAAACTTCAAAATGGTCGCCTCCTAATAGCGTCACGTTAATCTTCTTCATAACGAGGCCAATGAAGACGTCATCCCAAGGTATGTACCGCACATGTACAGACTCATTAAATATGCGTCCTGGAAGGTCACCTGACATGACGTAGGCAGGCCCATTTAAGTATGGCGGATAGATGCGTTCCGGGTATAATTCCAACGAAGTGTACCACTTTGTACGCCTTTTACGTACTGGTAATGTTATGGGCTTGAGGTTGCCTATTGCAAATTTCACGCGAGGGGAGCTCTCCAACAATGGCACTAGATTGTACACGTTCACAAACATATCAGAGTCCAAGTTCATAACGTAGGTGGCGTTTGGGCACTTTAGCCCCGCCCACTTTAACCCCATCAACACCTTTAATGTCATATTTTTATAAGAATCCACAAAATCTCCTTGGATGATGTCTCCATACTCAGCGACCTCTTGTTCGATCATACTCTCCTCTTTCGGCGTGTGCGGCAAGCCAACTAGAAATCTCACCAAAATGGTTTTTCCCTTGTGAACTTTGACCTTACCCCAGGTCTTCCGAATCAGACTCCTATCCCCGACCTCTGTATACCGACATGCAACCAGAATGAGTACAAATACATTGCCGTTTGGTGGAGATACACTTTTACAACCATCAGGACTTCTTGTAAGTTTATACGGGTAAGGGTTTATCACGTGATCACTGTATAGAGGTCCAGGTTTCTTAGACACTTCCTTTTTGTATTGCTTGATGATATGTCTTGTCCGAAGAGGTAGCTTTTGTGGGATTTTATTGTAAAATTTTACATCCATCCTGGAGCGTTCAAATTTGTCATTGCGCTGTGTGAATTGATTCTGCAGAGTGTTCAGTACTGATATTTGTTTTACGTCGAACTGAGAGCCATTTAGTGACATATTGCGTTGTTCCTCTGCGATTTGTCTGGCTGTCTCAGTAGTGTCACATTGTTTAAACTCGATCTCAAATAGGGACTCCATAAAGCCAAGTTCACTCGGATAGTCAGTTAATGACAATATTACGAGATTTGAAACGACGATGGCGAGACACAGCGCGGGTAAAAATAAAAGGTATTTTGTTGACAGCATGATGTTGGTGCGTGGTGGGTGCAGATAAAGCAGAATATTCGAATCGAAACACTGTGGAAAAACAACAATGCACAAATTTACATTTAGTCTCTTAATTAACATGCCGTTAATGTATACTGTAGCACAACATCAGTGCTAAGCAATTACCTTAATAAATGATCGCTTACGTGTTGTCGTTAATTTTTCCCCCTATCTAACACCCGATTCAGACAGGCACTCTAGAGACGCTCCGAAACAAGCTATTGAATTAAGTACTTGAAAATTGCCACGATTGAAACAGTTAGGATCACGAACGGCTGGACGCGCTTGAAGTCTAAAGACTGACTGCTTTGCAGCCGTTCGGAACGACTCTGTGCGACTTGGTTTCAGACGTCGATCTTGTCATGAGCCGATTCTGATATAAATGTTATAGTAAGTTCACGTGTCTAAAACCAAAATTTATTTGGGTTGACCTAGAGTCGCTCCTATTCCACTTGGTTCGGCGCGACCCTGGAGCGCCTGTCTGAACCGGGTGTAATAAACCCTCCGCATATTATGATGTCCCACTCACAAACAGCACCCTCACTGAGGAAAAAAATCATTGGACGACTGCTTTTTCTAAAGCGTAAAAATATGCGAGCGACCTCAGCGTACCAGCAGCGTTACACCCCTTGCATAATTTATGACGACGACACAAGCCCAAAACAGTCCCCTCGCCGATGTCAATGAAGAGGCAGCCTCGCTACCATGGGCAGCGCGCCATGTTGCCTGCTAGCTCCGCTTACGTATCTGATCGATCGATGCATTCCGGGGGGAAAAAACATGGCGCGGCGAGATCGTACACCACTTGGAACGAGGTTGATGAAGAGGTATCATTAAGCCGCGCCATTTTCCCCCAGCATTCCTTGCTCGCTCATAACCCCTGGAAATTTGCTTTAATAAAATAGCACTTTTTATTAGGTCTGTGGTCGAAATCATTCTACACGCCTGCTCATGTATGGGTCACCTCAAAAAAGGAACATCATATCAAAGAACAACTGGTCCCCTCTCATTATTTGATCTTGTCTTATGTTGTCTAACTGTATGCAGTGATCATGTAAAAACACGATTCATTTAAATGGAATCGCGTCAAAAAGATTGCATTTTCACACGTGCGTACTTAGTCTCATGCATATAATTATATAGAATTTAATACCTATATTCTATATCTATGCATGAGAGGGGACCAGTTGTTCTTTGATATGATGCCTCTTTTGTGGTGAACCATACATGAGCAGGCGTGTAGAATTAATTCGGATCCTGCGCCCAAGATTCATATGGGTAGGCACAGATAAAACATATGGGATACATGGGTCCCATATGGGCCAACATATGAGGCCCATATGGGGCAACCCTTACAGGCCCCACTGGATAATGCACCCAGGATTCACATTGGTTGGCCCAGAACACTCATATGGGATACATCTGGGGCCCATCTGGGGAAAACAGCCTGGGTATAAAATCTGGGTTGTTCCACATTACCCGGGGTATGGGCCAACATGAGGGGTGCATGTGGGCCAAAATGAGGGTTCCATGTGGGATGGCGTATAGAGCCCATATGGGCCAGCTCAGATAGCCTACTAGTTAAATCAAGTAACTATTTAATTTTAATGAGAAGTCTCATTATATGAACAATTAATCTACAATACCACATTACTGACGCAAACAAACTACTTTGTCCACTAAAATCTATGGTCAAAGAGCATTCAACTTCATTGCACCTAGATTGTTAAAACAATTATCAATGAAAATGAAATACTTCAATGCACTGTCCGACAAGTTTGCATATTGCCAATATAGGCCTGCCCAGGTCCTACCCATACGGTACCCATATGGGTCTTTGCATATTCTACCCCAAAGCTTGCTTAGGTCGTTCCCATATGCTAACCAACCGAACCTTTGCATATTATCTGCATGCACGGGATTGCTTGGTAATTTCTTATTCTAATTTAAGCATTTTCATAATATTGTTTCACCCAGGCTTGTCCAGAGGAAATTACAAAACAGTTGTGCAGGATCATAAACCCTTGGGCCTCCTAAACTAAACACATCTAAACTAAACTAGAATATTAACACCATAATGGCAGAGGTCTCCCATGGCTGAGATCTTTCTTTGCTTATTGCCCAGGGCTTTCCCATTACGACACCCGAATGAGCCTTCATCCTGCCCGTATGGTAATATCCATATTTTCCCAATATGATACCCATATGGATCACTGCATATTCTGACCAGTGGGATTGCCCATATTTTCCCCGTCTGAAACCCACAATATGACACTTCATATTTTGTCCATAATATGGAATTGCCTATACAAATTATATTTTCCCCATTTAATACCCATATGGGCCAACCCACAACGTGATGGTAAAAACAAAGATACTACGTTGTGATAAAACTAAAATAGGCCATGTGAAAGCAACGCTCCTATAGAGAGGCTACTTTATTTATGAAGACCGATTTAGACAATTAAAATGAAAGTAGTTTATGTCAATCATTATGTCTATAGTTGTTAGCTAATAAATGACAACAAAAACCATCCCAACCAGCTGTTTAAACTGTAATTCAAGATGATGTTCTGAATACAATTAATTCGCTGATGCAAATTGAAATACAACCTTTATGATGTGATAGTTCAACAAATATATACTATTACATGTATGGCTATTAACACCACACAAATGTTGCACTTGCATGAATTTTTAAAGTTCACTAAATGCTTCCAAATTATTGTTTTCTGCAAAGTATACAAAACTAAGCTGTTTTAGGACAT
Source organism: Leptasterias polaris (assembly GCA_037783415.1). NCBI lineage: Eukaryota > Metazoa > Echinodermata > Asteroidea > Forcipulatida > Asteriidae > Leptasterias > Leptasterias polaris. The sequence goes on from JAZGTN010000102.1 coordinate 5,295,009, forward strand.
TTGAAGTTTGGGGGAACTGGAATAGGTGTGGGCACCCTAAATTAGCAGGAAAATCTGGATCCCATGTGTTATATTTCACATTCACCAAAGATATATAATGATTGGTTTAATATCAGCTTTGATACCTTTACTTCAATCCTGGATAATAATAATAATAATAATATAGAACATTTATAACGCGCACAAATCCGCAAAAAACGCTCATGGCGCAAACAGAGCAACATGGTCATAAAAACAAAAGCAACGTACACAAGTACATAATAGTAACAGGATGCAATCATGATTTACAAATGGAAAAACTGAAATAAGCATTTACATATGATCCCGACCATAAGTGCTTTGCATGAGATGTGTTTTTAACCTGTTATAATTTAAACCCAGAACAAATATTATGAATGTGTAGGCCTACTATAGTTTTCAGGTATAGGTGTTGAAATGTCCCGTCAGTCACTCGAAAAACTTAAAAAATTTGCTTATTTTCTATATTTAAATATATATTGTTTGTTCCAAAAATTTGACTCCACAAAATGATTGGTAAATAAAGTCTGAAAGCGCAAAAAATAGATACAACAACTATGTCCGTCTCCGTTTATCGAGGAAAGAACATTTCAACAATAGTTCTAAGCGTTTTTAAGAAGACCATTTCTATTTCGGACCTCACTGGCTTCTCTTACCGGTTTAAACAAAATGACTTAGTTCATGCTGCCATTGTTAAAGGGCACGTGATCAATATGCAAATGAGGTCTCCAATGTTCTCCTTGGGATGTGTGTAATTGTCAATTAAAGAACACAAAGGTGTGATAGTCAGATGCATTAACTCATTAGCCGAAGGTGAAGACACAAACCGAGCTGTAATTTTAAAAAGGTCTGGGGCAAAGGAGGGGTGATGGCGAGGGGGCGGGGGTGCCTGCAAGTTTTAATTTATTGTTTTTTATTTCAGATGTCAAACAATAAACCACAAGGGAAACTCTGGGTAAATTTTAAATGATTTGGGGTTGAACAAAGACAAATTACCTACAGCGGAATTTGAACTAACAACCTCTGGATTAACGTGCCGGCGCTTAACCAACTGAGCTATCTAGCGCTATCTAGCGCTATGTTGACGGTGTCCCTATTTCGTCAATATCTTTGTTCTGGGTGCCGGTCAGCAACCGAGAACTGCCGAATTGTTATTCCAGTTGTAATTGTATATACAATAAAAAATAAAATATACGAGTTCCAAACATAGTGCAGTTCAAGCTTGTCAGTGTTAATTACTAACAATAATAACTCTGTCAAACTTCAACCGACATAAGCTTTTCGCTGACAGGTTGTTTTGTTCATAGTCATTTTTTTTTACTGTTCGCAGTGAAATGTAGCCAACCACCTTTTGAAAATCGATCTATAGACTGTTGTTATAGCATTCGATGAATACCAGATGCTGAGATGCAAGATTTCTCTCATCTCGCTGGTATCGGAGGGTAAATAATGCAGAGACACCCAAGTTTAAAGGCACTGTACACGTTTGGTAATTACTCAAAATATATATTAGCATAAAAACTTACTTGGTAACGAGCAACGGAGAGCTGTTGATAGTATAAAACATTGTGAGAAACGACTCCCTCTGAAGTAACGTAGTTTTTGAGAAAGAGGTAATTTCTCACTCAAATAATAAAAGACTTCTGGCCAGAAGCCTTTTATTCCTATCTGAAAGCACACTAATTTGTACAACAAGGGTGTTTTTTCTTTCATCATTTTCTTGCAACTTCAATGACCAATTGAGTCCAAATTTTCACAGGTTTGTTATTTTATGCATATGTTGGGATACACCAAGTGAGAATACTGGTCTTTGACAATTACCAAAGGTGTTCAGTGCCTTTAAAGGGAAGGTAATCACTCTTAACATTAAAAGCGATAAAAACTTTGGTTAGAAGTGCATCAGCTTTCGATAGTAGAAAGTATTTTGAGAATCATTTCACCTTGAATTAATGTGGTTTTGGAAGAAAAGACACAGTTTTTATCCCCCATAATTTGAATCTGAGAAACGTTACAGTCAGATACGTTTCTCAGATTGTGTATCCCAGTTACGGATTGTTTTTCCTGCATAGACATAAACCGCTCCGGATTTTCAGCGATTTCTTCAAAACGCTACCACCTTATAGTGGAAGATCATGCACACTTTTTGGCATGTAAACACACACACCCTTACAGATCCGGTTTGTGGGGTACTGCTATTGTTGTTCTATTATTCCCTTTTCTGAAGAATTCCCTTGTGGGGTCCAATTGTTCCTATTGAAATGACCTTGTGGGGTCCATTGTTCCATTGTTGTCAGGACCCCACAAGTGCCAATCCGTGTAAACACAATGTCCTTAGTTTTGGTTGTAACAACTGAAATCAGCTGTTGCGGTTTTTATGTTTTCTGATACAGTTTTGTCGCAAATAATAATAATAATAAAGAATATTTATAGGGCGCCAAAATCCACCAAAATGAGGTGCTCAAGGCGCACAGGAGGGGAAAACCACACACAGCAAGGAAAATAAGACAAATAGACCAATTACACATAGGCGAGATTAAACAATGTGGTTTTCAACTTAATCTTGAAAGTATTGAGATTAGAAATGTTGCGGATTTGAAGAGGTAAATCATTCCAGAGTGTGGGTCCAGCATGGGAAAATGACCTATCGCCCCATGATTTACTACTCTTAGTAACCTGTAACATGCATGTATTGGAAGATCGGAGAGATCGCACAGGAGTATAAGCTTTAACCAAAGAAATGTTATATATAGGAGCAGAACCATTAATGCAATGAAAGATAAGCAACAGAAGTTTGAAAGTAATACGAGATTCGACTGGTAGCCAGTGTAGTGACTTCAGTACTGGTGTAATGTGAGTGTGTTTCCTGGTAAGAGTGACAATGCGAGCAGCTGCGTTTTGTAATTTTTGTAGTTTAGAAAGTTGAGTTTGGGGTAAGTGAAAAAGAAGACCATTACCGAAATCCAGTCGGTAAATGACTTTTAATATTGGTAAAAGTTAGTAACAGGATACTCCACAGGGAGGTATTTCAACACAAAAATTGTTCTTTTTTGAAATTCACAATCGGTTAGCTTTTAGACTAAACTGTTTAAATAATGTTTTGTATACTTACCGATCCTGTGTAGACCTTTAACCAACAGTAGGCCTGCAATGGTTTTACTATTATGGCAATAAGTATACTTTCTGAAGAACCACACGAGACCAGCTAAACTGCACAAGGAAAGTTTAATGTGGAAGAAGTTTTCGTTTGAATTTGAGGCACGCTTATGGTCTGTGTCATTTAAATATGATGGTGTGAAAACAAAAACAGTTTTTGTACAGTTTCGTTGTAATATATATTTTTAAAAGCAAAAGTGAAAGTTTAAGCTCAATCGGTCATCGTAGTCACGAGAAAACAGTGAACAAAAACATACGTTTTTATTTGTTTTAAAACATCTGGTTTTGGACTTGCGAAACCAAACTGAATGTTCAATAATTTCTCCTTTAACAGCAAACCAACCAAAACAGACAAAGCTAGTGACTCAATTTGCAGCAGACGGTCTCTGTACACTGTGGAGTAAATCAATACAATTATGTAGTATGGTGGGAGCATACGTCACTTACTGTGTGTGGAGTTGGCGTACGAAGGAGGGGAATCAATGATGTTAGATTGCTGTGGTGGTTTTGTCACATGTAAAACTACGTGTGTGGTATCGACTCAGATGGAAAAAGCACCTATGGTTGTATAGCAACCTGTCTTCATTTTGCCTGGTACGGTAGTTGTCAAAATTGAAAGGGATCACTCATGTAGAAGTCCACCTGCTCTGAGATCTGTGTGGGAGTCTTTTTTTTTTCCTTTTCTTTTTTGATGCAAAGCTTATTTCAGGACGATGCTAGAACTGTAATTTTAAATTTGCCGTCGGCAGTACACCATCTGATTATCCGTTCAGCTTCCACTACAAAATGATTCCCACAACATTTTACGTAATTGTAAAAAAATACTATGTTTTTACATTATGTAAAAAATATTTTTAGCGTTGTTTAGAATGTTCATTTTCATGAAGGTAACTTTTACCAATATTAAAAGTTAATTGGCAATAACATGAACATTGTCTCGAATCTCTTGCTTTATTAAGAAAACAAAATGTATTAAATAAAATTAAAGTATAGTCTTGCTGAAACATACTTCATCATCGAGTTGACATTAAGTTTAAAAGAATGTAAGTTTATGCCCGCACGTCTCGCCTCTACTCGTTTAGAAAAATAAACAAATACTTTACAACGATTAGATGTCTCCTTTTTAAAGTATTACGTGAGTGTAAATTGATCGTTTAGCATTTAGACAACGGGATACGGCATTTGTAATAGTGTACTTCTATCGTACTTCTACTCTCCGTGAATCAAGATAAGGCACGGTAGTTTAAGTTAAAAACCATTGCGCTTTTGTTGCAGGAACCATCTGCAGGGTAGAAAAGGGTAAACTGACAGCAGGAAATTGGAAATTGATTCATTTTTCATCCTTTCTTCTTCTTCGTCATCTTCTTTTTCTTTTTCTTCTTCTTTTTCTTCTTCTTCTTCTTCTTCCTCATCTTCTTCTTCTTCTTCCTCCTCTTTTTCAATTTGATGCAGACATATCTCCTTTCAATAGTGCATGTCCTTGACATTGCTTTTGGAAAACCTTCAGCTCTCGAGTGGCTTCCTGATTTTGTTTTTCTCCGAGCTCGGAACACCTCATCTGTCTTTGCTGTACAACGCTTTCAACCTAATGAAAATTAGCTTTACCCTCGTACTCTAGCGGGTCAATACTGCTACAGTTCATTGGAAGTATAGCCTCTGGGCACGAGGATGATGTCTCTCTCTATAGAAGCGGGCAAAATGGATTTTTCGAGCTATGCCAATTCGGAAATACGCTGTAAGCTACGGTATATCTGCCACGATGCAATTGCTTCCTTTGATTTTAGCCCCAAACCATCTCAGGGATCGAATTTCAGGAAGTAACCGTGAGCTCACTAAAGAGTGAATTAAGATGTTCTGTATGGACGCTTGTGGCTACAGTACATTCTTAAGGACTATAGGTGGCTTTGTAGACGCAGTTTCCCTCTTCATCAATGTCTCTGATTACTCAGCAGGTTTATCGCAACAAACTATGACACAAACAGTTTGGTTATGGGTGACGTATATGGTTCTTATTTAACCCAAATCTTTTCAGAACTATAATTAGTCTCCAGAATTCCGAAATCTACACAGCAGCGGTTGAATAAACATCAAGAGAATTTCTCACTATACTCAACTCACATTAGGATCATATCAGCAGAGTGTTGGTTCGAGTCCCGCTCGTGACACATTGTGTCCTTAAGCAAGACACTTTACCATTAATGCTGCGTTTTTCGGATAGGATGTATTGTGTAATGCAAGTAAACCCAGTGCACTTATCGAAAAAAGAGAGGTTTGCCCCGGTGTTCCTGGTTTGATTGGCTGCATATTGCGCCACATCACCTTGTAAACCATTACATTGAACAAAAACAACTACCGAGTGCTTTGATACGGCCCTAGGTAAAGGTCAAAGCGCTATATAAGAACTCGGTGGTATTATAGGACCTGGCCGGGTATCAAACAAGGGCCGCATTGGCGAGAGGATTTAATTAGTACATGACTTGTCTGTGTTTTTTGCTTCATATTGCATACATTTTCTCAACAATTAGAAGAACAAATATTAACAATTAGAAGAAATTGTTTGTCAAAAGCTCAACTCAGATAGGAAGTGATACTCTATTTGTGGAAGCACTTTGTGTTAAACAGTGTAATTACACGTCGTGTATTGTCAGTCGAGCAGCCAAGGCTTTTGTCGTATTCACTGCGGCTTCTCTTGACTGACCGCTAAGAATAACCAAAAACAATTTCCCAAGTGGGTAGTGCTTTAGTCGTCATTGCTTATGTCTTAAATCTCTACAGAATTAAATGCTTGCTAAGTTTCATTCTAGAAAAAATTAAATAAAAACAAACAGAAATACGTTTGTCTCAAGACTATCAAATAAGTCAAAGCACCTTTGGGACGTTCTTTGAAATTGACAAGAAAGCCACCTCAAGACTTCTTTTGGTATCTCCCTCGTTCAGAACTGTTTTGCTAACCTTTCAATTCACCATCCATGTATAAATAAAAAACACGTGGGCATCTGAGAGGCGACTGATGCGTCTAATGTTGATAAATGCCAAACAGAAGAAATGAAAACAATGAATCCAGCGTGGACAGGTATGAAATGCACTGACGCCTATGATAATGGTTCCATGCATGATGGCTGTTTGTTAAGAAAAGAAACGGTGTCCGGTTTCGAGGGACAGAAATGAGAGCCTCGGACTTTAGGGTTTATATCAGGTCGGTTGATAGCCGGTTTCGAGCAAACATAGGTATGACACTGTTCACTGAAAGGAAAGGTAAGGCCTAGTCTCGGCAATTTTTGTGGGGAGTATAGATAAAGCAATTATTGTGGAAAGTACTGCATCGCTAGATTAATGAAGCCTTTTTGTAATACAACCTTCATCATTGATAGCCTGACGTGACCTGATGAAATAAATTACTTTTTTGGGTTATTGAAGCATTTCTGAAACAGTAGGAAAAGGTATTAATAATGATACTCAATACTGTTTGTGAAAATAGGTCATATCTCGTTCCAGTGTATGTGTGAATGATATGCTAAATTGGTATAACAAGTCTAGACAAAGAGCTCCTGGGTCAGTCCTGACTCGGATCTGTGAACTGAACTGTGATCCGGGTGACTGAACTGTAATCCGGGTAACTGAACTGTGATCCGGGTGACTGAACTGTGATCCGGGTGACTGAACTGTAATCTGGTTAACTGAACTGTGATCCGGGTGACTGAACTGTGATCCGGATGACTGAACTGTGATCCGGGCAACTGAACTGTGATCCGGGTGACTGAACTGTGATCTGGAAGACTGAACTTTGATCCAGGGACCTGATCTGTTGCCCAGGGGACTGATTTATGATTAAAGGGCCTGATCTGTGATCCAGGGGCTTGGGACAGTTTGACTTGTGTTAACCGGCAATTATAGCTAATTAGCCAAAATGGAATGACACAAAAATCACAAACAAAACAAAAATTAGAAAGTAGAATTAGCTGTTGCAAATTGCTTACCAACCAAAAGAACCTTTGGTATAAATACAAAAAAATGGTTAGTATCGAAGGCTTGGAGAAAGACTCTGCTAGGGTCGAAACGTCAGGCAACTAACTAATTTTTGCACAAAACAAAAATCACCTACAAAATTGTAGCCACGTTAATCTCCCATGAGCTGATGGCTCGGAGGTGCCCGGAAGTTCAAAGGTGACCTTATCGTCGCGAGACTTACACGGTCTATAGACTGTGCAAGTCTCGCACTTATCCGAACGAGAAAACACGTCAAACGAAGAACATTTTTATTTCTTAAATCAAATCCTTGTTTTAAATTATTTCTCATGACAAAATCTAAACAACAAAAATGAATCGTTACAATTTTATGAAAAGTTTTAGCTTTGAAAAAATTACACAATAGTGTGTTGATTATTATTGGAAAAAAATTAAAACTCTGGGACAAGGATGCTTATTTGATGTTAACTTTTTAGAAACTCCTTAGGCGGATTCGTGGTGGTCAAACGGGTTTAAAATTTACCCGTATCGCAGTTTAGAGAAGATGCTGACACCTCAACAACCATAGACTGCAATGAACAGGGTTTGTTTTGCAATTACTGAATCTGGCGATTATAATCGCGCATCCAAAACAAGCGTTTACATAAGTTTTATGATCGGAGGCGAGCACAAAATTCTTAATTTTTTGCAATAACCGGAAGCTGAGGTCAAGTTAAATTATCGGGTTTTCTTCGTTATATATTGTAGGATTGGTTTTACTTTCATACTTTGTTATCACTTAGTATTACATTCCCAACAACATGTATACTTTTCTAGGTCATAAACTACGTTAAACTAAAATAATTGACGAAACAAAATCTCGCCCACGTAAAACTCCATATAGTTGGGACCACTATGGTCCCGGAAGTTCGAATGCGCGCAAGACTTGCACAGTCTATAGAACCATGGCTGAGGTCAAACAATAAATAGAAACATGTGCACATGTACGCGCTGCGCACTACTCTCAGCCAATGCAAGGGACCTTTCTCAAACCTCGGCTTGGGCTCCGTCTCCGTCTTGGGCTCCGTTATAAATTATTGGTGCAGCGTGTATTCGTACGCGGTGGTTCGAACATCAGACGGAGCCTAGAGCCGGAGCCGGATCCGGAGCCCAAACCGAGGTTTGAGAAAGGCCCCTGGGTTGCGTTCCACTTGCGCAAACGTTGCCAACGTTTGCAAACGTTTGCCAACAATTTTGAGTGGAACGAGTTGTGCGTCAACAACGTTGGCGTACGTAAGCAGGGCCAGTGCTGGCTTGGGCCAGTGCCAGTGCTGGGCCAGTGCTGGCTTGGTAGGGGAGACCATAATGATGTGATGGTACACAGCCGGTGCAGGGCCAATGCCGGCTTGGTAAGGGCAAACCATAATGATGTGATGGTACACAGCCTGTACAGGGCCAATGCCGGCTTGGTAGGGGCAAACCATAATGATGTGATGGTACACAGCCTGTACAGGGCCAATGCCGGCACTGGCTGTATACCGTCACACCATTATGGTTTGCCCCTACCAAGTCAGCACTGGCCCTGTACAGGCTGTGTCTGTCACATCATTATGGTTTGCCCTTCCCAAGCCGGCACTGGCCCCGCACAGGCTGTGTACCATCACATCATTATGGTTTGCCCCTACCAAGCCGACACTGGCCCAGTTCAGGTTATGTCTGACACATCATTATGGTCTGCCCTTACCAAGCCGGCACTGGCCAACTACAGGCTGTGTCTGTCACATCATTATGGTCTGCCCTTACCAAGCCGGCACTGGCCCTGCATAGGCTGTGGTACCGTCTCATCATTATGGTTTGCCCCTACCAAGCCGGCACTGGCCCAGTTCAGGTTATGTCTGACACATCATTATGGTCTGCCCTTACCAAGCCGGCACTGGCCAACTACAGGCTGTGTCTGTCACATCATTATGGTTTGCCCTTCCCAAGCCGGCACTGGCCCCGCACAGGCTGTGTACCATCACATCATTATGGTTTGCCCCTACCAAGCCGACACTGGCCCAGTTCAGTTTATGTCTGACACATCATTATGGTCTGCCCTTACCAAGCCGGCACTGGCCAACTACAGGCTGTGTCTGTCACATCATTATGGTTTGCCCTTCCCAAGCCGGCACTGGCCCCGCACAGGCTGTGTACCGTCACATCATTATGGTTTGCCCCTACCAAGCCGACACTGGCCCAGTTCAGGTTATGTCTGACACATCATTATTTGTCTGCCCTTACCAAGCCGGCACTGGTCAACTACAGGCTGTGTCTGTCACATCATTATGGTCTGCCCTTACCAAGCCGGCACTGGCCCTGCATAGGCTGTGGTACCGTCTCATCATTATGGTTTGCCCCTACCAAGCCGGCACTGGCCCAGTTCAGGTTATGTCTGACACATCATTATGGTCTGCCCTTAACAAGCCGGCACTGGCCAACTACAGGCTGTGTCTGTCACATCATTATGGTTTGCCCTTCCCAAGCCGGCACTGGCCCCGCACAGGCTGTGTACCGTCACATCATTATGGTTTGCCCCTACCAAGCCGACACTGGCCCAGTTCAGGTTATGTCTGACACATCATTATGGTCTGCCCTTACCAAGCCGGCACTGGCCAACTACAGGCTGTGTCTGTCACATCATTATGGTCTGCCCTTACCAAGCCGGCACTGGCCCTGCATAGGCTGTGGTACCGTCTCATCATTATGGTTTGCCCCTACCAAGCCGGCACTGGCCCAGTTCAGGTTATGTCTGACACATCATTATGGTCTGCCCTTAACAAGCCGGCACTGGCCAACTACAGGCTGTGTCTGTCACATCATTATGGTTTGCCCTTCCCAAGCCGGCACTGGCCCCGCACAGGCTGTGTACCGTCACATCATTATGGTTTGCCCCTACCAAGCCGACACTGGCCCAGTTCAGGTTATGTCTGACACATCATTATGGTCTGCCCTTACCAAGCCGGCACTGGCCAACTACAGGCTGTGTCTGTCACATCATTATGGTCTGCCCTTACCAAGCCGGCACTGGCCCTGCATAGGCTGTGGTACCGTCTCATCATTATGGTTTGCCCCTACCAAGCCGGCACTGGCCCAGTTCAGGTTATGTCTGACACATCATTATGGTCTGCCCTTAACAAGCCGGCACTGGCCAACTACAGGCTGTGTCTGTCACATCATTATGGTTTGCCCTTACCAAGCCGGCACTGGCCCTGCACAGGCTGTGGTACCGTCTCATCATTATGGTTTGCCCCTACCAAGCCGGCACTGGCCCAGTTCAGGCTATGTCTGACACATCAATATGGTCTGCCCCTTACCAAGCCGGCACTGGCCAACTACAGGCTGTGTCTGTCACATCATTATGGTTTGCCCTTACCAAGCCGGCATTGGCTCTGCACAGGCTGTATACCGTCACATGTTTAAATTCAAGATGGCTGCCTCAGTCAAATGATCCAATGTTTTTATTAATGTTCTTATTGGGTTCCTTGATCCTAAAAACATGGGTATAGACACCAACCCCTAGTTTCTGTGAGGTTCATAGACCGCGATACGGGCAAAAACCCAATTTATGATTGGCGGCCATTTTGAAATTCAAAATGGCCGCCTTAACCAACTGATCCAATATTTTTTAATTTGGTCTTATTGGGTTCCTTGACCCTGAAAACATTAGTATAGACACCAAAACCAAGTCTCTATGAGTCTCACAGAGATATAGGCACAACCAATTTCGGAAAGCGGCCATTTATAAAAATGGCCGCCATCTTTATGCATCCCAACTTTTTTACTGGTAACATCAAAAAAATCACTCAGATGGGTCTCCCAAACAAAATGATACCACTCGCGGAGGATCTGGGGGGGATGCATGGGGGGGGGGGGGGGGTATTCTAGCCCACGGACTATAACGTATGACTGTGTGCTCCAAATTGCCCGTAAAGATGGCCGATTTACGTCGTATTGCAATCTATCTATAGAGACATGTGCACGTGTATGCGCTGCGCAATACTCTCAGCCAATGCCAGGGGCCTTTCTCAAACCTCGGCTTGGGCTCCGTCTCCGTCTTGGGCTCCTTTATAAATTAGTGGTGCAGCGTGTATTCGTACGCGGTGGTTCGAACATCAGACGGAGCCTGGAGCCGGAGCCGGAGTCGGAACCAAAGCCGAGGTTTGAGAAAGGCCAGTGGGTTGCGTTCCACTTGCGCAAACGTTGCCAACGTTTGCAAACGTTTGCCAACAATTTTGAGTGGAACGAGTTGTGCGTCAACAACGTTGGCGTACGTATTTTAGGTGTTGGTGGGTGGTTTTTAAAATGGCGGACAACAAAACGTAAGCAGACGAAGATTATTTTCCTGTCACGAAAATAGTTGTGTTTTCAGTGGTTGGTAATTAACGCAGTCAGGTGGAGTTGAAATAACAACTTAATTAGTTGAAGTCGTGATGTACAAACGCGGACTAAAATTTACCTAGAATACGGCAAAAACCAAGTTACACAAAATAAAATTCATACGGTGTCGCCATCTACATACAAAGCGCCGCCATATTGACATCAAGAAGTGCGCAACCAATCGTCCCAACGACCACAAACGTTTGCGCGAACGGTCGAGATATGTTTGCGCAAGTGGACCGCACCCCAGGTCTTTCTTTGACCTCAGAGAGGGCGCTATTTGGGCTCGTGACGTCATAGAAAGTAGGTCAATTGCATCCGGTCTTGGATTGCACACTGAAAAACATACACATGAAATACTGTTCTTGGAATGCAACCCGGAGACTAATTGTAAAACCCTCGCATCAAACCAAAGTAATAATCCGATCCAATCGTTCAGCTGACAACGCACTGTCAACACAACTATTCCTAGAAAGAAGGAAAATTTATTATCACACCTGTACTGCAGCTTTCGATGGTCCTCAACCTCCCTAAATGCTTAGTAGAAATGTTTCTCCAAATTGACACTTTAATCACGAAGATCGAAACTAATCTCGAGTAAGTATTTCAGCTGCCATGCTCTTCAAATAGAGGCACCAATATAGCTACGAGGAAACACAGATTGACTGCGGTGCTAAAAATGGCCGGTTTTTTATGTTGGTTTCAAAATTTCTTTTCAGACTTGACGATTCGTTTAGTAAGCAATTTGGTATATTTATGCATCACTGGCTTCACCCCTGCATGGGAAGCCAACTGCAGGTGGATTTTGTAAACGAGTTTCGACGAAGCATTTTAGATTGGCTGCTCGCTGAATTACCGTTTGACAATGCCTCGCTATTAAACTCGGAAAATAAGATTTTTTTTTTTAAAGCACATTTAGGGAAGTAATTCTTGATTTCTAAATTGACTTTACGTTCAGTGTGTAGTCCATTCAGGGAGGACGTTCAACTTACACTGTGGGCAGTTTCTTTTGTCTTGTGTCCTGTATGCCCATTTGCAATAGTGACACTAAACTACTCCTGACATGGTATAGGAACCTGACTTTTTTCTGCCCCAGCTTCGGTTTGACTCTTCTTTAGGTTTGAACGAATGGTTTTTTTTTCTACAAGAATTGAAGTTAAAGAGCAAGGAAAATGTTATATGGGATTTGAGGCATTGCATGGTGAGGTATCAATGTATATTGGTTTGCGGTAACACCATGTGTATATCTACTTGCTGGGTAGATTTTGTTCTTTGAGAACTTGTCTTGCTAACACTCTACTGCCGCGGAGTAGATTATTCGGAATTCGGGAGACTTCGGGAGACTTCTCAGTTCTGAAAAGAACTGTCCTGCTTATTAACTACTCTCTGGGCGGGAGGTAGGAAATCGGCCGGGAAAATGTTGTTCTTAATGTTGTGATGCACTCATTTTCCAATAGATAAAATCCTCATGGAGTTGGGAAAAAACAACAAGTCTCTAACCTCACGCTAAAATTGTGTAAATTGCCATTGTATTCGATAACCTTCCGGCAGGGGCAAAATTTGTTAACATCCAAATGATCCGATTACATCATTCTGAGAACAACGGGTCTGGATACTTTTGTACGTGGTTGTTTCGGTTCATTCCTGATTTTCAATGACTCAATCAAAACGGCCTCAATTCTAACAGTTTGACTGACGGAATATTCTTCGTTGGAGTGTAAATGCCCATTAGTTGTTGAATCCAACTTACGTCAAGTTCTACATTTTATTCTGAACAAGTTAATGAACCATAACGTCCCCGTATTAACATGACGCATGTTGGGTTTTTTCGTGTGCATATAAATGATTGATAGCACACAAAGCATGGACACTGTCTGCAACCATTTTGTCAGCTCTACGAATCATATAAGTGTGCATATCTGTGAATATTTTTACTTTTTCTCTTACCAATTTTTTGAGCAATTCGATTGTTTTAATCGTACATACAATAGGGGTAACCTGTTAAAATCGCCGAAAATCCGGAGCTGTTATGTCCACGCAGGAAGAATAGTCCATAATTGGAGTACACAAAAACAAATTGGGGGGGGGGGGTAAAAGCTGATATATGTTTCCATATCCACATTACTTCAAAGTGAAATGATTATCGAAATGGTTTATTATAGAAAGCTGCTGTATCTTAACCAAATACGTTTTTGTTATCATTAATGTAAGAGTGATTACCAAACGCATACCTTCCCTTTAAGATGACTACATATCGCTGCAAACTTTAATAATCAATTCGCAAAACACTCTGACTTCATTACCTGAGATTCAACAGAGAATACATAGACGACGGTGAATTGAATTAAGGGTACCTTAAATAATACGCATTCCTCACTAATTGGATCGTGTGTTAAGTACAGCCATTATAGCCAATTATAGCGCCATTATTCTCTGTTTAATTGATTGACAAAGATTAGTACTTGCACTCTCATGGCAAACGTGACGTCATTGCTGAAATTTGTTTTTCTTCCTTGTCTGTCACCAGTTTTAGAAAAAGGTATAATTTTTGGTTCGTTGATGTTTTTAATCGATCAAATACTTTCACACTTATTAAAACAAAATGCCAAACACTTTGGCCGTAAGTGGTGAGTTATCGAAGGGAAAATACATCAGCTTGTGGCGTGTGAAGATATTTTCAAATTATAAGCAAAACACTGTTAGTTAACTGTTGGTTTATAACTCTTTGCACCTACATGCACTCTTTCTTGCATGTCCAACACTTGTTTTCCCCAAGGCGTAAAAATTATCAACCACCTCATCCGGGACCTATAGAATGTTACCATGCTCCGGCAATTTTGGTCATGTTCCCTGTACCCCCCAAAACAGTAATGGATGATAATGTTCATTTTACAAAAGAAACCAGACTGTTTTTCTTTCCTGCCTCGGATTGGTTATATTTATTTAAGTGGGTGAAAAACAAGATGGCCGCACCATCAATACCCAACCGCCTCTCTGCTGCAGGTGTGCCTAGCTCCTTATTCACCATTTGCACGGATCCGCCAAGTGCGTGTAGAGCCTCGACTTCAGGCTTCATTTGTGCTGTATTTATGTATCCGTTTGGATGAAAGTGTCGTTATAATACAGAGTTATTTAATGTGTCTATTCACTGCTGTCCCTAATTAGAGGCTCTACACGCAAATGGCTGACCGTGCAAGCACTCATTCGATGTGCTCTTATCGTGTTCACCTCGTTTCTAAGCACAGCATCACCTTTAACCTTTGAACTGTTCGCTCACATTCATGTAAAATACTTATTCCTGAGGCAGGGTGCATGTGCAGCCTCTTACCAATCAATACTGTCTCACTTTTAAATATACGTCATGATTGCTACAACCTACAACCTTGAACAAGTTCGAGTGCGCACATTTCAGTCGACCCGTAGTCGACCAGTGACTAGCAACGTACATGTGCAGTGACGTACTCATGCAAACGACTCGTTTGGAAGTCTTGTCAACCATCGGTACGGTATTCAACATTTCCATTGCAAGCTTCTTCCGCCTTATGTTAGCATGGAACGAGGCTATCGGGACCACGGAGGAAACCATGGTCCTGAGGTTGGTTCCAAATGGTGGACCACAGTAGTCAACCTATGGTCGACCAGCCTGGGACCGAGTCTAAATAGTCTACCTTTAGTTAACCATGGCGCGCACTCGAACCTCTCCAGGTCTTACAATAAAACCTGCCCCAGTTCAAGTGCGACATTAATGGTTACCCTCTATTTAATTATTTCTCGCCCTCTCCCCTCTAGTACTTCCCTCTTTCATTATCACTAACCTTGAATTGCCATTCGGAACGCCCCCTAGTATGAGCCTCAAATTGTGACTCAAGAATATTATTGTTAAAAAAAGCCCCATACCCCGGAACTTCGACGGGCATCTCGGGGAAAGCAAATTGCAAACTTGAATTGTATGAAGACGATTTTGTACAATACTCATCAACGTTTGATGTGACGACGAAATGGGGCACACGACATGACTTATCGGCTGTTCTGTTCACATAACTTGATTGTATGTTGAAAATTACGGTGCAACATGTAAAGTGTCATATGCGTTGTGTCTTGCTTGCCACAAAAAGGCTTGGATTGCACAAGGTCACCCTTTGAGTAGTCAAGGTGGCATCGTCTATAGACCATGTTACCTTTGTTTACCGAGTAGTGACCTTGTACATTCTAATGCATTTCCTGACGGGCAAGATAATAGGCAGGCTATATGGGAAAATTTACATTTTGTGTCATAATTTTCACTTAAATTCAAAATTTACAAAAGCAACAGCTGTGCAGCTTTTGAGATGTCCCCCCTTTCTTCATATCAAAAGTTGAGAAAATCAGACAGTGCAATCTCCATAAAACATAAGATTTGTTGTATTCTTCCATTGAGCTGTGTACAAATGTGCCTGCAGGAAGTCCAGGCTCTGTGGCTCCTTTGTAAACATGTGATGTCACAGGTCACATGGTCACAAGTTATTTTAGCGCCCTTTTAGGAAGCACGTGTTGTGTAGTTGTCTCAGCAAAACCACTATTTTGTACATAACATTCTCAACAATTAGCTCAAAGAAAAAAAAACCTACTTGAGTACATGCAATGCATAGTTTATATCACATTGCGTTGTGTGTAACATGTTTCATTAGAGACATTTGTGTAGGACAAACTTTGGCGAGCGTCGCTGCTGTGTGGAATTACTCTCTTGAAGTATTTGAACGTTGTGTGACAAGAAAGTCTCTCCTCATCTTGAAATAATGTTCTTGAATTTTTAGAATTCTCCCCCATCCTTACAGGTAGTCCTAATCCAGTGCATGTTACATCAGTTCAAAGGATCAACTTAGAAAATACTACTCCCAAATTTGTTTAGCCTTTTGTAGTCTATTGCAATACAAGCAATAGCCAAACACAAATAAGTTAGTGATTAGTGTGCCAACTTATTTAAAATATAATATTTATAGACCTGAATATTGGAATACTTCACAAAGACATTTATGAATGTTGTTATAAAACAGTTACAAGCCTTATAAAAGTTAACTTCGCAAATTGTTGAATTAATTAAAAGAAGAAAAAAAATCACTCTTATTGCAGCTTGCTCCGTTGGATTCTGATTAAACCTGTCCACAGAGAATCACATATTCAGATAATTATAATGTCGTTTAAAGGCCCTGTACACTATTGGTAAGATCGAAAAACACAAATGTTCACAGATTCACACATAACTTACATGATTTAAAGTAAGTAATGGTAGAAAGGGTTCCTTAAAATATTTCTGCCTAAAATGCTATCGTTTCTGAGAAATGAGTAAAACAATAGTTTTTATCGCGCGCGATAATAAACTCGATGTTTGAAAAACAGAAAACACATAAGGTCTCTTTTCACTATTTTCTCGTGACCTCAATGACCAATTGAGCTCAAATTTTCACAGGTTTGTTATTTCATGTATGTGGTTGATTACACAAAACATGAACACTGTATGTGATTATTTTGTCAGCTCTGCCAATCCTGTATAATACCTTTAAAGGGAATGTATCCGTTTGGTAATCACTCTTAAAATTAATGGCATTACAAACTTATTGGTTAGAAGCCTACAGCAGCTTTCGATACTAAAAAAAAAATTAACAAAATTTTACTCTGAAGACGGCAATCTTTTTGACTCAAAATTTGAATCTGAGAAACGGTTTTTTTTACAGATTATGTATTCCTATTAGGGATTATTCTTCCTGCGTGGACATATTCGCTCCGGATTTTCGGCGATATCTAAAAAAAAACGCGAAAACCTTTCGAAATGAAATTTTCACAGGTTACTTTTATTGTGTATCTACAATATATAGGATTTAACAAATCGAACAGTTCCAAAAAACAAAGGTATACTTTGCAATTAAACTTCCCTTGAGTTTATGTAAATTCGCTCATTATGACAAACTAAGCCGCCCTTCAAACACCTTAAGTGTTGAGCTACCTGTCTTACACTGAAATGTCGTTGAAGTGTAAAAAGCTTAGGCTAAAAACATTTGAATCTATCATACTCATCCTCTTTGAAGATCACTACATTCCCAGCTTATAAATCGACTGCATTTTGTGAAGAGGGAGCCAGCAAAAAAGATCGTCAAATGTTGGAAGCATATATGAGCTTAAATCTACAGGGGCCCAGCGGCAGAGAAGCATTAAAGAAATGACATTACTCGGCACTGTGCTGTCAGTTCGCTCAATACACTCTGTATGTCATGCGGTATTGTGTGTTTCAAGTCATGCCATCTTCAATTATTTCAACTTGCTGTTTGCTCACCGTAAGTGTGAGATAGGTGAGGTAGGAGTGCACCGCCTTGGGACCTCAGCCTTTTCTTAGGACGTGTGTGCATTTACTTCGGATCGAACTGCGATGAAGAAAAAATGTCCATGTTTTTTCCGTCGTAATGCTAATAATGTCATGCTATAGGGTTCCATGAAAGCGCAAAGCGAAACCCCTACTCGAGTACATGCAATGAATAATTTACATCACATTTCGTTTTGTGTATTAACATGTTTCATATGAGAAATTTATGTAGAACAAACTTTGGCGAGAGTCGCTATGTGAAATTACCCTCTTGAAGTATTTGAACGTTGCGTGACAAGAATGTCTCACCTCGTCTTGAAATAATGTTCTTGAATTATTTAAGTGTGAAGAATGTGTTTGTATGTTGCTGTTGTTGTTGTTGTTGTTTTTGTTGTTGATCCAACATCTTACGTAGAAAGATACATTTTAATATCCAGCGAGTTTCATTACCATTTTGCATTTTTAATGATGGGGCAAACTAGTAATAAAACTGCCCCTTCACTAAAAACAAAATGGTGCCATGGGACCAGAACAATATATGGGCCAGCACACTCAAAATAATAAAAAAGTTAAATCAGTTCAGAATTGACCCACTTCTGGTTCAGGCTGACCTAGAAATTGGTTTTATAAAAAAGAGATTTTAATTTGGAATCTGCGTGATGTTGACTCATTTCTTGGTAATGTTGACACATTCCGGGTTATAGACCATGTTACCTTTGTTTACAGAGTGGTGACCTTGTAAATTCTAAAGCGTTTCCTGACGGGCAAGATACCACACAGGCCATAAGGGAAAATTTACACTTTGGGTCATAATTTTCACATAAACTCAAAATTTACAAAAGCAACAGCTGTACAGCTTTTGAGATGTCCCCCCTTTCTTCATATTAAAAGTTGAGAAAAATCAGACAGTGCAATCTCCATAAAACATAAGATTTATTGCATTCTTCCATTGAGCTGCGTACAAACTGTGCCTGCAGGAAGTCCAGGCTCTGTGGCTCTTTTGTAAACATGTGATGTCACAGGTCACATGGTCTATACTGACCCAGAAATTGGTCACGCCCGACGTATCCCGGAACCTTGTCAATTCTGACGCTGACATAGATAGAGTGTATAGCTTCACCGGATAATATTTCATACAGAAAAAGGAATAATAACATAAATCACAAAGACAAAAGAGACAGACTCTGCTATAGTGTAGAAACGTCAGGCTATTTACTATGTTTTGCTTTTATACCATAGATCCTTTGTTTGGTAAGCATTTTGCAACAGCTAGTTTTGTTTCTCAAGAAAACTAATAATTATAAAACACATTGTTTCTTCGTATCTTTATATTAAGAATACTAACGTAAAACACAATGTTTCTTCGTATCTTTATAACAGTGTGATATGGCGACTGGTATGAAGGCGTTCTTCGAATCCTTGGCCACCGGACCCCCTAAGTACATGGTGTTTGGTGGAGCCTGCCAAGTCGTCACTGAACCGATCGCTGAGTCTGTACACTTCTGGAAAATAGTGCAGGTAAAGGCGTGAACTTGAATGGTCTTATTTGACTGATGAATGCTAAACTGGTGAAATTGAAATACTAATTTTGACTGTTGAGTACGGATGCATCGGAACATTTCCACAATAATAAAAATAATAACAGGCATTTATACTGCGCTTTTCCAAAACATGATCAAAGCGCATAACAAAAGAAAAGGATAAATTAAAACAAGCTAGAACAAAACTTAAATCTACTATTTAGGAAAGAGATAGGTTTTAAGTTTACTCTTAAATGTAACAACACAAGAAGAATCACGGACACTAATTGGGAGACTGTTCCAAAGTTCAGCAGCAGAGTGTGAGAAGGCGTGTTTGCCATAAGATAATCTGGACTTGTGAGTGTTAAGCCGAGTTCTATCGGAAGAAGAACGGAGTCCTTGACGGTTGCTTTGGCAAAGATGAAACATATCAGAGAGATAAGGTGGAGCAATGTCCTTCAAACATTTAAAAACATATAAAAGAGTTTTGAACTGGATGCGTTTCTCCATGGGTAGCCAGTGTAGTTTAGCGAGTAAGGGGGATCCATGAGCTCTCCAACAGTGAGAACAAGTTTGGCAGCTCTGTATTGAATACTGGTGAGGCGTTTAAGATGTGCTTTGGTGATTCCAGATAACAGGGAGTTACAATAGTCTAGACGAGAAGTGAACATGACCAGGAAAACCTATAAAAAACCTGTATGGCAAGCAACAGAGAGATCTTACTTAAAAGTATCATTGTTTAATTTCAGTCAGAAGTTCATATAAAAGGATAAAAAAAAATTCTGTGAAATGTTTCCCTCTGCAATGAAGTCAAACTCGAGAAAACTTTAACAGTAAACCTGATAATGGTTGTTACAACCAACATTAAGGACATTTTGTTTACATGCTGAAACGTGGCGACGTGCCAAATTAAAACCAATATTTTGTTTTACTCATTTCTCAAAAACTATGGTATTTGTATCAAAATTAATAGACCTTATGCATTGACGTCACCAAGCCGCCATCTTAGAGGTAAACTGATGATGAAACAATGGAAACGCGCTGATTTGTACGCGCGGCGCACAAGACTGGCCAATGAGCATCTTCCTTTTGACCTCTAGGTGAGGGCGCCCTACTCAAATGACGTCATATGCATAAGGTCTATTAAAACTGAGTGTTCAACCATGACCATCTGTATACAGTGTACGTTGTGTGCAAATCTTTGAACATGTATACCTTTACTCTTACCAATGTAACGCACACCCTTTAATACCATCATTTGAGTTTGTACGTCTACAAACTTGTCACTTTTGTCCTTATTTTTGGAGCAAAACGCTTGTACAAACACTTGCAAATCATTCTCTCTCATCTAAGCCCTGAAAGAGTGCCTGAGGAGTGGCATTACAACAGTTCGAAATGTCAGGGATTTGCACAAGCAATTTTCCTATCAGATGGCGAAGCATCCAGGAAAGACGCTTAACAAAAACACGAATATATAATGTCCTGTGATTCTTTTTTACATCGATGTGTCAAGACGCTGACGTCTCTCGATCCAATCTGCTCGGATAGAATCAATCTTTAAGACGACGTGGATGATGGGGGATGTTGTCTTTGCATCTTGAACGGATGACGATTCAGTATCCGGAGATTGTAATCCGATTGTAACGGGCTGATCTGCCCGATGTGTTGCATATTCACTTTTTGGGGCATGAACATTTCACACGAGGCATTTTACAGGCAACCCGTTCCATGCTGAAAATCTTGAAGAGATCCAAGCAAACATTTGTACATTCATCTTGATATAATTTTGCTTAATTAGATGTTACATTTGCATACGGGATAAATAATATTAATTGGTTTTACCCTTAGACCGATGTGTTCAAAGCACTGTATAAATATAATAAATAATTTTTCGATTTATATAGCGCATAGTAATTAACACTTAATTCTCAATGAGCTTTACATTAGTGCCCTGTTCATTGGGCCAATAACATTCCTTTAATCTTTCTCAGCTCCCTGGGGAGTATACAGCCATGGGCTGCCGTGGTGCTCCGAAGGCTTTTTCAAACACAATATCAACCTCTACCCTTGCATGTACCCATTTATACCCCTGGGTGAGGAGAAGCAATTATAGCAAAGTGTCTTGCTCAAAAACACAAGCGTCATGACCGGGACTCGAACCCACACCAGATGACTAAACCACCAGAACTTGAATCCGATGCTCTTAACCACTCGGCCATGATACCCTATACTCAGAACTGTCCCGAGTCCTGTGAAACAACAAAAACAAAGCCATAAATTACTCTCTTTGGATCCGAACTCACGACCTTTGCTAGACAAATAATAGTCTTTATCTCCGATTAACATCTTCTAAATAGTGTGTTGCGGTACAGCTTCTAAAATATAGGATTCTAACTGTATCTAGCTACCGGGCAATCTTGGTAGTCTAGTGGTGAGACATCTGCTCTAGAATGGAAAAGGTTGTAGGGGCGAACCGAACAAAAAGTTAAAACACGGACCAGACAAATTTAAATAAATAAAAAATGAAAAACAGAACAAATTGAAGAAAATCATTAAACAAAATAAATAATACAAATAAAAAAAATTTAACTGCCAAGAATCATCTCTCAAGATGGAACGAAACGTCTGAAATGTACGGTGGCTGATTTCCGCCAACAGCAAAATACTTTTTCAGTACGGCGTTATAATTAACGCCCTATTACGGCGTTATAACGCCCAAAATATCACGCCCTAATTTGCGGCGTTATAAAGGCCCATTACGGCGTTATAACGCCCTAATTTTACGGCGTTATAATGCCGAAAATTAGGGCGTTATAATTAGGGCGTTATAACCCCGAAAATTAGGGCGTTATAATTAGGGCGTTATAAAACCCCGTTATAGGGCGTCATAACGCCGTAATAGGGCGTTATAACGCCGTCTGAAATAGTGTTTTGTTTTTGGCGGAAATTAGCCACCGTAGAAATCAGCCATCGTAGAAACGTCTTACAATCGCTAAGAACATGTTGAAATGTGGATGTTTAGAATACGTGGGATTACCCGTAAATAAATGGATGCCTGCAAATAGGCATGTGCGACAACGGCCCTGAAAATGCACCGCGATAGTTTTCTTTTTCCACCCGTAGATTATATTACAGTCAAATTATGTGGACCTCACGCGGTGTGCTATTTCATTAGACAGTGTTGCTGGCGAATACAGTATAGTTCAAATATAAATGTGAAACGTACCTTGCGGCATTATCTAAAATAAGGTTTGTTTTTCGCAAGACGTGAGAACTGCCCAACGGGCAGAGTTTGTAAAGGAACCTTTTTAATTATTCGAAAATAAAAGAAAAAGAGGGGAAGACATGGAAAGTGGGAAGACATAGAAAAGAAACTTCTACCCACGTTCAGGCATGTGGTACTTTATTCCGAAATGAGCTGCAATGTTTTCCAAGCAGCCCCAACATGTACATTGAGACCTAAGTGTAGCTACTTTGTCCACACCGCAAAGACTCTGGTGTTAAAATTTACACCGTTGGTGCTGTTGCATATATATATACCAAAAAAGATTCAAAATTCACCATGGCGTGTTAAAATAACACTTATTTTTGCAAAAAAAATAAATACACTATGGTATTATGCGCCTCGGAATAAGTTTAGTCTTAGATAGATGGCGCTTTACAAGTTTTAATTATTATTATTATTATTATTTTAACACCATAATATGGTGTTAATTTTGATTCTCTCTTCGGTTTTTGCAGTGTAAATTCAACCGGAACGTATGTACATGTATCCCATGTATGCAGTTCTATGTCGTCGTATTAGATTATATTTGGTTTATTGCTATTTATATACAAGACAATAGAATTAGCCATGGCTCTCATGCTTAAAAATATATTAAAAATACAATAAATAGCCCGCAAGAAGAATATCGTTGGGCTCTACGACCTTCTCCCATCAGGCACACAAAGTACTTTTTCTCATCAGACAAAAGGCCGTAATCAATCAATTGGCTCCTGAAAATAGGCCTTTACCATTTTGTTGCTAGACTTACCCCGTAGATTTGTTTCCCATTCCCGTGCAAAATTTAACCTTCCTATGATGACTATAACGAATGACAGAAAACCGATCAAACTTTCACACTCATTTTTCTTGAAGCACATTTTGGCACATTTTATAGCTTATACACCCTCTTCCGGTAACCTTTCGTTACGTACTTTTCAAGGCACGCAATGTTATGATCAATTCGGCACATAAAGAATGTATATTGCATGAAAGTAGGGCGATCAGGTTGGAGTAGCTGTATCTTTACACGCATTCCAATTCCAGGACCCCGGTTCAAATCCCGCCGGGGGTACTTTGTGGATTGGGATTTCAGTTAGATTGAATGGCACTGGAGGGATCGCGTTGGCGTAGCGGTAGCTCTCCTCACCTACCACTTCTAGGAGCTCGGTTCGAATCCCATATGGTGGATTGCGTCCCTGGAATAATCCTGCGGGGGTTTTCCGCCAACATCTAAAACTGAAACGTCCTTCCTTGTCTTCTCTCCATGGGGTTCTTGGCTAGTGCAGTGATTAATGAAGTTCGCTTTTCTGAGAGTCCTTGGCTTCACAACCAAATAAAATAAACTAAATACATTATTATGACGATACTTTTTTTTCTTTTGGTTTTTGCTCAGCTTTCCTACGCAGCGACTACCCCAGCCCTATCAAAACGTCAGAAGTACCCTTACTTCTTCCGGACTGTACCCTCTGAGATGGACATCGGAGCAGCCAGGCTCAGACTCTTTATGTACTTCAACTGGACCACAATATCGACCATCCACCAAGACGCTTCAAGATTCTTTTACGTAAGTGTAACTATCACAAAGCATGATGAGGAGCAATGTACTTAAAAAGGGACACTGTCGTCTGTGGCCAGACATTAAATTCTGAACTCTGACCCAGTCACACGTGCACACGATAATAAACGACGGTGTCCCCTAAAGCACAATGAGAACAATGGTACTTATCAAAGAACAGTATCCACACTTAAAGGCACTGAACATGTTTGGTAATTATCAAAGGCCAGTATTGTCACTCGGTGTATCCCAACATATGCATAGAATAACAAACCTGTGAAAATTTGGGCTGAATCGGTCATCGAAGTTGCGAGAAAATAAAGAAAAAAACGCCCTTGTTGCACAATTTTGTGTGCTTTCAGATGCTAATAAAAGGTTTTATGCATGAAGTCCTTTATTATTTTAGTGAGAAGTTACCTCTTTCTCAAAAACTACGTTACTTCAGAGGGAGTGGTTTCTCACAATGTTTTATACTATCAACAGCTCTCCGTTTCTGGTTACCAAGTAAGTTTTTATGCTAATATATATTTTGAGTAATTACCAAACGTCTCCAGTGCCTTTAAGCACAGAAGGTAGTTAAGCACAAAACAATTTTGGTTACCAGAAACAGGTTACCAGCCAAAATACAATTTCATATGTACACTTTTGTGACTGGTTTCCTGCTAAATGGTGCTTAAAACCATGTAAATGTCTTAGCCCAATCAATCATATTTTGGAGTCACACAAAAAACTGTGAAAAATCCAATTACTTTTCACCGTTTTCAAACCTCAGGTTTTGGACTCGGGAGATCAAAAGCGTGTCGTGGCCGGGCGGATAAGAGCACCGGATCCAAGCTCTGGCGTTTGTGATCAGCAGAGTGTGGGTTCGAGTCCCGGTCGTGACACTTGTGCCCTTGAGCAAAACACTTAACTATAATTGCTTCTCCTCACCCAGGGGTAAATGGGTACCTGTGAGGGCAAAGATGGTTCTTGTGATTGATCTAGCTTAATATAATGCGCAACGTATTTGGCATGCAGCACAGGCTGTATACTCCCCAGGGAGCTTGGTTTAATGAATGACATAAAAATGGCCCAGTGACCATGGGTAATAATGTTGAAGCCATGAGCGTCACTGAGTGACGGACCTGAGAGCTATAAGAAACTCTTATTATTTAAAACTAATTGTTTTACTCATTTCAAAACAAAAACACCACTATAGTATTCCAAGCAAATATAATTCCAATTAAGGCTACTTTCCACCATGACCATCTGTATAACATGTAAGTTATATGCAATGGACCCTTCCCATGAAATATGCTAATTACATTCACGTATGCGTACAGACCCTGCTGGTTGGCAAACGCCATAGAGTTGTGCACTAAGTAGACGCACAAGCGCGTCTGCGTCACGCCACCATCAGCCCCACACAAAAAGGGGCAATGTTCCATCATTTTGCCAACCAGCAGTGTAAGTGCGCACGCGTGATGTGCAATTTAAATATTTCATGGGAAGGGTCTATTCTATGACCATTTATATGTTAACTCTTACCAATGTTGTACACCCCCTTTGAATCTTTTGTTGGTGATGTGACTGTCAATGTGCGCGCTTGTAGTAACTGGGTGGAAGTTCCCTAATTGCATGTCCAGCCACAAGCAGACTATGAAACTTTAACCTTAAATGCTTCGTAAAAAGTTGGGAAGGTATTGCATTCTGCTTTACCAGCCAGGCTCCTAGTGGATGATACCCATACCTACATCCTTACTGACTGTGAAGGGGGTAACCCTGTTTCAGCCCCAGTATAGCAGGTGGCAACGTGCCCCTAGTGACAGTTAATCTGGGTCGACAGCCCAAATCAGTTAAGTGTAGTAGCCCTCACCTTGAAGTGGCCGTCCGGTGTTATGATGTTTGGCAATCTCTCATAAAAATAAAAGATAAACTGTCTCATTTGTCTGAGGAATTATTCAAAAGCTCTAAATAGACTGTGCAAGTCTCGCGCGTAATCGAACTTCCGAGACCATAGTGGTCCCAACCATATGGAGTTTTACGTGGGCGAGATTTTGTTTCGTCAATTATTTTAGTTTAACGTAGGTTATGACCTAGAAAAGTATACATGTTGTTGGGAATGTAATACTAAGTGATAACAACATATGAAAGTAAAACCAATTCAACAATATAACGAAGAAAACCCAAGAATTAAACTTGACCTCAGCTTCCGGTTATTGCAAAAAATTAAGAATTTTGTGCTCGCCTCCGATCATAAAACTTACGTAAACGCTTGTTTTGGATGCGCAATTATAATCGCCAGATGCTGTAATTGCAAAGCAAACCCTTTTCATTGCAGTCTATGGTTGTTGAGGCGTCAGCATCCTCTTTAAACTGCGATACGGGTCCATTTAAGACCCGTTTGACCTTCACGAATCCGCGTAAGGGGTTTCTAAAAAGTTAACATCAAATAGGCATCCTTGTCCCAGAGGTTTAATTTTTTTTCAATAATAATATACACACTATTGTGAATGTTTTTTCAAAAGCTAAAACTTTTCATAAAATTGTAATGATTTATTTTTGTTCTACAGATTTTGTCATGAGATATAATTTAAAACAAAGATTTTATTTCAGAAATAAACATGTTCTTCGTTTGACGTGTTTTCTCGTTCGGATACGCGCGAGACTTGCACAGTCTATTGTGACTAAGCAATAGTCATTATACCAGAATCTATTCAAATAACACTTTCAAATGGCTTGTTCAACCAGCAGCATTAATTAACGAATTCTTGAAAACATTTTGCAGTTGTCATTAAATCCACTCACAGAATTTTGAAGACTCAGGATCATCAAACTTTCAATTTTAAAAATTAAAATAAAAAAAATAAATAACAAATGAAGAAATACATTCTCTTTAGGAATCGTACATTCATAAGATACACAATCAACAGACTTTTCCCAGTGAATGTTAGCAAGATAAAAAACACTCCTCACAGTTGTTCTTGTTTCTTTATTATTAAAAAGATTGTATGACTCAAAATAGTCGTCTTAAGTTGTCATTCCAGCGCGACCTAAAAGAAGCTCAATTACTTAAGAAATGGCTGGAACTTGTACTTTAATCTCACAATGGGAAATTTCAAAGAAACAAATTGAGTAGAACATCCATGCAGATCGTTTCCTGCGTATCACTGTCAATTCCCCTTGCAGAAAAATTGCTCTTCTTTGTCATTACTGAAATGGAAATCATTTCAAACCGCCAGCTTATCCGTAAAAAGGTTGCATAGACTCTTGAAACGCACACAAACACACCAGAAGTACATTTTCTAATTGACTACGTTCTGTACTTTATGCTAAAAAACATTCCCAGGTTTCTTTCTCCTTTCGCTTGAGTTCCTGCCTGCACTTTCATTGAGCGGTGCGCGCTGAACGGCAAGTACGAGATAATTAGTGGTATGAATGTTTTACACCGCGTCAAGTTCGATTTCAACCGGTCACACTATCTCGTGCCCCCGGGGGACAGCGGGTTTTGTAAGCTGTAGGATTGAGGGTCTGTGAACTTCTAGCAAGTTTAGTGTCTCACACTTCACATGGTAATTACACAGGCGTATGGTGTGGGTTAATGAAGATGACTATGTTATTGAGGTAAAAACAAGTGACACATTGAACGTGCGCAGGGCAAAAGTACTTTATGACCTTTTCAGTGGCGAAGGTAACCGATCTTTGAAGGATAGTGGAAGTGATATTTTTTGACGAGTGCTAGTTTTGTGTCAAGGGAATAAAAACTCTACATATATAGGCTAATGAGTACGAAAGCCCATTAGTGCCATCGCAAGTATAAATTGCTTTTTTTGCAAGTATATGTTTGACAAATCTTGCTTTGTGCAAGTATGTTTGACGAATCTTGTTTTTGGAAGTTTATTTTAAGTAATTTCGATTTTTGTAGTATGCATTTGGCGAATATATACTTCCAAAAGCAAGATTTGTCAAACATATACTTGCAAAAAGCAACTTATACTTGCAAAGGCACTAAGGCCACATAAAAAAAACCAATTGTTGATCGTCCCCGCCCGACCGTTCAAAACCCCCCGACCCCATTTTTTATTATTATTTTTTTATCATAAAAAACGGCATTTTCAATGATATTTTCAGTCAAATTTAGCTCTGACATTGTGTTGATCTATTTTTTCCATGTCTGGATATCTCTTTATACTTTTACTGCCCAGATTTTTCAGCTGATATTTTTTCAAAATCTATAGGTTTGAAAAGATGTTTGAAGAAGGTTTTTATTCATGTTGGCAAAGCAAGAACAATTCTTCAAATATTTACTGCGTTTTAGTTTTTTGAAAATTGTTATAGAAAATGTCATCTAGGAGTTAAATGGGTTTAACAAAACAATCAAAAACACACAAACCCTCTGTTTTATAGTGATTGTGATGATTTCTTTATTCTTTATTTCATATTTGGCCATGTCAAAAAAAATATAAAAAAAATAAAAAGGACGATCAACAATTTTTTTATTTATGTGGCCTAATGGGCTTTCGTAAATGAGTATAGATTGAATGTGGTTTTGTTTTATGTGGGAAATGAGTGATCGAGTTCGTTATGAAATACTGATGATCTCTAGACAGTGTGTATCATTTTCTTGTATTAATTTCATGCCTTAATAGTTTTTCACCGTGCCCATTCATCATACAATAGACCCTTCCCATGAAATATGCTAATTACATTCACGCATGCGTACAGACCCTGCTGGTTGGCAAACGCCATAGAGTTGTGCACTAAGTAGACGCACAAGCGCGTCTGCGTCACGCCACCATCAGCCCCACACAAAAAGGGGCAATGTTCCATCATTTTGCCAACCAGCGGTGTAAGTGCGCACGCGTGATGTGCAATTTAAATATTTCATGGGAAGGGTCTATTATGTATGCAGTAACACCGCATACAGTTTGCGGTAACAGTTTACGGTAACACCATGTGTAAATATATATCTACTTTTTTGTCTAGATTTGTTCTTTGAGAACTTGTCTTGCTATGTATTTTACTGCAACGGTTTCGATTTCGGATTTTGGGAGACTTAAGTTCTGAAAAGAACTGTCCTGCTCATTTAAGTATTACCCCAAAATTAGTCCTCTACACGTCCTTGTTGAAGTTTTAAATATATTGACTTTTTATATTAAAGGGTGTGTACAACATTGGTAAATTGAAAATAGAAATGTGCACATATTTGCACGTAGCTTACATGGTATAAAGATGGTCATGGTGGAAAACTTCCCTTGAAATAGTTTTGCTCGAAATGCTATAGTTTTTCGGAAATAGATATAAATAGCCTTTATCATCCGTTGTTTGAAAACAGTGAAAAAAAATTTTTTTTTTTTTTTTTACTGTTTACTTATATTATAACTACGAATACTGATTGAGATGACACTTTCACAGGTTTGTTATTTTAATAATAATAATAATAATAATAAAGAAACTTATAAAGCGCATTATTGCCGCAAAACAGCCTCAAAGCGCTATGAACAAAAACAAAGCTAGATAAAAAGACAAAAGTCAATAGCAGAACAATTATTAAAAAGTTACAAAATTACATGAAATATTACAGGAAAATAGACAATAATAGATATCGCTCCTCACTTGTCCTGCCAGTCTTAGGCAATACAAGGAGTAACAATTGCGAAAATAGCAGGTATTTGTTTACAAGTTACGAAATTACACACTACCCGAGACTAAAGATAAAATAAGTATCGCTCACTGGTCGTGCCAGCCTCTGGCAATATTAAGAATAAAAATTAAAAAAATCAAGAGCGACATCATAAAAAAAATAAAAAACTGCTTAAACAGATAGGTCTTTTATGTTTATGTTGGGTCCCATCAAGTGTGGATACTGGTCTTTGACAATTTATCAATGTTGAACACACCTTTTAAAGGGTGCATGTGCATAACATTAGTATTGGAGTAAAAGTATGAATGTTCAGATTTGCACTGGTTTTTGAGCAATGAGTAAAACAATCAGTTTTGATCTTGCATGTCAAAAACTCAATGTTTGAAAACAGCGAAAACATTTTAGGATTTGTTCCACTTTTTCCTCGTAACTCCAATGACCGATTGAGCTTAATTTTTCACAGGTTTGTTATTTCATGTATATGTTGGGTCACATCAAGTGTGGATACAGGTCTTTGACAATTATCAATGTGACACATGTGCTTTAAAGGGACACTTTGTCTTGGATCAGAAGAGTTGGGCCATGAAAAGCGTTTGTAACTGTTTGTTATAAAATGCACGGTTAGAATGATGTTTTAAAAGTAGAATATAATGATCCACACAAATATGCCCCGAAATTGCGTGGTTTTCCTTTTACATCGTTAACTAACAAGGCCCGCCATTTTGTGGAGCCAAATTTTTGACTCCACAAAATTAATTGCGGACCGTGTTAGTTCGCAAAGTAAAAGGTAAAACACCTAATTTCGAGGCATATTTGTGTGGATCATTATATTCTTCTTTTAAAACATCTTTCTAACCATTATGCATTTTATAACAAACGATTACAGACGCTTGTCATAGCCCAACTCGCCCGATCCAAGGCAACATGTCCATTCAAGCAACTCTTTAACCTTGTAACCAAATGAATGATTTCACATCGATCTCCCTTTATTCCTCTCATGTACAGGCGCAGAGTCAGCAGGTGAAGATGATGGTGGAGAATGGAATCACGATTCAGTCGGAGGCAATATTTGCTGATGATCCTGCTCCGGCGATAGCCAAACTCAAGGTAAATATAAACTGATTGAATGGGGCTTTTATTGTTAGGCCTATTATTAATTATTATTATAAGCTCCCTTTGCGGTAAACGTGAAACCCCCGGTCACGTGCTCAATATTTGCGCCACTGAGGCAGCTAAACAAGGTCGTGGAGAAATGACGCTGGGTTCTTTTACGTGCACTACAAATCGTAGTGGTGGTAACAAATGTAATATGGGTTGCTCCATAGCGAGCTCTAGTTTTATCTATATAGCGAACTCTAGGTTGGTCCATAACAAACTCTGTTGGTCCTTAGCGAACTCTAGGTTGATACATAGGTTGTCCAAAGCAAACTCTAGGTTAGTTCATAGTGAACTCTAGACTGGTCCATAGTAAACTTTGGGTTGGTCCAAAGCGAACTCTAGGTTGGTCCGTACGAACTTTATGTTGGTCCATAGCGAACTCTAGGTGGGACCTTAGCGAACTCTGGGTTGGTCCATATGTTGTCCATAGAAAACTCTAGGTTGGTCCATAGTGAACTCACGGTTGGTCCATAGTGAACTCACGGTTGGTCCATAGTGAACCATACTATAGCCCGAACCATATTGTAGCCAAAGCCGAATTATAACACGAACCATACTATAACCCGTACCATATTGTAGGCCACACCTTACTGTAGCCTGAGCCTACTGTAGTCCAAACCCGACTGTTGCCCGAACCTCACTGTAGCCCGCACCATACTACAATCCGTACCATACTGTAGCGCGAACCTTACTGCTGTAGCCTGAACCATTGTGTAGCCCAAATTTGACTGTTGCCCGAACCTTTCTGTAGCCAGAAACATACTGTAGCCAGAACTAGGCTGAGCCGTATTATAAACCGAACCATACCGTAACCCGTACCATACTGTAGCCATAATCATATTGTAGCCATCAGTGAACATCAGTAAACATGCACAAAGCACTCTCTGACGTACTTCCACAGTATATCACAGAGTCTCTAAACCTCAACAAACCTGGCCGGAGTGGCCTCCGCTCCAGCCATAATCTAACAATCCCTCGCACTTACAAAAGGGCAGGGGACCGATCCTTCTCAGTTGCTGGTCCCCGATGCTGGAACACACTACCCAATCAAATTGGCAACATCAACTCACTCCAGACTTTCAAGTGTAAATTAAAAACGCATCTTTTCTCTTCTGGCCCCAAAACTGACGATTTTGTAGCATTCTTTAGCAGCGCATTGTATCTCTGGAAAATGCGCTTTATAAGTCTTACTTATTATTATTATTATTAGCCAGAACCCTACTATATCCCGAACCATACCATTTAACCCGAACCATACTGCAAATTAGGCGGAACTAATTAACCTAATTAAGTAATCAGATTAATGTATATATGAGATTGCGACTGAATAAAGCGTGTTAGGCTTCGGTGTTTAATACATTGTTGTGTGTTTTGGCGACCATGACCGGAATCAAGTTTCTGATGTAAAATTTCACTGACCAAAACAATTTCCGAAAACTACGCGAAAACGGGTCAGTATTACCAGAAACAGTTCGTGACGTTGGTACATCTCTTGAAAAGTCGTGTTCTAGTTTACAAACTTCATTTTATTTTGAAGTGACGGAACTTAATCTTTTGAATGTTATCAACATTGTTACGCTTCAGGGTATTTCAGTTTTTTTAAGAATTCCATTTTCATTTACCGATAGGTTTTAGTGTCCACCATCTTGAAACCAAGCCTAACCGAGCCAACAATTCGGTTACGATTTGGTCGGAACAGCTGCGTCACCGCGGTTCAACCGAACACGCGAAAACGCTCAAACAACGACCAAAGCTCAAAACATGTTTCTGGTTGGGGTCGCCAAAACGTACTCCTGGTCTCAAAATGGTTAGTTACTAACTAAATTCACTTCTTCTTTTTTGAATATGCAAATAGCAGTCGGAAAGACTTTGCCAGATAAAATAATGCCAAAACAATTTTTAGTTTGAAAAGGGTGCTGAGATGATTCAGTGTTCCTATTTTCAAATTCAAAACTGTTTTAATAATTGATATCCGTCTAACCCGAGCATGATTAGTACGAATCGTGGGTGGGACCGTTATTTCAGCCGGCTGTATATTACGTATCCAGGCGAGCAGGAATCATCTGGTAAACACGACCGAATTAGGTCTGAGCGCTTTGGTGATTACCGAGGTAGGATTAGAGGGCTCTGCAGTCATGAAGCTGATCAGTCACGGCTGCCGCCAAATCAAAAGTCAATTATGATGAAGGGCATTTTCGAAACAGCGGGAAAGCTTTAAGCAGCTCTGCTATCACGAAGCCCAGTTGATCGATCACCATGGCTGAACGTCATTTGACTGAAGCCGTAGCTACACGGCTACGGCTGTTGCTAAGTGTTGTGCTATACTTCAATGCATGAAGGGCATTTTCGAAACAGCGGGAAAGCTTTAAGCGGCTCTGTTATCACGAAGACCATGGCTGAACGTCATTTGACTGAGGCCGTAGCTACACGGCTACGGCTGTTGCTAAGTGTTGTGCTATACTTCAATGCATGAAGGGCATTTTCGAAACAGCGGGAAAGCTTTAAGCGGCTCTGCTATCACGAAGCCCAGTTGATCGATCACCATGGCTGAACGTCATTTGACTGAGGCCGAGCTACACGGCTACGGCTGTTGCTAAGTGTTGTCCTATACTTCAATGCATGATGGCGTGGAAATCTAGCCGTAGCCGTAGCCGTCACTGCCAAAGGGTGTTTTCGAGCCTGCGATTTCGGCTATGGCTTTGGCTTCAGAAGTAGTTTTGGTACCTTGACGTCTGGAGGCGTCATAATGGTGTGGAGCCTGTTGTTCAATCTGCAGCCCCCATTTAGTAAAGCCTTCAGGTATTATCGAAACTACGTGTCTAGCTCCAATTGCTTTTTTCTGTTGGCTATGTCAGCATTGTTTTAACCACTGATTTTCATCACTGAATATCTACGAGACCCGTGCCGAGTTCGTACCTTTGTGAAGACCCATAATCTTCGGGACCCATGGCAAGGATGTATCCGTCCCTCTTTATCCTCCCCAAGTGTCATTCAATATTGACCGTCGCAATCCCACCGAAGCTATCGGAGATGTAGCCGTATCTATTTTTAGGCAATAAAACGAGACGTGACTGTCAATCTAAAGGCATCATTTAGCTATATGGTTAATAAAAGGACAATGTCTGGTTACCTATACACGTATATAAAGATGTGCCTGTAATTTGATGACCGACCGACAGCTTGATTAATTTTACCAAAACGTGAGTCTAGCAACTTTATTTAGATCCGGTTTGCTGTAGAGTCATTGAATTTCTTTGCTAAGTCATTGAGTACCTCAGCATGCGTTTTGTTTTTGTTTTTTTTAAATCATCTTTCATCTCGTTATCTGATAAATGCTAAAGACCTTTCTTTTGCAGCGTCACAAGTTTTGCCATGCATTGATGGCAAAATTATGGGTGGCCTTCACAGCCAAAAAGTACATTATACATATATCATTCATTTTGAAACTCTGTCAAAATAGCCACAAATTACTAATTAATCAATGGTCGTCACCAGAAAATCACAAACCAATCAATGGTCGTCACCAGAAAATCACTAACCATTCAATGTTCGTCAACAGAAAAATCACTAACCAATCAATGGTCGTCAACAGAAAATCACTAATCAATCAATGGTCGTCAACAGAAAATCAATAACCAATCAATGATCGTCACCCAAAACAAATTCAAAGCACTTTTTGTTCTTCATAGCAAAGGATATAAATAATTGTTGAGGCCTAATGTGTGCCAATTCAGATATCAATACACCGATCCATTAAGCCACGCCCATTTCTCATTGACCAATCACAACCGCGAAATCTGATCACCATTATGAGCCGTTTGGTGATCTTTGCACTAATGGTGATCGGGTTTCGCGGCTGTGATTGGTCAACTCGTAAGGAGGCGGGGCTTACTGGATCGATCTATTGTGTGCCAACTTAGAAAGTGGTACTCAATGTTTGTAAACTTAAAAGACAGTTCTGTACGGCAAAGATTACTTGATCTCCGTAACGCTTTCATGGCGGATGAACCTGCGTTTGAGACCTTTTTTCTCTTCGCCACCTTTAGATTTCTCCTTAGCAACAGCCTTGTTTGTTTTCCCCAATGATTTGAGCTTTGGTTATAAATGTCAGTCTGGTAAATGCTAATTGGATATAGAACTGAATTTAAAACTCATCACCTGTCCGTCGGTTGTGGTTTACACGACTACAAAATAAACCGGCAAACAATGCTATCGGTGAGCTTAGACCAGGTGGGACGATGGACATGACCAGCTGGGAGTTTGTCTATTTTTCACAAATTGATCAAATCTACCTGTTTGCTCTTGCTTCGGGGATTCATTTTGTTCTATTTTTACCTCCTCGATTGCTTGACCTTCCAAGGGAGCATAGCAGGAGCTGATGTGTTTTTTCCCTTCTTTCATTTTTTTTATAATTTTTTTTTTTTAATCTTAAAGGGAATTTTATGCCTCATTTTCGTGCGTCTTCTTGATTCATATTGAAATATTGGATTCGTAATTGATTTATGATCAGTTCGGAATAGAGTTGCAGCAATTGATGCTTCTGACCTTTTTGCTAGTGGAAGGAGAAGGCCTATACCGATTGAAATATTTGATATCCACAGTCTTCTGACCTTTCGAGTATGTTGGTTCTGAAGTGAGGATGTAGGCGTAAGTCTGCACTTGTCGCATACATTGGGCAGGCTCATGATTATACCCCTTGCATTAGCCGACATCTTTGATGACAAACAATTCATTGACATCAGTGAGGGGACTGTTTCGGGGGTGTTTGGGAGTGTGAAGTCATATGCAAGGGGTCTATACATATTGTTGAGCATGCGCAGAGTCGTGGGTTCGATCCCCAACATTGCATTGACTTCTGGTTTACTGGTTGAGCATGCACAGAGTCGGGGGTTCGATCCCCAGCATTAGGTTGAATTCTGGTTTACTGGTGGAGCATGCACAGAGTCGGGGGTTCGATCCCCAACATTAGATTGACTTGCACAGAGTCGTGGGTTCGATCCCAACGCTAGGTTGACTTCTGGTGTAGTCTAGCCCGCAGTCCTGTATATTCACTGCGAATAACATGTTTTTATTAATACAGCGGCGAAGAGCAAACAATAAAATGTTTTGTTTGTTTTGTTGAATTTGTTTGATTTAAAGATAGGATCATAGACTGTCTTTTATAAACGTAATGATTATTTATACTTTAGGCAATATTTTGTTATAGAGAAAGACACAGTTAATTCAGATGTGAAAGTTTCAGCTGAATACAGTCTCTGTTTGCTGAGAAAAGTTTCACAGATTTGTTATTTCATGGTTATCACACAAAACACGAGCGCTATCTGCGACTATTTCAGGTCTACACAATACCATTATAACACCTGCATTACACCCGTCCAACACCTGTACAACAACAACTGTAGAACACCTGTATAACACCTGGTGCAAAGAGGTTACTTGAGGTAAATCAGAGTTGAACCTCATGAAACTCGGTGGTATTCTAAGGTACAAAGGGGTAAGTAAAACATAATTGAGCTTCATGAAACTTTGTGATTTTCACAAGGTACAAAGAGGTTTCATGAGGTAAATCGGGGTTGAACCTCATGAAACCCTGTGGCTTTCTGAAGTACAAAGAGGTTACATGAGGTAAATTGGGGTTGAACCTCATAAAAATATGGGGTTTTCCAAGGTACATAGAGGTTACATGAGGTTCAACCCTGAGTTACCTCTTGTTGAATTCTGCATTCCTCCCTTAGCCCCCATCATGCCGAACGCCACAGCATGTAATAGTGTCTTCACTTTAATGCCTGCCTGCGCACACCTGCAAACCGCGCGTGCCATAGCTTGGCCATTCACTTGTTTTCTCAACCGTCTGACTATGTAGCGAGAGACTCTCGTTTAGTAATTGGACGTTATTTTCATCAGCAGTCCTTGTCATTTACATCGGTAATAACTCAATTACGGCGTACCACTCAAATTCATAAATTTGATTTTCCAATCGGTTACATGTAGTGAATCAGTCATCGTTCGTTGATTGCAGACAGGGGCCATCTGCTTTAATAAGCTTTGCCCGGGGTTTAGTGGGGGAGAATTGCAAGCCGTGTAAATGAGATATTGTCAGAACGCACTCTGTAATAAGCTTAGCTTTAAAGGTACGGTCATAGATTGGTCTTTGTCAACGTAATGCTTATTTATAGATAAAATTATGAAGACAGATACAGTAAAAGCCACATGTGAAAGTATGAGCTGGCTTCTTGCACAGTAAGGTTATGGAACCAGCTACCCCCATCAGCAGTGTATTATAACCAGCTTGATTATACGCTACAGAAGAACACAAAGTAACACACGGTTGTTGATAGTTGAAACGTTTATTTACTCGATGCTGGTGGAGGCTCTCACTGCCTACTCTCTGACTTTCACCCGGTATTTATTGTAAAACCCAAGACTACTTGTTGCAGCAAGTATAACCTTATTAGGACTTGTTTTACACCTCATTGAGAATACATTTGAATAATTATACAATAAAAGAATATGTTTGGATGGTTTAAAGAAAGGGGTTGTACTAAACAAATGAGTTGGAAGAGGTTGCCCCATATTTGGGTACGTTTGACCAGTGCCTGGCACTCTCTGTCATCACAGTGGAATGTGAAGACCCATACACACTTGGCACTATTGTCCTGACTTAGAACAATGAGACTATACTATAACTGAAAGCATAGAGGTCTATTGACACTGCTACAAT
Source organism: Leptasterias polaris (assembly GCA_037783415.1). Classification (NCBI taxonomy): domain Eukaryota; kingdom Metazoa; phylum Echinodermata; class Asteroidea; order Forcipulatida; family Asteriidae; genus Leptasterias; species Leptasterias polaris. Next base: position 5,332,717 of record JAZGTN010000102.1, read on the forward strand.
CTCAGAGGACACTCTCAGATATTGATATTATTTCGTATTTTAAGTGCATGCTTTTCGTTGGGTGATAGTATGCTACATCTGTTGGTACTTTCCAGAAGCTAGCCCTCCCAGCTCTGGGTGTTTTAACGCCTAGCGCTGGCTCCAGGCTCCTGTCAATTTCTATGCTTTTTACTTGCACCTTTACTAATTAGTTTATCATTACTTGCAATAATGACCAGTGACGTCACCTGATGCGCCATCCCAGTATAGTTTCCTTCGAGAACTGCTATAGGGATTACTCTACTAAAGACTCAAGAGATAAACTATCAAGGTGTTTCCACACGAACGTCAATTCCATCCAGGTTTACCGAGGTGACAGTGGGTACCAACGCAACTCTGGCAGCAGCATTCACGAACGACGGACACCAACCCTCAGAAATGTTCTCGTATTCAACTATTATTATTATTTTAATTTAATTTTTTTATTTATTTATTATTTTTTTTTTGGGGGGGGGGGTTGATGAAGAAATATCCAAACCAATTTTTTTCAAAGGGATTTCTTTCTCAAAACAGGTTGTACTATCAACAGCTGCAGTGAAGTAGGGCTAGGTTTTATGGTCATTCTTATTTGGAATATTTACCATTGTTTATGACGCTAGCTTTAAGTCTTTAGTTACCGTTTACAGGCTGGTTACATTTCGTACACGCACATGGATTATGTTCAGCGTGATGTATTACTAACCAAGCGTGCGAGCGAAACCTTGTTGTGTAATCACGTAATGAGATGTGCCTTCCTTTTGGCATCATGCTGCCGTCCTGTTGCATCTACAGCAGTCTGCATCTGACTACACTGTTATAAACTAACAATATCAAACTGGGTGGCCATTTTGTTTCTGTTCACTGGTCCATACACACTCTACGCTACGACTTATTATAATATAATTATTTCTGGTACTGAAACCATGGATGTCTCATGAGTGACCATAATCACAGTAGCTCGCAAGCCTTGGGAAACCTGTAAACAAGGGTGCTTGCTATGTGAACAAGAAACATTAGAGTTAGAGCAAGAAACATTAAAGTTAGCCTCTATTCTTCAAGGATAGGTGATCTGGCTTCTTTTAATTCACTACCAATCTTAGTACACGGTACATACGTTTTCTCGTTTTGAGGTCTGCAAACAATACGATCTGAAATGTTGTCCAAAATGGCAGCTGCGGCTGCAGCTTCGACTGAGGCTGATGGCCAAGGTGTTGCTAAGGACAGCCTATCCATAAACACGTGTAAACGGAGTAGTGGCCGCAGCGGCAGCCGTTTCCGATTATTAGAAGAAGAAAAAATAGGTAAGTGTAGGCCTATAGTTTGTTTGTATTAAGGCACCTATTGTGGTTAAGGTAATGTAGATTACACGGTCTCTTCTTTTACTTGTTTGGTTACTAGTTCACTGTTTGAACCTCTTCGTGTTATATTTTGTTGGTAACTAGTTTATGGCGAGCCAAAGTAACATTTATTAGCATTAGCAACGTCTTTAATTTTTGTTTAATGCCATCGACGATGTCTTCAATGTATTTAAAGATATCTGTAAATGATTTAGAGATATCTCTAAATCATTTAAAGATATCTCTAAATGATTTAAAGATATCTCTAAAAGATTTAGAGATATCTCTAAATCATTTACATATATCTGTACCCCATATTTTATTTGGCAACTGCATTGACCTGTTGTTAAAATGTTGGTAACATGGGCTTCTTAAAATACGGTATTTGTATTGACAACATTGTGATTACTTACGATATGAAAGTAATTGGCATTAGCATTGACTTGAAATGCAATACTTGACTGTCATCATCGGTAACTTGAAAGCCACTCATGGCAACTCCATTTACTTGATTGTGCAGAGCATGGTATTTTGTGATTCGACGAAACCGTAACCGATTTAGAGATATCTTTAAATGATTTAGAGATATCTCTAATTCATATTTAGAGATATCTCTAAATCATTTAGAGATATCTCTAAATCGCTTCCGGTTGAACCTGAATTATGGGTATGCCACGGTGGTTCGGAAATACACTGTGCTACCTCCCCAATACGACGCCTGTTGAGTTTATGGTATTTTCAAGGCCACCGTCATTCTGTGCATTCAGTGCGCATGACCCCATGCATAATTTACGCGCAACCCCGGTTAGCCGCAATGGGGCGGGCGACGTTCCGCATTGGGTCAAACCACTGATCTCTAAACCAATAATGATCACTTCCAGCCGAAGTCATCGCGATAATATATGGTGAATTTAGTAGCCCGTGCGAATGCTGCCCTTAGTGACTTCAGAAACGACCCTAGTCACGACGACGTTTTATTAGATGTGGGTCGGCTTTTTAGAAGACGGTCAAGAGATAGCACTTCAAATTTGGTCTGAAAGACTGGCATAAATCCGACCTGGGGGATGAGGCGGTGTTGTTTACTCCACTTTTGTGATCGGGGTGGGGGATTCCTCATTCTATTATTAAGAAAAATAATGAACTTTTCAATTCTTGTAATATGCAACTTTCTGTGAGGTGAGGAGGTTTAGGCTTAAAATGTGACATATTTTTAGGAGAAAACATCTTTTAAAGATGTACCCTTGCATGAAATATTTTTTCTAAGACTCTAACAAATTCTTGCTGAACCACAAAATGACCCATCGTAGATGCCATTTTGTTAATAACAAAAACGAGGATATGTTTCCAGGTTTCACTTTTCATGTAAATTAATATACTTTCACTCTATATATTCATTTGAAAAACTTAAATCGCAAACCGCATGTCAGATTAAGGCCTAGTGGTTCAAAGGAATCCCAGGAAGATTGGTACATCCTGAACATGAATTTCTTTTGAATCCTTTTACCTATCCTATAATGTAGATTTAACTTCCACCATTGATTTATGCGTAATGTTGTTATGTATGATCCTTTTAACGAAGTATTTGCAGTCAGAAACATCGACTCAGTTTCTGATGAGCTAAACAAAATATTGTTAAGTGTATATTTTACGGGCATCATACACTGAGAACATGTATAATTAATCTTAGGCCTTTTCATGCTTTGTGAATACTGTGGGTACGGTTTTAATGTTTAATTTAAATTTTTCAGGCATCTTTTATCTTGCGAGGCATTTTGATCCCTATAAGGAAACACCAAGGGGCGCGCACCCTTTTTACGGAGCCTCAATCGCATCAAGGGATTGATTGTTGTTCTAAAGTCATGCACACCTGTAAATGTTAAATTCAATTCAATAATTTCATAAAATTAAAGTAGAAATTGAATTGAAGGATGGTGAAAATAATAGTCTGTATTGCCTATGAAATAGAATGACCGAAACGAACATGAATGAGAAGCACGAAATCGTGTGAAAAATTTGACTGCAATATTAATAGCTTTAACAAATGGCCACAATACTTTGAATTTGCTTCCTATGGTTCTCGAGTATGATTTTTTCGAAATAATAAACTTTTATATAACGTAATGCGAGTTCTGAAAGCCGTAATGGCAGAGCGGGTAGAATTCTACTTAGTAATAGGCCCAGTTATAGACACTTAATTTAAGAGCTTTCTTTATATTTCCGTTTGGTTGGTGATACTCTGAGTTTTTTATTTATTTTGTCATGGCTATAGCCCTAACCGTATAACCATAAACTCTTAAATTCTGCTCTTTGTTTTTGTTTTGTTTTGTTTTGGTTAGTTTTTTGCGTGTGTGTGTGTTTGTTGTTGTATTTTGTTTTGTTTTTTGTTTTGGTTTTTCCTTTGGTTTTCTTTATTGCCGCTTTCAATTTAATTCGACTATTATTAAATTTTTCTTGTACTGAATTTACGCCCTTTCTCGGCACCAACGACGAAAAACAGAGAAAAAAAATCGCGAGGAAGGGTTCATGACCATGACCCCAAACGGCGCCCCCGTGTGGCCAGCAGCGGTAAAGCGTAAACGGTTTAGAGATTGATTACTAAATTGTTTCCGGTTGCGCGTATACGCATGGGGTCATGCGCACTGAATGCACAGAATGACGGTGGCCTTGAAAAGCCCATAAACTCAACCGGCGTCGGCGTTCTTGGGAGTCACAAAATAATGTACAATCATGGTAGCACAGTGTCTTTCCCAACCACCGTAGCATATAATTCAGGTTCAACCGGAAGCGATTTAGAGATATCTGTAAACGATTTAGAGATATCTCTAAATGATTTAGAGATATCTGTAAATCAGTTACGGCTCTCTGTAAAGTTCACAAATTAGGAAGCGCCGTACACTCAGGTCAATGATGTTATTCTCGGAATGCATTCCGTTAATCGAAGTTGCAAACGAACGAGTTTCAAGTCATCCACCTTGCCAAATAATGCACTTATTGTCAGCATTATTGCCAACAAAATCACGCATTTCAATTCAACGATGATGTCAATGATGTTTTATGAAAAGACATCGCTGTGAGCAATAACATGGTGTGTTTAAAGCAATCGTTGATGCCAACATTTAGAGATATCTCTAAATGATTTAGAGATATCTTTAAATGATTTAAAGATATCTTTAAAACATTTAGAGATATCTCTAAATGAATTCGAGATATCTCATCTTTAAATGATTGACAAAAAATGATGTTCTGTGTGTCACTTATTAAGAAAAATAATTTGTTTTTCAAACGATTAAGAGATATCTCTAAATATTAAGAGATATCTCTAAATATTTAGAGATATCTCTAAATCTTTTAGAGATATCTCTAAAATGTTTTAAAGACGTTGCTAATGCTAATAAATGTTACTTTGGCTCGCCATACTAGTTCACTGTTTGCACCTCTATGTGTACTTAAATGGTTACTAGTTCAGTATTTGCACCCCTTCGTGTACTTAATTGGTTACTAGTTCACTGTTTGCACCTCTTCGTGCTATACTTTGTTCGTTACTAGTTCAATGTTTGCACCTCTATGTGTACTTAAATGGTTACTAGTGCACTGTTTGCACCCCTTCGTGTACTTAATTGGTTCACTGTGTTCACCTCTTTCTGTTACACTTAGTTGGTTACTAGTTCACTGTTCGCACCTCCTTGTGCAATAATAAAAAATTGCGTGCACTGTAGTGGGGTGCTGAAGTTGCTTGTTCATTGCACTGATGGGTGCTCGGAAGGTAATGTCCTCCACGGTGTGATATGTAATTACATGCACATTAAGTTCAGACTTGGATATTGGATAACAACATGTAGACCCGCTAGAATCTCTCTATGGCACCTTTATAACCCGAACTTGATGCCAAGTGCACAATCAGGAACCGTTTCGTATATCACTAAAAGCTCTAGCCCGAGGGGCTGACAATAAGGCTTCGAGGCATATGATAATATCGCCAACATCGGCCTCTCGGTTCTTAGGAGATTTACCTCTGACATTGGCTGGTTTCAGTAGCGGCTGCGCACGGTTTAGGAGGTATACAAGCATACCAGCTATGGAATTAATGTTTCAATGTATGCGGCAAGCTCCACCAATGGGATGTATTGACTGGATAGCCAGCAATCCTTTCAGTATAGTAATACATGATATCGGCAGGAGACCAGACTGCAAAAGCACTTGCATGTTCCATCGCTGTCTCGTCAACTTAAGCACAGCGGAAACAATCTTCATAAGGGAGTGCGATGGAAGGAAAATCGAAGCTGAACACTCGGCTTTTACAACTCATTTTGAACTGTGGGCACGCGCGAGTGTCTTCGACCGAGTGAAAGGGGACCCTGCCACGGGCACTCGAGCACACTGAGACGGCAGGGTGGGCCTGAGAGCGCCAGTGCAAGTGTCGCCTACGACACGGAAGTACGCAACGCGATCAGGCAGACAGAATGCCCTGGTGTTTTCTAACAGCTTTCCAACATCGGTTATTTACACAGTGTAGTTGGTGGTTTTACACGAAAGTGTTGAGCTGTTAGAGCTATGTATATAGGCTATCAGAGCTTTAAGTTACCATTCGGATGTTCCATGTAATTAAACCTACGACCCACGATTTCGAAGACCATTCGATTGTAGACAAAATGAAATTTGTAGACATTAAAATGAAATTTGTTCCACACTTAGCGCGTTTTAGCCCGTAGCGTAAGCCCAAACTTTTTTTAAATTAAAGCAGCACCATCATTATCCATTGACCTTAATATTTTAAGCTTTAAAGGGGGCAGTGTTGCCATGATCAAAGAAAGCATGTGGTTGTACATGGAATAGACCTTATGCAAATGACGTCATTTGAGTAGGGCGCCCTCGGCTAGAGGTCAAAAGAAGGGTGCTTATTGGCCCATTCTGTGCGGCCCAGTCTACATAAGTTGCGCGTTTCCATTGATTCATCACCGTTTCCCTCTAGAGGGCAGATTGATGACGTCAATGCAAAAGGTCCATTATGAACTTTCACCGGTCACCCAGTTACTGCCCTTGTGCGCCTTCCCTCCATATCATACCATAGTGATTGCTCGTGTGTGCTGTAACTGAGTGAGAGAGAATTCACAATTCCACAGGCCAATTCTTTGATCATGACGACACAACCCCTTTAACAGGCTTCTGTGACGTAAAGCTCACCACTGAATATTCATGTCAGATCTTCTTGCTGTCAGTTTAGTTGAACTAGTTAAACACCGTGGACTGAACTGGGGCAGGTCAGCTAAAGATTTGAAACCATGTGTTAATTAACTTACAAATTATGTCCGCCTGTGCGGCACCTACTTGTTCCCCGAGACCCAGGGGCATTTTCGAAATCAAGGCTTGGACTTGGCTTGCACTCCGTCAGTTAGATAGACAACGTGCGTTTCCCTTACGGGGCTTCAAGCCAAAGCCTTGGCTTCGAAACGGCCCTCAAATGCAGCCAGTGACGTAATTGTGACTTGATCTTGAATATAATCCCAACGCTGTAATCTGAACGCAGTCCGGGCTATTTTTAGGTATAAGGTTTGAGCTCCATTTAAACCAGGGCTACATAGTTCTAGGGTTGATGGTCCATTTATACCGGGCTTCATTAATGTCTAGGGTTGGCACTCCATTTAGACCCGGGTTACGTTTAGGTCTAGTGTTTGAGGTCCATTATACGCGGGTCACGTTTAGGTCTAGTGTTTGAGGTCCATTATACGCGGGTCACCTTTAGGTCTAGTGTTTGAGGTCCATTATACGCGGGTCACGTTTAGGTCTAGTGTTTGAGGTCCATTATACGCGTGTCACGTTTAGGTCTAGTGTTTGAGGTCCATTATACGCGTGTCACGTTTAGGTCTAGTGTTTGAGGTCCATTATACGCGTGTCACGTTTAGGTCTAGTGTTTGAGGTCCATTATACGCGGGTCACGTTTAGGTCTAGTGTTTGAGGTCCATTATACGCGTGTCACGTTTAGGTCTAGTGTTTGAGGTCCATTATACGCGGGTCACGTTTAGGTCTAGTGTTTGAGGTCCATTAATAGACCCAGGCTACATCTAGGTCCAGGGCTGAGGTCCATTATACGCGGGTCACGTTTAGGTCTAGTGTTTGAGGTCCATTAATAGACCCAGGCTACATCTAGGTCCAGGGCTGAGGTCCATTATACGCGGGTCACGTTTAGGTCTAGTGTTTGAGGTCCATTAATAGACCAAGGCTACATCTAGGTCCAGGGCTGAGGTCCATTATACGCGGGTCACGTTTAGGTCTAGTGTTTGAGGTCCATTAATAGACCCAGGCTACATCTAGGTCCAGGGCTGAGGTCCATTATACGCGGGTCACGTTTAGGTCTAGTGTTTGAGGTCCATTAATAGACCCAGGCTACATCTAGGTCCAGGGCTGAGGTCCATTATACGCGGGTCACGTTTAGGTCTAGTGTTTGAGGTCCATTAATAGACCCAGGCTACATCTAGGTCCAGGGTTGGAGGTCCGTTGAGACGAGGGTCACGTTTAGGTCTAGTGTTTGAGGTCCATTAAAAGACCCATAATTATTATGTATGTTTTGTTTTTGTGGTTTTTTTCAATTTAGTTGGTTGTCTCCGCACCAACGTATATATATTATAATAGTACCAATCAACAATGTAATTAATTAACAATGCACTTGATCTAAATTCAAGGTTTTACATTAATAGACTGTGGTGAAGCTTGGAATATTACTTTATAATATTCATCGTCAATTTTGTGTATTAATTGCTTTTTATGGAAAATACAATTGAACAGAGCATGCGCCACTCTAGCTTCACGAATTGCAGGCGAGTCATTTCAGGGCCCCTATTCCATCGAGCTGCGTATAAACGGATAATACTGCTAGGCAGATTTTGGTAAGCAATATTGAACAGGATACCATTAACAGATGGTACATGCGTCAAGGCATTATTGCTGGTAGCCTTATTCTGGGCATAATTTTGCTGTGCTTAGCTATTCTTTGCGCTTATAACAGCTCTGGTTTTAGTTTGCCTTCAAAAGCAGGTTATACTTTTTCTAATTGTCAAATACCACTATGCTCATCAACTTGTGCATAAAATAACAAACCTGTGAACAATTTGGCTCAATAATTGGTCATCGAATAGGCTCACCCTTAACACTATAGCCCCGGCGAACATTGTCTATTAAAAACTACTTTGAGCTAATAAACACCACTTCTTAATTTGACCTGTTGGCTACTAAAAACTGAACAATCTTACTTTCTTGTGATGCTCATATTTCTCCTTTTTTGGGTGTGAATAGTACAATTTTTCAGTGTTATAGTTTGCTCTTATTTACGGTGCCTTCTGGAGACCAAGGACAAAACAAAAAAAGAAAAGGAAAAGGTCTTCATGGGGTATTTCTACAGACTGGAAATGCTCAACAAGAATATTTGTGTACAAAGTTAATTAAGTTCAGGGACAAAGGAAAGAACACAGCGGTGCATTTTTGAGAATGGGTGTGTGTTTGGGTTTGTGGTTTTCTTAATTTAAATTGACCATAAAACTGGTTGTGATCGCTTCCATTATTACCTATTATGACAAAATATGTTTCAAATTTGTGAAAGTTTAAGCTCAATCGTTCACTGGAGTCAAGAGAAAAGGGTAGAAAAAAACCTTAAATATTTTCATTGTTTTCAAACATTGATTTTTTACTCGTAAGATAATATTTAATATTTAATAAATAATATTTAAAATTTATATTACGCCCCTTACATACAAAATGATAAAAAGATCAAAACTAACTGTTTTACTCACTTCTCAAAAACTATTACATTTCAAGCAAGAATATTTCAAAAGGCGTTTTCCACCATGACCATCTTTATACCATGTACGTTGTGTGGAAATCTGTGAACAATATAGTTTTAAATAAAAAACCACAAGGGAAACCGGAGGTCGTTGGTTCAAATCCCGCTCTAGTCAATTTTTCTTTGTTCAACCCAAAATCAATATAGTTTTACTTACCGTCAATGTTATGCACACCCTTAAAGCGCAAGGCCTCGCATATAATAGTTTTTATCGAGACTAAATATTTTTTTTTTCCTTTGTTGTTTTTTCTTTTTACAGGATGACAAGGCAAGAATAATAGTCGGATTCTTTGATGAGAAAATGGCAAGAAAGGTCATTTGTCAGGTGAGTACAGTGCCTTCCGCCTCACTGTTTCTGTCCCATAGCGTTACGGCCGTATAGGGGCGACATTGTAACGGCATTTGTCACACACTCAGTATTTTTCCTACAAGGTATTTGGAGCCGAGTGTTGAAGTATGAGACCTATTCCTTTACATAGCAGTGCACCATGTAATGGTTTACAAGGTGCTGTGGCGCATTATGCAGCCAGACAAACCAGGAACACCGGGGCGAACCCATTATCTTTATACGATAAGTGCACTTGGTTATTTTACGTGCATTACACAACACACCAACGGCTTTACGTCCCACCCAAAGGACGAAGTGTCTTGCTGAAGGACACAATTAGTGTCGGGACCGGGACTCGAACCCACACCCTGCTGATCAGAAACACCAGAGCTTGAGTTCGGTACTCTTATCCGCTCGGCCACGACACGAAAAATTAAGACAGCACACCGGGGGGGGGGGGGGGGGGGGGTTGCCGCGTGACCTACACAATCCTGCATTGTACAACGTTCTAATTGGTTTTTAAATGAATCTAATCAGTATATTGGACTACAAGTTCGTTGAGGCTGAAACTTGCCTCAACCTGACCTCGTTCCAAGGCTTTTTAATGCACTGAGCTACAAGGCGGACCAGTCATGCAGCGGGAAACATTTCTCACGGTATTGTGCAAGCCGCCTTGGGACAAGACTAAGCTCAACTCAAATCCTTCTGATTGCATACGTGTGAACAGGTGGCACAATCTCTCTTTATTGAAGGATCGCTGCATTTCTTAGTGAACGCATTTCCTGAAGGCTGCTATCAAGGTCTCCCGCTACAGCCAAGGGACTCTGTTAGTGTTAGCCACTACGTCATGCAACCTTATTCTAAGAAAATACGTCACTAAACCCCATTTCATTTCTCTGTTACATCGATCACAATTAATGCATAACCCACAATCACAAGATTACTATCCCAAAATGTCACACTTATTCATCTTATAACAAATAATTAAAAAAAAATCTCTGGGACCTGATCCCCCTTCTTAGATAAAGTGGGATGGTTCAGTCTTGGATATCAAGGACTGTGACTTCCCGTGGGCATTGGACTTTAGAGAAAGCAGTGAAACTATGTTCCATGATTTGGTGTTACTAGCGCTCATTTGTAAACCAACGTTAGTAGGTCATATCGGCCAAATATCGTATTGTTCTTGTTCTTTTCTTCTTCATGTTTTGTCCACACTCCACACTCTGCTTAGCCTTTTGTCAAGGCCTTCGTGGCTTGGACAGCTTCGTAGCGCCGCGATCTCAAGCGACTGAAAGGGGAGACCACGCACGCGAGTGGCCACGCCACGAGGGCCTTTTCCAACTTGTTTGCGGTTTCTAATGTGTTTCTTTATAATCTCGATTTTTGCTACCCAAACGGTAGCAAAAGTCCGAACCAATCAGAAGCGAATAACGCATGTTTTATGCTTCATGAATAATTCATCAAAAAACCGCAAACAAGTTAGACAAGTTGGAAAAGGCCCTCGTGGCTTCGCCACTCGGCTCGCGCGCGTGTTCTCCCTTTCCAGTCGCTCCGCTGTTTACAAAGCATGTCCAATCCACGATGGCCCTGTCAAAGGGCTACACTCTGCTCGAAACCTGAAGTCAACAGTCTGTAGCTCGTAGCAGTATTGAATTCTCTTTACGGTTCTGCGAACGGCTTCAACAAAGATTTATTTTCGTTCCTTTAACAAAAATATGGCAAGAATTTCTCTTCACGTGCCCTCATTTTGGAGTTGAGCGAGAATGGGGCATGCATTTACGCCTCAAGACCGCCTGAAGGTTCGGTTTAGGGTGACAAGAATGGCATCGACGTGCATAGCCCGACAAAAGCCTCCGGGCGGAAACAGTTTGGTTCAACAGAAATGTTGCAAACACATCGAATTCGCTTTATGTGTGCATACTATGTGTGTTTCCTGAGTTGTGATTTTCTTTTTTACATGGCTATTACATCGTGATTACCTGAAAGATGGGGGATTAGCGCCCTCTAGGCTTTACTTTACAGCTCTGTGATCGTACTGGCGTTTGGGGGAATGGACAATTGGGTCTTTACTATGTTATAAGTACCTGATAACTCTGAAACAAACGGCTGTAGTATTGTATTCGGTTTGCGGTAACACCATGTGTATTATGTGTAGATTTATGTTCTTTGAGAATTTGCTTGCTATTTATTCTTCTGCCGTGGAGTAGATTTAATTCGGGAGACTACTTTACTTAGTTTTGGAAAGAGTTGTCCTGCTTCTATAGTTGTGCTTGGGGTAGGAAAATGTGAATCGAGGGGACTTCTCGTTTATCAACGTCACTGCTGCGGAGTGAGTTTCTAATTGGTCTCAATGTTTCGTCTATAGCCTGCTCTAGTCATCGTCAGGAGACTAAAGAGTGTAATCATGCTAGTTATAGTGCTGCGTAACACAAAAGCCAACAGCCGTGGACTCACACTCAAATAATAATATGTTCAATTTAGAAACGGCTCAAATTTGGTCTAATACCATAAACAAAACACCGGGGCCCAATTCCATAGCTCTGCTTACCGTAGGCAAAATTGTTGCTAGTTGTGCGTGCGTATACTCGTGTGTAAATACCGGCAATCGTGGACCCTCCTTTGTTCAACTCTTTGTGATAGCAACCGTGGACCACAATGCTTTCCTTTGTGATAGCAACCGTGGACCTATTGTCCCTTTTGTTATAGGTCCACGGTTTGAATGTGGATACCTACCCACACCCACACACCCAAGTGTGTAACAGCCTGCAATCGTGAAACCTCCTTTGTTCAACTCTTTGTGATAGCAACCGTGGACCACAAAGCTTTCCTTTGTGATAGCAACCGTGGACCTATTGTCCTCTTTTGTTATAGGTGCCCGGTTTGAATGTGGTTACTACGGAGCTCCACGAGGGCCATGCCACTTATCTAGGTAACGACATAATTTATCTTGCCAAGTCAACTTTTTAGAACGAAAAAGTCGACTTATCCTGATAATTTATCTCACCAAGACGACTTCCTAAAACTAAAAGGTTGACTTATCCTGATAATTTATCTCACCAAGACGACTTCCTAAAACTAAGAAGTCGACTTATCCTGATAATTTATCTCACCAAGACGACTTCCTAAAACTAAGAAGTCGACTTATCCTGATAATTTATCTCACCAAGACGACTTCCTAAAACTAAGAAGTCGACTTATCCTGATAATTTATCTCACCAAGACGACTTCCTAAAACTAAGAAGTCGACTTATCCTGATAATTTATCTCACCAAGACGACTTCCTAAAACTAAGAAGTCGACTTATCCTGATAATTTATCTCCCCAAGACGATTTCTTAAAACTGTGAAGTCGACTTATCCTGATAATTTATGTTGCCAAGACGACTTCCTGAAACTAAGAAGTCGACTTATCATGTTAGTTTATCTCACCAAGACGACTTCCTAAAATTAAAATGTTGACTTAACATGATAGTTTATCTTGCCAAGTCAACCTTTTAAAACGAAAAAGCCGACTTATCCTGATAATTTATGTTGCCAAGACGACCCTGAAACTAAGAAGTCGACTTATCCTGATAATTTATCTCGCCAAGAGAGGAAGTCGTCTTGGTTAGATAAATTATCAGGATAAGTCGACCTCTGAGTTTCAGGAAGTCGCCTTCGTGAGATAAATTATCAGGATAAGTCGACTTCTTAGTTTTAGGAAGTCGTCTTGGTGAGATAAACTTTCATGATAAGTCGACTTCTTAGTTTCAGGAAGTCGTCTTGGTGAGATAAATTATCAGGATAAGTCGACTTCTTAGTTTTAGGAAGTCGTCTTGGTGAGATAAATTATCAGGATAAGTCGACTTCTTAGTTTTAGGAAGTCGTCTTGGTGAGATAAATTATCAGGATAAGTCGACTTCTTAGTTTTAGGAAGTCGTCTTGGTGAGATAAATTATCAGGATAAGTCGACTTCTTAGTTTTAGGAAGTCGTCTTGGTGAGATAAATTATCAGGATAAGTCGACTTCTTAGTTTTAGGAAGTCGTCTTGGTGAGATAAATTATCAGGATAAGTCAACCTTTTAGTTTTAGGAAGTCGTCTTGGTGAGATAAATTATCAGGATAAGTCGACTTTTTCGTTCTAAAAAGTTGACTTGGCAAGATAAATTATGTCGTTATCTAGATAAGTGGCATGGCCCTCGTGGAGCTCCGTAGGTTACCTACTCACTGACACACCTACCCACCCACACTCCACTTTCCCCCTTTGTATGCTCCGGCTTCTATGTCGGAGAATTGAATAGTCTATTCTTTCCGGGCATAGAATGACAAAACGGCTGACGAACTCCCCAAGCGGCAGCCGCGCTGTCGCTTTTTCGGACAGACAATAAGGTCGTCAGTCTTTGCCTTCGCTCGGCTGTCATTGCTAGAAATAATTACAGCTGGCTTTGTAGTCGCAGTTCGAGCCGTTAATTTGGATACAACCTCAATATTTCAGAGTCTTGAGATTAAGTTCGTTGACCGGCTGTCTTAATGCAAATATCCATCGCACTCGGGGTTTATACATTTTTCAGTTAAAGCTGGGCCCACCTGGACGTTACGTACCATACAAATTAACATAATTTGATTAAATGAATATATTAACTGTAATGACCGTCTACGCGGGCGCCTAATGTGTTTTTAATGAGGTTTTTATATTGTTAGGGCCGCTATATTCCCGTTCAACCCCAGGCTATTTCAGCGGAAACGTGTCACTGTATGCCTATAGTCAGAGATATTTTAAATCCGGAAATCTTCCATGAGCATCAAAAGAAGAAAAACGACGATACTTCACCTCGACCCCCAAATGAGAGCGGAAACACCAATCAGGTCACCCTCTTTTTTACCTTTGAATTAAGTACTTTCTTCAAAGTTCGTCAATGTCGATAAACGTCAGCAATTGTTTTAACATTAAACTATAAGAGCATGGAAAAAAGTGAAGCCACATAAATGCACAGAATGTCAATGTGATGCAGCATTTTTTTCCTTTTGTGTGTAGCCAGTGGCATCGGAGTTAGAGGCTTTTGAGTCGCAGTTATTTAGTTAACTTTTTGAATTCCGGGCATTTGCTATTGGCTTATTGTCTTTGTTGTATTGTTTTGTTCTATGTGTATTTTGTATTGTTCGTTTTGTTATGCCGAATAAAATAAATAACAATAATAATAATAACAATAATAAGAATAAAGGCAGGGTATAATTGTGGTATTATTGTCAAAGACCCGCGTGGTGTATTCCAAAACATATGCAAAAGATAACAAACCAACAAACCTGTGAAAATTTGGGCTCAATTGGTTTTCGAAGTTGCATGAGTAATGAAATATAAAAACACCCTTTTCATAGAATTGAGTGTTTTCAGATGCCTGAGAAAGGCTTTATGCGTGAAGCCTTTCTCAGATTCAAATTGTTTGTTGGTGAAAATTATTTCTTTCTCTAAAACTCTATTACCTCAAAGTTTTTATGGTCATTAATTTTTGGACAGGCGAGCTGGATGTTGGAAATAAAAATATATAAAAGGAAAACTTTGCATACATGTTTGAGTTTTGTTTATTAAATGTTGTCATTGCTGTTGTTGCTTCACACTGTTTGATCGCATTATTTTCATTCCTTCAATCAGTTATTTTATGACGAACGCATTGATGGGTAATCGTTTCAAAGGTTTGTCTAATTAAAGTTTATTAAGATTAAAACTTGCATGTTTCTGACACAGCAACCTGCGCGACCGACTCGTTTTAACTCAAAGTTGAGATTTTGATGTGTGCAAATCTTTGAACATTTATATGAAATTTTACTCTTACCAATGTTATAATGCACACCCATCCCATGTTTCTCAAAAATTTTCAAGCATCCTGTGTACCTTTTACGGTATAGTGTGGTATTGAAGACTCCTTTTTTATTATTGGCGTATATCCCTGAAAACTGTTCATTGTTTTCACCCAAAAAACTACCGCCCAATTTGATGGATTCTTCACAGAGTGGTTAGCTTTTGTGTTAATTGAAAACTGAAGTGCAGAAATTAAGTTACCTTTTCAGAAACTCATCGGATGAAAAACCTTAACTAGATTTTTAATGTCGGTGGTATTTATCTCCACACGATCTTCCTCTTTCCAATTCAATTCTCGAGAGTTGGACGAAGTTTAATTTCCTCTAAATGCTTCTCTAGAGGTTTTAGCTTGAAAGCAAACTCAAATCACGAGAGAGACTGCGAGACTGGCGACTGAGAGTTAAAAATACATTTCTGTCTTCAGATGCGAGTTTACCAGTTACTTATTCAGTCGATTCTCTATAGCCGATTCAATTAAGAATAAGTTAATTTGGAGTGACCTCGGATCTCTGTACTCCAGAGTGCGTTGCTGTCGTTGTGTGTTGCCCCCTGGGCGCATTTCAAATCATCTCGAGATATACGGAGGAACTAAACAAAAAATAATGATGTTAAAAAAATGTTTTCTGCAGAAAAGCACCCCGCCTTGTTTGTCAGTGAAAAGGTTTATATTATGGTACCAAAGCGTCGAATGCATCTTTTATTTGTCCAGATTAAATTATTACAGGTTAAATGGGCAGTGACACGCGGTTCTGATGCACTTCAAACTGTGCCAGCAATTCTTGCAGCAGTTTTATTTGAAGGCTGGTGGTTCAATTTAACAAAATACGTCATTATGACTGACCTGTTGATGGGTCAATATTGACCTTGGATTTTGCCTGGTTCGGTGAACCTTTAAAGTATACCTTTGATTTTTGGAACCGTTCGGTTGTTTTAATCCCATATAAATGTAGATATACACAACAAAACTAAATTGTGAAAATCTCACTTTAATAGGTGGTTGCGTTTGAGATATCGCCGAAAAACCGGAGCGAATAACTACAGGAAGAATAATCCCCCCCCCCCCCCCCCCCCCAGAAGCGTTTCTGACAGAACCGCTTCTCAGATTCAAATATGGGGGCACTAATCTGATATCTTTTTCCATAACCACATCACTTCGAAGTAAATGATTCTCAAAATGCTTCAATCGAAAGCTGCTGTACTTGTAACCAAGTAAATTTGTATTGCCATGAGAGTGGTACCAAACGTATACATTATTGAAGCGTTTTTCTCGCCTCTGTACACATAGATCGGTTTACATTGATAACCCCATGCACGCATCCTACATAATATGCCTTATACAAACGACCAAAGAAGTTTTTGTTAAAATTAGTTCATAATGTCGCAATGATGCGATCAAGCTAAATCAGTCGTTTGTCGAAAATATCAGTATGGAGAAACAAGCCAAAACACCCAGGTGAAAATTCCAGTTGAAACCAGTTCAACTGGTGTTAACTGGTCCCAACTGGTCCAGTTGAACTGGGAATTGCTAACTGGTTTAACTGGTTTCGAACTGGTTCAACTGGTTTTGAACTGGTTTAACTGGTCTCGAACTGGTTTTACTGGTTTGGAACTGGTTTTACTGGTTTGGAACTGGTTGAACTGGTCCTGAACTGGTTTGGAACTGGTTTAACTGGTCTTGAACTGGTTTAACTGGTTTTGAACTGGTTTAACTGGAAGCTTCAACTGGTTTCAAACTGGTGTGACTGGTCTCGAACTCAGGTTTCGGACTCATAAACTGGTTTAGCAGGTATGAAATGGTTTGAGACTTGTCTAAACCGGATTTCAATAAATAACGTCAACAAAGGTAAAAATTAGCATTGAAAGAAAATCTGCCAGTGTATTTTCAATAACAACTCGACTTTAAACCCCCTTTTCTTAGTTTTATTCTCTCGCATCTCTTGGTGTTTCTACTTTCACAAGTTTTGAACCAAAGGTGGTATCAACATGGTGTTTTAACAGTATTAAAGCATAGATTATGCTCTTATCAAATGAAAAAAAAAAATTATCTGGGTCGACAAACGACTCATTTTGCTTGATCGCATCAATGTGACTTCACACTTCGCTTAGCTAAGATCAATCTAACTCCCTGTGAATTCGGTCCGGTGTTTCATGCAACTTTTACTGCCTTCAAAAAAAATGGCTATTACTATATGATCCAAAACATTATATAATGTCTTACTAAAACGGGCACTGTTTTGCAAAACTGGGTGCATACTGAAGGCCTCAAAAAAGAAAATAGAAAGAAAATAAAATTGTGGTCATACACTGTTTGTAAACAAAGGTCCTACCAGAAAGATTTAGCAGAACAACTACCGCTCTCCGATCCGTACTAGGCATAATTATTTCAAAGAAGACAACGGTGTTTTGATTAAAGGGCCGGAGTTTATACTTTTGGTAAAATGTCAAAGACCAGTATCCTCACTTGGTGTATCCCAACATAAACAGGAAACAACAAACCTGTGAAAGTTTAAGCTCAATCGGTCATTGCAATCACCAGAAAAAGTGGGGGAAAACCTTAAGTGTTTTCACTGTTTTCAAACATCGAGTTTTCGACTCGATCATGAGATCAAAACTAATTTGTTTACTCATTTCTCAAAAACTATAGCATTTAAAGCAAAAATATTTCAAAGGGAGTATCCCATCATGACCATCTTTATACCATGTAAGTTATGTGTGAATCTGTGAACATTTATATTTTTACTTTTTACCAATGTTACAATTACACCCTTTAAGTTTTCGAAATTGTATATAAAATAAAATAATAAACAGAATTAGCTGTTGCCTTCGAGAAAGACTCTGCTAGGGTCGAAGAACGTCAGGCCATTAACTATTTTCTGCATACAATGAGATAAAAATTCTGCCTTTTTATGTTTTCATTTCAAAAGGCTTTCAACCAAGGCATGTACGGCAAGACACACGTGTGGCTGCTACCTGGATGGTTTCCTGTCAATTGGTGGCGCCGTGTAGATGACTCCGCTGGGTGCTCACAAGCAGATTTACAGCTGGCACTGCAGGGTTCAATATCAACTGATATTCTTCCTTTGAGCGGGTCTGAAGACGAAACTATATCGGGATATGTAAGTTTTAAAGGAGAGACTAAGATGTGCATTGGTTGTAGATAAATTGGCATAACATAACTTAGGTTTTGGGTCATGTGATTGTAGTCGTAACTTTGTTGTTGTTGTTCTGTCTTGTCTTGTCTGCTGATGTCTTTGATTGATGGAAACTGTCTGTCAGTGTCAGTGTCACTGTCGTGTCAGTGTCACTCACACTTGTCACTGAGTACTGACACTGTCACTAGTGTCAGTGTCACAGTCATGTGATGGCAGTGTCACAGTCATGTGTCTGTAGGCGTAGGGCCTACAGCCCCGTTCACTATTTAGCCATTTGGGGGTTGGTGTACTTCTTTAAAATAGGAGGAAATGAGTGTGTTAATTTCGTTAAATTAAAGGGAAAAGTTTCCGGAGCACGCCACCACCTTCTGGACGTTTTTTTTATATATTTTTTTTACCAATATACACCTGAGGGTGTATTCTATCGATAGGGTTAGTACCCCAAAATGTAAAATAAATAGTTTTCATAGGGGACCGATTTAAAAAATATATATATTTTTAGTAAAATCCTAAAATTTGAAAAATAAAAAAACACGCTTCTTTCCCCCTCTCTCCCCAGTCTTCTTTCCTCCTCCCCCACTACCTCTCCCCATCATTCACTCACTCTCTGTGGAAGGAATTGAACATTTGCAATTTGCAAGCAATTAAATAATGCAATGTACTTACCGGGAATTGAACCTGTATCAAGAGAGAACAAATTATATGCACAAGAGCATAGCCTATTTACCGCTAGGCTATGACCCGGAGGGATTGATACCAAAATTGGTTTGATAGTTCTACAAATTTCTCCCATTACCTGTTTAGTAAAAGGTCATAATGAATATTTAATTTGCTATGAATATTAAAGTCAGCAGTTATTGTCGAATAGTTTGCATAAACTGAATATTCAGGAATTTATGAACTAAAACCTGCTTTACATATTAGTCACGTGAAAGGTTCTTTTGGATTATTTCATTAGTACAAGTCATGGGTAAGTTCATGTTCATAAGGGCAATATCGGGCTATTATTTTCTCTTTTTGAATCATCCTTCAATGGGGGTATGTTTGTAGCGGCAATAGTTATGATTATGTGGAATTTGGGCTATTTTTCCCTTTTTTGAATCATCCTTCAATGGGGGTATGTTCATCACATCAGAGGCCACTATAGCTGGCTTACCCATTCCATAAATCAACAAGTCCTGGTGAATTTTCCAATGCGCATGAACGATGACCGACTCATTGGAGTATTGCACATTAAATACCCGGACACACACACAGCAGGAAAACGAAAACAAAATGGTGTTTATTTTCGACGAAGCTTTTGCGATTTTCTGACGCCTTTTTAAGGCCTTTAGAATTGTTCAATTTTCCTGTATATATTCAGTTAACCCATCCCGACTGGTAAGACTAAAATTTAGAGTAATCGGCCAGATATTGAGGGAGCTAGAGTGGTGGCGTGCTGCGGAATTTTAGCCAATTAAAGAATGGGAACGTTGGTTTGGGGGGGGGGGCACATATATCGGGTATGTAAAGTTCCTGCACTGGGGTCACACAACACAAGTGACACAGACAGGGTAGGTTGTGCGCATGGAATTGCCAACCACACCAGAAACTATCCTCTTTATCTTTTCACTTCGTCTTTGTCTCGCTCTGCAGGTTTTGTTTTTCTTCATGTTGTCTTAAAATCCATTATCCTACCTCCCCCCTGTCTACCCAGGGTTTTTGTTTTTACATCGTCTCTTTTAATTTCTTTTTTCATTATTTGTAGACGCCACAAAAGTACGAAGAGTTATATAACGCTAACCGTGGTGATGAATATTCAACGTTTCACGGCTATGCCTACGACGGGGTGTGGGTCATGGCCAAGGCGTTTGACAGCGTCTTGGAGACCCTCCGAGCCAGGGGAGACCTCGATAGGTTTTGGAATTTCGACTACACTGACGATGGTCTGCTTGAAATGTTCACGAAAGCAATGAATGAGACGAATTTCCGGGGTGTCACGGTAAGAACCATGGCAAGCCGCATCCGATGAATCTAGCCACCCACACTTTGGCTGTGGCTCTTGCTAAATTAGTTGCAAAGACAATGTTTAAAATCCTTAACCCTCAAGTGCGCAAGAGTCCATTTGGGACATTATTACTAAACCCTGTCAGTTGACAACTGGAATGCTTATAAATCTCAATATACTGGCCATATACTGAGGGATAAAATAACTGATAGCAACCCCACAGTCTTCCAGAGGGTCTAGAGATTGTATTTCAACATTCCAGGGGCGGATCCACAAATATATTTGCCAACAAAAGACTGAATGGGAGAGTTCAATTACCCCAAGACTACTAAGGCTTGTTTGTTTGTGTAGTAGTCAATGGGGAAATCCCCTGAGTCCAGTCGACCAGTGGAAGTTCTAAACAACGTAGCGTGTAAACGACCCTGCCCTGGCCACTCAAACTTTCAATTATGTTTCTCAAGCGTATTCTCTTAGAAGTAAAGAAAATGGGATTAAAACTAAATTCATGCGCAGACCATTTAAAAAAACAAACGCTAAATCAGCCAGTTGCTATCTGGTAGGGTTACGCACTGGAGGGTTAAAGGGTGTGTACAACATTGCCAAAGACCTGTATCCACACTTGATGTGACCTAACAATACATATATGATATAACAAACCTGTGAAAGTTTAAGCTCAATCGGTCTTTGGAGTCATGAGAAAACAGTGAAAAACCCCATTATATGTTTTAACTTTTCTTTAAACATCAGATTTTATCCTGCAGGATACAGACTATTGTTTTACTCATTACCTTAAAACTATGACATTTAAAGCAAAATTATTTCCAGAGAAGTTTTCCACCGTGACCATCTTGATATTGTGTACGTTATGTGCAAATCTGAGAGTGTTTATATTTTCAATCTTACCAATGTTGTACACACCCTTTAATTTAAAGGGAAGTTTTATACGTTTGGTAATCACTCTTAAAATTAACGCCAATAACAACTTATGGTTTACAAGCCTACAGAAGCTTCCGATAGTAAAGCATTTTCAGAACCATTTCACTTCGAAGTAATGTGGTTAGTATTAGATAGCAGTTTTTGTGCCCCCAAATTTAATTCTGAGAAACAATTCTGTCAGAAATGCTTCACAGATTGTGTATTCCTATTAAGGATTTTCTTCCTTCATGGACAAATTCGCTCTGGATTTTCGGCGAAATCTAAAAAATGCGACCAAGTTTCTCGGAGAAACGTTATCAGATTCAAATATTGGGGCCTAAAACCTGATATTTTTTTCCACAACCACATAACTTCGAAGTGGAATGATTCTCAAAATGCTTTATACTATCGAAAGCTGAGCTGTACTTGTAACCAAGTAAGTTTTTATTGCCATTAATTAAAAGAAAAATGAAAATTTAAGGAGATTCTTTTTTGCACTGACACAACCATATGTCTTTACACCATAATAGTAAACACAAACTCCATCCTATGCAGGGAAGTGTTCAGTTTCGTGAAGGGGAGAGACTCGGTTCAACCGTTCATAAACAGCTGCAGGGGGATGTCGAGATGAAAGTTGCCGAATACTACGCCGTGACAGACTCCCTCAATCTATCCTCCGGGAGCGGTTTCAAATGGGCAGGTATTGATATCTCTTTTAATTTCTCAGGCGTAAATTTGTAGTAGTCAGACTCAAACTTGTACTCGTACTCCCTCTTGTACTCAAACTTGTACTAATGCTCACACTCATACTAGGCCAAGTTTGTGCAAGGACCATTGGTTAACTAGTGGTTGTTTGGTGACGTACGTAGAGCATGCGCACAGAAGTTGTAGTGCGAACGACTCTAGTCATGTCATGTCAACGCGACCGGCGATTTAACGTACATTATCATTTTCTTATAACTGGTCCACTCTGCACTGTGCTATGAAAACTGCTATTGATAACCAGTGATGCGACCTTGTTCCAAATAGTCGACTAGCGTAGTCCAACTATTGTCAACTAGACAGAGTTCGGACTAACTTAGTCGAACTATGGTTTAATGGTCAACGATAGTCCTTGCACGAACTTGGCCCTTGTACTCACATTGGTACTCGTACTCATAACCGTACTTGCAAAAAATAAGTTAGTGGCCTGACGTTTCGACCCTAGCAGAGTCTTTCTCGAAGGCTAAATGACAACACACAACACACATATACAAGCAGACAAGAGTTACAAGAGTAGTCAAGTGGAAATACATGAATAGAGAGAGTGGAGGGAGAAAAGCAGAAAGCATTCAGAGAAGGCAGGGGGTAAGCAGGGATTATGAAGACAAAGGGGGGGGGTTATGAAGGGAAGGGGATAGCTTGACCACAAGAAGTTGGGAACACAAAGGACAAAATGGAAGGTTAGAAGAGAGGTAAATAATTAGTTAACATAACCGTACTTAATAACTCATACTTTTAGTCTTACTCGTAGTCATACTTGCACTTGTAATTATTTAGTTGTTTTTTGGTTTGCGCCTTGATCGGTTTCCAGAGATGCCAAATTTGTATTATTATTTATTTGTTGGTTGATCGGTGGCAGGTGGTGGGGATAAACTACCGCGGGACACCCAGGTGACGAAGACGAAGTTACTGACTGTCTCGTTGGCTCTCTTTGTTGTCATGTCTTCCATTGCCGTCGCAGGCATCGTCATGGCTATTGGCTTCCTCTTCTTTAATATGAGATACAGAAACCAAAGGTAAAGCAATACACCGATCCATTAAGCCACGCCCATTTCTCATTGACCAATCACAACCGCGAAATCTGATCACCATTTGAGCCGTTTGGTGATCTTTGCACTAATGGTGATCGGGTTTCGCGGCTGTGATTGGTCAACTCGTAAGGAGGCGGGGCTTACTGGATCGGTCTATGGGGAGATATCCTTCCCCAACCAGCGGATATCCGCCTGGAGCCTGCACTTGCTTTCTCTATAATGAGCTCATTTTCTACAGGTCAGTGGTCACAGCTAGGAGAATATTCATGCTGCTAGACATAGTCAAGTGCAGACAAAGGGACAGTTTTACTTCCAGCTAATCCCCTAATAAACTACCCTTACTTCTGGCTTGACAATGGACACCCATGATAAGCAAATAAGACACTGCTTATCCTATTAACCCTTGACAAAAGACGAGGTTTAACTGCTGAACTCTTTTGTGTACAGTAACTGATACCTGTGTTCTGGTAGACACTTAGGGTTTCGTAATAAGCCCTCCAAAGCTGGGTTGACCTCTTTTATGCTTAAATATTCAGGAGCTGGCAATTCCTTTTGTTAGCGGTCATACACTGGAAAACCATTGGCTCCTGGGGGAAAACCATTGGCTCCTGGGGGAAAAACCATTGGCTCCTGGGGGAAAAACCGGCTGATATTCGGCGTTTGGGGAAGGATGTCTCCCCTAAACGGAATGTTGTGGCTGAACGGTCGAGGATTTGAAACCTAGCATGGTGGGAGTTTGATCAAGTGAGGTTTGCTGTGACACCATGTGTGCGTATCTTTTGGAAGTCGGCTTTGAACTTGTGTATGTCCTGACTGCAGTCTTTGTTTTTAGAACTTGCAGTTGCAATTTCTAAATTAAGAAATAAACTACCAAGAAACTAGTGGCGTGGCTTGGCTGAGGGGTCAAGGATTAGAAACTTTGCATGGTGGGAGTGCAATCAAGTGTGGTTTGCTGTGACGCCATGGATATGAATCTCTGTCAAGTAGAGACCAAAAACAAGTTTGAACTTGTGTATGCCTTGATTGCATGCAGTCTTTGTTTCTAGAACTCGCAGTTGCAATTTCTAAATTAAGAAGTAAACTACCTATAAACTACTGGCGTTGCTTGGCTGAGGGGTCAAGGATTTGAAACATTGCATGGTGGGAGTTTGATCAAGTGAGGTTTGCTGTGACGCCATGGATATGAATCTCTGTCAAGTAGAGACCAAAATCAAGTTTGAACTTGTGTATGCCTTGATTGCAGTCTTTGTTTCCAGAACTCGCAGTTGCAATTTCTAAATTAAGAAGTAAACTACCTATAAACTACTGGCGTTGCTTGGCTGAGGGGTCAAGGATTTGAAACATTGCATGGTGGGAGTTCAATCAAGTGAGGTTTGCTGTGACGCCATGGATATGAATCTCTGTCGAGTAGAGACCAAAATCAAGTTTGAACTTGTGTATGCCTTGATTGCAGTCTTTGATTCTAGAACTTGCAGAAATGCAATCTAACCATGCTAAATGCAACAATATGCACCAAATGGTAATAGTTGTTGTAATCTGTTGCATTTGGCAGTCAACTGAGATGTCATTCTTTGACTGAATTTGTTGCATTTAGCAGTCAAGTGACTTCATATTGGTGTTGCATTTTGTTGTATTTGGCAGTCAACTCGAATTCATACCTTGATGGAATTTGTTGCATTTAGCAGCCAAGTGATTTTACTTGTTATGTAAGCTCTAAATCATGCCTCATTATGGAATTGTATGTAAACTTAGAGCATGGGTGCTTCCATTGTTTCTGAACAAAGCAGCCACATGCCACAGGAAGAATGACTTGGATATTGTTGCATTTGGCAGAGTTCATGGTCCCACATATTAGCCAAGTCACTACACTTATGTGCATACTGTTGCATTTAGCAGGGCAAACACCCTTGCTCAATCCTAACACAAACAACATGCCTGCACAATGCAACAAAATCCCTTGTTGCATTTTGTTGCATATGGCATGCATGGTTCTCATTTCAACTGTGTTGCATTCTGTTGTATTTGGCAGGGTATGTAGAGGGACCCTAATGGGGGTTAGGGTTTTAAGAAGTAAACTACCTAGTGGCGTGGCCAAGAGGTTAAGATCACCTGCAGAACTCAAGCTCTGGTGTTTCTGATCGGCAGAATCATGCCCAGTTAGACCACTGATTTGTATCTTATACGTTTCCGTTGTTAAGTCCATTGTACACTTCTGCGTT
The DNA here is from genome assembly GCA_037783415.1 of Leptasterias polaris. Taxonomy (NCBI): domain Eukaryota; kingdom Metazoa; phylum Echinodermata; class Asteroidea; order Forcipulatida; family Asteriidae; genus Leptasterias; species Leptasterias polaris. The sequence goes on from JAZGTN010000102.1 coordinate 5,358,132, forward strand.
GTATTTTTGACATTTGTTCCCATATTGAATTATTCAGGTACATCAAGATGTCGAGTCCGTTCCTCAACAATCTGATAATCATGGGAGGTATTTTGACCTACGTCAGCGTGGTTCTACTTGGTATTGATCATGGTGTCTCGCTGAGTGAACAAGCCTACACAGTCATCTGCACGGTTCGTATAATAATAGTTGTGAAAATAAAATTACTTTTGCAAAATGCTCACCAATCAAAACGACCTATGGTATAAATGCAAACAAATTGTTCTTGGCCTGATGTTTCGACCCTGGTAGAGTTTAACAAAGTTTATGGCTGTAAAAAATAATATCGTTTAGTAGGGTGAGTTCAATTTAGCCATGAAGTATGAAAGTCAAATGTATTTAACAACAAAACCACCAAGATTACCCGGTTGCGTGATTTAAAACATAGTTCTGCTTATACTGTCGAATAATGAGTGCATTGATACATTCCTAGGGGTGTGATAATGTCCTTTTTAACACGCCTCTTGCTATTTCTGTATTCTGGTTGGCTGAAACACAGTCATGTGGGGTTAACTATCGCCACCGTGAACTAGACACGCATCAAGACATCGCAACATTTGCAGGAATTAATTACCGAACCAGGCAATAAAATACTTCAAAAATGTTCACTGGTGACAGCGCCCTCTCATGGTCTGAACAGGGAACAGCAACTAAACAGCCGCTTATGATTTGATTACTCATGAGTTAATTGCTGAATTAAAGGGAAGGTAAACGTTTGGTAATCACTCTGAAAATTGATGTTAGAGGCCTTCAGCAGCTTTCAATAGTATAAAGCATTTTGATAGACATTTCACTTTGAAATAGTGTGGTTATGGAAAAAGATATCAGTTTTACATGTATGCCCCGACGCGGCTGCGTTAATAATTTGAGCGCTTGACGCGCCTGCAAGCCAAAATGCAATTTGCCCGTAAAGATGGCGTCTACTGGGAACTATCTATATAGTGATCAGTGCTTCCAGCTTGCGACACCGCAGTTGTTAAATTTTGTCAATAGATAGAGGGCGCTACCAATTTTTTTTCCCGTCGGATTGGTGTATATCAACATTTAGATTAAAACAATCGAATGCTTCCAAACACCATGTATACTTTGCCTTTAAAACAGTTTAGTTATAAAGCCCTGAAAAGTTTCTTTCCTTTTTGCATATTTGAGACCGAGGTGTGTTATAAAGCACAAATGGACTCACATAATTTGGTCATAAGTGCCATCTATACCCTCTCAGGTCTTTTGGTCACTCGCAGTCCCTTGGAGGGGGATAGACGTGCTCTAGTGACCTCATTGCTAGTCCACATGAGTATAATATAAGAACCCATTCTTATTATGTTGTTCTCTCCTGTTGTTGATGCAGTCAAGAGCGTGGGTCCTCTGCCTTGGGTTCACCCTGGCCTTCGGAGCGATGTTCAGCAAGACCTGGAGAGTGCATCGGATCTTCACTAATATCAAAATGAAGAAGAAGGTAAAGAATCCAGGTGTTTTCGGAAGGTTTGAGAGGGTATAGATGACACTTGATCATTCCGTCAGCAAAAAAACGGTCGCCTCACAATCGTTCTTTCATCAAAAACATTTTTAATAGGAAAATAAAAGAGTAGTGACTTTTAGTCTTAAATTGCCGATTAAAACCAGCAAGGTCGTGCCATTAAGGAACAAGCCGAAGGCAAGGTTTAACACTCTTGCTGTCTGACCATTCAATACCATTCACTGTGGTTTTGAATGATAGATAAGCTATGCCAGCCTTGCAATATGATACCATGAGGGAATGCATGTACACAGTACACAGTTATAGTTCTGTGCACAGTTGTGCCACCATACACAACTTTGGCAGTTGAATGGTTTCAAATGGTTGGTCAACTCACTTGAAAATGTTGCGAACAGTAGGAGGGTTAAAACGGCATTTGAAAACTGAGTCACCACGGGTCTGGTTTTATTGGTTGATTCACGTACTGTACCTGAAATATATGATGATAATAAGATGACTAGAGCAAGCTAGTCGAAATGTTGAGACCAATTAAGAACTCTCCGGGCAGTGTAGTTAATAAAGAGAAGTCCCCTCGATCCACAAAGCGAAAGTTGTAGTCCTAGCCTATTTCCTACATGTACCTCCAGCCCAGGTAGTAGTTAATAAGCAGGACAATTCTTTTCAGAACTGAGAAGTCTCCCGAATTCCGAGTAGAATGAATAGCAAGACAAGTTCTCAAAGAACAAAATCTACCTAGCAAGTAGATATACAGATGTATAACCAAATATACAAGAATAATAATATTAATAACTTAAAAGTTGTTTCTTCCTTTTACAGGTGATTAAAGACGGCCAGTTAATCGCCATAGTTGGTTTTATGGCTGTGATTGACTTGGTGATACTCATTGTATGGCAGATAGTGGACCCAATGAAGCCAGCCACCGTCGAGCTCAGTCCCAGGGTAAGCTTCATCGCTTATAGATATCAATGCGGGGTCGAACATCAGTTTTGGGGCCTTAATATGTATTGGATAAGGTTGGTTTTACACTATGTTCTGAAGAAAAGGTTATAATGCGTAATTTGTTTTGTTTTGACGACCCCTTCACAACCGTATGTAACAAAATATTTATGTTCCCACCCACGTTATGCATTTCTGATTTTTTAAAAAGTTTCTTTATTATTTATTTTCCTTTGAAAATATCAATGCCACAATGAAACCCTGACTTGACAGAGGAAAGACAACAAATGTTCTCATAATAAATGCAGCTCTGGGATTTGATGTTGTCGTGTGAGAAAATTGAGTAGGCAGTAGGCACTCACCGTGATTTGCAGAACCTCAGCCGTGAGCCATGGCTGAAAATCTGCAAATTTTATGCCGGAATCTCGGAACGCTCACTCTTACCTTCCATGTTGCCGAATATAACGACCAACAATTGTGATCGGGTTGGCGTAGTGGTATCTTTCCTCGCCTTCCATCTCTAGGAACCTGGTTCGAATCCCGCCTGGGACACTATTTGGGTTGGGTTTTCAGTCCCTACCGATTGCGTGGGTTTTCCCTGGAATATTTCTCGGGTTTTCCTTCCACATCTAAACTGGAAACTTCCTTCTTTGTCATCTCGCAATCTGGTTCTTTGCTAGTGTGTATTGATTAAGTTCGCTTTTCTGAGAGTCCTGGGCTTCACAACCAAAATAAAATAAATTAAATGTTGGGAATGATGTTCAGTTAGCCACGGCTCGATTTCACAAAGCAGTCAGACTCATCTTAAAGGCCTTCACATAGGAAAAAAGCAGGGGGTCCATGGTCCTAAGAACACAACGTTGTCAAGTCCACATCGTGCGAAATGTACCTCTGTTCTGCACATGCATGGGTCCATAGTCTTTTTATGACAATGATAAAGACCAGCGACAAAAAGATAAGTGAAATTTTACAATGGTCATTCCTGCATGCTGTGTGAAAGAACACACTGTGCGCACATACAGAAACCAAGGACCATGGTTTAGCTAAAGCTTCCGTGATGAAGGATCTGTGATAACGGGTCATTGGTTTCTGTGCTGTGTGAAAGAACACACTGTGCGCACATACAGAAACCAAGGACCATGGTTTAGCTAAAGCTTCCGTGATGAAGGATCTGTGATAACGGGTCATTGGTTTCTGTGCTGTGTGAAAGAACACACTGTGCGCACATACAGAAACCAAGGACCATGGTTTAGCTAAAGCTTCCGTGATGAAGGATCTGTGATAACGGGTCATTGGTTTCTGTGCTGTGTGAAAGAACACACTGTGCGCACATACAGAAACCAAGGACCATGGTTTAGCTAAAGCTTCCGTGATGAAGGATCTGTGATAACGGGTCATTGGTTTCTGTGCTGTGTGAAAGAACACACTGTGCGCACATACAGAAACCAAGGACCATGGTTTAGCTAAAGCTTCCGTGATGAAGGATCTGTGATAACGGGTCATTGGTTTCTGTGCTGTGTGAAAGAACACACTGTGCGCACATACAGAAACCAAGGACCATGGTTTAGCTAAAGCTTCCGTGATGAAGGATCTGTGATAACGGGTCATTGGTTTCTGTGCTGTGTGAAAGAACACACTGTGCGCACATACAGAAACCAAGGACCATGGTTTAGCTAAAGCTTCCGTGATGAAGGATCTGTGATAACGGGTCATTGGTTTCTGTGCTGTGTGAAAGAACACACTGTGCGCACATACAGAAACCAAGGACCATGGTTTAGCTAAAGCTTCCGTGATGAAGGATCTGTGATAACGGGTCATTGGTTTCTGTGCTGTGTGAAAGAACACACTGTGCGCACATACAGAAACCAAGGACCATGGTTTAGCTAAAGCTTCCGTGATGAAGGATCTGTGATAACGGGTCATTGGTTTCTGTGCTGTGTGAAAGAACACACTGTGCGCACATACAGAAACCAAGGACCATGGTTTAGCTAAAGCTTCCGTGATGAAGGATCTGTGATAACGGGTCATTGGTTTCTGTGCTGTGTGAAAGAACACACTGTGCGCACATACAGAAACCAAGGACCATGGTTTAGCTAAAGCTTCCGTGATGAAGGATCTGTGATAACGGGTCATTGGTTTCTGTGCTGTGTGAAAGAACACACTGTGCGCACATACAGAAACCAAGGACCATGGTTTAGCTAAAGCTTCCGTGATGAAGGATCTGTGATAACGGGTCATTGGTTTCTGTGCTGTGTGAAAGAACACACTGTGCGCACATACAGAAACCAAGGACCATGGTTTAGCTAAAGCTTCCGTGATGAAGGATCTGTGATAACGGGTCATTGGTTTCTGTGCTGTGTGAAAGAACACACTGTGCGCACATACAGAAACCAAGGACCATGGTTTAGCTAAAGCTTCCGTGATGAAGGATCTGTGATAACGGGTCATTGGTTTCTGTGCTGTGTGAAAGAACACACTGTGCGCACATACAGAAACCAAGGACCATGGTTTAGCTAAAGCTTCCGTGATGAAGGATCTGTGATAACGGGTCATTGGTTTCTGTGCTGTGTGAAAGAACACACTGTGCGCACATACAGAAACCAAGGACCATGGTTTAGCTAAAGCTTCCGTGATGAAGGATCTGTGATAACGGGTCATTGGTTTCTGTGCTGTGTGAAAGAACACACTGTGCGCACATACAGAAACCAAGGACCATGGTTTAGCTAAAGCTTCCGTGATGAAGGATCTGTGATAACGGGTCATTGGTTTCTGTGCTGTGTGAAAGAACACACTGTGCGCACATACAGAAACCAAGGACCATGGTTTAGCTAAAGCTTCCGTGATGAAGGATCTGTGATAACGGGTCATTGGTTTCTGTGCTGTGTGAAAGAACACACTGTGCGCACATACAGAAACCAAGGACCATGGTTTAGCTAAAGCTTCCGTGATGAAGGATCTGTGATAACGGGTCATTGGTTTCTGTGCTGTGTGAAAGAACACACTGTGCGCACATACAGAAACCAAGGACCATGGTTTAGCTAAAGCTTCCGTGATGAAGGATCTGTGATAACGGGTCATTGGTTTCTGTGCTGTGTGAAAGAACACACTGTGCGCACATACAGAAACCAAGGACCATGGTTTAGCTAAAGCTTCCGTGATGAAGGATCTGTGATAACGGGTCATTGGTTTCTGTGCTGTGTGAAAGAACACACTGTGCGCACATACAGAAACCAAGGACCATGGTTTAGCTAAAGCTTCCGTGATGAAGGATCTGTGATAACGGGTCATTGGTTTCTGTGCTGTGTGAAAGAACACACTGTGCGCACATACAGAAACCAAGGACCATGGTTTAGCTAAAGCTTCCGTGATGAAGGATCTGTGATAACGGGTCATTGGTTTCTGTGCTGTGTGAAAGAACACACTGTGCGCACATACAGAAACCAAGGACCATGGTTTAGCTAAAGCTTCCGTGATGAAGGATCTGTGATAACGGGTCATTGGTTTCTGTGCTGTGTGAAAGAACACACTGTGCGCACATACAGAAACCAAGGACCATGGTTTAGCTAAAGCTTCCGTGATGAAGGATCTGTGATAACGGGTCATTGGTTTCTGTGCTGTGTGAAAGAACACACTGTGCGCACATACAGAAACCAAGGACCATGGTTTAGCTAAAGCTTCCGTGATGAAGGATCTGTGATAACGGGTCATTGGTTTCTGTGCTGTGTGAAAGAACACACTGTGCGCACATACAGAAACCAAGGACCATGGTTTAGCTAAAGCTTCCGTGATGAAGGATCTGTGATAACGGGTCATTGGTTTCTGTGCTGTGTGAAAGAACACACTGTGCGCACATACAGAAACCAAGGACCATGGTTTAGCTAAAGCTTCCGTGATGAAGGATCTGTGATAACGGGTCATTGGTTTCTGTGCTGTGTGAAAGAACACACTGTGCGCACATACAGAAACCAAGAACCATGGTTTAGCTAAAGCTTCCGTGATGAAGGATCTGTGATAACGGGTCATTGGTTTCTGTGCTGTGTGAAAGAACACACTGTGCGCACATACAGAAACCAAGGACCATGGTTTAGCTAAAGCTTCCGTGATGAAGGATCTGTGATAACGGGTCATTGGTTTCTGTGCTGTGTGAAAGAACACACTGTGCGCACATACAGAAACCAAGGACCATGGTTTAGCTAAAGCTTCCGTGATGAAGGATCTGTGATAACGGGTCATTGGTTTCTGTGCTGTGTGAAAGAACACACTGTGCGCACATACAGAAACCAAGGACCATGGTTTAGCTAAAGCTTCCGTGATGAAGGATCTGTGATAACGGGTCATTGGTTTCTGTGCTGTGTGAAAAGTTGTGTTCGAATTTGACCAATGTCCTTGGTCAAAACAACTGCCGCACAAGTCCAAGGACCCTAGTTTGCCTTCGTCATGTGAAAAGGGCTTAAGATCCGTTGTCAATATTGCCATAATGATTTGTATGACGTTGGTTTCTGTACCGTGTGAAAGGTCATCTTCGGGTCTGACCAACATCCGAGTTTGCCTTCGTCATGTGAAAAGGGCTTAAGATCGGTTGTCAGTGTTGCCACAGTGATTTGTAATGTGACATCACCCTTTAGCCCCTGATTCATTTCTAATCTCATGTATCTTTTCAATAGATGGACACGTCTGGTCGTGACATCATGATCATACCTGTGATTGAAACCTGTGTTAGTTCGAAGATGACCGTCTGGCTTGCAGCTATCTACATCTACAAGGGCGTTCTAATGGTATTGTAGTTCACTTTGTTTTAAATCATACTGACCCATTGCACGATGTGCTGTACACTTAACGCACGCCCACCCTGTCCACCACTTTGGGAGTCAAAATGTACACATTACGGGAAAGCTCCTAGATAAAGAAACTGAAAAAACACATCCTTTTCGTCTGGCAACTTACACCTGTTATCTCCATGTAATTCCTTTTCCAAACAAGTGTAGTTAATTGGATCATGCACAAACCAGTAGTAATACTGACTGCCCCATGCAGATTAAGTGCTCATCCATTAAGTTTAAAAACCCAAGTAATTCAATGATAACACACCCAAATGGGTGGAAAGGTTGTATACTTTTCATTTTTTTGTGGCCAAACTCGGAAATTCTTTAAAGGAGCTTTCCTATAATGAATTGACTCCTCAAATGGTGGAAATGATATGCGCGCATTGTGCGAAAATGCGTTTCATGTTTTACGAGGGGTCAGAATTATCGTGTGTCAGTGCAAAAATGTTGTATAACATGTATCTCCTAAAACAGCACTTTGAAATTGTCAAAACTTTGTATCTCGCTTAAAGCCCTGTATCAAAGACCAGTATGCACACTTGATGTGATCCAACATACACATGGAATAACAAACCTGTGAAAGTTTAGGCTCAATCAGTCAGTGGAGTCACAAGAAAAAAGTGGAAAAAAGCCTTACATTTTTTCACAGTTTTCAAAACATTGAGTTTTAGACTTGCAAGATCAAAACTGATTGTTTTACTGATTTCTCAAAAACTATTGCATTTCAAGCAAAAATATTTCAAAGGGAGTATCCCACCGTGACCATCTTTATAGTTTCTATACAATGTCCAATGTGAGCAATATTATGTGATGCGATCAAGCAAAATGAGTCGTTTGTCGACCCAGGTCATTTTTTATTTTTTTATTCATTTGATAAGAGCATAATCTATGCTTTAATACTGTTAAAATAGTGTCGTGGCCGAGCGGATAAGAGCACCGGACTCAAGCTCTGGTGTTTCTGTTCAGCAGAGTGTGGGTTCGAGTCCCGGTCGTGACACTTGTGTCCTTATTAAGCAAGACACTTAACCATTATTGCTTCGTCCTTCGGATGGGACGTAAAGCCGTTGGTCCCGTGTGTTGTGTAATGCACGTAAAGAACCCAGTGCACTTATCGAAAAGAGAAGGGGTTTGCCCCGGTGTTCCTGGTTTGATCGGCTGCATATTGCGCCACAGCACCTTGTAAACCATTACATGGTGCTATGTAAAGAAATAGGCCTCAAAATTCAAAAAGTAGCTCCACATATATATACCTTGCAGAAAAATATTGACTGTTGAAGCGCCTTGAGCGTCACTGAGTGACAGATATGAGCGCTATATAAGAAGCCATTATTATTATTATTATTATTATTATTAAAACCCCATGTTGATACCACCTTTGGTTCAAAACTTGTGAAAGTAGAAACACCAAGAGATGCGAGAGAATAAAACTGAGAAAAGGGGGTTTAAAGTAGAGTTGTTTATTGAAAATACACTGGCAGATTTTCTGTCAATGCTAATTTTAACCCTTTTTGACGCTATTTATCAGGAAGGAAGTTGCTAATATAAATAAGATATATTTTGGCATTTAAATTTACCAAAAAAAACATTTTTGAAAATTTCACCCATGTTGACCTGTTTTGGCTCGTTTCTCCATACTGATATTTTCGACAAACGACTCATTTAGCTTGATCACATCACAAACGTGTTGAGCAATGTGTTTCTGATATAAAGTCATGGATGACCAATAATAAATTAAAACTCAATGATGATAAAACGGAACTGCTCATAATAACGTCTAAACATAACCAAGACAAAATAATCAATCACCAGATGCAAATTGGCACTGCTACTGTTACATCATCTGGAAATGCTCGCAATCTTGGGATCATGTTTGATAACACTATGTGCATGGAATCCCATGTGAAGACAATTTGTCAATCTGCTTTTTACCATATTAGAAACATTAGCAGCATTCGTAAAGTCCTCAATAAAAAGTCTGCCTCTATCCTTATACATGCTTTCATTACATCCAGGCTTGATAATGGAAACTCATTGCTTTATGGTATTAACAAGCATCTTATCAAAAAACTGCAAAATGTCCAGAACGCTGCTGCTCGGGTATTATCTAAAACACGTAAATATGATCACATCACACCTGTGTTGAAACAGCTTCACTGGCTCCCAGTCTGTCAAAGAATTAAATTCAAAATAATTTTGCTTGCCTGGAAAGCTATGAATGATAGGGCTCCTCCCTATCTCAAAGAAATTCTCTCACCATATACGCCAACTCGCAATCTTCGCTCTACAAACCAACTTCTTTTAACTGTCCCTAATACAACCACTTCCAACTGCGTTCGCGCATTTTCTGTATCTGCACCCACTCTCTGGAACTCTCTTCCTTTACATATCCGAGCTACAAAGTCTCTGGACATTTTCAAAACATTGCTAAAAACTCACCTGTTCAATATTTCTTATGATTGACTATCTGTTTGTTATTTTTTCCACTTGTTTTTTCCGACACATTTATGTAAATCTGTTTTATTCAATGTGCTCTTATTTCTTTCTAAGCTACGTAATTTGTAATCTTTTTGGTTACTCTCTCTGTTTTTTGTTTTTGTTTGGTTTTTATGCGCCTCGGAATAAGTTTAGTCTTAGATAGATGGCGCTTTACAAGTTTTAATTATTATTATTATTATTTATTGTTATGCACACCCTTTAAAAGTATTATACAGGATTGGTAGGGATAAAAACATCATTGTTTCATTTTAGAACCATTTTTGGCTGTGAATTATTTCCCTCTGAAATAAAGTCCCAACTGTATCTGAAAATCTAGAAAAACGCAACTTCTGATTTCGGTCGTTACAACCAAAGTTAATGGCACTGGACACGTTTGGTAATTACTCCAAATATATATTAGCATAAAAACTTACTTGGTAACGAGCAGCGGGGAGCTGTTGATAGTATAAAACATTGTGAGAAACGACTCCCTCTGAAGTAACGTAGTTTTTGAGAAAGAGGTAATTTCTCACTAAAATATTTGAATCTGAAAAAGACCTCGGGCCTGACACCTTTTTCATCAAGGGTGTTTTTTCTTTCATTATTTTCTTGCAACTTCGATGACCGATTCAGCCCAAATTTTCACAGGTTTGTTATTTTATGCATATGTTGGGATACACCAAGTGAGAATACTGGTCTTTGATAATTACAAAACGTGTTCAGTGCCTTTAAGCAGAGAAGAGTCTTATAAAGTGCTTAACAGAATCAGGTTGATCATCAGCCTACATATGTCCATGTCATGTATATTTTCACAGGTTTGTTAACCATTGTTATGCACACCCTTAATTAAAAGTATTATACAGGATTGGTAGGGATAAAAACATCATTGTTTCATTTTAGTCTGAAAGCTCACCGATTGAGAAGTTCATAATAGAACCATTTTTGGCTGTGAATTATTTCCCTCTGAAATAAAGTCATAACTGTATCTGAAAACCTAGAAAAACGCAACTTCTGATTTCGGTCGTTACAACCAAAGTTAAGGATACTGTATTTACATGCTGAAGATTGAGCATGGTTTTAAAATATTTCCTCTTGACTTTTATTTAACGAAAACCGTTCAAGCTTGTCTTAAAAAACAGAAAAACAAACAAACAAACAAATTGTTCAGGTTTGGACTCAATTGGTATCGTGTATTAATGTAAATATTGTTATATCGGTGCAAAAACTGATTTAATTGTATTTATTTGTGTCTTTTAATCTTTCTAAATTTTTTTCGTGTAATATGATTTTTTTAATTTATAATACTGTATTTGTTCTGAGGGTCTCCATGGAAAGCAGTGCTGGGCGCTGATTGGAGGTTACCCTCATTAAAGATGACAGTAAAAGAACAAAATAATTGTGTTTAAGTTTCTTTAGGGCAAGTGTCATGACAAGGACTTGTCACTCCGACAATCATGACAAATGTTGTATTGTTTTTCTATTTCATGTGATCATTCTGTGTATGTATTTCACAGATATTTGGTTTGTTCCTGGCCTGGGAGACACGTCATGTCAGTATACCGGCCCTTAATGACAGCAAGTACATTGGCAGTAGCGTCTATAATGTGGCCATCATGTGCGTGTTGGGTGTGGCACTGTCTTCAGTCATCACTGAAGATCCAAACGCATCTTACGGTCTCGTGTCGTTCTTCATCCTCTTCTGCTCTACGGTTACTCTATGTCTTGTTTTTATGCCAAAGGTAAGGGTTCAAATAGAATGTTTATTTTATTTGTTGGCAGGGTGTCATGGCCGAGTGGTTAAGAGCATCGTATTCAAGTTCTAGTGGTTTAGTCATCGGGTCGTGGGTTCGAGTCCCGGTCATGACGCTTGTGTCCTTCAGCAAGAAACCTGGCTATAATTGCTTCTCTTCACCTAGGGGTATAAATGGGTACCTGTGAGGAGGGTAGAGGTTGATATTGTGTTTGAAAAAGCCTTCTGAGCGCCATCACGGCAGCCCGGGCTGTATACTCCCCAGGGAGCTGAGAAAGATTACAGGAATGCTATTGGCCCAATGACCAGGGCACTAATGTAAAGCGCATCGAGACGTTATTGTAAAATGCGCTATATAAGAACTAGTTATTATTATTAATATTGTTTGATGTGTAGGTTATTGAAATGAGAGGCAACCCCAATGTAAACGAGAGAGTAAGAGTCATGGGAACTATGGACAAGACAAGGACTGCGTCGACGTCCATTCATACTTTCGACTCCGACCAGAAGTTTAAAGTACTATGCACTGAGAAAAGAGAACTCAAGTCAAAGTTGGAAGAGGTTTGTCATTTTCACTGTCCAAATTTCCTAATAAATTACATCATTTTTTGTGGTACATAAATCTGTTTAAAAACCAAGTATTCATGATGGATACATCTTCAAGTTTTGGTGTTGTCGGAGTGACAAGTCCTTGTCATGACACTTGCCTTAAAGACACTTCAAAGTTATTGCCTAGTCCTTCTGATAGGACGAAAAGCCGTAGGTTCCCGTGTGTTGTTTAATGCATGTAAAAGAACCCAGTACATTTATCATTAGCAGAAAGGGTTTTGTCACAGTGTTCTGACAAGGTTGGCTGCAGATTGAACAGCTTTTTCGAATGGGATGTAAAGTCGAAGGGACCGTGTGTTGTGTGTAATGCACGCAAAAGAACCCAGTACATTTATCGTTAACAGAAAGGGTTTTGCCACCGTGTTCTTGCAAAGTTGGCTGCAGAGTGCGCTGCATTACCTTCCTACAAATTAATGAGTGTTTTGAGACAAGTGCTATTGCTGATATTATACTAAGTCAATCGGAGCAGTTTTGTGTGCGTCCAAAGGGCAAACACCTAATGTCTAGTTATTGTTATTATTACTCATATCAGTCTACGCTTTCTCTTCAATGAAGATAGTGGTAGCACTTAATGACTAACTAATTACAAAAAACCTGCATGATCTTTCATAGCAATAACTCCTTCATCAGATGTAATGAAGTGGACAAGTCAAATACATGTGGTATAAATACAAGAAAGTTACGGGTGAATGAATTCAATAACAATGGTTGGAGTACATGTAGGTGGTATGGAGCATCTATTCCTGGTAGTGGGACAGGAAACCACGATCCCATTGTTTTATCTACCAGACTAACACTGCTATTTTATTATTGCTTTCTCTTCAGCAAAACCAAACAATTAAAGATCTGGAGAAGAAGTTATTTTCCATAGCACCAGAGGAGGCCCCACTTCTCATATTAGACGAAGAAGGCAAATCATCGGGTATTGATACACCAAACTCAACGTGCCATTCTACAAAATCCAAAGGTAGACACAACTATTGCAAAAGATAGCTCCCTAGATACAGAGCTTAAAATTCTTCTGCTTACTTTCATAACTCGTAAAGGATAAGGATAAGAATCATTTTATTAGCAACCAAAATAGGGTTGGATTCGTTATAAACTACATCAAAAATTACAAAAACCATCACATAAACATAAAAACCAAATAACTTATTTTACAAAAATTGAGCAAAGGTTAGAAAAAGAAAACGTAGATATACAAAAATGGCCAGTTATCAATTTAACCGCCCGAGAGCTGCAAGGAAACTGACGTTTTTGACTGTTTAGGCTTTCACAAAAGAAATAACTTGCCGTCATGAACAATCCACATACCAGCGGTCAAATTTGCTCATTAAACTTCCTCTGACTATATAATGGTCAGTGTCCTACATATATTTCTCAGAACTCATTAAAAGTATGGTCATAGATTGGTTTTTGTTAATTTAGTGCTGGTTTATACACCAATCCGAAGAGAAAAAATTGGTAGCGCCCTCTATTGACAAAATTAAACAACTGCGGTGTCGCAAGCTGGAAGCACAGTATATAGAGATCAGTGCTTCCACTTGCGACACCGCAGTTGATAAATTTTGCAATAGAGGGCGCTACCAATTTCTTTTCGTCGGATTGGTGTATAGGCAACATTATAAAGAAAGGTACAACAAAAGTCATATTTCTCCTGAAGGGCGATCAGAGCATACTGATCACAACATTGAGTATCAACAACCGGTCCTTTTCAGAACCAACACTACTAAAAAAGGAGATTTACTGCAAACTTTACCTGATTATACTCCCACCATGTGAAGTTTCAAATTCTACTTAAAAGTCACATGTGAAAGTTTCAACTGAATACCAGCGGCTACTTGTTGAGAAAACAGCAAGAAAATGACACAGTTATTTCACACGAACATCGATCGACCATCCACGTTTATCAGCAGGTGCTAAGGGCATCTCCAGCCGCAGCCGCTGCATTCGCAAACAAACACCAACCCTCAGAAATCTGAACAATGATTCATGCATGAATAGTATCCCGGATTCAAACTGTTTTGTGGTGAAAAACCATCCGAACCTAATTGCTTATACTGTATTGCTGAAGTGCTTCTCACCTATAGACAATTCTCCCTTCGCAAACGCAAAATGTCATTACGGGAAAGCTCCATAAAGAAAGAGGCTAAAGTAACACATCCTTTTGTCTGGCAACTAACACCTGTTATCTTCATGTAATTCCTTTTCCAAACAGTGGAGTTACTTGGATTATTCACAAACCAGTAGTGCTGCTGACTGCCCCAGGCAGATTAAGTGCCCATCCATTAAGTTTAACGACCCAAGTAATTCAATGTAGACACACCCACTCTGTGAAAAGGATGTGTGCTTTCCGAGTTTGTGTGGCCAAACTCGGAAATTCTTCATCATCACAAACATTTCAAACTATTTGAAAAACTCTCTTCTTCAAATCTCTTTAGAAACCCTAATCAGCAGCTTCTTCCACACAATTTTCTGGATTGATATCTGTTTAGTGTTTGGCGTTTTTGAAAGGCACAGTCGTTCACTTTTTTAATGTTTTTTGGTGGTTCACCATTGCTCTATAACTGCAGTTTGACGTTTTATAATTAACTTGTATTTTATTTGTTTATATTTTAGGGACAGAGACTTCTAAAGTGGGTGCTTCCCCCGGCAGTGTACGATTCTGTGTCACGGAACCCACATCCAGTGATCAATCTCAGAAGTAAATATACCATACTTTTTACAAAATGTTTCTTTTTATTTCATGCCCCGTCGTGAAGCCACCAAAGGGGCATACTGTTTCCGACATGTCCATCCGTGTGTGGTGTGCATGCGTGCATGGTGCTATGGTGTTGTATGGGTTTAGTTGTGCATGTGTGGGTGTGTGCAAATTATAACTCAAGAAGGGCTCAAAAGCCAACTCCAAACTTGGTTTGTGGCTTGGTCTTTGGATCCCCCCCCCAGAAGCATGTCGTTGTTTGACCCCTTTGGTCAAATGTCAAGGTCATTATGGCTAAAACAAAAATAATTTGTGACCCGTTCTATCGAATTGAGGAATGTCTCGGAAATTTTGAAAATTGAGTTATGCATACCATGCTAACAAGTACTCACTGGCTTTCCAGCAATACCATTATTATTTCCGTAGCTTATTCCAGTCCGAAGTAATCGGGCAACGACGAAAGTCTACAAGACAAGGCCACTTCCATTATTTTACGGCGTGTTTATATAGATAATCGTTATTAACAACAGCTAGCTATTGTAGCTATGCGTACAAACATGCTCAAGAAAACGTACTTTTTGTGGATTTATTCATCTTTTCAATTAAAGGTAAGACCACGACAAGAAAGATCAAGTTTTTGTTGTGTTTTTTTCATGAATTTTGGATTGTCAACAACTTTTGTATGGTGAATTACACGTAATCGTGATTTCCGAGATATATTCCTCAATTCGATAGGGCGGGTCACATTTGTTGGAGCAATGACTGTTGAGAGGGACTTTGCATATAATTATAACTGCAAACTTGGTTTGTGGATTTGTCTTGGTGTCCTTCAGAAGTCTATTGTTTGTGGACCCCCCCCCCCCCCCAGTCAAATGGCAAGGTCATTATGGCTAAAAACAAAAGAAATGTTGTCTGAGCGATGACTCGTATAGGACTTGTCCTATCACCTCCAAACCTAGTGTATGGATTGGTCACGAGAATCCATAGACGCCTATTGTTTTTGGACTCCTGGATAAATTGTCAAGGTCATCATGGCTAAAACAAAGCCTTTTTGTTTGTGCGATAACTCTATAAGTACTTGGCATATTAGAAATTATGTCCCAGTGATATTTTCAGAAGGACTTGGCATGTAAACTCTAAAGTGGTGTGTGGATTTGTCTCGGGATCTAGAAGCCTATTGTTTTTGGACCACCTAGGTCAATGTCAACAAACAGACTAGCTTGCGGGGCATTTGTGTTTACCAAACACTACTTTTCTTGTTTAATTGTTGTTTTCTCATTTGATGTAATGTCGCATTAATGGGTGCAATTTCTAACACTGTTTTATAGTATTTAAACAGCTTTCCAGTGCTCTTTACCAAATAAGATTTTAAGGTCACTAATTTTTGGAGTAATTACCAAAGGTATACCCTGCCTATAAATGAATAAAAACAAAAAATAAACCACCAATCAATTCATCCTTAATCAATCAAATCAAATCAAGAGATTTTTTCAACTCTAATCATTGCGCAAATTACTTTTACAGAAACAGCACACCAAGCAAAAGCAGATGGGAGGCAGAGGAATACGACGATGATGCCGGTGACACGTCCCGCCTCTTCACAGCCTTTGGTGGTGTCTACATCGGCCCTCCAGTCATCCCATCCAAGCCTCCGACCCCGCCGCCAACCGTTGCAAGTATTCCCGTCTCGATCAGCGGACCCATCCCAAGAATGAACAACCACGCCGTCAACGTCACGATCGAACCCGTGTTTAAGAGCAATTCCAGTCTGGACCGCATTGCGCAGGTGCACAGACCCTTCAGCGATTCCAACAGTGACGTCACCACCATTGAAGCTCAAATGGACGATTCCAATAACAATAGCCCCCCGGTGACGGGTCCCATTGGGAACAACTGCTCCTACGCTATCCCCAGCAATGAAGAAACGTCTTTTGTATCATTAACAAGAAATCTCTTAGATTAGTCTTCAAAATATGAACAAAAGTTGTATAAATTTTTCTAAGTAAATATTAAGTAGTGTAACAGTCTTGGCCAATTTACCTAGGACTGTTTAGCGTACAGACATATTTTGCATCGTAGAAAATGGTTGCTGGGCGAACGTCATGAGACTCGCTGTTCGCACAGACATTAAAGGCACTGTACACGTTTGGTAATTACTCAAAACATATATTAGCATAAAAACTTACTTGGTAACGAGCAACGGAAAGCTGTTGATAGTATAAAACATTGTGAGAAACGACTCCCTCTGAAGTAACGTAGTTTTTGAGAAAGATGTAATTTCTCACTAAAATAATAAAAGACTTCTGGCCAGAAGCCTTTTATTCCTATCTGAAAGCACACTAATTTGTACAACAAGGGTGTTTTTTCTTTCATCATTTTCTTGCAACTTCAATGACCAATTGAGTCCAAATTTTCACAGGTTTGTTATTTTATGCATATGTTGGGATACACCAAGTGAGAATACTGGTCTTTGATAATTGCAAAACGTGTTCAGTGCCTTTAAGCAGAGAAGAGTCTTATAAAGTGCTTAACAGAATCAGGTTGATCATCGGCCTACATATGTCCATGTCATGTATATTACTTACAGATCCCTGTCAACTTTTTATAGACTTCAATTTGTGAGGCATTCCTTTCAGCTGGCGGAAATCAGCTCCTTCCTGGTTAGTCAAATGACAGTTTCTACTATAGAGGGTCTATAATAGACACAATCGGGGACCGGAGTCTTGGACTCATAGTGGGTATACAATGTAAACAAACCAAGCAAGCAACGCACAGCGAGCATGGAAAAGCATGTCTGCTTCCCACCTTGTGGCAGAAGCGCGCTCGGAAGCAGCCATGCTGCCGGCCTTGTTAGTCCCAAAGCAAGGAGAGTTTCTACTTGGAGGTACTATATAGACACAATCGGGGACCGGAGTCACGTGACTCATAGTGGGTATACAACGAAATAAACCAAGCAAGCAACGCACAGTGAGCATGGAAAAGCATGGCTGCTTCCCACCTTACAGCAGAAGCGCTCAGAAGCAGCCATTCGTTTCCATTCACACTGCGCGTTGTTTGCTTGGTTTGTTTACATTTTTGTTCACCCACTATGGGTCATGTGACTGCAGTCGTCGATTGTGTCTATTGAACTTGGTTGTTTTAAAAGCAAAAGACCCCCAGAAGACTTTGCCCTAACTGAGAATAAAGGAAGACTGTCGCTGAGAGTTGTGAGTGGCATGTTACCACTGTTTGACCGGGCCGCGATTTTTTTTTTCCCAGCGTGGTAAAGGCCATTCTGTGCATATATCTCACTGGGATCCGTACGTGCCAAGCTTCATTACAATATCAACTAGCAGCTGTACAGAATGGCCTTTACTGCGCTGGGGAAAAAAAATTCGCGACTGGGCCTGATTTCATAGAGAGGTGCTCAATGGTCAACTTTGTGCTTACCAGGCGGTTTCATTCTTACAGCGTTGCATGCTAACCTTAAGCACCGGAAAAAAGCATGTTAGCATACCGCTGCTTACTGTAAGAAAATGTACGTATGTGATGATTGCATAATCCGACTGCCTATGTTTCTTGCTAACTTGTGAAATAAGCTTGTGCTAATCAAGATTCTCTGCTTAAGTAGCACACAAATATGCTTTACAGTTAAGTTAAGCAGTTCTATGAAATTGGCCTCCGTCAGTGCTAGAGATCTACCTTGTTTTGACCACTAGCAGAGGGTGCCCTACTCAAATGACGTCCTGTTCAAACAAAGAATAATGAGCACTTTGATACGCCAGGGGGTGTGATAAAGCGCTAAAGACCCCAGTATTATTGTTTGAAGCAAATTTATTATCATTAGATTCAATGTGTATGTTTATTGCAGATGGAGCGAACTTACTGCGATACATAATTAACATACCAAAAAAGTGCGAAAATTGTGGTCCCCTGTATAAACAAAAAGCTGTTCATAGGCAAGCAACAAATAATTACTCAAAGAAAATTGTGAAAGAAATGGCACAGCGTCCTCTGTTAGGCATGCCCGTTAGACCATCATCAGGCTTTTCTCAAGACCACAGCTTCAACATCACCTTTGAGGCCATATTCAAATTACTGGCTATGGCTACGGCTACGGCTAGGATTGTTGCTATATTGAAAAAGTTGCTAAACATTACGGGGAAGCTCCAATAAAAAATTACCGAATTTGGCCACAAAAACTGAGAAAGTATACAACCTTTTCACCCATTAGGTGTGTTTACACTGAATTATTTTGGTCCTTAAACTTAATGGATGAGCAGTTATTCTGCCTGGGGTAGTCAGCAGCCGTACCGGTTTGTGCATGATCCAATTAAGTCAACTGTTTGGAAAAAGAATTACATGGAGATAACAGGTGTGAGCTGTCAGACGAAAAGGATGTTTCATTTGAGCCTCTTTCTTTAATGGAGCTATCCCATAGTTCGAAGTCATATTTTTCAAAATAACTGACAGAGCCTAGAAAGCTATGTCTGAATTGGCGGTAACAGTTAAGGTTGGATTGCTGTGCCATCATACGATGAAGTATAGACAATTCTATTGCAACGTCACAGCCCGAGTTTTTGCCAACGCGGTTGGAAAACTATGGAAAGCCATAACTGCAAATCCAAAACAGATAATCATAGTTTGTAGCAAAACTAATTGCAATGTTTCAACAATAATGTTGAATTTGTTGGAAAAAAATCAACCAATCATGGAAGGCATTTCAGTTCATGAATCTGTAAGAAAATGTTGAATTTGGTCACAGCATATTTTTTACATGATTGAATGATTTGTAACATTCGGCCGTCCTTGGCAACCGGCGCACTTTGTTAAAAGGCCTATGCTTTCGGTCGAGCCTTCATACAGGGCAGACTGAGTCAAAGCTCAGCTCCAACCCGTGGTTTCAAAAAGGGTCATACATTCTGTATAACCTAGGCTGAATCATTCATGAATGACTATGTATATATTTTGATTCTATAACAATAATTGATTCATTATTATATTTACATACAGTTTACCAGAATTGTTTTTAATGATTTTGAAGTAATTCTATGGAGGCTATGTTCTTATTATGCTTATAATAAAAAAATATATAATAACAATACCTTACAACAGTATTGAAAAATGTTTGCTTTTCTTAAATTTTGTTATTGTATCATTTTTTTTTATGGTCTGTTTGGGTGGGTGGGTTTTTGTGTGTGTACGTGTTTTTGTTTTTTTAACAACAATTTATCGAGATGGCTGATTTATTTGTGTCTATTCATTACGTTTCCATTATGTAAAAGTGAGATTGCTGTTCCATTGTACAAGGTTTTCAAGAAATTGTTGATAGACTTAATAGAACGGAAAGAGGGCGCTTTTCATAGCTGCCACACTCCTGAATTTTATGTCATGTTCTGTTTTATTTGTTGTGCCTTGTCTTCAGTCTTCTACCAGAAGTTATATCAACTACTAGTCCATCTTCTGGACTGTTGCTGGACTTTCTAACTCACGGAAAGTGACTATTTTGGCCATGTTTATTTTGGATTCATCTTTGCACATTTCTACTTGCACTATTTACAGTGCATGGCTTCCTAGCTCTTTTTGCTGGTTGGGGACTGTACAATTCAGCCTGACCAGAGATAATCCTCATGATAAAGGACTGTACAGAGACTCTCCTGGTACACAAGGACTTGATTGTGCTTCACTGGTCAATAACTATGGAAGACAAGTCAAACTCCTTGCTGCACTATTCAAGAGCCAAGCTGTTTAAACTTTGCCATACACAATGTGCAAAACATGCACTTCTTTCACTGTCAAAACTCAAGGAAAGTGGCATCCTCAAATACAGAGGCTGCCGTGCGGGCCGCAAGCTACATAAACATCGATCCACCGTGAAACCGCCAATGAACACTGTGTACTCGATGAGAATGTGGAACTCTCTTCCATGATTCATGTTTGCTGTTGGAATGCACGATCCATACGGAATAAAGCATTATCTCTTGCGGACTATGTTATAAGCAATGATATTGACATTATGCTTATCACAGAAACTTGGCTCACGGACGAAGATGATGTTCTCATTGGTGCGGTGACTCCCCGGGATACAGTTTCATCACTATTCCACGAGCTAATGGACGTGGAGGTGGCGTGGGAGCGATGTTTAAATCCCACCTCAAACTTCGTCATCTCGATTCCTGTACCTATGAAACAATAGAACATATTTGTATCATACCGATCACCAAAGGTCAATGAACTTGGTTGTGACCTATAGGCCTCCACCATCTAGTCAGAATGGCCTTAAAACGGCTAAATTCTTGGAGGAATTTGAACTTTTTCTAGATAACCTAAACGAGATCCCCGAAAAAATGTTAATTCTTGGAGATCTGAACATACACTTTGATTGCCCCAGTCGCTACGATGTTGCACATAAATTATCAAGAACTTGCTCAGCGCAGCAGGACTGATACAGTATGTCACGCCATCAACTCACAAAGGTGGCCATATTCTTGATGTCGCCATTGCCAGGGAGGATGAAAATCTAATTTGCTCTGTGCAGATTGATCCAAGCCAATTCTGTCCGACCACTACGCGATCAGTTGCAGAATTCGATCAATCTAAGAAGAGCAAACCATTAAAACGAAGCCCATTAGTTTCCGAAAGTTTCGAAATCTTGATCATCAAAGTATCTCTGCATGCTGGTCTCTCCACAAAGATGCGTGGTGTCCACATGACTGATGACTTGAACAAGTTTATATCTGACGCTGATAACAACATCAAGAGTGTCCTCGATGAGCATGCTCCAATTTGCTCAAGGAAAACTGAAAATCGTCATCGCCCCAAATGGTACAACAATGTTGATGCTGCAAGGCGTGAAAAGCGGAGAGAGGAGAGAAAATGGCGGAAAGTCTTCAGACTGAGAGTGATCCGTTACCCTATCAAGAAGCACTGTCTGCAGTAGCGTCGACAGGACTATTATCAGGACATCTTTTGAGCAATCTTCACCAAGAGACATGTTTAAAGCTGTAGTATAACGACTGTATTACGCAATAAACCAGTCGGGCGTGACCGTGGCCAGGCTGCACCACGCAGCCTGGCTGACGGGCAGTCCGAATCCAGCCAACTGCAATGTTAGACGTGTCACACTCTGTACTGTTTGTTTGGACCATTGGACTTCGACGGACTCCCACCTATGAGCCATAGGCCTGCGTAGGTAACTATAAGTATAGGCCACCAAATACAACATTGGCGACGAGGATAAATCGTTGCGTGCTATTTACCATTAGTTATTTAACTATTATTTCAAACCATTTGTTTAATTGGTCTCTGTGAGGCATTCATGGAACTATTAACAGTTTATGTCGAAATAATAGACAATAATTGCGAAATTTTGAGAATATTTCCAGAAAGATCTCTTGGGAACTAAAGTATTAATCTAAACTAAAACTTTCAGACAAAATTTTACATCGACAATTATCTGCATTCGTTGAAAGTTGTCGACAGTTTGGAATCACAACAACCTTTTTTTTATATATAGTTTTGTTTATTTCATTTAACAGAATCCACACCAACATAATCAGCGTTCGCTGGAAATGTCAGTAGATTTTGCATCAATAAATATTTAATAGGTCTACCTCTGCATTGTATTTTGGTAATATATATTCAAAAGTAGGTATTCCTGCTTGTGTGGTACGTACTTTTCCATTCGCATGCCGAAGTGTATGTGAACCGCTATCACAACTAAATTTGGCGATCCGTATCTCGCATTAGCTTACAAAATTAATACTGTCAATCAGGTCAACCTGCTGTGCGTCACTGCGACAGGGGCGTTGACAGTATCTTAAGTGACAGGCAAAACAGCCACTCTTAAATACCTACTTTTACTTGTTATATAATTTGTGTATCTTTCTGTTGCAAACTTGTAAACCAACATAACCATGGACATAAATAAGGCTCCCCTTAAGGAACTGACAACTTTGCCAGGCATTGGAGTTAAATATGCACAAACTATTATCTCCATGAAAGAACTCAAAGGGAAAATAGTAATAGATGATTTCCATGAAACACCTGCTTTGCAAACTAAACTACACGAACTGAACGAGAAGAAATTAATTTCTCTCGAACACCCTGAAACCTTGGTTCCGCTTGGACAAAAAGAACAGGGAGACAAGGATAAGCTAGATAAAATAATTCACAGTCTTGACGTTCTAACTAAACATATTGGTATCCTGACAAAGGTTGTTGAGGAAAACACTGTAACAGTCACTTCTTCATTAAAATCAAACATGGGGGCCATAACCGAAGCGGTTGAAAAAATGTGCGTTAAAAACGAGGGCTTAGAGAAAACAATGTCAAGCATGTTAATGGGAAGGGCCATGAACCGACAATAGTCGATCCAAAAGAAAAAGAAATTCCTGTCACTGCAGAACTCACTGGGGACAAAGTGATCGATGCAACGCTTAAGGTCATTGGGGATAAAGCCCCTCCAGTTCCAAGTTACATTATTGAGTTAATGCAAAATGGGTCTGAAAACAAAGGCGAACAAAAGCCAAACCTCCCAGAGCTCCAGCAAACTGAACAAAAACCATTGTCCGCTGAACAAAAGCCAAACCTCCCAGAGCTCCAGCAAACTGAACAAAAACCATTGTCCGCTGAACAAAAGCCAAACCTCCCCGAGCTCTAGCAAACTGAACAAAAACCATTGTCCGCTGAACAAAAGCCAAACCTCCCCGAGCTCTAGCAAACTGAACAAAAACCATTGTCCGTGGAACAAAAACCATCAATCCCTTCTGGTGGACAGCCCTGGTCGGCGCAAAAACCACTGAAAGCTCACGGGTTTTCGGGATCAGAATCAAAATCAAATAAAATTCCAGAACAGTGTTACAGCTGGAGCTGCAATCGCAAATCCACCTGCTCTCGGAACTTTGCTAAACCGCAATGCTGTTAGGACACCCACAATAATAGCAATGCCCAAATTGCCCCCTTATGATGGAAAAAGCGACTTTCACGCCTTCATCATTAAGTTTGAAGTGATGGCTGAATGCTGTCAATGGGACGAGCACTCTAAGCTTTTACAGTTAGTTGGGGCACTCACTGGGAAAGCCCTGGACTGCTATGCCTGGCAGGAACCGGAAATCAGGCGAAGCTATATACAAATCAAAGACCAACTTATGAAAATGTTTGGGAAAATGAGGGACCCAATTATACAAAGGGCAGAGCTCGCTGCAATTCGACAAAAGGAAGACGAGTCTCTAGAAGAGTACGGGCAGCGCGTGCGACAAATATCCACTCGCGCATATCCAACTGCAAACATAGATGTGTTTGAAACCTTAGCTAGAGAGGCCTTCCTAAAAGGATGCAGCGACATTGATGCTGCCGAATTGGCACTGCACAGAGACCCCAAAACACTCAATGAAGCAGTTCAATTTACACAAACGGCGGCGCATAACCAGACTTCTTTCTCGCGCTGGGAGGCCTAGGGTTCGGAATGTGTCATTCTCTGGTGAAGATCCCATACCATCAGTCAGACGAGTGCAAATAAACCAAATGGGCGAAGACAAAATCAATGTAAACTTGGACTGGTCTGAAATAAACCAAAACATGCGTGAAATACTGTCATATGTTAGAAACCCCAAAGGTAGTCACCCAGAATCCTAAGCCAGTTCCAGTGATTCATAAGCCAGTTCCCTCACACGAGGCTACTAGTGGTGTTTCATTCAAATCTTTGCCAAAACCCACACCACCTACACCACCTCGTGGTTTAAATCCATCCGAGCGGGCTACTAGATAATCGCCGCAATTTAAATGCTTTGCATGCAATCAGACTGGCCATTTTGCTCGTGATTGTCCAACAAGATCGAGATCACCATCCCCGGCAAATAGAGCGCAACATTTAAACTATTAGAAGCCGGGCGTGTTGACCACCGCCCAGCTGTAACTGACGGTCTCTTCAATGAAAATACAAAAGAAAATATTTCCCATCATAACAACTCGGGGATCAGATTGAGAGAGGTGCAGATATCATCCAATTATGATGGAATTAGTCTGGTTGTACCTATCAAAATCCAAGGGATTTCTACTCACGCAACAATTGACACTGCCGCCCAAGTTTCAATAATTAGTGAGGGATTGGCGAAACGATTAAAACCATCCATCCAGCCAATAGAAAAGGTCTTACTCAGAGGTGCGGGAAAGTCTAGTAATATGGTTGCTGACAGGGTTCCGAACATACCACTCGAAATAGGAGGCAGTAATTACTCATGGGACATCTTAGTGGCTCCGATTGCGGATGAGTTCATACTTGGGTTGGACTTTCTGAAAACAAATAATGCCAAAATTGACTTGAAAGACGATGCAATTACGATTAACGGTAATAGAATACATGCAGATATGAGGAAGAACCAAAATAAACTTTACTCAACGCAAAGAGTAGAATTAAGAAGGAAAGTTGTTGTCCCCCAAATTCACTAGTCAGTGCGGAAGTCAAATTCACTCACAATTCAGACAGCCTATATATGATACACGCACCGGAACATGACCATAAAGGTTTGAGTATACCCTACAGCCTAGTTTCATCAAAGAGCAATACGAACCCCGTACAGGCGATCAAAGCCGGACCTTTTATAACCCTGCGGAACGATAGTGATCGTTATATACATCTAAATAGGGGACACGTAATAGGTAGAGCTGAAGAGGTTGACGAAGTTATATCAATAAGTGATGATTCAATAGAGGACCTATCCGTCCTTGATAAATGCAGTCAAACTCAGTCAAAAGACATACTCCATGCGAGTACTGTGCAACAGGTGCATAAATTACCTACACATATTGCTGAACTTTGGCAGAATTCCAACCAAAATTTAACCTCTGATCAATCCACCATACTAGCCAATGTCCTGACTGAATTTAGTGACGTATTTTCAAGGGGCGATATGGATCTAGGGAAATTCTCCTCAATTAAACATTCTATTGACACTGGGAATGCCCGGCCAAAAAAACAAAAAATGAGAAGAACACCTCTTGGGTTTGAGGCAGAGGAGAAGAGACATCTGGATGCCTTGTTGGCATCAGAGGTGATTAAACCATCTTCTTCAGACTGGGCCTCTCCCCCAGTGTTAATAATGAAGAAAGATGGAAAGGTCCGCTATTGTATTGACTACAGAGCCTTAAACAGCGTAACGACCAAAGACGCTTTCCCTTTGCCAAACATCGAAGAATGCTTAGATGTTCTTGAAGGCACCATGTTTTTTAGCACTTTAGATATGAGCAGCGGCTATTATCAAATTGAACTTGACGCGAGCGATAGGCATAAAACAGCTAGCGTTCATCACCACATTCCAGCGGCCACATTCCAGCGCGCAATGACCCTCATACTTAGAGGTCTGCATTGGAACGAGGTACTCGCCTATCTAGACGACATTATTATTCTTGGAAAAGACTTTGAGGATTCGGTACGAAACCTCATAAGTGTCTTGGGAAGATTCCGAACACATAACATCAAATTGTCAAAAATGTCACTTGCTGCAGAAAGAAGTGATTTTCTTGGGGAAACTAGTCAGCGACAAAGGAATTTCACCAAACCCTAGTAGCGTCAAAGCAGTTCAAAGCTGGCCGACACCAACTTCTAGCAAACATGTGGAGAAATTCATGGGTCTTGTGAATTATCATAGAACCCATGTCCAAAATTTTGCAAGAATAGCAAAACCAATGTATGACCTAACAAAAAAACGAACGAAATGTGTCTGGCAAAACGAACATGAGCAAGCATTCCAGCAATTGAAACAAGCACTTATTACTAGTCCAGTTCTGTCGTTCCCAAAGAACAATAGCGATGAACCTTTTATCATAGACACTGATGCCTCAGAATTCGCTATTGGGGCAGAATTGCTCCAAATACAAGATGGAGTTGAACGAGTACTTGGCTACGGTAGTTATATATTATCACCAGCTCAAAGAAAGTACTGCACTACTCGCAGGGAGCTCCTTGCAGTAGTGCGATTTACACGCCAGTTTCGTCACTATATCCTCGGTCGTAGATTTTACGTCCGAACAGACCATAGTAGTCTTGTATGGTTGATGCGCTTTAAGAACTTATCTGGTATGTTAGCTATAGGTGGATGGAGGAACTGAGTCAGTACGACATGATCATCTTGCACAGAAAGGGTACACAACATACTAATGCGGACTCTCTCTCTCTCTCGTATCCCAAGCGACATTGCAAGCTGCAGCTGCTACTTACGCCGGCTGTAACGTTGAAAATCTCCCGTGCGGCGGTTGCAAACACTGTTCACGTATCCATACACAATGGCAACGGTTCGAGGATGACGTTGACGACGTCAT
Organism: Leptasterias polaris; assembly: GCA_037783415.1. Taxonomy (NCBI): domain Eukaryota; kingdom Metazoa; phylum Echinodermata; class Asteroidea; order Forcipulatida; family Asteriidae; genus Leptasterias; species Leptasterias polaris. The sequence continues at coordinate 5,385,236 of JAZGTN010000102.1, forward strand.
CCCCCTAGCCGTTCGCGAAATCACAGCGTGGCCAAAAACACCTCGCGCATCAATACCAATCTCAACACAACTAATGACTGGAGGTTGTGATCACGCGGATCATGACCCCGACAACCAGTCTGCACTGGATGAGGGGGAGGTCCACGTGCTCACAACTTATGAGCAAAATAAACAATCCGATCACCACCAGGGTCCTGATCCTTACAACCGGCTTGTGCTGGAAGAGGAGACTACCTCAGTAAACCCAACAGATACACACGCGGAATACCGTGGAAGACCTGACCCTACCAACCAGTTTACACTGGATGAGGGACTCCACGCCCCAAAATAATGAGAAGGAAACCGGAACTTTGGGGGGACTAAAACATGCCAATAATCAGCAGGACGCAGAACCATCCATAGTCAATAAATACTCACATCACCAGCTGAGGGACTTACAGCTCAAAGACCCTGATCTTAAACACTTGCACACGTGGAAAGAAAAGTCGATAGCTACGAATGGCGAGTTCGCACCTCAACAATACGAATTACAAATTCAGTCCGCGGCAGTAAAATATTTATGGTCAAATGCCCCCCTCTTACAGTTGTTAAATGGCGTACTTTATTACAAGTGGGTTGAGGATCATTCGAGTAGAAATTTGTTATTGGTTCCAGCAAGCTTAAGACTAGAAATCCTCAAGCTTTGTCACAATACCAAAATGGCCGGGCACCCAGGAATCACTAGAACCCTGCAAAAAGTGCAACAGACGTCGCATTGGTACAAGGTATCGGAAGATGTCTCTCTGCATGTTAAAGCATGTAGGGAATGTAATGTATATTAAAAAAACCTCACGCTTAGCGAAGGCACCAATGACAAAGTATCATGCGGGAGCTCCCACCGAACGAATACATATCGATATTCTTGGTCCATTCACTCCATCGTCATCAGGCAATAAATACATCCTTATGTTGGTCTGCCAATTTACCAAATGGTTAGAAGCTTATCCGCTCCCTGATCAAACTGCAGAATCTGTAGCAAAAGTCGTAATAGATAACTTTATTTCTCGGTTTGGTTGCCCCATGCAAATACACACAGATCAAGGTAGAAACTTTACGAACAATCTATTTCAAGCAGTTTGTGATTTACTTGACATAACCATAACCCGAACAACCCCTTATCGACCCTGTTCAAATGGACAAGTGGAACGATACAATAGGACACTTTCACAGGTAATGAGATGCCACCTAAAGGGGAAGGTACTGACATGGGATGAAGACTTACCTATATTAACGGCAGCCATTCGCTGTCTTCCAAACCGACAAACGGGCATGACCCCCAACCTTATGATGTTGGGTAGAGAGGTTAGGCAACCAGTGGATCTGGTTTTCAGTATACCACCTAATATATCAGAGGAGGACGAACCGAATGCTTACGTAAGGGACCTAAAAGAAAGAATGTGTAGGATACATTCTCTTGCACGGGATAATATTGGATCATCTCAAATACACCAGAAGAATTACTTTGATCGGAACATTCGCCACATGCCCTTCGAGGAGGGGGATTTGGTATACAAACTAAACAAGTCATTCAAGGTCGGACAGTCCCGAAAATTACAACCTGCTTGGCAGGGTCCTCTTCTGGTTGCAAAGGCTCTCTCCCCAATATTGTACCAGGTACAGGGTAGGAAAAAGTCACAAGTCCTCCATCATGACTTGCTCAAAAAGTGCGAGAATAGAGAAATTCCCCTTTGGCTGCGTAGGTTACGTAACCGACTGTTGGGGGAGGGAACGGTTGTCCCAATCATATTGGTAGGTGCGACGAATCCCTAAACCAAGATGTTCTCACTGGAACACCCATTCAAACATACAGCACCAGAAGTGGGAGGGTGGTTAAGCAGCCACAGCGGCTCTGTGACCAATAAATAAAACAATGTGTTGGTATTTAGCATCAAACTCAGCTTTACACACAGATATCATGGAAGAGGAGTATTTTGTTCCGGATTACACCTGGGAGGGTGACAGCCAGCCACCGGAAGATATGCCAAGCCTGGAATCCGCATGCACCACTACTTATGATGACATGCCTGCCCTGGAAATGTGTCCAACCCCACCATCGTCAGTTCCTGCAATTAGCACCCCAACCCAACAAAGGAAGAAACGACAAACAACGAAACAAGCATGTCCTCACGATGGATGTGACCACAGCACCAACCAGCTCAAAAGACACGTGATCCGGAGACACATCGGCGAGAGATGGTGGTTTGTCTATCCTTTACTGACATGCTGGGAGTGCCATAAGTTGGAGATAGCATCCCATATGAGAGCACACGGCCCTTTTTGCACGAGTCGACGTCTTCCTGAACTAGCATTCCTAGTGAGTGGATTCGTCACCTATCTTTGTGACATCACAGGAGTAAAATCGCCGGGGGAATTAGTTAGCTTTGTTTACCAGCATAATCTGGGGGATATCTTTTCTTCATTTAAGCCAGAAGAAAAAGCCGTCTGGGACTCGTATGATGCCTTCGTTGGCCTTCTTCCAGTGGTGAATCGAGACCTCGTGAAGCCCGAACGCATCTCTTCGATCTTCCACTGGAGGACACTCCAACGTCTGCTTTCTTGCAGCTCCCCCATCATGGAGCCCCAAGGTGCATTTATAGATTCACATTGTCATATAGATCGCCTGCTTGACCGCGTCAAATACTCTGGCACCTTAAGCGAGTATCTTAACAGCAGTAAGGAGTCAAAAAGCGGTCTGAAAGGTTTTCTGGGCTGCATTGCAAATTTCTGCGATCCGGAAGTGTATAGCGACACTCAACGGTGGTTGCGGCTCATTTCGGACCAAGTAGTTTACGCAGCTGTAGGATTGCATCCCCAAAAAGCGCGCACTTTCTCCCATGACACAGAGCAGCCTAATCCTGCATTTGCTGGAACACCCTAAGGTCTGTGCCCTGGGGGAAATCGGCCTCGACTACTCGGGTAACCATCGTCAATACAGCAAAGCCCAGAAAGCCGCTTTACGCAAACTCCTTGCTGTTGCAAAAAAAGCGAATAAGCCGGTAATTATCCACTGTAGGGATGCAGACGACGATTGCTTCGGGATAGTCTCCGACTGCCTACCCTGGTACTGGAAGATCCACCTCCATTGTTTTACGCAGGGTTGGCAGGTGGCGAGCAAATGGTGCAGCGCCTTTCCACACCTGTTTATAGGACTGACACCACTCGTCACCTGGGGTGATCAAGGAACCAGAAGTGTCGCTCAAAACATTCCTCTTGGGCGGCTACTTCTGGAGACTGATGCCCCCTATTTTGTGCCCAAAAACTATCCTGAGGCAACCCTCACCAGTGTCCCTACAATGGCCAGATCAGTCGCACAGGAGGTCGCCAAGATCCGAGGCATAGAAATTGGTGAGGTTTTGACACACTGCCTGAAAAACACCAGGAACATGTATTCTGTGAACCTATAAAGTCAAGCGTACTCGTACACTTAACAGTGTACCCAGCGGAAAGTTCTTGTAAATAACTGCAGCGACATCTAATGTACAGATTATATTTACAGTATAATTATATGTTTGCCCTTTGTTTGTTTTCAATGTGAAAAGTAAGCCAGCTTTAAGTTTATAATATTTAGTTTGTGGAAGTTCTGGGAAGAAAAAGAATCCAACGTATGTGAGTAATTACAACTGCTGTTGGATATGTAAGTTTATTTGCTTAAAAAAAAAAATTAAAAATAAAAAAATATTATAATGGAGAAGAATGTAGTATAACGACTGTATTACGCAATAAACCAGTCGGGCGTGACCGTGGTCTTGCTGCACCACGCAGCCTGGCTGACGGGCAGTCCGAATCCAGCCAACTGCAATGTTAGACGTGTCACACTCTGTACTGTTTGTTTGGACCATTGGACTTCGACGGACTCCCACCTATGAGCCATAGGCCTGCGTAGGTAACTATAAGTATAGGCCACCAAATACAACAAAGCAGTAAATGAACTTTTAAACAAGAACAATTAAACGTATGCTACCCGATTCTGAATCGTCTGTGGAACTTGCCTCTGCTTTCTGTTCCTTCTTCACCGTCGGACAAAGTGAGAAATATCAGGAAGTGCATTGATGATCTCAATGTTGATGCATCTGTTCTTGGACATGTAAGCCTACCCACCGAACCAGGCACCAAACTCTCATCATTCAATCTGGTAACATACAGCAACGTTGGAGACATCATCAGGAAACTACCTGATAAAACCTGTTCCCTTGGATCATCTGCCGACGTGGCTCTTGAAGAAACACATTCCTGTACTCATGCCCAACCATCCTAGAGACTGTCAATTCTTCGCTATAAACTGGTGTTTTTCCTTCTTGTCTTGGACAAGCAACTGTCACACCCGTTCAAAGACAACATTTGTAACTACAGCAAAGTCAGCAACCTAGCAAAGGTCTTGGAGAAAGTTGTTACTCATCAGCTGCAGGATTACATTGACCAGAATCACTTGGATAATCCAATCTTAAGTCTGCATATTATAAGAAGAACCACAGCACCCACCGAAACAGCAGCTCTTATACTGTCCCTGCAGGATGATATTTCACGTGGCATAGAATGACAAGAAGGCTACGTTCATGTTATCCCTTGATCTGTCCACAGCATTCTCACTGACAGACTTCACACTTACTTTGGTATATGTGGATTAGCCGCCGTGGTTTGTGTCCTATATCTTCAGAACAGGATGCACTGTTGCCATCATGCTAAATCTACCGAGGATAAACTGGAGTACGGGGTCCCACACTCACAGGTGTCAGTCGTAGGGCCCCTGCATGCTGTTCACTTTGTATTTGCAACCAATTTTTGAAATCTTTCACAAACATCGGAATGTCATATCACATGTATGCTGACGACATACAGAATTGTATCTAACATGTGATCCAGGGTCTCATGATTCTATCCAAGGTGCACTCTCCAAGCTGACAGACATCATCAAAGACAGAAACCTGGATGACTGTCAACAAACTCGAAAGCTCAACAAAGACAAAACCAAATTTCTAGTAGTTGCATCGCAAGCACATCATCGAAAACTCACTGATGTCAAGTTGACCCTTGATGACGTTGTTCGGGAACCATCACAGTCCCTTCGGATTTTTCTCGGTGTCATCTTTGATAATCGTCTCCTTCATGATGCTCAAGTGGCAAACATTTCGAGAACTGTCAAATTTCATCTCCGTAACCTAGACCTTGATCAGGAAGTATCTGTTGATGAAAGTTCCACACATGCATCAATTTGGGCACTCGTTCTTTCAAGGCTAGACGCTATTGTAATAGCCTTCTCTATGCATCAGCTAAGAACTTGCACACCCTATAGCTCTTACAGAATCAAGCTGCCTGTCTAATCTACAAGAAACCTAAATAAATACGCATCATCACCTCTCATCCAGTCCCTGCATTGGCTACACCGGTTCCCTCAAAGAATTGAATACAAGAATGCTGTACATATAAATCCTTATCTAATCTATAGCTCCATCGTACCTTTGTAATCTACTCCGGCCGTCAGTCTTTGTACAACTTAAGATCCACTTCGGCTGTAGTATTGACTACCCCACGATCTCGCACAAACATTGGCTCTAAAGCTTTTGCAGTCACTGGACCGAAATGCTGGAATCGTCTCCCTAATTTCGTTCGATCAGTTAACACCCTCAGTACTTTTAAAGGCCTGTACACTATTGGTAAGATCGAAAAACACAAATGTTCACAGATTCACACATAACTTACATGATTTAAAGTAAGTAATGGTAGAAAGGGTTCCTTAAAATATTTCTGCCTAAAATGCTATCGTTTCTGAGAAATGAGTAAAACAATAGTTTTTATCGCGCGCGATAATAAACTCCCCAGGTAGCAAGCCCATATGGGTCCCATATGGGCCCCATATGGGCCAGAATATGGGCCCCATGTGGGGATAACCCATATGGGGCCCTGTGGATCCTGCACCCGGGATTCATATGGGGCCCATATGGGATGGCCCATAACCCATATGGGTCCCATATGGGGCCCACATGGGCCAACATATGGGGCCCATATGGGGCCCAAATGGGTCCCATATGGGTTGGCCCAGATAACCCGTCTGGGATACATCTGGGGCCCATCTGGTTTATCCCATATGGGCATTACCTGGGATTCGTATGGGCATTCTGGGCCAAAATGAGGGTCCCATGTGGGTAGCGTACATGTGGGGCCCATATGGGCCAGCCCAGATAGCCTTATAATATATTCAAGTAATTATTTAATGTTAATGATAAGTCTATAATTATATGAACGATTACATTACATGTATACTAATCTACAATACCACTAAATACAAACTATATTACTCATTTATAATATGGTGTATAAGTATATACCTTTACCTACTGGGCATGTATTATATATATAGTCCACAAACTGAAGACCTCCAGTCATGGTTACCAGTTTTTTAATTAAAAATGTCATTATTTGAATTAGCTTGTTTTAAATGAAAGCGTCTAATTGTAAATTTTATGTATGTATTTTTCTTATAGACGAATATCTTACAAAAAAAGTACAAAAACAACTTTACAGAGCTAAATTTCACTAAATTGTTTTTAAAAATTATTAAAAACACACTACTTCAATGCCCTGACCCATAAATTTGCATATTGCCAATATGGGTTTGCCCAGGTCTTACCCATATCGTACCCATATGTGTCTTTGCATATTCTAACCCCAAAGTTTGCTTAGGTCGTGCTTATAGGATAACCAAATGAACCTTTTCATATCAATGCACACAAGGGATTGCTTAAAGGTAATTCCTATTCTTATGTGGGCCTTTCCATAAATGTTTCATCCAAGTTTTTTCCGGAGAAATTTAACAAAATCCATTGGAAGGGTCATAAACCCTTGGGCTTGCTAAACTAGACAATTCTATTCTAAACTATAATATTAACCCCGTAATGGCCGAGGTCTTTCTTTGTATTATCTTTGCCCAGGTCTTTTTAATACCACCCATATGAGCCTTCCTGCCCATATGGGATTGTCCATATTTTTCCACTATTTGGTCTTTTGAATCTTAGCCCATATGGGAAATAAATGCCCATGTTTTCCCATATGATAACCACACGGGACAATGCATATTTTGCCCATATGGGCTAGCCCATGTTTTCCCCATATGATACCCATATGGGCCACTTCATATTCTGCCCATATGGGATTGCCCACATCTTCCCCATATGATACCCATATGGGCCGTTGCATATTCTGCCCATATGGGCTAGCCCATGTTCTCCCCATATGATACCCATATGGGCCACTTCATATTCTGCCCATGGGATTGCCCACATTTTCCCCATATGATACCCATATGGGGCCTTGCATATTCTTCCCATATGGGCTAGCCCATGTTTTCCCCATATGATACCCATATGGGACAATGCATATTTTGCCCATATGGGCTAGCCCACGTTTTCCCCATATGATACCCATATGGGCCACTGCATATTCTGCCCATATGGGATTGCCCATGTTTTCCCCATATGATACCCATATGGGACACTGCATATTTTGCCCATATGGGCTAGCCCATGTTTTTCCCATATGGGCCCCATATGGGAATATACCCCATAACCCACACCCATAAGGGCCCCATATGGGTACCATATGGGTTGGCCCAGGTCCATATGGCCCAGATATTTCCCATATGGGCCCCATATGGGCTTGCTACCTGGGGATCGATGTTTGAAAAACAGAAAACACATAAGGTCTCTTTTCACTATTTTCTCGTGACCTCGATGACCAATTGAGCTCAAATTTTCACAGGTTTGTTATTTTGTGTATGTGGTTGATTACACAAAACATGAACACTGTCTGTGATTATTTTGTCAGCTCTGCCAATCCTGTATAATACCTCGCGCTTTGTATCAACTTTTGTAAAAGGCGCTATATAAATGTTATTATTAGTATTATTATTATTATTAGACTGATTTCCGAGATGTTCCTTCGGTTACTAAATAGCCTGCATGTGAAAAAAATAAACAATAAAAACCCTTTAAAGTTCAATGGAAAAATTGACAAGTTCCGTGCCCAATTTCGTAAAGCCTGTACGCACATAAACTTGCAAAAGCCTACAGAATAATGTTCATCAGAGATACAGAGCATGGCGTACAATATCCATTACATATTTTTTACACTTAATTGTGTCTATAGGGCGAATGGTTACTTTAAATTATTCTTACCCTACTTCTGCGTCTTGGGTGACTAACTGGCCTCCTGTTGACGATGTTATTACGCTGGTCCGTTACACTCCAGTCAAATAATGTGGTTTAATTTATTTACAAACTTATCTATAGTAATTATGCCTAGAGAAAATACCTAAAAGACTATGGTGTCCTCAAGCCAAAAGGTTGCTGTCTAGGAGTGGTTTACTGCCAATTCAGTTCCCAACCAGCCTTTGGACGACCATCTAAATACTAACCCTAAATAAGATATAACTAGCTAATAACATGAGGAGCTAACTTGTCTCTCTTGAAAGCTGGAGAAGAGTGTGAGAGTCTTTGCCTCCATGGGTTTTTATATGCCTATGTACGACAATTAAAGGATTAGGGTATGCTCTATGCATACACAAAAGAAGTTAACTAAATGCCTTTATATAACACTTGGGGTTTTTGGGCTCTTACATACATACATACATACATACAACAAGGTATTTATATACCGCTGTAGTGACCACTCTTTGGACTAAGTCACCACCTCTTGTCCACAGTGGCTTTATTTAAATCTATACCTGGATATTCCAGGGTACCTAAGCAGGCAGGTAGCCTATTGTTATTTCATGCATGATTAGGCAGGACACTGAGGATAGAATGATAAAAGCTGGGTGTGCACACACTCTCTCTCTCATTCCTCTCTACAAGACTACCAGAGTGGACACAAGTGTTTTTAGTTTAGTCCTGCCAGCACGTTTCATGAGGTCTTTTCCTTAGCTTAGGTATTACTTTAGTTTAGAGTAGGTGTATATTTATTCATCATAAGTTAGCTTAGGTATAGTACTAGTAGTAGTTTATAATAATTTGAGCAAGTGTGTCAACCAAGGTGTTGGTTGTAGTACACAGCCACCCAAAAGGGCAGACACACTTCTTCACCATCCGTCGACTCCGACTCAGCAGCACATTCATAATAATGGAGGCAGAGCAAGATAGGGTAAGTTTGTAATTCATAAGAACCCTACATTGGTGATCCCGACGTGATTTTACCTCCCATTTATTTTAATTCTTTATTTATATATATTTTTTTTCAATGAGTCAAGACGAGACTGTAAAATTCTTATTTGTAGCAGACTCACGAGCTCATTCTTTTGACCGCTATTCGGTGCCTTTAGGATGCAAAATTAATGTTGATTATGTTATCAGGCGAGGAGCCACTATTTCAGATTTAATTCCACTTACTTTAGCTAGATTAAGTAAATACAGTGAGAAGGATAAAGTCATTGTCAGATTAGCAGCAGGTATTAATGATATTACTACATTTCACTTTGGTTCAAATTCCGAGAAAGTACTTAAACGTTCTGATGTTAACTCTGGAGATTTGATCTCACAATTACAACAGTTTACAGCTAAGATACTGGAAGTTAGGCCAACTGCGTTAGTTGCATTCGTGACAATTCCACCTGTATCCTTTGCAAAGTTTCAAAACAGCAAACATTTAAAAACAGCCATTTTAACTGATGAGGTTTTGCAACAGTATCAACGTGAACTAGATGACATTGTTGACTTGGTAAATTCCTTCATTAAGTCGCACAATAATGAACCCCAACATCAGAAAATAGTTCGTACATTATCATGGCATACTTCTGTACGAAAACCTGCTAAACGTAGGAGCCGTTCTGGAAAATTGAACAGATTAATCCGTAATGACTTTTCAGTTTTATATGATGGACTACATGCTATTTCAACTATAAAAAGACGTTGGCATATTGAACTTCTCAGAGCATTTGAAATAGATAAGCAGGTAGTGTTAAGGTCATAAATCTTGTCAGATTATATAATACTCTTTAATTACCTAGGTCCAACAACTTATTTAATAGTGAATTATGGCTGAAGAAAAGTCTCACGAGTATCCGTTAGCAGCTGTTAGTTTAAAGTTACCCCCTTTCTGGCCTAATGACCCAACTATTTGGTTCGCTCAAATAGAAGCTCAATTCACTACAAGAGGAATTACCAGTCAGAGTACCCGTTTTGCATATGTGGTGTCATCTTTGCAACCAGAAATTGCACAAGAAGTACGTGATCTTTTATTACATCCGCCACAAGAAAATCAGTATGACAAAATAAAGGTCGAGCTAATCCAGCGCACTTCAGCGTCGGAACAAAAGCGTTTGCACCAGTTACTCATTTCAGAAGAATTGGGAGATAAAAAACCTTCCCAGTTACTAAGAAGAATGAGACAGTTGTTAGGAGAACAAGTGTTAGAAGAAAGCATCTTGAAACAGCTTTTTCTCAAACGTTTACCTACTAACGCACAATTAATATTAGCATCCACTAGTGACAGTGTAGATATTGATAAATTAGCCATCATAGCCGATAAGATTTTGGAAGTGACACCTTCCTCATCATCAATGGTTACTTCAGTAATCGCTGCAGCCTCACCATCTCCCTCAAATGAAATAAAAGAACTACGTGACATGATATCCAAACTTAGTATTGAAGTTGAGTCACTGAGTAAAAAAGTTCAAAGAAGTAGTCGTGTCAGAACAAATAGCAGGAATAGAAGCAAGGGTAGATATGGTTCACAGTCACGATCCCCCTCACGAAGTAATAATGCACCAACACACGCAGGAGGCTCCTGTTGGTACCATTGGACTTTTGGGGAACGTGCAAGCAAATGTGTTCCACCATGTACTTATTCTCAAAATAAGTCTGGAATTCAGTCAAACGAGAACGCCAGCAACTAGTGGAGACGGGTTCAACTGGCAAAGAGAACAAAAGTCGTCTCTTTTTTGTTACTAATCGTACTACAGGTACTAGATTTTTGGTAGATACAGGGGCTGATATTAGTGTTTTTCCAGCATCCTCAAAGGACAAAGTTAGTCCAAGTTCATTAAATTTACATGCCGCCAATAAGACTCCCATAATGACTTATGGTGAAAAATCGTTGACGCTTGATATAGGATTGCGTCGTACTTATCAATGGATTTTTATTCTTGCTGATGTGTCCTATCCAATTCTTGGAGCAGATTTTTTGGCAAACTTTTCATTAGCAGTTGATGTAAAACACCATAGGCTTATTGATATGCAAACCACCCTAAGCATTCAAGGTATTAAGTGTATGGATGATTCAGTGAGCCCGACATTCAGTATCAGTGAAGGCTCTATGTACGACCTACTACTAGGCCAGTACCCTGAAATTACACGTCCTAGCTATAATGAATCAGCAGTGAAACATAATATAACTCATCATATTGTGACTAAAGGCCCACCTGTAAAAGCAAGACCACGTAGACTAGCCCCAGACCGTCTTAGCATTGCAAAAGACGAATTTAATCACATGTTGCAACTGGGCATTGTAAGACCTTCTCAGAGTAATTGGTCCTCTCCTTTACATATGGTCCCAAAGAAGTCTAATGATTGGCGTCCTTGTGGCGACTATAGAGCTCTTAACAATGCAACAGTACCTGATAGGTACCCCGTTCCACACATACATGATTTCACATCAACTCTTCATGGCAAAACCATATTTTCGAAAATTGATTTGGTCAGAGCATACCACCAGATACCAGTGGAGCCAGACGATATACCAAAGACTGCGATTACTACTCCATTTGGTTTGTTTGAATTTGTGAGGATGCCTTTTGGCTTAAGAAATGCAGCACAGACTTTTCAAAGATTTATAGATCAAGTCCTTCGAGGCCTACTATTTGCATATGCTTACATTGATGATATATTAATTGCCAGTGATTCACCTGAAGAACACTATCAACACCTCACACTATTGTTTGACAGGCTTAAAGATTATGGGGTTATCACTAACCCTGTCAAGTGTGTTTTAGGTGTGCCATCACTTGATTTTTTAGGGCACAAGGTAGATACCAATGGAATTAGTCCTCTTCCCGACAAAGTACAAGCCATCAAAGACTTACCTCCACCAAATTCCTTACGGAAGATACGAGAGTTTCTAGGTTTGGTAAATTTTTACCGCAGATTTTTACCTCATGCTGCAGATATTTTACAACCCCTAACAGATCTCCTTGCAGGGAAGGCTAAGAATAAATCTATACAACTGACTGCTAGGGAGCTTCAGGCTTTTGAAGAAGCTAAGTCATCATTGATGCATATAACAATGCTTGCGCATTTAGACATATCTGTCCCAATCTGTGTCACGGCTGATGCATCCGATGTTGCTATAGGTGGGGTACTTCAACAGTTAGTAGAAGGTAGTTGGCAGCCAATCGCTTTTTTTTCTAAGCGACTTCAAAACGCAGAGACTAGGTATAGTACATTTGGTAGAGAATTGTTAGCAATTTATCTCTGTATCCGCCATTTTTCGCATATTTTGGAAGGTCGATCATTCCATATTTTCACTGACCACAAACCACTTACCTACACTTTTGCAACCAATCCAGATCGTTACTCACCACGAGAAATAAGACATCTGGATTACATATCCCAGTTCACAACTGATATCCGTCATGTAAAGGGCAAGGATAATGTTGTCGCTGATGCTTTGTCCCGTTCACATATCAGTACAGTTGATAGGAGAAAAAACAGTATTGATTTTGAGGAAATGGCTTCCCTTCAAAAAGATGATGAAGAACTTTCTAAGTTACGAGACTCATCGTCTTTGCAATTTAAGGAAGTACCACTGCCTACGTCGCATGGTACAATTACATGTGACATGTCGACTGATACAGCAAGGCCATATGTTCCCATGAAATTAAGACATGCAGTTTTTGAGTCATTACACTCATTATCTCATCCAGGCATTCGGGCAACACAAAGGTTAGTCACACAGAGATTTGTCTGGCCAAGCATTAACCGTGATGTCCGGAAATGGACACGATGTTGTTTAAAGTGCCAACAAGCTAAGGTACATCGCCACACTATGGCACCAGTTGGTACCTTTACCTTACCTAGTGCACGCTTTAGCCACATTCATATTGATATTGTAGGACCTCTTCCACCTTCTAATGGTTATCGTTACATCCTTACTATCATAGATCGGTTTACAAGGTGGCCAGAAGCTATCCCTATCCATGACATAACAGCTGAAACTGTTGCCAAAGCTTTTGTCGAGCGTTGGGTTGCAACATTTGGTGTACCAAGTAACATTACAACAGATCGAGGCACACAGTTTGAATCGGCTCTTTTTAGGCAGCTTAACTACATATTAGGATCAAAGCGTATCCGTACTACGGCCTACCACCCAAGAGCTAATGGACTGGTAGAACGCTTTCATAGACAACTAAAGTCTGCCATAAAAGCACAACCACATCCTAGTCAATGGACAGAAGCACTGCCTCTTGTACTTTTAGGCATACGTACTACCTGTAAAATTGACATTAATTGTTCAGTAGCCGAGATGGTTTTTGGTACAACACTGGCCCTTCCATGTGACCTTGTAGTACCCGATAATGAATTAATGATACTTGTAGATTCATCCAACTATGTTGATCGTTTGAAGCAACACATGTCAACTTTGCGTCCGGTTTTGACTAGACCATCCACAAAGAAAAGTCAAGTACATAAAGACTTAGAAAACTGTAGTCATGTATGGGTACGTACTGACGCTATACGTAAACCATTGCAGGCACCATATACAGGCCCATACAAAGTCCTAAACAGGAATGAAAAAGTTTTCAAACTTGCCTACCCGGGTAAAACGACAACAGTCAGCATCGATAGACTAAAGGTAGCTTATTTAGATGATGATGTAGTTACTAACATTGACGACGCATATAAAGTTACTAAGAGTCTACCTCCCCCAAAGATAAGTCCAGAGCCTCCATTGAGAGTTACTCGTTCTGGCAGACATGTTCGCTGGCCAAGTAGATATATCCAGGTAATATCTAACAGCGAGAAGAATGATACTTTTCCACCCTGAAGTATATATATTATGTAGTTTATTATTATCGATTTTCGTGATTTCTCTCTAAATCTAGATGGGGGCTAGATGTAGTGACCACTCTTTGGACTAAGTCACCACCTCTTGTCCACAGTGGCTTTATTTAAATCTATACCTGGATATTCCAGGGTACCTAAGCAGGCAGGTAGCCTATTGTTATTTCATGCATGATTAGGCAGGACACTGAGGATAGAATGATAAAAGCTGGGTGTGCACACACTCTCTCTCTCATTCCTCTCTACAAGACTACCAGAGTGGACACAAGTGTTTTTAGTTTAGTCCTGCCAGCACGTTTCATGAGGTCTTTTCCTGAGCTTAGGTATTACTTTAGTTTAGAGTAGGTGTATATTTATTCATCATAAGTTAGCTTAGGTATAGTACTAGTAGTAGTTTATAATAATTTGAGCAAGTGTGTCAACCAAGGTGTTGGTTGTAGTACACAGCCACCCAAAAGGGCAGACACACTTCTTCACCATCCGTCGACTCCGACTCAGCAGCACATTCATAATAATGGAGGCAGAGCAAGATAGGGTAAGTTTGTAATTCATAAGAACCCTACACCGCCATTCCATCTAGATCACGGCGGTTGATACTTTCAGAAAGATAGGTTATTATTGCAGTGATGAATTCTGAGACCCAATTATTTAGCACCTTATAAGGGTTTACAAGGTGCTACGGCGCATTAAGCGCCACAACCAGGAACACCGGGGCGAACCCCTTCTCTTTTCGATAAGTGCACTGGGTTCTTTTACGTGCATTCACAACGCACGGGACCAACGGCTTTACGTCCCATCCGAAGGACGAAGCATGTGGTTAAGTGTCTTGCTTAAGGACACAAGTGTCACGACTGGGATTCGAACCCACACTCTGCTGATCAGAAACACCAGAGCTTGAGTTCGGTGCTCTTAACCACTCGGCCACGACACTCCACATAGTAAAGTAGAGAGTCCATTGTGATTATTCACAGTTGACATTCCAAGTACAGTTACACAAAAGGGGAAGGCAACAGCTGTTAATGGAATTTCACTACATGTCCCACAGTATTTTTTACTAAATATTAAACAGCTTTATGAAATTGAGCCATTGAAAGAAAATCAGTGGACAAGGGGGACTTTTCATCCATCGATCCTATCAAAAATTGAATAATTTTAGTAAGTAATGTTGTGATTCATTAGCATTTCACATTAGAAGCGTGCATTGCGCCCCCAACGTTATACACAATGCGGTTTCTCAACTCAACACCCCCCCCCCTACCCACACACACACAGCACGGCACGTATTAATAGTCAATAATGTTTAACTTAGTTAGTGTTTATAGGAAGGGAAAAAACACACATTAATAATGTAATCATTTAAATACAATTTAAACCTTAAATAATTCCTTTTTAATCAATTCCTTTTGTTTCAAACATTTAAATTAAAAAGATTTACTTTAAAAACTTCATAAAAATTTAAAATGATGACTATTGTGAGAGCTAGCTAGCTAAAAATCATCAAAGATAGCTCTCTCTGCGCCGCGGTGATTTCGAAAGTAAAGTCTGAGTAAAAAAAACTGGGGAAATAAAATGGGAGTGAAAGAATTATGGGGCATTATTGCTCCGGTAAAAACTCGGAGATCTCTGAAACTACTCAAGGGGCAGACACTTGCTGTTGATCTCAGTATTTGGATATGTGAGAGTACGGCAGTGATGGAGGGACGGGTTGTAAAACCGCATCTTCGGTAAGAAAACTGATTCGTTTTTATTCACAACCACCATCATGACCACTCTTTCGAAAGTTGAGTTATTTTCAGTTAACTTACACTACACGTAAAAAATAAAAGCAATGCCATGGCTAGCCCATTTCCAATCAATAGCAAGCAAGTGTCACCCAGTTCAGTACTGACTAGCCCACCTTGGCCTTTCACTTCCGTTTTGTACAGCACAGAGGAAGAGTCCTATTATACTGTATCGTAGGACGCCCTGTATTAATTCAGGGGGTCCCTGAAATCGAGGCAAATCTTTTACCTCTCTCTGCGCACGATGTAAACAGTCCCTAGATACAATTTTTGTGGTTTGACTTGCCAAGCAAAGAGTCTCCTCTCATTTGACCAAAACTTAGAAACATGTAAGGCTCCACTGGTTAGTTGCACTTGTAAATGCAAAAAGTTGTGATATTTTAGGCATTTCTGCAAGGTACAAAAATATGTCATAGGCTACTGTCGGGGCCATAAAAAAAAAATTCCCACCGAAAAAGTTTCATCAAACACTTTTTCAATTCACAATTCACGATGATCAAATCATGTGACTGAACATTCTGCTGAGCATTCTGGGGAAAAAAATACAGAGGCTTAAAGAAGCCACGTGCCTTATATCATTTTCTAGTAATAGTCTGGATATTTTTTTTTTGTAACACTCTATCATTTTTGTTATTAATATTAAAATTTAAACATCAGCTTTGTGATTCGATTATCACTGTTTATTTATATGCTTTATTATAAATGTTAAAAAACATAAAAAGACACAAAACTAAATAAAAATAAGATTTGAAAGCCAAGAATTATTTAATTTATTTTTATTTATGTTTTTTTTTTTAAGTTTTTGAAAAATACCATGGTTATTTTTTAAACTAAATACAAAATATGTTGAATAAAATGAAGAAAACTGCTGGCTATAGAGTAATACACTAAGTCTCACAGAACACTTGTAGTCACTGCAGATGTTTCTTCCACGTATGGCTTCACCCGGACACCATACTTTCTTGTTTGCATCGAAAACAGGTCAAACTCAAAACAAATGGGACGCTATTGAAGTCATCGAAGATCGGTGCGTGGTGTGAAAGTTTCAATGTCCATCACGTTTTAATATATGTTTGCATATTTCTTATAAACAAAGGAAGGTAATTAGGGCATCAGTTGATTATGGAATATTTTTATTTTTTTTCAATTCAAAGAAAAATGCATACTACATCGAAAACCGGACAGGGGAGGATATATGTAGGGTTACATTACAGCCCACCATCCATACATGTCTTAAACGCGAAGTTTTAAAAGTACGAGCAAGTCGTACCTCTTTGATCGCAATTTTCTCCCATTTATAAACATCCCATACTACTCCAACCTACCTTACTTTGTTCCTTACATCTGAGGAATTTTTATGATACATTCCATGGCTCACCAAATGGTGGCTTCATTTAAATATGATTTTTTGAAAATGGCAAAAAAAAACGGTGTACAAAAATCGCATTGAAGTTTGTCGTGCCTGGGGCCGCCATCTTACTTATAATTCGCTGCCTGTAATAGACTGTGCAAGTCTCGCGCGTATCCGAACGAGAAAACACGTCAAACGAAGAACATTTTTATTTCTGAAATTAAATCTTTGTTTTAAATTATATCTCATGACAAAATCTGAACAACAAAAATAAATCATTACAATTTTATGAAAAGTGTGTTAATTATTAACAGTGTGTTAATTATTATTTAAAAGGAAATTAAAACTCTGGGACAAGGATGCTTATTTGATGTTAACTTTTTAGAAACCCCTTACGCAGATTCGTGATGGTCAAACAGGTTTTAAATTGACCCGTATCGCAGTTTAGAGGATGCTGACGCCTCAACAACCATATGATATACTGCAATGAAAAGGGTTCGCTTTGCAATTACAGCATCTGGCGATTATAACCGCGCATCCAAAACAAGTGTTTAACTTTACATAAGTTTTATGATCGGAGGCGAGCACAAAATTCTTAATTTTTTGCAATAACCGGAAGCTGAGGTCAAGTTTAATTATCAGGTTTTCTTCGTTATATTTTTGAATTGGTTTTTCTTTCATATTTTGTTATCACTTAGTATTACATTCCCAACAACATGTATATATTTCTAGGTCAACTTACGTTAAACTAAAATAATTGACGAAACAAAATCTTGCCCACGTAAAACTCCATAATTAATATGGTTGGGACCACTATGGTCCCGGAAGTTCGAATGCGCGCGAGACTTGCACAGTCTATCGTGAGAAAGTCAGGGCGACCGGCTGATCTGCCAAGTCATAAATATGTATGAGGTGATGTCGCGCGGTACTGTAGCTTGAGACTTGCCCATCTAATGAATATGCAAGAACCCGTGACGCTGCATGTAGCTTCACAAGTTGCATGTTCATTGGGTGAGCGACATAAGTTATACCGCGACGTCATCTTATGCATATTAATGACTTGGTAGATCAGCCGGGCGCCCTGACTTTCTCATGATTAACAGACGACGATTCATAAGTAAGATGGCGGCCCCCTGGCATGACGAACTTCAATGCGATTTTTGTACACCGTTTTTTTTTGCCATTTTCAAAAAATCATATTTAAATGTAAGGAACAAAGTAAGGTAGGTTGGAGTAGTATGGGAAGTTTATAAATGGGAGAAAATTGCGATCAAACAGGTACGACTTGCTCGTACTTTAAAAACTTCGCGTTTGAGACATGTATGGATGTGTAGCCCCATTTATACTCTGCACATCCTCCGATCCTTGGCCTTTTTCGAATATAAACTCACGTTTTTATGCCGAGATTTTTTTCCCAGTTGTCGCGCGGTACTGTAACTTAAGTTTCCGGAGCACGCCACCACCTTCTGGACGTTTTTTATTTTTATTTTTTTTGCCAATATACACCCGAGGATGTATTCTATCGATAGGGTTAGTACCCAAAAATGTAAAATAAATAGTTTTCATAGGGGACCGATTAAAAAAAAAAAATTTTTTTTGTAAAATCCTAAAATTTGAAAAATTAAAAAACACGCTTCTTTCCCCCTTTCTCCCCAGTCTTCTTTCCCCCTTTCTCCCCAGTCTTCTTTCCTCCTCCCCCACTACCTCTCCCCATCATTCACTCACTCTCTGTGGAAGGAATTGAACATTTGCAAGCAATTAAATAATGCAATGTACTTACCGGGAATTGAACCTGTATCAAGAGAGAACAAATTATATGCACAAGAGCATAGCCTATTTACCGCTAGGCTATGAGGGATTGATATCAAAATTGGTTTGATAGTTCTACAAATTTCTCCCATTACCTGTTTAGTAAAAGGTCATAATGAATATTTAATTTTCTATGAATATTAAAATCAGCAGTTACAATGTATTGTCGAATAGTTTGCATAAACTGAATATTCAGGAGTTTATGAACTAAAACCTGCCTTACATATAAAATAGTCACGTGAAAGGTTCTTTTGGATTATTTCATTAGTACAAGTCATGGGTAAGTTCATGTTCATAAGGGCAATATCGGGCTATTATTTCCCTTTTTTGAATCATCCTTCAATGGGGGTATGTTTGTAGCGGCAATAGTTATGATTACATGTATGTGGAATTTGGGCTATTTTTCCCTTTTTTGAATCATCCTTCAATGGGGGTATGTTCATCACATCAGAGGCCACTATAGCTGGCTTACCCATTCCATAAATCAACAAGTCCTGGTGAATTTTCCAATGCGCATGAACGATGACCGACTCATTGGAGTATTGCACATTTAATTACCCGGACACACACAGCAGGAAAACGAAAACAAAATGGTGTTTATTTTCGACGAAGCTTTTGCGATTTTCTGACGCCTTTTTAAGGCCTTTAGAATTGTTCAATTTTCCTGTTTTTTGCTGTATATATTCAGTTAACCCATCTTGACAGGTAATACTAAAATTTAGAGTAATCGGCCAGATATTGAGGGAGCTAGAGTGGTGGCGTGCTGCGGAATTTTAGCCTAACTTGAGACCGATGTTAAAAGAGATGGCTCTCTTACAGCCCAACAAGGTGGGCTAAGTACTGACTGGCTGCTCAACAATACTTTACTTAATTAAAACAATAAATCAAATGAGTTGCCTTTTATTTTAGATCTGAACTAATTACTGAAGTGAAATGTTCTTTTTGGGGAACTTAGGCCTATATAAAAAAAAAAAAACATAAGACGGTTATCACATAGGCAGAATTACAAAATTGTAGATTACATTTGATGAGGTTACTAATTGTTTAGCTGAATAGAGCTCTTTGAATACATCAATGAATTTGACACCACACTCATTTGTTGGGATGGGGTCATGTTGACCAAAGTTACGCAAGACCAAGGTCAAAGGTTATTTTTTAATCCTTTTTTTAATCGTAAAAACATGTGACCCCCCACACTGTTTGTATTACTATTAAACACATGCTAATTTAAATGCACAATAACAGTTAACACTAATTACAAAATGTGTGGTTCACTGGAATGCTGGAGCCTGGACATGCATGACCACGACATAGGCCTACGTTTATCATACAAAAAACAATCAATGCATGCATTGATTGTGTATGATAAACATGATTGTAAGAAGATGGATATGGGGAAGATGTCAGAGTAATCCTTTGACCTTCAACTTGACCCAAAGGTCAAATTTGGGGCAGGCAGAGGTTAAAGGGGTCATCACGAAAGAGAAAAAAAAATGCTTAAGGAGCGATGTTAGTATGAAAAATTGGGTTATAATTGGTCTTTTAGTCAACTCGATACCACCAATGCAAGCATTGAACTGATAAAGAAGTTTCAAAATATTGTTGCACCGTACACGAAAGTGGGCATTGACTCTGTCCGCCACAACAAAAACCAAAATTTCCCGCCGCGACAGCCGTGTACATGTATCAGTCACCAACTTTGAAGGTCGACTGCGAAAAACTGCGACGACCTACAAGTTTGGAAATAATTTTATTAGGTTAAGAAATTCTTCAGATATTACCTGTAATCTGGTCATTAAAAGTTTCCACAGTATACCCATAACATGAGCTTAAACTTACAAGTTAACTATTAAAACATGCAATTACCAGTCTTTTAAGTGGAAAATGTTTTGTTAAATACGTCTGAGAAATGGCAACAGATTTTTAGAAAAACTCCATATTGAATGTACATGTAGTTCCAGTCTTTTGTGAATGAGCCACCTCACTTAAAGTCCAATCCCAATATTCTTGGGCATGTCGCATCGCGCGATTCAGCCCTGCTGTTCGTGACCAACTTGACCGTCCCCAGTTTCCATTCCAAACAAAGTAGTCTGGCGCGCGCACCGCCCTCTAGCGGTCACAAATCTGCCTACAACAATCAGCAGGTTCATAATCGGTTTCAAAAGCAAAACTAACCACGCACTGCCATCACTGCCAACGAATTGTGCCAGCTGCAGATATTTTTTTTATTACTATTACAAATTCATATGTTAGGGAAAGGTTTTCCATATAATTTTTTTTATAAAGTACCAGCCGCCACTGCATCATTCAATATTATGAAAACAAATCTTACTCAGCCAGATGAGATAAATTAAATAATGCTTTGCTTTGGTTTGCCTCTTACTTTCCTTCCTTCCTTCCTGAAAAGTGCAGCCTCACATTATGTGAGGATAATGATGCACTGCGTGTTACACATGAGTCCAAGTAAAAATAGTAAGACATGCTGTCGAGTGCGGAAATAATATGTACAGATAGTGTGAGTAAAAAAATGTTGGATTTGAAGAGCTACTTTGGTGGATGGACTCTCAGCCCGAGCTTAAAAGGCGTCGAGCGATTTGTACTCCGCTGGGTCTACTGCCAGGTTATTCCAGTCCCGGATGGTACGCGGGAAGAAAGAGTTAGCAAACACTGTAAATTTGATGTGACGGATGACTCCCTAGTTGAGTGCTCTCTTTGATGCACGTACATGTAGCTCGTAGGCCCTTTAAATGACTTCGCTCAGGTGTCTGTTCAGTTTTCATTATTATTATTTTTTTTTAGTTTAACATTTTTAGAGAGACGTAAAGTTCGAAAAGACGTATTTTCATTTTCATTTAGGCCTCCTCCCTATTATTTTGTCGAGAATGCTGTTAATAGTTTAACTCTCAAATCATGACAAATTATAAATCTTGGTTTGGTGTACAGGAATTTATTTTTCCGAGTCACAAATCTGACCCAGATGGGCATCAACCTCATCTTTGTCCTGGACGGTGAACCGCCTGAACTCAAGTGGGAGGAGATGGCAAGACGTAATGCAGTACGCTTTGGAGATGGAGAAGCAAAGGGAAGTCGATGTGGTAATCGACGAGGTAGAGGAGGAAGAGGAAGGGGCGGAGCACCTGAAGGAGGGGGCAATGAAGCTATGAAGAAGAAGTCAGGCAGATCCGGTTTCAAGTCTCTGCTAAATGAGGTAAACTGCTTTATTTTATAGGTCTGGAGTTACAATGAGGTTATGGCCTCTGTTGCCCCTAGTCAACATGGCGTGTTGTGGCTGAGTGGATAGTGTTTCTGTTCAGTTGAGTGTGCTGCTTGTTGAAATAAAAACTGTTTTTATTTCAACAAGCGGCACACGAATACATTTATGTACACTGTATCTTTTTTTTCTACTGGTATTATATATGCTTCGATACTCAACACAGTTGAAAGATCTTACTTATTAATACTTGACTGAAAGTCAAATTTTTTACTTAACTTTATAGAACACAACAAGACCACGAGACATGTCCGGTCCCGAGTTTACTGGCCTGAGGCTAAAATCACTGGCCCTGGGCCTGCCTCTAGTGTTAATTTCGAGTCCCGTTTTCAGGCGCTGAATAACTGGAAAATTTGAAGTCTAATGGCATCAACTAAATGGGAAACTTTTAAAGTACACCAAGGCTGAGACCAGGGCCCAATTTCCTGGCTCTGCTTACCGCCGAATTCTGCGCTTGCAATCACCATTCTCTGTTTACCAAGCAAGTGCCAAATTTCTGCGCTAGTTTTGTAAGCGTAGAATGCCTAGTAACGTGGACTCTGCAAGCGCAAAAATTCCCTGTTAACCCGTGAAATACGCTCGACTTCAGCGCAGATTTCTCTGCTTCTGTTAGCGCCGATTCTTTGCTTACGGTAAGCAGAGCCATAAAATTGGGCCCCGGCAACAGAGGCCATTGCAGCTGTGGCATCTATGTTATTTTGCTTAAACAATCTTTTACACACAATCTGTTAAAATTGATGTTTTTGATCTTACATTGATATCGTCTTTTCTTTTGTTCCTGGAATTTGACAGTGCAAAGAGATGCTGGAACACTTGGGGATACCCTGCTTGCAAGCCGTTGGAGAAGCAGAGGCAATGTGTGCTCTGCTCAATAAACAAGGGGTAAGGTTTGTTGACACACTTTAACCCTTAAGTGCCTAACCCTACCAGTCGGCAACTGAATGGGAAACTTTTGGCTGAGAACAGGGCTCAATTTCATAACTATCGTAAAGTAAGACCTAAAGTCTAACAACCCTTGCATACCTCACGGTACACAGAAAATTCTGCGCTTGCGATCACAATTCTCTGCTTACCGAGCAAGTGACCAAATTTCTGCACTAGCTTTGTAAGTGTAGAATGCCTAGTAATGTGGACTACGCAAGAGCACAAGCAAAAATTCCCTGAGCACTAACCTGTGAAATACGCTTGACGCAAGCGCGGAATTCCCTGCTTCCATTAGCGCCAATTCTTTGCTTACGGTAAGCAGAGCCATCGCGCTGTGGCATCCAAGTAATTTTGTTCAAACAATCGTTTACACACAATCTGTTAAAATGTATGTTTTTGATCTTACATTGATCCTCTTTTCTTTTGTCCCTGGAATTTGACAGTGCAAAGAGATGCTGGAACACTTGGGTATACCCTGCTTGCAAGCCGTTGGAGAAGCAGAGGCAATGTGTGCTCTGCTCAATAAACAAGGGGTAAGGTTTGTTGACACACTTTAAAGTTCTGGTCATAGACCGGGCCCAATTTCACAGAGCTGCTTAAGCACAAAAGTAGCTAACCATAACAAAAGTATGCTTTACCAGACTAAGGTTACCAACCAAACTGCCATGTCACAAGTACATTTTGTGACGGGTATCCTGTTCATTTCTGCTTAGCAGACAATTGTTAAGCAACGTTTTCTGCTTAAGCAAAGCAGCTCTATGAAGGGCCCTGGTTTGTCAACGTAGTGCTGATATATGTGTATATATGCAAAATTATAAAGAAAGATTGGATAAAAGTCACTTGTGAACGTTTCAGGTGAATACAGTGTCTACTTTTTGCTGAGAAAAAAACATGTCATGCAGTGAACAATTTCCCTTGTATAGCAGAGCAAAATGCTACACACAATGTATCTACTCAATAAAACTTGATTTGCTACGCAATTTATTGTTATCCAGTCTGAATGTTTTGCTACACAAAATTGTGACCCGCTCTATCGCATTGAGGAATGTCTCGGAAATTTTGAAAATTGAGTTATGCATACCATGTTAACAAGTAACTCACTGGCTTTCCAGCAATACCATTATTATTTCCGTAGCTTATTCCAGTCCGAAGTTCTCGGGCAATGAAGAAAGTCTGCAAGACAAGGCCACTTCCATTTGTTAATACGTGTTTATTTAGATAATCGCTTTTAACAACAGCTAGCTATGTAGCTATGCGTACGAACATGCTCAAGAAAACATACTTTCTGTGGGTTTATTCGTCTGTTCAATTAAAGGTAATACCACGACAAGAAAGATCAAGTTTTGTTTAACCCAATACCACCAAAATCTCGGAATCGTTTTTAGTGTTTTGTATGGCGAATTACACGTAAATGTGATTTCAGAGACATTCCTCATTTCGATAGAGCAGGGCACAATTGCAAATTGCAGGATGAAATTGTTCCCTGTTGTGGTTTTCTCAATGTCTCACACAAACGTTTTTATAGTGAGGTGACTGCAGGTACAACCTCATCTCTTGCCACAGCATTCAGGAATGGACACAAACACTACAAAAACCTGAACAACAATTCATGCATTGTACTTTTGTGGTTCATTTTTAAGATGGTACTTGTTACATTCACACACATGCATACATTCAGGACTAGCGCCCTCTAGAGTCTGATCCCTCACTCATGTACCTTTTATGCAACATGGCTGCCAAGTGTTTACGTGATATGGGCAATTGAACTTTAGAAACATTCTCAGTGTTATACATGTGTGTATTTCCATGGCAGTAGTGCTCTAGCTGCTCATTTTATTCAGAAAATCTCCTTTGAAGTCTTATTCCTTTCAAATGCATTGCAGTTAAAACTTTTGTTTACCACAATTCTGATGTTAAGGCTGGAATGAATTCATTTTTGCTTTTAATTTATCAATTCGGGTTGTGAAGCCAAGGATTCTCACAAAAGCAAACTTAATCACTTTACTAGCCAAGAACCCCAAGGAGAGAAGACGATGTAAGAATTTTCAGTTTTAGATATGGGAGGAAAACACCAAAGAATTATTCCAGGGAAAACCCACGCAATCAGAAAACAACTGGAAAACCCAATCCACATAGTGCCCCCAATGGGATCTGAACCGGGGTCCTAGAGGTGGAAGGCACCCACCCGATCCGACTACCCACCGCTGCTAATAAGCAAGGCTTGAGGGGGGAGATGCCATACTATAAGCGTGCCCGAAATATATTATCATCTTACATAATATCACCCGCCACGCTTGTTAGCCAGGCCGGTGTCATAGGGAAATCTATCCCCCGGAAACTCTGTCCCCCATATGGGAAATTAACGTGGATGGAGGAGGAGGATTCAAAAGAGGGTGCTATCAAAAGCAGTTTGTACACAGTTCTCCATTATGGGGGGACAGAATCTCCGGGGGGACAGAATCTCCTGCCACACCGGCGTCGCGCGGTAGAGAATCAGTCACACCATTAACTTACCAATAATCATTGATCGGCAGAATCTCTACCTAAGCACCTGAATACAAAGTGGATGTGTTCAATGTGATTCATCCATTGATGATTCGGAGACATTTTGGGGCGAAAACTTCCGCAACCAGAACTTTGCAGAAGAAGTCATTATTTCATGAGGCGGCCATGATGGCGGCCTCGCTAACAAGCGTGGCGGGTGATATTATGTAAGATGATAATATATTTCGGGCACGGTTATAGTATGGCGTCTCCCCCCCTCAAGCCTTGCTTATTAGCAGCGGCGGGTAGTCGGATCGGTTGTGGAAGGTGAGGAAAGACACATCTACGCCAGCCCGACCGCCCAAGATAAAAGCATTGACTCTTCTGTACAAGACACGTCCAAAAAAATTGAATTTGAGCTCGGAAACGAAGTGCTTTTAAATATTGTATTTACTGTTTAATTGATTGTTGCTTTATTTCAGATAGCGGATGCCTGCTTAACAGAAGATGGTGATGTGTTTTTATATGGAGCTAGAACTGTCTACAAGAATTTCAATCTCAAAACAAATGTAAGGATGTTTTTATTTGTTATGTTATCTTCATTACTTCAAGCTCCCACAACTCCCACCTGTTTCTTTATATGCCGTTCAGGTATCAGGAAAGTGCTCTGTTATAAAAAGGGCTCCTAAGTCAAAATTAGTTTTAAGAAGTACTAATTTTTCAAAAGATAGAGTTCTGTTGAAATATTCAAAAAATTTCAAATTATAAACCACAATGGATACCGCCCTGGTGCGTTTGTTTTACATTGGCGATCAATATTTAATACCGAAGCCAAGTCACAATTAAAGCGGAGGTCAGGCGTCGAGTGCTATTTCTAGGCATCGACCGGCTTGTAGAGGTCGGTGATAGATCGCGCAATAGGGTGGTCACAGTCACAGTTAAAAGTGCTGCCATCGGCCGACTCATGGCGATCGACCGACTCATGGAAATGTGGTCGATTTCTTGGCCTGGCAGCCGCAAGGAGTCCCAATGGGGCCCGGCCGAAAATGCCTAGAAATCTGTCGGAAACTACTCGCAAACCCATCTAAAAGCTAATTGTGACTGGGGTATAACCGACATTAAGGCAAGGCGGGGCAAAAGTTGACATAAACGCAAACTAGAAGGCAGGGCTTAAAAGTTTGTGACTTTTTGTAGATATTTTCATAACTATTTGGTTGAATTTATATTATTCCCCAACCTCAACTCAATTATTTTTTTAGGACCCCCAGATTGATTGTTACTCCACGGAGGACATCGAGACCAAGTTAGGTCTCAACAACGACAAGCTCATAGCTCTTGCTTTGCTGCTTGGATGTGATTACGCACCTAAAGGGGTACCAGGGATTGGCGAGTCCAAAGCACTTATATTGCTGAAAAACTTAGGGAATGGAGTAAACGTTTTGGAGAGATTCCAAGACTGGGCCGAGGGCCGGATATCTGAGGACTGCGTACAAGGTAACTTGCTGTTGAAGTCATTAGGTCATTTCCAGGTCCCAATTTCATAGAGCTGCTTAAGCAGAAACTATTGCTTGAACAATTTCTGCTAAGCAACGGTTAGCGGGACACCAGGCACAAATGGTACACGTGACATGATCATTTGGTTGGTAACCTCGTTCTGGTAGGCATAATTTTTGTGTGCATATAGCTAATTTTTGTGCTTAAGCAGCTCTCTAAAATTGGGTCCTGGTCTCGAACAGTAACCATCTTGTTCCATGGTCATGTTCGCTCTGGATTTTTTGCGATATCTCACAAACGGGACCTTCTTTTGAAATGAAATTTTCACAGATTAGTTTTATTGTACATATCTACAGTAAAAAAAAAAGGGTAAACTTTGCCTTTGACCACTCGGCCACAACACTATACCCCTTCTGACTCAAATTCCCCTGTCATCCCTTTGCAGAAGTTCCAGCAAAGGCTCCACATTGTACAAAATGTACCCATACGGGCGCTCAGAAAGACCACAGGGTGTATGGCTGTGCGATGTGTAATGTCAGCAATATCGCTTGTCTTCCCAAATCTTCATCGACACCAAAATGCACCTGCAGCTGGCACGTCATAACGGAAGATGCGGGAAGATCATCGCTGGAGCGAGACCTCATGAGGTAAGTAATTAGGCATGTGATTTCTCAGGATTTTACCCGATTTATGGATTATCTGAAACCTTCAGCCTTCATGATTGAAGTACCCCATCACCAAAGGGGGAAAAAACAAAACTGTAGTATTGTCTTTCTGGTGATGAACAAAGTTCCGAAAAACCTCCTGCGTCACGGAGGTTCTGGGTCTAGAGTAAGGGAGAAGCCAGACCTGCAAGCTACTTCCAGGAATTTCACAATATTGTCCAATAAAAGTGTGTCTGTAGTAGACTTAAAGTGTGTGTACAACATTGGTAAGATTGATAATATAAATATTCACAGATTTGCACATGACTTACATGTACATGGTATAAAGATGGTCATGGTGGAAAACTTCCCTTGAAATAGTTTTGCTTGAAATGCCATAGTTGTGGGGAAATGAGTAAAACAATAGTCTTTATCCTGCAGGATAAAAACTGGTGTTTGAAAAAAGTTAAAACATATAATGGGATTTTTCACTGTTTTCTCATGACACTCGAAGACCGGTTGAGCTCAAAATTTCACAGGTTTGTCATTTCTTGTAAATGTTAAATCACATTA
This sequence comes from Leptasterias polaris, assembly GCA_037783415.1. Classification (NCBI taxonomy): domain Eukaryota; kingdom Metazoa; phylum Echinodermata; class Asteroidea; order Forcipulatida; family Asteriidae; genus Leptasterias; species Leptasterias polaris. Next base: position 5,413,651 of record JAZGTN010000102.1, read on the forward strand.
AGTGTGGATACTGGTCTTTGGCAATTACCATTGTTGTACACACCCTTAATGACAATGCCAGAAGTCTCCAAATGTCCATATTTTGTGCTTGTTGGTTACCAATTGACTATCCCCTAGTAAGGTGCAACTCGTTGACTCTCCCCTAATAGCTTGTGTTTCCATCTTTTTCCCCAGTTCCCTCTGTTTCGCTCATTCGTGTATGGTGTCCAGTAAGTATTTGCTGAACTCCAACGTCTTATGTGTCCTTCCTTGGTTTTTACAGGTTCTCTGTCCTTGGCGAGACTTTTAGTACACTTGTTTCCATGTTGTGTTGAGCTGCTGCTAGTTTTCTTTAGAATTTTTGTGATATTAGTGTTCAGGTCTCAACACAAGAACTCAAGTCCGGTACACTAGACAGCTCACAGGGATGTGATTTCTCAAATTTTAACCAGAAATTCTTTTTATTTTTTTTGCCCCCACTAAAGAAAACCAAAAACAATAAACAAAATCAATAAAATCATGCCTTTAGCATGCCTCGCCAAACTCTGTTGACCAACACGGGAACCAAAAAAGTCCCGACTAAGAGAGTTGCCATGGTCGCCACTTTCCACCCTAAACTACCTAAACTTTCCTCAATCCTCAATGACAAAATGACTATCCTTCACTCCTCTAACAAGTTATGTTCAGAAATCCCTGAGCGCCCCATGGTTGCATTCCGCCGCCCTAAAAACCTAGGAGACATCCTAGTCAGGGCCAAACTTCCCCAAGATACAGGTCAAACACCACCCTCAACAGTAATACAGGGTTGTCACAAATGTGCGCGCTCTAAATGTAGAACTTGTCTCTACATCAAACCCGCACTACGAGTGAAGAGTCATAGCACAGGCTCTTCTTACAATATCAAGACTGACTCCCTATGTAGCACACCCAATGTAGTCTATGTTATATTGTGGACTACAATATGTGGGAGCTCGACTAAGACCAAACTCAGCCTTCGCTTTGCTAACCATGTCTCTTCCATAAATACCAAAAAAACGTACCCCGTCTCCATCCACTTCAACAGCCCTGACCACAGCGTCAAGGATGTTGAACTTCTGGTGATTGAGGCTTGCAATGGTGATGACACACACCGCAAGCTCAGAGAATCACACTGGATTCACCAAATGAAGACAGTCCAACCCTTTGGACTCAACATAAACACTGGTGTTAAATAACTTCCCATCACTTATTTTGCTTGCTTATTTTGTTGATGTAATTTAAATATGTTCACTGTAATTAACCTGTTCTCTCTACTGGTTTATTTTTACTCTTCTTTCTCTCAACAAGTTGTTTAAAATCAACCCGCTAATAACCTATTCCTTTTGCAGAGTATTTAATAACCCGCTCTCTCTGCAGGTACCTCTTGCCTACTTTTAATTTCTTACATTTCATCTTATACACTGGTTATAATCTTCTAGAATTACATTATTTTCTTGTTGCTTACTCAACTTTCTTCACTAGTTATTTGTGTCTTGCCCCCTATTGTGAGTTGCATTACCTTGATGCAACTTGCCCTCTAATCCTACCCTTTCATGCTTCCCGCATTGTTATACCCAGAATGCAGTTACCACCTTTATGGTCCAGTAATCCACCCTTTTCACACTGACCATCCTTTGTCCTCACTACTTTACTCTGATTGGTTCTTAGCCAACCCATTGTCTGTAAATTAATAACTTTGATTGGCTATAATCTTCCCGCTTTTTCTGGATACCTTCCCCTAATCCTTTGCTCCTCTTTTTGCTATAAATGGATATGTTTTTGTTTGTACTTGTTAATGCCTCTGAAGAAGGTCCAGTTTGGATCAAAAGCTAAGGCCATCTACCCTACTAATATTATAAATAAAATAAATATATATAAATATATATATATTTTTTCATATATATTGTTATATGCCTAAGATCGAATTCATAAACAAATAAAAATAAAACCATATAGAATGCCCCAAGATTGCAGAGTAGGGCTTTTAAAATCAAAGATAAATGTATATTATTGGGTTTCATGCTCGCAAGCTTTTGAGCTCGCATACTTTTGAGCTCGCAAGCTTTCAAGCTCGCAAGCTTTCGGGCTTTACGCTCGCAGTTCAGTTTTCTTTTTCAACTGCTTATCACATCCCTGAGCTCAGCAATGGTTGTTGGGTACCAATTGACTATCCCCTAGTAAGGTGCAGCTCGTTGACTATCCCCTAGTAAGTTCCAGCTTGTGTTTTCATTCTTTTTCCACGGTGCCCTCTATTTCGTTCGTTCCTGTATGGTGTCCAGTAAGTATTGCTGAACTCAAACGCCTTATGTGTCCTCCGGGTTCAACTTTCTTGGTTTTTACAAGTTCTCTGTCCTTGGCGAGACTTTTAGTATCTTTTTTTCTATGTTGTGTTGAGCTGCTGCTAGTTTTCTTCAGAATTTTTGTGATATTAGTGTTCAGGTCTCAACACCAGAACTCAAGTCTGGTGCACTAGACAGCTCCGCGTTGACAGTCCAAGCTACTCTGATCCATCAGGTTTATAATCCCTTCTCTTTTCTTACATCCAGGAAAGCATGTGCTGTCCGTGGCTTTCCCAGTAGGCCAATCATAGAAGAATATCGATCAGTGAAGGACGAGTGTCCAACTGAGAAACCAAAGTGGAGACGACCCAATTTTCTCAGCACAGAGGTATAGCTAGCTCCAAAGGCCATTGTTAGGGAAAAAGGCAAATTTTTAAAAGCGGTAACTAGAGGTATTACTAGAGGTATTACTAGAGATTGAACCCTGGAAAACCCCCAAAAACATTGAGGCTTACCTTGAATTACCGCCTGTTTAATTTTGTAATCATCCTATATTCTTTAGCAAAGTGAATATAGTTCAGTACAGGGCTCAAATTTAATGGTGAAATCCACAAGATTGTAAAGCTTGTAGCTAAAAATATTTACTTGACCAAAATTGAATTGAGGAAAAAATGAACCTGCACTTGAACCGTTTTAATTTGAAGAAACACTTTGAAGAGAATGATCTCATTTGTATTATGGGTATCTGGTTTGAAGTCATAATTTGATCACAAAAACACAATACTGCCATGGCACGCTCGGTCCGTGCTTTACCGGGGCCCTGACTGCACTGCCGCCTCGTGGGTGTGGGAGCGCCAACCGGCCCCCATCAGCCCTCTCCTCCGAATGCCTCCGACTTCGTACTTTGCTTATTTCTCGGAGTGTGCTCTCCACACCCAGGCAGGGGTGGCCCAGCGGCTCTGGACCCCGGCACAGCCTCGCTGCTCTGCCATGAGTTTACTGGCCCAAAGCTTACATCAACAATGGGAGAAAATGGAAAAGTCTTTGATCTACAGTGTAGATAAACAGGTCTGTTAGTGTTGTTGTCTTAAATTATTTTGATGAATGCTGACAACACATTATTGGACTTCTATTAATTTTAAAAAAACAGCCCCAAAACAAATAAAATGGGCTACATGTACAGTTAGTAATTTAAATTGATGGACCTTAGCAGAGTAAGGCGCCAATTTTGAATGTCACTTTCAGAGCATATACGTTTTGTTAGACCTTGTCACTTGGAGATTATTCATTTCCTTAAACAGTCTCAGGTTGAAAGAATATAGCTTGTGTGCGTCCAAGTATGTTGTGCACCAAGCCAGATCAATCACAAGAACCATCTCAATCAAAGGTACCCATTTACTCCTTGGCGAAGAGAAGCAATCATAGTTAAGTGTCTTTTATAGTTATGGGTATAAGTGTTATGACTGGGATTCAGGCAACTAGAACGAAGGAACCCCCAAAAATACCTGATGATTGATTGATTTATTTATTGACTGATTACAGAAGTTCCTTGCAGTCAAGATGGAGTGGTCAGTGAAGTACTCGGTCGAGAAGGTTCTTCCTTTTGTGACTTTATGGGACCTGAGGGCCATAGCATCCGGCCATCCTGCTGACCCTGCCGACCCTGCCCTCCACCTCACACCGGCTGCTGTGGTCAAGAAACGGATCAAACAGGGCGTAGCATGTGTCGAGATTCAATGGCACAAACAAGGTATACCTGTGTTAAACCCATCAAGAAATAATATTTTAAAAAACAATTTAAAAGGGTAGTACATTCTACTCTACCAGCCAGGCTCCTAGTGGATGATACCACTACATCCTTATGGACTGTGAAGGGGGTAACCCTAGTTCAGCCCCAGGAGAAGGTGGCAGCGTGTCCTTGGTGACAGATGATTCTGGTCGAAAGCCCAAATCAGTTAAGTGTAGCCCTCACCTTGGAAGTGTGCCTTGTGATGTTAGGCAATATCTCATATTATTAATGTAGAGACACGGGAAGGAGGACGGCCCTCTATTTAAAAAGGACGAGCATTCACCAAGAGAATACAATAAAAGTAACAAATTCTACATGATGACATGTAAAATATAAAACAATCTCCTGTACTGATTTAATCCTTCAATGCAATACAGCACATTGAATACAAAATAGCATATAATACAAATGCACACAGTCACTTATGACGTACAACTAAAGGGCAAAAGGTCAGCACAACACGAGGCTGGCTACGCACATACAAGTTTACAATATATACCGATTGAAATAGCCCTATAAATGTCAATATTTCTTGAATCAAAATATAATTTAGGACAAAATAATACTCACAGAGAGTTGTAGGACCTTATCCCTCCCAAATGAATAGTTTGTGGAGCATGGCCACAAAATGGAGAGAAATACAGAGCGAAAATAATGTGCTCTCTCGTGCTCAAAGCTACAAAAGTAAAAGAGAGTGAATCTACAGGTCGCGACCCCAAAGTTACCTTTTTACAATATGAACACTGAGGGTGCACTTGGGCTCCCTACATTAAGAAAAAATATCCCAGGATTCCATTTATACACCTTGTATAAGAGAAGCTTCTATGGATTAGTGCATTGCTCAATGACGTCATAAACGGGAGTCAAACCCAAACTCCATTGATTCAGCACCATCAGAACTTGGTCCTGTGCCGTCGGTCACAACACGCTAGTAGCAATCTGAATGAAAACAAACTCCACTTTCCAACTCTACACAAAGACACAGAAACAAGAACAATGGGAGACTTTTCTGGACTCTAGGTGACAGCAGACTTACCTTGTGAATCAATTTGTTCTAAAAAAACATGAGCATGCTGGGAACTGAGAAAACAGTGGTCCTGGTATGTCTAGGTGCACTTTGTGGCAGTAACACCTACTAGGTGGACATGTTCCCCTCCAATGTTCTCATACTTCAACACACTCTTTTCCTTTTGTATAGAAGTGCTACAACCCCCCATAAAATCCTCTAAATAATTCACGAGTTTCCCAGAACACAATGAAGACCTGATAGGAGTGGGGGTGGGTGGGTGGTTCACCCTGCCACCTGTCGAGCACCAAATGTTTCTACTGCTGGTGACTGCTCTACATTGCAACACTGCTATGTTCCAACAAGCCTATAGTTTTGATAATCCTTTGTGTCCTATCTGGTAGGGTTAGGATTAGGAAGCTACTTTAGGGCTGTCAGAGCATAGGGTTGTCGGAACAAAGGTGTGTAAACCTACTGCCATCCAAGCATTTCAAAGTCTAACATTTCTTTATTGTGGTTGTATGTGAAAACCATTGTATCTGCCTTTGAGCCAACAAAGGATCAACTTCAAGGTCATCACTTTCATGTTCAAGGCCTGTCATAAACAAGCCCCTGATTACATCATGGACATGCTGCAAGTTTATGCTGGACGGAGACAACTTTGATCAAATAGCTCCTGTTCACCATTCTTTGTTGTGCCAAGAACGAGTCACATCACTTTTGCTGAGAGCCTTCTCAGTCTATGGACGCAAACTCTGGAATAAACTTTCAAATCATATCAGGAACACAACATCCTTCAACACATTTCAGACACTTCTGAAAGCCCTCTTGTTTCAGGAGGCCTACATGTACCATCAATGACTTATTTATTTCTTCTGTGCCTCAGCGCCTTTGAGGACACCTTTGATTTAAGCGCTTTATGAATTTTGTTTGATTGATCGATTGAGCAAAAGTATATATAAAACTTCGCTCAGACACAACTTTGTTTATTCTCTCAAGCAGCTGGTATACCTTCATTAAAGCAAGAGTACCTGACCACCATTGAAAAGGAGGAACTCTTTACCAAGGCCTTCCCAGACATCATGAGAGCTTTTGAGGAGGAGAAGCAGGCGGCCAAACCCAACAAGAAAGGTCAGTTTATGAAAACAGGCATCAGAGATAGTTCTATCATTTTTTTTCATTTTACCATTTTGTCTATATTAGACATCATTTTTGCAAAGTGACAAATGTGTCAACAGTTTAAAAAGCCGAGTTATCTAGTAGCCCTAATGTTGTCAGTCTCCTTTCTTCGCCATTACCTTTGATCGGGGTGCTAGACAGAATCCATTCAACCTGAACTGCTGTATAGCCAATGATCACACCTGAGTGTACAATACAACCTGAGAAGCAGCAACAGAGGGATCACCTCAGTTGGTAGAGAGCAGGTGTCCTATAAAGGAAATATGTCCCCCAGATATTCTATCCCCTTAGTCTCCCTCTTTTCCCCTTCTTAAAGAGAGCTCTGGAAGGAAGCTTAAGCAAAAGAAAGCAGCAGCAACGACACAACCACAGAAAAGGTTCAAGTCAGTTGATACCAGCCCGAGCATGCAGACTGCTAGTGGTGGTAGTCATCCTTCAGACACACCCGAGCTACGCAGAAGGGTTACGTCCCAACAACCAGGCTGTTCGTATGGGCCGGATAGTGTCCCGGAAATAACACCTCAATTGGAGAGCACAACGTCTGAAGTTACCACCGACAACGACTACATCGACCGGGTAAGAAAACTTGTTTACCCCCTACCTGTTAAAAGAACACACACAACAAGCGTAAGTGTGTGTAACCAATTCGCTTTGTATATATTTTGTTTAATTTATTTTTTAAATTTTTATATATTATTACAGTCCCAGAAAGGAAAGGGTGCAAGTTCACTGGACCGGAAAAGACCAGCCTTTGTGCAACCCAAGAGACGCAGAACACCGGACAAGGAACCGCCAATCCGGCGTGTTTCCGATTCCCCCAAATGATGACAATAGGGATAATGAGATATTATCTCTTAATTGTAGAAACTGGGGTAGTATTAGGACTCATTACCTGCAAGGCCGACAGACTCAAGATGTGTACAATTTATGTTTGGGACCTTCTTCTCTGCCAGTCGGGTTTATCGATAGAGATGCCAGAGGTAAAGCAAACTAATGGCCTGTCGATCACTGCAAGAGGGGTTAAGGTGGATTTTCCCACTTTTTCATGAGTAAAACTGAACTTCGTGTCTTTCGGGTTTGCTTTGCGAAATAAAGATTGCGTTATTACCATTCTAGTTTTAACAATGCGCTTTTTTTAACCCATCCGGTCACTATAGCTTCAGAAGACGATTTTGAAAATTTTCTACAAAAGATACACGATAGGGACATGGTACACAGGGATGTGATTGGAGTATTATGAAAAAAACAGAAAATCGAAATTATCCCAAAATGCGAGCGCGCAGCGCGAAGCCATTACGGCGTGGGGTCCGGGGCCCGCTTAAGGGCCCTGGGAAAATTTTGAAATGTAGATGCTCTGTGGTGCAATCTCAGCCATTCTGGGCAGAGCTGCCAACTCTTCCGGATTTTGCGGAAGACTCCCGTATTTGACGGCAATCTTCCGACATCCCGCAAGCAGTCAAAATCTCCCGGATCCCCAACCTACTGATGGAAAAAATAATAAAATTTACGAATTTCCTAGCCCTCTGTCCCGTGTGTGTTTATAATGGTTGCGCATGTGCATATTTAATTGCCATAGATGCGCAGAAAAAGTTGTTCTAACCGCAGTTTCGTCTTCTGCGCATCCATACATGTGCTATGTGTCGCACTGATCAGCCTCGCTACCATGGGCAGCACGCTAGCTATATCGATACCTCTCTTCACTAACCCCTGGAAGAGATGCTTACAGTGTTTACTAGTGGTATCGCTACGACGCGCTGCCCACGATCGAGCAAATGACGCTGCAAGATCGTACACTACTGGGAACGAGGTTGGAAATATAAAGCAAAATGGCGCCGCCCTGCAGAGCAACCGGTAAGTCGCTGGAAAAAATCAAATATGCGCAAAAATACAGAGACGATGACCACAAAGAATGGCCATGTATTAAAAAATCAACTTAGGATGAAAATCAAGCGTTCTGTACCACGTGTATTTCAGATGTTTCAGTGAAATATGGCGGACGAAATGACATTTTGCGACACATAGATTCCGATCCGACAAACATTGCGTGAACAGTACAACAGCACGGTGACGATCCAGCACGCCAGGAATTACAGATTTTTTTAGAAAATCGGGCACAGATGACAGCATAATAAAGGCGGAAACTTTGTTCACATGTTTTCTTATCGAACATAACTTAAACTTAGCATCGTCTGACCATGCTGGTCCTCTATTTAGGCAACAATAGGATAGGATTAGGAAGATAGGTCAGTGCTTCAAAACTAGAAACATGTGCAAAGCATTTAAAACATAAACAGCAATATTTGTTGGTAATATTTCAAAAGTATATCTGTCTGTACAGTGTACATGAATATTGGTTTTTATTTCAGCAAAAATCGTCGTGACGCGCGCTGAGATCGAGTCTTTCTGACTTTACAAAAAAATCTTCCTGATTTTCAAAAACCAATGTTGGCAGCTCTGTTCTGGGACATCTTTTAAGTTAGAATATTTTGCCATTTTTGTTGTCTCTTCTTTAACTTTTTCAGTTCATCAGTATCACTATTGGTTTGTCACTCATTGTTTTCATTTAAATACACTGGTATTACTGACATTGTCAGTGACACTGACAAGAACAAAGAAATACCCACAACAAATCAAACAACACTAGACATTTATAACAAACAATTTATGTGTTTTTATTTGCTATTTCATGTCAGTAAACAACACAGCAGACTACTCACTTGAAAAGTTCCTTTTATGTACTGCAATACATTAATGACATAAAAACCCTGATACATGAATCCACTTGACTTGAGAACACTTGATGTCCGACTTGACTTTACATAAATAATTTTCATTTGTGACTTGACTCCAGAAAATTTCAAGTTTTGACTTAAGTGGAGGAAATGCGACTTATTTTTTTGATAACAACTTATTATCAAAATCATATCAACACTTAAAAGCACTATGCACTGATCTGCTTAGACATTTCTCTCTTTGCTATTCTTCTTCTTCTTCTCTTTCAGTCTTTCGGCCAATTCTTGGAGAACCCTCAACCTTCCCTTCTTTCTCTGCTGCTGTAGGTGCCTGAGTCGGGCCAGCTTGCTGCTATCGTCCAGGGCCTGTTTTGCTGCCTTTTTACTGAGAAGAGTTTTCTTTATTTTCATTAATCTGAGTTGTTTTTCCTTTTCTTCTTTTGCAAGTGTCAGCTTCCTTCTGTATATAGCACTTGCACTCCTTATATTTCGACACATTGTTCTATCAACAGGCTGATTAGGGGAAGTCATCTTGAACAGCTTGATGGCAGTTGTTGCTCTTGCCCTCAGCGCGTACTTGATTCCTTGAACAGCTCCGTAGGTTTCCACCTTCATGCGGCACTTCTTTGTTCCCATAACATCCCCCATCGTGTTGAAGGATGATTCAACCTATTGAAACAAGACAGTCTTTTACAATACTTTCAATGCCAAAATGAGATATGGATATTCTGAAATGAGGAATTCAAAGTTGTTGTGTTTTATTTAGCATGGAACATTTCTTTTAGCCATACTCACCTGAGGACCTGAAAAGATGGAACAAACTGACAAGACGACTTTGCAAAGGGATGGGTAGTTGTTACTCTTAAGGATCAGTGTCCACCACTCGTCAAGTTTCATGTTCTCCGTCACCACAGGGAGGTGCTTATCCACCATGTACCTAAACATAAAAATTATAAATGTTTAACCTTACAATGTTCGGCATTTCTAGAAGAAGGGGATAAATAAAATTCCAATGTTTCAATGAGTTATGCTCAAATCTTGACATGACAAATACATGTATAAAAGACATAAAAGACTTTTTGAAATATAAATGCTTATTACCTGTGAACCTCAAGGTCATAGCTGTCTCTTTCAGTTGAGTTGAGGACTGAAGTTGGCAAGAGGGTCAGCAGCTCCTTTAAAAGCTTGCAAGACAGATGGTGGCCATGTGCAGCTGGATCAATGCTAGACATCGCCCTCAGAAGCGGATTGTCAAGAGGAAGCTTTTTCTGGAGGTATTGGCCACAAGCTTTGAATGCTGTTGACACTTGTCTTCTGAAGTTCAGCGCAATGGAATCAGCAGTATTTGTGGTCTTCAGGATATGCCCAGCTTTGTTTCCAACAAACATTTCCTTTTCCTTGAGAAACTGACCATCATCTTCAGTTAGGGGCATTGTCTTCAGCTGAGAGGGTGTCTTGTTCACTATTTCCTCCTGCTTCACATAACAGGATAGAAAGTCTCTGAACAGTTGCTCTTGTCGGTCTGCCAGTATGTGTACCATTGGCTGTTTGGACTGAAAGAGGACAACGTAGCTCTTCAGAAGTGGGAGGACTGATTGGTAAAAGCTGAGAGTTAGGATAGACTTCTTGGCCTGAAAGACAACTTTGGAAATTATACGTTTTTTTCGCTTCTTTCCATCATCGGTCATGTTCTTGGAACCGTTCAATTTCCAAATCTGCTTCAGCCTTTCCCTGGCAGCCAGGCTGACATCACGCTTCCGGAAAATAGCTATCATCTCACTATGATACAATGCCATGTCCTCCTTTGTCATAAAACCAAAGTAGAAAACCTGGTAGGCATCCCACAGCCGCAGTGATGAAAGTGCACAGTCATAGCAGGAGAGCCATCTATGGCTGATGAATCGCTCTGGCACTGTGAAGCTGATGTTAAGGAGGGAGCAAACTTCTTGGAGAAGTTCTCTTAGATCTACAGACCATCGATGGTCATTGAAGACATCATTGAAGAGGCCTTCAACGTAATACTTGAATGGCTCACAAAACTTCTTGCTTGCATTATGTATGTGATGGCATACGTCTCCATCAATGTCTAACAGTTCAGGATTTTTTTCTTGCCTGATCTTTACCTCCAAACCATTCTTTGATCCTCGCATGACGTTGCAAGAATCCATAAGTATGGCCATGACGTTTGTCCAGGGGATCTGATGTTCCTCAAAGAGATCATTCAGTGCTTTCATAACGGACTGCGTTGTAACTCTAATTAACTCCAGAGCTGCGAGATGTTCAACCATAACTCGACCCTCATCAGCAGAGTAGTAGCTAACCAGCACACCCAAGACTCGTTTGTTGTTGCTGCTGGTGCTTTCATCAATATTCAGACAGAATGGAATATGCTTGATATGGGCAAGTGTCTTATCCCGAAATGTTTTCTCGAGACCGTACATCTTGTATCCTGCCGAAGTCCTGTCCATGGAAAGGGTGCTCAGCATCTTTGAATCCTTCGCAAGCTCCTTTGCAAGGGCTATGACAACTGGGGCCATGGTCATGGGCATACTGTGTTCTGCTATTACTCCGAGAACCATTGCCTGAAAAATTGGAATAGTTTAAGACGATTCACTCAACACGTAAAACCGACAATACCATTGATGCACTTCTTCCAAAAAATTATGCGCTGGCTGCATAAAAATTGCAAAATGTACTCGCCTATCCCAAAAAAAATTGGCCAGGGGTTCGCCTACGGGCTGTTAGCCCATTTTGACTCTTATCACAAAAAAATTGCCCAGGGGTTCCCCCAGGGGCGGTGAGCCCATTTTGACTGATTCAAATTTGAATAACATGTATATTATTCAAATCAAAATCAGAGTTAAATAAGTTGTAATAAATCATGCTAAAACGTTTGACACTCTACCAAAAATTTGGTTTTCTCTAAAAAAAAATGTAGCCAAAAATAGGCGAAAATGATACATTAAAACGACATAAACAATTTTTAAAAATATGAAAATCATTATTATCACATAACTAGAAGTAGAACTTCGAAGTAGAAGAAGACATCCCGATCCCATCTGCCCATACTCATCATATACTAACATGACTAATAGGCACAGTTAACAAGTACGTGAAATAGGAGCTTACCTGGCTATTTGCAACTCTGTCTATAAGTGGGACAGTTGTCACGGCGTTCCTGGTTTCAGTAGTTAACACGCCGCCCGAGTCCACCACCAACTTCATGTTGTCTCGCCTCACATGCCATGCTTTTAAGTGTTTAGCCTGCTTGACATGCGAGACGAGCGCTCGTTTCCCGTTTGATGAATAGTTGATGGTGTCGTTGCAATAGTTGCAACACACCTTGCCAGCGGTCGCTAATTTCTTAAAACAATCCTCTAGCTTATGTTGATCTCCATCAACTGTGACTATCTTTTGAAGCCATTCCCAGCGAAACTTGTTCTTCACTCCATTATCAATCTCTCGCACTGACGCGTCTCCATACAACAGGACCGTCTTTTTAAGCGCGGCCATGTTGGAAACAAAATCAGCAAGAGAAATCAGCGGTGGCTCAAAACATGTGTACGACGGCTGGTACCCAGAAGTGAGATATTTTACAACGGTGGGTGCGTTAAAAGGCACCCGACTTCATTCTCAGCCCGCTCGATCGTGTACATTTTTTTCCCAGGACAGTTAAGGCCACTCAGATTAGACCACACACGCCCCGCGTCCATTTAGGGTTTCAAGGAAAGAGTTCCAGGGTTTGCTATTGTGGACGAGGTTGCACCCATCTGCGTGAATCACGAGTTTTGGCAAAGGAACTACCTTAAATAATTATTCACAAACCTCGGCCGGGCCGCGGGGTCGAGCGAACCAAATTACAATCGAGCTGACGTTAAAGTTGCGTTGTTTTTTGATGCATTTTAACGCACGTAAGTTCATTTTGGACGATTTCGGCAAACAGACATCGATATGAATATTTAATTATCACATTCTACCCCCCTATTTTCTCAACGAATTCACACGATTCACGTTGGTGGACTTTTGAGGAGGAAAAAAACGGATTTCCGTCAAAAAACGGAAGAATCACATCCCTGGGTACAACATGCACTGCATACACGGCCAGACACGAAGTGGGGTCGTTGCCGATATCAGTTATGTCACCATATTGTGGCGAAACCCGTCCGGGTCAATTCTGACTCGGTACTGCACAGGCGAGCGGCAGCCCTACAGTACTGTGGGGGAGGTCGTTTGGCAACCGTATATCGCCGCACGCAACACTTCTTCCTGGGAACTCTATGGACGGGAGCTTAACTAAATAGAGCAGCACATGGACCCAATAATCGGACTAAGAGAGATCAGTCAAGAGCCACGGGTTTTACCCTTTATTGTAACTCAAACACATCATTGACTTAATTAGTTACGCAAATGCTTCCTTAAGGGATTTCTAGTTCCTTAAGGGATGTGATGGTTTCCTTAAGGGATGTAATTGTTTCCTTAAGGGATGTAATTGTTTCCTTAAGGTAGCCTTGACTTTCCTCAAGGGTTTTCTGTATCCTTAAGGGATTGTAATTGAGATTCCTACTGTGACTAAGAATTACTGATTGAGAGGCTTATTACCGAAAGCACTTATAATAATTATAATTAAAGATGGTGTTAACTCGTGGGGAAGTTCAACCAAATAGGTCCTGAACAGTGCTCGTAATTAACTTTGATTAAACAATTATGTACGACATACCCAGCGCTTTGACCAGTGCCTTGAGCTGAGCTGCTGCCGCTAGATTCGGACACACACCGCCGCCGCCTCCACGGACGATCTCTGACAGGCTCTGACAGGCTCTAACGACCCCGCTGTCACGGACACTCCAACCACTCAGTCCTCCTCCCGCTACACCAGCAACAACGCCGCCTCAAACAACTAGCACCAAACCACTACTTTGTCGGAGCTCCTGTCCCACACGTCTGTCCTGTCTGTCTGATAGCTCCACAGCAACTCGTGTCGCACGCACGAGGCGCCCGCTAATCTCACCTAAGCAGCTTACTGCGCATGCTCAGCAGGTATAGCACGCCTTAGCGCTATGACGCGCAAAAGCAACAAGCACTCAGGCCAATTTCGTTACACAGCCCCACTCTTAAGTTCGGACCGTCCCGGTCCGTTAAACTGAAAACAATCAAAACGAAATTAACTGAGGTGCAATCTTATACAATGCAAATCTAAATTTCACTTATACAAAATAAAGCACCTTGAAGGTTGTTTCCTTAAGTACTAGGGGTCTCCTTAAGGGAGATTTAAAGAAAGTCCAGGTCCTGAGGTTCCTTAAGGGAGCTCCAGCTACTCCATACAAACGTCTCCTTAAGGGATTGTCCAGAGCAAATCACACCTGATACAGTTTTATCAAAAAATAGACAACGTTCTTCTTTCTCCTTAAGGGAGTTTATACAAATCAAATACAATCACAGCACCCATCAATGTCGTTTATACAATCCAAAGGAACTACCCTGCTCCCTGAGCTTACACAATGATCATTAGTAATGACAGTATTCCTTAAGGGAATGAGGTAGATATATAAGGCAAAAATCGGTCTTTAACAATAAATACTTTCTTATACAACCTTTACACTGAAACAAGAACAAGTCAGAAACAAGTACTGCTTTAACTTAAGTACAGTAGAACCAATAAAGTAAACCTTGATGAAAACCTAATCTCTATTTGAGGATGAAACCTGCCGTAAACTCTACGTCGTAGGTCCTCTCGACGACTTCTTCGGATACCTTCAATCCATTCTGGAACTGGCTCCTGGTACTGACCTCCTTCACTTGGCGCACATTCCCGGCCATCATGACCTCCACATCAGCAGTATCGATTGGGATTGCCCGTCGCCACCCAGGGTTGCCACTACTGACCCGGCATACTCTGGCCCTCGGTGGTTCCTCCAATGTAGATGTCTTGGCCTGCCCATGCTGAATTTCACTGGCAGGTGGAAATGTGCGTTGTCGCCGATCTCCCTCTTGGTATCGTAGAGTGCTCCCCTTAAGTGCTCGTCCAAGGTTAACAGAGAGAGAGGCATCTTCATTGATATCGATCCCCTCCCCGTCGCTAGCCTGTTCCTGGACATCCTGAAGCATCGACAACATCCCTCGTGGTTTACCTCCAAAAACGATCTGGCGTTGCGGCTCAATACTGTCGAGCAGAGATAAGGAAACTGGTGACAAAGAAATCTCCGCTGCATCGTCAATCTCCAACTCCCTGCCAAGTGTCAAGGGAACCTGAATTTCCTCCTCCTTCTGCAATTCCCTCGATGGCTTAACAACTCTCTCCGGTTCCAACCCAATCTCCTTTCGTCCTTCCTTTGCCGGCCTGTCGACGGTTGGCTTTATCTTTCTCTTCTGTCCTGAAGATGCAGAAGAAGTGCTCGGCACCTCATCCGAGTAAGAAGGCCGCTTCGCTACCTTTCTCTCCTCCTCTGTCTCTGGGTACAGGCCGTTCAGGTCGTCCATTTCTGCGGTGTGGTGGTTTTGATAGTGCACTCTCAGGTTGTCCTTCCTGGTATATTTCCGGGTGCATCTCTTACAGAAGTAAAGAATCTTCTTCTTCCCGGCATGAGAACCAAGATGGTTTTCCAGGCTCTTCTTGCTGAGGAAGGTGTCCTCACACTCAGAACAAGCATACACCTTCACAGTATCCCAGTCCTTCGGTTTCTTCCATCCTGACTCGTGACCCTCCATCCTCCTTTAAAGAAAGCAAAAGAAACAAAACAAAGCAACAGTTACTTCACTGTAGTTTACCCAAAACTGCTAAGTAATCCTAAAACTAATTGATCTCCTTGAGATTCCTAAGCTATTTACGTATAGCGTTGTGGCCGCCTTCGCTGGCGCAAGGGATTCCTCCTCGCCTGTGCAGGCAAAGGTGTCACGTTCAGGGGTGCGGGTTCTAGATCGAAACCTGCCTGACCTGCACCTTCAGGTGATCCCTGATCCCTCTGTGTCTCTGGTTCTGAAGTCTGGCTCAGTTCCATTTGAGCTGCATTTCCCTCGGGAATGACCCCTGCAAGTGGCTCCTGCGTTTCATGTCTCCTGCCGTCCGTCCCTGAAATCCAAGGCTCCAAAGGCGTGCCTTGGTACGGCTTAAGGCGGTCACAGTGAACAACCTTCATTCTCCCTCCTGGCTTCCGCTGTATCCTTAAGGTTACATCTGACAGCCTGTTCACTATAAGGTAGGGTCCCTCCCACCTACACATCAACTTTGGCGACACTCCCTTTTTCTTCACCGGGTTGAACAACCAGGCAAACATGCCTTCAGCAAAGTTGCCCTGGATAGTACCCCTGTCATAGTTGTGTTTCTGACGTCTTGCACTTTTCTTTAAGTGTTCCCTACTTGAACCTCTAACCGCGCTCCACCTATTGTCTCTATTGGGTGACCGTCAGCTCCATACAGCCCTACTCCGTCCATACTTAACGTTGGCCTCCGTTCCTTTGGTATCCGGTAGTATACCGCCATGGAAATTATGGTGTCTGTCGCCCCTGTATCGATTAGCATAAGTGTCTCTTCTCCCCTTATACGGGCACTCACATAAAGTCCCCCCTTCTTCTGGTCCCTTGAGGGAAGCGTAATCCCCTGAAGGATTCCTCCTACTGTTTTTGGTCCCTTCGAATCACCAGCCCACCCTTGGACCCCAGGGAAGGCTGTTCGTCGTTTCCCGACTCTCCATTTTGCCCACGTTTTGGTGATTTGCAGTCCCGTGCAATGTGTCCCTTTTCATTACAACTGTAACACTCGTCGTTCCTTGGTGCAGGACAGTTCCTAGCAAAATGTCCTGAGCCTTTGCAGTTGTAACAGACGTCCTGTCCTCTCCCTTTCCATCTCTTTTCAGGTCTCGGTCCGTTATCATACCTCACTTGTTTTTCCTGGCTACCCCTACTGATATCCTGTAGCATCACCTGGATTTTTCCCAAGGCTTGGCCCATGGACTCCTGTGTTTCTCTTATCTCTCCCTTAAGTTCTTTCATCGTAATTTCGTCCGTGCCTTCCAGTACCCTAGCAAACTTCCTAGCCTTCTCGCTAGTCCTACGATCCTCTGTACGTAGGAAACTCTGCGTTTGCAACGCTGCCTTGATCGAATCATCAAGGGTGGCAGGCTTTGCACGGAAAATACCCTCCCTGATTTCTCTGTCTTTCAAGGCGTCCATGAAATGTCCCTTTGCTAGTCTCTCTCTACTCCCATCTGAGAACTCCGGGTATGCCAGTGCTGCAAGCTCTCTCACACTGGCTCCGAGTTCCTGCAGGGTTTCAGTCTCTCCCTGACGACGATGACGCAGCTCCATCAGATGGAAATCTGCCTGTTGTCCTGGTCCAAAACGTTGGTCTAGTCTGTCCAAAAGATCCTTAAGTAAAAGTTCCTTTCCCTCCGGTTGGCATCCCAGCACCTTCAATGCTTGTCCCTGAAGGCTGGCCGCCAAGAATACAGCAGCCTGGCTGTCTTTCCATCCATTTGCTACGCAGCAAGCCTGAAAATGTGCCTTATAGTCCTTCCATGGCACCTTTCCATTGAACCGGTCAGGACAAATATTCGGTTTCCTAATTCTGTCCTCACTTTTCTTAGTTTCCCTAGCCTCTACCAAGGATGTTGTCTCCTCCGTTTGTCTAGTGTTTGCAGGTGTGCCTGGTACACCTAAGGTTGAACGAAAAGTGCTTGAGATTGCAGGAGTTGGGGTGTCCATAAACAGTTCCGGTGTTTCGGTCCGTCCTACTCCCTGATCCTGGATCATTGATTTCATTTTCTGTAATTGTTCCTCAAGTTCTCGCTTTTCCTTGAGTGCATCCTCGTACATGCTTTCGGCATGGTGTGCCTCTACCCTGAGCACCTCAAGCTCCTCCTCCATCCATTTAGAATCCATCACTGCAGATGCAGTCTCCTGAAAGTGTTACGCCTTATCCCACTTCTGACACCAATGTGGCGAAACCCGTCCGGGTCAATTCTGACTCGGTACTGCACAGGCGAGCGGCAGCCCTACAGTACTGTGGGGGAGGTCGTTTGGCAACCGTATATCGCCGCACGCAACACTTCTTCCTGGGAACTCTATGGACGGGAGCTTAACTAAATAGAGCAGCACATGGACCCAATAATCGGACTAAGAGAGATCAGTCAAGAGCCACGGGTTTTACCCTTTATTGTAACTCAAACACATCATTGACTTAATTAGTTACGCAAATGCTTCCTTAAGGGATTTCTAGTTCCTTAAGGGATGTGATGGTTTCCTTAAGGGATGTAATTGTTTCCTTAAGGGATGTAATTGTTTCCTTAAGGTAGCCTTGACTTTCCTCAAGGGTTTTCTGTATCCTTAAGGGATTGTAATTGAGATTCCTACTGTGACTAAGAATTACTGATTGAGAGGCTTATTACCGAAAGCACTTATAATAATTATAATTAAAGATGGTGTTAACTCGTGGGGAAGCTCAACCAAATAGGTCCTGAACAGTGCTCGTAATTAACTTTGATTAAACAATTATGTACGACATACCCAGCGCTTTGACCAGTGCCTTGAGCTGAGCTGCTGCCGCTAGATTCGGACACACACCGCCGCCGCCTCCACGGACGATCTCTGACAGGCTCTGACAGGCTCTAACGACCCCGCTGTCACGGACACTCCAACCACTCAGTCCTCCTCCCGCTACACCAGCAACAACGCCGCCTCAAACAACTAGCACCAAACCACTACTTTGTCGGAGCTCCTGTCCCACACGTCTGTCCTGTCTGTCTGATAGCTCCACAGCAACTCGTGTCGCACGCACGAGGCGCCCGCTAATCTCACCTAAGCAGCTTACTGCGCATGCTCAGCAGGTATAGCACGCCTTAGCGCTATGACGCGCAAAAGCAACAAGCACTCAGGCCAATTTCGTTACAATATTATGCAAACAAAATGCCCTCGTTTTACATTGGTGCAGCACCGCACCAATTACCTGATTACACTGCAAACAAATCAGAAATCGCAATTCAGGGTCCAGATACAAGGGTAATTTTTGTTTGTTTAGATGCCTCGCCCTAAAACAAGGGAACTCTGCGGTCGCCCTAGAAACGTGCACCAAACACCTCATCGATAGATACGACGGAATAATGAAAAAGCGCCCAACTGAAGGTGTCTGTTTGGATGACCTGCATCACTTTGAACACATATTCAAAGAGAATGTCAGAGTGTTATGGACTGGCTAAGTTCAGCTTGGCTTTCATGTTCTCGCCTCTTTCTAATTGTTGTTAGTTCTGCTTGTTAGTTCTTTCTTACCCATTGTCTCTCTGATCAATTTTAATTAGTGGTGTTAATTGAAGTAATTCTTTTTGAGGCTATGTTCTTATTCTATAAAACAAATATAAAAACAATACCTTACAACAGTATTGAATGTTTGATTTTCTTAAAATGTTTGTTTTGTTACTTTGTTATGGTCCGGTGGGTGATGTCAAAATAATTGAGATATCTGGTAATATTTGTGTCGCCTATTCACAATGTTTCCATTATCGTTAACTTTTTTGCAAAAGGGGTAAAAGTGAGATTGCTGTTCCATTGTGTAAGGTTTTCAAGAAATCTTTTGAAAGACTTTAGACTGATTTCCAATATTTTTGCCCTTCGAAAAATGAGAACAATTGTTATTAAATAATAAACAGCCTGAATGCAAACAAAAAACTTACAAGTTTAATGGAAAAGTTAACAAGTTCCAGGCTCATTTTCGTAAAGCCATTTTCGTACCACATTAGCGCAGCGACATTAAAACCAGAAGCACGGCGGCAAAACCCAGAAGCCCAACTTTTGTTGTTGGCACAACAGTCAGTCAGAAAAAATAAATAACCAGTTCGAGTGTTGGCACTGTATTTGCCTAGATCATAGATGCCACTCAAGGGCCAACAAGTTGTGTAAAAAAAAATAATAATAAAATATATATATATATGCTAGGAGTTCCCCTACAGGCGGTATAAGCCCATTTTGACTGATTTTGTTCCAATCATGTATAGACCTTTCTTTTGCAAGCCCCCGAGCCCCGCCCCCACCTCCCTTGGGTGTGCACGTACATCCATGATTAAATACTAGTGCTGTTTTTAAATCTCTTTTTCCATCCTCATATCAAGGAACAGGTCACAGAGGTTAGTTTGCTTCATGGCGAATGTGTGAGACCTCCTTGAATGAGTACGGGAACTTAATAGAGATTTAAAAACAGCATTTGTATTTAATCGTGGGATTTTTTAATAACAAAAGACCAGGTCACAGAGGTTAGTTTGCTTCATGTACTAACGTCTGAGACCTGTTCCTTAATATGAGGATGGAAAAAGAGATTTAAAAACAGCACTTGTATTTAATCATGGGATTTTTTTAATTACCAGGTTAGGTTAGTTTGCTTCATGTACTAACGTCTGAGTGGAACCTGTTGCTTGATATGGGAACAGCACTTGTATTTAATCATGGGATTTTTTAATTACCAGGTCACAGAGGTTAGTTTGCTTCATGTACTAACGTCTGAGACCTGTTGCTTTCATATGAGGATGGAAAAAGAGATTTAAAAACAGCACTATTTAATCATGGGATTTTTTTAATTACCAGGTCACAGAGGTTAGTTTGCTTCACGTCTGGGACCTGTTGCTTGATATGGGGAACAGCACTTGTATTTAATCATGGGATGTGTTAATAACCAGGTCACAGAGGTTAGTAACTGAAAATTCAGAGGTGTGAATTAGGGAATAACAGTGTGGGTAGCCGGTCCACTGCGCGTGGTAATGACCTTGGTTGGTGGCTGGCCACTGTTAATGGACCGAGCCGTGGTAATGACCTTGGTTGGTGGCTGGCCACTGTTAATGGACCGAGCCGAAGGCGAGGTCCATTAACAGCGGCCAGCCACCAACCAAGGTCATTACCACGCAGTGCAGACCGGCTACCCACACTGTTATTGCCATTAATAGATACCTTTAACGAAGAAAAAGGGTAGTAATCATCAGAATTTGTGATTTTTCTTTCGCCGTAAATTTTGGAAATAATCCACTCATGTTCAGGGGCCATTCTTTTGGCTGTTCAACTTTTGCGTGGCTCCTAGTCCCCTGCACTTAATTAACTATATCAGAAATGTGCATATTTTGAAGAACCAGACTTTTAAAGTAACAGCACTATAAATGGAAACACTTTGGTTGGTGTACGGCTTTATGCTTTGCATTACCTTGGCTTCATGCACGTACCAGCTACCGAAATGATACATTGTCTGCGCGTTTATGCATACGCGCGTGGTATGCGCGTACACGCGGCACCATCCTCTGTCCTCGTAAAAATAACCAAAAACAATACGCGCAAAGAAACGGATTTGATAGTTTCCGCACAGCAAGCACGGTGCAAAACGAACTTTTACACTACATTGTGCTTGTTTAGGGGCCATTTATTTGCTAGTTTACAGAGCCGGTCTATTATCACATGTTAATACACCCCCACGTGACCAGTCCTCGACCAATCAGAATGCACAAACTCTCCGAGGTATGTATTAATATGAGTTTGGCCTATTTTCAATTTAGGAAGACCCTCTGTATAATCCACTACCAACGAAAGATCTGCCAAAAATGAATAGCACATCACAACAGACAATATTGTCGTCCTCGATTGATTCACTTTCCCCCTCCCTCCCCTCTACCGTCCATAACCGCGCTGCCCCGCTCTAGGCAGGCAACCCTACCATGGAGCCCATGCTTCTAACGGCACACACATCCCATACACAGTTCATCCAAATTGGCATAATGCAAGGCCATCCATCCCATGCGCACACACACAGCCAACGTCCTAGCTAGCGTGTGCGTGTGCGTGCACCCGTCGCATCCGAAAGGCACCCGACAGGCCGAAAGGCACCGAACCGCTGGAAGCGTTAGTTTTTAGTGCCTTCCCCATCCCACGCCCCCACACAACCCTGCACGTCAAATAGTCAATCATTTTTATCTTAGTTAATGTTTATTAGAACGACCAAATAAAACCATAATTCCTATAATTGTTTAAACAAAATTTAAAGCTTAAATTACCTTTTAATCAATATATTTTGTCTCACACATTTAAATTTGAAAGAGTTACTTTAAAAACTTCATGCAAATATAAAATATTGACTATTGTGAAAGCTAAATCAAAGATGGCGGCGATTTCGAAAGTAAGGCCGTGTCCGAATTGGCGGCTACAGCTACGGCTACGGCTAGATTTCCGCGTCATCGTGCATTGAAGTATAGGACGTCCTTAGCAACACCCTTAGCAACAGCCGTAGCCGTAGCTGTAGCCGCCAATTCGGATACGGCCTATAGCCGGCGGTAAAGTAAAACCATGGAGGAAGGAAAAGATGGTAAAACTGGGGAGATAAAATGGGAGTGAAATCATTATGGGGCATTATTGCTCCGGTAAAAACTCAGAGATCTCTGAAACTACTCAAGGGGCAGACACTTGCTGTTGATCTGAGTATCTGGATATGTGAGAGTACGGCAGTGATGGAGGGACGGGTTGTAAAACCGCATCTTCGGTAAGAAAACTGATTCGTTTTTATTCACAACCACCATGACCACTCTTTCGAAAGTTGAGTTATTTTCAGTTAACTTACACTTATGGCTAGCCATTCAATAGCAAGCAAGTGTCACTACTTGCTGCTCAACAGTTGTTTGTAATACTAAAAATCAGGTGAAATAGCAAAATAAAAAATGAGTTCCCTTTTAATTATTAATAATAATAATATCTTAACTGAAATAATCAATTCCAAAACCAACATGACAAACCACGAACTGCCAGTGCCACCATGCCACTGTCAACGAACAGTTCTGACGGTCTGAATCAGTGATGAGTGAGTGCAGGGCCCAATTTCATGGCTCTGCTTACGGGAGTTACGGCGTCCGTAAGCAAAGAATTTGCTCTTACGCCACGGAAGCAGGGAATTACGCGATAACGACACGTCAAGTGTATTTCACGGGTTAGCAAGGAATTTTTGCTTATAGTGCTCGTGCGTAGTCCACGTATTACTAGGCATTCTACGCTTACACAGCTAGCGCAGAAATTTGGTGCTTGCTCGGTAAGCGGAGAACCAGAATGGTGATCGCAAGCGCAGAATTCGGCGGTAAGCAGAGCCATGAAATTGGGCCCAGTTATGATTTTTTTTTTTTTACAGTGGTGGCTGGTATGGTAAGTGGCCAGCTAGTGGTGGATACTTTTATTTAGGGAGACATTATAAGTTATCACACAAGCGCGAGTGGTATATGGAAAAATATAGTGCATCTGCCTCTCTGGATATGGGACGCAGACGCGCTATATTTTCCGTATGCCACGAGCGCGCGTGTGATAATGTATTTATCTTTAAGCAAACTTGACGCAGTTAGAACACACAATACGCAGGGTTTGTTATGGGCCGTGCAATATAAGTTAGTTTATATCACACTCCTTGTTGCTATGGATCGACCAATCTGCATGATTAGAATCAAGTATTCAGGCCTGCTTGAAGATAATTTAATTTATAACCAGCTGCCACTTTATCAAATATTATTATTACAAAATAAAATATTAAGCTTTTATGAGATAATGTTTTGCTTTAAAGGTATTATACAGGATTGGTAGAGCTGACAAAATAATCACAGACTGTGTTCATGTTTTGTGTAATCAACCACATGTGACATGAAATAACAAACCTGTGAAAATTTGAGCTCAATTGGTCATCGAGGTCACGAGAAAATAGTGAAAAGGGACCTTATGTGTTTTCTGTTTTTCAAACATCGAGTTTATTATCGCGCGCGATAAAAACTATTGTTCGCGATAAAAACTATTGTTTTACTCATTTCTCAGAAACGATAGCATTTTAGGCAGAAATATTTTAAGGAACCCTTTCTACCATTACTTACTTTAAATCATGTAAGTTATGTGTGAATCTGTGAACATTTGTGTTTTTCGATCTTACCAATAGTGTACAGGGCCTTTAAGTAACAATATTGGGTGAAAAAGTGGCATCCGGATTGAGAAGTTTTTTCTCAAAAGGTTATGTCCTTTCTAGTTAAGTGCCCTCTTTGACGCACGTAGGCCCTTTGACGCACGTAGGCCCTTTGATTGCACTCTGGTGTCTTTTAAGTTTTCCTCTTCTGCCCCTCACTACATGTTGTTATATACGTACATGTAGCTATGCAGAGGTTAGGTCCCAAAAGTAGACAGACAGAATTGAACTTCTTCAATCGTTTTAATGGTAACAGTGTGAAACTGTAAATAAACAAAAAAGATAATACAGAGTTTATAAGAATAAACTGTGTGCAAATAGGAATACAATATCCAAAAAAGACGAGCACTTGAAATCCTTCCAAGAATCATACTTGAACTTTTGAAGTGCACAATAACCCAGTCATGACATGATAAACGTAAACACTATGTAAAATATGCAGACATGTAAAAGTACATGGGTCGGAGGTCAAGTAAACATACATGACAAACCCCAATTTCCATAATAAACCAGACTCAAAGGAAGGCAATCAATGTGCTAGCAATATGACATTAGAAAATACAGAATAAGAGAAATTTACAGATTGTGCTTTGAGAAGGGCAAACAAAACAAGCAATAGATAGGTTGCAATATGACGTAAATCGGCCATCTTTACGGGCAATTTGGAACACAGTCATGCGTTACGCGTGAGAACGGCGTGCAGCACGCGCACATTTCACCAAAGTCATTGCGTGATTGGTTAGTGAACGACGCGGCTGCATTAATAATTTGAGCGCTTGACGCGCCTGCAAGCCAAAATGCGATTTGCCCGTAAAGATGGCGTCTACTGGGAACTATCTATATCGAGGTAAAACTGCACTTCTTCAGGAAACGTTTTACTAATGTGAATTACAAGGATTGCAAAAAGGCTGCGTAGAAATCAACACAAGAGGGCGCCAGAGCAGTTAACCAGTGGGCCAACACTACAGTCTTGAGGCCAGAACATTTCCAATTAGTTTACCCTTTTAGTAAAAAACTTTTAGAGGGAGGTAAAGTTCGAAATGACAGGTTTTCAATTTCATTTACATTTGTAGGCCTCCCTATTATTTTGTCAAGAATGCTTTTCATAGTTTATCTCCAAAATGCCAAATTATAAATCTTGATCTTGTACAGGAATTTATTTTTCCGAGTTACAAATCTGACCCAGATGGGCATCAATCTCATCTTTGTCCTGGATGGTGAACCGCCTGAACTCAAGTGGGAGGAGATGGCAAGACGTAATGAAGTCCGCTTTGGAGATGGAGAAGCAAGGGGAGGTCGATGGGGTAATCGACGAGGTAGAGGAGGAAGAGGAAGGGGCGGAGCACCTGAAGGAGGGGGAAATGAAGTTAAGAAGAAGTCGGGCAGATCACGTTTCAAGTTTGTGCTAAACGAGGTAAACTGCTTTATTTTATAGGTCTGGAGTTACAATGAGGCTATGGCCTCTGTTGGCAACACCATAGGGCAACAGTGTTGCCCTATGGTGGTGTTGTGGCTGAGTGGATATGGTGTTTCTGTTCAGTTGAGTGTGCTGCTTGTTGAAATAAAAACTGTTTTTATTTCAACAAGCGGCACACGAATACATTTACGTACACTGTATCTTTTTTTCTACTGGTATTATGTATATGCTTCGATACTCATCACTATACTACTAGACTCAAAGTCAAATTTTTTACATAACTTTAGACAAATTAACATCACGAGACCACCAGACATGTCCGGTCCCAAGTTTACTGGCCTGAGGCTAAAATCACTGGCCCTGGGCCTGCGGTCTAGTGTTAATTTCGAGTCCCGTTTTCAGGCGCTGAATAACTGGAAAATTTGAAGTCTAATGGCATCAACTAAATGGGAAACTTTTAAAGTACACCAAGGCTGAGACCAGGGCCCAATTTCCTGGCTCTGCTTACCGCCGAATTCTGCGCTTGCAATCACCATTCTCTGTTTACCAAGCAAGTGCCAAATTTCTGCGCTAGTTTTGTAAGCGTAGAATGCCTAGTAACGTGGACTCTGCAAGCGCAAAAATTCCCTGTTAACCCGTGAAATACGCTCGACTTCAGCGCAGAATTCTCTGCTTCTGTTAGCGCCGATTCTTTGCTTACGGTAAGCAGAGCCATAAAATTGGGCCCCGGCAACAGAGGCCATTGCAGCTGTGGCATCTATGTTATTTTGCTTAAACAATCTTTTACACACAATCTGTTAAAATTGATGTTTTTGATCTTACATTGATATCCTCTTTTCTTTTGTCCCTGGAATTTGACAGTGCAAAGAGATGCTGGAACACTTGGGGATACCCTGCTTGCAAGCCGTTGGAGAAGCAGAGGCAATGTGTGCTCTGCTCAATAAACAAGGGGTAAGGTTTGTTGACACACTTTAACCCTTAAGTGCCTAACCCTACCAGTCAGCAACTGGCTGATTAAGAGGTTTTTTAAAAATACTCTGCGCATGAAGTTAGTTGTAATCCCATTTTTCTTTACTTCTAAGAGAATACGCTTGAGAAACATAATTGAAAGTTTGAGTGGCCAGGGCAAGGTCGCTAACACGCTATAATGTTTAGAACTCCACTGGTCGACTGGACTCAAGGGATTTCCCCATTGACTACTACACAAACAAGCCTTAGTAGTCTTGGGGTATTGAACTCTCCCATTCAGTCTTTTTTTGGCAAATATTTCTGAATCCACCCCTGGAATGATGAAATACAATCTCTAGACCCTCTGAAAGACTGTGGGGTTGCTATCAGTTGTTATACCCCTCAGTATATGGCCAGTATATTGAGATAAGCATTGCCAGTTGTCAACTGGCAGGGTTTAGTAATAATGTCCCAAATGGACTCTTGCGCACTTGAGGGTTAAGGGTTTTAAACATTGTCTTTGCAACTAATAGCAAGAGCCACAGCCAAAGTGTGGGTGGCTAGATTCATCGGATGCGGCTTGCCATGGTTCTTACCGTGACACCCCGGAAATTCGTCTCATTCATTGCTTTCGTGAACATTTCAAGCAGACCATCGTCAGTGTAGTCGAAATTCCAAAACCTATCGAGGTCTCCCCTGGCTCGGAGGGTCTCCAAGACGCTGTCAAACGCCTTGGCCATGACCCACACCCCGTCGTAGGCATAGCCGTGAAACGTTGAATATTCATCACCACGGTTAGCGTTATATAACTCTTCGTACTTTTGTGGCGTCTACAAATAATGAAAAAAGAAATTAAAAGAGACGATGTAAAAACAAAAAACCAGGGTAGACAGGTAGGATAATGGATTTAAGACAACATGAAGAAAAACAAAACCTGCAGAGCGAGACAAAGACGAAGTGAAAAGATAAAGAGGATAGTTTCTGGTGTGGTTGGCAATTCCATGCGCACAACCTACCCTGTCTGTGTCACTTGTGTTGTGTGACCCCAGTGACCCCAGTGTGACCCTTGAGGGTTAAAAGTAGGGTCATAGACTGGTTTTCGTTAACGTAGTGCTGATATTCATATGCAAAATTATAAAGAAAGATTGGATAAAAGTCACACAGGGAAAGTTTCATCTGAATACAGTGTCTACTTTTTTGCTGAGAAAAAAACATGTCATGGTGTTCTCACACAAAGGTTTTTATTGCTATGTGACAGCGGGTACCAACCTCATCTCTGGCCACAGCATTCAGGAATGGACACCAACCCTCAACAACCTGAGAAACAATTCATGCATTGTACTTTTTGGTACATTTTTAAGATGGTACTTGTTACATTCACACACATGCATACATTCAGGACTAGCGCCCTCTAGAGTCTGATCCCTCACTCATGTACCTTTTATGCAACATGGCTGCCAAGTGTTTACGTGATTAAAACTACCAAAGTTCATGACAGAAGCTGAGTCCCTCTCTCTCTCTAAATGACAGCAGGAGGCATTACAGTACTTGTACACATGGGCAATTGAACTTTAGAAACATTCTCAGTGTTCAGTGCTTTCTATGGCAGTGCTCAAGCTGCTCATTTTATTCACAAAATCTCCATTGAAGTCATATTCCTTTGCAGTTAAAACTTGTTTACCAAAATTCTGACAATTAGGCTGGAATGATTTCATTTTTCATTTAATTTATAAATTCTGGTTGTGAAGCCAAGGATTCTCACAAAAGCGAACTTAATCACTTAAGACGACGTAAGAATTTTCAGTTCTAGATATTGGAGGAAAACCCCCAAGAATTATTCCAGGGAAAACCCACGCAATCAGAAAACAACTGGAAAACCCAATCCACATAGTGCCCCCAATGGGATTTGAACCGGGGTCCTAGAGGTACTAAAGACACATCTACGCCAGCCCGACCGCCCAAGATAAAAGCACTGACCCTTCTGTACAAGAAATATCAGCAAAATTGAATTTGAACTCTGAAACGAAGTGCTTTTAAAAATTATATTTACTGTATAATTGATCGTTGCTTTGTAATTTTGTAAACACAAAATTTTGTATTCTTTATCCCTGATAAAATTCAACGTCTATGGATTGTTGCTTTATTTCAGATAGCGGATGCCTGCTTAACAGAAGATGGTGATGTCTTTTTATATGGAGCTAGAACTGTCTACAAGAATTTCAGTCTGCAAACAAATGTAAGGATGTTTTTTGGTTTTGTTTACCTTTTTTTTATATGAGAGATTGCCTAACATCACAAGGCCACGGACTGCCACTTCAAGGTGAAGGCTGCACTTAACTGATTTTGGCTATTAACCCAAATCAACTGTCACCAGGGGCACATTGTCACCTACTCCTTGGGCTAACTGAAACAGGGTTACCCCCTTCACAGTCCGTAAAGATGTAGGCATGGGTATCATCCACTAGGAGCCTGGCTGGTAGAGCAGAATGCACTACCTTCCCAACTTTTTACGAAGCAATTATGGTTAAGTGCCTTGCTCAAGGGCACAAGTAGCATGGCCGGGATTCGAACCCACACTCCGTTGCTGACAACACCAGAGCTTGGGTCCGGTGAACTAGACCGCTCGACCATGACATGCCACGTGTTAAATCAAGCTCCCACCCCTCCCACCTGTTTCCTTCTATGCCCTTCAGGCATCCGGAAAGTCCTCTGTTAAAGAGGGCTCCAAGGTCACATTGAATTTTGTGATGCACTCATTTTTCAAAAGATAGAGTTCTGATGAAAGTCATAACAAAACTACAAGTGAATAAACCACAAAGGAAACCACCATCTTGCATATGACATAAATGGAAACTTTAAGGCAGCTGGGCTTGGGATTTTGTGATTTTTTGTAGATAATTTCATAAATTTATAACGATTTGGTTGAATTTATATTATTTGCCCCACCCCAACCCCAATTATTTTTTAGGATCCCCAGATTGAGTGTTACTCCACTGATGACATCGAGACCAAGTTAGGCCTCGACAACGACAAACTCATAGCTCTTGCCTTGCTCCTGGGATGTGATTACGTACCTGACGGAGTACCAGGGATTGGCAAGTCCCAAGCACTTAGATTGCTGAATAACGCAGGGAATGGAGTAAACGTTTTGGAGAGATTTCGAGACTGGGCCGAGGGCCGGATACCTGAGGATTGTTTACAACAAGGTAACTTGCTGTTGAAGTCATCACGTCATCTCCAGGTCCCAATTTCATAGAGCTGCTTAAGCACAACAAGTTGCTAAGCACAACATTTCGCTTACCAGAATAAGGTTACCAGCCAGACTACCATGTCACATGTACAATTTCTGACTGTATCCTGCTCATTTCTGCTTAGCAGACAATTGTTATTAAGCAATATTTTCTTCTTAAGCAGCTCTATGAAATTGGGCCCGGGTCCCAATTCCATAATTTTTGCTAAGCAACAGTTAGCGGGACACCAGACACAAATGGTACACAGGACATGGTCTTTTGGCTGGTAACCTCATTCTGGTAGGCATAATTTTGTTGTGCATAGCAAATTTTTGTGCTTAAGCAGCTCTAAGAAATTGAGCCCAGGTCAACGAACTTGTTCACGCCATCTGGTACACACAAACAGCGATGAGCCATACTTGAGATCTCAATGTACTGCATAATGCTATACTTTCCATGTTTTCAAGACACGTAGACCAAGTAACTGGGGCACTGTCCTCCTTCAAAAAAAAAATTGACATCTGCTGTTGTACTGGTATGACAATTGGAGTCAAAATTCCGAGTGGATAAGAGCACCAGAATCAAGCTCTGGTGTTTCTGATCAGCAGAATATGCATTCAAGTCCGGGTTGCGACACTTGTGTTCTGAAGCAGGACACTTAAACAAATATTGCTGCGTCCTTCAGATGGGATGTAAAAGCCGTAGGTCCCAGTTGAGTTTGTGTAATGCCAGTAAAAGAACCCAGTGCACTTAATTGTAAATAGAAGGTGTCCACCCTGGTGTTTCTGGTTTGATTGGCTGTCTATTGAGCCACTGATCAAAAACACCAGAGCTTGAGCCCAGTTTTCTTAAAGAGAAGGTGTACGTTTGGTAATCACTCTTAAAATTATTGGCACTAAAAACATTGTTTGGAAGCCTACAGCAGCCTTCGATAGTATAAAGCATTTTGAGAAACATTTCACTTCGAAGAAATGTGCTTATATAAACAAAGATATCAGTTTTGATGTCCCACAATTTGAATCTGAGAAGTGTTTCTGTCAGAAACGTTTCTCAGATTGTGTATTGCTACTAAGGACGGTTCTTCCTGCATGGACAGGTTCGCTCCGGATTTTTGACGATATCTCAGAAACGCGACCACCTTTTGAAATGAAAATTTCACAGACTAGTTTTTTTGTACATATCTACAATAAAAAAAACAAAGGTATACTTTGCCTTTAACCGCTCAGCCACGACACTATAGGGTATCATGGCCAAGCGGTTTAGAGCATCGAATTCAATTTTGGGTGGTTAAGTCATTGGGGTGTGGTTTCAAATCCTGGTCATAAAAACTTGTGTTCTTAAGCAAGAAGCTTGACTATAATTGCTTTTCTTCACCCAGGGGTATAAATGGGTACCTGTAAGGGAAGAGGTTGATATTGTGTATAAAAAAGCTTCAGAGTGCCACAGCAGCTTGGGCTGTATACTCCCCAGGGAGCTGAGGAAGATTAAAAGTAATGTTATTGGCCCCATGACCATGAAAATTATGACACAAAATGTAAATTTTCCCGTATAGCCTGTGTAGTATCTTGCCCGTCAGGAAATGCATTAGGTCACCACTCTGTAAACAAAGGTAACATGGTCTATAAGAACTAGTTACTATTATTATTATTACCCCTTCTGACTCAAAATCCCCTGTCATTCCTTTGCAGAAGTTCCAGCCAAGGCTCAACATTGTACAAAGTGTACCCATGCGGGTGCTCAGAAGGACCACAGGGTGTACGGCTGTGCGATGTGTAACAGCGATATCGCTTGTCTTCCCAAATCTTCATCGACACCAAAATGCACCTGCAGCTGGCACGTCATAACCAAAGAGGCGGGAAGATCATCGCTGGAGCGAGACCTCATGAAGTAAGTAACCAGGCATGTGATTTCTCAGGATTTTACCCGATTTAACGATTTTCTAAAATCTTTATGATTGAAAAACCTTATCACCAAAGGGGAGACAAACAAAACCTGTAGTATTGTCTTTTTGGTGATGCACAAAGTCCGGAAAACCTCCTGCATTGTAAACATCAGCGGAGGTTCTCGGTCTAGAGTAAAAGAGAAAGTTATACCAAATAAAAGTGTCTGTAGTAAACTTAAGAACTGATGACGTCAGAGGAGGTCTCCAAATGTCCATATTTTGTGTTTGTTGGGTACCAATTGACTATCCCCTATAAAGGTGCAGCTCGTTGAGTTCCAGCTTGTGTTTTATTCTTTTTCCCCGGTGCCCTCTATTTCATTCGTTCCTATATGGTATCAAGTAAGTAATTGCTGAACTCCAACGCCTTTTGTGTCCTCCGGGTTCAACTTCACTGGTTTTTACAGGTTCTCTGTCCTTGGCGAGACTTTTAGTATCTTTTTGTCTATGTTGTGTTGAGCTGCTGCTAGTTTTCTTCAGAATTTTTGTGATATTAGTGTTCAGGTCTCAACACCAGAACTCAAGTCTGGAGCACTAGACAGCTCCTCATTGACACTCCAAGCTACTCTGATCCATCATGTTTTGAAACCCTTCTCTTTTCTTACATCCAGGAAGGCATGTGCTCTCCGTGGCTTTCCCAGTAGGCCAATCATAGAAGAATATCGATCAGTGAAGGACAGGTGTCCAGCTAAGAAACCAAAGTGGAGACGACCCAAACTTCTCTGCACAGAGGTAGCTAGCTCCAATAGACATTGTTAAGGAGAAATGCAGAATTAAACAAGCAGTAGCAAGAGGTTGAACCCCGAATAACCGAAGAAAACCTTTTAAAAAATTGAGGTTTGAGTACCTCGCGTTACTACCTGTTTAATTTTGCAATACATACATACGTACAATTTCTTATAGACCACAATTTCTTATAGACCAATGTGGTCTATAAGAAAAGACAATGTTGTATTGGATTACAACAAATAAACAGAAAGCATTTTACAGAAAGCAACTAAGGAAAAATATATATTTTGAAAGTGCTTATAAAAGCAATCATCTTATACTTGTACCCCATCAGGAAATTCTTTAAAAGGAATAAGAGAACAACAATAGCAGGACCCCACAATTCGGATTTATAATGTTGTGTAAAAACCAATGAAGGCGTCGCTAAAAAAAGTCCAAACAATGGTAGAACATGGACAAGTCTTTGATCTACAGGGTTGTCAAACCTGTGTGTTAGTGTTGTCTCAAATTATTTGGATGAATGCTGAAAACATATTATTAGACCTCTATGAATCTTTAAAAAAATAAAACACAGAAAAAAAAGGGTTACGTGTATACATGTAGTTAGTGAATTAACATTGATGGACCAATAGCACAGCATGCGCCAATTTTACTGTCACTTTCAGAACACATACATTTTACTACACCTGGTCACTGGGTGATTGTTCCATTCCTTAAACAATCTCAGATTAGCTCCCCGAAAGTAACCTGTGCTGCCACAAGTATGTTGTGCACCAAGCTAGATCAACCACAAGAACCATCTCTATCAAAGGTGCCCATTAATTTTACTCCTTGGCGAAGAGAAGCAATCATAGTTAAGTGTCTTTTCTAGTAATGGGTATAAGTGTTATGACTGGGATTCAAATCCACACTCCATTGACTTCGCCACCAGTATTGTTGTTATAGTTGTATTTGCAAAATAGGCAACTGGAACAAAGAAACTCAAAAATGCCTGATGATTGATTGATTAATTTGTGGATGATTGATTGATTGATTGATTGATTGATTGACTGATTACAGAAATTCATTGCACTCAAGATGGAGTGGCCTGTGGAGTACACAGTCGAGAAGGTCCTACCTTTGGTCACTTTATGGGACCTTAGGGCCATAGCATCCGGCCATCCTGCTGACCCTGCCCTCCACCTCACACCAGCAGCTGTGTTCAAGAGAAGAATCAGACAGGGTGTAGCATGTGTCGAGATTCAGTGGCACAAACAAGGTACCAGACCTTAAAGCTGTGTTTAACCCCTCAATAAAAAAAATAATAAAAAATTTGCCTTGTAAATTTAAACTTAAGAGCTGGGAAGGTCGTGCATTCTGCTCTACCAGCCAGGCTCCTAGAGGATGATACCCATGCCTACATCCTTACGGATTGTGAAGGGGGTAATACTGTTTCAGACCCAGGAGAAGGTGGCAGCGTGTCCCTGGTAACAGTTGATTCGGGTCGAAAGCCCAAATCGGTCAAGTGTAGCCCTCACTTTGAAGTGGGCCTTGTGATGTTAGGCAATATCTCATGTTTAAAAAAAATACAACCAAAAACCATCTTAATATCCCATTTATACATCTGGTATAAGAGAAGCTTCTATGGATTAGTGCATTGCTCAATGACATACGTGTCATGACCAGGAATCCCCCCAAACTCCAATGATCCAGCACCATCAGAACTTGGTCCGGTGTCGTAGACTGCTCAGCCACAACAGGCCAGTAGCTATCAGTGAATGAAAACAAACTCCACTTTCAAACCCTACACAAAGGCACATAAACAAGAGCAATGGACTTTCCTGGACTCTTGGTGACAGCAGACTTACCTTGTGAATCATTTTGTTCTAAAAAACGTGAGCATGCTGGGAAAACAGTGGACCTGGGGCCGATTTCACAAAACTCTTCCTAACTTAGGACTAGTCCTAGGCAATGCTAAGAGATAGGACTAGTTTTAAGTTAGGACCAGTAACTTAAGACTAGTCCTATCTCTTAGCATTGCCTAGGACTAGTCCTAAGTTAGGAAGAGATTTGTGAAATCGACCCCTGGTGTGACTAAGTGCACTTTCCTCCAATGTTCCCATACTTCAACACACTCTTTTCCCTTTTGTATAGAAGTGCTACCACCCCCCATAAAATCCTCTAAATAATTCACAAGATTCCCAGGACACAATGAAGACACAATAGTACACCCTGCCACCTGTCGAGCACTAAATGTTTCTACTGCTGGTGACTGCTCTACATTGCAACACTCCTATGTTCCAACAAGCCTATGTTTCGATAATCCTTTGTGTCCTATCTGGTAGGATTTGGGTTAGGATAAGGTAGCTAAATTAGGGCTGTCACAGCATTAGGGTTGTCGGAACAAAGGTGTGTAAACCTACTGCCATCCAAGCATTTCAAAGTCTCCCATTTCTTTATTGTGGTTGTATGTGAAAACCATTCTGTCTGCTTTTGAGCCAACAAAGGATCAACTTCAAGGTCATCACTTTCAATGTTCAAGGACTGTCATAAACAAGCCCCTGATTACATCATGGACATGCTGCAAGTTTATGCTGGACGGAGACAACTTTGATCAAATAGCTCCTGTTCACCATTCTTTGTTGTGCCAAGAATGAGTCACATCACTTTTGCTGAGAGCCTTCTCAGTCTATGGACGCAAACTCTGGAATAAACTTTCAAATCATATCAGGAACACAACATCCTTCAACACATTTAAGACACTTCTAAAAGCCCTCTTGTTTCAGGAGGCTTACCATCAATGACTTATTTATTTCTTCTGTGCCTCAGCGCCTTTGAGCAAACCTTTGATTTAGGCGTTAGTTAAATTTTGTTTGATTGATTGATTGATTGATTGAGCAAAAATATATTTAAAAGTACACTCAGACACAACTTGTTTATTCTCTTGAGCAGCTGGTATACCTTCTTTGGAGCAAGAGTACCTGACCACCATTGAAAAGGAGGAACTCTTTACCAAGGCCTTCCCAGACATCATGAGAGCTTTTGAGGAGGAGAAGCAGGCGGCCAAACCCAACAAGAAAGGTCAGTTTATGAAAACAGGCATCAGTGATAGTTTTATCAATTTTTTCCATTTTACCGTTTTGACTATTTGTCATCATTTTTGCAAAGTGACAAATGTGTCAACAGTCACAAAAGCTGAGCTATCGAGTAGCCCTAATGTTGGCAGTCTCCCTTCTTCGTCATTACCTTTGATCAGGGTGCCAGTCAGAAGCCATTAAACCTGAACTGCTGTATAAAGCCAATGATCACACCCGAGTGTACAACACAACATGGGAATCAGCAACAGAGGGATCACCTCAGTTGGTAGAGTGCAGGTGTCCCCCAGAGATTCTGTACCCCATATTGAAATTTAAGATAGGCTGAAGGAGGATGATTCAAAAGAGGGTGCTATCACTCAGAAGAAGTTTGTACACAGTTCACCTTTTTGGGGAGGGGGGGGGGGTACAACAGAATCTCCAGGGGGACAGATTTTCCTGTCACACAGGCATGTAATAATTTGGAAATTGTAGGTTCAAGTACTGCTCAATTTTCCTTTGTTCAACCCCCAAATTAACTTGTTCAAAGCTATACTTTGTATTTTTACTTTTAGGTAAGAGGAATGCCCAACCAAGCCAACATCTCGTCTCAGGCAGTAGCGATCGAAGCAAGAGTCCTTCAGTCATTTTTGACGAGGTGGATGCACTTTCTTCAGCTGTCTCAGATTTGAGCTTAGTGCAACATTCAACCTCCCCAGATGCTGCTGAAGCGAGGGTGTCCTCCAGGATAGACGAGTCATATCTCAGAAGCTGTGCTCAGATCCCTGAGGTCTTTCAAGAGGGTAAGCAATCAGATAAACTTCGCCTCAAATGCAATGAGATGCGCTCAAAGTCAACTTCAGATATAACATTCACTTCGGAGCTGAGTGTACGAGTTGCTTTAAGGTTGAAGAAGGCATCTGAGAAAACGGACAGGAAAACGGACTCGAACTTATTCGTCAATAGCGACGATAATGTGTCACTTATGCAAAAGACAAACATCTCTCCAAATTCATCTCTGTGTGAAGTCTTTCTGGAAGATGGTGACGCCTTGACAGATCTGAAGAAAGATCACCACAAGTGTGTAACTTCCTCAAAACTAGAAGAAACCTCGGCCTACCAAGCAGAGTCTCTTAAAAAAGTGGAATGGAAGCCTCATAAGAAAAAACAACATCAAAAGAAACATCGCTCAGCCTCATCATCGGCTGCTTCGCCAAGCTCCTCCGCTAACGGAAGGAGAAATATACTTGCCTTAAGTGAACGAAAGCGTCTTAAGAAACTTCTCGCCTCACTTGATGATTCTACCTTTTCAGCGGATGAAGAGCTCCTCCAAGTGCCTAAAGGTATACGTCCTCCACAGTCTTCGCTCCAAGGCACCACTGCAAACTTTAATCTTGGTTTTGAGACGACAAAGATGCTTTCCGAGGACGACAGTATGCTTTTTGATCTGAATGTGATGGAAGTCTCGAAGAGGTCTGATGTTAAGTCTATCACTAAAGGATCTATTACAGAGGCTAATTTGAACAGCCCAGGAGATGATAGCGTCAGTAATTTTGTCAATCTAGACAGTCCAAGGCAATTTGAGGACCTTCAAATCTACAAATCCTCGGATTGTTTTTCTGGAGAAGTTCAAGGAAAGCCATCTGCTGTGACTGTCATCAACGACGACCCAAACTTCAGTCTCAAGTTTGAATTGACCAAGATGCTTGATGAGGATGATAGCTTTCTCTCCTCAAATGAAACAGATTTTTCACTCGACGGGAGGACAGAAGCTAGACTTACGACAGAGGATGAGTCTGGTGATAAGTCAGAGCCACTGCAACAATTCACACGTACTGACGATGGTTTCCCTTTCACAGACGCTGAAGTAAACACCAAGACGGAGAACAAAGATCCTCGTACAGAGAAAAGCAAAGAAGAAAGTATTCCCGATCAGAAGTCGTCTTGCTACTTGATGATGCAGAAACACCTTATGGGTACGAGAGATTATAATGAAGATGGGAGTACAATCTTAAGGTCTCTTGCAAGTAATCTTGAAAGTCTCGTTGGACCTAAAGTTGATGAGATCAAAAGGGATTGGCAACAGGTTGATGAAGAGGAAGTGGACACCAACGAGGAATCCAGTTTGCTCATACCTATAGACAGTTCAAATCAGGACAATTCTGCCTACCCGTCACCTGGTCATATTTCCAGGCAGACTCCATCTGAGTATTTATACCATTCCTTTGCCCCTCCCCCTGTTGATATTGACACCCCTACTCTGTGTGATGAAACATCCTTAGGAAGTCTCAGCCAAGCACATGGTTCCGTACATGGAGAACCTCCAATCAGAGAGGCCGTCTTACCCAGTCAGTCAAATCGCTTCATATGCACATCATCTCAATTGAAATCGAATTTAACAACCAATCACCTTTCAGCAACACCTTGTAGCAGCCAATCACAAACCCTGTCTCATGACTATGAGAATAGTCCTGTCTCGCTTATGGACAGATTAAGAATCAAACATGGTGGGCGAGATAATAAAGGAGTGTTATCTGCTGTGACTTCCATAAAAAGTGGAGTGGAATTTGGAAACAAACTCGGAAGGGACAGAAAAGTTCTTCTGGAGCTATTTGATAAAAACGAAGATGAAATTGGGATAGTTCAAAACTGAATGCAAGATAATAAAAATTGTAAACAAGTGTAAACAACTTGTGCAAGTCTCACGCGTATTTGAACTCATAGGACCAACTTGGTCGCATGGAAATATCTTATGAAACATGCATAAGTTCCAGACACAAATTTATTTGAACGAACATTTCTATGATGAATGTTGCTTTTTATTCACCCATGTCCCACTTACCTTGCACGAATGGGGCAAGTGTGACCATTAACATTTTTATTGTAAAATAGAAAACTAGCTGAATTCCAAGGAATGATATTAAGAACATGACTGTCCCAAGACATGATGTCTTGTCACTTTCGAGCCCTGTGATTAAAATAATGCATTAAAAAGAAGTTGAATTATGCGTCTCGAAGCCAAGTGATCATTTTGATACAGTCTCCACTATTTTTATCCAGTTAGTTTTAATAGATGTTAACTTTGCATCAGGGATAATGAATATAATTTGGTTTTACCCTACACTGATTTGTGTTACTGCTCTAGCAATGCAAAGGTCATGGGTTCGATTCCCACCCGAGTGAAATGCCTGTTGATTTTTTTTTTCACAGAAAGTTCTGAGTGTACAGTGCTTAACACACATTGGTGTAGGGTAAAACCAAATTATACTAGTTAGTTTTCTTTTCCCCCCAACTTTTCGTTCTTAAGATTGTTTTCAAAGTGTGCAATATAACATGTGTTTTATAAATAAATGATCATGCTTATTGCCACTACATTTTCGAAATAACTTATTTTTACAGTTGAAACTACTCTTGAAGCTTGAGACTTGCCTATTTAATGAATATTGTGGCGGAATTTACTAGTTGATCCCGGGCCTACTTTTGCCTCAGGTAATCTGAACGCTAAAGAGCTTTGTCCGTTTTGGAGGAAATATACCGCCGATTGTACTCGATTGTCTCTCTCTAAATACACATTAAGCAATGCACCAATAATTCACAACGGACATAAACCAGGGCTCGAAATTTACGCTGGACCGCAGGCCCGAGGCCAGTGATTTTAGCTTCGGTCCAGTAAACTTTATGTCGAACAAGTCCGCCGGTCTTGTGTATTTCTTTTAACAAACTAATATTATTATTAATAATAATGTAAAATATATTATATTTCATTAAATAAATGTATTTCAATCTCAGTTTTAAAAGTTTCCGTTTTTACTTGTTGTCGTCAAATCAATTCCGAGCGCGGAACGTCAAACCCAGCCGACCGTTCTTCGTCGTGATGCTGCTGCGTGCAAGTTTACCATCCAGCAGTTTACTCATGCCCACCACCTTGTAAAACTGCTGGGCTCAAACCATGTTTAGGCACCCGGGGGCGAGCGAACAGCACCCTCCGTTTCCACAGTGCATGCATGATGTATTGGTGCCCGGCGGCACAACACAGTAAACAGCGCATCGTTCGTATACCACTGACCGTGTACATACACATTGGATGTAGTCACTTTGAAGTCTGATACCTTACAAACGAATTACATAGTGTTGAAATCGTATCGATAACGTCTTGGTTGTATGCTTTCAACACCACACATCCCTGTGTTGCATGGATTAAAAGCAACGTCTTGTTTCCACACGTCTTGCATTGACAACGTTGTTGTTCTGTCAAAACTGATTTCATTTTTTCTATGGAAGCAAACGTCGCGTAAAAAGAAGGTATGTGGAAATTTCTCGAAGGGGTTTCAAAGCCCAAACTGCCTGTTAAGCGATCTGCAAGTGAAAAATTTGCACGGGCGCAGAAGTATGAAAAAACAAGTTAACTTTTGGTGTGTTTTTGTTCCGTTTTGGATTTTTTCTTCTCGTATGACTTCGGTCTTGTAAAAAATGTTCCGGTCCAGTAAAAATTCTGAGCAACAAGCCCTGCGGTCTTGTGGATTTTTTCCCCAAATTCGAGCCCTGTAAACTTATAAACAACAAGCTTCAACAGGTTTAATTATATTGTTGTCTTTCTCATGTACTGTTCAATAGAATAACGTTAGGTAAACTTATCTAATGCATCAAATAAATAGATCACTTAGTCAACCACGTACTGTGTTCTTGCCTCTACTGTTTATTGCCTGTACAACAGCTAGCGCAATTGCCGTACCTCGTCAACCACGTGTCACTACACCGTGTCCAACAAGCACTACACCTGAGCATTGACTGGAACACACATCAGTCAACCCCAACGCGCACTAGAGCATAGGTTTACTACAGCAAAAGCAATATCGTGAACAACAGTTCTTCGGTCCTTCCGGTCAACCCGGTGACAATCGTTCAGCCCGCAGCTATCGTCAATTGTCAACCTCAGTAACCCTCACGGTTAACTGGAACACACGTCAGTTAACCCTGTGAGTCTCTGACTCCAAACTCTTAACGCATCTCGCATCAACCATTCGCAAAAGCAACACAAAAGCAATTGTACTGAGCATGCAGTAAACAGAACAATGAACACGTACCTGTTACTCCTTGAGTTTCTTGCAGCAGACTGGTTCGCGTCGTGTACACCTCGTGTACACGACGACCAACCAGCCCCACGCTTCGCCTGGCACATGCGTAGGTCGGTACAAGTCACCGACCAGCTCGCGCACGCGCCCTCACATACAATTTAAGACATACAACATGCACTGACCGTCACATCGGCTCGAGCTAAGCTTGGACTGTCCCAGTCCAAACCAGCTTAACATCAAAACAATAAAAGGGCAGTGCATATAATCAATAAAATAAATAAACGTTAACAAATCATAGTAAACCCTTAGCACAATATCAATACAAAAATATATCAACCTTTCACAAAATGAGTAATACTTGGCATAAACCCTGTGACCTACAAAACAACACCTTATTTCAGCTCACTGTTGTGTTGACTACAGCAAGAATTTTCATGCATCAACCTCGTACTCAAAAAAATATGCACAAAGATATGCACCTGGTTGACTGATAGAAGTCTAAGTAAACCACTATATACACGATTCTTCAAATCCTTTCGACTTACACAGATCCAGAGGTAATTGTTGGTTTCATTAAAAAATTACAACAGTAATTTATACAGAATCAAATGCAGCAATTTGGCAATAAAAAGGCACACACAGTTCCTTCAAGTTATAAAATATGAATACAAAACTATGAATATATAAAAAACAAACTCGGTAAGGATGGCATTCGGCTGTGGTTTCCGTCGCTTATCGCTTGATTTGTCTGCCTCCGACAAAGTTCGTCTTGATCCTCTGCTCTTTAATGATGGCTTCGACCATCCGGCGAGCTGGTGGGGTCTGAGTCTCCTTTTCCGCAGTAGAGGTAGGGGGGATGGCGACTTCAAGTGGCGGCATTGAGGAAACCTCTGATGACACTGGGGAGACTGGTGATCTCATCATGGCCAGCATACCACGCGGTTTCCCAGTGGCCATTCTGATGGGGGGATCTTCATGTGCAGCCACGGAGGGATCCTCTGGTGGAGAGCTTGATCGAAGGGGGGAGATCGGGGTCGGCGAAAGGGAAATCACCGCTACGTCTTCTCCAACACCCTCAATGACGTCCGGATCAGGGGATGTGTGACTAGCTGGAGGCTTAGCTACTGGGGCAGAGTTCCATCCTGCCACCACCATTTGTGATGTAGCCGATGTCTCTGCTGGCCTCTCCCGCTCTTCAACAATCTGGTTGCTCTCCCATCGATGGGTGTTGTTAAACCCCGAGTAGTGGCGGTGCATTGTCTCCCGTCTGGTCGCCTTGTAGTGAGACCTTCTACAATAGAGATACATCACTGACCCATGGTTCTCTTTGATATGCCTCCACAGACCCTGTCGCTGATTAAAACTACTGTTGCATTGGTCGCAACGGAAGCGTCTCGGCTTTGAAGCCCTTCTCGACCTGCTCTTCCAGACATGCTTCACTTTCTTTGGACTCGTTTATACCTGTAGAACAACAAAACAAAACAAACTCTGTGGTCACCAAAAATGAAATCACTGACCCATGCCTACACACACATCAATAAAAACTATCGATATCTACTCGGTAATCTATGTTCCCGCCTAGGGTACCGCCTAGGGGAACTCTCTACTGAGGGTGTGGTCCCTCCCCACACTTCCTCAGACCTGTCAACTACCAATGAAGGTACATTCTCCTCCATAAGGACTTCATCTGACCCAATATGAGATTCTATGGGGCTATTGGACTGAGGAGTTTCTGACTCCAAATCTACAGTCTCCTCTTCCACTCCCCATGACTCCAGCTCTTTACCAAAGTAGGGTTTTAGTCTATCCGCATGGACAACCTTACATTTCCCACCCTTTTTCAACTGAATACGGAAAGTAACGTCAGACAACTGTTTGACCACTAACCACGGGCCCTCCCAGCGCAACTGAAGCTTTGGCGAGAGATTTTTCTTCTTGGCCGGGTTAAAGAGCCACACGAAGTGCCCTTCCTTCAAACCATGATCTGTTGCCCTCCGGTCATAGTCTTTCATTTGTCGTTGGGCACTCTTCCCAAGACACTGTCGAGCTCTCCCATGAGCTTGCCTCATATTGTGACGCAATTTCTCTGCAAAATCTGTCCCAATACCAGCCTCAACATCGCAACACCCAACCAACAAGTCAACCGGAACGCTCACTTCTCGACCCAACATCATCATGTTGGGGGATTCCCCAGTTGATTCATGGGGCGTGCAACGGTACGCAAAAGTTGCACGGAAGACACTCATCCCAATCTCGCTGCCTCCTCGTCGGTTCAATGAGCACCGCTACCATATTAACCAGGGTCTTGTTGAACCTTTCAACCATTCCGTCCGACTTGGGGTTGTAAGCAGTCGAACGGCTTTTTGCAATTCTCAAGACACGGCACATCTCACTGAAAACATTAGACTCAAAATTTGAACCCTGATCGGAATGTAACTCCTGCGGGACCCCAAACCGGCAAACAAACTCATCAACCAACTTCAGTGCTACTGTACTGGCTGTGGCATCTGGAAGCGGGTAGGCCTCCATCCACTTAGTACAATAGTCACCGACTACCATGACCCATTGATTGCCACTGTCCGACCTCGGCAGTGGCCCGAGCAAGTCTATGGCCACTCTCTCCATAGGGACACCAACTCGATACTGTTGCAAGGGAGCCCGCCTCTTTCGGGCAGGTGACTTCCTTTTTGCACACATGTCACAACTCCTCAAAAAGGACCTTATGTCTGCTGACATACCGGGCCAGAAATACCGATACTTCACTTTGGCCATCGTCTTATGGACACCAAGATACCCACTCAATTGTCCTCCATGCAACTCGCCTAAGACTTCTTCCCGAAACTGCTTAGGAAGAACAAGACGCAGTCTCATTACGTCACCAGCATCTGACTCCCATTGTCCATACAAC
Source organism: Leptasterias polaris (assembly GCA_037783415.1). Lineage (NCBI taxonomy): Eukaryota > Metazoa > Echinodermata > Asteroidea > Forcipulatida > Asteriidae > Leptasterias > Leptasterias polaris. The sequence continues at coordinate 5,456,870 of JAZGTN010000102.1, forward strand.
AGACCATCCTTGACCACCAACTGCTTCCACACAGACCAATAAGTCTTGTGAATCACTGGAAGATGGGAAACCTCCTTCCAATCTGGACGGTTCTCACCCTTTTCCTTCAGCTGGACAACCCATCCTATAATTTCATCCTCCATCTGAGCTTTCCTAAAAGCTTCTGAGGAATAGACTGGTTGAGCCACAATACCCCTAACCTTAGGATCTTCCTTCTGATGTTGCACCTGGTGGACCACAGAACTCTGTAGGTCATCACCGATTGCTTCATCCCTACCACACTGCTTGCATTGCCGTCGGGACAAGGAATCGGCATTCGTATGCTTCTTGCCAGGCCTATGTTCAATCTGAATATCATACTCGGAAACCACCTCCATCCACCTTGCCAACTGGCCCTCAGGGTTCTTGAACTGAAACAACCACCGAAGTGCTGCATGGTCGGTTCTCACCTTGACCTTTCTACCATACAGATTCTGCCGAAATTGCTTCAAGTACACCACAACGGCAAGCAACTCACGACGGGTGACGCAGTAGTTCCTCTCCGGCCTGCTGAGTTTTCGACTGGCGTAAGCCAAGATTTTCTCGTTCCCCTCCTGGACTTGGGACAACACCGCCCCTATGCCATCACCACTTGCATCAGTGTCTAAGATGAAATCTTTATCTGGAATCGGATAGGGCAATATCGGTGTGGTCACGAGCATGTTTTTCAACTCCTCAAAAGCAACCTGACAAGACTTATCCCATACAAAATCTCGAGACTTCTCAGTTAATGCATGCAGGGGACTGGCTATCTCGGCAAACCCACGAATGAATTTCCGATAATAAGACGCAAGACCCAAGAAACTCCTAACATCCTTCACACACCTTGGAACAGGCCAGTCAGCCACTGCCTGTACCTTCTGCGGATCCGTGGCCACACCCTCTGAAGACACTATGTGTCCTAGGTAAGCTACTGACTGCCGGAACAAGTGACACTTGCTGGGTTTCAACTTCAGCCCTGCGTGTCTGAGCCTAGCTAACACTACTCTGAGACGCTCTATCATCTCGGTCACTGACTTCCCGAAAACAATGATGTCGTCCAAATAAATCAAAAGGATTTCCCATTGCAAACCGGCCATGACCTTCCCCATGAGCCTCTCAAAAGTTGCTGGGGTATTGCAAAGCCCAAATGGCATGTACTTCCACCTATACAGCCCATTTCTTACAACGAATGTTTTTGGCTTGCATCCTCGTCAAGCGCAACCTGCCAATACCCCGAAGCAAGATCTAGTGTTGAGAACCACTTTGCCCCACCCAATGCATCAAATGTCTCGTCAATGCGAGGGACCTGGTATGCGTCCTTTATGGTGACTGCATTTAACCCTCTGTAGTCGACACAAAAACGCTTGGTACCATCCTTCTTACTCACAAGAACAACATTTGCGGCCCAAGGACTATCTGATGGTTCAATCACACCTCTCTTTGCCAAGTCCTGGACTTGCCTCTCAATCTCCTGTTGGTTACAGTAAGGTTGGCGTCTTGGCCTCTCCCTGATAGGCCTAGCCTCACCAGTCTGTATGTGGTGTCTAACATCTTCTGTTCGACCAATATCATGATCACCACTGGAAAAGACATCACGGAAGTCACTTAAACACTTTTGGACCTCCACGTGATACTTTGACTCAACACTTGCAGTGCCTCTCTCATATAAGTCACTCAAATAATCAGGAACCTCCAGTGGCGGATCTGCCATCACCCCAGAGCTACATTTTATCAAATCATGCTCAACTCGGCAAACCACACCAACAGTTGTCCCCTTGCGGGCAACTCTTTTCTCCTTACCAGGATTATACACTCTCAACGGGATAATATCATTCCCTGCCTCTACCAAAGATCTGGCCAGTGCCATTCCTCTCTTTGCCAGGTCTCCCCCACTCTCTAAAGGTTCAACTAGTGCAGGACCGGCAGAGACATTACTTCTCTTGGATATTGTACCAGGGACAACAGCCTCATGGCCTGCAGGAATCACAGTGTTTTCAAGAACAACAACATGACCAATAAACGGTTCCCCAACACTGCTTGTACATTTTATGTCTTCACCATTCAAGCTCCACCTCTTAGTCCTACAATCCAATTTCCCACCTGTGGGCACAAGGAAATCCATCCCTAGGATTCCTGGACAATTCATTTCTGTAAAGATCGCCCTGACCGACTGGGTGGTTCGACAAATCTGAATTTCTACATCAGCAATGCCAAGTACCGACAGTGCACTGCCATCCACCTGCCTCACATGCACGCTTCCCTCCCCATGATGGGCCTTCGCTCTTTGGGAATTTTGTAGTAAACATCACTGCTGATCAGAGTGTCGGTTGACCCAGTGTCAACCAGAAAACGACAATCAGTTGCCCTTACAAGCCCATCCACAAAGAAACCATAACGGGGATCAACACTTGACTTTGGCAGATTTATTACCCTTTGCCCATCTTGGACCTTTCTTCTCTTCTCGTCCACTATTGGGTTTTCATGACACTGTCTCTTGGACCCCCTTTGATTTCCAGCCGTTCCGTGGGTCCACCGTTGGGCTGGCTGCCGTTTCCCTGATATGGAGCGGCTTTCTTTTTGAGGTTTCAAACAGTCCCTAGCAAAATGACCCTTCTGGTCACAATTGAAACATCTCCACTCTCTCACTTTACCTCTGACTATCTTTTTCTTCTCTTGAGGGTACCCCTCTGCCTGAGCAGGCAATTCTGTCGACTTACTCGATAACCTTCCCAACAAGTCAACCATAGTCTTTAGAGTCTGAGCCTGAACCTCCAAATTAGCCTCCATCTTCTCTACTCTCTGACCCAAACCAGTCTAAAGCCCTCGCCAGTTTAGGAGGTTTTCCATCAAATATCCTTTGCTGCTCTACCTTTTCAAAATTATCAGTCTCAAGTGCAGCTCGGATTGCCTCGTCCAAATTCTTTGGGCGGGCCCGATTTATACCTTCTCGTACTGACCGACTCTCAACTGCATCAAGAAAATGAATCTTGGCCAACCTCTCACGAGAGTCTTCTTGTATCTCAGGATATGCTCTAAGCGTCAACTCATGGATAGCCTGACCAAGCTCTTGCAGGCTCTTCTTCGGCCCTTGCTGACGGTGCCTAAGCTCTACAAGATAATTCTCGCTTTGTCTCCCAGAACCAAATCTCCTCTCAAGCAATTTTACAAGTTCACCATAGGTACGCTTGTGACCAGGGGAGGCATCTCCCAAAATTCTGAGAGCATTTCCCTGAAGGCACGCTGACAAAAACCGGGCTGATTGCTCTTCATTCCAGCCATTGACCTCTCGACATGACTCAAAATGTCGGTGATATTCTCTCCACAATACTTTGCCACTATACCTATCAGGGGTGATATTTGGGCGTCGATTGTTTCGCTCCAACATCTTATCCTTACCTTCAACACAAACGTTTGACTCATTCGATGGCACTGTGCCAGTTACAGTTGAACTCACTACATGGGGCACTCTTCCCTCACTTGACATGTTAGCGGCTTTCTTTGGCCGGGTTGCAAAACTCAAAGGTTCACTGGGTAACTTCTTTGGACTAACAATATCTATGTCCTGAAGGAATGGATTGGTATTCTGTCGACCCTGTCCCATAAAACTCTGACCCAGCACAAAAGACTGTACCTCGTCTCTAACATTGTCAACTGACATAGCCACAGCAGGGGAGGGTGTCTCCGAGACGTAGCCTCTGAGCGGAGTACTCTCTCGATATGCCATCCCCTTACTTCTCAGGGGGGTCACCTCCGATGACATGCCCATACCCAGGAATAGATTCACTCCGGTACCCGAGCTGTACCAGATGTCTTTTCTGGGATTTGGACATCAACCTCTGAGTCCACCTGAAACCTCACATGACTATTCTCATAAGTCTTCGGAACTTTTCCCAACTCAGCATAGTGGTCTCTGTTCCACTGCAAAGGTTCCATGTCCAATCTTGCACGACTTGACCCTTCTTGTAATCTCTGCAATTGAACATCAACCTCCAAGGTACCCGCTTGGCCCTTGCGACCTTCACTCATGTTGGTTTACTATACCTCTAGTCAACCCACAGGTGACTGTACTAGTAACCCTTACACATAAATAGGACCGAATCTACTTCTGGTCCAACCACCAATAGACAACTACCTACCACCAGACCCACACAAGCCAGTATAAAACACAGTCAACCACACTAAAACTTACAGTGTCGCTACACTCGGCCACGGACCACTAGGTGACTTGAGTCACGTCTAGCAGAGCAGTCGGTGTTTTACAACTCAATGTAGTTCCAAGCTTTGCGACTCTCTGGCACTGTTCGTCTGACAAGTCAAACTGTGAATTCGCAGCAGTGTCAAATTCTGCTCCCTTGCAATTCGGCGCAACCGCCTCAGCTCCAAGCGAGTCTTGGCAAACTGACAAATCGCAACCAGAAAAACTATTGTAACAATCACCAAAAGTACAACAACCCACAATCGCATTGCCAAGTCTTGAACCTGTGTACTGTATCTTTGTTTATCTTAACAAAGAGTATGACTTAATCGATTACAATCATCCCACTTCTGACACCATTTGTGGCGGAATTTACTAGTTGATCCCGGGCCTACTTTCGCCTCAGGTTATAGATCACGAAGTAATCTGAACGCTAAAGAGCTTTGTCCGTTTTGGAGGAAATATACCGGCGATTGTACTCGATTGTCTCTCTCTAAATACACATTAAGCAATGCACCAATAATTCACAACGGACATCAACTTATAAACAACAAGCTTCAACAGGTTTAATTATATTGTTGCCTTTCTCATGTACTGTTCAACAGAATAACGTTAGGTAAACTTATCTAATGCATCAAATAAATAGATCACTTAGTCAACCAGGTACTGTGTTCTTGCCTCTACTGTTTATTGCCCGTACAACAGCTAGCGCAATTGCCGTACCTCGTCAACCACGTGTCACTACACCGTGTCCAACAAGCACTACACCTGAGCATTGACTGGAACACACATCAGTCAACCCCAACGCGCACTAGAGCATAGGTTTACTACAGCAAAAGCTTCACGCAATATCGTGAACAACGGTTCTTCGGTCCTTCCGGTCAACCACGCACGCAGCGATAGTCAACCCGGTGACAAATCGACTAGCCCGCAGCTATCGTCAATTGTCAACCTCAATAACCCTCACGGTTAACTGGAACACACGTCAGTTAACCCTGTGAGTCTCTGACTCCAAATTCTTAACGCACCTCGCATCAACCACTCGCAAAAGCAACGCAAAAGCAATTGTACTGAGCATGCAGTAAACAGAACAATGAACACGTACCTGTTACTCCTTGAGTTTCTTGCAGCAGACTGGTTCGCCTCGTGTACACCTCGTGTACACGACGACCAACCAGCCCCACGCTCCGCCTGGCACATGCGTAGGTCGGTACAAGTCACCGACCAGCTCGCGCACGCGCCCTCGCATACAATTTCAAGACATACAACATGCACTCACCGTCACAATATGCAAAACTTTACAATCAGGATTATGGTCATAGGTTACCGCGTGACGGTACTTTATGCATAGTCATGACTGACCATACACACACTGATCAGCCGGGTGCCTTGACTTCTTACGGTCAGCAGGCAGTGAATCATAATTAAGATGCCGGCCTTCAGTGAGTGTAATTTGTCTACAATATTGTTTTTTGTTGTTGCAATTTTCAAAACATCACAACTTGACAAAGTCATCGTTTGGTAAGCCCTTTCATGTATCATAGTAATTACACAAGTGTAAGGAATAAAAGAAGTATGTGAGAGTAGTATGGGATGTTTATAAATGGGAGACATTTTCAATCAAAGTGTTACCACTTGCCCGTACCATGAAAACTGAGCGATTTAAACATGACGTATAGATTGAGGACTGTATTGGCGACGATGATAAGACCGATGTTAAAAGAGAACAGCCCAACAAGACGGGATAGGACTTCCTGTGACGCGAAAGGCATAGCATAACTGGTTAACCTTACCTGCCACGGATTGCTGCAACTACTGAGATGTATCATTTGGTCGTGGAAATCTCATTTTCACCTAATAAAAGCACTCAATCCTTTATAGCCTTTTTGTAATATAGGTTTTCTCGGTCAATTTCGGCAAATGAGCAGCCAATTTAACCACCACGCTATTCTATTTCGCGCGAAATCGAATGCTACTGAAAAGGGTCATTCGATTTCGTTTTATGACTAGTCAAATGTACTGTTGCGTCATTCGATGTAACAAAATAATCATTCAATTTAACGATTCATCAAGGCAGCATTCAAATTCGCCGGAGCTTTTTGAGGCGTGTGTTTAGTCATTCAAATTCATTTTTGGGCAGTCATTTCTGTAATTTGTGCAATCTAAAAAACGTTTTGTTAATAAGGCATATACGGTTCACTTATTTGCACTTGAGTCACTTTGTACTTCGAAGACGAGCTTTTGCTACAGTTTTACACGCATATTTCAATAAGTTTGCAGCTTGTGGTACAACCATACCTAAACATATACGTCAATGTCTGGCACGCCAACAGATTGATGGTTGAGGAAGAAACAACATAAACAACAAAAAACAGGAAAAACATAAAGAAACACCCCATTCAAACACAATACAAAATTAGGCCAGTTAACCAATAAAGATCCCCCAAAAAGAATATAGGAGAAAACAAAGAAGAAAAAACATCATGGGCCCCATGTAAAGTCTCCTGGAACCATAAATAAAGAAAATAAGGTTTGCCTGAATTAAAGTGAAGATACGAAACAGTTGCCTAATACAGATTATCTGTTTATTCGTATTTCTTTAGTCGTACTTATTTGAATTCTCATTTAGCGAAATTGATTGCCTCTTTACGAAATTGAAAAAAATTAAACCAGTAAAATCTCCAGTCGAACCAGCTTTGCTATTGAATGATGATTGTGCGTCACGAAAAAGAATGACGATATGCTAACTGAACACAGTGCAAAAGGAATTTGAATGCCTCAATACGAAATTGAATGCCCGAATTTTGAATTTGAAACGCAGTAACAACTGGAGAGGCAAAATAGCTTTAATTCGAACACACGAAAATGAAATCGGCTGCTCATTTGCCGAAATTGACCGAGAAAACCTATATTAGTAACACGGAGGCTTTGCGCAAAGACTGAAGACATAGCGTGGGAAAATCACGATTTTTGAGGGGAAAACGTCTGCATTTACTTCAGTCAAAAGCTTGCCAAGTTGATTGAATGTGTTTACAATACTCATCAAGTACATTTTAATTATTATAAGAATAGACCTTATGCATTGACGTCACCAAGCCGCCATCTTAGAGGTAAACTGATGATGAAACAATGGAAACGCGCTGATTTGTACGCGCGGCGCACAAGACTGGCCAATGAGCATCTTCCTTTTGACCTCTAGGTGAGGGCGCCCTACTCAAATGACGTCATATGCATAAGGTCTATACATGGGGGAAAACAGATTCGGCCCAAGTTACCCTTGTGTCCCATTTACCCCATATTACCCTATGATGTCCAAGCCCTTCAGTGCCATGGTTTTCAGGACGTACTTTAGCTTTCATGTCACATCGATCAAAGCAGGTATGATATTCTTCCTACCTATTAGTCTGATTTCCGGTTTGTTTGCTCTTGACAAAATTAGAAAAACTGTGACTAATAATGGCCTGAAAAAAATATATATTGACCATACACCATTTGAACAAGAGTAGGACAGCCCCTGTGCTTAAAAATGATTTTCCGACTTTTTTTTCCAAGCACCAAATGTCATACCTGTTCCAGGCATGTTTTGTATTATGGTGTGATCTAATATATATATACATTTTTTGTGTCTGGTCATACTCGGTGCAACTAAGTAGGTTATGTTTTTCTTTCATGTGTGATGGGTTGTTTATACCCCTTGTAGTGAGTCTTTTGTATCAATTTGTGGTAGAGATTCTATAAAGTCCCGGTCGATTTCCTACCTTCCGCCAAGGTAATGGGCAGGACAGTTCTTTTCAGAACTGAGAAGTCTCCCGAATTCCGAACAATCTACTGTCAAAGAAAAAAATCTACTTAATATCAAGTAGATATACACATGGTGTTACATTGGATACATCACCATGCAATGCTACTGGCATGGTTCCTTGCTTTACGACCACGCGACCCGAGTGCCCCCCCCCCCCCCCCCCCCCAACACACACACAAATTTAAGTGCTGCCTGGAATTGTTGTTATATTATTTTAAAAAAAATTTTACAACTTAATAAGTGATTTGTAGTGAGTTGCATCCTTAAACTTGTTAATCCTAATAGAATCTCTATCTCTGTGCATCCAGGAGTAGGTTCGGGTGTTAACCTTTAGTAAATTTTGCCGTTTAAATCACGCATGCGTGGTCTGTGTTTCACTCGAACGCGTTCAGTCGATTGATTCGGCAAATATGGCAACCAACATGGCGACGACGTATCGAAGAGAAAAAAACAAAAATTATCCAAAACGCCATCTTGACAAAATGACGTAATAGTTGACTAGAGAAACAGTGCTCCGGAGCTAGGTTGGTCCAGTGGACTAGTCCAGCTGGTTCATGCAGCGTTCGAGTGGCAGCTAGATCGACTATGTTTAAGTCTAATCGACTCTAGTCAGCCACCCGAACCTGCATCCAGTCTAGGATTGTTAAAAACGTATCTTTTCGTAGCCAGGGCTCGATTTCACAAAGCACTAAGATTCATCTGAAAGATGAGTTGTCAGTATTACCATTGTGATTTGCATTGTGACATCACACTTTGCTTAGCAACTACGATTGATTTGCGAAATTAGCCCCAGGCTAAGTAGGACGAGTAGAAATCTGAGGTTGACAATGAATTGTTTATTTTATATTTTATTTGTTTTCCCTTGTGGGAAAAACTTTTAATAACTTAAATTTCTATTCTTTTACAAAATACAACAATTAAACAAAAAAAGATAAACTAAATTATTATTACATAGAGTATAAAACGTGTCCCATTTCAAACCAAATTATGTGAGTTTGCCATTAGTGACACAATTAAAATTGTATAAATGAAAGTACAATTTTTGCGCTTGTTTTTTTAGTGATATCAAGGATTGTTTACTGCCGTACCTGGACACCCCCAATAAACAAATACAAAATAACTAGAACCATCTTAATTAACTACGATTGCACGGCGACTGTTGTCCTTGAAATAAACCGCGCACACCTACTCCTGAACCACACCTTGAATTTGAATAATAATTTACATTATCGGAAAGATTTTCAAAGATTTAACAAACGCTACACAGAGTGTCACCCCATTAATTGACCCTGACTTGTGGTTCAAACCAGAAGTTTAAAATAAAAAAAGATTCTCGAGAACTGTAGTTATCATTTCATATACATTTTTTATTCAGAGGAAAGAGTTGAAGCAAGACGAAGGTAATTTTTGTTACATCATATAATCAGCGGGTAAGATTATGGATGAAAATTTGTAATAATAATAGTGGCTTCTTATATAGCGCTCATATCCGTCACTCAGTGACGCTCAAGGCGCTTCAACAGTAAGTATTTTCTTATATGTGTGGAGCTACTTTTAGAAGCTTGTGACCTATTCCTTTACATAGCACCATGTAATGGTTTACAAGGTGCTGTGGCGCAATATGCAGCCAATCAAACCAGGAACACCGGGGCGAACCCCTTCTCTTTACGATAAGTGCACTGGGTTCTTTTACGTGCATTACACAACACACGGGACCTACGGCTTAACGTCCCATCCGAAGGACGAATCATGTGGTTAAGTGTCTTGCTCAAGGACACAAGTGTCGCGAGGGACTCGAACTGTGTCGCGACTGTAGACGCTAAGTGGCAGCATATTTACAAAGAAAAGTGTTTGCACTCGAACAATATTTTAACATACTTGTTTATTACATTTCTTTATTTAATAACAAACAAAAACCTGTATCATAAGCAATTTTTACTTTTACAGAATTTAGTGAGTCTGATTCACTTTTTTCTTACACTGAGAGTTTTGAAACAAAATAAAACAACTGATGTCGTAGGATTTTGTCCCTGGAGATTCTGTACACTCCCACTTTCCCATACGGCAAATTGTGCATAATGCTTGTCCGATGGCGCCCTTGTTCGACTCAACTTCCTTCAGTCCACGTTACTGTTTTGGCGACACACGACCGAAGTAAAACAATCCCATATGACACCGGTATTACATTTGAAGGAATTAAGTTAATTCTACGTCACAGTATATACAGGTTGGAAACACATATTGTTTGTCTCCATTTATTTCTCATGTACGTTTGATTGTCAATAGAACGTTACAAAGACTCACAAAAATTGGTTCTCACAATGTTTAGTATCCAGACTTGCACTCATTTCCGGGTTAGGTGATTCGTGTCAAACGGGAACAAGTCTGTTACTGTGTGTGTTTCTTTTAATACAAGTTTGGGATATTGACACAAAAACTGGTCCAACCGACTCTAACATGGCTTTGGCCCATAATGGACCTCAGACTGCACGCCTCAATTGTATATTATTTCATTTTAACAAGACAGGAATAAATCATTACATCCCGGACATCGTGGGAAATGTTATCCACCGTTTTCGTACTTTTTGTCAGATTGGGTTTCAATACAAGATAGTCTAATTGTTAACCAATTAAGTACTCAATTTTTGTAAACTGATACCATAATTATAAGTTTCTTTAATGTTCCACCTGTCGATCTTTTCACTGTCTGATCATGATCGTCAACACAATTTTTAGCCTGCAAAAAAGTCTTACCAGAAGCTGTATGCATTTTTATATTAACTTCGTAGTCACTGCGTACAGTTGACTCGTTGACTGGAGTGTTACTTTTCTTCTTTATGAGTGAGCAGCGAGTCCAGGAAAACAGTTGTGCGGCGAGATCGATCAACCCTGGGGACGAAGTTGGGTCTATCGTCACGCGTGCAGTAACCTGTGAAGGGTTCATTATAGTTCATTGTTCACTCACAGACACGCTTTGATCATGACACTATAAAAATTATTCACTTTTTAAAGGGACACTTCGGCCACGTTGGACGTTGACAATTTGTAGCCAGCAAGAGCAGTTGGCTTGTTGTCAATTCACTAGTACTAGCCCGTCACATTTTTATCACTGGTCAATATTTCATGTGAAATAGGGATGCATTTTAACACTGGCTAGCCGGACCAATCGGGTTAGATAGAATTTTGACCGGTCATGGGGTGTTTAAAGTCATAGCATTTGGCCAGTGGAACGCAATGGCTGCGCAAAATTTAAATTCGTCTTAAAGGCACTGAACATGTTTGGTAATTATCAAAGACCAGTATTGTCACTCGGTGTATCCCAACATATGCATAAAATAACAAACCTGTGAAAATTTGGGCTGAATCGGTCATCGAAGTTGCAAGAAAATAAAGAAAGAAAAAACGCCCTTGTTGCACAAATTTGTGTGCTTTCAGATGCCTGAAAAAGGCTTAAGGCCCGAAGTCTTTTATTATTTTAGTGAGAAGTTACCTCTTTCTCAAAAACTACATTACTTCAGAGGGAGTGGTTTCTCACAATGTTTTATACTATCAACAGCTTTCCGTTGCTGGTTACCAAGTAAGTTTTTATGCTAATATATATTTTGAGTAATTACCAAACGTGTACAGTGCCTTTAAAGGCATCGACTTATTGCTTGATGATTTTATAACCAAAATATGATTCATTTGGAGAATAATAAAACAATTAAACAATACACAGAAGAATAGTTTTAAAGTAAACCCTACTAGGGTTAAAGTACCCCCAACATTCAATCCACTGATGTCTAAAAAAAAGGCAATATTTTCTGCTGTCGGGTGTGTATACCATTGGTAAGACTGAACATTTAAATGTTCACATATTTGCACATAACTAACAAGGTATAAAGAAGGTCGTGGTGGAAAACTTCCCTTGAAATAGTTTTGCTTGAAATGCTATAGTTTTTAGGAAATGAGTAAAACAATTAGGCCCCCTACTTGTGAATTTTTGTTATAAAATGTTGTTTTCCCTTTTTTTATCATGACTCTGAAGACCGATTGAGCCTAAACTTTCACAGGTTTGTTATTTCATGTGTGTTAGGTCACATCAAGTGTGGATACAGGTCTTTGGCAATTACCAATTTCATTTCATTTCATTTCAGAAACATTTATTTCATGTCAACATCATTCATTACAAAATATTGAAAAATAAATAGATAATATGTGACATTAACATGTAAGAAAAAGGAGAAGCAAATGCTTTTTGTTCCCCTTCCCTATAAAGACAAAGACAAAAGAAAACGTAAAACAAGGAAAACAATGTTTTACCTAAGCTTATATTATGGTGGAAGATCCGGGTACGGGGAAAATTCACCTGCAAATTGTTCACTCCGGAAGACCTCCCTTCTGACAGTAAACACCGATCCTGAGTCAGCGTGTACAGCAGACATTACCACCGAACCCGAGGCCCAGAGCCCCGCCTTTAATCAGCCAGCTCCAATCTGCAACCCCCCGAGATTGGGTACAGCCAGCTCCAATCTGCAACCCCCCCGAGATCGGGTACAGCCAGCTCCCACACCGTACCCCCAGAGAACAAGCACCGTCAGAAGCTACACCGGGGTACCCCCAACTGGTCGTATCTCCGAGCCGACGATACTGCCATCTTCTGCGTCACAAAGTGCCCCGCCGAGCCCTTGATCAGCTTGCATCAGACAGTACTGTGTTTTGACTACGATCCGACATTGAAAATAACTGATCTTGGTAGTATAACATCGTTCCAATTGAACTTTTCAGCTGGTGTTAACAGATTTAAATTGTTACATTGCAAAGTAGCTTTAGTTAATCCATCCACCGGAAGGTGCTATTGTTGAGTTTAGAGTTGACATTTGCGCCATTGTGTATCAATTACCGGCAGGGTAGTTCTGATGCTACTGGTCTTGAAAGCCTGAATTGATTCACATTCCAATGATGTATTGAGCAGTTGCAACATTTCGTGTTCAATTTGATTGAATATTATATTTGCTTCTTATTGCTGATTTACAAGTAAATTTGTTGTTTTGATTAATTTTGTTAGGTGTTTTGTACTTACCTTCGAGACACTAGTGTTGTCTTGAGAGTGCTTCTATACAAGTTACGATATCACGTTCTATTTGCCATTTGAAGTGCTAAATATAATTTGCCGAGAATTCCTGTCATTCATTGTAAACTAAAGTGATCCAGGAGGGTTAAGAGCTTGACGTTGCATTTAAACGTTACATTTAAGCTGACACCTTCAATTGATATTGATTGGTTTTTGAATGCTATTTGACTGATATTTTTTCAAGAATTTGCCTTCATTTACAATTTTTTGATTGAAATTGATTGCATATTTATTGCTCTTCAATTGATTTTTGTTGAAATGTTTTGTTGGCAGTAATTGATAGTGTCGCAATTTAGTTGATTTTTTTTTCCTATCTCACCGCCATTTATCCATCTCACCCATGGCCACGTCAAGAAGAAAGCAATCAGACGACACACGCCCAACTTCTGCAATGCTTGGAAACCCACTGGTGTCAACCCGACCAAAACGTCGTACTTCACTCAATCCTCCGAATCTCAGCCCTCAACCACCAGTTCAATCACCATCACATCATATTCAACATCACGAACCTCTCCTTCTGAAAATGGACCTCCTATTAAGTACCAACCATTAGCAGAAGAAATGCTCTCTGAACTTCAACATCTGGAACAGAGACTCTCCCAAAGTGGACTGCATCCTCATCGACAACACAGATACACATCTCCTTGTCCATCTGCTACCACTGCTACGCCCAGACGAAGGCACGTAACACCACCAGACTACCTTAGCTTCTCACCGCATACTCCACAACCGAGCAATCCAAAGATCCAAAAACATCAAAATCTGTCTTCAAATCTGACTGTTTCCACACCTCAGCTACATCTCATGCCGTCACACCAGGTCAAGAGTGTCCCTATCTTCACGGGAAAAGAAGGTTCGAGTACCTACGTCGACGACTGGGTACGAGATACCAAGTACTTGATAAAAAATACAGCGATGCCAATGGGAATGCAGTTTGCAACAATCGTGCGGTACTTGGGTGGAGCAGCAAGAAAGCTAGTACTGAACCTTCCACCCAACCAGCAGACTCCACAACATGCATTTGCTGAGCTGAGGGCACAGTTTGGTGAGCTCATGATGAGTGGCGATCCACTAGCCGAGTTCTATGCACGTATGAGGAGTCCCACTGAATTGGCCAGCATCTTTGCAGTGGAACTAGAAGCTACGCTCCGCACAGTAGAAGAGAGAATGAGCAAAGGCAGTCCGTTCCCAAACCGCAACCACATGCTCACGCAACAATTCATGCGAGGAGTACAAGACGAAAGAGTAACTCGTCGAATCGCACCTATGAGACCACGCGAGATGAAGTTCCGTGAGTTGCAACAAGAAGTAAGACAGCTAGAAAGAGAGATGCGACTCGTACCAACTAATAAGCCTGAAGTCAAAGCAGCACAATCTCAGAAATCATCACAGTCACAACATTATCAGCCACAACCCAATCCTCACAAAGCAGAAACTACTTGCCAACCGCTCAACAAGAAGACTGACCACGATATCTTACAAGATCTGATGGTTAAAATGAGCCTCCTCACCGAAAAAGTAGAACAACTTACCAACAACCCAACAAGAACTTCAACGAGGAAACAAGAGGGTCACAGGGTCTACTTCTGTCACAAATGTGGTCAGGAAGGACACATTGCAAGAGGGTGCAGAAACATTCCTTTAAACTTGGAAGGCCCGCGGCCAATGGGCAAGCCGTCTGCGAGCCAGAATCCATACGCCCAATAAGTCAACCCCCAGCTCAACAGTCTTCACTGACTCACCCAGACAAACCAGACTTTCAACAACTCATCGGACCTAATAATGAAGATGTCATCGAAGTGGATTGTGAGAACTACCTAGCGCTCATAGACTCCGGCTCGCAGATAACATCAATCACCGAAGAACTCTGGAAGAAAAACTCAAACTTGCAGACCAAACCACTTATACCAGCAGACGTTTTAATAGAAGGCGCAAGTGGACAAAACGTGCCATATCTTGGGGTTGTCCCAATCTCCATCACAATTCTTGGCGTCACCTATGACGATGTTCCTGCATTTGTTGTCCCCTCAGACAGCTACAGACGACGTGTACCAGTCCTTATTGGTACAAACGTGATCAGAGCCTCGAAGCGAGACCAACAAATAGCCAGAGGATGTCAATATATGGACCAAGTGAAGGATGAAAACCTAACGTGGCACACAGCATACCTCAATACGTCTACTTCAGTATCAAGAGACCAGACAGGCACGATCGGCTATGCCAAGTATGTAGGCAGACTTCCTCGAACGATTCTACCAGGCGAAGAAGTTGACATCATCTGTGAAGCTCCTCGTATACATGGAAATCAATCGTATACAACCATCGTCGAAAGTTTTCCCAACAACTCTTCTTCATGCTTGAAAGTGGGAAAACTCATAGCTGATGTAGGGTCTAACCGTCGTGTCCCTGTCAGACTCTGCAACATCTCTGCCAAGCCAATCAAAGTGAAGCGCAACTGTAAGCTGGCACAGTTGTCCTCCATCCTTCGAGCAGATGAAGTTTCAAACTCAAAAGTGACAGACAAGGAAGATAATCATCATGCGACAACCTCTCCGTCTAAATGCTATGTGAGAAACACAAACGTGAGCAACATCATTCCGACATTAGACTTATCGAATGCAGCCTTAGAGACTGACGAGCAGAAGAGACACCTAATAAATCTCCTTCAAACATATTCAGATGTATTCTCGACAAACTCGCTTGATTTCGGTTGCACGTCTACCATCAAGCATTGCATCCCACTGATTGATGACAAGCCGTTCCGGATACCCTACCGCCGTATACCACCTTCCCAGTACCAAGCAGTAAAGGACCACCTAAAAAACATGGAAGCAACAAAAGCAATCAGAAGAAGTAGCAGCCCATACGCCTCTCCCATGGTCATCGTCTACAAAAAAGATGGTTCACTTCGTATCTGCATCGATTATAGGCAGCTAAATAGCAAGACAGTACGTGATGCATTCCCCCTACCGCGAATAGAAGAAGCCTTGGATGCTTTAGGCAACGCACAGTTCTTCAGCACACTTGATCTAACATCTGGATACTGGCAAGTGGAGATGGAGGAAAAGGACAAACAGAAAACAGCATTCACAACTCCCATGGGTCTTTTCGAGTGCAACAGAATGCCTTTTGGTCTTCAAAACGCCCCGGCCACTTTCCAGCGATTAATGATGACTTGCCTCGGCGACTTCAACTACTCCAAAGTATTCTTGTATCTTGACGACATCATCATTTTCTCTGACACATTTGAAGAGCACATCAAGCGTCTCTCAGAGGTTTTCTCACGCTTACGTCAACACGGCCTGAAACTCAAACCTTCAAAGTGCGACTTGCTCAGAACAGAAGTCAAATACCTTGGGCACATAGTCTCTTCTAAAGGCATCTCCACCGATCCTGAAAAAACCTCCAAAGTACTGGACTGGCCATCACCATCCAACCGGAAAGATGTCCAAAGATTTCTCGGCTTCACAGGCTATTACCGCCGGTGCATCAAAGGTTACTCAAACATCGTAGCTCCTCTTTTAAGGCTTACTTCAGGAGATCCAAAACGCAAGAAAAAGGGCAAGAAAAGAGCCATCTCTACTTCACTAATTCCCTTCGTATGGACGAAAAAATGTCAAGGGGCGATGGATACTCTAAAACACCTGATGACGTCAGCGCCAATATTGGGTTATGCTGATTACTCGGTACCGTTCATTCTTCAGACCGATGCCTCTGGGGTTGGACTGGGGGCAATACTGAGCCAAACACAGGGAGGAACTGAGAAAGTAATTGCATACGCAAGCAGAAGCCTAAACCCAGCAGAATCAAGGTACCCCGCCCACAAGCTAGAGTTCTTGGCCATGAAATGGGCGATCACTGACAAATTCAGAGATTATCTCATCGGAAATCAGTTCACAGTGCTAACTGATAATAACCCTCTCACCTATGTGACAACATCGGCCAAACTAGACGCAACTGGACAAAGATGGGTTGCCGCATTGTCTCAATTCAACTTCAACATCAAGTACAAGCCAGGTAAAAACAACTCCGCTGCCGATGCCTTATCTAGACGATCTCACATGGACACTACAAGAACCAACATGGCTTTCCAGAAAGAGGCCATAACCATATGCTCGGACGATGTTCAGGCTATCTGCAGTGGGCATCCATCTTCGTCTCAACTATTTCCTGAATTCACCAATGTCCAATGCCAAGTGACAACTAGACAGGCAACAAAGCTGAATCGGCTAACAAATTTTGAGTCTACAGAAGATGAGTTTCCCAGATTACCAAAGCGAGATATCGCCATTTCACAACGTGACGATCCGATCCTATCACGTGTAATATTCTTCTTCAGCAACAATGAGAAACCAAACTCTCTTGAGAGAAGCCATGAGCCACGAGAATGTCAACTCTACTTCCGTCAGTGGGACAAATTGTGCATACGAGACGATATTCTTCATCGAAAAAGAACAAGTGATGGAAAGACATCGTACCAGCTTGTACTACCTGAGAAGTTTAGAGCGACGGCCATGCACGGACTCCACAATGACGTCGGTCATATGGGATTTGAGAGAACACTAGACTTGGTTAAGAAGAGATTTTTCTGGCCCAAAATGGCAGATGATGTCAAACAATGGTGCGTTGAATGCAAAGGTGCTGTCTTCGAAAAACACAACCTTCTAGAACCAGAGTACCCCTCGTCAGCATAACCACAAGCGAACCTCTCGAGTTGGTGTGCATTGACTTTCTGAAGCTGGAAAGATCAAAGGGCGGTTTTGAAAACATCCTTGTTATAACGGATCACTTCACTAAATATGCGCAAGCATTCCCCACCATCGACCAGAAAGCAGATACTGTAGCCAAAATATTGTGGAAAAACTTCTTCCAGCACTACGGCTTTCCTCTTCGTCTTCATTCAGATCAGGGCAGAAATTTCGAAAGCCAACTCATCAAAGAACTCTGCAAGGTTTCCGGAATAAAGAAAAGTCACACAACGCCATATCATCCTCAAGGGAATGGGCAGACCGAGCGTTTTAACCACACCCTCCTCAATATGCTCGGCTCAATGGAACCAAACATGAAGAAAGACTGGAAAGAGTATGTCGGCAAGATGGCTCACGCTTATAATGCTACTCGACACGACTCCACTGGTTATGCCCCGTTCTTTCTCATGTTCGGAAGACACCCAAACCTACCGATTGACTTGATGTTCGGCCTCAACACAAACACTGGTGAAGACCAACCAAACTACGAGGAGTTCGTTGAGAGATATCGAGAAGGCCTCCTCACTGCTTACAAAATAGCGAATGACCATGCAACAAAATCACAGGCGAAGCAGAAAAGATTGTATGATCGAGGTACACGAGATGCTCCCCTCCGTCAAGGTGATCGTGTATTGGTTTAGCACAAGCACTTCATAGGAACGCACAAACTTGCCGACAGATGGGAGCCAAATCCTTATGTGATCATTTCAAAACGACCAAATATACCAGTATACGTGGTATATTCTCCAGAAAGTGGAAAGGAACGAACCCTGCACAGAAACCTCTTAACACCATGCATGTTCCTACCGGTAGAAAGAGATGAACCAAACCAACCTCAAGGCCGTGAATGCGAAGAGACAGAAGAATCTACGCCAAACAAACCTTCTTCAAAAGAAACTCCTGCAATGCACGAGTCCAATCGACCTCAAAGTGAGGAACCAGACAAAACATCCACCAACGAAGAGACAGAAACCTTTGAACAAGACTCATGTGATAAGGAGCAGGAAGTTGACACCAGGTCTTCTTCAGTGAGAACAGATTTGATCTCACCCAATGCCTCACCACACGTCGATAAGTTCACAGAGTGCTGCCATCAGCCACAAAATGATACAGTTTCCGTCAGTGATTTAAGTGACACAGAAGAAGAATCAAACGAAAGGCAACACATTCATCAAACCCCAGTTGACGACAAAAGTACCACACCGTTGGCTGGAGTAATGCCAGAAAATACGGATCCACCACTACCACAGCCCAGACCCAAAAGAAATCCAAAACCAATAGACAGGTTTGGTTACACCAAGTTCGGCCAAACGAAACAACACAAAGTGTCCGAAGAAGGGTCGAACAAGCCTACAAGTTCAAGTTGGAGGCAGGGAGACGGCTGTGGGAGAGATGGAGAAGTCCCAAAATGGCGCAAGAACGAAGAAAAATTGCCCTTCGTATGATTTCAAAAGAGCACATTGACACATAATAATTTTTTACCACTAATTTTCCCCCCTTTTATTGCATTTTTTCTCTCCTTTTATTTGCATTATTTGCTTATCCATTATATTTAGTTGGGATGAGTATTAAGTGTTAATTTTGACATTCATGAATTTTTCAGGATGATGAGCTCTGAAGTATAAATTTGCTTCCTTTATAGCATGATTTCTTGAATTTGTTCATCTTGTGTTGAAAAAGGTATATTAAGCAAATGCAATTTGTGGTTTAACGAGAACATTAACTATTCTGAATTATAAGAATATTTGTCTCTTTAGGATTGTCTTTATGAAACCAGGGCCCGGTTGAGTAATGTAAATTTCTAAGAGTTGTGTACACATCGCTTTAAAGTACATCGAGTTAAAGTAATACCATGTATTGTATATTGTGTAATATTGACTTGCTAACTTGCAATCTTGTAAATGGAATTTTGTAGATACAAATATTCTGCAAATGTCGGGCTGACATTTTCGCAAAAGAGAGGAGGATGTCACGGCCCAGGTGTACATGAAGAACACCCCCGTATAACTTTGGTATATTCCTACTTTGCATATTCATTTCAAACCTTTTGTTGTTATAAATATCTCTTTATCATTTAAATCTACGAAGCGCCCCCTACGTTCTAATTTGTATATTTCCCGCCGTTCAATAATCTGGGCGTCATTCTGAAATTGGCCGAACCTTCAGCAACATCTTGTTCACCAATTTTACAGGTATGAATCTTGACTATTCTATATATCTCTTTGCATCATTTCTTAAATCTTTTAACTCTTACCTAAGTACCAAAGGAATGTATGGGAATTCTAGTGTTTCTTTAAGTCAACATATATTTGTATTATTTAGTGTATTTCTAATCAATGTCCCTACGGTTGACATGAGATATGCGGTTCGCCAAGGTGGCGACCGAGAGTTTTATTGTTACTTAAGCTTAATTCATTTTCCATTTATACATTTGTAATTATTGTTTAACTTAAGTTTACCGTCATTCTGAAATTGGCCGAACCTTCAGCAACATCTTGTTCACCAATTTTACAGATTCAATAAAGAACCAGATTCAAGAGAGAACTCCAAAGCCAGTTTCCCCGTACCTATTTAATACAGTGACCTCACAACATCTTACTAGTCACAAAATGCCGCGCCAAGAAATTAAGCCCTTGTTATTCTTGAACTAAAAGTTTATCTGAAACATTGAGTCCAATTTGAACACAGTTTTAAGGAATCAACGCAATTGCCGTTGGATCTTACACATTTCTGCCATTTACTTAAACGACTTTATGCTCAATAATTTTGACAATAGAATAACAGGGAGCATATCGATTGGAACTACCAATTAAGAGCATGCGGTTAATTTTGTTAATGTTATAAGTTATACAAATTAAAAATAAAAACAAATTACTTTGATCACTGATTGAGTAATTAATTTCAAGATTATGTCTATAAAAGTATAGCCAAGAAATTGCATTTTAAAAGCTTTTTAATAAAGGGTAGAGTTACCAGAGTTTACAATAGCCAACAAATTGTTCCTTTTATTCCAATTTATAGAGAAAGTTCGGTTGGCTAACTAGAATCAACTAGACTAACCATATGTCCATCTAGATGTCACTCGAACGCTGCATGGTTGAACTAGCTGATGGTTGATCCATCTAGATCAACCTAGCTCCGAAACACTGTTTCTCTAGTCAACTAATGAGGTCAAGATGGCGGTCAGGTTACGCTTGTAGGCTTCCATGGGTAACATGTTGTTGCTATATTTTGACGAATCAACCGACTGAACGTGCTCGAATAAAACATAGACCATGTATTATGCGTGTTTTGGCAAATTGACTAAAGTTTAGCACCCGAACCTGCTATTTCGCTGATTATTATTATGGTAGCATTATGATTATACTAATCAATGTCTGTAGGTGGCGCCCTAACATTTTTCCTGTTTCCTATGGCATATCTGAAATATAAATGTACAGTACGCAACATTATATCGATCTTTTTGAGAATTAAATCATCACTTATTTCAATTACTAAACACTCACTTATACTTTAAATAAAAATTGGAATGTTTTTAATAACAAATACAAAGTTAAAAGACCAACTGTTATGTTAAACCTTAAAGAAAATTGAAGTGAGTTTTAAAACTGTAAATGATTCAAAAGTAAGTTAATATTTTTCTAACAGTTCCCTTTCGACAAATTCGATACCAACCTGAGATAATCGGTCAATTTTCGGATCTGGGATCTTTACAGGCTTGCTAGTCTCTTATCAATGCTTCGGTTTGTTGTCAACAATTTAAAAGTGATTTATCAGGTTTATGGGCTAACATTCCAACGGGAACCGTTGTCGTCTCATAGTAATATATATGTTTCATGGGATCTACTAAATGTCAACCACCAGGCATATCTTTATCTTAATTTCAATATTAGTGGCTGCTTCTTATAAAATGCAAATACCCTGATCTGAATACCAACTTTTCTTATAAACTGAACATCGGAGCTTTTAGTATCCTCCAGCGGTCTCTGGTTGTGATGCATCTCACAATGATTGTCGTAATTTCAAATCCCAATCTCGTTTTGTTTGGTAAACGGCTCAGCGGAAAATAATTCATAAGTGATTTATATTGTAACGCAAATAAAGTGGTGGGTATGTTTTGAATTAAACAGTTTTGTACTCGGATTTGTCCTTTTTGACAAAATTATCCACATTCTTGAGAATAATTGGGTGTCTCTCGTTTAATTATTTGTGCATAACTTTGTGAGTTCTAAAGTGCATTATCATCTAACATACTGTGTAATTTTTCTACCATGACGTCGTCGACACTCACATGCGATGCAAGATCTTGACTGAGTGCCTATCAGCCACGATGAGGTCGCCGGTACGAGTAAACGTCATGCCTAGAGGAATGTACAAGCCCCGAGCAACACACCCGATGTGCTCACCTGATGCATCATAATGATGTATCTCACCGGTTCCAACAGCACCACAATAAATAGACACATAGATGTCTCCAGCATCGTCGCAGCAAACACCAATAGGCATTGCAGGTTTGCCTTCAATGGAGGTGCTGATATTGAACACCTCTCGTTTCCCATGAAATCCACACAAACCAGTTTCATCGTGTTATAGTTTGTGAAGATCAAACGCTGCTTGCTGCTTACAGATACGAAATATGCTTTGTTTATATCTTCATGATATATTTTGGGAACGATGGGTTCATCCATATTCTGAAGATATATTACCTTTCTTTCTGAGTCAGCCACTGCAATCCGATCTTTATTGTCCACAGCGATTCCACTGACACTACTCTCTGACTGCCCCTCGACCTCATTCTTTGAGGGTCTGAACTGACGGATATATCGCAGTTCTCTATCATAAACCTTTACGTCCTGTCTGTCAGTAACCAGGAGCAGGTCATCAGAGGTAACCACAATACCAAAGGGTTGTTTTAGTTTGCCATCTTCTCTTCCGCTCTGAACCTGTAGATTTGTAACTACCCCTTGCTGAAAATGTGGATAATAGCCGCCTCTCTTCATCAGTAACGACAATGTCCCCGTTACTAAAACAAGCAACGTCCACTGCCACATTGAACTCACCCACTCCTTCCCCCTCTTTACCAAACTCTGTCTTCACCTCCCACTTCTCTTCCTCTAGTATTTCACCGATGTCTGCATCAGTGACGACATCATGACTTTTGAACCCGGTGAACGACTTGCTATGCTGCACTGTTTGAAACTGAAGCTCTTTGTGGAATGACAAGTTGTGCATAACCTTTGGCTTGAGGTCCAGCAGCTTAAAGTCACCAGCATGTTGCATCAAGTCATTGACTGAAGCTACGATCTGCTCTGCACGGCTCATCTTATCTTGATTGCTGCTCTGTATGCTACCAAATTCCTGACCTCTTTCTTGACTGATTTGAGTGACTCTTTATTGAAGGAGGCGAGATGCATTTCTTATCTTATCTTATCCTCTTCATTCTTAGCCAGAATATCTCGAAGAGCCCGGTCGACCATGAGCTGTAATCTTTGCTGTGAGCATTTGATAGAGTCATCCACTTTTTGAAATTGTTTGCGACGTTCAGCAAACTTCTGCAAGTCTTTATCAACAGCTCGACGAAAAGATCGAATGGATTTATTGATTTCAGAGAGACTATGGTTTGACGCTCGGTGATCGAGAACCGCACATTTTGGACACACAAGTAATTCACACGTGTCGCAGTAAAAACACAGTTCCTGGTCAGTGTGTTTCTGACACTTTGGAGACTCGGTTTTTTCATCGTCTTTGAGTCGCTCTTTTGACGAGCCAACATCGTTTACGATTTGATGACGCCTGTTATTTTTTAATTTTGCGTGGTTTTCCAGACATGTATTGCAAAAAATCGCATCGCAGTCAACACACCTTGATACGGCTTCAAGACCTTCGTCGCATCCTTCGCAAATCGAGACAGGATGGTTATTTTCCTCCTGCGGACCATCCAGATTGCTGACGTCATCTATAAGTGAGCTCCAAAGAAAACAGTTCAGAAGAGCCGACAGTCCCTTATCTGGAATTGAAGTTTTCTCTCTACATACTGGGAAAACAATAATATCCTTCGTTGGATCCTGTTTGTCTACAAGTTCCTGAAGACAATTTAAGCAGAAGCTGTGCTGACAGTCCAGGATTTTCGGATCTGTGAACCGAGTCAGGCAGATTGGGCAATCGATGTGTACATGTCTAAGCATGCAAGTAGTCTCAGTAGGTAGTACAGCTTCGGCCATCTTGATGAGAATGGGCAATCCTGTTACCTGAAGCAAAACGAAGGTCATTTTCATAAAATCACACATTCAGCGGGTGCAACAATGGATGCATTTTTTTAGACGTTAGGTGGCAGCACATTTACCAAGAAAAGTGTTTGCACTCGAAAACAAGTTTGCATGCCCCGGGTTTCGCAAGCAAGTGGCACATTTATTTGACTGAACAGAGGTTGAGAAAGAGATGGAAATGTGAAAACCCTCAAACATGTTTTTGACTTTGACAGTAAAAAAAGAAGCTCAATAAATAAAGAAGCATGAACTCGAATATATACTAATTCGCTTTATAAATCAATGCGAATGTCCAATGTCCTATATCAAACTACTTTTACTGGCATTTATTCCGAGCCTTACATTAACATTGGACATTCACATAGCGAATATCGATGTTGCTTTTTCGGTGATGATTAATATGTATAAATCTCAATACAAAGCAAAGTGAGTGCTCAGTGTCCAGGTCCGAACAATACAATACAATACAGTCTCTAAAGCTTGACCCCTGCCGTGAATCTGCTTTGGTTAGTTTTGATACTCACCCAAACAGGCATTAAGTAGACTTTCGCAGTAAAACCTATGTGAAAGTCCAATATCCAATATAGATGTCCAAGGTAGACATTCACTGTACAAACCTATCTGAATGTCCAATGTCCAATATCAAACTAACTTTACTGTCGTCGTATACTTTCACATTATTATAATTTTTATTTTGTAAAAGGGTGTTTACATGTAGAATCATCTCCAACGTAGACTTTACGTTTGCACAGTGAATGGGCGGCACCAGACCTGTTAATCTGGGGGGCAAGAGAGGGGCAAACTTAAATTTAGGGGGGGGGGGGGGTAAACAAAAATCTATAATGTAATTTTGTACTGCAGAAAAGCATTGACTTACCACTTTGACGGACTTACACCATCTGGGACTTACACCATCTGGGACATTTTACGCCGATATTAACTTCAATCCTTGGGTGTTTGTGTTTGGGTTCAGGATTCTCATCGCTAGATTCAGAATCAGATCTGTGCCTATCATCATGGGATTGAGGTTGTTTGGATTTCTTGCAAAACTTTCTAATATCCACTAACTGTTTTACCAACGTGTTTAAGCGCACTACAACTAGCAGTAGGCGTAATACAGCACTCCACATGAACATCAAGTTTATGTCGTGTGTAAGCCTACAATTCACTCCAGAAATAAGATTTTGCACTGTGTGAATTCGACGTGTTGTGCGAACTGCGTGTACAATGGCTGCTTGCGGTTTTGGGCAGACAATGCATTTCTATTTACAGCAAGTTTCCAAGCTTGTACAGATAAATAAATCCACATTTTATTAACATTGCCGGAGATGGAAAGTGTATTGGGCTTTTTTGATGGTGCCAGCTAATTATGATGGATGAAATTGAGTTTATTATTTACAGCGCAAACAACATTGATAACAAATTGGGTGCAATGGTTTGGGATTAAACTCAATTTCCGCCATCGGGGAAAACTCTTGGGGGGCAAACTGGGGGGGGGGGGGCCAAAAAAATAACTGGGGGGAAGTCCATTATTTGGTATCTGGGAAACTGAGAAATAGACCTTTGAGCAGGTTAGGGTTGAAGTTGCACATTAACGAATCTTTATCTATTCATGACAAAAACATGCTATTAAATTTTGTGTAATTACTTGCTTTACTTATTTGTCATAAACTATATATATACTATGGCGTGTCGTGGCTGAGCGGTTAAGAGCACCGAACTCCGAACTCAAGCTCTGGTGTTTCTGTTCAGCAGAGTGTGGGTTCGAGTCCCGGTCGTGACACTTGTGTCCCTGAGCAAGACACTTAACTATAATTGCTTCTCTCCACCCAGGGGTAAAATGGGTACCCGTGAGGGCAGAGATGGTTCTTGTGATTGATTTAGCCTAGTAGCGCATATAATTGCAGCACAGGCTGTATACTCCCCAGGGAGCTGAGAAAGATTAAAAAGGAATGTTATTGGCCCAATGACCAGGGCACTAATGTAAAGCGCATTGAGACGTTATTGTGAAATGCGCTATATAAGAACTGGTTATTATTATTATTATTTATTATTACATATATTTGTAGGGATAAAGTGGTCATGCATCAATCCAACCATATTCATTTCATAAAAACACGTTTTATAGACCATTTTATGACCTGTGATATCACATGTTTACAAAAGAGCCACAGAGCCTGGACTTCATGGAGGCAAAGTTTGTACACAGTGGAAGAATACAACAAATCTTATATTTTATGGAGATTACACTGTCTACTTTTCTCAACTTTTGATATGAAGAAAGGGGGACATCTCAACAATTGTACAATTGTTTGCTATTGTAAGTCTTGAATTTATGTGAAAATTATGACAACAAATAAAAATGTTCCCATATGGCCTGTGTAGTATCTTGCCCTTTAGAAAACGCATTAGAATGTACAAGGGCACCACTCTGTAAACAAAGGAAACATGATCTATATCTCAATCCGACAGCAGCGTTTCCCCGATTGACCTTTTGCCTGAAGTGACAAAATCCAGGCAAAAATCGAAAGAGGGCGTGCTTTGACGACATGACGGGTGCGCCACACAAAAATACGCAAACATGCGTGCCAAGCTGATTATCGTAATGTGTAGGCCCTCAGTTTGTTTTTAATTTAACGTTTTGGGGGTTATGCAATTAATAGATTGTGTAACTACCACAATTTGTCACAACCTGTGGCTCTGTGCTCCAACTTTTGATGTTTTTTTTAAATAAAATGAGGCTTTGAAGTTGGTCCTATTATTGGCTTGGGAGTGGAAGAAGTGCCCCATGAAAACTGGCAGCATGTCGGTTGGGACTTCAAGTAAAACATCGTTTTGCGCATGTGATGCATGAATTTTGTGACGTCAACTTCAGCATTGATACACAACTTTAAACAATTGAGTTCCTATCAGCCAAGTGTTTGCTCAAAACCGGTCCACAAGTTTAAAGATTTGCTTTTGTATGTGTTGCAACAATTTAGATTGTTTACAAACTCGTTTCTCCGTAGACATACATATTTTATTTTGCCCAGCCAATTTCAGCACTTGAAAAAAAATCACTCAATTTTATTAACACGCATTCAAATTCATGCATTTTTTCTAGTAGGCATAGGCTTTCCCGGTCAATTTCATAAACAAGTAGAACAAGTAAACAATAAATTCACTAAAACCTTTATTATTATCTATTTGATAATTTTGAGAGTTATTGCACTTTTATTATTAATATTGATGGTTTAATTAAAATTGAACTTGTAGCAGTTGGCTAAATTACGTCAATTTGTACAACAAAAAAACAACAATTTACAAAACATAAATTTTACAATAAAAAGGATAACATTAAACATTAATTAACAATCCCCCAAAAAACACAATACCAACTATACACATTAAAAAACAGGGTAAAAAACCCTACATAAAGACAAGGCAGTCACCAGCAGCATACGCCAATAAAAGAAAATAAAAAAAACACGAAAATAATCAATTATAAACCCTGAAGCGAGACACCTGGGCCCATTTTAAAGACTCTGCTTAGCGCTGAATTCTGCACTTGCGTAAGCACCACTTATTTGCTTATGGCAAGCAGAGCCATGAAATTAGGACCTGTTAGCAAGCAACAGCATGACGGTAAGAAGTTTTTATACCAAAGGTCAAGAGGGTTTCTTTTGTATTTTTTTCAACGATGTTTTTTTCGAAGTGGGTTGTTTACATGTCTGGGTCAGAAAAGGCTTGTTTGTTTAATCTACCATTGAATTGGCAAACCGATTATGTACACAAAGGTTTCTGGCAGAGTTTTGACATCAGTGCCCCTAGCCGAATCACATACAGGAGTGTGTGTATGTGCGTTTATGTCGATGTGATAGCAAAACTACGGTGGCCCTGCGTGGACAATAAATAATAATTATATCAAGTAATGTACGAAGACGTCTGCAATTACCCTTTCCCCCGCATATCTTTGGGATGATGTCATAGTTGCAGACAATTTGTTAGTGACAAAGAGAGTACTTGGCACTATAGCAAGAATGTTTATTTGGCGTCTGTATAAACATTACTTTACAATAATATAAGCACCCAGGAGCATGGCACCAGACTAGGCCTCGCCATTCGGAAAACCACTAAACACCACTTGCTTCAAAACAACGACTGCCGCTTCAATGACTAGGCCCTACCACCGCTTTTATATTGACTGGACGCAAGAAACTCCACAAATCATTGTAAATCGTATTCAAAGTATACAATCACTGAAAAATGTATAAAAAAAAATATTTGTCAATAATTGATTTCCGGATTCCTTGCGAGACCCTATTGGACCTTTCTGTTGACTCCTTTGCCTTAAACCTGCGTGGATCGTTCCGATACCAGTCTCTGGACGTAGTTAAACCGATCAAAGTTTCAGTTGGTTTTGTTTTAGTAATCCAAAAACAACTATGAATATAACTCGTTGCAAAACTAAAACAAAACAACATTATTGAATTATTAGAAAATCCACGGAAGCGTATTGCTACCACAGGAATCTCTCTCTCTTATTATAACTTTTCGTGTACGTAAACCAAAAGTCTTAACCTATCGTGTACGTTGACGACGTGCGTACACGAATTTTATCGTGTACAACGTATACAAAAAGTTCAAACTTATCGTGTACGTGCAGGATAAATGATTGTGTACGTACAAGATCAGTTTTCGTGTTATGCTAAGATAGAGTTTTGTTCATGTTGCTGCACTACGCTTGCGTATAAATCATTAAATGTATAACAAATCATTTGAGGTGACTTTGGGGTTTGTTCACGTCTCCCTTGTGTCCGTCTGTGAATGCTGCAGACAGAGATATGGTCGTTACTCGCTGTCACCTTGCTAGAAAACAGGTTGGATTAGATGTTTTGTTTGTTTATGAAAATACAATAGTTGTTTGCTGTTCTCTCAATAAGTAGACACTGTATATAGGAGATACTTTCATATGTGTTTTTTATTCATTCTTGATTTTCCAAATCAGCATTACATTGTAAATTCTACCATAAACTGATTTAAATCTGTAAAGTAGAGCCTAGCTACAGCAATCAGAGCATTCAAAAACCTGCAGAATAAACTGATTCATTTCAAATACACCAAGTTCCATCGCATTCAATGCCGATTTTATCGAGCTTGCATAGTTACGAGAAACCCGCAGTGTTAGTCAATCTATCTAGCAAATTAAAAACAAACAAAATATAATTGTAACCGCTACTTCATCAGATGCAAGTAGTTGAAATAGTTGTTGTGACGAAAGCTCATCAATTGTTGTATGTATAATTATAGTAGTTAGTCTTTAAAGGCAAAGTATATACTTTGCTTTTGAACTGTTCGATTATTTTAGTCCTTTACCATATGTGGATATATATAATGAATCAAACCTGTGAAAATTTCATTACAAAAGGTGGTTGCGGATTTAATATATAAAGCCGAAAACCTGGATTGATTTATCCAAGCAGAATAAACAATAATAGGAACACACAATCTGAGAAGCGTTTTTTTGACATTAACATATCCAAGACTCAAATTTCGTGGCATAAACACTGATACCTTTTTACATAACCACATTACTTCGAAGTGAAGTATTTTTCAAAATTCTTATTTACTTTTGAAATGTACCGTACTTCTAACCAATTATGTTTTAAGAGCCATTAGTTTTAAGAGTGAATACCAAACGTACACCTTCCCTTTAAGTGCTATCTACCTGCCGTGTTTTGGCTACCAGACTAACACGGCTATCTATTTCATTGTAAACGACACAGCTATAGAAACAGTTATGAATTGCAATCTTGTTGGAACTAGTCAGTCACTCAGTCTTTATATTAGTGATCCCACTACCTCCCTTGTTTTATTTAGACTAGCACTGCTATTTCTATCATTTTATAATTTTACCGATTAAACACCACTATTACAATAATTGTAAACTATATTAACTACACCAAAAAATAAAATAAAAAATAACGGCACAGTGTTACTGTTAGCCAGATCAAATGACCAGAGCTCGATTTCACAAAGAGCCAAGATTGATCTTAAGTTCGAATCATTCTTATCTGCTCAGTGTGATGTCAAAATACAAATCGCTAAGACAGTACTGTCAACTCATCTTAAGATGAATATTAGTGCTTTGTAAAACTGAACTCACATCATAATCAACTCCAGCTCTAACACTGTCATGATGCCTCCATAGTCGTCTAGTCTATAATAATTGTTCTAAGCGCAACACATTCCATGTACTTTTTCATCAATTTTTTTGGGGTTGTTGTTGTTGTTGATGATGTTGTCTAAATTGTATAACCCTTTTTTTTTGGGGGGGGGGGATGGCAGATTTCTTTTTCGAAATGTTTAATTCGGGACTCCGTTTTTAACTTCGAGTAGACTATCATAACAAATAATATGAATGAACTATTGGCCTATTACAGAAACACATTTTCCCGAACTGAACACAAATTATTTGTATGAATAAGAAGTTTGATCAGGTAAGTCATCATTGCAGAATAAAGTTCCACACGCAATTAGCTTCATTGAATAATGTTAAACATCTCAAACAGAAAATGGTTGAATATAATTCTGGATTTGTCTCGATTAGAGGCTATATAAAACCAACTTAATACTTCTTGTTTTCTTTTACACATTTGTTTTTCATTCTGAGAAGGATCACTGCAAAAACTGGAATGTAAGAAATGACACAATGTAGCAAAGATGACAGGTTTAGTTTTATCGAGGTGTCATATTTTGTTTTATACATAAATCACTCTACGAAGTCCATTATTTGGTGTTGGTAACTGGAAAAGAGACCTTTATGGTGGCCCTGAAGGGACATCGCACATCGCAAATATCTTTGCAAATATTTGCGATGTCGCAAATATTATCGCAAATATTATCGATAATATTTGCGACGTCGCAAATATTATCGCAAATATCTTTGCAAATATTTGCGACGTCGCAAATATTATCGCAAATATCTTTGCAAATATTTGCGACGTCGCAAATATTATCGATAATATTTGCGATAATATTTGCGACGTCGCAAATATTATTGCATACTTTATCGCATACTTCGTCGCATAGTTTGCATATTTGTGGTGGATATTTTTTCAAGAGCCTAGATGGTCTTAAGGTTGTTTGGGTTCCAGCCTTCATTCCTTTAACGTGTACATGCGGGTGGATAGTCGGATACAGTCTGCTCTGTGCGCGCGTGTGTTTTTTTAGCTTGCACTATAGCCTATAGGTACACATGAGATGAGACGAAGAGAGGTTGACATCCGTGGTCTGTCCAGCAAAGGCATGCAAGTCAACATTATGCCGCCTTCAAAAGGATCAGTGGTGAGGATTGTTAATTTTGTGTAGTTACGATAATCGGTTGTCCAGAGCAGAGGGCTAGTTTAGGAACATTAAATACTAGTTTAGGCCTACTACTACTGGAGTAAAAACTAGTATTTAATGTATAACTCCTGAACTTGATTGATATTTGATAAATTATAATTTAAAAGGCCACCACCAGGACTTGGGTCAATCGGGTGAATACATAACATATGGCTCTTTTGCTGTTACCTATAAATTAGTTAGGTAGTTGTTGCGATAATCGTAACGGAAACCAGTCAAGTCGCCCTTCCATCAAAGTCGCCCACTAGTACTACAAAGGTCGCTCCTCACATACAAAGTGGCCCCCTCTCTCAAGTCGAAGTCGCCCCTCACAAAGTCGCCCCCTGTCACCCGGTGTATAAAAGGTTGAGCCATTTCACAGAGTGAGGGCGCTGTTGAGAATTTTGAAACAACTTATTCAGGCAGAAGGAGATCCACTCTGTATGTTGGCGTAACAATGTGAGGGGGGCGACTTTGCCAGGGGGGAGACTTTGTAGTGGGCGACTTTGTAGTGGGCGACTTAGCTGGGGGGAAACTTGACTGGCATTCATCGTAACCCACCATCCTTCCGACGGTCAGAGAGGATGGTGGTGGGTTACGATTATTGAAACTAAACGCTGTACCAAGTAATTAAGCCTCATGATTATGATTAGGCCTACTTAGGGCCCATTTATTATTATTTTTGTTTTTATTAGGCCTACTATAATTACTGATCATACAGCAGCCTGTGCTGACATAAAACTGCTTTATTTTTCCTACATTACATTGTACTGGTGGTAGTCCTTTTTAACTATTAAGTTGTTTTGGATAGATGAAACATCAGAATTTTTTTGTCAAAATGTTTGCACTGTATGAGACAGTTAAGTTACACTGCGCCGTGGGTGTTTGACCTTGGGAGAACCAATGGCGGCACTGCACATAGTCAGTAGCACTAACTTAGAAGTACAGTGCGTAAGTCTTCATACCATGAAGAAGTACTTTATTGATGAATTAAAATGCCACACAGATGCCGAACCTGTATCATGACTGTAATTCTTATATTCAAATATCTGCTGTAATGTTAAATAAAATTAGAAAAAATAATTTGTTCTTGCATCTATTTTTTTTCTATTAATTTCTTCCTTTTAATTCACTGTTTAGTTGCTATGGGTTGTTGCGTGTCAACTTGTGTGTACGCATCGTGTTGCTGCCGTTCTTCCGGACTACACTCCATCTCTTCAAGGATTGATTCCTGAAGGAGCAGTTGATCGTATCCTTTTGAAAATTGTCATGTCATGTACATTTATGCAATCTGTATACAGATTTTGCTCTTTATTAATGGTTTATTCACATGAAAAAAATAACCTGTACCATGTACTAAACCAATGGAATAAGTTGCTGTCAAATACATAATTGTATTGTGCTTCCAACTAAAATACAATTCTTTTCAGCATGCATGGTTAAAATAAGCATTATTTATTTTAGTCTTTGTGTGGAACGTAGGATGTCCCATAGCGCTCATAATGCTTTTATGTAGTTTTCAATTTTACTTCCCTTTACATTTTCTACAAACTTTGTGTCTGTTCTAATAATTGCTAAAATGTAAAATTCTTCCTGTTTATTATGTCCATAGTTATTTTCCTTGCTACTTAAATATTCAGTTCTGTACCTGTTAGTTATGTACTTCAATGCAGGCAACACCATTCCAGCAATATGTTCGCTTTTGTTCTTCCAACACGGGGTAACACGTAGGTCAGTATTGTAGATTACTAATAATTCCCCCCCAAAAATAAAAAATAAAATAAATAAATAAATAATTGAAAACATAACTTCTGACATGTTTCAGAATACTTAAAACACTTCAAATTTATAGTAAATTCCCAGTTAAGTGAAAAAAAAAATCAATAATCATTTCCTGTGATAATGATCAGTTTTATGACAGGAGCACCATGTCCTAATCCTTTTAATCCCCATACAATTAGAACAACACTGTCTTAGCCCTGTATGGTGGTTATTGTCTGAGAACCTCAAGCCATTGAAGCTATGTTCCTTTGAGCAGCCACAAGGTTTTAATGAGCAAAGAATGACCTATAATGAATATTGGTTATTCAGGTTTACAAGAATCTATTCAATGAGAAATATTTCATAATTGATGTTACTTCATATTCTGAATAATT
The DNA here is from genome assembly GCA_037783415.1 of Leptasterias polaris. Lineage (NCBI taxonomy): Eukaryota > Metazoa > Echinodermata > Asteroidea > Forcipulatida > Asteriidae > Leptasterias > Leptasterias polaris. Next base: position 5,490,536 of record JAZGTN010000102.1, read on the forward strand.
TCAGATTATGCAAAGAGAGTCATCAAGGCGACAGTGCTCCTTTATCAGCAAGGTGGGAAAACATAAAGTCCAATTTTCTTCAGCGTTTGCAATCCTGGCCCCCTATCATTCAAGCACGGTAACAAGACCAGACAAGGACACTGCTGGGGAAAGTTTTGTGTCAAGGTTTAATTTAATAACTGAACCTGTTGGCAGACCTCAACCTAAACCTGGCATTGAAGATGTCCAAGAAACACAGAGCAGGCTGGGAAGAGCGAGACAACATCTGAAGAGAAGAAAAGTATTAACTGAAGAAGGTGATGATTCTTCAATAAGAAGGAAGAGCACAACTGGGAAGAAGTCTAATAAAAGAACAAAGGCCGATGATGGTTGTTCAAAGAAGGGACAAGGGTCAACAATTCAGGAGGAGTCTGGGGTGAAGGCGGTGATTGGTGATGAAGGCGGTGATTGGTGATGAAGGCAAGCGGGACAGAAAGTGACCCCAAATCAGTACTGCCCCAAATTGTGGTAAAGAGAAAATAGGAAAACAATGCGATAATGAAAATTAAACTATCCCCCGTTTCAATGAGGTGGTTGGGTTGGTGTAGAGGTATCTTTCCTCACCTTTCACCTGTAGGACTCAGGTTCGAATCCTGCTGGGGGCACTATGTGGATTGGGTTTTCAGTCCCTACCCGACTGCATGGGTTTTCCTCCCGCATCTAAAATTGAAACTTCCTTGTCTTTTTTTCCATTTGGTTATTTGCTAGTACATTGATTTCGTTCGCTTTTCTGAGAGTCCTTGGCTTCACAACCAGAATAAATTAAATGAAAACAAAGTCTCTTTTGTCATCCTAATACATGTATTGAGGAGATACATTTGAGATAGTTTGCTTAAATACCTTATTGTACATGCAGAGGAATATTTCTGATGGTCACTATGATTAATTCAGCAAGCCATTTTGGATTGTTTACCTTGTTGATCACATTGTACATATTTCTGTACACCTTTATTATCTTATGAGACGTTTATGTAACTTTTATTTGACCACAACCACATCAGGTAATTTAAATGTAGGGTTTTATTGAGTACATGTATAATTATTTGTTATTATTATTATTGTTTTAAATATTAATTTTGTTTGCTGTGTAAAATTAATGAGCAGCCCTAGTTTGTGCTTATTGCATGGTGAAGTACAGGAGTTGTTTGGGGAGGGAAACAGAGGAGTTGGAGTATTCACAGTGAGAAAACATTTCATGTGTAATGTGTTTTCATCCAGGGCAAACACAAAACATCAATTACACGTCTTTGTTTACAAGTTGCCAGAAAACCTAACTTGCTAGTGTTGACTGTAATTTGTACTTTTTGTTTACATTTTCTTAATTGAGCTGATCATTTTTGATAAGGTGGTCTTTTAATGCAAGACGAGTAAGCAACGCAAAGAATTAGTTTGGCAATATTTCCTTTTTAATGCCTCAAATTTGAAACTACAAAGGGGAGGTCAACTATTCTAATACATGGGTAGTGTTATTTAAATTAATTCTTGACATTAAATAATACTTTTAATTTATAAAATACTGCTTTGTGTATGTAAGGTGGTTGTTTAGAATGTCTTTAATTATTCAAAAAGGGTTAGCAACATTCTCTTTTAAATAAGCTGCTTTCAATTGAAACTGAAGAGGGGTACTTTGAAATAAAATAATACTCATAAAGACTGATGTGTGTACATTAAAAGTGTTTATTGTCATTTACTCGTTGATCATCTAAAAATTTATAGTAAATGGAGGCCACCATGTTTGTATCCTCAATCCTGATATGCACCAGACTAGCTGAACATATTCTAGAATTTAAGTATAATTTAAACTTTGCATGGTGGAAGTGCAATCAGGTGAGGTTTGCAGTGACATGTGTAAAATTTCTTTTGAGCAGTGGTGGTTTGACAACTTCATGAAGACGAACAGTGCATACTGATCAAAACATCAAGTTGTGAAACCACCATTTCTTTTCAGGACCACCACAAAGAGATCATTCACATGGTGTGTTGGTGTTACCACAAACCTCACCGGATTATAGCGATGTTCTTGTAATGACATCCATCCCATCTCAGTGAACCAAATGTTTACAGATTTTTATCCAAGATTGTGGTTCTCAAAAAAGTTCCCCTTTTGAAGCCTCTTTACCGTAAAACTTCCATGTATGTAATATGTAGTGTGAATACAAACCAGTGAGAGACACAACAGCATGGGCTATATGTTTGACAAATTATTTGTGCGTCTAGCCGTCTAACTTTTGAATCTCATTTGGGAGCATTTACAAACATTTCACCAACTATAGCGGCTATAAATAACACATTACCCACCCTAAATTCAGGTGAGATGAGGAACTCATACAATAAGATTGGCAATATTTTTTTTATTTTTTTAAAATTACTTTTAGTCTAGTGGTGGTGGAGGTACAAAAATCATTTTGTCCATTGGGGTACATCGTTCGGATGGCATCCATTATACATGTACATGAAGGAAGTGGCACTCTGTTGAACCTTCCGAGGTAGCCCCAACACCATCTGACAACTTGCTGGTATTCAACATTGCGATATTTTCTGCAAACAAAGTAGTAGAAGAATAACAAATCAGGTAACTGTTAAGTTCATGTCAATTTTTGTTAACGCAAAGTTTTCCCATTTTGAAGAAATCATGTACATAGTAAGGGTGGAAATATACTCTTCTGATTTGTCCAGTCCAACAACCCATAGGAGATCCCCCCCACACACACATTTGGGTTCTGTAAGAAGTCAAAATCTGAAAAAGATGAGTCGCAACTATTTTTCTGTAACAGTCTCGACAATTGTGACGAAGATCACAATGTTTTGGAAAAATCTGTTAGTACAGCTTTTATGGTTAGTGTTGTCTTGAGTTGTATAAATGATCTAATCCAACAGTCAATTATACCCGAACCAAGGGTCAGGTAAGAGGGGTAATGTTTTTTATTTTTTTAGGGGGGGGGGGGTGTTTGCTCATTACATTAATTTTGCAGTTCAATTTAAAAACAAGACACTTGGGCCCTACTTCGTACTTGGTACAGCGTTTAGTTGTGATAATCGTAACCCACCAACCTCTCCGACCGTCGGGAGGATGGTGGATTACGATTATCGCAACGACTACCTGACTATTTATCGGTACCTGCCGTATGTATTGACTCGAGTCCTGGGCCAAATTTCATAAAGCCTGTCAAAAAAAGTGTTAAGCACAAACACTTTGCTAAACAGAAACAAACAGGTTAGCTACTGCCAGTGTATTCCATAAAGTTAACATAGTTGCGACTGGTACCCTACTAAATTTTGCTAAGCAAATAGTACATTTTCCAAGCAGTATTTTCTGCTAAACAGCTTTATGAAATTGGGTCCTGCCTGGTGGCCTAGTTTTTATACTTTCCAAGGAGGTCCAGACTCCATGTACCGTAGTACGTAGTACTACTATTCTATATAGAGAAAGGACCTTGAGTTTGACTGAGCCATCCCCTCTGCTCTGGACGGACAACCGATTATCGTAACTACACAACATTAATTAACAATCCTCACCACTGATCCTTTTGAAGGTGGCATAATGCTGATCTTGTTGACTTGATGCCTTTTTTGGTTGAGATTCATCAAAAAACGACCACGGATGTCAACATCTCCCTTCATATCATTCTCAATCTCAGTGCATTTGACATGTACACACACACGGCGCAGAGCAGACTGTATCCGACTATCCACCCGCGTGTACACGTTAAAGGAATGAAGGCTGGAACCCAAACAACCTTAAGACCATCTAGGCTCTTGAAAAAATATCCACCACAAATATGCAAACTATGCGACGAAGTATGCGATAAAGTATGCAATAATATTTGCGACGTCGCAAATATTATCGATAATATTATCGATAATATTTGCGACGTCGCAAATATTATCGATAATATTTGCGATAATATTTGCGACATCGCAAATATTTGCAAAGATATTTGCGATGTGCGATGTCCCTTCAGGGCCACCATAGACCTTTGAACAGGTAAGACAAAAATATAGACGATGTGACCTCTGACGTCATTTGAAAATCATTACATGATGCGCGCGCATGTCGCCGGGCAAAACCTTTGTGTACTTGACAGCCAGCTAGAAAGTACACGCAATATTACCATGACTACGCGTCTTTTTGCCCGGCGGAACATGACTTGGACAACAGACTTGTCAACAGAGGGCGGTTTAAATGTAAACAGAGGTCACATCGTATATTCTATCAACCCTGCTAAAAGATTGGTCTACTGGTTCGTCATGTAGTTTATTTTTTTGTTATTTTGTTTTAATAGTTCCGCCCATGAATGTTCATACAATTTTGGCTATTCCACCTTATACCTTCGATGCTTTCATTCACCTTGAAAAAGTCCCATTACAACTCCAGTGGTCAGGAGAGCTGCCTTAGTATAACACATGAATCTTGGCAATTCCTCAAGTGGTAGATTGCCAGCCTTGTTTGAAAACAATCGTCAATCATCCCTAATATCCAGGGCAGCTTGTTGCTGTCGGGAAGCCTTTAGAGACTTGTTTGACAAGAGGAGGTTATTTATCTGGGAACGTCTACGTGTCAGGATCTCCGGTATTTTAGGTCATGGGTTTGTGAGCACGCCCTGTTAATGTTTCATGTTCAGCTTGGGTTATGTCACTATACAGCAATCCTTCACCGATCTTGAACTCTTGGTGGCAGTAGATATGCCTACATTACTGCGGTGTACCTGGGTGGTACTGCGCTGCCTAGCGATGGGTATAAGGTTTCGGCTACACGGCGATCATTTGATCAGTCGCGGGTTATTGGACTTTCACTTTGCAAATCGCTTAAACCCGTCGCTAGGCAGCGCAGTACCACCCAGGTACCACTGCAATAATGGCGGTATCTGCTGCCACCAATAGTTCAAGATCGGTGAAGTATTGCTGTATAGATGAAAGGTCACTATGTGAACCTTATTCACTACAAGGAAGTGGTATATGGCCCCAACTGATTGCGTGTGCCACAGTACACTACATAGAATACTGGTTGAGGAAACCAAACTGGTGTACTAAAAAAATCAACAAAAAGCCAACTTAATTATTTGTATGAATAAGAAGTTTGATCAGGTAAGTCATCATTGCAGAATAAAGTTCCACATGCAATTAGCTTCACTGAATAATGTTACAAATCTCCAACAGAAATTGTTGAATATAATTCTGGATTTGTCTCAATTACAGGCTATATAAAACCAACTTAGTACTTTTTGTTTTCTTTTACACATTTGCTTTTTATTCTGAGGAGGTACACTGCAAAAACTGGAATGTTACAAAATGACAACATTGGTGTTGTCACCCTTAGAAACCCCCCAAAATCCAAATCTATGCTATAGAGTGTTATAATAACACCAAATCTGCCCAAAAACAATTACCTTTGTGTAATTTTTACACCCTGCAATGTTATTTTTGATTATGGTGTCAATGTTTAAAAAAAATAATTCCAGTGTACTACTGACTAATTTCTACTAACTTCAGAGGGGATGATATCAATCAATAGAAGATTACTTAATAAAAGTGTCTAGTTTTCAATAAATCATTGTTCAAACAAAAACAATCAATTTACCGTACAGGCAACTGTACGTAACCTTTCCAGGGGAAAGAACTGCTTGGCAACAAAGTTTTACATCCAGTAGTCAGCTTTTTCATACGAAAATAACTGAGCTAACTACCGATAATAACTAATTGATTGTAAAATCTATTTTACTTTGTCAATCAATAAAATAGAATGAAATGTCACATGTTTCCTAAAAGTGTGGAAAGACCCCCAATTAAATTATGTTACTGAATGCTATTTTCGGTTTAGCCATGCATGACTTTAAAACCTTAGTTACTCTGTGAACAGACTCGAGACTTTTTTAAATTTGTATTTATTTATTTATTAATTTGTTTTTGTTGTTTTTGTTGTTGTTATTATTGTTGTTGTTATTATTGTGGAAGTTGTTGATGATGCTAGTATTTTTTTTTTTTATTGTTGTCGTATTGTTGTTGTTTGTAATACAGCTGCTGCTGCTGAAGCTACTGCTGTTGTTCCTGCTTCTGCTGTTGTTGTAAGTGTTATTACGGTGGTTATTGTTACTGTTGCTGTTGTTGTTGTTGGTATTGTTGTTCTTTTTGTTGTTGGTGTTGTTGTTGTTTTTGTTGTTTTTGTTGTTGTTGTTCTGTTGTTGCTTTTGATGTTCTTGTTGTTGTTTCTTATTCACCCAAGTCACATTAACATGGTAATGTTGTAGATAATATTGTTGTTGTTGTTGTTGTTTTTGCTGTTGTTGTTGTTGTTGTTTGTGTTGTTGTTGTGTTGATGTTGTTGTTGTTCTGTTGTTTCATCCAAGTCACATTAACAAGGTAATGACCAACAGTACAAGGCCTACAGCAGTTTGAAAGTTACCAACAGTTTTTATGGAACTTGACGCACATGTGTATTTGTCCGGTGGAGTGAAGGCTGGACACTCCTCCCCATTCATGCAAGAGAGTATCTTACTTGCCTCCCGCTCTCCACTCTGAGTAGCCCCGATGATGTACCCATTATAGACAGGATCAGTGTGCTCTCCAGCGAAGAAAACATTCCCAACGCGAGACTGGATCTGCTTGAAGGCTTCGGTGGAAACTTCTACGGGCCAGTTGGAATAAGCACCGTGGTGAAGAGGGTTAGTGTCCCAGTCGGTGACGAAGATATCTGAGGCATCGGGGACAGCCGGGTCGGGATACATCTTCTGCAGCACAGCCTCTATCTCAGCCTTTGTCTCTGCCACTGGTTGTCTTTGAATCCGACGAGCTTCGTCTCCAGTAACAAATGCGACTAAGATATTCGGTGTGCCCTCGAATAAACCAGGGGCGTTAAGGTTGTTGAAGACGGGGTAATATCCTCGGCGCTCACTGGCATACAGAATCCACTCTTCGTCGTCCCAAAACTGATACGGAAACTTGATAAAGATCTTGGCGAAAGATCCCATAATAAACTGGAAGAACTTTTCGATTTTCCAATCCGGAAGATCAGGTTTAAATGTCACAATGTCCTTTTGCAGGACACCGAGACTGAAAGTAACCAAGGCATAGTCTCCGGTGTATTTGGTTCCATCGGAACACGTCACCTCCACGCCATCTGTTGATTTATCATCTATTGAGATTACCGTCTTGTTTAAACGGAGACGATCTTGGAATGGGTCCGTCATAAGCCATGGAGTGATCTCTTCAAAGATGCGCTTAAAGCCTCTTTGGTCTTTGATGAAGAGGTTTCCCTTTTCAGACGATAACAGCTGGATCGGCACGGTGGACTTCAAGGAGTTTACCTCCGGTATATCTGCCCACTCGAAATCAAAATCAAAGGATTCGATGGTTTGGTGTATCGGTGTACTGGTCATCCAGCCTGCTACACGAAGTGCAGCGCGGATGGACATATCCGACCGACATTGTTCGTTCAGCTCAGTCCCAATTTTAGCGATTCTGTCCATGGCTACTTCCAGTTGTTTCCAGATAGGATCGGCCTGGTAGTTAACGTTATCGCCGGTCTCATTACGGATAACGATGGAGTTGAAGTTCGAATCGTGGTAGTCGATGTTCAGCCTTTTCACCGTATCGATGATGCTTGTGCCGGGCGGCTGGGCCCAGTTAGCCCCAATCTCAACTTGCACCCCTGCAAAGGTGACATCATGAATACGCCCGCCGTAGAAATTCGCACCCTCGATGATGATCATATCGTTCATGCCCTGATCGTGGAGATATTTAGCAGCTTGTAGGCCGGCTCCAGCACCAATAATAAGTACCTTAGCATGATTGTCGTCATAAGAATCTTCACCAACAATATGCTGTACTTGGAGAAACAGTAAGATGAAAACTGTAAACTTCCTCATGATGGATATAGGAACGTTCGGGAGCTTGTACCAGTAGTGTACAGACGTGTAAGTGTGCATGCGAACTTGCAAAATGACCCAATATGCAAATGATGAGTGTCGCGTCCAATGCTGATGGAGAGTGTCCCTGAAGGAGTGGTATTGTGAGGGTAGACTTCCTTGTTTCTAGGTGTATACACCCTGGAACATACATACGGAAGCGTATTGCCGCCACAAACAAAAAAAATAAAAAATCTGACTTATCGTGTACGTACTCGATAACTTATCGTGTATCCAAACTTATCGTGTACGTACACGATAAGTCCAACTTATCGTGTGCGTACATGATAACCTATCGTGTACGTACATGATAACTTATCGTGTACCTACACGATAAGTCTAAACTTATCGTGTACGTACACGATAAGTCCAAGTTCGTTGCGGCATTCTGCGAACGCTGTCATCATTCGTGTAGTACGATATGATGCACATTTACATGTACCATAGAGCAAGGACCTTACTCTATGCATGTACATGTACACCATGGACAGTACATCGTGTACATAAACACGCACGTGTGTAAATGGGGCGCCATTTGTCAATTAATTGTTTAGCTTTTTTGACATGTTTTTACCATGGTTTGTAACAATTAGATGTAAACCATAAAAACTGCTAAAATAATTTTCAAAATTACGTTTTCCCGCGAAAATAATTTTACGAATTTCGTTTTCTTGTGGAAATAATTTTCCGAATTACGTGCGTCATTTTCCCCAGCACGGAGTTTTGGCATGGGCCGGCCCTACGGGGGACGAGATCATGGGAACGAGTTGATTTTCACATGGCGGATAAGCACCGCTTGGTGGCGGCATACTTTCACAGGGCTGCATCCTGACGGTTGCACCCTACTAAATCAACTCTGAATGGTTAGAGTGGGAATTGCTAAATATTAAAAAATACACAAACAATACATAGAAGTCTCAAAGCTTTTTTCCTGTAAAGAGACAATTTTTAAATGACTCTTGAACTGTTATTATCTTTTCAATTTGATATGTGGAGTACCTGGGCGTCAAAAAGACGCGTACTCATGGTAATATTGCGTGTACTTTCTAGCTGGCTGTCAAGTATACAAAGGTTTTGCCCGGCGACATGCGCGCGCATCATGTGATGATTTTCAAATGACGTCAGAGGTCACATCGTCTATTTCCTCTCTTGTTTACCATGGGGCTTAATGGCACACGCAGAATAGTTTCTTAATTGTAAATTGCGCCCTCATGGGTTTCCTCTCATGCATGCCCTGCCTGTCGCGTCACCAAGACAACGTTAATCTTCATTCATGGATTCGTGAATGGCCGATCAAAATGCTAAAATAATTGTTGATGAAATGTTTGCCGAAAGCAGGTCTGACATGTCCTCTGACGACGATTCACCACAAGAAGAAGACAGTGATGTCGAAAGAAGACAGTGATGATGAGCCCATCGCCTTGACATCTCGTTAAACCAATAAACCAAATTTCCGGTGTGGATGGCGTTAAGCAAAGTCTTACACCCGGCGACCGCCCGTGCAGTTTGCAGCAAACTGGGGCTACCGGAGACTTCAAGGGGTTCTCACCCATACAAATCTTCAAACTGTACTGTTGCGAAGCAGGTGGCTGTTAATGGTAAAAGAGACCAATCGTTATCCTGTTCAAACTTTGGATGAGGGTGCTTGAAGACCAACTAATGTATCTGAAATTATGACATTCATGGCTCTACTTATTTGCATGGGAATCAACAAAAGGCCTCGTTACTCCATGCATTGATCCAGGTCTGACGTTCTACAAAGTCCACTGTACTCGGCAATCATGGCTCCTAACCGATTCACTGCAATCCTACAATTTGTCTTACTCGCCAATAAAGAGATGTCGAGGACGACTCTCCACGTGACAAACTTTCTAAAGAAATTCACTGACCAGGAACTGTGTTTTCACTGTAACACGTATGAATTACTTGTGTGTCCTAATGTGCGGTGCTCTATCACAGAGCGTCAAACCACAGTCTCCCTGAAATCAATAATTCCATTCAATCTTTTCGTCGATCTGTTGATGAAGCCTTGCAGAAGTTGGTTGAAAGTCGCAAGCAATTTCAAAAAGTGGACGTCTCTATCAAACACTCACAGAAAAGTATACAGCTTATGGTCGACCGGGTTCTTCGAGATATTGTGGCTGAGGAGGAAGAGGAAATCACCAAGATAAGAAATGCATCTCGCCTCCTTCAAGAAAGAGTCACTCAAATCAGTCAAGAAAGAGGTCAGGAATTTGGTAGCACACAGAGCAGCAATCAAGATATGATGAGCCGTGCAGAGCAGATCGTAGCTTCAGTCAATGACTTGATGCAACATGCTGATGACTTTGAGCTGCTGGACCTCAAGCCAAAGGTTATGCACAACTTGGCATTCAACAAAGACCTTCAGTTCGAAACAAGTCTTTCATCGGGTTGAAAGGTCATGATTTCGTCACTGATGCAGACATTGGTGAAATACTAGAGGAAGAGAAGTGGGAGGTGAAGACAGAGATTGGTAAAGAAGGGGAAGGAGAGGGGGAGCTTAAATGGGCAGCAAACGTTACTTGTTTTAGCAATGGTGACATTGTTGTTACTGATGTAGTAAGGTGGCTATTATCCACATTTACATCAAAGGGTATTTACAAATCTACAGGTGTTCAAAGCGGAACAGAAGATGGCAAACTAAATCAACCCTTTGGTATTGCGGTGACCTCTGATAACCTGCTCTTTGTTACTGACGAACAGAATGTAAAGGTTTATGATAGAGAACTGCGATATATCCGTCAGTTCAGACCCTTACAGAATGAGGTCAAGGCGCACTCAGAGAGTCAACTCGGAGATATCGCTGTGGACAAGAAAGATCAGATTGCAGTGGCTGACTATATAAGAAAGGTGATATCTCTTCAGAATATGGATGGATCCACTAATTATTCTGAATATAATGGCGATAATAACCACACAAGCTTTCTTTCTGTAAGCAGCAAGGGGCGTCTGATCTTCACAAACTATATTAAGATGAAACTGGTTTGTGTGGATTTCATGGGAAACGAGGTGTTCAATATTAGCATCTCCATTGACGGCAAACCTGCAAAGCCCCATGGTGTTTGCTGCGACGATGCTGGAGACATCTATGTGTCTATTCGTTACGATGAAGCGGTGAGATACATCATTACGATGCATCAGGTGAGCACATCGGGTGTGTAGCTCGTGGCTTGTACACTCCTCTAGGCATGACGTTTACTCCTACCGGTGACATCATCGTGGCTGATAAGTACTCGATCAAGATCTTGCATCATGTGTGAGTGTCGATGACGTCATGGTCGAAAATGATACAGTAACGTAGATGACAACGTAGATGACAATGCACTTTAAAACTCACAAAGTTGTACAATTATAATTAAACGAGAGACTCTAACCTAGTCATTCTCAAGATGTTGAGTTATTGTTAAGGACAAAGGCACGTAGGGTACGAAGCTGGGGCTGCATTTAGATCTGTGCTACATTTTTGTACAAAGCTGGGCTTCATATTGATCTGGGCTTTGTTAGGTGACAGCGGTGGGCTACATTTTGGTACAAACTGGGCTACATTTTTATTCGGCTACATTTATGTCGAAGATGTACGGAAGCCGGATAGTGCCAGGAAATAAGAAGTGAAATATTTTTTCATGAGCGCGATAATATTTTTTTTGTACCATTTATCTGGCGGCCGCAACTTATTATCTGGCGGCCGCCACTTAATTATCCGGCGGACGCCACTTATTATCTGGCGGCCGCCACTTAATTAAGTGGCGACCGCCACTTATTATCCGGCGGCCGCCACTTAATTAAGTGGCGGCCGCCACATATTATCTGGCAACCGCCACATAATTATCTGGCGGCCGCCACATAATTATCTGGCGGCCGCCACATAATAATCTGTACCACACGTTCTTTATTTTGCGGATTTTAAGAGGACGGGTCATAGGATTCAGGGGGGGGGGGTTAAGAGGACATATCGGGTGCGTTCGATTAGCTTCCCCGGGTCGACCCCGGTCTGCTCATCCGGGTGAGCCCCTAACCATGAACTAATCGAACGCCAATTTCCCCCAGCATTCACACCAATGCATCTTGGAACAGCCGACCGGAACTACTTCCATTTTGTAAAGAGGAAAGCTCATAGGTTCCGGGGGGGGGGGGTGGGTTAGAGGACAGGTCGTAGGATCATGGGGGGTTAAGAGGTAAAGTCATAAGATCATGGGGGGTGGGGTAAGAGGCGTGTCATAGGAATGGGGGTTACAAGGACAGGTCATAGGATCCAGGGGGTAAGATGACATGTCATAGGATCAGGGTGGGTAAGATCCATAGAGACACCACAGTCATGTCCTCTCAACCCCCCCCCCCCCCCCCCAATTATGATCCTATGACATGCCCCAGGGAGCCGAGATGGTTTTAAGGAATGAAATAAATGGCCCAGTGACCAGGGGTAATAATGTTCGAAGCGCTTTGAGACGCCCTTGGCGTGATAAGGCGCGATATAAATCCATATTATTATTATTATTATTTTACCCTTAACCCCCCATGATCCTACGACCTGTCCTCTAACCCCCCCCCCCCCCCCCCCCCGGAACCTATGAGCTTTCCTCTTTACTCCCCTGGTTCCTATAATGGGTGCGTTCGATTAGCTTCCCCGGGTCGACCCAGGTCTTCCCCCGGTGCGTTCAAATAGCTTTGACGTCATTCGCGGGGCTCACCCGGGTCAGCCCCAAGTGCCCTGCTTGTGGAGCGGGTCACTTGGGGCTGCCCCTGGTTCATGACGTCACGGCGAAAAACTTTCTCAATGGCCACCATTTTGTTTGTAATTCAGCGGGACATTTTAGGAAGTTTGACACACATTTTCGCCATTACAACAGCGTTAAGCAATAAGTATTTTGTATTCGAAGCCGGGTACCTTTGTATCACTGTGGGGTTGTACAAATTGTTTAATGTTGCAGTTTTACCTTGAGAATAATTATTTTACGATGTTTTCGTGAATCCACGGAAAGTATCGGACATACGGCACAAAATGGAAGTAGTTCCGGTCGGCTGTCCCAAGATGCATTGGTGTGAATGCTGGGGGAAGTTGGCGTTCGATTAGCTCATGGTTAGGGGCTCACCCGGATGAGCAGACCGGGGTTGACCCGGAAAAGCTAATCGAACGCACCCGATATGTCTTCTTAACCCCCCCCCCCCCCCCCCCCCCCCCCCCCTGAATCCTATGACCCGTCCTCTTAAAATCCGCAAAATAAAGAACGTGTGGTTCAGATTATTATGTGGCGGCCGCCAGATAATTATGTGTCGGCCGCCAGATAATTATGTGGCGGCCGCCAGATAATTATGTGGCAGCCGCCACTTAATTAAGTGGCGGCCGCCAGATAATAAGTGGCGGCCGCCACTTTATTAAGTGGCGGCCGCCACATAATAAGTGGCGGCCGCCAGATAAATGGTACAACAAAAATATTATCGCGCTCATGAAAAAATATTTCACTTCTTATTTCCTGGCACTATCCGGCTTCCGTAAGAATGGGCTATAGGAAATCCATATTAATTAAATTACACTCTGTGTCGTGGTTTTGGGTCACTGTGCATGACTAGAGACTAAAGCGCAAAAACGCATGTTAGTGTTAACAAGTTGCTAAAGGGTCTTAAAATAATTGCTCGCTAAAGACTTTGTAAAGTTAAGCAAAATATTTCGTTTGCTGAAAACTTTGTACTGTGAAATCTCTCCATACCATAAGGCATAATTAGATGCCCGACTCATAAAAATAGTGATTTTGAAATTGAACAGTAATCTGCGCACCTTCAATATACGAAAGCAATGAAATGAGTGTAAGGGAAGCCCCCCACCCCCGAGTTGACCGGTAAACACCGCAACCGAAAGTACAGAAGTAATTGTGGACCATTTATGAACATTGGTGTGGTCCTTAAAATGATAGTCATTTTCAAAAAATACGCCGTTAAAAACCATGCCTTAGAGCATAGTCTCTTTTCGTGTTTGGGAATGGATCATTCAAAAATTACCGAGAAAGCTATTTATTTTTGTCAGTCCCGGGCAGTTGGGAGCAATTGAAGGGAAAAATACGCACAATCGTTTGCCGATGTTTCGGGAACAGCTGTCCCTGAAGTTAACTGCTATTGGGACTAAATTCAACTTCGAGATGATTTGAAGAGCTTTTATGGATGTTTTGCTGTGGACATTTAAAAAGAAATTAAACAAAATGATCGTTTATAAACATTTACTGAACTTTGGAACTTTGGGGGTGACTGCGAGAAAAGTGTTTTCTATGGTTGGTAAAACTGAATACTGAGCTTTTTCACCAAGTAATATTTGAAACACATCAGTGTTGAAGCCAGTTACAGACAAATTTATAAATCATTAATAATTAATGAAACAAATAATTGTTTCATGATTAAATAAAAATTTTTTGAAATAAAATATGTGCTGTTCTAGTTGTTCTAGTTAAATCTAGTTTTCATAAACTGCCTTTGAATTTATAATAAGCTATTAATTGAATTACAGAATGACCTATCATTCCTATAGCCTAACATTGATGCTTTTGATACAATGCTCTGTATATACATATATATTCTGTCTCCTAAATTGACACCGATCTCCATTTCTGCATTATGTAGAAATTCAGCCATTAGATAATGTTATGTGTTACAGAAAGTGGGTAATGAATTTTCGTATTGGCTGGCTGATCTCAGGATGCACACCAATGTTTTCAAATTGGATTTCCTTGGTAGGCAAAAATTATGACTGCCAGAATTTATGGTGACCAGCCACATTACCAAGTCATATGTACGGTAATTATGTGACTGGTATCCTGCCTATTTTTTGCTAAGCAGAACACTTTTTTACCAAAATGTTTTGCTTCACAGCAGCGCCTAGAAACTGTGCCCTGATTAGAGTCTAATATTTTAATTTAGTTTTTAGTTCAATTCTTTTTTGTTCAGTCCAATGTAAACACAGCTTTAGGGAATAAAGAATAAACAAAGTTGCCTTTGAATCTTATGAATGACTGCCATTTACGTGAGTTACATGATGCTTAATAATATGACGGTAGAAAAAAGTGGGAAATGGCATAATCTGCCAACTTCAGACTAGAATACGCGATCATTTTAACTATTTTTAAGTCAGAAAAAAAAAATAATCACTTTGATAATCGACCTTGTGATTAATTTCATTAGCAAATCCAGCCAAGAAAATTCAATTTACAAGCTATTTATATCATAACACAGAGTTTACAGCCTACAAGTTTGTACGTTTAATACAAAATAAGCTGATTAGTGGTAGTTTTATGCTTTTTACAAAGTCATGTCGTGTCTGTAGGTGGCGCCCTAGCTTTTTCATTGTTTCAATGGCATGTCTGAAGTTAAACTGTATGCAGTAAATAATGTTAATCTTTTGACGAATAAAATCAGCAGTTACTTCAATTAATTAATGATACTCACTCATCACGTGACAATTGTTCTTTAATATAATAATTTTTTTTAAAAGCCATCATGCAAAACCATAAAAACAATCGATGGGCAGTTTTGAGTTTTGAAGCTGTAAATGCTTTAAAAGGAAGTTGATATTTGGGGGTAGCAACCATGTTCAGATCATTTTGACAATAGTTCTCTTCTCCCACAGTTTACTCTTGAAAATTCGATACCAATCTGACAGTTGGACTAGCTAGTTCGAGTTACATTACAGCGATGGTTGAATCTAGTCAACTCTAGTCAGCCAACCGAACTTGATCTAAGATTCCGTATCTTTTTCGACCATGACGTCATCGACACTCACACACGATGCAAGATCTTGACTAAGTGCGTATCAGCCACGATGAGGTCACCGGTGGGAGTAAACGCCATGCCTAGAGGATTGTACAAGTCACGAGCAACACACCCGATGTGCTCTCCTGATGCATCGTAATGATGTATCTCATCGGTTCCCACTTCATTGTATTGAATAGACACATAGATGTCTCCAGCATCATCGCAGCAAACACCATGAGGCTTTGCAGGTTTGCCGTCAATGGAGGTGCTGATGTTGAATATCTCGTTTCCCATGAAATCCAGACAAACCAGTTTCATCTTGAAGTAGTTTGTGAAGATC
Organism: Leptasterias polaris; assembly: GCA_037783415.1. Lineage (NCBI taxonomy): Eukaryota > Metazoa > Echinodermata > Asteroidea > Forcipulatida > Asteriidae > Leptasterias > Leptasterias polaris. The sequence goes on from JAZGTN010000102.1 coordinate 5,506,571, forward strand.
AGACGCTCCTTGCTGCTTACAGACAGAAGACCTGGATGACCAATATCACCATGATATATTGGGGGACGAGTGGATCCATCCATATTATGGAGAGATATTACCTTCCTTTTATAGTCAGCCACTGCAATCCGATCTTTCTTGTCCACAGCAATACCATGAAGTAGGCTCTCTGACTGCCCCTCAGTCGCATTCTTTGAGGGTCTGAACTGACCGATATATCGTGGTTCTCTATCATAAACCTTTACATCCTGTCTGTCAGCAATCAGAAGCAGGTCATCAGAGGTCACCGCAATACCAAAAGGTTGTTTTAGTTTGCCATCTTCTGTTCCGCTTTGAACACCTGTAGATTTGTAACTACCCTTTGATGAAAATGTGTATAATAGGTAACTGAATACATCAGTAACGACAATGTCACCATTGCTAAAACAAGAAACGTGCGCTGCCAACTTAAACTCATCTTGACCTTCCTCTTCTTTACCAAACTCTGTCTTCACCTCCCACTTCTCTTCCTCTAGTATTTCACCGATGTCTGCATCAGTGACGACACCATGACCTTTAAACCCGATGAACGACTTGCTATTCTGCACTGTTTGAAACTGAAGCTCTTTGTGGAAAGTCAAGTTGTGCATAACCTTAGGCTTGAGGTCCAGCAGCTTAAAGTCACCAGCATGTTGCATCAAGTCCTTGACTGCAGCTACGATCTGCTCTGCACGGCTCATCTTATCTTGATTGCTGCTCTGTATGCTACCAAATTCCTCACCTCTTTCTTGACTTAATTTATTGACTCTTTTTTGAAGGTGGCGAGATGCATTTCTTATCATAGTGATTTCCTCCTCCTCCTTAGCCAGAATATCTCGAAGCGCCCGATCGACCATGAGTTGTAATCTTTGCTGTGAGTGTTTTATAGAGCCATCCACTTTTTGAAATTGCTTGCGACATTCAGCAAACTTCTGCAAGGCTTCATCAACAGCTCGACGAAAAGATCGAATGGAATCACTGATTTCAGAGAGATTGTGGTTTGACGCTCGGTGATTGAGCACCGCACATTTGGGACACGTAAGCATTTCACACGTGTCACAGTAAAAACACAATTCCTCCTCAGTGTGTTTCTGACACTTTGGAGAATCAATTTTGTCCTCGTCTTGGGGTCGCTCTTTTGAAGAGCCGACAAAAGTAACGATTTGATGACGCCTGTTAATTTTCAATTTGGCGTGGTTTTCCAGACATGTCTTGCAAAAAATCGCATCACAGTCAACACACCGTGATACGGCTTCAAGACCTTCGTCGCATCCTTCGCAAATCGAGACAGGAGGGTTAATGTCTTTCTCCGGACCATCCAGATTGCTGACGTCGTCAATAAGTGAGCTCAAGAGAAAACAGTTCAGAAGAGCCGACAGTCCCTTATCTGGGATTGAAGTTTTCTCTCTACACACTGGGCAAATAATAGTATCTGTTTTTTTATCCTGTTTGTCTACAAGTTCCTGGAGACATTTTAAGCAGAAGCTGTGCTGACAGTCCAGGATTTTAGGATTGATGAACCGAGTCAAACAGATTGGGCATTCGATGTGTACATGTCTAATCTTGCAAGTAGTCTCAGTGGGTAGTGCAGCTTCGGCCATCTTGATGAAAATGGGCAAACCTGTTATCTGAAGCAAAACGAATGTCATTTTCGTTAGTTCATACAATCAGCGGGTTTAACAATGGATGATTTGTGTTTAACGCTTCGACCAAGAAAAGTGTTTGCATAACAAAAAAATACATAAACAAAAACAATAGGCCTAATTTTATATTTCTCCTTAAAAAACATACAAATAGAAACGAATCATTAGCAGTCTGATTCAGTGATTAGCTAACACTGAGGATTATAGAAAATAGACGAACTGATGTCGCATGATTTTTTTCCCCGGGGATACTTTACTTCCTCTCCCCCATCCTGCTAATAGTGTATAGATTTTGTCCAAAAGCGCCCTCTTTTGACTCATCTACCTTCAGCCCATTTTACCGTTTGGGGGACACACATGACCGGAGTAAAACAATTCCCTATGACACCGGTATTACATTTAAAGGAACTAAGTAATTGTTACGTCACAGTATGAACAGGTTGGAAACACACGTTTGTTTCCATTTATTTCTTATGTACTTTTTTTATTATAAATAGATCGTTACAAAGATTCAGAGAAATTCTCACAATGTTTAGTATCCAGACTCCCACCCGTAAAGATGTATGTATGAATCACACTCATTTCCGGGTTAGGTGATTCTGTGTCAAACGGGAACAAATCTGTAACGGGGTGTTTCTTTACTACAAATCATAATATCCCGAACATCGGTGGGAATTTTTACAGAAAGTTTTTTTAAATGTTGTCAAATTGAATTACAATACAAGAGCATCTACTGTTTTAGGCCGTACGGTGTAAACGAAAAGATGCCTGGAAAATGATTTCCGTTCCGACCCCCGTGGGTCTACTTTTTGAAGGTATATTTTGTGAGTTGTAGACATACTAAACACTATACTAAAAGTTCTCCAAAAAATATCCAGTCAAATTTGCAAAAACATGCAAAGTTTGCTAAAAACGTTGTTGGGCGCAATCTGTGAAAATGCGCGCGCGCAATGTGCGAACTGAAGTCTTCCGACACACACAAATCAAATTGCGCGGCTGAGACACGGTATTGACCATGGGCAGCGCGCCGTATCGATTCCCCCCGTTGGTGTGTGGGCCGTAAAACATATTATAGGCCTATATCCTTTATTTAAAAAAAAAAAATAAATAAAAAATTGCGTCGCGTCCAACAACATCAATTGTGTGGTTTAGGCCATGTTTAAAACTGTAGGCCTATTTCTCAAAAACTAGACTATCGTGTCTTTTTAACATCACTGAATGGTTAGCCATCAAAGTTTTGTGCCAAGAATAATTAAAGAGCTTAATTTAAAAAATGTATAGGCTACCCAGCTAACACATTACGTTGCTACAACATTGCACAACGTTGTGATAAGGTTGCAATTTGGTCGATGGGCTGACAACGTTTTGACGACGTTGTATGAACGTCGGATCTTAACATGATTTCGGATCTTAACATGATTTTCAACCAATGTTGTACTTTGGTTGCATGTTGGTAATTTATGCAACGTTACCGAAAAGTTTTTCACCGAACGTTTTCACAACATTGTATTTAGGTATTATTACAACGTAGTATTTAAGTTAGGGCACCAACGTTGTGAAGAAGTTATTTTTTGGTCTCGTTAAAACGTAGTAATTATGTTGTGACATGCACGTTGTCTGCACATTGCATTTTGGTTTTATCAAAACGTCATATTTACACTGTGGCAGTCACGTTGTCTTGACGTTGTATTTTGGTATTATTAAAACGTAGTTTTGCCGTTCTGGCAGTCACGTTGTCTACACGTTTTATTTTGGTTACATAACAACGTTGTAATTATGTTGTGACGCACGTTGTCTGCACGTTGCATTGTGGTATTATCAAAACGTCATATTTGCGTTGTGGCAGTCACGTTGTCTTTACGTTGTATTTTGGTATTATATAAACATAATATTTGCGTTGTGGCAGTCACGTTGTCTTCACGTTGTACTTTGGTAACAATAAAAACGTAATTATTAAGTTTCGGCTGTATGTTGTCTTGTTGTTGTATTTTGGTATTGTCAGAACGTAATGTTTAAGTTTTTGTGTTCACGTTGTCATTACGTTGTATGTTTGTATTTATGTTGAGACAGCCACGTTGTCTCAACCTTCAAACATACTATTGTGACCCTCACATCATTTGTAGGCCTTTTAGTTTTATCACAGTATAGTATATCTTTGTTTTTACCATCACGTAATTGTGGCAATAGTTTAATTACAATCATATTGAATATTTCAAGCAGCTCATTGGGATGGTTTTGAAGGACATTATTATCTAACAGTACAAGGGTTGTTTGACATCACAAACAATGTTTTTATCGCAATTTAGTTTTTTACATCGATTGTCATTGTTAGTACAATTAATTGGCACTTGAGGAGCGCCCCTATCACATCTGCATCGATCAATCTAAACAGTACAACCGGTAATTGCATTTAATTGAACTTATTGTGTCAAGCAGTGCACATGGGGAGAGAATTGAACAACAAGTCATTGAACAACAAGGATGGAATGTATAACGTTCGGTGTATAATTGCCATCAGTTCAATCTAGCAATGAATTTGTAGTGTGCTCTGGTGGGTCGCTGCTCTGATTGTTGACTGTGTGTTTGTTTTTTTTGCGTTTGCTCCTGTTTGCCCGTTGTTCTTTTTGTGTGAACAGTGTGATATGCTGTTTATGCTGGGAGAGCGATGGGTGGGCGGGGGTAAGCGTAGTCATTGCTTGGGTATGGCGATCCACTTTGAACTCCAATGCTTATTATGTACTTGTGTGCTTTTTATATATTTATAGTTCTGTTTTTTTAAACTAGGTTTTACTTTGTTCTGACTGGGGTGTGGTGTTATCATTGCTTGCCTTTTTAAGTTTGTTCTTTGCATTTTTATCAATCTTTGTATTGTTTTCTTGTATTTTTTTATCTTATTTTCTGATTGTACTTTTTAGGGATGGCCCATTGAAAATCATCTTTTTAGGTGACATGGTTACCATCATTAAATAAAGCTTTTATTATTATTATTATTATAATGATGAGTCGCTCCAATTATTGTCAACAAAATTAAGAAACTGACAATTTTTTGTCTTATTCTTTTGACCTTTGATTTCTAATTAATAGGATACTTTTCCCCTAAAACACCTAGCCCCCCCCCCCCCCCCCCGCCCCCTATCACTGTTATTGCAAAAAAAAAATCTTAAGGCCTAAGGTAAACTATAAAAAATTTAAATAAAACAAAATAAAAAAAGGGGGAAATGTTTGTTTTATTAAGTTAAAACATTCCCCTTTACCACTTATAACCCCCTTTTCTGTGAGGGTGCATGCAGACATCAAAGAAAAAGTATGTTTAACTATCGCCTTTTGACTTTTCGAGGGAGACCATTGTCTCCCACTGAAAACAACATCCATAGGATGGTTTTCAACGCTTTTCTGATCATTTTTCTGTCGATGTCTCTCGCCGGAACACTATTAATGGGCAGGAAAGTACCTATAGGCACACCGTCTCCCTTTTTCTCATGATCCTCCCTCCTTTCCGCCGCCCCCTCCCACACACACCACTTTCTTGTGGATTTTCCCTTACCAGGCCCGTAACTATAGGGGGTGAGCCGCTCATAGTATAATTTTCTTTGTTCGGCATCCCAAAATCATTTAAAATTTACCCAGTCAAATTCCCTTGTGGTGAATTCAATATCTGGCTGCAGCTTCCCTGCAGGTTGTATCGTACTTGGATGTGATCCCTGGCTACACTTTTTGAATAGCTTCTGACTGGTAACCCCCCAACAAGGATAATTATTGACAAAATAGGGAGACGGCCAACATAGGTCTAGATAGCTCAGTTGGTAGAGCGCCGCCACGTTAATCCGGAGGTCGTTGGTTCAAATTCCACTCTAGCTAGTACATTTGTTTTGTTCAACCCAAACTCGTTTAAAATTTACCCAGTCAGTTTCCCTTATGGTTTATCATTTGATAAACAAATTAATAAATAAATAAAAAAGCATCAATAAAAAGGCATAAATAAATTTAAAAAAACGTTCCCCCCCCCCCCCCCCCCCCCTCAAAAAAGGGTTAGAAGAATAATTTATTTTACAGGCCTGCCCCTAACAATTGTTTTTGTATCCCCCACCCTCTTTAGAACTGGGATAGGCCCTATGATGACGCCTCATTTCTTCAAGCTTGCCTTAATACATGATTCTCACTCGACACGGGGACAAGCTACATTTTTAATAATTTACAAACATTTTTAAAATTTAACATTTATTTACATTGAACATTTTAACTGCGTTACGGTCCTATTTTCTTTGCATGTCCTTGTTCTCTAATAAAAATTAGCGCATGAGGTCCTTTATGCACTGTATGCTGTATACTAGGCCTATATCGAGTACGGGGCCTACTATCAAAAGATGCTGTGTTTTTCGTGATCTCACACACATGATCTCATCTCATGACGACGCGCTTGAACACGGCCTCATGCATGATTTTACTCTTCCCTGAAAATATATTGTGCTTTCGCAGCTTTGACAGATTTTAGGTGAACAAAACACTTCGGATTTATCACGGAGTCTTTCTCACCCGAGCGAGGCATGGGCGCCGCCATGTTTGTTTTGGGGTGTCACATGACGTGTGACCTAGGATGTGATTGGCGAATTTAGATCACATGGTGACTGTGCGGAGGTATTTCAAATAAAATGTAACGAGCCGACGTATCACAACCGTAAACAGTGTTCGATCGCTGTCGATTATCTAGTGCAATGTTTGGTCGATAATTTCTCAAATTTGACTGGCGTTTTTGTGGAGAACTTTCGGAATCGTAATCTCCAGCAATTACTCTGTTAAAAACTGTAGAGTTATCTTAGACCCACAGGGGTCGGAACGGGACGACAAGATACAGTTTACCCCGTATGGCCTATTTGTAAACCAAATACCAATTGTTATTAACTGATACCATGATTATAAGTTTCTTTAAGGTCCCACCTGTAGATCGTAACACTATCTGCTCATAAGCTTCGATCAAAACACTATCTGATCATGAGCCTCGATCGTAACACTATCTGATCATGAGCCTCAACACAATTATTATACTCTTGTGCACGCAAGAACAAGTCTTACCTGGAGCTGTATGTAACTTTAGATTAACTTCACTCACTTTGTACAGTTGAAGCTCTTTGCTGAACTCTAGGAAATAGGAAATGGCCAATGGCCAATGGCCAACAGGAATCCTGTATTCTGTACGACAAACAACGTTAAAATTGCGCAAAAACAGTCTACGTCTTCACCAACCCTACTGTTGTGAATGTACACTTCACTACACAAACAAAATGTATTCAGTAAGGCTTTACACGCATGACGATGGTATTTTTAACTCAAATGAAAACCCCCAGTATTGCTCATTGATACTGATCAATAGGAAACGTGAGTTGGTCTGTATTCTATGGTGGTCTGTTGCAGCCATTGCGAGATTGCTTGCAGTTTAATCCCCTTATTCTATTATGAGACGTGTTTTTCAGTACGTTCCTGAGCTCTTTGGAAAAAACAAAAGTAAATCACTCGGATGGGATTCGAACCCACGACCATTGCATTGCTAGAGCAGAAAAATACGAAACTCAATAATACAAATGTGTAAGAATTTAGTATATTAATACTATTTGCAAATATTAACTCCCTCAAATAAAATTGGCTCGTCCAGGCAGTCTCCTTAGCCACATAGGCAACCATGTTAGTTTACCGTTTGGATGACACACACGGAGGTAATGCGTGTTTGTGTGACTACTAAGATGTTGTGAGGTCACTGTATTAAATAGGCACGGGGAAACTGGCTTTCTCTCTTGAATCTGGTTCTTTATTGAATCTGTAAAATTGGTGAACAAGATGTTGCTGAAGGTTCGGCCAATTTCAGAATGACGGTAAACTTAAGTTAAACAATAATTACTCTCGGTCGCCGCCTTGGCGAACCGCACATCTCATGTCAACCGTAAGGAAATTGATTAGAAATACACTAAATAATACAAATATATATTGACTTAAAGAAACACTAGAATTCCCATACATTCCTTTGGTACTTAGGTAAGAGTTAAACGATTTAAGAAATGATGCAAAGAGATATATAGAATAGTCAAGATTCATACCTGTAAAATTTGTGAACAAGATGTTGCTGAAGGTTCGGCAAATGTCAGAATGACGCCCAGATTATTGAACGGCGGGAAATATACAAATTAGAACGTAGGGGGCGCTTCGTAGATTAAAATGATAAAGAGATATTTACAACAACAAAAGGTTTGAAATGAATATGCAAAGTAGGAATATACCAAAGTTATACGGGGGTGTTCTTCATGTACACCTGGGCCGTGACATTTGTATGTCCCTTTACTTCCTTGCTATTTCGCAGATGTGTTTGTGAAACTTGATGATTTTAATATTTCGCATATAAACCCAACTTAAAGGTATTATACAGGATTGGCAGAGCTGACAAAATAATCACAGACAGTGTTCATGTTTTGTGTAATCAACCACATACATGAAATAACAAACCTGTGAAAATTTGAGCTCAATTGGTCATCGAGGTCACGAGAAAATAGTGAAAAGAGACCTTATGTGTTTTCTGTTTTTCAAACATCGAGTTTATTATCGCGCGCGATAAAAACTATTGTTTTACTCATTTCTCAGAAACGATAGCATTTTAGGCAGAAATATTTTAAGGAACCCTTTCTACCATTACTTACTTTAAGTCATGTAAGTTATGTGTGATTCTGTGAACATTTGTGTTTTTCGATCTTACCAATAGTGTACAGGCCTTTAAACGATTGTCATCATGCTGGTTGTGTGGCTAGAGTATTGTTACCTGAAGCTCCGAACATGGCACGAATCAAAGTTCAACTTATTGTCATGTATTCTGGAACAATGTTGACTCGTTGACTACATTTTCTAGTACAATTATGTTACTTTTCTTCTTCATGAGCGAGCAGCGAGTGCAGGAAAAACAAATTATGCGGCGAGATCGATCAACCGTGGGGACGAAGTTGGGTCGATCCTTCTGCGTGCGTGCAGTACTCAATGTAGCGCACTATGAGCACTCAAGGGGGGGGGGGGGTGGTTGGTCTATATAAAATCTGATGTGAAGCTTCTACTGATGTTTAAGAATCTTGGTTTATTAAGTCTCAATCCCCGTGAAAACTGTAACAAGATAAATAACAGAAAACAATTTACCATTTTGATAAGTAACAACAATGAAGGTATGGTCATACTATGCTCAAGAACCGTGAATCCATAATGCACCTAGCATTAGTCAGTTTGAAGTTAACTTCCCTATACAAACTCAATGCAAACAAACAGTTCCCTTAAACAGAAATAAATGTCTGCATTGAACCTACGGTTTCTGCAATCATCTTAATCACTATGACTTCTCCAATCATTTATAAAACACACTGTGTAGTCCTTAATCATCATCCAAATATATGACATAATAATAAAAATAACATAAAATAATCCTCACCGTTCACGCCTTAGACCAGCTGATAAAACTTCCAGCATTCAACCCTGATCACTTAATGACTACTTCGACTCTATTTTAGCCTAGACGAAATGAAATACAAATCTAGAATCATTTCTATGCAATGAAACAATGTAATGAACAATAGCAAAATAAACATGCACATGTACTCTCAAAACCCCTTGAAAATAGACACAATTTCTGCATAAACAGTAAAGAAACTATATGCAAGTGATAATACGACAATATCCATGATATAGTAAGCATCAAATAACATTATTGTCTTACCCATAAACACGATACAAAGGTGGCAAGTAGCCAAAAGATTCATCCGAAACGAACGGATAGGTTTTGTGATTTACAACTTTCAAGCATGACAAATCATAGAATAACATAAGATTACGAGAGGGCGCTAATCACAACTAGACTTTCCTTAAGTCAACTGAACGCTTTAGCTAAAACGCGCCAAGTCGCCAGTTACACTTAATGTTCACACACAGACACGCTTTGATCATGACATTTAATTACATTCACCCTTTATCCCTTTCAGTACCAATAGATACTTGCAACTAATGCAACAATGACCAGAGAAATATCATCGACATGACTACTTGGTTACCAAGAGTATTCTGTAAAGTTTTAGGTTACAGCGCCCTCACAAGGCAGAATTGGGGTTAGCGTAGGTCCAAGTCACAGAAATGAACTTGTACAAGCAACCCATTTTCACAATGAATGATGAAATGTCTGTTTCCTTTGCCATATTATTGCCTTTTACTAAATATTTGCCTCTGAATTGCCTTGTGACATAATGCCTTTAACATTATACTATAGGTTTGGTGTTATGTCCAATAGATATCAAATTGAGTAGTTTCAATGTGAAAGCTTTACATTTCGAAAGTTTATATTCCTTAAAATCTGCCTGAAAAATATTTCCTTCTGAAATGTTGTTTCTGAATCCTAAAATAAACAAAATAATGTTGATAACGCACAATATCAACTTGGACAAAATCACTGATAAAACCAACACTATTATTCGTTAACACATTTAATGTCGGAGGAAATGAGCTGTATAGCGCACATTTCCATAAAGTACAAGCTCCGAATACTAACTCAGTCGAGCCCCTGCAAAAGGTTCAAGATTACCTTGCCTGGTGCCCCAAGATCGGATGGATGGTGTGTTTCAGGATAACTTAGGGAGGACTGTGGTGACCTAGGCTGCGAGCCTGTGAACAAGTTTCAGGCACATGTGTGTACCCCGTGTCGGATTCGTTAAATGAAAAACATTTTAATCCTCATTTGGCGGCCTTTCGTGGCATGTACTGTTTGAAGCTTAGTTGTCCTTTGAACTTTACCATAGTCTCGTCTGGTTAAAGGTTTCATCCAGGCCGGTACACCCGGAGCAATGGTGGAGTAGTACAATGTCTAACAGTGGGTGTACCAGGCGCGGTTCTAGAACCACAATTTTCGGGGGGCTAGAACCTGTGCACGTAACTTTCGCTACTGCTTTTTCATTGTGGGTGCCGGCACGTAAACCGGAGGTCGTTGGTTCAAATCCCGCTCTAGTCAATTTTTCTTTGTTCAACCCAAAATCATTTAAAAATTTACCCAGTCAGTTTCCCTTGTGGTTTATTATTTGATATCTATTTAAATCTTCGCAAAATTCTGAATTGTGATTTTTCTGAAACTGGGATAAACTAATCTATTATTACATTTGGGGTCATACACATTATTGCAGCCTTTTCCTTTTATGGGAAATTCAAGCTCTCAAAACACTGCATGCAAGTTAGAGTTACTTTTGAATGATTCCTGAAAGTGTAACTAAGTTGACAATTGTTTACTTGAATACCTTTGGCATAAGTGGAAATTGTATATTGGGATTACTATATGTGATAAACACTGTAGAGAAATGTCATACCACCGAGTCTGAAACATAATATTAGCGCAGCGGTCATTCAAATCAGATTATCTTACTAACTAGTGAGAATTTGATTTTGGCGGGAAAATGGCGGCCATCTTAAACAATGGCAGCCATCTTGGTTTTGTCTTGCTCATATCCCTTTCAGTACCAACACATATTGGCTACTTATGCCATGGTGACCAGAGACATTTCCTTGACATGGCTACCTGGTGACCAACACTATTTTAGGAAAATTTCAGGTTACAGCGCCCTCACAAGGCAGATTGGGGTTAGCCTAGGTCCTAGTCACATAATGCAAGTTGAGCAAGCAATTAAATTACTGTTTCCTTTGGCATATTGCCTTGGACTAAATCATTGCCTTAAACATATATTTGAGGTATGGTATTATGACCACTAAATACACAATTGAGTAGTTTAAATGTTTAAGCTAAACATTTGTCAAGTAGCTGTTCATACCAATCTGCATGAGACATATTTTTGAAACGTTAAATAAACATAAGGTTTTAAGATATTACTTTTCAAACAGCATCCTCCCCCCCCCCCCCCCCCCAAACCCGCCCAAAAATAAAAAAATATTGGTTGAGCCTCACCGATACTGGGAGTTGGTGACTATACCCATGTTGATCAATAGGTTAAGGCTGCCATTTAGATTGTTGGCAAATTATGAATCCTCCAAAAAACAAAAGGTTTTAAGAATTTTTTTAGGAAGCAACCCCCCCCCCCCCAAAAAAAAAAACCGCTCCTAGGAAAAGACATTAAATATAAACAAGAGAGTTTGGATTACGCACAATATGACTTAGAAATAAATGACTGGTAAAACCAAAAGTTTAATTTTTGTATACATTTAATGACAAAGAAGGAACTGACATAAAAGAACATTAAATATTGCCCATTTATAAATGTCCGCCAATAAATTAGGTTTTGGTCCGTATCTCCGTCTATGAGCCTCACATACACAAATTATAATTGCCATGGTGGTTCAGTCACTTTTAAAAGGCGGCCATTTTGATTATTATAACATTAAAAATAAACAAGAGAAGTTTGATTAAGCACAATATGAACGTTACTCGAACAAAATAACTCATAAAATATATGTTTTACCTATCATTCACCAATATGTAAAGAAGAAACAAACATTAAATATTTCAAAAGTGCTATACTTGTATTTTCTAAGTACCATCCTCCCCCCCCCCGCCTCAATGTTGGAAACTTGAATGTATACCCTTTCACTACCGAATTGTTTTGACCACGCAGCCCACTGAGTACCACATTGTTTGTGTAGAGTGTACAGTCCAGAACCGAATTGTTTTGCGTGTGTGTGAAAACAGGCCCTGCGCTCATCGACGAAAGTCGACGATGGTAACGAAGCATAGGTAGGTGCGCCGTCGACGAAAGTCGACGAAGGTAACGAAGCATAGGTAGGTGCGCTGTCGACGAAAGTCGCCAATGGTATTGAAAGGGTCAGGAACCCAACAAGACACACAATTAATTAATTGCATCAGTCGGTTAAGGCGGCCATTTTTATAATAAAAATGGCCGCCAAACAATTTTGTTTTGGCCCGTAACATAAAATATTGCCAGGTTTTCAGGATGCTGGAACCCAATGAGACCAAATACAAACAATGTGGTAGAGTTGCTTAAGTCGGCCATTTTGAGTATTTTAAAATTAGTTTCTGAAACCTGAAATAAACATGTTTTAATAAATTCCTTTTGAAGCACCCCCCAAACCCGCTCATAGGATTGCACATTCAATAAACAGAAGAGAGGAACTGGACAAAAATTACTCCTCAAATCAAATTTACACCTATCATGAACCAATATGTAAAGAAGGAACTAACATTACATTTTGCCAAAGTGCTATACTTGTTTTTTCTAAGTACCATATCCCCCCCCCCCCCGCCTCAATGTTGATTGTTGGCAGGCATGCGATTGTGGGATTCAACATTGTAGCGGGGGGGGGGGGGAGTATTCAGAAAGTTTATAAAATTATTCGTTTGGTGTGGAAATTCTCCAATAATGGTATAACCGCTTTACAAATTTTTTACATAATTAACTTAATAGTTGAATTGTTGACCTAATTTATCGCTTGGTGTGGAATTTCTCAAAGCATGGTATAACACACATTGGCTTGATACACTGCTTACAAATCGTGCGAGTTTGTTTCCGATTAGAGGTGGAACTGCATACAACACAGTCACGTTTCTTCCCGTCAACATTCGGACCTGGAAAGTGCTGAGTTGAAAGGGCGTTTGAAGCACTTGACACTTTACGGGCATGGTGAACTGGGTTGTTCTCGAAGCTTGAAATAAGTGCCTCTATCACCTTGACCCAAAAATCCAAAGTAGACAAGCTCTTGTTTGTATGGATGCTGTTGTATACGACATTAGCATTGAGCAAACATATGTCTAGGATTGTAATAAATACACGTTTCCACCATTTGAATGTTTTGTGGGTATGAGTATAGTACGTGCATAATTGTCCTGCCAGATCCGTGCCCCCCATGTATTTATTGTAATCCTCGACTATGCACGGTTTTTTGATATGACGAAATCCTGTTGAAGTTTTCCGGCTCCGAATCTTTTTACTAGTGACACTGCAATCGCCATAGTTTGAGAGGAGAGTGACACGTTTTGTGTCCTGCCACATAACGCATAGTTGGCCTGCTTTCTGAAAAAATTTGGGATCTGCACCGCTTTTCATAGGAAATTTCTTGGAGTTTGCTACGTCGGGTATCCCTAGGGTGGTATAGCGCACAGTTCCACAAGCTCCGAATCCTAGCTCAGAAAAGTACAGTTTGAAGATTTGTATGGGGGAGAACGAACTGAAGTCTTCTGTAGCCCCGGTGTTTGCTGTAAATTTAACAGGCGGTCGCCGTGTGTAACAGTTGGCTTCACGCCATCCACACCTGAAATTCGGCTTTTTTTTGGTCTTCTTACTCTTCTTAGAACAGGTTAATGTTGCTGTTGATGTCGAGGCCCTCGGCTCTGTATCCTCACTGTCTTCTGACGTCTCCGAGTCCTCAAGTGGCGATTCCTCGTCAGATGACATTTCTGAACCACTGTCTGCGAAAATTTCTTCCAAAATTTTATCATTTTCTTCAGCCATGTTGTCAGAATGATCTCTTACTCAAGAATGCGTGGGGGGACGCTTAACGATCCCGCTTAAATTGTAAAACTTGCGACGCTTCAGGGCACACGCGGCCAGCTTGTTGCCAAGGGGATGGACGCAGGCGATTGAGGGGGCTATTAACATTTTGATAACTTACTTTTTGTCGATGTGCCACAGAGGCTCATTGGTCACCAAGAGTGCTAATAATTACGTGCCATACGGGCTCATTGGTCACCAAGTGGGATGTTGTTTTGAGCCGCTATGGCACGGCGGTACTGAAAGGGTTAACAAGAGAGGAAACAGTTCAGTGTCAATAGGACCCAGTGGTCACGAAGTGGAAGGTATTTTTGGAGCACATCTGGCTCGGCGGTACTAAAAAGGATAGAGGGACACTTCGGCCGCGTTGGGGGTTGACAATTGTGTAGCCAGCTGGCTTGTTATCGACTCACTAATAGCCCGTCACATTTTGTTCACTGGTCCATAATTTTTCTTATAGGGATGCTCTTAAACACTGGCTAGCCGGACAAGAATTGTGAGCGATTCTAGTGTTTAAAGTACTAGTATTTGGCCAATGGAACGCAATTGCTGTGCAAAAAGCGTCTTGAATTGGCATCAACTTATTCCTTGATGATTTTATTTAAAATGTAAATTCATTAGGAGAATAGTAAAACAATTAGAAATTCACAATAATAACTTTAAATTAAACACTACTATGGGTCAAGGTATACACAAAACAATCAATCTATCGATGACTAATAATTAAGCAGTATTTTTTGCTTAAAGGGTGTGTACAACATTGGTAAGATTGAAAATATTAATGTTCACAGATTTGCACGAATAACTTACAGTGTAAAGATGGTCATGGTGGGAAAACTCCCCTTGAAATAGTTTTTTCTTGAAATGCTATAGTTTTTAAAAAATTTGTAAAACAATTGGACTATATCAATGGTAATAAAATCTTATGTTTGAAAACGGGGAATCATTTAATGTTGCTTTCCATTTTTTTGTCAAGACTCCGAAGACGGATTTAGCTGAAAGGTTTGTAATTTAATGTATATGTTACGTCACATCAAGTGTGGGTACTGGTCTTTGGCAATTACCAATGTTCTACATTCAAAGCTTAAACAGCGCCAATAAATTGGGCACCTGTTATACTTGAACCAATAGTTTACCTAACAAATTGAGTCAAATTTGAACACAGTTTTAAGGAATCAATGCAGTTGCCGTTGAATCTTACACAATTTCCGTCATATATTTAAACTGTCGTTTGCTTAATATTTTGACGGTAGAATAAAAGGGAGCATACTATACCAACTATAACAACTATAACAACTATAACAACTATAACAACTAAGAGTATGCGGTTATTTTGTTTAAGTCATAAGTTATACCAATTAGGTCAAAAATTACTTTTATCACTGATTGAGTAAATAATTTTAAGACTATAATCATAAAACTTAGCCAAGAAATTGCGTTATACATGCTTTTGATTAAAAAGTTACCAGAATTTACAATAGCCAACAGGTTGTTACGTTTATTACAAATAAAGAGCAAGTTCGGTTGGCTGACTAGAATCGACTTAATTTAACCATAGTCGATCTATATGTCACTCGATTGCTGCATGTTTGAACTAGCTATAGTCCAACTGGATCAACCTCGCTCTCTAGTCAACTAATGAAGTCAATATGGCGGTTTGGTTACACATTTAGGCCTCAATGGGTAACGTGTTGTTGCCATATTTTGACGAATCAATCGACTAAACGCCTTCGAATGTTTTAAATGGCAATATTGACTAAGGCTTAGCACCCGAACTTGCTCATAGCAAATAAATGGCAGCATTATGATTATACTAATCGATGTTTCTAGGTGGCGCCCTAACGTTTCCCCTGTTTCCAATGGCATGTATGAAGTAGAAATGTACAGTAATAAAAATTACATCTATCTTTTTGCGAATTAAATCATCAGTTATTTTAATTATTAAACACTCATCAATTATCGCTTGAAAAATTGTCTTTTAAACAAAACACGGGATGATTTTAATACAAAATAACAATCCGTTATGTTAAACCATCCGTTATGTTAAACCATCAAAGTAATCGAAGTGAGTTTTGAAACTGTAAATGAGTTCAAAGTAAGTTAATAGTTTCCAGGAAGCAACCATATTAATATCATTTTGAGATTTGTTTTCCTTCTAACAGTTCCCTTCGATAAATTCAATACCAACCTGACACCGTCGGCCATTTTTCGGATCTGGGATCCCTACAGCCTTGCTAGTATTTCTTATCATTGCTTCGGTTTGCTGTCAAAAATGCAAAAGCAAGTCCTCAGGTTTATGGGCTACCGTTCTAACGGAAACCGTTGTCGTCTCATATTAATATGTTTGATGTTTCATGGGATCTAATAAAAGTCAACCACCATGCATAACTCTATCTTTATTTCAATCTTATTTAGTGGCTGCTTATAACATTGCAAAAATATGTGATATTACTATCACTTTTTCTTACAAACTGGACATCGGAGCTTTTAGTATCCTCTCAGCGGTCGCTGGTTGTGATGCATCTCACAATGATTGTCATGATTTCACATTCCCATCTCGTTTTGTTTGGTAACCGGCTCAGCGGAAATTAAATCATTAGTGATTTATTGTAACGCAAATAAGTGATAGTTAGGCCTACGTTTTGAATAAAACCTTTAGTATGCGGATTTGTCCTTTTGACAAAACTATTCACATTCTTGAGAATAACTGGGTTGAAGTATCTCGTTTAATTCAAATTGTAAAACTTTGTGAGTTGTAAAGTACCTTATCATCTATAGATAATGTATAATTTTCTACCATGACGTCATCGACAATCACACACGTTGCAAGATCTTGACTGAGCGCCTATCAACCACGATGAGGTCACCGGTAGGGGTAAACGTCATACCACAAGGATTGTACAAGCCACGAACAACACACCCAATGTGCTCACCTGATGCATCGTAATGATAAATTTCGCCGGTTCCCACTACACCGCAATGAATAGACACATAGATGTCTCCAGCATCGTCGCAGCAAACACCACGAGGCTTTGCAGGTTTGCCGTCAGAGGAGGTGCTAATATTGAAAACCTCGTTTCCCATGAAATCCACACAAACCAGTTTCATTTTGTTATAGTTGGTGAAGATCACGCGCTTCTTGCTGCTTAATACAGAAAGAAGGCGTGCATTGTGAATATCATCATGATTAATTGTGAAAATGTTGAGTCCATCCAAATTATGAAGATTTATTACCTTTCTCTCATAGTCAGTAACTGCAATCCAATCTTTCAGGTCTACAGCGATTCCTCCGAGTCGACTCCCCGACTGCCCCTCGACCTCATTCTGTGAGGGTCTGAACTTACGGATATAACGTAGTTCTCTATCATAAACCTTTACGTCCTGTCTGTCAGTAACAAGAAGTAGGTCACCAGAGGCCACCGCGACGCTATTAGGGTTGTTTAGTTTACCATCTTCTGTTCCACTTTGAACACCTGTAGATTTGTAACTACCCTTTGATGTAAATGTGGATAATAGCCGCCTTCTTAAATCAGTAACGACAATGTCTCCGTTGCTAAAACAAGCAGCGTCCACTGCCAAATTAAACTCCCCCTCTCCTTCCCCTTCTTTACCAATCTCTGTCTTCACCTCCCACTTCTCTTCCTCTAGTATTTCACCGATGTCTGCATCAGTGACGACATCATGACCTTTGAACCCGGTGAACGACTTGCTATGCTGCACTGTTTGAAACTGAAGCTCTTTGTGGAATGTCAAGTTGTGCATAACCTTTGGCTTGAGGTCCAGTAGCTCAAAGTCATCAGCATGTTGCATCAAGTCATTGACTGAAGCAACGATCTGCTCTGCACGGCTCATCTTATCTTGATTGCTACCTTGTATGCTACCGAAAGTCTTACCTCTTTCTTGACTGATTTGAGTGACTCTTTCTTGAAGAAGGCGAGATGCATTTCTTATTTTAGTGATTTCCTCTTCCTCCTTAGCCACAATATCTCGAAGAGCCCGATCGACCATGAGCTGTAATCTTTGCTGTGAGTGTTTAATAGAGTCATCCACTTTTTGAAATTGCTTGCGACATTCAACAAACTTCTGCAAGGCTTCATCAACAGCTCGACGAAAAGATCGAATGGAATCCTTAATTTCAGTAAGATTGTGGTTTGATACTCGGTGATCGAGCACCGCACACTTAGGACACACAAGTAATTCACACGTGTCGCAGTAAAAACACAGTTCCTGGTCAGTGTGTTTCTGACACTTTGGAGATTCAGTTTTTTCCTCGCCTTGGTGTCGCTCTTTTGACGAGTCGACAAGAGTAACGATTTGATGACGCCCGTTATTTGTTAATTTGGCGTGGTTTTTCAGACAGGTCTTACAAAAGATCGCATCACAGTCAACACACTGTGATACGGCTTCAAGACCTTCGTCGCATCCTTCACAAATCGAGACAGGAGGGTTAATGTCCTCCTGCGGACCATCCAGATTGCTGACGTCGTCAAGAAGTGAGCTCAAGAGAAAACAGTTCAGAAGAGCAGACAGTCCCTTATCTGGGATTGTAGTCTTATCTCTACACACTGGGCAAATAATAGTATCTGTCTTTGGATCCTGTTTGTCTACAAGTTCCTTAAGACATTTTAAGCAGAAGCTGTGCTGACAGTCCAGGATTTTCTGATCGATGAATCGAGACAGGCAGACTGGGCATTCGATGTGTACTTGTCTAATCTTGCAAGTAGTCTCAGTGGGTAGTGCAGCTTCGGCCATTTTGATGAGAATGGGCAAACCTGTTATCTGAAGCAAAACGAATTTCATTTTCGTTAGTTCATACAATCATTAGGTTTAACATTGGATGACGTTTTTTAGACGCTAGGTGGCAGCATAATTACCAAGAAAAGTGTCTGCAATCGAACAATAATTGTCTAATGATATATTTCTAACAAAAAAACGAATCATTAGCAAATCATACCTTTACAGACATTAGTAGAAAGTTTGATTAACTGTTTGCTTAACATAGAGAATTTAGTGAGTCTGATCGACTGTTTGCTCACACTGAGAATTGTGAGTCTGATTGACTGTTTGGTAAAATTGAGAACTCAGTGAGTCTGATTTACTGTTTGCTAACACTGAGTTTGGAAAGAAAATGGAAAAACTGGTAACGCAGGATTTTTTCCCCGGAGATTTTGTACACCTCATCCTCTTACGGCAAATTGCGCAGATATTTCGTCTAATAGCGCCCTCTTTTGACTCAATGACCCTTAGCCCATGTTATTTTACCGTTTGGGAGACACACGCGACCGGAGTAAAAAAAACTCCCCTGTGACACCGGTGGAAGTAAGTTATTTCTACGTAACGGTATGAATAGGTTTGAAACACATATGTTTGTCTCCATTTATTTCTCATGTACTTTTGATTATAAATAGGACCTTACAAAGACTCATATAAATTGGTTCTCACAATGTTTAGTATCCAGACGCCCACCCGGAAATATATATGTATGAATCACACTCATTTCCGGGTTAGGTGATTCTGTGTCAAACGGACCAGAAATCTGTAATTGCGTGTTTCTTTGACTAAAAATGTGCAGTATGTTGACTCGAAAACTATTCCCACTGACTGTGACATGGCTTTGGCCCATACGGACCTCAAAATTAGTGCATCTCCACTCTCATTTAACACAAAAGAATACATCATAATTACCAGAACCTCGGTGGGATTTATAATCCAAAGTGTTCGTACATTTTGTCAGATTGGGTTTCAATGCAAGAGCGGTTTCTGTATGTAAACCAAATACTAATTTTTTTAAACTTATACCATGTTTATAAAATGTTTATAATAATTGTCCCACTTGTAGATCGTAACACTTTCTGACCATGAGCATCGACCGTAACACTTTCTGATTACTATGAGCGTCAACACATTATTATACCTTTGTGCAAGAATAAGTCTTACCTGAAGCTGTATGTAATTATAGTTTTCCTTCACTCACTGTGTACAGTTGAAACTCTTTGCTGAACTCTAGGAAGTGGCCAATGGCCAACATAAATCCTGGATTATGTACGACAAACAACGTTAAAACTGTGCAAAGTCATCGCCAACTCTACAACTGCATGTGAATGTACAATACAAAAACAACATGTATCGAGTACCCCTTAACAGTAACACGCATGAGCAATGGTATTTTTAGCACAAATGAAATTCCCCAATATTGCTGTTGATATTAATCAATATGAAACGAAAGTTGGTCTGTATTCTATTAAAGGGACACATTGACTTGGATTGGACGAGTTGGTCTATAAAAAGCGTTTGTAACAGTTTGTGTTGAGATGCATATGGTTAGAAAGATGTTTTAAAAGTAGAATACAATGATCCACACAAATATGCCTCGAAATTGCGTGGTTTTCCTTTTAAATCGTGAACTAACACGGTCGGCCATTTTTGGGAGTCAACCGACCGTGTTAGTTCGCAAAGTAAAAGGAAAACCACGCAATTTCGAGGCATATTTGTGTGGATCATTGTATTCTACTTTTAAAACATCTTTCTAACCATATGCATTTCATAACAAATGGTTACAAACGCTTTTTATTAGACCAACTCGCCCGATCCAAGGCAACGTGTCCCTTTAATGTATTAACACACAAGTGTAAGGGTAAAAACCAAATTATAGCAGAAAATTGGTAGGCTAATTGTCTGCTTAGGGAGCTCTACAGCTCGGTCGTTTGTAAATGAGATGATAAATAGTCATGTATTGAAGATGTCGGGGAAAACCCTAAATAGGAAAAACTCACACCAAGTGGGATCGTAAAACACAATCCGGGCTCAGAATCTACAGAGGGGAAACTCACACCAAGTGGGATCGTAAAACACAATCCAGGCTCAGAATCTACAGAGGGGAAACTCACACCAAGTGGGATCGTAAAACACAATCCAGGCTCAGAATCTACAGAAGGGAAACTCACACCAAGTGGGATCGTAAAACACAATCCAGGCTCAGAATCTACAGAGGGGAAACCACAGGTGGGGGGGGGGGGGGGGGGTCACTAGACCTAATCTTACTAATCTTATCTCTGACCCAAGTGACAAAAACCAGAAAAACTTTTGGAGATTCATTAAATCTAAACGCAATGACTCAGTAGGGATCTCTACTTTAAAAACCAGTAACAATATTGCAAGGCTAACATTCTCAACACTCAATTTCAATCGGTTTTTACTGTAGACGACAATACTACTCCATCAGTTACTTCAAGGGGGTTTATCCAGATATCGGTAACTTGGCCATCTCTACAGAAGGTGTTCTCAAACTTTTACTGACACTTGATGGTACTAAAGCTACCGGACCAGATAACCTTCCTGCAAGAATTCTATTCTTAAACATCACGCCAGAGTTATAGCACCCATCCTTGCTAAAATATCTCAACAATCACTGAGCAAGGCGAAATACCACAGGACTGGCTCATCGGTAATGTATCCCCAATCTTCAAAAAAGGGGATCGTTCGAAACCATCTAATTATCGGCCCGTCTCAATTACATCTATAATGTTCTAAAATCCTTGAACATATTATCTTTAGCCACATCATGGACCATTATGACGGCAATATCATCTTAAATCCCGCTCAACACGGCTTCCGTCCTGGACATTCTTGCGAAACCCAACTCCTCGTGACAGTGAATGACCTCGCTCTTGCCATAGATCATCGCAAACAAGTTGACGCCATCATATTAGATTTTTCTAAGGCTTTCGACAAGGTCTCTCACAAGAAATTAATTCTTAAACTTAAACACTACGGCATTCGTAAGAACCTCCTTAATTGGCTACATACCTTCTTAACAAACAGATCTCAGCGAGTTGTCGTGGATGGGGAAGCCTCTGATTGGTGCCATGTAAGCTCAGGAATTCCTCAGGGAACAGTAATCGGTCCCCTCCTGTTCCTTACTTTCATTAATGACCTCCCAGACTCAATCCAATCTAACATCCGACTCTTCGCAGATGACTGTTTGATTTACAGATCAATCTCCAAAGCAGAAGACCAGGCCATACTCCAAAGAGATCTTAACAGTTTAAAATCCTGGGCTGATAAGTGGAATATGCAATTTAATGTCGAGAAATGTCATAGTATGACCATATCCCTGCTCCATAACAACTTACAGTCGTCTTACCTTCTAGGAGAAAAGTATTTATCAGCAGTCACATCCTTACCTCGGTCTCCTCCTGTCCCAGAAACTATCCTGGAACAACCACATCAACAAAATCACCAATAGTGCACATAAAACTTAGGCCTCGTTCGACGCAACTTAAAACACTGCTCTAGGGACCTCAAGGAACGTGCATACACAGTATTGGTACGACCATGCGCTAAATATTGCAGTTGTGTATGGGACCCACACACACTATCAAATAGCAACAAAATAGAAGCAATTCAGAGACGAGCTGCCAGATACGTTCTCAATAAATACCATCCTATGGAAAGTGTCTCTTCTTATGATCAAGGAGCTTAATTGGCAGTCACTAGAAACCCGTAGGAGAAATGCCAGCCTTACAATGATGTATCGGATCTCTCACAACCAATTACCATCCATAAACCCACTCAACTTTTTGACTCCTGTACCCCCCGGTAAATTAACACGCAGTGACCATCCACTGAAGTACCATCTCTTTTCATCTCGCACCAACATATACAAAAACTCTTTTTTCCCAAGAATTACCCCTGTATGGAACAATCTTCCTCTGCCTGTTGTCACTGCCCCGCTCTCCCAGTTCAAATCCACTCTTAATCTACCCTAGTTGCTTCATCGGTCACACGCGTGCGTAATCTTGGCGTGATATCCCAACATGGGACTTTGCCGAGCATAGAAGTAGAAGTAGAAGTGATCTTATCGGAGTGATAGTGAATCTGAACTCTCTCCCACTGATAGCTCTACCGAGGGCATAGTCGAGAACGATGATACACAGGAAGGGTGCCAGGGTGTCGCCTTGTAGCACTCCTGCTGTGATGTCAAACCAGTCAGTCTCACCATCCGGAGTAACTACCTTCTTGCAAAACGTTACCTGAAGCGAAAAATATCCGAAGGCCACTGTTGCCAATCCCGGGCTAGTCTTAGTGCAAGACGTTCTTGTTGAGTTAGTAAAACCAGAGGTCCTACATACACTCAACATGACACATGTCGAGAATATTTCACCGATAGAGGGCGTTCTCTGGAAGCCGCGAACCCACCAGCAAGAATGATTTTGAATGCGATGTGGTAGGTGATCTGGAAGTTTTCGCGATAGTTGCGTCATGCGCAAAGACTAATCCCGGGCCTGATTTGATTTACGGAACGTTGTTTCTATCTTTATTACTCAGTTGAACTGTGATGGCGTTTCTGCCTCCAGTATATCCCTTTCAGTACCACCGAGCCATATCGGCTCAAAAAAGCATCCCACTTCGTGACTACCGAGTCCTTATGGCACGTAACAATTTCCTCTGTTGGTGACCATTGAGGTTCACTGGCACACGCACCAAGAGTAAGTTCTCAAAATGTAAATAGCGCCCTCAATCCCATGCAGGCCCCGCGTGCGTACTTCACCCCGGCAACAAGCTGCCCGCGTACCCCCTTGGCAAATTGCAGCAAGCGTCCCTCACGCCCTCTTGAGTAATAGATTCTGACAACATGGCCGATGAAAATGATAACATTTTGGAAGAAATCTTTGCAGATAGCGGTTCCGACATGTCCTCTGACGAGGATTCGCCACTTGATGTGTCGGCCGAAGAAGCCAGTGATGATGAGCCCATCGCCTCGACCTTAACAGCATCGTGTTCATCGAAGACCAAGACCAAGAAGCCGAATTTCCGGTGTGGATGGCTTGAAGCCAAGTCTTACACCCGGCGACCGCCTGTGACATTTACAGCAAACACCGGGGCTACAGAAGACTTCAGTTCGTTCTCCCCCATACAAATCTTCAAACTGTACTTTTGTAAAGCAGTGTGGCAGATTATGGTACAGGAGACCAATCGTTATGCAGATCAAACTTTGGGAGCGGGTGCAGAAAATAAGCGTGCTTGGAGACCAACTAATGTACCTGAAATGATGGCATTCGTGGCCCTACTTCTTTGCATGGGAATCAACAAAAGGCCTCGTTACTCCATGCATTGGTCCAGGTCTGAAATTCTACGAAGTCCCCTGTACTCAGCAACCATGGCTCGTAACCGATTTACTGCAATCCTTCGATTTTTCCACCTGGCCAATAACAGAGATGTGGAGGACGACTCTCCCCGTGACAAACTTTCAAAATTACGCCCACTATTAAACATTGAACTACCATCATTCATCCGGGTGTACCAGCCTGGACGAAGCCTTTCACCGGACGAGACGATGGTCAAATTCAAAGGACGACTGAGCTTCAAGCAGTATATGCCAAGAAAAGCCGCAAAATGGGGATTACAATGTATCTCATTGAACGAATCAGGCACAGGGTACACATGTGCCTGGGAGTTGTTCACAGGATCGCAGCCCAGGTCCCCACAAGGACAGTCCTCTGTAAGTTATCCTGAGACAAACCATCCATCCGAAATAGGGGCACCAGGCAACGTAGTATTGAACCTTTTGCAGGGACTCGAAAATAAAGGACATTGCATCTACATGGACAATTAGTTTAGTAGCCCGGCTCTGTTCTCCAAGTTGTCTGAGCTAGGATTCGGAGCTTGTGGAACTGTGCTCTATACCACCCTAGGGATACCCGATGTTGCAAACCCCAAGAAGTTCCCCATGAAAAGCGGAGCAGATCCCCATTTTTATCAGAAAGCAGGCCAACTATGCGTTATGTGGCAGGACACAAAACGTGTCACTCTCCTGTCAAACTATGCCGATTGCAGTGTCACTAGTAAACAGATTCGCAGCCGGAAAACTTCAACAGGACATCGTCATATCCAAAAACCGTGCATAGTTGACAATTACAATAAATACATGGGAGCACGGATCTGGCAGGACAATTGTGCACTTACTATACTCACAGCCACAAAACACTCAAATGGTGGAAACGTGTATTTATCACAATCCTAGACATATGTTTGCATAATGCTAATGTCGTATACAACAGCATCCATACAAACAAGAGCTTGTCTACTTTGGATTTCCGGGTCAAGGTGATAGAGGCACTTATTTCAAGCTTGGAGTACAACCCAGTTGAGCATGCCAGACAAGTGTCAAGTGCTTCAAACGCTCTTTCAACTCAGCACTTTCCTGGTCCGAATGTTGGCGGGAAGAAACGCGACTGTGTTGTATGCAGTTCGACCTCTAATAGGAAACAAACTCGCATGATATGTAAGCAATGTGTCAAGCCAATGTGTGTTATACCATGCTTTGAGAATTTCCACACCAAGTGATAAATTAGGTCAACAATTAAACAATAAAGCCAATTATGTAAACAATGTGTAAAGCTGTTATACCATGATTGGAGAATTTCCACACCAAGCGATTAATTTTCAATACTTTCGGAACACCCCCCCACCTCCCCCTCCCCCGCGACAGTTAAGTGTTGAATCCCACAAGCGCATGCCAGTCAACAATCAACATTGAGGCGGGGGGAGGATGGTACTTCGAAAGTACCAGTATAGCACTTTGGGAATTCCTTATTTACATATTGGTTCATGATAGGTGTAAATTTGATTTGAGGAGTAATTTTGTTCCAGTTCCATATTGTGCTTAATCAAACTTATCTTGTTTATTTTAGGCAATATTGAATGTTGAATACCGTTTAATCCTATGAGCGCTAATCCAAGTTTCCTACATTGAGGCGGGTGGGGGGAGGATGGTGCTTCGAAAGTACAAGTATAGCACGTTGGCAATATTTAATGTTATTTAATGTTAGTTCCTTCTTTGTCATTAAATGTGGTAACAAATAATAGTTTGGATTTTAGCAGTAATTTTGTTCCAGGTCATATTGTGCGTAATCAAAACTCTCTTGTTTATTTTAGGAAATATTGAATGTGGAATCCTATGAGCGGGTTGGGGGGGGGGGGGTGCTTCGAAAGGAAATTATTAAAACCTTCTGTTTATTTTAGGTTTATTTTAGGTTTCAGAAACCAATTTTCCAATAATCAAAATGGCCGCCTTAACCAACTGATCAACTATTTTTTAATTTGGTCTCATTGGGTTCCTTCATCCTGAAAACATGGATATAGACACCAGCCCCCCAGTATCTGTGAGGCTCATAGACCGATATACGGGCAAAAACCAAATTGATTGGTGGCCATTTTGAAATTCTAAATGGCAGCCTTAACCAACTGATCCAATAATTTTAGTTTGGGTCTTGTTGGGTTCCTTGACCCTGAAAACATTCAAGTTTCCAACATTGAGGCAGGTGGGGGGGGGGGGGGGGGGGGGAGGATGGTGCTTTGAAAGTACAAGTATAGCACTTTGGCAATATTTAATGTTAGTTCCTTCATTACATATGAGTTAATGGTAGGTATGTGTTAATTTGTACAGCTTATTTCCACATCCAGGCGGGGGGGGGGGGGGGGGGGATGGTACTTCGAAAGTACCAGCATAGCACTTTGGGAATTCCTTATTTACATATTGGTTCATGATAGGTGTAAATTTGATTTGAGGAGTAATTTTGTTCCAGTTCATATTGTGCTTAATCAAACTTATCTTGTTTATTTTAGGCAATATTGAATGTTGAATACCGTTTAATCCTATGAGCGCTAATCCATGTTTCCTACATTGAGGCGGGTGGGGGGTGGGATGATGGTGCTTCGAAAGTACACGTATAGCACTTTGG
This sequence comes from Leptasterias polaris, assembly GCA_037783415.1. Lineage (NCBI taxonomy): Eukaryota > Metazoa > Echinodermata > Asteroidea > Forcipulatida > Asteriidae > Leptasterias > Leptasterias polaris. Next base: position 5,533,484 of record JAZGTN010000102.1, read on the forward strand.
CAATATTTAATGTTATTTAATGTTAGTTCCTTCTTTGTCATTAAATGTGGTAACAAATAATAGTTTGGATTTTAGCAGTAATTTTGTTCCAGGTCATATTGTGCGTAACCAAAACTCTCTTGTTTATATTGAATGTGGAATCCTATGAGCGGTTTGGGGGGGGGGGGGTGCTTCGAAAGGAAATTATTAAAACCTTCTGTTTATTATTTTTAGGTTTCAGAAACCAATTTTCCGAACATCAAAATGGCCGCCTTAACCAAATGATCCACTATTTTTTAATTTGGTCTCATTGGGTACCTTCATCCTGAAAACATGGGTATAGACACCAACCCCCAGTATCTGTGAGGCTCAACCAAATTTTCCAACATTGTGACGGGTTGGGGGGGGGGATGGTGCTTCGAAAGTAAATTATTAAAACCTGAACTGTTTATCCGTTTCCAAAACCAAGTTTCCGAGGGAAGTAATTTTCATGCAGATTGGTATGAACAGCAACTTTACAAATTTAAAGCTTTCACATTTAAACTACTCAATTGGGTATTTAGTGGTAATAATACCAAACCTTCAATATATGTTAAAGGCAATGATTTAGTCAAAGGCAATATGCCAAAGGAAACAGTCATTTAATTGCTTGCTTGTACAAGTTGCATTCTGTTACTAGGACCTAGGCTAACCCCAATCTGCCTTGTGAGTGCGCTGTAACCTGAGACTTTCCAAATAGTGTTGGTCACCAAGTAGTCATGTCGATGCAATTTCTCTGGTCACCATTGCATTAGTTGCAAGTATCTGTTGGTACTGAAAGGGTTATAACCACAATACAGCAACAGCAGCCATACATTCTACACCAGCCTTTAGACTGAAAGCCACGATTTAATTAATCTCCAATGGTGTCGTAAATCAATCCTGATGGGAACACAAATAAAGGAAAGAGTACAATGTTAAGAACATTGATAAAGTGGTAAGTCAAAATAATGATACTTTAAAACTTAAAATAAATGATGTGTATACTGTAAAAATACAAAGTAGATTCATGAATTAGGAATTTGTCAAGCAATAACTTTTAACTTCCGGTTTGAACTGGAGGTCAAGCTCAAATGGGGTCACAGTTTGTGTATCGTTTGATTGATTTAAAGGTGCTGTATACGTTTGGTAATTGGAGCCTACTGATTGTGCTAATCCTTTATAAATGTAGGTATATACAATAAAACTTACCTGTGAAAATTTCACTTTAAAAGGTGGTCGCGTTTTTGAGATATCACCGAAAAACCGGAGCGAATCACAGGAAGAATATTCCCCATAGGAATACACAGTCTGACGAGCATTATGGCGCCCGATTCGACTACCCACCGCTGTTAATAAGCAAGGCTTGAGGGGGGGGGGGGGTGCCAAACTATAAGCGTGCCCGAAATATATTATCATCTTACATAATATCACCCGCCACGATTGTTAGCGAGGCATGTCATAATAATATGCAATGTTTACGTTCTCTCCGTGGATCGGTTGGTGGCGCTTTCCATCATGGCCGCCTCATGAAATAATGACTTCTTCTGCAAAGTTCTGGTTGCGGAAGTTTTCGCCCCAAAATGTCTCCAAATCATCAATGGATGAATCACATTGAACACCGCATCCACTTTGTATTCAGGTGCTTAGGTAGAGATTCTGCCGACCAATGATTATTGGTAAGTTAATGGTGTGACTGATTCTCTACCGCGCGACGCCGGCCTCGCTTCTAAGTGTGCCTGGCGTATTATATAATGCGATAATATATTTTGGGCACTCTTACAGTATGGCATCTCCCTCCCTCAAGCCTTGCTTATTAACAGCGGTGGGTAGTCGAATCGGGTGCTTATGGCCACAACGCTTCTCAGATTCAAATTTTGTGGAATAAAAAGTTAAATATTTTTCCATAACAGTAGTACTTCGAAGTTAAAAGTTTCTCAAAATTCATTATATTACCCAAAGCTGATGTACTTCTTACCAAGTAAGTTTGTATTGCCACTAATTTTCAGAGTATTTACCAAACGTGTACAGACCCTTTAATAAAGACCTGTCAGATCATGTATGGCTGGTAAGAATGTGTGGTTCAGGAGTTGTGCATTTTTCCAATTTTACATAGATGATCTTTGGGTGGGCAATATACTATGAAACAGCAAGGCCAAAAACTTAAAGTTTATGTATTGTTTGAAAATTGAACGAATAATAGCTGTTCAATTTAGGATTAATTTTGTTAAGTGTATAGTTTGGATCGCACTGACAATATCATGAAAAGACACTATAGAACATGCGAGTAATCATAATCATCAGCTACCACTGCAGCTTTTTTTAATTTGGTGATCTTGTGTTCTTCCAAATGTGTTTTGATACTCTGAGGGACACTGTCTTTGAATTCTTCCATGAGGACGGATAACTTCTTTTAACTCCTCAAACATTTTCTCACATTTGAGAGACTGATACCATCAATCAAAAACAATTTCCTTCTGTCTAGCGAATTCAACAAAGGTCTGGCCATTCGATCTAGTCAATTTTCGAAATTTGTGTCTATAAGCCTCAGGAACCAACTCATATGCATTTAAAATGGATGCCTTTTAACCGTAGAATATTCACCACATTGGTCCTCTGAAAGTGTGGCATAGACTTCCTGAGCCTTACCCATAAAAGTGCTCTGCAGGAGCAAAGGCCAATATTTCTCAGGCCAACTAAGATTTGTGGCAATTTTCTCAAATGACAGAAAATACGTATTCATTCATTCATTCATTCATAGCAACATTTATTTCCAAATTCCTCAATCAACATGAATACACGTAAGCAAAGTGATACAAGCATTATTTTTAGGAATTGGGGGCACAGCCAAATAAGCACAGCTTGTGTTAGGGAGTGCCCATATATACCAAAAAAACAACTCAAAGAAACAATCACAATAGAGTTAATACAGACATAACAGACAAAGCACAACACACAAAACCAACAAAGACCAGGACAACAAAGACACACAACATTCATGTTCGTTGAATTTTTGCACCAACCTCACGTTTTTCGCTAGATCAAAGTCAATTGGAGTTCTCTCCTTGCCTTTCTTTGAACCCAATTCTATTTCAAGCTTACGCAGTTCAAATTCTCGTTCCTTTTCTTTTTCCTTGACTCCGAGTTCAAGTTTTCGTAGTTCTCTTTCTTTATCTTTTTCTTCTCTTTCTTTATCTTTTTCTTTGACTTCGAGTTCAAGTTCAAACTTTCGTAGTTCTCTTTCTTTATCTTTGTCTTCTCTTTCGAACTCAAGTCTGAGCCTTTCCTTTTCAAGCTCAATTTCTCGATCAAAAGTTTGCAGAGACTGAAATAACTCTAAGTTCAGTCTTCCCGCTAGAACGTTCCCTAGTTTTGCCTTTTTGGCACTTCTAGAAATTTCTACATGAACTTGTTTGGCAACTTCGTGCAACTCGTCTTTTGTTAACTGTTGCAACTTATCGATTGACAAGTCTTCAGAATCAACGAAAGCTTGTGCATCAAACTCACTAGCCATTTGTATACAACGCTACAGACTATCAACGATAAAAAGTGCAGCCTTGTTTGACACTTGTACACAGAAATATAGCACGTCTTATTTTTGTTCGATTTCCCGGACAGACCCCCAATTTGTTACGATCCAAAAAACTCCAAACTATCGGTGAATATAAATCACTCAAAAAGCCTGAATTTCCTCAGATGCAACAATTATAGTTTATAGTTTATAGTTTAGTTTATTGTTTTTACATTCGTGGCCAATGGCCAAATTACAGTAAAAATTACAATTTATAAAAAATAATTTACATACTAAAAATAAACAGCATATCGACATTGAAAGCCACATTAAAAGAAGATTCAAATTGACATAAGTAAACCACCAACAAAAACACACAAACGAAAGCAACTACCTATTTAGTAAATTAACAAAATAAGGAATAGGACTGTTTCTAAAACGAGAAGTCCTAGTACGCAGCTGGGAATTTGTTTTACTACTACGCAGATTGCGAGAATGACTCTCATATCTAGTAGGAGGGAGAAGGTCCATGGTGCGGGTAGACTTTACAAGTCCTTCCGCAAACCGCTGACAGTGGTCCTCCCTCCTGCTAGACAAAGACTCAAGCTCGCAATCCTGAAGAGCATCATTGTATGAAGTAAACTTACTACCCAAGACTATCCGGCATGCTCACCGTTGTAGCGTTTCTAATTGAGAGGATTGTTTACATGTGATTGAGGAATGCCATACTACATCAGCGTAATCTAGCAATGGTAGAATATACCCTTTATACACAGTAACAAGTTCCGGTTTAGTAAACCCAATTTTTTTTAGCAGACGTAGCATGTACAATTTGCGGTTAGCTTTGACGGATATCTCTGAAATATTTTTGGTCCATTGAAGGTTGTTTTGTATCCAAACACCAATAATTTTTGCCTGGTCAACAAACTGAATTGGGCATTGATTGATCTTGAGAACAGCGGGGACAGGGACTTGTTGTTTGTAACATATTTGGAGGGCCTGGCACTTGGTTGGATTTAAGCAAAGCATATTATTATCACACCATTGACTAAACTGATTGAGAATCTCCTGGAGCTGGCTATTACACAAATAAGAACGGTTTTCAGCTAGTGTCAGATCATCAACATAATTCCAACGATTCATATTGTCAGGCACATTTTCAACAGCATCATTAATGATGGCCTGGAAACTGATCGGTCCCAGCTTAGTACCTTGTGGGAGGCCACCGGTCAGAGTTTTATATGTAGACAAAGTTTGATTGTATCGAACACATTGCATCCGGTTGCTGAAAAAGCCGCACAAGCAAGGGACGTTGGATCTGCGGACCCCCAAGCAGATGAACTTTTCAATCATCAGTGTGTGGTCCACCATAAACGCTTTGTAGTCCAGGAGCCAAACCCCCAAATTTAGGTGAAGCGTGACATTGAGTACAACTAAGATTTTTTGGCAGAAATAAGTTCTTCAGGTTTTCTGGTTACCAATTATGATGCATGCCCAGCTGCCAGGGTTGAGCATTTTTTTCTAAAGCCCAACAAAATATATTACATTTGTAACACAAACTTATAACAAAAGTTATAGAATCACTAAGGGAGTAGGGGTAACCTTTCTATACAGGACTTTTGCAGTTTTTCTAACACAAACAAATTACCCCTCATTTGATATCTGGGCCAGTCTCTTTTTAATTATACTAAACATGATGACCTTTGACCTTCATGCAAGGTCATAAAGAGGTCAAATGGGTGCAAAGAAGTGCAACTGTCATGCTAGCATGTGGACATTTATGACAACAAAGTTCGTGTAACACAAACGTTCTACTGTTGCAAATACAATCACAGGTAAGTTTACCAATTCTGCTTGTTTCCACGTTAAAGGGTGTTCTGACAGCTACAATGGGGGGTCATATGCCTTCCTAATGTGTCTACATTGGCATTATAATGGTTTGTTATGTTGAAAGTGATGTCCGCTTATCATCTATGGCGTGTATGATGAGGGTAGGGTAACAACATTCGTAACACACAGGCTCTGGCATGGCAGTTCATGGCTTACAGGTCATCTTGGGTGCATGGCTCTGGCAGGAGTGGGCAGACTAGCAGGTGTTCCATTGTCTGTTCCTGGCCGGTGCCGCATTCACATGCTGTTTGTTCGTCTCCAAATCCCACCTCTGCATTTGGACTCTGCAACGACCGTAGCCAGTTCTTAAGCGGTTGAGGCTTAGCCAAAAAGGCCAAGTCTCATTGAGCAGGATGCGAGGGATTCCTTTGGGCTGAGAGAGTGTTTATGTGGAGTGGTCTGGAGGTGGTTGGACCACAAGGTCATCCTTTGGTTGTGAGGGCTGGTATTAAGTGGCTCTACAGCGGTCAGGAAGCTGTGTCTGGATTTGAGCTTCTTGCCCACTGGCTGTTGTCGGAAGAGTGGGTGGAGTGGATTGTTTTCTTGTTTGTCCTTTTCTTTCTGTGACAAGACCAACCTTCTGATGTGTGGTGGGGCAATACCGCAAAGCAGGTAGAGTTCTTCAACTTTAGTTGGCCTAAGGCAACCAGTGACTGCTCTGCAGGACGAATTAAGAGCTGTGTCAATCTTGGGCGCATAGGCCGATCTACTCCATACTGGTGATCATGCGTACTCCGCAGCAGAGAAGAAAAGCGCAAGGGCTGTTGTCCTGATTGTTCTGGCATCAGTCCCCCTGTTGGAGTTGGCTAGCTTCTTGAGAATGCTATTGCGGGCTCCAACTTTTGCCTTTGTGTTGGCAATGTGGTTCTTGTAGGTAAGAGAGCAATCCAGTGTGACGCCTAGGTAGACTGGGTTGTGACTGTGCTTCAGCCTTTTCCAATACCAGCTGATCCTTAGTTGATGGTTAGCATCCCTGTTCTTGAGGTGGAATTAACTTATCTGAGTTTTTTCAGGGTTAGCTCTAAGGTGGTTGGTCGAGTAGTATGGGATGCGTCCGGCCAGGGCATCGCTGAGGGACTCTACCAACTTCACGAAAGACTGGTTCTGGGTAGCTATGCAGAGATCATCAGCGCAGAGGAAGTTCCTGGTGTTTGGATGGATCGGTTAGTCGTTCGTGTACACGTTAAACAGAAGTGGTGCAAGCACACTTCCTTGTGGGAGGCCATTTTTCTGTCTGCGCCATCTGCTGCGATTGCCGTTGAGGACCACAAAAAATCGCCGGTTGGACAGCAATGTCTGGATGAGTCCAGTCAGTCTTACATCCTTTGTCAGCTCAAAGATCTTCTTGATGAGGATTCTGTGGTTCACGGTGTCGTAGGCAGCAGAGAGGTCAACGAAAGCGGCTCCGGTGATTAGCTTACCCTCATAGCCATCCTCAATGAACTGGGTAAGGTTTAGGAGTTGGCCAGTGCATGACATTCCTGGCCTAAACCCTGCTTGTTCCGGAATAAGATGTTCATCCACGAAAGGGGCGATGCGGTTGAGGATAAGCCGCTCGAATAGCTTATATGTATGGCACAGTAGGGATATAGGTCTGTAGCTCTTTGGACTGGCTGGGTCTTTGCCAGGCTTCAGCAGGGCAACAACTTTGGCTTTCCTCAATAGCTTTGGGATATTGTTAGTGCTCAGGCAGGAAGCAGGTCGTTCATGGTGAATAGTTTAGTGAAGCCCATATTGAACTCTTTGTATATTGTACACATGTTATAAATGTATGGAAATGTTGCAAAATGTGCAGGTGGCACCAGGTCAATGGTCAGATCAGCAAAACGTAAGCTGTTGATGACATAGTTTCACCAAGGTGAGCTAAAGTAGTTCACTAATATTGTATACAACATGTCTGAAATCTCTACATACAATATTTGGTTACATGTTACACTGACCTAAAACTTATTGAGAAAGAATTGTGATAAAAGGGTTCTGTCGTTATCAAATAAATGACATTCTGATGAACTTTACCATACAAACTAATGGAAATGTGAAATTTTGCAATAACAAAAAATGCTCAACCCTGCCAGTTGGGCATGCCTCAATTTCTTAAAAGGGACACCCTGGTGGACTCATTTCAGCAAAAATCGTTTAGTTGTACTCCATGTCACGGTTGATGTTCTGTTCTCCTGGACTATTGGAAAAGTCCGTCAAAACCACCGTCCCAACATTCCCGGCCCTATCAGCACCCTGATGCAGGAAATGAAGAAGGCTAACCAAATAATGTGCAGTACTAATGCCCTTAATATTACCGAATTGGTGAGGATCAATCTTATCACCAATATCTTCCAAAACCCATTTTGTAAAAAAAAAATCTGCAATTTTGGCAAAACAATCAGTTAGTGAAATGGGGCGTAATTTATCGGCACGGGGAGGATTCGATTTCAAACAAAGAAATCAAACAAGGTGACACTGATGTAAAGAACACAGAATCACAGTGATTTAATGAGTTGGTCATGAGCTAGCCCATATGGGAAAAATATGCATTGTCCCGTGTCGGGAAAACATGGGTATTCGAATATGGGCTGAACATTCAAAAGACCAAAATATGAAACAAATAATTATGAACAATCCCATACGGGCAAGAAGGCCCATTTGGGTGTCGTATTAAAAAGACATGGGTAAAGATAACTCGAAGAAAGACATCAGCCATTACGGGGTTGATATTATAGTTTATAATAAAACTGTTTAGTTTAGCAAGCCGAAGAGTTTATGATCCTTCCAATGGATTTTGTAATTTCCTCCGGACAAACCTGGGTTAAACAATTATGGAAAGGCCCACATAGGAATAGGAATTACCTAAAAGCAATCCCTTTTGAGTAGTGATATGAAAAGTTTCATTTGGTTATCACATAGAAAGACCTAAGCAAACTTTGGGGTTAGAATATGTACAGACCCATATGGGTACGATTTAGGTAAGACCTGGGCAAGCCTATATTATTGGCAACATGCAATAGGGACAGGGCATTGAAGTAGTGTATTTGTATAATGTTTAAAACAATCTAGTGAAATTTAGCTTTGTAAAGTTGTTTTTGTACTTTTTTGTAAGATATTCGTCTATAAGAAAAATACGTACATATGATTTACCATTAGAAGCATTCACATATTGACATTTTTAATTAAAACAAACTGTTAACCATGACTGTAAGTCTTCAGTTTGTGGACTATATATATAGTGCATGCCAAGTGGGGAAAGGTATATACTTTTACACCATAATGAGTAATATAGTTTATATTTAGTGGTATTGTAGATTAGTATACATGTAATCGTTCATATAATTATACTTCTCATTAACATTAAATACTTACTTGAATACTTAAATAAGGCTATCTGGGGTGGCCCATATGGGCCCCATATGAATCCCGGGTGCAGGATCAGCAGGGGCCCATATGGGTTAACCCAAATGGGGTCGATATGTTGGTCCATACGCCACCCACGGACACCTCTTCTTGACTCATAATGCCCATACGAATCCCAGGTAATGCCCATATGGGAAAACCTAGATGGGCCCCAGATGTATCCCAAACGGATCCCACATGGGCCAACATTATGGGGCCCATATGGGTTCCATATGGGTTGGCCCAGGTAACCCGTCTGGGACCCATATGGGTTATCTGGGCCTACCCATTTGGGCCCCGGGGGCAGGATCAGCAGGTGCCCAAATGGGGCCCATATGTTGGCCCATACAAGACCAATATGGGACCCATACGGAAAAGCTACCTGGGGACTTAGTCGATCTAGATGTGACTCGAACGCTAGATGTTTGAACTAGCTAGCCCAATTAGATCAACCTAGCTTCGGAGCACTGTTTCTCTAGTCAACACATGAAGTCAAGATGGCGGTTAGGTTACCATCCGTTGGTAGGCCTCCATGGGTAACGTGTTCTTGCCATATTTGGACCAATCAATCGACAAAACGCATTGGAAGGAAACAAGCACCACGCATGCGTTATTTAAGAGGCAAATTGACTAAAGTTTAGCACCCGAACTTGCTCATAGCTGATAATGGTTTATGATTCTACCAATCGATATGTGTAGGTGGCGCCCTAACATTTCCCCTGTTTCCCATGGTACGTATGAAGTTGAAATGTACAGTATGAAAAATTACATCGATCTTGTTGAGAATTAAATCATCAGTTATTTCAATTAATAAAACAACACTTATCACGTGAACAATTTTCTTAACAAAGAACTTGAGGTGATTTTAATAAAAAATAACAAGTAAAAAGGCATTTGTTAAGTTTAACCATAAAAGTAATTGACATGAGTTTTACAACTTTAAATTAATTAAAAGTAAGCTAATAGTTTGCAGGTAGCAAGCATGTTAAGAAGATTTTGACTTTCTTTCAGTTTGCTTACAATTCGCTTTTGACAAAGTCGATACCAACCTGACACCAACGGCTATTTTTCAGATCTGGGATCCCTACAGCAACGTTAGTATCTCTTACCAATGCTTTAGTTTGCTTTCAACAATATCAACATGAATTTTCAGTTTTATGGGCTACCGTTCTGACGGTGACCGTTGTCGTTTCATAGAAATGTGATATTGATGTTTCACGAAATCTGCCAAAAGTCAACCGCCAGGCATAGCTCTATGTACATTTCAATCTTAGTGGCTGCATTAACAATGCAAGAACATGTGATCTCACTACACATTTTCCTATAAACTGAACATCGGAGCTTTTAGTATCCTCTAAGCGGTCTCTGGTTGTAATGCATCTCACAATGATTGTCATTAATTCACATTTCAATCTCGTTTTGTTTATGTACTAAATGGCTCAGAGGAAATTAATTCATAAGTAAAACAAACAAAATAATAGGTACGTTTTGAATAAAAGGTTTTGTACGTGGATCTGTCATTTTGACACAATTATTCACATTCTTGAGAATGACTGGGTTAAGAGTCTTTCGTTTAATTAATTTTGTATAACTTTGTGAGTTGTAGAGTGCCTTGTAATTTAGGATACTGTGTCATTTTGTACCATGACGTCATCGACACTCACACGCGATGCAAGATCTTCACTGATTGCATAGCAGCCACGATGAGGTCTCCGGTAGGAGTAAACGTCATGCCAAAAGGAATGTACATGCCACGAGCTACACATCCTATGTGCTCACCTGATGCATCGTAATGATGTATTTCACCGGTTCTCTCTTTATTGTTATGAATAGACACATATATGTCTCCAGCATCGTCGCAGCACACACCATAAGGCTTTGCAGGTTTGCCGTCAATGGAGATGTTGATATTGAACACCTCGTTTCCCATGAAATCCACACAAACCAGTTTCATCTTGTCATAGTATGTGAACATCACACGCTCCTTGCTGCTTACAGAAAGAAGGCGTGCATCGTGAATATCGCCATGATATATTGTGGAGATGGTGGATCCATCCAAATTCTGAAGATAAATTACCTTTCTCTCATAGTCAGTAACTGCAATCCTATCTTTCTTGTCTACATCGATTCCTCTGAGTCGATTCTCTGACTGCCCCTCGACCTTATTCTGTGAGGGTCTGAACTGACGGATATATCGCAGTTCTCTATCATAAACCTTAACATCCTGTCCGTCAGTAACCAGAAGCAGGTCATCAGAGGTCACCGCGACACCAAAAGGGTTGTTTAGTTTACCATCTTCTGTTCCGCATTGAACACCTGTAGATTGGTAACTACCCTTTGATGTAAATGTGGATAATATCCACCTTTTTGTATCAGCAACGACAATGTCCCCGTTGCTAAAACAAGCAACGTCCAATGCCAACTCGAACGCTCCCGCTCCTTTCCCTTGTTTACCAAACTCTGTTTTTACCCCCCACTTCTCTTCCTCGAGTATTTCACCGAGATTTGCATCACTGACGACAACCTGACCTTTGAATCCAATGAATGATTTGCTATGCTGCAGTGTTTGAAACTGAAGCTCAGTGTTGAATGTCAAGTTGTGCATAACCTTTGGCTTGAAGTCCAGCAGCTCAAAGTCACCAGCATGTTGCATCAAGTTATTGACTGAAGCTACGATCTGCTCTGCACGACTCATCTTATCTTGATTGATGCTCTGTATGCTACCAAATATCTTAGCTCTTTTTTGATTGATTTGAGTGACTCTTTCTTGAAGGAGGCGAGATGCATTTCTTATTTTCATGATTTCCTCTTCCTCCTTAACCACAATATTTCGAAGAGCCCGGTCGACCATGAGCTGTAATCTTTGCTGTGAGTGTTTAATAGAGTCATCCACTTTTTGAAATTGCTTGCGACATTCAACAAACTTCTGCAAGGCTTCATCAACAGCTCGACGAAAAGATCGAATGGAATCCTTAATTTCAGAGAGATTGTGGTTGAACGCACGGTGATTGAGCCCCGCACATTTAGGACACACAAGTAATTCACACGTGTCGCAGTAAAAGCACAGTTCCTGGTCAGTGTGTTTCTGACACTTTGGGGATTCAGTTTTGTCATCGTCTGCGGGTCTCTTTTTTGATGAGCCGACATCATAAATGATTTGATGACGCCTGTTATTTTTGAATTTGTCGTGGTTTCCAGACAAGTTTTGCAAAATAACGCATCACTCAACACACCGTGATACGGCTTCAAGACCTTCGTCGCATCCTTCACAAATCGATACAGGAGGGATAATGTCCTCCTCCGGACCATCCAGATTGCTGACGTCATCAATAAGTGAGCTCAAGAGAAAACAGTTAAGAAGAGCCGACAGTCCCTTATCTGGGATTTTAGTTTTCTCTCTACACACTGGGCAAATAATAGTGTATGTTTTTTTCCCCTGTTTGTCTACAAGGTCTTGAAGACATTTTAAGCAGAAGCTGTGCTGACAGTCCAGGATTTTTGGATCGATGAACCGATTCAGGCAGATTGGGCACTCGATGTGTACATGTCTAATCTTGCAAATAGTCTCAGTGGGTACGGATAGTGAAGCTTCGGCCATCTTGATGAGAATGGGCAGCCCTTTTTCCTATGTAAAACGAAGGTAATTTTTGTTAGTTCACCCAATCAGCGGGTTTATCAGATGATGAAGTTTTGCAGACGCTAGGTGGCAGCACATTCACCAAGAAAAGTGTTTTGTAATAGAATAAAACTAAAAGAGAAAATAGAATTAGCTGTTGCAAACTGCTTACCAACTAAAAGGACCTGTGGTATAAATGCAAAAAATAAGTTAGTGGCCTGACGTTTCGACCCTAGCAGAGTCTTTCTCGAAGGCTAAATGACAAATGGTGTTGTCATTTAGCCTTCGAGAAAGACTCTGCTAGGGTCGAAACGTCAGGCCACTAACTTATTTTTTGCAATAAAACTAAAAGAAAAGAAAAAAAAATCATTAGCCAGTTAATACCTTTAAGATAAATTAGTAAATTAAATTCAATGTTTGCTAACACTGATAATTTATTGATTCTGATTCACTGTTTGCTAGTATTAATAATTAAGTGAGTTTGATTCATTGTTTGCTTACACTGATTATTTGTGTGAGTCTGAGTCTGATTCACTGATTATTTTTGTGAATCTGAGTCTGATTCACTGATTATTTTTGTGAGTCTGATTCACTGATTATTTTTGTGAGTCTGATTCACTGATTATTTGTGTGAGTCTGATTCACTGATTATTTTTGTGAGTCTGATTCACTGATTATTTTTGTGAGTCTGATTCACTGTTTGCTAACACTGATAATTTAATTAGTCTGATTCACTGTTTGCTAACACCCAGAATTTAAATAGTCCGATTCACTGTTTGCTAACACTGAGAAATTGGTTAGTCTGATTCACTGTTTTCAAACATTGATAATGAAGTGGGTCTGAATCACTGTTTGCTAACATCGAGTATTTTGTGCGTCTGATTGACTGTTTTTTAACACTGAGAATTTTGGGAAAAAACAGAAATAGCAGGTTTTTTCTATCCCGGAGATTCTGAACCCCCACCTCTTCTCCCCCATAAGGGTGCACTACTCTAAATCGACCAAAAATTCATGCGCCAAGCTACTTATCATAATTTGTAAACCCACAACTTATTTTTAATTATAACGTTTTGGGGGTCATGCAACTAATAGAGTGTGTAATTATAAGAACTTATCACAACCTGGGGGTTCTGGGTTTCAAGTTTTGAGGAGATTTGATAAATTTGGGCTTTAAAGTTGGTCCTATTTAGCTTGGGAATTGGAGGAGTGCCTCATGAAAACTGGCGGCAAGTCGGTTTGGGAAAAAACACATTTTCGGGGGTGTTTTTTTCTGGGGTAATTAGCAAAAATTCCAAACGGCTGACCTGCCAAAAATTGAAAAGAAATCTGAAGTTTAGTGGTCTGAAAATATATTTGATTGGTTTTCAAGAGGCTGAGAGACTTTTAACTATTTTTTGAGAATTTTTGAATATTTAGCATTTATCATTGTTTGCTATGGGAGTCTATTTAGAGGGGTGAAACCATAAGGCAAATTGTGCGCCCTCTAGTGCCAATTAATTATCAATCCAGACAGTTCGGTTGCGAAAACCGACTCGGCGAATCCGCCAAAGGTTTGTGCACGGCCTATGGAGCTCATCTACCGATTTGGGTAGCAGCCAATGAGGTTGCAGCATTCAGCGAATCAACATGCAATATAATTAATGCAAATAAATGTTAACTTTGACCTTCATTGTGAGAACGCAACGACGTCGCTAGTTTTATGGTGGTATGATGTACGTATATCCTACGTTGTATCCGTCCCATGTACTCTATGACCTGACCATTATGTTGGGGTCAGCCGTAAACTCTCTAAGAATCCATTTGACACCTTATAATGTAGTATTTCAATTAAGTTTGTAGGTATTATATCACAAGATGTTAAATCAATAGTGATTATTTAAAGTCATAGCTGTATAACTTAGTGGAGTTAAATTTGTGAACACCTATTTAAAAAATGAACGATTCTTTAAAAATGAACTGATTTCATTGGTCAGCAGCGGACGCGTATATTGCATATTTGAATCCTGTTTGAACTGGGGGGTGGGGGTGCTTCCGTGCGGATTCATCAAGTCGGACTTTCGATAGCAGAGTTAATTAGCACTTTCCGATCGAGCAAGGGCGCACATCAAAGATGTGAAATAAAGCTGCGTGCGATGCAGTGGATTAATCAGACGACCAATGACTCGACGAAAGTAAAGTCTAGGGACACACATGATTGGAGTAAAAAAAAATGCCCTATATGACACCGTTATTACATTTGAAGAAATTAAAGTTTGTTCTACGTCAGAGTATGAACAGGTTGGAAATAATGTTTGTCTCCATTTATTTCTCATGTACCTTTGAATATAAATATAACGTTACAAAGACGCACAGAAATTGGATCTCACAACGTTTATTATCCAGACTCCCACCCGTAAAAGTCTATTTATGAATCACACTCATTTCCGGGTTAGGTGATTCTGTGTCCAACGGGAACAAATCTGTAACTGCGTGTTTCTTTTACTACAATTTTGGGATGTTGACTCGAAAACTTGTCCCACTGACTCTAACATGCATGGCCTTGGCCCCATACGGACAGCATACTTTTAAGAAAGCGCGTTTCTACTCTATATTTTTGTTTAACAAAACAAACACAAGCAATTCTTAATATCCCGAACCTCGGTGGGAATTTGTACATAAAGTTTTCGTACATTTTGTCAAATCGTGTTTCAATACAAGAGTGTTTACTGCTTGTAAACCAAATACCCATTGTTGTTAACTGATATAACTGATTTCTTTAATGTCCCATTTGGCTATCGTTTCACTATCTGATCATTAGCGTCGATCGTAACACTATCTGATCATTAGCGTCGATCGTAACACTATCTGATCATTAGCGTCGATTGTAACACTATCTGATCATTAGCGTCGATCGTAACACTATCTGATCATGAGCGTCGATCGTAACACTATCTGATCATTAGCGTCGATCGTAACACTATCTGATCATTAGCGTCGATCGTAACACTATCTGATCATGAGCGTCGATCGTAACACTATCTGATCATTAGCGTCGATCGTAACACTATCTGATCATTAGCGTCGATCGTAACACTATCTGATCATTAGCGTCGATCGTAACACTATCTGATCATTAGCGTCGATCGTAACAGTATCTGATCATAACGTTAGAGTAGACCCTTGAGCATGCAAAAACAAGTTTTACCTTAAGCTGCATGTAATTTTAGATTAATTTCACTCACTGCGTACAGGTTAAGCTCTTTGCTGAACTCCAGGAAGTGGCCAATGGCCTATGGAAGTCTTTGATTATGTACGACAAACAACGTTAAAATTGCGCAAAACACTGCACGTCTTCGCCAACCCTACTTTCGCATGTGAATGTAATCTGTAATCTATTGTGGTCTGTTGCAGTATATCGTCTTATTCTATATTATTCCTATGTGTTTGTCAGTACGTTCCTGAACTCTGTGGAAAAACACAAGTACATCACTCGGATGGGATTCGATCCCACGATCTTTGCATCGTTGGAGCAGAAAAACAAGAAATTCAATAATACAAATATTCTCTAGTAATAGTATAATAACTAGTGTATGTAAATTAATTATACCCTAATGTTGTGGAGCCCCTTTCTGTAGTTTTGGAAACCCGCTACGGCCTTATTGTTGCACTCTGTGCTTATTGAACTGACGCAAAAGGCTCCAGGGCATTGGTCTCACTACTTTTGTAATCATTTCCTATGTTCACTTATTTTCCAAGGTAAGAAACCTTTCTAATAAATAACTTGAACCAGTATTTAGTTTTCCAACATGAGATTTCCGTCAGTTTTGTTTATATTAAAGTGAAACATTATAAATGGTGGAAGACCCAAGTAAAATGCATTGCAAATAAATTTGTGTTTTTACACATCATTCCTATGAACGGCCAACGCCCGATGGCTACCTGCCCTTACCGTTTTCAGTAAGTTTGTTTCATAATTAATTGTACATGGCTTCCTGTGTTAAAATTTGCTACGTTAGAATTCTTCAATTTATTTTTTATCTGTATAATGTTTTCGAATTATGAAATACCTTGTGCCTCCCGTATCTATAATGTAACAACCGGGTTTACTTACAGTGTCTAAACTATGTCGTTTTAATGGAGGTGAATAAAGAAGTCAAACTAGAAATGGCAATGACTAAATACGACATCATCTTCAGGTCTGAAATATTCAGGCAAACCGGAGGAAGACATTGATGACTTTGTTAAAAATTTAAAAACTATTGCAGCATTATCAGAATTCACAGATGCAAAAACACATTGGCTTTTCTTAGCCGAATCGATGGCCATGCCCGCATTTTCTTGGAAACTATTCCAGCAGAAGAAAACAATTAAGTTGAGAATGTTCAAAAAAAACAAAAAAAAAAAACATTTTCAAGGCGAATCGTGGGTGTGGCAAATTGAAACAAAATTGCTTGAACGTAAATAGTCGTCTTCTAAGACACTAAACGTTTATGCTTCAGTCATCATGCGTATGTGTAAACAGATAAATAAGTCTAATGCTGAATGTCTGTCTATTTTTGTGCGTGGATTACTACCGTCCCTCACAGCGTTTGTATTTTTGAAACAACCCAAATATTTTCATGGAGCTCTGATTTACGCTAGTTCACTCTATAAAAACCACACTGGAATCGCTAAAAGATGCCACTCATTCCATAGATTAGACATGTTAGAAAAAAGCAAAGAACAAAACCAAGGCAAACCTCGTTCAACGATACGCATTCAAAGCAATCAGTCTTTGTCATTTGATTGTCATGGGTGTGGAAGAAAAGGTCATAAGTGGAGGTTTTTGTAGAGCTAAGTATGATGTTCAAGGACATTTTTTTAAACTAAAGAAACCCCCTGCTAATAGCAAACCCACAAAACACAGGCCCCCAGTGGGTGGGACAAATTCAAATGGGCTTGCACAGAAACAGTCAAATGCCAAGATATATGTTGTAAAAAAAAGTGACAAACGATAACAATGTTGAGATAGATCTGAGTTATCAATTACTATCTTAATATAAAATTGAATCGTCCAGGCAGTCTTATTGGCCACATGTGCAACCTTGTTAATTTACCGTTTGGTTGACACATCGCAGATGTTTTTTAATATGTCGCATAACCCAACTTAAACGATGGACATCATGCTGGTTGTGTGGCTAGAGTATTGTTACCTGAAGCTCCGAACATGGCACGAATCAAAGTTCAACTTACCGTCATGTATTCCTTGACAATGTTGACTCGTTGACTATTTTTCCAGTACAATGCTATATATTATTTGTCTTCTTTCTGAGCGAGCGAGCTAGTGCAGGAAACACAATTATGCGGCAAGATTGATCAACCCTGGGGACGAAGTGGGGGTCTATCGTTCAGTGCGCGTGCAGTAACTTGTGTAGGGTTCATAGTTCAATGTTCACACACAGACACGCTTTGATCGTGACACTATATTATTCACCCTTTAAAGGGACACTTCGGCCGCGTTGGGCGTTGACAATTTTGTAGCCAGTGGAACACAATGGCTGCGCAAAAACTAACTTCGTCTTTAATTAGACATCGACTAATTGCTTGATGATTTTATTACAAATGTGATTCAATAGGAGAATAATAACGCAATTAAAAAATACAGAATAATAATAATGACCCGCTCCATCGAAATGAAGAATGTCTCGCTCGGAAATCACGTTTACGTGTAATTCGCCCTACAAAAGTTGTTGACAATCGAAAATTATGAAAAAACACTATAGTAACCGTTTCCGCGATTTTGGTGGTGTTAAGTTAAACAAAACTTGATCTAATTTCTTGGCGTGGTCTTACCTTTAATTGAAAAGATGAAGACATCCACAAGAAGTATGTTTTCTTGAGCATGTTTGTACGCATAGCTACAATAGCCAGCTGTTCATGAAAACAATTATCTAAATTTTATACACGTCAAACAAAAATGTGCCTTGTCTTGTAGACTTTCTTCATCACCCGATAACTTCGGACTGGAATAAGCTACGTTACTTGTTAACAACGTATGCATAACTTAATTTTATAAATTTCCGAGACAAACCTTTATTTGATAGAGCGGGTCACAATTTTAAAGTAAACCCTACTATGGTTCACGGTACCAATAAATCAATCCTGACTAATTATACGATATTTTCTGCTTAAAGGGTGTGTACAACAATGGTGAGATTGAAAATATAAATGTTCACAGATTAGCACATAACTTACATGGTATAAAGATGGTCATGGTGGAAAACTTCCCTTGAAATTGTTTGCTTGAAATTCAATAGTTTTTTAGGAAATGAGTAAAACAATTTGTCTTTATAACTTGTGATAACATATTTTGTTTGAAAACAGTGACAGAATATAATGGTTTTTTTTTTACCACTGTTTTCTCATGACTCCGAAAACTGATTTAGCTGAAATTTTCACAGGTTTGTTATTTCAGGTATTTTTGTATGTTGGGTCACATCAAGTATAGATAGGGGTCTACCAATGTTGTACCGTAAGCTAAAGCAGCGCCAATAAATTGGGCCCTTGTTATACTTGAACTAAAAGTTTAACTTAACAATTATGAAACATGAGCACATTTTTAAGGAATCATTGCAGTTGCCGTTGAATCTTAGAAATTTCCGCCATTATGCTTAATAATTTTGACGGTGGAATATAAGGGAGCATACCGTCATCTACAATAAGGGTATGCGTGTTTTTTTAAATATAAGTTATAGGTAATACCAATTAAAAATAAAACATTACTTTGGTCACTGATTGAGTAAAAAGTTCAAGATTATGTCCATAAAAGTACAGCTAGGAAAATGCATTTTACAAGCTTTTGATGTAAGAGTACATGTATTGTACAGAATTTACAATAGCCTATACAAGTTGTTACGCTTATTACAAATTATAGAGCAAGTTTGATTGGCTGACTAGAAACGACTTAACTTAACCATAGTCGATCTAGATGTCACTCGATGCTGCTTGTTTGAACTAGCTATATAGTCCAACTGGATCAACCTAGCTCTCTAGTCAACTAATGAAGTCAAGATGGCGGTTAGGATTACGCTTGTAGGCCTGAATGGGTAACGTAATGTTGCCATATTTTGACGACTCAATCGACTAAACGCCTTGGAAGGAAACATAGACTACACATGCGTGATTTAAATGGGAAAATTGACTTAAGTTGAGCACCCGAACTTGCTCAATACTGACAAATTAATGGTAGCATTTTGTCAGATTTGGTTTCAATACAAGAGCGTCTACTGTTTGTAAACCAAATACAATGATAGTGTTGTACTGAATGGTATTTTAAATGGTAGAATTATTGTACCATTTGTGGCCAATGGTGTTTTCATTTAGGTGAATGGTAAGTCAATGGTATACATGTGTTGTAATGGTACAAATTATATTGAATGGTAAATCAGTGTATTTCTAATGGTATAATCCCAAACACAAAGTAGGTCAATGGTGTGTCCAAATGGTACTGCTGTTGGTTAAATGCTAATTCAATTTTGAATGGTATAATCCAATACTATTATTGTAGGTCAATTGTGTATTTGGTTGGTCTGAATGGCACTTAATGATAACAATTAGGTTCAATGGTGTTTGTGTAATGGTAATGAAAGATGAATAAACTATGGTGTGCTTTGAATGGGTGAGAATGGTAAATTAATTTATCAATGGTAGTGAAAATAACATTTTCTATTTAATGGTGGTTTTAAATTTAGTAAATTTATATGCTTATTATTTTTGTTAAACAATAGTTTTTGTATGGAGAAGTTTGTTTTCTCTTTTTATTATCTTTTTTATTCTCACAGTTTTCTTAGTTACCCAAAGCCAACCATTCATCATACATAAAGGAGGTTATGTAGGTACTTTTTAGTTATTATCCTTATTAATCAATGCAATTAAGCTATGTGTAACAAAAATTTAACTTGATCAAGAAAATTAACTGTGGATTATGCACGATCGTATGACGTAACCACCTCTACTACTACATTAGTGAAAGGACTGTGCGACTCTAGAATGATCAGCACCCTGACTGCGTGTGTGGTTAACTGATAAGCTATGTTGTAAGAGCCCATACTCGATGTATGCATTGTACTGTACAGCACGTTTCCGTATGACTCACCAGTTTTGAAAGACTGAACTGTTCCAAAGGCCGTTTTCTAAACCGATGTGCAATCGTTTTAGTGTGTTTTGCTGCCTTATTTTGAGTCTTTAAGCTGATAAGTGATATTATGAGAATGATTATGCTGAAGGTGTGATTTGAGCAGTTGAACTCAATAACAAAGAGGAAGTTATGTCTCGATCTGCATCAGGTCATTGTCATCAAATGCATGTTTGGTAAGTGTTTTGTATTTACGTTAATTCAATGTAATTTTCTTGTAATTGTACCATATATAGGTATATGTTTAAAAAAAATCAACAAAAGTGTTATTACATTTTCGGCCTAAAAATACAAAGCAATGACTCAATCTTATTTTGTTTTTTAGAGGGTTGGGATTGTTAAAAAAATGTAATAGTTGTGAGAACTGGTGTACATCCATCACTGACCATGTTGACTGAGCATTGAATGTTTCAAGCAAGGGCCATCGTTACGAAGGAACATTGTCACTGAGTAATTTTAAATCTAAAGACTTAATGAATGAACTATTTGAATTGGTTCTATTGATAGTTTTTGTCAATTTCATTTTTTACAGTTCTTTGGAATTCCCTGTCCGATGAATAACGACATCATCATCACCATCAACATGAGTCTTTTACTGAAGTGGAGCTCGTATACTATTCATCAATACCTACAACAGCCTATGGTTTTGGCTACTTGCCGAAGATACATATTCCTAAAAGCGATAAATCATGTGTGTTGCAATTTTAAAGACTAACTACTGAGCATTAATCACATGTGTTTATGTTTATGACCGTGTCAAAAGAATGTCACAATTAAATTAATTGAAACTGGTTATGAATTGTGTTACAGATCAGCCAATACTATATACAGCTAATTTAAGTTTACTACCTGCATACCATTGGTGATATAATGCTAATAATTTAGTACACCTTTGATATGATAAAAGTTTTGAACAGTGTATGATTGATTTTACTAGTGGTTACTGAATGGTATATCATTCAATGGTGTTGAATGATAAACCATTGATACCACGAGTGGTATTGAATGGTACAATGGACATGATCAATGGTATTGAATGTTAATCCACTGATATGGTCAATGGTATTGAATGGTGTACCATTGATATGGTCAATGTATTGAATGGTGTACCATTGACATGACCAATGATATTGAATGGTATACCATTGGTATGACCAATGATATTGAAAGGTGTACCATTGATATGATCAATGGTATACCATTGGTATTGCCAATGGTACTGAATGTTATATAAATTGTACTGAATGGTATACCATTGACTAGACCAATGGTATTGAATGGTATACAATTGATATGATCAATGATATTGAATGGTATACCATTGGTATTACCAGTGGTAATGAATGGTATACCATTGACTAGACCAATGGTTTTGAATGGTATATCCATTGACTTAACCAATAGTGTTCCATTGACCCAAAGTAAAAAAACAAAAAAAACGTTCCTAAACACCATAGGATTGTATGTATTTTTCAATAGTAATCTTTCAATGGTAAATCAATGGTATACCATTGAGTTTTTTTTATAAGGGCGAGCCTGCAAAAACAAGTCTTACCTGAAGCTTTATGTAATTTTAGATTAACTCCACTCACTGTGTACAGTTGAAGCTCTTTGCTGAACCCTAGGAAATGACCACTGACCAACAGAAATCATGGATTTTGTACGACAAACAACGTTAAAATTTTGCAAAACACTGCACGTCTTCGCCAAACCTACTTTCGCATGTGAATGTACACTACATAAACAACATGTATTGAGTAGGCCTACCCACGCATGAGCAATGGTATTTTTAACACAATTGAAAAACCCTAAAATTGATATTGATATTGATCAATAGGAAACGTGAGTTGGTCTGTATTCTATGGTGGTCTGCTGCAGCCATTGTAAGAGTGCTTGCAGTATATCCCCTTATTCCATTATTCCAGATGTGTTTTTCAGTAGGTTCCTCAGCTCTTTGGGGAAAAAACCCAGAAGTAAATCACTCGGATGGGATTCAAACCCACGACCTTTGCATTGCTAGAGCAGAAAAACACAAAACTCAATAATACAAATGTTCTCTAGTATAATAATTTAGTGTATTTACATTATTTGTAAATATTATCACTCTCATATAAAATTGACTCTTCCATGCACTCGTATTGGCCACATAGGCAACCACATTAATTTAACGTTTGGGTGACAAGCACGGAGGTAATTTGTGTAGTATGTCCCTTTATTTCTTTGATATTTCGCCGATGTGTTTGTGAAATTTGATGATTGTCATCATGCTGGTTGTGTGACTAGAGTATTGTTACTTGAAGCTCCGAACATGGCACGAATCAAAGTTCAACTTATTGTCATGTATTCTGGGACAATGTTGACTCGTTGGCTAAATTATCCAGGACAATAGGCCTACTGTTACTTTTCTTCTTTATTACTTTTCTTCTTAGCGGGCAGTTGAACGCAAAGGCTGCGCAGAAATTAAATTCGTCTTTAATTAGGTATCGACTTACTGCTTGAAGATTTTATTTTGTGATTCATTATGAGAATAATAAAACAACTAAATAATACAGAAGAATAATTGTGAAGCAAACCTTACTATAGGCCACAGTACCAATAAATCAATCCTCTATATAATGACTAATTATACAATATTTTCTGCTTAAAGGGTGTGTTCAACATCGGAAAGATTGAAAAAGTAAATGTTCACAGATTAGCACAAAACTTACATGGTATAAAGATGGTCATGGTGGAAAACTTCCCTCTAAATAGTTTTGCTTGAAATGCTATAGTTTTTAGAAAATGAGTAAAAAACAATTAGTCTATATCAATGGCAATAAAATTTGATATATGTTTGAAAACAGTGAAACACCTAAGGGAGTTTTTTCTCTTTTTTCCCATGACTCCAAGGACCGATTTAGATGAAACTTTCGCAGGTTTGTTATTTCATGTGTATGTTGGGTTACATCAAGTGTGGATAATGGTCTTTGACACTTACCATTGTTGTACATAAGCTAAGCAACGCCAATAAATTGGGCTCTTGAACTAATGGTTTATCTTAAAAATTAAGTGTAGTGTGATCACAGCAGGGAATCAATGCAGTTGCTGTTGAATCTTACACATTTCCTTAAACTGCTGCATGCTTAATAATATGACGGTAGAGTAAAAGGGAGCATACCGTATTTTACCAATTATACAAAATAAGAGTATGCGGTTATTTTATTTTTTTATGATTTAATTCAAGCCAATTTGGATTTAGACAATTTCTTTGATCACTGATTGAGTAAACAATTTCTTGATTATGTCAATAACAGTACAGCCAAGAAATTACATTTTACAAGTTTTTGATATTATAATACAGTTTCAGAGTTTACAATAGCCTATACAAGTTGTTACGTTTATAGTAAATTATAGAGCAAGTTCGGTTGGCTGACTAGAGTCGACTAGACTTAACCATAGTCGATCTAGATGTCACTCGTACGCTGCATAGTTGAACTAGAAAAGGCATGCGTGATTTAATTGGCAATTATTGACTACATGTTAGCACCCGAACTTGCTCATAGCTAATAAATGGCAGCATTATGATTATACCAATCGAGGTCTGTAGGTGGCGCCCTAACGTTTCCCATGGCATGTCTGAAGTAGAAATGTACAGTATGCAAAATTACATCTATCTTTTTGAGAATTAAATCATCAGTTAATTCAATTACAAAACACTCACTTATTACGTGAAAAAATAACACTTTAAAACAAAACTTGGGACGATTTAAATTCAAAATAACAAGTACAAAGGCCATCCGTTATGTTAAACCATGAAAGTAATCCAAGTGAGTTTTAAAACTTTAAAATAATGATTAAAAAGCAAGTGAATAGGTTTCGGGTAGCAACCATGTTAAAATGGTTTTGATAATCTTTATCTTTTCTTAAAGTTCCCTTTTGACAAAATTATTCACATTCTTCAGAATGACTTGTTTAGTGCCTTGTCATATTATAAGATACTGTATCATTTACTACCATGACGTCATCGACACTCACACATGATGCAAGATCTTGACGGAGCGCTTATCAGCCACGATGAGGTCACCGGTAGGAGTAAACGTCATGCCAAAAGGAGCATACAAGCCACGAGCTACACACCCGATGTGCTCACCTGATGCATCGTAATGATGTATCTCGTCGATTCCAACTTCATTGTATTGAGTAGACACATAGATGTCTCCAGCATCGTCGCAGCAAATACCATGAGGCTTTGCAGGTTTGCCGCGAATGGAGGTGCTGATATTGAACACCTCGTTTCCCATGAAATCCACACAAACCAGTTTCATCTTTTTATAGTTTGTGAAGATCAGACGCTCCTTGCTGCTTACAGAAAGACAGCTTGTAGGGTTAATATCGCAATGATAAATGGTAGAAATGGTTGATCCATCCATATTCTGAAGGCATATTACCTTTTTCTCACTGTCAACCACCCCTATCCGGTCTTTCTTGTCCGCAGCGATGTCCCCGAGTAGACTCTTTGACTGCCCTTCGACCTCATTCTGTGAGGGTTTGAACTTATAGGTATATCGCAGTTTTCTATCATAAACTTTAACATCTTGTTCGTCACTTACAAGAAGCAGGTCATCAGAGGTCACCGCAATACCAAAAGGTTCTTTTAGCTTACCATCTTCTATGTCACTTTGAACACCTGTAGATTTGTAAGTACCCTTTGATGTAAATAATGATAAAAGCCGCCTTACTATGTCAACAACGACGATGTCCCCGTTGTTAAAACAAGCAGCATGAACAGCAGCGTTGAACTCACCTCCACTTTTCCTCTTATTACCAAACTCTGTCTTCAGCCCCCACTTCTCTTCCTCTAGTATTTCACCGATGTCTGCATCAGTGACGACATCATGACCTTTGAAACCGATGAACGACTTGTTATGCTGCACTATTTGAAGCTGAAGGTCTTTGTGGAATGACAAGTTGTGCATAACCTTTGGCTTGAGGTCAAGCAGCTCAAAGTCACCAGCATGTTGCATCAAGTCATTGACTGAAGCTACGATCTGCTCTGCACGGCTCATCTTATCTTGATTGCTGCTCTGTATACTACTAAATTCCTGACCTCTTTCTTGACTGATTTGAGTGACTCTTTCTTGAAAGAGGCGAGATGCATTTCTTATCTTAGTGATTTCCT
Organism: Leptasterias polaris; assembly: GCA_037783415.1. Classification (NCBI taxonomy): domain Eukaryota; kingdom Metazoa; phylum Echinodermata; class Asteroidea; order Forcipulatida; family Asteriidae; genus Leptasterias; species Leptasterias polaris. Next base: position 5,559,192 of record JAZGTN010000102.1, read on the forward strand.
CTTCCTCCTTAGCCACAATATCTCGAAGAACCCGGTCGACCATGAGCTGTAATCTTTGCTGTGAGTGTTTGATAGAGTTGTCCACTTTTTGAAATTGCTTGCGACATTCAACAAACTTCTGCAAGGCTTCATCAACAGCTTTACGAAAAGATCGAATGGAATCATTGATTTCAGAGAGATTGTGGTTTGATGCTCGGTGATCGAGCACCGCACATTTAGGACATACACGTATTTCACACGTGTCGCAGTAAAAACACAGTTCCTGGTCAGTGTGTTTCTGACACTTTGGAGATTCAGTTTTGTCCTCGTCTTTGGGTCGCTCTGTTGACGAGCAGACAAATGTAACCATTTGATGGCGCCTGTTTATTTCTAATTTGGCGTGGTTTTCCAGACATGTCTTGCAAAAAAACGCAACACAGTCAACACACCGTGATACGGCTTTAAGACCTCCGTCGCATCCTTCACAAATCGAGACAGAAGGGTTAATGTCCTCCTCCGTATCATCCAGATTGATGACGTCATCAATAAGTGAGCTCAAGAGAAAACAGTTCAGTAGAGCCGACAGTCCCTTATCTGGGATTGAAGTTTTCTCTCTACACACTGGGCAAATAATAGTATCTGTCTTTGGATCCTGTTTGTCTACAAGTTCCTGAAGACATTTTAAGCAGAAGCTGTGCTGACAGTCCAGGATTTTAGGATCGATGAAACGAGTCAGGCAGATTGGGCATTCTATGTGTATATGTCTAATCTTGCAAGTAGTGTCAATGGGTAGTGCAGCTTCGGCCATATTGATGAGAACGGGCAAACCTGTTACCTGAAATAAAACGAAAGTCATTTTCAGCGGGTGTAACAATGTATGAAGATTTGTATACGCTATTTGGCAGCATATTTACCAAGAAAAGTGTGTGCATTCTAAATGTTTGTTAAATATAATTTGTAAATGTAACATTTAGGTATAAAAAACATTACCAAGTTTCGCTTTAATTTACAAAAGTTAGTAAGCTGATTCCCTGCTTGCCAACCCTGAACAATTAGTGAGCCTGCTTCACTGTTTGCTTACATTGATATTTAAGGACTGCGAATTAGAGAAAAATAGAGAAAAACTGACGTCGCAGGATTTTCTTTCCCGGGGATTTTTAACACACCTTCCCCCCATACGGCAAAATGTTCAGAATTGTTTTATCCGATAGCGCCCTCTTTAGAGTCAACTTCCTTCAGCCCATGTTACTGTATGGGAGACACAAACGCCCAGAGTAAAAACAAATCCCCAATGACACCGGTATTACATTTGAAGGAACTAAAGTTTGTTCTACTTCACAGTATGAACAGGTTGGAAACACATGTTTGTCTGAATTTTATTCCAATTGTACTTTTGATCATAAATAGAACGTTAACAAGACTAACACAAATTGCTCACACCGGAAACTCCAGACTCCCACCCGGAAAGATATATGTAAGAATCACACTCATTTCCGGGTTTGGTGATTCTGTGTCAGAAATATCTAATTGCGTGTTTCTTTGACTAAAATTGTTTAGTATGTTGACTCGAAAACTGTTCCCACTGACGTACATTTTGTCAGATTGGGTTTCAATACAAGAGCGTGTTCTGTTTGTAAACCAAATACTCATTTCTGTAAAGTGATACCATGATTAAAAGTGTATATAATGCCCTGCTGTAGACCGTAACACTATCTGATCATGAGCGTCGATCGTAACACTGTATGATCATTCCATGCCAACTCACCTAAAATTTTACAAAATTGACCGTGACCGACTCGGATTTTTTTCTTAATTTTTTTAAAGAATCCACTACAGGTGTTATGAACACACGCCAAAAATGTTTAGCCAATTCTTTTTGGTTTTTAAGATACCACCCCTTCAACAATGTAGCCCTGCCCATTTGTTCACCCCAAATGTTGCATCGGTGAGTTTTGGGCAATTTCAGAGGCCCATATCTCAAAATCAAGATAAGATATACCATTGATAATTAATATTTATGATGACTGGTGCCCAAATTATCAAAATCTACTGTCATAATGGGTATACAAAATTTACTTTTTGTGTAATGGGTCCCCAAAAATCTAAAATTGTACTGACGTAAGGGACTTTTTGTAAATTTTGAACCCCCCTTGTGCCCACATAAAATGTCAGTTTGCTTTTATATGACATATGGGTAATGTCTAGGTAAATATGAGTGCCCCCAAGCAAGGAAAGACCAATCACAGATTCAATGGGTACGGAGCCCCTAAAGGGACAGGTAAAAATAAAAGTTGAAAAGGGGGGAAAAAATATATACATATTTCGTTCCCTCGAAATATTATTTCGTTCCCTCGAAATATTATTTCGTTCCCTCGAAATATTATTTCGTTACCTCGAAATACTAATTCGTTCCCTCGAAATATTATTTCGTTCCCTCGAAATCATTTCGTTACCTCGAAATCATTTCGTTCCCTCGAAATATTATTTCGTCCCCTCGAAATATTATTTCGTTCCCTCGAAATATTATTTCGTTCCCTCGAAATATTATTTCGTTCCCTCGAAATATTATTTCGAAGGAACGAAATAGATTATTTCGATCGAACGAATTAATTTATTTCGTTCCCTCGAAATCATTTCGTTCCCACGAAATCATTTCGTTACCACGAAATCATTTCGTTACCTCGAAATCATTTCGTTCCCTCGAAATCATTTCGTTCCCTCGAATTATTATTTCGTTACCTCGAAATCCTTTAACTGCTACGGAGTCCATGAAATGCCGTTTCATTTATTTCAGTATGCAAATAATACTCAGATTAGGCCTTAATAATGAGCCATTGAGGAGACAGGTGAGAGAAACAATATTGAAATGTATTTCGTTCCCTCGAAATAATATTGCGTTCCCTCGAAATAGCATTCCTAGTTGAAAACAAAAAAAACAACTGTTGCATGCTGCACGTGTTTCTCCATGCAAGATCGGGGTACGATTCGGGCACGGTGTTCAAGGTAAGACCCTTTAAATAAACGAAATGAACAGTTTGTATAAACATTAAGGTAGAAATAGAGTATAAAGTAACAATTATTACGTGTGAATATCATTATCAAACAACAATAATCAAGCAGAGTAGGTAGGTTGAACGTCGCGCAAGCACACTTCACTTGTCAAACCCCAATGTGGCCATTCATTATGCCTGCTTGTACAATGGCAGTGATACTGTGTGTGCAAGCGGGACACACACGTATACCATGTTGTTCTCATGTAAAGTTGTTTTCTTTACTTCGCCATTTTGTTTGAAAGAACAGAACTGAGACTAATGCACAAGTAGCTCAATGGTTTGTTATACCACCACTTTCTCTTTACGGGTACGCAGGGACTGAGTCTTACCGAAGGTCGTTTCTAGCTTGGGATAAAGGTTTAGTTTTGTCCGAGACATGACTTTTAACTCGGTCATTTCAAATACTTTTTTATTTTGTTTGCACAGATCAGTCCCCAAAGTTGCCAAAAGTATACACTCACATGTTCGTTTGCTAAGAACAAGGTTGTGCAGGTTTTGCTAGTTAATAAACATTATTTCTATCTGTGAATGCATTTACACCAAAGTTCATTTGGCTTGGTAAGCAGGCCTCCTTTTGCAGCAGCTATTCCTAATTAGTTTTTTGTATTTTTTGTTTGTTTTTCAGCCAAGTCATGGATGACAATTTGAGACACTTTTTGCAGAAAAGAAATATGGCCGAAAATGACATTCAAAGCATGGAAGAAGATAAGGTAAATTGAAAGTGACAGCTACAAAACTAACATGATCAAAATTACGCTTATAAAAGAATTGGTTTAAGCAAAATAATATTGTAATAACAAAATGAAAAGGTAAATATAGCATTACGTTTATTTCGAGGGAACGAAATAAGTTATTTCGAGGGGACGAAATGAGTTATTTCGAGGGGACGAAATGAGTTAATTCGAGGGAACGAAATCAGTTATTTCGAAGGGTAACTAAATAATTTCGGTACTTTTTTACCTTTTCAATTTTCGAATGTGCATAATGAGGCCTATCAGACTGTTGCTTAGTGGGGGGGGGGGGGGGGGGGGGTTGTCAAGACGGGAGGGGTGATCATGTCCTGTGTCCCCATCCCCACCACACACTTTAGCTATGTGACTAACAAAGTATTGCAAATGATATGGCAGAACGATATACAACACTTTATAGATGCCAGTCGGCCATTTTACGGGTAAAACGAGAGACCTCCGTTATATTTTTAAAATCAGGACAATTCAAGAACGGGACGTTTTTGTGCTAATGTGGGTTTAGCCCCGTTTAGGGGAAATCAATATTCAAACAATAATTGTGTCCACTTCAAAAACCAACTTGCAGCTATTAAAGGTACTGCAATTGATTATGCCTATAAGATAATTCTTCAGTATTTCTTGTGAACAACAATCCATTGATGAAAATGTTGACATAGGCTTTGAACATGCTGAAAATACAAATTCTAAAAATAAACAAATTCAATTGATTTTTTGTATATGCAGGTAGACACTGGAGTGATCAGCCTTCTCAAGGATGAGGAACTGGAGAAATACATTCCCAAATACGGCGACAGGGTTGCAGTGACAGCATTTGCAAGAGCTTGCACAGATGAAGCTAGTGCATCAACGAGCACTTCTGATGATAGTGCTTCTGTTAAAAGGCGAAGCCTAATCGACAGACTGAAGTTGAAAGTCAAGAAAGGGAGAACAGAACACAACTTAAGATCTACAGGCCAACACGGAAACCAAAATGCCAAAAAAGAAACGAGACGCGTTGAGGTTGGATGGATCGACTACGATGAGTCAATAAAAGGTTACAAGCAAGTCAAGGCACCATCAGGAGGCGGAACCAAGCATGAATCATTCAACACAAATGCGACACTAGAAAGCCTGGGCAAGCAAGTGACGGGGTGGTTTTTCCCGTCGGGAAAAAGCCGCCGAGGTAAAATTGCCGACTTTGAATGGTTCATGACAGATGCCACTCATGTTTTGTTCGATGGCAGCACAACTGTGGAAGAGATGTACACCAAATCCAAATGTAAAATGCTAAGGCTCTATCTAGCTACTAAGCAGATCAAGGTGTCGGAGACGTCATCAGATAGTGAAGAAGGCAGTTCGGAAATCCAGTTGCCCAAGCTCGGCGAACCCAACACCTCCAAACAATCTTCAACAGAATCACTACCTGACATGAAAATACGTCGGAGGTTGAGGTCTCGGGTTAAGAAATCTGCGAATACGGAAGTCCAAAATAACAACTCTTCTGACTCGCCAATAGATGAGCTGACAAAAGTAGGCCTATATCTCAATAAAGAAGACGAAACCCCGATTTGTCTGACATTGTCTGATACAGAGATAGAATTTGGCCAATTTGATGGGTTCCCAAACATTCAAATTCTTGAAGAAACTGTAGTATACGACCCTCTTTCCGCAGAGACCATAACCAGTCTGCTTCAAGGACCTGAGCTACTTGATGAACCACAGCCAACTCCTGGACTGCGCAGTCCGTCCCCCCATTCTCCTCGTTCGCCTACTCCTCCAATGGAGGACAGTTGTACTGAAATCACATTACATCGATCTAACATTCAACAAGAAATGATTGCTGTTTTTATGGACCCGGCTATTGTAGATGTGTCTATCAAGGTGCGGTTTGTTGATGAAATGGGAGAAGACAACCAAGGTTTATCCAGGGAGGCATATTCTGCCTTCTGGAATGAGTTTTTCTTGACCTGTACTTGCGGAGAAGATGAAAGGGTGCCTGCACTATTCCCCGATTATGGCAAGGAGGAATGGGAAGCTGTAGGGAGAATCCTGCTCAAAGGCTACCTAGATACTGGCGTGTACCCTCTTCGGCTTTCCTTTGCTTTCTCGGTTGCACTTATCAACGGTGAATCCGCTGTGTCTTCTGATATTCTCATTGAGTCCCTCAGGATCTATCTCGGTGAAACGGATCGTATTGTCATAGACAAAGCTATAAGCGGTGAAGTTCTGGATGATGACGATAAGGAGGATTTTCTTGATCTGTTGTCACGTGTTAATTGTCATACAATTCCGTCTGGTGATGCAGTCCGACCATTGATACTGAACATCGCACATAAAGAGCTCATCCAAGAACCAAAATATGCTCTTGATGCAATGGCCGCATGTTCGAGAGCAAGGTTGCAGTCTTTTCTTCCCAGTCCAGATGAGGTTCTATTGATGTACCAGAGCAAGAAACCAACTGCACGTAATGTGATTAAGCTCCTTGACTCAACTGCAGGAAATAGTGATGAAGCGGCAGCTTTGTCGTACCTCAAACAATTTATAAGAGGACTTGACAACACAATGTTGAAGAAATTCCTCCGCCATGTAACAGCTGCAGAAGTTCTATCGAAGCATCCCATTAAAGTAACATTCAACCGAATGAGGGGACTCGGAAGAGCACCACAGGCGCACACTTGTGGGCCTGTGCTTGAGCTCCCATCAACTTATTCAAACTACCAAGAGCTCAGAAAAGAGTTTATGTCCATACTAGAAAGCAACTACCTGAAGATGGACATAATTTGAAAACAACTACTTGTTGGTTTCAAAACGTGCTCATTTTCAAGTAGTTGTATAAAGCTAGTTTTATAGTTTTCTTCAGGATGTATAATGTGTTTTACTTTTATTTTCAACAAGTTTAATAAGTTTGATTGTTTTGGGGTTGTTGTTTTTAAGTGCAAAGAAAACTGGCAACTGGAGTTCGCCCTTCCAGAACGGGGGCAGCATAGTGTTATTTCTTGTTAGTCGGAGACAAACATAGTTTTATGGTTTTGTTTTGTTGAGTGTCAGAAGAAGTTCGTTTAATCTAAACCGAATCGGCCTTGTTTTAGTGCAAACAGTTCAAAAAGGAATGATACGGTAATTTTAATGCTTTGAAATTTTGTTTGGTGCCATAAAAACGGTACATGGCCCACCTTTTTGTAATAATAAAATAACAACAACAACAACAACATGTTTACTTATCTTTCATAATGGAAGAGAAGAGGTTTTAATTGCTTGATCTTTTAAGTTTAAAAAGGGTTATGGTTTGTAAATCGTTTCAAGTGCCAAAAGAATTGGCAGTTGAAGTTCGTTCCATTAAAACCGAGAGGTGTTTTTTTTTTGTAACGGTGACGAAAATTGTTGTTTTGTTTTTTATATTTTATTTGTCAGAATAAGTTAAGTTAAGTTAACCTAAACCGAAGCAGGTCATTACAAAAAAGCAACAACTACAACAAAATTATGTTTATTAAATGTTTTAAGCACCAAATTAAATGGTAACTGAAGTTCGTTCCATTAAAACTTAAGAGGGTTGTTTTATTTCTTGTTACGGAGACATATAAGTATTTTAATGTAACTTTTTTAAGCGTCAAAAGAAGTTTAGTTGATCTAAACTGAAGCGGGATTTTTGTCATTGTCAGAAAGGTTATACAATATTTTTTGATTAGTTAATGGCAACGGAAGTTCGCTTTATCCGAAACTGATTTATTTTATTTCTTGCATTGAAAAAACAATAACATGTGTTTGATTTTTGCTAGTTTGAAGAAGTTCATGTTAACCCTAGAGGTGTTTTTAAAAGGGTGTTTTTGAAATGTAGAGTATGTCTTAGTAATATTTCTAAAGCTGTGTAAGAAACATTACTTTTAGGTCATTTTACCCCAGCAAGTATGTTCTAATTTCAAAAACAAGAGAGAAAATGACAGTTTTATAGAGTTTTATAGTTGTGTCTTGAAAAACGACTGTGCATTTCATTCACTTTTTGCTTGATTTTTCAAAAACCGAAATGTATTCTTTGTAATACAAACCAAGGGTACGCGTTTAAAATAAAGTTTCGTTGTTTAAGTGCCCCCATAAACATATTTATATTTGATAAGTATCACCTAAAGTCTATTTAACAAAAAACGAAACAGGTTTGTTGAAGGCAGTTAATAACTGTGAAAACTGTGAAAGCATAAAACAAAAATCAATCATGATGAAAGTTACTTTGTTTTTTTACCTCAAAAGGAGCAGAAAATAATGGAAGCGTATTGCCGCCACATGAATAAAACAAAATCTGACTTATCGTACACGATAACTTATCGTACGTACACGATACCACGATAAATCCAAACTTATCATGTAGGCCTATGTACACGATAAGTTATCCGTACGTACACGATACGGTTGGACTTATCTTGTACGTGTATCGTGTACGTACACGATAAGAGAGCGATTTTTTTATTCATGTGGCAGCAATACGATTCCGTAGAAAATAGACGGGAAAATGGTGTGTGTTTGTTATCTATGCTTATTGCACGTAATGTTTAAATTGTTATACGGTAACATAATGTATTTTGTATTAAAGGTTATACGTGTTGGTGTTGATTAAAAGTGTTCACAATGTTTAAACAAATTATTCTGTCTTTTCGTGGTTTGTTGTCAAGACGAACTCATCACCATGCATCGTCATCACCTCCCTCCCTTCTCTCCTCGGGGAGCTTTCCTCTTTGCTAACAATATTACCATCATGCAGTGCTTGAAGAATTTACCTTATTTTTGTATTACTCAAAATAGGGCCTCGAGACCCGTTGCTATCTAGAATGTTAGATGCTTTTCTTTTCGACTTTGCCTACGAACAGCGTTCTTTCCATTTTAAAGTTAAAAGTCGCGCATTAGTATAAAACACCACTCCCACACATGATGTTGCGCGAATTTATCCGAGAAGGATAACGTCAGGCGGCTTTTCGCGAAATTAAACGATAAGCAACGTTGAGTTGTGGTCAAAATGTTTATTTTTGTATTTACCAAACATGTTTGTGTGATGTGAACTATTGTCTGTATTCCTTGAGCACGTATAAAATAATTTAGGCAAATATTACTTCCTCTTTGTTCTCACTAGAGTCGATAATTAAGTGCACATGAATTATAACAATTATTGTGATCATCGGGGGCTGGTTTTCGAATATACTGAAGGGGGCAAATGGGTACAAGACGAAAGCCAAAACTTTGATGGGTAAATATCAGGCTCACATCCCTATGGTGACACAAAAGGAATGGAATGGAAGTCATAAATCCAAATACTATCGCAAATATCTTTGAAATCTTAACAAAAGTTTGCAAGTTAGTATATTTGCGATAATAGTAGCGTCATTGCATTATTTTTTGGTTTGTGCGAGGGTCAAGAGGTTGGAGCTAAGCTCGAAAGTAATTTGTATTAAGTTTGTAAACTTGTGCCTATACTAACATTGATGAGTACAAATTCGTTCAATTTGATCCAGGATTTTTGGTGCGAGGCTGCAACTATAGACATGGCTCCTGCTCACAATAACCAGATTTGTGTTAGCTGTTTCAGATATAGCAATTGTTATATTATTTGTTGTGGTAACTTTAAATTAAACGTTGCCTTTACAAGACGGCATCGAAGTGGTTACAGCCTTCAATGGAGAATATCTGGCAACTCCTTTTAATTAAGTGCCAAAAAGTTAAATTATCTCAACACAATACTCTGAACAATGTTTCGTGAACTCAATGACTTTATTTTCATTTATTACGTGAATATTCAAGTATACTTAAAGAAACATTTAACAACTTTTATGGAAGTACAAATATTTTAAACTAAGTTAGGCAAATACTCTCTCCTTTTCTTTGTAGTTTTTGAAAAACCCCGGATAATGCCCTCTAAGAAGCTTATGATACATCTCTGACCGTGTCAACGCAGTTTTTCCAACGATTGGTTGCCACCCCACCCTGTTAATGTGACCCACACCCCTGCTATAATAAATACGAACCATAACCTGGTTATGTGAGCCCGTGAGCCCTTTTATGCCACCTACGTGGTTATGCTACGAGATGGTAAATCCCCCCCCCCCCCACCACCTTCGTTGTGTCAACTTATCTGTGCTTTTGTCACATCTCTCCCTCGAAATTTGTACCCCAGGTTATCTTACCCTTAGCCGGTTATCTTGTTACGTTTTGTTACCCGCTTCAGTTAAGTTATCTCAACCACCCCCGGTCATTACATCCCGTATATCATATCACCCACTGGTTATGCACCCCTCCCCCCACTTCTATAGGGTTATCACCCGTTCGTACAAGACCCTCCCCACCCGCCCCCCCTCGACCGGTCCGCTTATGCCACTTTCAAAACGGTTAAAATTAATAACTCCAGCAGTTTCCCAATTATATTTTTTTCACAGGACAGTTTTTAATTCTTGCTTAAGATTCATATACAAATTAAGAGCTGCCCCGGGATCACATGGGTATTCGAATCCGTTAGCATTGATAATTATGCAACACATGTCATATATGTCCTTGTCGCAGGGAATCGTCTCCCTGAATGTGCACTCTTCCTTGCATAGTTCAATCTTTGGCCTGGACACCTCGCACAGGTAGTCCCTGGTACCAAATAACTCTGGCATTTGATACAGGATATTGGGACGACCACAATGAGAACGAGCATTTCTTGACGGGCGGATCAAATGCTGATTCCATGTAGTGACTGTATCATCTAGATCGCCCTGCGTATAAATAAACAAAGTCCTATTTGAAACTGGATGCACTAACAGATCAAGAACTTATGGTCGGATCGTTTGGAGAAATAGATTTAAAGATCGACTTGAACAAAGTTAACATCGTTGTGGTTTCCGAACATTCGAGGGCGCCGCCAACGGTGATAAAACACCAGTTCGGAAGTTGAAAGGGGGGGGGGGCTAGGATTTGTTTGGATTTCGTTCAGATTGATCTTTACATCTTCAACAGCGGGATCATAATAAAACTTCCATTACAAATGTTTTTTGTTTATGAAATTATATATATATTTTTTAATTAGCATAAATCCATCTCTGAACAAGTTGAGGAAGTTACAGGATGGCGTTTGCTTCGGCTCCAGCTGGGGTGAATGTATCACTCTTTAAGTCTGATACTTTAAATTAGAGAATTTGGCTACGGTTTTGATGTTGAAACTTTGGTTTGAATATAGAGCCGAAGCTGAAGCCAAGGAGAACTTGGGAAAAGGGTCTTCATTGGCAACCACAAATTCAATATAACGTGCTTACCTGGACGAGTTGCATAAAACAGAAGCGTACCAAATTTACATCCAGGAAATCACCGCTGAATAAACCCTCATCCAACATGCATCGGAAGAAGCAGATCCAGTAGTCTGTACATTCCCTCCTGAGAAAAGACCACCAATACTCGATTCTTTGATTAGCAGTACTCGCACCTTCCATATAGCTGACATCACCTGCCAAGGGATCGTCATGATCCATCCTCAAAAACCTATGAATGTCCCGAACATAAGCATTTTCGGTACCCGCATCTCCTCTTACGATCATGGAACATCCACCCAGAGACTCAACAACATTTAAGTAGTAGCCGCCAATTAACCTAGGATCAGATGAAGTGTGGTACGCATTCATCCACATAACCTTCCGTGAAAACCCATCAACACAGCCGTTAATACATATTCCATATCTTCTAAGTTTGTCATAACTGTCCAAATGCCAGATATAATCAGGTCCCTTGGATGTGTAGGTACGTCGCAGTAGCCTCCGCTTTCTTCTTTGTTCCTTTCCCTCGGGGTCCAAAACATCAATAATTGTTCGGATATCTTCCTTCTTACAGTGAATGTTTTTTGACAAACATTTTTGGTACATCCATCGGTATCCATGCATTTTCCCAGAGTTTTGTAATTGCTCTTGGACAAAGTTTACCACGTCCGCAATGTTGTTGTAGTTCTTTCTCCTCCCAAGGCCACATCTTCTCAAGTAACGTTTTACACGACGAAGTGATACACGTACTCCATTTTCTATTGCTAACATTTTGACAATGTCTTTGTAAAGTAAACCCATATTAAAATACAGCATAATCGTTGACTCCAGGTTGTTCCTGTCCATCCTTTTTGACTCTTGGTACAGAATAGTTTAGATAGTTCACCCTTGATTCTTATTGTAATAAAGATTAATTAGTTCTTTTTTGCTAGCACTTGTGTCCAACTTAGAAGGATCTACTATTTTCTTTAAGTTAATAGTGAAATGATTTTTTACCTCAGAATTAATTTTCGACTTAGCAACACGTTATTTCGAGGTAACGCAATATTATTTCGTTCCCTCGAAATATTATTTCGAGGGAACGAAATGTCATTTCGAGGGAACGAAATACATTTCAATATTGTTTCTCTTACCTGTCTCCTCAATGGCTCATTATTATGGCCTAATCTGAATATTATTTGCATACTGAAATAAATGAAACGGCATTTCATGGACTCCGTAGCAGTTAAAGGATTTCGAGGTAACGAAATAATAATTCGAGGGAACGAAATGATTTCGAGGGAACGAAATGATTTCGAGGTAACGAAATGATTTCGTGGGAACGAAATGATTTCGAGGGAACGAAATAAATTAATTCGTTCGATCGAAATAATCTATTTCGTTCCTTCGAAATAATAATTCGAGGGAACGAAATAACATTTCGAGGGAACGAAATAATATTTCGAGGGGACGAAATAATATTTCGAGGGAACGAAATGTTTTCGAGGTAACGAAATGATTTCGAGGTAACGAAATAATATTTCGAGGGAACGAATTAGTATTTCGAGGTAACGAAATAATATTTCGAGGGAACGAAATAATATTTCGAGGGAACGAAATAATATTTCGAGGGAACGAAATATGTATATATTTATTCCCCCCTTTTCAACTTTTTTTTTTACCTGTCCCTTTAGGGGCTCCGTAAATGGGTGTTTGGTAGGGGTGGAAATATGGGCCCAGTGTTGAAAACGTCCAAAATATCCCTTCATTCTATTGGTTTTTCGGAGGCGTGGCAAATTACTCAAGGACTTAACAATTTTTTATCTGCAAACACTGTATCTGGGCTCCGTCTGTAAGAAAATTCATCTTGGCCTTTTGAATTCTTCATGGTAAAATAAAATATTTTGTAAGATGCGTTTTTCGCATTTTTTGTAGTTTAAGTCAACACAGTAGCCCCCAGTCTTTTTGGAAAAGTTTGAAGTTAAATGTATCCTTCAATTCACATACCCTGAGTGTATCCATGCTACTCAGACTAATGTTTATGCAACCAATGTTTAATATTGCCCCAAAAACAGAGTTTATTAGACATTCAATTGGCCTAATTACTCATTTCCATATGTACACAATATCAACAAGGTAGTTGTGATTCCTATAGCAAATAACTTCTGACTGTGCATACATGTAGGTCCAAACATACACATAGAAATCCATTTAAGAAGTTTTGGTTACAAGTCCAGTGTATCTTGCAATCATAGTGTCAATTGTGATACTATGCATATGGTCAGCTACATAAGCCTTGATTGAGAATGGCCACAAAGAAACAGTAACTGGAATTTTAAACAACTGAATTGACTGTGGAGAACAATAAACTTTTTTAAGTTGAGGTGCCCAGTGCAAATTTCTACAAGTAATACATGCCTTTATCATGTTTATCATGAAAAGGTTGTAAACAAGTTCTTGAAGTCTAATAAAAGACAATACAAAGATGCATTAAAAGAACACAAAACTTGTGAGAAGTAATATTATTTGAGATTATGTGCAATGTCTCACATTCACAGGTCCTTCAATATTGTTGTCAGTGCTGATATGAATTGCTCTCTCATATCCCTACCAAGTGTTTGGGCAGCTTTTACATTGACCTTCAGCAATTTAAAAGAATTCTCTAACATTGAAAGAAAAAAAAAAAGTCAATGATAATTGTTTTGCTCAAATTTTAAAGCTGCTTTTGATTCTATAAAATTTTGCAGTTTGTGTTGAACCATGGTTAAACCCACAGTAGTGTAATGCTACTATGTGAATTTATTGAAAGTAAGGTATATGGAGGCAATGTATTTTTATAAACACTGCTAGTCTTCATACATACTTGTGAATGAGTGTTGTTCCAACATACACGTATACAGTTTACATGAATCTGCACTTGTAGATCCTTGTCATTTAATTGGTGGAACACAATGTGTTGTGTCATACTTTATTTTACCATTTATACTGTTCCTACACTCCAAAAGTTAATATAGGAGTCCTATACTAACAAATATAGGACACCTGGGGCACTTTGCAGCTAACCTTTGCAGCTAACCTTTGTGTATACTAAAAAAATTATATTGAGTGCACGTAAGCTTGTGTGCCAACATGAGTATGGCTAGTCGAGATTTCACCTTGTGAGTATACTCATAGGCATCCAATGTATTTACTATATTAGTATTATGTAGTTTTACATCAGATGACACTCATACTGCAAGACACTGGAGGAGTAGAGAGTAGATTTTAATTGTGGTGGACATGTGCGCAGCTCATCCAGACTGATCAGACATAATTTAGAAATTGTTTGGTGTAGGAATAAGAACTACCTCGATGATAGTTGTGTACGTACATTTTTGTACATGTACGTACACATAAATGTACGTACATGTATGTGCATATGTTAAAGAGGCCAATTAAAAGTCCAATACACTCTGGTTTGGGGCAATAAAGACATTGGTGGCATAAACAATAGAGACATTCAGTGGTATAGTAAATTCTCACTAAAGGCCCCACAATATGCTAGTAGTATGTACTACAAATAATGCAAAATACGCATCTTACAAAATATTGTATTTAACCATGAAGAATTCAAAAGGCCAAGATGAATTTTCTTACAGACAGAGCCCAGATACAGTGTTTGCAGATAAAAAATTGTCAAGTCCTTGAGTAATTTGCCACGCCTCCAAAAAACCAATAGAATGAAGGGGTATTTTGGACACTGGACACTGGTAGTTTCCAACACTGGGCCCATATTTCCACCCCTACCAAACACCCAGTGAATTTGTGATTGGTCTTTCCTTGCTTGGGGGCACTCATATGTACCTAGATATTACCCATATGTCATATAAAAGCAAACTGACATTTTATGTGGGCACAAGGGGGGGGGGTCAACATTTACAAAAAGTCCCTCACGTCAGTACAATTTTAGGTTTTTGGGGACCCATTACACAAAAAGTAAATTTTGTATACCCATTATGACAGTAGATTTTAATATTTTGGGCACCAGTCTTCATAAATATTAATTATCAGGGGTATATCTTATTTAGATTTTGAGATATGGGCCTCTGCAATTGCCCCAAACTCACTGATGCAATATTTGGGGTGAAAAAATGGGCAGGGCTACATTGTTGAAGGGGTGGTATCTTAAAAACCAAAAAGATTTGGCAAAAAAAAATGTGCGTGTGTTCATAACACCTATAGAGGATTCTTTTAAAAAATTAAGAAAACAATCTGAGTCGGTCACGGTCGACCCCTAGGTGAGTTGGCATGGAATGACCCACATATAGTAATGCGTAATTAGGCCAATTGAATGTCTAATAAACTCTGTTTTGGGGCAATATTAAACATTGGTTGCATAAACATTAGTCTGAGTAGCATGGATACACTCAGGGTATGTGAATTGAAGGATAAATTTAACTTCAAACTTTTCCAAAAAGACTGGGGGCTACAGTGTTGACTTAAACTACAAAAAATGCGAAAAACGCATCTTACAAAATATTTTATTTTACCATGAAGAATTCAAAAGGCCAAGATGAATTTTCTTACAGACAGAGCCCAGATACAGTGTTTGCAGATAAAAAATTGTTAAGTCCTTGAGTAATTTGCCACGCCTCCGAAAAACCAATAGAATGAAGGGGTATTTTGGACGTTTTCAACACTGGGCCCATATTTCCACCCCTACCAAACACCCATTGAATCTGTGATTGGTCTTTCCTTGCTTGGGGGCACTCATATGTACCTAGACATTACCCATATGTCATATAAAAGCAAACTGACATTTTATGTGGGCACAAGGGGGTTCAAAATTTACAAAAAGTCCCTCACGTCAGTACAATTTTAGATTTTTGGGGACCCATTACACAAAAAGTAAATTTTGTATACCCATTGTGACAGTAGATTTTGATAATATGGGCACCAGTCATCATAAATATTAATTATCAAGGGTATATCTTATCTTGATTTTGAGATATGGGCCTCTGAAATTGCCCAAAACTCACCGATGCAACATTTTGGGTGAACAAATGGGCAGGGCTACATTGTTGAAGGGGTGGTATCTTAAAAACCAAAAAGAATTGGCTAAACATTTTTGGCGTGTGTTCATAACACCTGTAGTGGAATCTTTAAAAAAATTAAGAAAAAAATCCGAGTCGGTCACGGTCAATTTTGTAAAATTTTAGGTGAGTTGGCGTGGAATGACCCCCATGAATAGGGCCAATCCACTCCGTATCCTTTGCCCTAGCACCATTGCAAACCTATGTTTGTGCCCTTTTGAGATTTTTAATTTGCAAAGATCTGGATCATGAAACTTACCGATCGAATGCTACTATAGTTCCAGATAAACTTCCCACTGATTTTTGTTTGTATAAGACATCACAGATTTTGGGGGAAAATTTATTGCTTTTCGAGTCGCGAGTGTGAATTTTTGTTCACGTATTAACAACTTGCATCGAGAACCAAACTTGTCGGGTTCCCTCAACAATTGATGAATATTTATATGTAACTGTTACGATCCAATTGGGACCACACTAATGCTGAGTAAATCATTCTGGTCCCCGTTATATTACAGCAGTTGTTCGTATAACTGTTGAGGGAACACGAATACAAATTTTCTCTTGTATAATAATCAGGCGCGTAACCGGGGGGGGGGGGGGGGGGCGGAAGTCCCCCCCAAATAATCAAAAACCAAAAACAACACCAAAATCTACATCACAAAAAAAAAAAAATATATATCCAAACAGAAATCTGCCCCTTTACAAACAAAGTCTGCCCCCCACCCCTCCCCAAAAAACCGCCCACAATAAAAACAAAATATAAAAAATCCGCCCCCAAAAATCAAAACTAAAAAATGTCCTCCCCACCACCCCAAACAAGTCCGCCGCGCCCCCCCCAAAAAAAAGAGCAACAAGAAAAACAATGAAAAAATCCCCATCGTTACTTTATTGCCCCCCCCCCCCCCAACAACAAAATTCCTCCTTACGGGCCTGATAAGAATGTAGTGTATTTACATTGTATGTAAATATTATCACACTAAAAAAAAGACTCGCCCATGCAGTCGTATTAGACACAATAGGCAACCATGTTAATTTACCGTTTGGATGACACGCACGGAGGTAATGGGTCTCGTATTTTTCTAAATTTAATTTATATTTTGCAGATGTATATGGAAACTTGATGATTTGAAACTTTCGCATCTAAACCCAACTTAAACGATGGACATCATGCTGGTTGTTTGGCTATAGTGTAATGTTACCTGAAGCTCCGAGCATGGCATGAATCAAAGTTCAACGTATTGTCATGTAATATTGGACAATGTTGACTCGTTGACTACTTTTTCCAGTACAATTATGTTATGTTCGTGTGGCTAGTTTGATTTTTTGTTTACGTATTAACAACTTCCATCGAGAACCATCTTTGTCGGGTTCCCCAACAAATGCACAATATTTATATGATCAACTGTTAAGATCCAATTAGGACCAGACTAATGCTGAGTATTAAAATAGTCCGGTCACCATTAGATTACAGCAGTTG
Organism: Leptasterias polaris; assembly: GCA_037783415.1. Lineage (NCBI taxonomy): Eukaryota > Metazoa > Echinodermata > Asteroidea > Forcipulatida > Asteriidae > Leptasterias > Leptasterias polaris. The sequence continues at coordinate 5,576,745 of JAZGTN010000102.1, forward strand.
ATTGTATAACTGTTGTGGAGTTGTGGAGTTGTTGAGGGAACCTGACAAGACATGGTTTTCGCGCAAGTTAATAATATTATGTGAACACAAATTCACACTCGAGACTCTAAAAAGCAGGAAATTTCCCCCCAAATGATGTGGTCTCTTAAAACGAAAATCTGCAGGAAGTTTATCTGGAAGTATAGTAGCATTCGATCGGTAAGTTTCAAGATCCAGATTTTTGCAGATTAAAAATCTCAATGGTGCACAATCATAGGTTTGCAGTGGTGCTATAGGGCCAATGATACTGAGCGGATTGGCCCTATGGATGGGGCTGTCTGATCATGAGCGTCGATCATAACACTATCTGATCATGAGCGTCAACACAATATTATACCTTTGTGAAAGAACAACCCTTACCTGAACCTGTATGTAATTTAGTTTACATTCACTCCCTATGTACAGTTGAAGCTCTAGGAAGTGGCCAATGGCCAACATAAATCTTATGTACGACAAACAACGTAAAAACTGTGCAAAACACTGCACGTCATCGCCGATCCAACTTCTGCATGTGAACGTACACTAAATAAACAACGTGTATTGAGTACCCCGCATGAGCAATGGTATTTTTAGCACACATGAAATTCCCCTATATTGCTATTGATATTGATCATAGGAGTTGGTCTGTATTCTATGGTGGTCTGCTGCAGCCATTGTGAGTGTGCTTGCAGTATATCCCCTTATTACATTATTCCAAGTGTGTTTGTCAGTACGTTCCCGAGAAAAAAACCATAAGTAAATCACTCGGATGGGATTCGAACCCGACCTTTGCATTGCTAGAGCAGAAAAAACGAATACAAACTAATGTTCTCTTTGTATAAGAATGTAGTGTATTTTCATTGTTTGTAAAAATTATCACCCTCAAATAAAATTGACTCGTCCCGGCAGACTTTGGCCAAACAGGCAACCATGTTAATTTGCCGTGTTGGTGACACGCACAGAGGTAAATTTATTTCATCGATATTTTGCAAATGTGTTTGTGAAACTTGATATTTTAATATTTTGCATCTAAACCTAGACCCAGTAACTGGGGCGCTGTACTCCTTTTTTCAAAATGTTGACATCATCGGTCGTATTAGCGCCCCAGGTTATTATTCTATGTTCATACCATGATCCGACTCTCAGCATGGTCGACGGGTGCCCTGCCTCAAACCGCGTAATCGTATTGGTTTCGGCAGGGCACCCGTCTAAAATTTTAGACGGGTGCCCTGCCTCGATCGTGACAATTACGCGGTTTGAGGCAGGGCACCCGTCGACCATGCTGAGATTCGGATCATGGTATGGACTATACAATAATAACCTGGGGCGCTAATACGACCGATGATATCACAATTTTGAAAAAAGGAGTACAGCGCCCCAGTTACTGGGTCTAATCTAAACCCTACTTAATCGACTGTCATCATGGTGGTCGTGCGGCTAGAATATTGTTACCTGAAGTTCCGAACATGGCACGAATCAAAGTTCAACTTGAATCAAAGTACAACAATGTTGACTCGTTGACAAGATTTTCTAGTACAAAACTATTATTTGTCGTTTTTATGAGCGAGCAGCGAGTGCAGAAAAAATGGGGTGGCGAGGTCATTCAACCCTTGGGACGAATTTGGGTCGCTATCGTTCTGCAGGGAAACAAAATAGGCGGCGATCGAGATCGATCAACCCATGGGACGAAGTTGGGTCTATCATTCTGCGTGCGTGTAGTAACTTCCCAGGTAGCAAGCCCATATGGGTGGTCCCATATGGGCCAGAATATGGGCCCCATGTGGGCCCATATGGGTCCCATATGGGTTGACCCAGATAACCCGTCTGGGATACATCTGGGGCCCATCTGGGTTATCCCATATGGGCATTACCTGGGATTCGTATGGGCATTCTGGGCCAAAATGAGGGTCCCACGCGGGTAGCGTACATATGGGGCCCATGTGGGGCCCATATGGCCCATATGGCCAGCCCAGATAGCCTTATAATATATTCAAGTAATTATTTAATGTTAATGAGAAGTCTAATTATATGAACAATTACATGTATTAGTATTACATCTACAATCTACAATACCACTAAATACAAACTATATTACTCATTTATAATATGGCGTATAAGTATATACCTTTACCTACTTGGCATGTATTATATATATAGTCCACAAACTGAAGACCTACAGTCACTGGTTAACAGTTTTTTAATTAAAAATGTCATTATTTGAATAAGCTTGATGAAAGCGTCTAATTGTAAATTTTATGTATGTATTTTTCTTATAGACGAATATCTTACAAAAAAGTACAAAAACAACTTTACAGAGCTAAATTTCACTAAATTGTTTTTAAAAATTATTAAAAACACACTACTTCAATGCCCTGTCCCATAAATTTGCATATTGCAAATATGGGTTTGCCCAGGTCTTACCCATATCGTACCCATATGGGTCTTTGCATATTCTAACCCCAAAGTTTGCTTAGGTCGTGCTTATAGGATAACCAAATGAACCTTTTCATATCACTGCACACAAGGGACTGCTTAAAAGTAATTCCTATTCTTATGTGGGCCTTTCCATAAATGTTTTATCCAAGTTTGTCCGGAGAAAATTACAAAATCCATTGGAAGGGTCATAAACCCTTGGGCTTGCTAAACTAGACAATTATATTCTAAACTATATAATATTAACCCCGTAATGGCCGAGGTCTTTCTTTGTATTATCTTTGCCCAGGTCTTTTTAATACCACCCATATGAGCCTTCCTGCCCGTATGGGATTGTCCATATTTTTCCATATTTGGTCTTTTGAATCTTCAGCCCATATGGGAATTAAATGCCCATGTTTTCCCATAATTATGATAACCACACGGGACAATGCATATTTTGCCCATATGGGCTAGCACATGTTTTCCCCACACGAAACCCATATGGGACAATGCATATTTTGGCCATATGGGCTAGCCCATCTTTTCCCCATATGATACGCCATATGGGCCACTTCATATTCTGCCCATATGGGATTTCCCACATTTTTCCCATATGATACCCATATGATACCCTTGCATATTCTTCCCATATGGGCTAGCCCATCTTTTCCCCATATAATACCCATATGGGCCACTTCATATTCTGCCCATATGGGATTGCCCACATTTTCCCCATATGATACCCATATGGGCCCTTGCATATTCTGCCCATATGGGCTAGCCCATCTTTTCCCCATATGATACCCATATGGGCCACTTCATATTCAGCCCATATGGGATTTCCCACATTTTTCCCATATGATACCCATATGGGCCCTTGCATATTCTGCCCATATGGGCTAGCCCATGTTTTCCCCATATGATACCCATATGGGCCACTTCATATTTTGCACATAATAATGGGCTAGCCCACATTTTCCCCATATGATACCCATATGGGCCCTTGCATATTCTGCCCATACGGGAATGCCCATGTTCTCCCCTTATAATACCCATATGGGACAATGCATATTTTGCACATAATAATGGGCTAGCCCACGTTTTCCCCATATGATACCCATATGGGCCACTGCATATTCTGCCCATATGGGATTGCCCATGTTCTCCCCATATGATACCCATATGGGACACTGCATATTTTGCCCATATGGGCTAGCCCATGTTTTTCCCATATGGGCCCCATATGGGAATATTCCCCATAACCCACACCCATAAGGGCCCCATATGGGTACCATGTGGATTGGCCCAGGTCCATATGGCCCAGATATTTCCCATATGGGCCCCATATGGGCTTGCTACCTGGGTTGTGTATGGTTCATAACTCATTGTTCACACACAGATACGCTTTGATCATAACGTTCACTCTTGAAAGGGACACGTTTGGGCGTTGACAATTTGTTAGCCAGTGTTGCGGACTACGTAGTGTAATTGTTCTTGTGTATGACGTCAGAAGCGAAGGTTTTTCTTGCTCAATTGAGGGCGCTGTTTTGCATCTTTCGCCAGGAATAGATCATAAAATTCGTCATTAGACAGTCATACTTTCACCAATATTTTGTTTATTTTGGATGCGCCCAATGTTGTGAGTATAAGTTGGTTCATTTGAAGTTAAAGATTATAAGTTTAAGTAAACTCTGAATCATGGATTGTAGATAATAGGCGGGTAATTACTGTAAAATTATGATTGTAAAAGTGATCGATTTTCTAAGCATGTCGTAAATTAGAGTCACATGGCTTATTGTACACATGTATATGGGGTAACGTGACTTACAGAACAAAGTAGCGTGAAAAGGATTGTAGTCGAAGTGAGGATGAAGTTTGAGGTTAAGTTAAATTATTTTGGAGTTGAGACAAAGGGGAATCACAACTTGGACACACACTTTTTGGAGGTAAAATAGGTTTTTAATCAATTATTGTAAATACACATGAAATTGGAATTAATTGGTTATTGTAATTGCTATAAATCAAATGTTTATATTGTTTGGGTTCAATTTGATTGATTGCAGATCGAACCGTACATGCTAGTAGCATTAGTATCGTAATAAAGGCATTGTTGACATCAGTTATTTCGTCATTGTGGAGTATTGAGTAAACACACGTCACAACCAGCAAGAGCAGTTGGCTTGTTGTCATTTCACTACTAGCCAGTCACGTTTTGTTCACTGTTCCACATTTCATAATAGGGATGCTTTGCAACACTGGCTAGCCGGACCAATTCGGTTAGATATCATTTTGACTGGTCCTTGGGTGTTGACAGTTCTGGCATTTGACCAATGGAACGCAATGGCTGAGCACAAAATTAATGTTGTCTTTAATTAGGAATCGGCTTATTGCTTGATGATTTTATTACAAATGTGATTCGTTAGTATAGTAATAAAACAATTAAACAATTCAGAAGAAGAACTTTAAAGTAAACCCTACTATGGGTCACGGTACCAATAACCCAATCCTCTACTTATTATTTACACAATATTTTCTGCTTAATTGAATTAAAGGGGTGTGTACAACATTGGTTAGAGTGAAAATATAAATGCTCACATATTAGCACATAACGTACATGGTGTAAAGATGGTCATGGTATAAAAACTTCCCTCAAAATAATTTTGCATGACATGCTTTAGTTTTTAGGAAATGGGTAAAACGATTAGTCTTTATCACTGGTGACAGAATCTGTTGTTTGAAAACAGTGAAAACATATGATGTTTGTTTTTGTTTTTTTCTCATGACTCAGAAGATCGATTTAGCTGAATCTTTCAGAAGTTTGTTATTTCATGTATATGTTGGGTCACAATTATTGTTGATATTAGCCTTGTCACTTACCAATTTTGTAAATAAGCTTAAGCAGCGCCAATAACTAAGGCCTTTGTTATACTTGAACTAATGGTTCATCTTAAAAATCGAGTCCAATATGAACACAGTTTTAAGGAATCAGTGCAGTTGCCGTTGAATCTTACAAAATTCCATTTTCTTAAGCGACATTATTCATAATAAATTTGACAATAGAATAAAAGGGAGGATACCCTAATCTACCAACTACCAAATAAGAGTATGCGGTTATTGTTTTAAACGGTGTAAGTTATACAAATAAACATTTTACTTTGATCACTGATTTAGTAATTAATTTCAAGACTATATCTATAAAAGTAGACAGCCAAGAAAAATCCATTTTACAAGCTTTTGATATAAAAATTGAGTTACCAGAGTTTACAAAAACTTACAAGTTGTTACGTTTATTGCAAATTATAGAGCAAGTTCGGTTAGCTAGAATCGATTAGACTTAACCATAGTCGATTTAGATGTCACTCGAACGCTGCATGTTTGAACTAGCTAGTCCACATGGATCAACCTAGCTCCGGAGCACCCTTTCTCTAGTCAACTAATGAAGTCAAGATGGTGGTTAGGGTACACATTTAGGCCTCCATGGGTAACGTGATGTTGCCATGTTTTGACGAATCAATCTACCAATCGCCTTGGAATGAATCGTAGACCACGCTTGCGTGATTTAAATGGCATTTTTGACCCGAATTAGCACCGAACTTGCACAAAACGGACAAATGGTATAGCATTATGACTATCCCAATCGATTTATGTAGTTGGCGCCCTAACATTTCCCCTGTTACCATGTCATGTCAGATGTAGAAATGTACAGTGTGTAAAATTACATCGATCTTTTTGCGAATTAAATCATCAGTTATTTTAATTAAACACTCACTTATCGCGTGTAATTTTGTCTTAAAACAAAACCTGGGATGATTTTATAACATAATAACAAGCAAAAAGGCCATCCGTTATGTTAAACCATAAAAGTAATCGAAGAGAGGTTTAGAACTGTAAATGATTCAAAAGTAAGTTAAAAGTTTGCAGTTATAGCAACCATGTTAAGATAATGTTGATAGTCTTTCTGTAATCAAATAGTTTCCTTTTGAAAAATTCAATACCAACATGACGTTATCGGCAAATTTTCGGGTCTGTGATCCCTACAGCCTTGCTAGTATATATTATTATTGCTTCGGTTTGCTTTCAACAATTTAAAAGTGAGTCATAAGGTTTTCGAGCTATCGTTCTAATGGGAACCGTTGTCGTATCATAGCTTTAGAGTAATATGATATTTCCTGTCCACCACCATACAAAGCTCTATCTTCAATTAAACCTCTGCTTATAAAATTAAAGAACCTGTGATCTCACTTCAACTTTTTCCAATAAACTGAGCATCGGAGCTTTTAGGTTCCGCCAAGCGGTCTCTGGTTGTGATGCATCTCACAATGATTGTCATGATTTCACCATTCCCATCTCGTCTTGTTTGGTAAACGGCTCAGCGGAAATTAAATCATTAGTGATTTATTGTAACGCAAATAAGTGATAGTTAGGCTCACGTTTTGAATGACACGTTTAGTATGCGGATTTGTCCTTTTGACAAAACTATTCACATTCTTGAGAATAACTGGGTTGAAGTATCTCGTTTAATTAAAATTGGAAAAATTTGGGAGTTGTAAAGTGCTTTTTCATCTACAGATAATGTATCATTTTCTACCATGACGTCATCGACAATCACACACGTTGCAAGATCTTGACTGAGCGCCTATCAACCACGATGATGTCACCGGTAGGGGTAAACGTCATACCACAAGGATTGTACAAGCCACGAACAACACACCCAATGTGCTCACCTGATGCATCGTAATGATAAATTTCGCCGGTTCCCACTACACCGCAATGAACAGACACATAGATGTCTCCAGCATCGTCGCAGCAAACACCACGAGGCTTTGCAGGTTTGCCGTCAATGGAGGTGCTGATATTGAACACCTCGTCTCCCATGAAATCCAAACAAACCAGTTTCATTTTGTTATAGTTTGTGAAGATCACACGCTTCTTGCTGCTTAATACAGAAAGAAGGCGTGCATTGTGAATATCATCATGGTTTATTGTGAAAATAGTGAGTCCATCCAAATTATGAACGTTTATTACATTTCTCTCATAGTCAGTAACTGCAATCTGATCTTTCTTGTCCACAGCGATTCCTCCGAGTCGACTATCTGACTGCCTCTCGACCACATTTTGCGAGGGTCTGAACTGACGGATATAACGCAGTTCTCTATCATAAACCTTTACATCCTGTCTGTCAGTAACAAGAAGTAGGTCACCAGAGGCCACCGCGACGCTATTAGGGTTGTTTAATTTACCATCTTCTGTTTCACTTTGAACACCTGTAGATTTGTAACTACCCTTTGATGTAAATGTGGATAATAGCCGCCTTCTTAAATCAGTAACGACAATGTCCCCGTTGCTAAAACAAGCAACGTCCACTGCCAACTTAAACTCCCCCTCACCTTCCCCTTCTTTACCAAACTCTGTCGTCACCTCTCACTTCTCTTCCTCTAGTATTTCACCGAGATCTGCATCAGTGATGACATCATGACCTTTGAACCCAATGAATGACTTGCTATGCTGTACTGTTTGAAACCGAAGCTCTTTGTGGAATGTCAAGTTGTGCATAGCTTTTGGCTTGAAATTTAGTAGCTCAAAGTCACCAGCATGTTGCACCAAGTCATTGACTGAAGCTACGATCTGCTCTGCACGGCTCATCTTGTCTTGATTGCTGCTCTGTATGCTACCAAATTCCTCACCTCTTTCTTGACTGATTTGAGTGACTCTTTCTTGAAGGAGGCGAGATGCATTTCTTATCTTAGTGATTTCCGCTTCCTCCTTAGCCACAATATCTCGAAGAGCCTGATGGACCATGAGCTGTAATCTTTGCTGTGAGTGTTTAATAGAGTCATCCACTTTTTGAAATTGCTTGCGACATTCAACAAACTTCTGCAAGGCTTCATCAACAGTTCGACGAAAAGATCGAATGGAATGCTTAATTTCAGAGAGATTGTGGTTTGATACTCGGTGATCGAGCACCGCACATTTAGGACACGCAAGTAATTCACATGTGTCGCAGTAAAAACGCAGTTCCTGGTCAGTGTGTTTCTGACACTTTGGAGCTTCAGTTTTGTCCTCGCCTTGGTGTCGCTCTTTTGACGAGTCGACAAGAGTAACGATTTGATGACGCCTGTTATTTTTGAATTTGTCGTGGTTTTTCAGACATGTCTTACAAAAAATCGCATTACAGTCAACACACCGTGATACGGCTTCAAGACCTTCGTCGCATCCTTCGCAAATCGAGACAGTTAGGTTAATGTCCTCCTCCGGACCATCCAGATTGCTGATATCTTCAATAAGTGAGCTCAAGAGAAAACAGTTCAGAAGAGCAGACAGTCCCTTATCTGGGATTGAAGTTTTCTCTCTACACACTGGGCAAATAATAGTATCCGTCTTTGGATCCTGTTTGTCTACAAGTTCCTTGAGACATTTTAAGCAGAAGCTGTGCTGACAGTCCAGGATTTTCGGATCGATGAACCGAGTGAGGCAGATTGGGCATTCGATGTGTACATGTCTAATCTTGCAAGTAGTCTCAGTGGGTAGTGCAGCTTCGGCCATTTTGATGAGAATGGGCAAACCTGTTATCTGAAGCAAAACGAATTTTATTTTCGTTAGTTCATACAATCATTGGGTTTAACATTGGATGACATTTTTTAGACGCTAGATGGCAGCATAATTACCAAGAAAAGTGTCTGCAATCGAACAATTCTTTAAAATAATTGTCTAATGATATACTGTTTGCTTAACATTGAGAATTTAGTAAGACTGATCGACTGTTGTTCACACTGAGAATTGTGAGTCTGAGCGACTGTTTGGTAAAATTGAGAACTCGGTGAGTCTGATTGACTGTTTGCTAACACCGAGTATTTTGTGAGTCTAATTAACTGTTTGCTAACACTGAGTTTGGAAAGAAAATGGAAAAACTGGTAACGCAGGATTTTTTTCTCCGGAGATTTTGTACACCCATCCTCTTACGGCAAATTGCACAGAAATTTCGTCGAATAACGCCCTCTTTTGACTCAATGACCCTTAGCCCATGTTTATGTTACCGTTTGGGGGACACACGCGACCGGAGTAAAAAAAATCCCCTGTGACACCAGTGGAAGTAAGTTATTTCTACGTCACAGTATGAACAGGTTTGAAACACATGTTTGTCTTCATTTATTGCTCACGTACTTTTGATTATGAATAGAACGTTACAAAGACTCACTATGGTTCTCACAATGTTTAGAATGCAGACGCCCACCCGGAAAGAAATATCCCAGTGGGCACACAACGTTATTTCAACGTTGAATTTTGGTTGATATGGCGTCACAACGTTGAAATACCATAAAACAACGTTATTTCAATGTCACATTTGCGATGTTTGTTTTAAGTTGTAGTTTGACGTTGTGTAAACGTTGGAAAAGTGTTGAAATAACGTCGCGATTATAACAACCAAAAAACAATGTTGATCCAACGTCAATTTGGCAACGTAGTTTCAACGTATACTAATTAACGTTGATGCAATGTTGGATAAAGGTTGTTATTGCGTCGCGATAATAACAACCTAAAATCAATGTTGATCCAACGTCATTCTGGTAACGTTGTTTCAATGTAACGTTTTTGATGTATGTACAATGTTGGATAAAGGTTGTTATTGCGTCGTGATAATAACAACCTAAAATCAATGTTGATCCAACGTATTTCTGGTAACGTTGTTTCAATGTAACGTTTTTGGCCTATGTGCAATGTTGGATAAAGGTAGTTTTTGCGTCGCGATAATAACAACCTAAAATCAATGTTGACCCAACGTCATTCTGGTAACGTTTTTTTCAATGTAACGTTTTTGGCCTATGTGCAATGTTGGATAAAGGTTGTTATTGCGTCGCGATAATAATAACCTAAAATCAATGTTGATCCAACGTCATTCTGGGAACGTTTTTTCCACGTAATGATTTTTACGTATGAACAATGTTGGATAAAGGTTGTTATTGCGTCGCGATAATAACAACCTTAAATCAATTTTGATCCAATGTCAGTTGGGTAACGTCATTTCAACGTATACTTTTAAGCGTTAATACAATGTTGGATTAAAGTTATTGTTGCGTCGCGATAAAACAACCTAAAATCAATGTTGATCCAATATTATTCTGGTAACGTTGTTTCATTGTAACGTTTTTGACGTATGTACAATGTTGGAAAAAGGTTTTGTTTGCGTTGCGATAATAATAACCTAAAATCGATGTTGATCCAACGTCAGTCTGGTAAGGTTTTTTTTAACGTAACAATTATTGAAGTATGTACAATGTTGGATAAAGGTTGTAATTGCGTTGCGATAATAACAACCTAAAATCAATGTTGATCCAATAATTGGTAACATTGTTTCAATGTGACGTTTTTGACGTATGTACAATGTTGGATAAAAATTGCAGTTGCTTTTTTAATCTAGATTTGAGCTAAACCAAACACTCTTACATTGAATTTAGCATACTTAATTATGGTGAACACTTAAATTTATAAAACCATGTATTTCCTTCCTCTATGGTAAAATATTGAACAAAATAATTTGTGTCCGGTCAGACTATCAGTCAGTAACATACTAATATTATTATTACCAGCCTTCTATTGCCTCGTTTTAACCATTTTCCCATCAAGAAAATTACCAAGAAGATCACAAGAAATATAGACACATGAGGGGCGAGGATTCCAAGAAATAGCCCAGATAACATTGATTAAAATCCCCGCAAAATAAAAGGCATTATTCGTGGTCCAAATAATAATGTAATATAGGTTTTCTCGGTCAAATTCGGCAAATGAGCAGCCGATTTAATTTTCGTGCGTTCGAATTAACCTTTTAGCCACCGGACCGCCCAGCCGCCAAAAGCGATAAACCGTAACATGCGGTAGAAGGAAAAAACTCACAAGCTTGTGTATTGCGATAAAACAAAAAAAGAACAGAAAAACACCCCAAAACATAAAAATAAAAATACATAGCCAGTTGGCCAAGTCAATGGCACTAGTTTAGATAATAATTTTGAATTAATTCACTCCTCTTCACAGATGACTTGTAAAGATGGTAACGCTAATGATGATGACATTTTGTAGCTTTCGCCAACAACACGCTCATTTGTAACAAAAAAAAATTAATTTTCTTTTATCATGATGATACTATCAAAAACTAATGACTTAGCAATTAATCACTATGAGTATTTGATGCCAGATAAGGCTTCAAAAACTATTGTGTCATTTTAACCTTATGAACAATAGTCGCCAGAAAAATTCTCGGTAGCCGTTAACGAGAGGCAGTTATTGCTCCCTAGGGATTTATTACATTCGAATTGGAAGTAATAATGTTATTCAATGACAATATTTACAAAATAGACGAAAACTGTACATATGGCCTACATAATTAGCCTTTTAATTGGTGTCTTTTGAAAATTTGAACCACGGTTCTAGTAATTTACTGCAAGAGTCTTGGAAAACTAAACATCGTTTCAGCAAACTCGGGCGGTGCAGTGACTAGACCGTTAAAGCTATTTTGCCTCTCCAGTTTTACTGCGTTTCAAATTCCGAATTCGGTCATTCAATTTCGTTTTGAGGCATTCAAATTCCTTTAGCACTGTGTTCAATTTAGTATATCGTCATTCTTTTTCGTGACGCACAATCATCATTCAATTTAGCAAAGCTGGTTCGACTGGAGATTTTTACTGATTTATTTTTTTCAATTTCGTAAAGAGGCAATCAATTTCGCTAAATGAGAACTCAAATAAGTACGATAACGAAATGCGACTAAACAGATAAACTGTATACAAGGCATCTGTTTTGTATCTTCAATTTAATTCAGGCAAACTTTTTTTCTTTCTTTATTTATGTTTCCAGTAGATTTTACATGGGGCCCATTAGTTTTGTTTTCTTATTTGTTTTCTTTTTTTGATTTTGTTGGGGGGGATCTTTATTGGTTAACTGATAAAGACCTAATTTTGTATGTTTTTGACTATGGGGTGTTTATTTATGTTTTCCCTGGTTTCTTATTGTTTATGTTGTTTCTTCCTCAACCATCAATCTGTTGGCGTGCCAGACATCTTGGCATTTATGTTTGGGTATGGTTGTACCAACTGCTGTGGACTTGTTGACTTCAAATTGACCGCAAGCTCAAGGTAGTCTTGCTCGTTTCCCTCGAAGGCCTCAATCAAACTTTCTCGATCTACCTGGGACACTCGTGCGTAGTGACCACGAGCTGCCATTTCTAGAAAAGTGCGTCTCAATCTGTAGCGAACTCAAGTAGTGAACCATGTTTATGCCTTTAACATTCGAAAGGAAACAAAGGTCTAACAGAGCGTTTTTTAGATTGTACAAATTACAGAAATGACTGCCCAAAAATGAATTTGAATGACTAAACACCCGCCTCAAAAAGCTCCTGCGAATTTGAATGCTGCTTTGATGAATTGTTAAATTGAATGACTATTTTGTTAAATCGAATGACGCAACAGTACATTTGACTAGTCATAAAACGAAATCGAATGACCCTTTTCAGAAGCATTCGATTTCGCGCGAAATAGAATGGTTCAGTGGTTAAATTGGCTGCTCATTTGCCGAAATTGACCGAGAAAACCTATATTTCCATTAGTACCACAGAGCATACAGAAATGCAAGGACGGTCAGATGTTGAAAAAGGTCACCTATTCTACAATGGGATCGCTATAGGCCTAAAGCCAGCCCTACAAATTCGATCAAAGTTGGCTTCCTCTAGGCTTTTAGTTCACGACTACACTTGAGGTCACCCCAACCATTAAAATATTCAAATTTTTGTTGCTATTTTTTTTTTTTTACAATTACAAAATATCTAAATGTTTTTTCACTCAAGGTTCAGACAGGTGAATGAAACCTCAAACCAAATGTATACTTCTAAGTTGCCCTTCACAGTTTGGTTTTGAGCGCATGTTGACAAGGTGTTAAAAATTAACAATTTGTGGGTAATTGTTTCTAGTTTTTTGTATGGAAAAACATTTTTTACACCGAGTTCGAATCAGGTAGATAATGCGACATCTCAAACTCAATTTGGTACAATTCCTGTGTTGCATTAATATTTGGCAAGTAAAAAGCTTAACATTTCTACGAGGTTTTCGTGCACAACATGTTGACAAGAAGTTAAAATTTAACATTTTGGGGGATAATTATTTGTGTATGGAAATGTTGTTTTTATACTAAGTTCAGGTAATTGATGCGACATCTCAAACCTAATTTTATATCATTCCTATGTTGCATTAACATTTGGCAAGCAAAAAGCTATACATTCCTTTTGGGTATGAGTGCCTTTTGTCAAGATGCTAAAATTGAGACAACGTTGGGCCAACGTTGAAACTTATGCAAATTTGTGGGCGGGACTTAGAAGTGTATGACTTTTTCTGACAATATAAAAACAATTTTGGTTGAATTTAGGAATTTCCCAGGCAAGTTTTTGTACTTTTTTTTGTAATTCGTTTGTAAGAAAATATGTACATCAAAAGTACATAGAAACATTTGTCATTCCAAGATGTGAATTAAAAATTAAATAGTTTTATTTTAAAAAGGTGTTATAACCATGACTGGAAATTCTGTAGATCCTGGACTATATAAATACAAGACATGCAGTGGAGAAGGATGTATAGGCCTGTATAAGTTGTAGTTATAGTGTAGAATGTATTTAGTTATCGGTATCATATCTTACATGTATATACCTTATAAGTATAATAAGCATATACTAATTACTTGAATTCATTATTAATTATAATGGGCATTAGGCCTAACTACATAACAAGAAAGTTCAACTCGAAGACATTGTTTTACTGTACGTTGGACCAACGTTGGGGAAATGTTGAGCCAACATAATTACAGATTATTCAACATTATTTGACGTAAAAACAACGTATACATGCCAACGTAGTGAGTTTAACGTTGTATCTACGTCAGCATTTCAACGTTATTTCAATTTGCAAATTCAATCATTATTCAACATTATTTCAACGTAGAAATTTGACGTTAAAACAACGTATACATGCCGACATTGAAACAACGTAGAGAGTTTATAACGTTGTATCTACGTCAGTACTTCGACGTTAATTCAATTTGCAAATACAATCATCATTCAACGTTACTCCAACGTCGGCATATGACGTTGCTTCAACGTTAATTCAACGTATTTTGCCCACTGGGATGTATGAATCACACTCATTTCCGGGTTAGGTGTTTCTGTGTCAAACGGACCAGAAATATCTAATTGCGTGTTCCTTCGACTAAAATTGTGCAGTATGTTGACTCGAAAACTATTCCCACTGAATGTGACATGGCTTTGGCACATACCGCACCTCAGACTTTTAAGAAAGCGAATCTCCACTCTCAATAACAAAAATAATATCCTGAACCTCGGTGGGATTTTTCGTACATTTCGATCGTAACATTATCTGATCATGAGCGTCAACACAATATTATACCTTTGTGCAAGAATAAGTCTTACCTGAAGCTGTATGTAATTTCAGTTTAACCTCACTCACTGTGTACAGTTGAAGCTCTTTGCTGAACTCTAGGAAGTGGCCAATGGCCAACATAAATCCTGGATTATGTATGACAAACAACGTTAAAACTGTGCAAAGTCATCGCCAGCTCTACTTCCGCATGTGAATGTACAATACATAAACAACATGTATTGAGTACCCCTTTACACGCATGAGCAACGGTATTTTTAGCACAAATGAAATTCCCCAATATTGCTATTGTTATTGATCAATAGGAAACGAAAGTTGGTCTGTATTCTATTAAAAGCACTGTTACACGTTTGGTAATTACTCAAATTAGCATAAAAACTTACTTGGTAACGAGCAACGGAGAGCTGTTGATAGTATAAAACATTGTGAGAAACGACTCCCTCTGAAGTAACGTAGTTTTTGAGAAAGAGGTAATTTCTTACTAAAATAAAAAAAGACTTCTGGCCAGAAGCCTTTTATTCCTATATGAAAGCACACTAATATTTGTACAACAAAGGTGTTTTTTCTTTCATCATTTTCTTGCAACTTCAATGACCAATTGAGCCCAAATTTTCACAGGCTTGTTATTTTATGCATATGTTGGGATACACCAAGTGAGAATACTGGTCTTTGACAATTACAAAACGTGTTCAGTGCCTTTAACACACACCAGTGTAAGGATGAAAACCAAATTATAGCAGAAAATTGGTAGGCTGAATTGTCTGCTGAGGGAGCTCTTCAACTGGGTCGTTAGTGAACCACACATGCATCGTGTCCGTGTGTCAGTTCTTTCTCCTGTATAAAAGTACCTCGATACCACATCTTATACTTCAACAACATAGCTCAACATAACATGCAGGTAAAATACTGAATGTTGAAAAGAGGGCGCTATCTGATGATTGCGCGGATCATGTAAATTTCAGGACCCACTTCAAGTTGGTTACGTATGTCAAACATTTAGCTTGCGCAAGTTTGAAACTTGAAACTTAAATGGACACACCGGCTTCGTTGGGCTATTTTGGCTACCAAATAGACTAAAACATGACTCCAAAGGTCTTCCAGGAATGGAGAAGGACTTTTCCTAAAAGAAACCACAAATTTTGGTAGTTTTTGAGCATTAAAAAAAACCCGAAGGTCACATGGGTTATCCGAACCACTTTTTTGGTTCGGATAACCCTCGTGATCTTCGGAGTTAGTTTTACTTCCAGCCGTATAAAAATTAATTACTGCACCGAATTCAACTCTGTTTTTTAACAAGAATTCATGAGTATTTGACACACAAAAATACGTATTCAAATTATGGATACAAGTTGTAAATAATACAAACAAGTCGAACGTAAGATTTTATTTCAGAGAGTCCGAGCAACGGAAGCGGGTCTTAAAGTTCACAGCGTGGGGACTACCTACACGACGTAACACAGGGGCAGTCGTGTCGTTTGCAAGCATGAGTATCTCGGCAGTGCTACAGCGCGACGGAAACCCACTAGCCAAGAGATAGCTGTACCTGGAAGCTCATGAACATGTGGGAGGGGTAGGGAGCCAGACCACCAACTACGTTGTCGTTTTGCAGGTTTGCTAGTCGGTACACCTATCGCTGATCGAATCCGTTGTTTCAAAGTCGCAACATTCCAATGCTCTGTGTACGTCCCTTGACCCGATTTGTACCGAATTTCTTGGTAATTTTAATAATATTTATGTCAATACATAGGAATACCACTTTTATATTGACGGTACGATTAGTTAAAACAAAATTTGTGACAAACAATTCAAAAAAACGAGCCCCCGACAAAAAACAAAAACAAAAAGGAGCCCCTGAAGGGACAGGTGAACAATAATTAAAAAATTAAAAGGTGGAAGAAAAAAAAAAATCACTCGAAATGTCTATTGCATTCTCGACACACAAAATTCCAGCAAAATCATTTAGTTTTCTTCAAATATTATTTAATTCGATGAAAATATAATTTGTCTCACGAAATATTATTTTTCGTTTTGTGAACGCAGTGTGTTTTTCTAGTTAACAAAATAGTTTATTTCTAGAAAATAGGTTCTCGTTCCCTTGAACACGCTTTGATCCCCCGAACTACAGTTACGTTCCCCAGAAATACGCTTTCGTTTCCTGAAGATACGCATTCGTTTCCTCCAAATATGATTTTGTTCGCAAGAAATATACTTTTTTTTCGCTCGAAATATGCTTTCCTTCCCTAAAATACGCTTTCTTTCCCTCGAAAGCAGATTTCGTACCCTAAAAAAAAGCTTTCAATTCCTCGAAATACGAATTTGAATTTTTTGCCAGAAATATAATTTCATTCACCCGAAATGCTTACGCTCCCTAAGAATACGCTTTCGTTCTCTCGCAATGAGATTTTGTTCCCCAGAATTTCTCTTACGTTCCCTCAAGATAGCTTTTGTTCCCTCAAGATATTTCGTTCCCCTAAAGTCCAATCAAAACAAATTTGTTACATTCCTTTGTGAGGGGCGACTTTGAGAGGGGACGAGTTTGTATGTGAGGGAGCGACTTTGATAGGGGCGACTTTGTAGTTGGGGACTTTGTAATTGGCAAGTTTGCTGGGGGCGAGCTGACTGTTTCCATTTCCGTTGTTTATACACACTTCCAGATGGAAACGTGGACTGGATCCTAATGCCTTGTCGTTGTAAAACACTTACATAAACAGAGCACCAGTCTACTTGCAACATTGCACCAGCACAGCATGTATAATTCACGTGTGTTGCGTAAATCCAAGTTATATGCCTTAAAAATACTATTATCTCATTGGTGCATCTATTATAATATAGCATTATTAAACTCATGCGCACTAGTAGTACGACAATACTGAGGGCCTCATCTCTCAATATCAATATAAAATCTCAAATAGACACTACACTTGAATATATTAATGGCATAGCAGTACTTGGCAATGGAGATATGAGACACAAACATACATCGTTGAGCGCCCAACTTCACTTACACAACTTTTACACAGAAATACACAGTCATTCCCCAAATGTCCAACAGCGCCATTGCCATACATACATCCATCCACAGCAACGTTAACAATAACGTACACACGACTACGCATGTACCGTAAACCGCAACACTACATAGCATGCAACGCTAACCTACACACGTGTATTGCATTCCTAAAGCGTCTTCTCATTTTCGTAACCTACACAAGTTTTCTAACTGTAAAATTACACATTTTAGGCAATGGAATTCCCAAAATCTACAACATAATATGAATCTATGAATATTTGCGGTTATAATGAACATAAGCATGAATTGATATTATTGCATTATAATGATCAATAAAGTGTTTAAAACTACGGATAAAGTTTGGCATCCTCACCTGTTGAAGATTGTGCAGGCGGCGAGGAGCGTGGGGGGGGGGGGGGGGGGGGTCACTAGACTTCATAGGGCGCCCCGAGTCCTCAGCGGAGAGAGAACAACTTTAGATAACTTATAACAATTAATTAACGTCAAAGAAAACAGAGATTCCTTACAATAGATTTTAGATGTTTTTGGAACAAGTTGGCACTGTATTCTGCTCAAACCGTCATAAGTGCCGTCATAGCTGACGTTTAATGCGGGCTCGAGTATGGCTTTTCCAAGTAATTCGGTCTTGCATGAGGGTGGCCATTTCGTCTGTTGAATCCACACCGGTGTCCTTTAGCACCCCTGTGTATAAAGACATTTTCGATCTTCCACGTCTCCTGTGTCCGTGAGTTGGTTTCCAGAGAATGACTTTGTGCCTCCAACTCCGGGTGCCTGTAACAATGTCCTGCTAACTGCATCCGACGGGCTGCGATTTTGTATCCGACTAGGGAGGTCGCCATATAGGTCGTCATTGGTCACGTGGTCCTCCCAGGATACATTGAGCGCCACTCGGAGCATGCGTGTGTAGCATCCATTGAACGACTTCTCCATTGTAGCAGTTGGAGTCCATGTTTCGCATCCATACAGAAGCACTGACTCGATGGTTGCCAAGAAGAAAGAGATCTTTACGTTGCGGCTTATGGTGGAGCTCCACACTTTCTTCATGTCAGCCAGTGCCCCCCATGCCTTTCCTTTCCTGACCTTGATGTCCTGGTCGCTAGAGTTGATCCATGCGCCAAGGTACTTAAAGTCAGGGACTTCATTCAGTTCTCTACCCTCCAGCGTCTTCAATGGAGTGTGTTCGGGCGTGTTGTAAGTGGAGTACTCAGTTTTATTTGCATTGAGCCTGAGTCCTACCTTCTTGCACTCAGCTTCTACATGGTGTAGGAGTACTTGGGCCTGCTCGACTAGATCAGACATCAGCGCGATTTCATCAGCAAAGTCGAGATCAGTTTCAGTGACCGCTGGATGCCTTCTTGATCTTATCGGAGTGATAGTGAATCCGAGCTCGGACTCTCTCCCACTGATGGCTCTACCGAGGGCATAGTCGAGAACGATGATAAACAGGAAGGGTGCCAGGGTGTCGCCTTGTAGCACTCCTGCTGTGATGTCAAACCAGTCAGTCTCACCATCCGGAGTAACCACCTTCTTGCAAAACGTTACCTGAAGCGAAAAATGTCCGAAGGCCACTGTTGCCAATGCCGGGCTAGTCTTAGTGCAAGACGTTCTTGTTGAGTTAGTAAAACCAGAGGTCCTACATACACTCAACATGACACATGTCGCGAATATTTCACCGATAGAGGGCGTTCTCTGGAAGCCGCGAACCCACCAGCAAGAATGATTTTGAATGCGATGTGGTAGGTGATCTGGAAGTTTTCACGATAGTTGCGTGATAATGAACAACAACGTCATGCACAAAGACTAATCCCGGGCCTGATTTGATTAACGGAACGTTGTTTCTATCTTTATTACTCAGTTTAACTGCGATGGCGTTTCTGCCTCCATCCAGTATATAACCACAATACAGCAACAGCAGCCAGAAATTCTACACCAGCCTTTAGACTGAAAGCCACGATTTAATTAATCTCCAATGGTGTCATAAATCAATCCTGGTGGGCACAAAAATGAAGGAAAGAGTACAATTTTAAGAACATTGATCAAGTGGTAAGTAATAATGATACTGTAGCGAAACCCTCGTGTGATGGCGCTGTTACTGATCTGGTTCTGGTTACTGATCTGGTTCTGGCACTGCCCTGCAAGCAGGGCAGTGAACGGATTCACCGTGAACCAGGTCAGTAACAGCGTTGAACACAAGTAATCAAATACATGATTAAGGAGGAAAGAAAGTGAATCAGGACAGAATAAAGAAAGCGGCCAGAAGAAATAAGAATTGCAGTTGATTGTTTAATTCATGTTATGTCCAGTGAACAGCAGAATTATACAGTTGTAACCCCCCCCGTAAAAATAAGTCCTAGACCGCTCGACAAAACGTTACAATACTTTAAAACTTAAGATAAATGATGTGTATACTCTAAAAATACAAAGTAGATTCATGAATTAGGAATTTGTCAAGCAATAACTTTTAACTTCCGGTTTGAACTGGAGGTCAAGCTAAAATGGGGTCACAGTTTGTGTATCGTTTGATTGCTTTAAAGGTGCTGTATACGTTTGGTAATTGGAGCCTACTGATTGTGCTAATCCTTTATAAATGTAGGTATAAACAATAAAACTTACCTGTGAAAATTTCACTTTAAAAGGTGGTCGCGTTTTTGATATATAACCGAAAAACCAGAGCGAATATTTCCTACGCAGGAAGAATATTCCCCACAGGAATACACAGTCTGACAAGCGTTATGGCCATAACGCTTCTCAGATTCAAATTTTGGGGAATAAAAAGTGATATATTTTTCCATAACAGTAGTACTTCGAAGTTAAACGTTTCTCAAAATTCATTATATTACCCAAAGCTGATGTACTTCTTACCAAGTAAGTTTGTATTGCCACTAATTTTCAGAGTATTTACCAAACGTATACAGACCCTTTAATAAAGACCTGTCAGATGATGTATGGCTGGTAAGAATGTGTGGTTCAGGAGTTGTGCATTTTTCAAATTTTACATAGATGATCTTTGGGTGGGCAATATACTATGAAACAGCAAGGCCAAAAACTAACATTTTATGTATTGTTTGTAAATTGAACGAATAAATAGCTGTTCAATTTAGGATTAATTTTGTTAAGAGTATAGTTTGGATCGCACTGACAATATCATGAAAAGACACTATAGAACATGCGAGTGGCGAAGCCACGACGGCCCCTTTCAACTTGTTTGCAGTTTATAATGTGTTTCTTTGTAAATCTCGATTTTTGTTACCCAAACGGTGAAGTCCCAAAAAGGCCCTCGTGGCTTCGCCACTCGGCTCGCGCGCGTGGTCTCCTTTTCCAGTCGCTACGCTGTTTACAAAGCTGTCCTGCCACGATGGTCTTGTCAAAAGTCTAAGACTGATAATGTGATACCATCCACAGGATTCGAGCCAGAGCTATTGAGAATATAGCACCGTTGGCCTTGAGCCTTTTGTCAGTAGAAGTACCCTGCTAGCTAACAATATCCAACTAATTTGTGAATCCAATCCTATGAAGACCACACAATGGGATTACAATATGCCACAAAGCGAGCGCCAACTTCCCACTCAGCACAGGGTTGTCATTTGAGATTGAACAGGCGTAATTGGGAGTAATGGCTTCATCTTGGTGTACCACATACAAGCCTAGCAGTGCCATCTTGAACGTTTTGGAGTCTAAAATGTGGTTTCAAGGGAATTGCATTGGAAGGGTTAGTTCCATCACTCTGTAGAAGATATAGAAACCCCACTATTCCAGCATTGAGATTGGAGATTTGAGATTTGTTTAGTTCTTATTACCAGAAAATGTATCTTGCATCTTCTCGTCTGTTATGAAAGCTATGAATTATTTCTGATATCTGGCTAGCTGTTTTGTTTTGTTTTTGTTTTTTTAGTTGCCTTTGTAATACTTAATGTTTGGTTTTGTAAGCAGTGATACTACCTACCATGTTTTGTGTTTTTAAACCGAAATAAATAAACACTAATTAAATTTACCCCCAAAACTAGCTTGATGGTGCTTACCTGAAAAATATGCTGCCGCGTCTACAAAAGCAACCATCCAGCCAATTAACCAAGTATCGCACTGTTCTTGTAAAGTGGGTAACATCATACCCAAGCCTTTCACTATAACATTATTTGCTACCTTAGTTGTAAATAAACCCAACACAGCAATCCAACCGTGGAGACCGCCATCTCGGAAAGTATTAATTGAAGATTGCACAACGCGTTCAATGCACCCAGGCTCCATTTTTGAACGTTCCTTCTTTCAATGACCCGAGCCTTGAAGTTTCCAAGATACAGCATTACACAATTTCTATGATTGTGTTTTGTCTGTTGTTCATTGAACTGAGTCCAAAGGGCCGGGCTGTCGGACAGTGGACGGGCCAGATCATAGTCAAACCATGGATGTAGCATGGAGGTGGTTAGCTTAGCCGTTAGACTATTTATGGTACTGCACAAATAAACCTTTAGTTATTTAATGGTCGAACGGCGGAAGACGTTACTGCATTTTTGCGCATGAACAGTCACAATAAATGCCGCATCCTTTCTTTTTTGACATCATCATCATCAAACGTCGTAGGCTACTACCTACGGTGGCCCACAACTGTCACGGCAAACGAGCCACGGTAAAACCAAAAGCGCCACGGCAAAACCAAAAGTGCCACGGCCAAACCAAAAGCGCTTTTGGTTTTGCCGTGTCGCTTTTGGTTTTTTCGTGACAGTTGTGGGCCACCGTAACTACCCATTGACGCAACAACTGCAGTCCACTTCTCCTGGGTTGTGTGGCTGGTGTAGGGGTGATTTTGCGTCGCTGTAGGGTCGCCGCAGTTAGTTCAGCCACGCTGAAGCCACTGCACCTGGTGAGGCCGTCGATCCAGCGGAGTTTGGGTCTTCCAACCCCGCGACGGTTGACATGCTTGTGTAGCGTAGTGAACGATAGTAAGGAATTCCTATGGAGTTTTGAGGATCTAGGGAGAGCACTGACATTGATGCGCGCACAAACGCGACGGGACCGCAAGGAGACACTCGCGCCATTTTGTATGAGGGCAACATTGAATACAAAGTACACAATGTGCATGATAAATACACATGCGTTCAAAAATAAAAATAAAATGGGCGGCAGTTTTAAGTAGTCACGTTGGGCTTATCTTACTTATTTAGATGAACACACTATTTCATGATTTATTGTCGTCCACAAGTGAAGGACTATATTTCAAAAATCTTAGATTTATTCTGGGATTATACTAAATGGTCTTCACTGGAGTGGTATTCACGAACGGTTCACAGTAAACCCTTTATCAAGTAATAGTAATCAATAGAGAAAAAATAAATAAATAACATCACTGGAAAATGTAAACATCGTCGATAGTAAGAATAGGTTTTATTTACAATAATTTTGGCTCTTTGATATCCTGTAAACACAACTGCCAAATTAAAACTAATGATAATTGAAAGGTCAATGAAACATTGTAAATTATTAATATTAACAACTAAACACATTATTTAATCAATGAGAAAATGAATGAATAAATAAATAAACAAATACATATAACAATTTATACATAAATAAGTAAACAACCGAGGCGAGCATCCAAAGGAGTTGAGAACCCATTCCTCCTATTCTGACAAAAAAATAAAGATATGGTAAGAATGTTTCTTTAATTGTTTTAATGCTCCATGACATCATCCCCAAAATATACCACACGGTTACACTATCGCGTACTTTTGAAGTGACCGTTTAATATGTGCGTGTAGTACATTTTTGGGGAGAACATAATCACTTTTAAATCGCACAAACCATTAGATATAGACCCTTGTGACTAAATGAAATGAATTATAGCAAAATTTCCTTTGAAGTTAGCCCATATATTTTTGTCTCTACTTATAGTTTATACATTTAATGGCTCATTTCACCTATAGTAGTGGTAATTAGGTCCAAGGTTAAGTAATATCTGTACAATTCCTAGGGAAAACTGGGATAGCTGGTCCTTGGTGGAATTTTTCCGGTGAAAAACAACCCCGATGGTAACAAGACAGTTGGCATACTATTTGACAAGGTGAAGTTGGGGAATATGGAATTGTTTAGATTAAAACAAAATAAAAAAATGGCGGATTACTGACTTTTTAAATACAAACTGTTATTCAATAAGTCGGCCGTGGCATATCATGCAAGGTTTTTAACATGTGGTTTTGACCGGAAGGAAGGGCCAATATTTGGTGATGTGTGGGCATAAAATGTTACACTTATTGTTATGACATAAAGTATGCCACATACTATAAATATTAGTTTCTTGCGTCTCAAAAAGAAATACGTGGTTTGGAAGCTGTCGCGGGAGGGCGCCATACGACTTCCCTGCAAACTTGGTTTGGATCCCTTTTCTTATCCTTTCCATAATTATAATTCTAATGTAGATTATCTAGACGAGTCGACTTCTAACCGAGAGAACACACACATTTCGTCAACTAAAGGTCTACAAAAATTGATCAAACTGGAAATGCTGCAAGATGGGCAGGTTTCCTTGTATGGGTCGTTTTACATTTCAATAGTATGTAAAAGTACCCATTTTCCTTAAGTCATCAGTAACACTTGACATGTACAGACGGAGTCCCATGACCAAGTTTTCCACCCAAAAGGCTCGCCACAAACTTAAAGACATCCATAAAACAGGTAACATTTTACGCAATTGTGTAGTCATGTTTTTCACGCAACTGTAAACTACAATGATATGGCATGTCACTTTCACAGATGGGGCATGGTTAAGTATAAGAGTATCTGATAACAAAATCCGTGTAAAGTCTAAAGGAATGGGGCGTTAACAATTAATATTAACTACATATTGAGTGTTTGTGGTTGCGGTTGCGGTTGGAGGAACACAAAAAGAAATAATTTCGTTATTTCATAACGGAAAACGCATGTTTGGTCGATAACCTTAAAAGTGTAGTAAGAACAGTAGAGAAAGGTCAAAGTGGGGTCATTTACACCGTGCGAACGGCGGGAGTTTCCAGAATCACCCACCCCATATAAACGGATGCAGTGTTTGCACCCAGTCAATTCCGTGGCGGCTTTACCGGCGAAGTAAACTGGCGTATCAATTATAGTCCAGTTTCCAACAATTCCGGTGAGCATTACACGTCGTACGGAAACTGGACGTTGAAAGGGTTTCCTTCGTTTTCTGTGTTTTAAACTTCTTAGTAAACTGGCCAATACATATATAACAGGCAAGTTTCCGTTGGGCATCACACATCGTCAGGAAACTGAACACTGTAACAGTGTAAGAGTTTCCTTTTTTCTGGCGTGTCGAAACTCCTTGTTTTATGTTCAAAATGTCACATTATATCACTCTTATTTCAGCCGATACTCCACATTTCTGTTAGTAGTTAACGACAAAAAAGGGTCAACGAGTGACAGCACTTACCAACACAGATTACTACCTCGTCTCCCAGGTTACTACCTCTGTTGGCAGGTAACAGGAAGGAATGTAATCTGTATATGGGGCCTTTCTTTTGTTGATAAACAAAGTGCGCCGGATGGCATGGTCGGCCGAATTCAACATTTTCTGTAAATATTCATGAACGGAAACCCTAACCCTAACCCTACCCAGGTAGCAAGCCCATATGGGCCCCATATGGGTCCCATATGGGCCAGAATATGGGCCCCATGTGGGGATAACCCATATGGGGCCCTGTGGATCCTGCACCCGGGATTCATATGGGGCCCATATGGGATGGCCCATAACCCATATGGGTCCCATATGGGGCCCACATGGGCCAACATATGGGGCCCATATGGGTCCCATATGGGTTGGCCCAGATAACCCGTCTGGGATACATCTGGGGCCCATCTGGGTTATCCCATATGGGCATTACCTGGGATTCGTATGGGCATTCTGGGCCAAAATGAGGGTCCCATGTGGGTAGCGTACATATGGGGCCCATGTGGGGCAGCCCAGATAGCCTTATAATATATTCAAGTAATTATTTAATGTTAATGATAAGTCTAATTATATGAACGATTACATGTATACTAATCTACATCTACAATAACACTAAATACAAACTATATTACTCATCTATATTATGGTGTATAAGTATATACCTTTACCTACTGGGCATGTATTATATATATAGTCCACAAACTGAAGACCTACAGTCATGGTTAACAGTTTTTTAATTAAAAATGTCATTATTTGAATTAGCTTGTTTTAAATGAAAGCGTCTAATTGTAAATTTTATGTATGTATTTTTCTTATAGACGAATATCTTACAAAAAAGTACAAAAACAACTTTACAGAGCTAAATTTCACTAAATTGTTTTTAAAAATTATTAAAAACACACTACTTCAATGCCCTGTCCCATAAATTTGCATATTGCCAATATGGGTTTGCCCAGGTCTTACCCATATCGTACCCATATGGGTCTTTGCATATTCTAACCCCAAAGTTTGCTTAGGTCGTGCTTATAGGATAACCAAATGAACCTTTTCATATCAATGCACACAAGGGATTGCTTAAAGGTAATTCCTATTCTTATGTGGGCCTTTCCATAAATGTTTCATCCAAGTTTGTCCGGAGAAGATTACAAAATCCATTGGAAGGGTCATAAACCCTTGGTAAACTAGACAATTATATTCTAAACTATAATATTAACCCCGTAATGGCCGAGGTCTTTCTTTGTATTATCTTTGCCCAGGTCTTTTTAATACCACTCATATGAGCCTTCCTGCCCATATGGGATTGTCCATATTTTTCCACTATTTGGTCTTTGGAATCTTAGCCCATATGGGAATTAAATGCCCATGTTTTCCCATATGATAACCACACGGGACAATGCATATTTTGCCCATATGGCCTAGCCCATGTTTTCCCCACATCACGAAACCCATATGGGCCCCTTCATATTCTGCCTATATGGGATTGTCCATGTTTTCCCCATCTGATACCCATATGGGCCAATTCATTTTGTGCCCATATGGGGCAATCCCTTGTTTTCCCCATATGATACCCATATGGGCCACTTCATATTCTGCCCATATGGGATTGCCCACATTTTCCCCATATGATACCCATATGGGCCGTTGCATATTCTGCCCATATGGGCTAGCCCATGTCTTCCCCATATGATACCCATATGGGCCGTTGCATATTCTGCCCATATGGGCTAGCCCATGTCTTCCCCATATGATACCCATATGTGCCACTTCATATTCTGCCCATATGGGATTGCCCACATTTTCCCCATATGATACCCATATGGGACAATGCATATTTTGCCCATATGGGCTAGCCCATGTTTTTCCCATATGGGCCCCATATGGGAATATTCCCCATAACCCACACCCATAAGGGCCCCATATGGGTACCATATGGGTTGGCCCAGGTCCATATGGCCCAGATATTTCCCATATGGGCCCCATATGGGCTTGCTACCTGGGTAACCCTAACCCTAACCCTAACCCTAACCCTAACCCTAACAATTTATGAATATTTGTGTAACACTGCTTCAAACTATGGCAATCTGTTTTTGATTTGCAGTTAT
Source organism: Leptasterias polaris (assembly GCA_037783415.1). Lineage (NCBI taxonomy): Eukaryota > Metazoa > Echinodermata > Asteroidea > Forcipulatida > Asteriidae > Leptasterias > Leptasterias polaris. The sequence continues at coordinate 5,604,171 of JAZGTN010000102.1, forward strand.
GGCTTTCTATACTTTCCAACCTGGGTTACATTTCTGTTAGTAGTTAACGACAAAAAAGGGTCAACGAGTGACAGCGCTTACCAACACAGATTACTACCTCGTCTCCCAGAAATGTGGAGTATCGGGTGCTTATTTACATGTACATGTGCAGTAATAGACATTACATGTACAGCTTTCCGTCAGTCAATACGCATGTACATGGTATACGGGATTTATTTTAGATTAGGCCATGTTGTCAAGACAAATGATGGAGAATACCCCCTTCATATCATAATGTGAAAAAAATGTGCACGCCATTTAAATGTGTATGTTTTCCCATAGTCATTCACAACAAAATTAACTGTTTTGTCAATAGTTTGTGTCATCAAATAATTCTTACGTGTTACAAAAGCCTGGTCGTTTATCTATATAGCGCCCTAAGCATTACTGGGTTTTGTACTTGAACTTTGAAGTAATTTTAACACGATCAGTTTATACTATTAATGTGTCTTAGAGAATGTGAATGTGGACTTCCAGGCATTATGGGAATGTTGTAAGTTTATTATGTAGCTATTGAAATTTAGTGGTCCCGTTTCAAAGCTATCGGTTATTAACCATCGCCCGGGACATGCGCCAGCTATCGAAACGAATTTAACCCATCACTGTATGTTGCCGTAAAATGCCTGGGGTATCTAATATCCCATAATGGCTCTAGCCATAGGTAGTTACCGTGGTGGGTATAACAAAGATTACTTGGCGATGTCTGCATGTGAGGTATGAGATTTACCTCGTGGGGTCAATCGAAGTCTGTGGGTCAAGGCTTTCCGGTGTTATTATATTATACTGTCTCAGTTTTTATCCAGCTATCTGGGTAACGTAACCGAGCATTAGTGGCATTTACTGTTGGCAGCTAGCTGAGAGTCGAGACCGTGACACCAGAATGTCAACCGATCGGCGTAGAGAAGATCCGTACAATAAAAAAATCACCCACGCGCACTGCAGGACTATTACTATGACCGTCCTGTTTATGTATAATATCTGTTTTACTACTGTAAAAGAAAACGTCAATTAAACAAACAAACAATCAAACAAACAAACAAACAAACACCACCAAACACCACCAACACTCCAACGCCCCAACATCGCTACTGACAAAACTCTCCAGCCATATGTATTTAGGAGAACAATCCAAAATAAGCCAATATGTTTCTAATTTTAGACAAACTACATGTAGACCTGGGTCGTATTTCACGGCTTTGCTTACCGCGGAATGCTGCACTACTTACAGCCCTTCATAGCACCATAATAATAATAATAATAATAATAATACAAGCATTTGTAAAGCGCCATCTATCTATGTAAACATATTCCGAGGCGCTTTAAGAAAAGAAACTGTCCAGAACTCTACAAATAATTAATACCCATGTACATGTATGTATACTTGAAACAAAACCAGCAATCTAATTATAAGTTGAGTTAAACAGGAATGTTTTAAGAAGGCATTTGAAGGTATGTAAAGATTGACAGCTACGAATTTCCTGAGGCAAAGAGTTCCATAGAGTGGGCGCCGTAACTGAGAAGGCATGGTCCCCATACGATGTTCTAGTTCTTGGTGTCACAAGAAGATGTTTGTCAGATGACCTTAGGTGGCGATTAGGTGAATACTGGGTGAAGAGATCCTGCAGATATGTTGGTGCGCTGTCATTGAGGGCTTTCCAGGTAAGTAGGATTATTTTGAAGGCAACCCTCTGTTTGACAGGAAGCCAGTGAAGATTTCTCAGGACTGGAGTAATGTGGTCAAATTTCCGTGTTCGGGATAAGACACGAGCCGCAGTGTTTTGAACATGTTGAAGTTTGCACATTAGAGTGTTGGTGATTCCAAACAGAAGTGAGTTGCCATTATCCAACCTTGATGTCACGAGAGCATGGATAAGGATGGCAGCCGACTCATCAGTCAGGATTCGGCGGATGCTGTTGATGTTTCTAATATGGTAGTATGACGTTTGGCAAACTTTCTTGACATGTGATTCCATTGACATCGTGCTGTCAAACATGATGCCAAGATTACGTGCAGTCGTAGAACGTTGAATATTAGAAGTCCCAATTTGCATCTGGTTGCATCTGATTTTATCCTGGCTACGTTTGGAAGTGATGATTAGAAGTTCGGTCTTGTCGTCGTTAAATTTTAATTTATTCCTGGTCATCCATTGCTTAAGATCACAAACACATTGTTCAATACGCTGTCTCACGGAATGTTCGTCGTCTTGGTTTCCTAGATGAAACGATCCATATATCTGTGTGTCGTCTGCATAGCAATGAACTTGAAGTTGATGCCTTCGTACAATAGCGGCAATAGGCTCGGAGTATATTGTGAAGAATAAGGGACCTAATACTGATCCTTGAGGGACGCCAGAGGAAAGCGAGATAGGAGATGATAAAGTTCCATTGATGTTCACAGTCTGTGTTCGATGACATATATATGATCTAATCCATTGCAGGGCAGGACCAGTAACACCGATGGACTGAAGGCGGTGGAATAAAACATCATAGTCTATAGTGTCAAATGCTGCAGAGAGATCAAGGAGAACAAAGAACACACCACGCTTATCGTCAACTGCCCGGAGAATATCGTTCTTAACTCTTAGAAGAGCAGTCTCTGTTCCATGTAGTTTTCTATATGCAGATTGCAATGGTTCATGTAGATTGTGTTCAGTCAGATGATCATTAATTTGGGAATAAACAACCTTCTCTATTACTTTGGATATGAATGAAAGGTTGGATACGGGACGGAAGTTCTTGAGGTTTTCAGGATCGAGGGTGGGTTTTTTCAGCAGAGGAGTCACCAGGGCATTTCTAAATTGCTGTGGGAATTCAGAAGATTGAAGAGACAGGTTGACAATTTTGGAGATAACTGGAGTCAAAATATTCAGATTGTTCTTTAGGAGCCAGGTAGGAATAGGATCCAAATCGCACGTCTTTGATGGTGATGATTTGAAGGCTAAATACGTATGGGATTTACCCCGGGAGGTCATCCGTGTGTCAAGGCTTTCCGACGTCGTTTGCAACACAGAGGGTCCATGCAAAAAATTACACACCGTGGGATTATGCCCTCGCTTGTTTCTTTTTATATATTTTCAAAAACAGACAAACAACAAACAGATAAACACCCCAACATGGAAAATAAATCAAACAACAAACTCCACAATAGCTCCACAAACACACCTAATTCTTTCGGAATTTGAACAAAAAAAAAACACAAAACATCCAATCCGTTGCCATTTGTAAAGCTCTCATGAGGTTGTCCTGTGTAACTTCACCAGTCGACTCGGTTCAAACACGAAAATTGTAAGCAATTATTTTTTGTCAAATCTGATGGCACGACATAATTCATTGGCCTCATTCTTGCGATGATAATACCGTTGTTTTCTGGGTTTTTGTGTTGTTTTTTCGACGATTAAATCCCACACAGCAAGCTGTTTGGTAGTATATTTATATCGAAGTTGATTGAATGTATATCGTCTTATCATTATTATTTCTACCTCCATGTTATCAGCAACGTGCTAGATTCAGAACATGCATCCGATGTTTTATTTGGTTATTTCAAAGATGACAGAAAATAACCAGACGAGAGAACAAAACCATAACAAACAAACAAAACAACAACAACATCAAAACAATGACATCGACGACAACCAAGGGGAATTGGGCTATCATCCATTGTGATTTTTCGAATTAGCTTCCCTGCATATATGACACACATACTTATAATGATCTCTGTGTTGCATGCTTGACAGTAAGTTCAACAACCACTAAAAAGAACATTCATTGATATAACTCCAAGAATGCGTAGCTTGATAATGGAAAGACTACTGTGGCTCTTATAATTTGTCTACTGAGGAATAATTTATAACAAATAATGGTGCTAAAAGGGTATCTTAAACATTTTTTTTAAAGGGTAGATGCCTGTCACACAAAAATATTAATGATGTAAACAAATGGATGTCATCAATTCAAAAAAAAAAATTAAAACAAGTTTGTGTACCACCTGCCCGAGTCCTGAAATTGAAAATAATTTCCAATCGCAATTACGTATATGCATAATTATAGAGAAGTAAAGCTCATATTTTGGAGTCACAGCATAAACTGTACATAATAATAACATGAGGAGGTCAAACTATTCCGTTATCATCAACTACTTCGTGTGGAACAGAGCTGGTTGTATCGGGGTGTTTTTTCTCCCTTGCCCGGTCTGCTCCAGCCACCTTGTGGAGAGCGGAGCTCCGCTGGGCCCCACGCCAGTCTACCGGCAATTGCATGCAACTACGTACTTTGTGATCATACCCTCTCAGGCCCAGGGCCAGCCAGCCGGGTTCCTAGACTTGCTCAGTCAACTTACTTACTCTTTTGACAAACACAAAAAGCAAAACAAATTGTCTCATGATAGAGTATCCACAACATTAATACATTCATGAATCATAATTTGTGCAGTTTTTCAACTTATTGACTGCAAAATACCAACATTCATTTATATCTCCAATAAACACGTTTTACAGTTTAACCAAAGCTAGAACGAGTTTAGTAAAATGAGTCAAATGTAGCGCCCTCCTGCGCTTTGTAGTTCCCAAATAATTATTGTCTAACTATTTTTTATATATTTAATTTGAAATAAAATACTTACAAACCATTCAGCGCTTAAAAAACTACGCGAACTTGTTAACTATATACCGGAAATTTATTTAAACAAAGAAAAAATCAACAAATGTTATTTCTATTTTTTCAACACTCGGCCGATTTTTTACAAATAGAACGCACTGTAAGCGGTATGGTTACACACTAACTTTTTATATGCACCTGCATTTTCAACAATATTTTTATTTTTCTCTGAATAATTTGCTTTATAGAAGTCTGTTTATCAAATTGTACGTTTAAAAATGTTAAGCTTGCCAATTTGGGGGTGTTTATTCATAGAATTGCATATGCATGTTAAAAGACGGCGATTAGAAAATGTATATACAGACAAAAAGGCTTGTTTTATAACACTATCTAAATTTAGATCAAGATTTCAACGAACAGTACAAGATACAACTTAGCAGATAATAGCAGTCCAAGTAACAAGAAATGTATACTTTAAAAACATTTCTGACGCCTAGAACAATTTAAAAATCCGACATGACAAGCCCAACCTAAGATGAAAGTGAACCTAACAACTGTGACACGAAATCCAATCAATCCAATTATAAAATGGGAATTGAATCTTTCACAAATAATTAAAAAACAATAAAAGAGAAATTGTTGAAACAAAATGTATTATGACAAAAAAATAATAAAGGAAAATCCATAGACATGCAGCAAGATAACTTGAAAGAGCATATATTCTTTAGTTTTCAAAACTAAGAACAACGAAGAAATAAGTACACCAAAAAGGCTGTTCTTGATAGGGGTGTAATGATAATTAATTTGGAAGAACTGTAAAGGTCTCGAAAGTGCCAGAACTATTATATATTAAGAGTGAGGGAATTTCAGATATTGTTGGCAGACTACTTAATTATTCCAAACACTAGGGAAAGAATGAACTGAAGTGTTTTCAGGCTGAGGGTTCTATAGCATACAAATGGCTGAATACAAGCAGGTGTCGGTGTGCTGGTATTGACTGAAATCAAGATTATGTTGGAACAATTTAGCAAATAAACACCTAGTGTTAAATTGTGACAATGGCTCTTTGCTTCTGGATTCAAGGGTTTGCCAGTTCAGAGTTTTAAGACACCTCTTTGTTGCTTTTAAGAAACATCCTCGTAGCTCTCGTTTTTGGACATTTTCAAGTTTTGCAGTGCTGTAATAGTGCCTGTAGACACAGCAGGCAACCCATGTACTCTGAACTCTGGCAAACCCTTGAATCCAGAAGTCAAAGAGCCATTGTCACAATTTTACACTAGGTGTTTATTTGCTATATTGTTCCAACATAATTAGGGATCTATTTAGGGATGTTCCATCCACCTGCAGTATGCCATACGATCAGTATGAAAATGAGTCTTAGAAAATGAGTCCATTATTTGCCTTGGAGACAACACTTCGGTGACATGGTCAAGACCTATCTTTAATTCTACCTCCATGGGCACAGTCAGACCGCAATACGTGATCACGACTCCGAAGGTATAATTTTGGTCTCTGGCTGGTGTATTAAATACTTCCAAACTATGGTGTGTGGCAAATTACACAATTATTGATTTAAATTAAATTTCAAACTGTTTTATCGATAAATTAAGTTGCACAAACACAACAACAAAATTTCCCAAAAAGTGAATGAAGTGGAAACCTGAAATAAAAACAAATAATCGTGGTTTTTGTGGACTAAAAGCAAACAGAAGAAATGTGATGTCAAAGTTGCTGTGTAAAAACAATTTGGAAATTGATTATTAGTGAAAATAACAGTAAAACGGTATTATCCAACAGCTGTATGATGCTATACAAAACTTTCTCGTTACCAAGCTTTAGACCTACTTTAAAAAAACATTCCCCGATGAGTGGTGCAGTGTTTTAATTCTACCTCCATGGTTTTAGAGATAACGAGGTAAAATTTTCCAATGTAAATAAACTTTACCCCCCAAAAATAAAAAATAAAATTAAAATGGTTTTCTGTTGTAACTTTCGAAAGTCTTAACCATGCTATACCTACCAAAACAGTTCAAAGTTGGATTTTTGTCAATGGCAAACTGATGTAGCTTTACTGTGTACATTAGGCCTACAAAGAGTAAAGGGACATTTTTATGGGGTCTGATTGTTTTATTTGTTTATAAGAATTAGCCAGCTCTTCTGAACGTTTCAAATCACCAAATGGTTGACTCATCTAGAAATTCTCACAACAAAAGACTATTTTCTGCCAGTTTCAATTTATTTTTAAATTCAATAGTATGTTTTATTGATATGAGTTTTAATAAAGAACAAATTATCCATGTTAATTCATGCATCTGTTTGATGCACATGTGCAATAAAATGTACTGCCTTAATATTTAAATATTTTAATGAACATCATTCGGACACAGGTGTATAGAAATAGCCCAACCCAGTAAACACAAAACGTTTTAAAAACGTTTTGAATTGGGTTTAATTAGGTTTGTTTTTTTGAAACGTTTTAAAAACGTTTTTAAAACGTCACAGTTTAAAGCAGATTTAAAGAAAAAAATCATTGTTCTATCAAAACGTTATAAAAACGTTAAAATAACGTTGCAAAATACTCATAAACAAACACACACAATTGAAACGAAATCATAACGTTTATAGAACGTTATATCACAACCTATTTTAAACCATTATATTATGGACAAAATTTTCGTTTTTAGGAAACGTTTTAAAAACAGTTTTAAAACGTTTTTAAAATGTCTCAGTTTAAAAGCATATGTTCTTTTTAAATAATTGTTATGTCATTATAAACTTGAACGTTAAAATAACGTCAAAAGACAATACTATAATTAACAAACACATCACAGGGCCCCACAAACCGGATGTGTACTGTGTGTGTTTATTAGTTGAAAATTGTTATCTGTATTAACAGTTTTATAATAGCATTTAAATCACATAATTAACTGTATCATTATTGAATCTCATTGAAATGTGTATCATAAAGTTATTTACACGAACAGAGTCGCCAGCCCCATGTAATGTACATTACATGTATACATTGTACACTGTATATGCACTACCTTCCAAGATATCACAACAGCGTCATTCATCATCCTTGGGGCCAGGTCACAGGTCATGCTAACAGTGCGCACTGACTGACTGTAGAACCTCTATGCAAGTACACATGTACATGTACATGTACATACATGTACATGTAGTGCATAGTGTTTGGGTCAGGTCAAAAGGGTCGAATTACAGGTGAATCGACTATGTAGCAACTGTGTAGCAATTTGAATCAAACGGTTAGTGATCTCTACCAGTGAAGGATAATCCACTTGCCAATTGTACATGTAGGCCTACTGCTGCATGAACAGTTTCAAGTGTATTTCAAAGCTTTGAAAGTAAATCATGTACTGGACATTGTTGTATACTGGAGATACATCAGTTTTCCCTCCTTAGTCTATGAATGATTATGATATGGAATGATCTACGGCAAGAGAAAGTTATTGTTTGCTGGTCGTTTTTAACACTTGCATTCAACATGCATCCATCTACTTTACCCGTGCTGGGCTGGCTGGCTGATAATGGCGGACCGGAGGAGGTTGGCTTGGTCATTGGTAATGGTAAGTAGACCAAACTATATTCAGTAACAATAACATGTACTTTAACAGAATATTGTCAATGTTCCATATTTTCTCTTGCTCACAAAATATAACACAATGTGACATCCACTCCATGGATCACAGAGGCAATACTTTAATAAATAATTACTAACATTATGAACTCTGACCACATTGTTTTCCTATTTGCACTGTTTTTAACAATATTTGGTTTAAATTTTGAAGGCAAGTTTAGTACTATTAGTATTGCTAGCACATATGTTTTCTTTTCTTTTTTTGTTGAGGATATCGATAGTGACGCTGATGGGGAATCAGAAGGTGATTATGGATAAGGACAAACAATATCAATATCACATGCATACTTGTTTCCCTCCAAATTCATGGAAGTTTTAATTATCAGTGGTCTGGTAGATACATGATGGCCTAGTTCTGATAATGCAATTTGGGACGCATGTCACATTGACACACATGATTAGGGCATACACAGGAGACGAGAAGACTCCCCCCAAAAATAGCAAATTGCCCCTACACACCCTCTATTATCTTAAATATTTTCCATTGCTCAGATTGTTGGTTTCATTATATGTAATGTGTTTTTTGTTTTTGTATTTATTCAGTGCCAACAACTAACACAGAAGCCGAAGTGTAGTCCAAGAAAGCTATTGCAATCGCAACAGAAATCGCGACCCAGTAGGCCTATGTGGCTGATGTACCAAATCCACTTGCCAACTGCCCCATCACCAGCGAGGAAGACGCTGACAGTAAGTTCCATTATCCATGCAATCACATACGTGCCTCAATCAGGAGACATACCCGATTTATATAAAGTAACCTTTATGTTTGTATAAGCCTTTTTTGATCATGTACGATTAACGGACGGGAGTAATGAAACCAGGCCTCAACAATTAAGAAATGAAGAGGGCACTGCAATTTAAGGCAATTTGAAAGGGGCACCAACTTTCTAGAAAGCAATTAGGTGCTTTTGAATGGAGTAAAAACAAGCCAGAAATTGAGGGCTAGGCAATTAGGTGGGACATGGAAGTCATTTGCCTTTAGTTAATTTGAGCCCTGAATGACGTCCAGTAAATGCAATAATTTTGTTTTATACACAACAATAATTGTCTTTTCTGTGTATTATACAACCCTTGTTTTACACTCAGTTGCTTCCACCTCATCATCACGCTCATTTGAACGGCAAGATTTCTCTGCCTCCACCACGTCATCAAGTACTCAGCTAAGATGTGCCCACTCAGGAACCACGCCATCACCATCCAGGCCAGAACACTGACAGTAAGTGTCCTTCTATCCATGCAATCAGGGGACATTATTACCTGTACTTTAATCAAATAACCCAATTGTTATAAGCCTTTTTTATTCTTTATGTTTCAAGACTGGAATGATGACACCCAGTGAATGCAATAATTTCATTTTTACACACAATATAGTTGCCTTTTCAGTCTATTATTATAGCCCTCCTCTACCGGGGTCATTTTCGGGGAACATGCAACACAACGCCCTATCCCTCCGCCACCTCTCACAAGATTTCTCTTCCAATACATATGATTTCGGTACCAGTGGATAAGTTATGATAGTCTTCTTTCTATTTCATACCAAAATGAGTACCGAACATGCCTAATATGACGTTCATAATATGATCGCCCCATGCCAAAGCTAGCTGTATAAATACAACATAAAGGACAATTTATGGATTATAAATTGAACTTTGAAGAAGGAAGGCACATTCATGTTCATAATTGTAATAAATCCTTAACCATGACTGTTAAGAAATGTAAAAAGCCTGAATAGATTAAATACTTTGATTTTCTTGATTTCGGAATAACAACAACTTTTAACGATATGGTCAAGTTCTGAATATTGATACTCGCTATATAGTGAGCTGCTTCACCTGAGAAGACTGAAATGGGTGAAAGGTGTCCCCCCAAAATTGATTGATAAATTAACAGTATATTTTATTTACTTTCTTTTGGCCACACCTTAACCTATGTTAATGAATGGATCATTTTACAGGAAGTTGAAGAAAACGATGGCGGAGATGTCGGTAGTGCACCAGATGTCGAAGAAGATGATTAAAACCCGTTTAAATTAACAAGCACAATCCTTTTAGTTTCAAAAGTCGATCATTCCAATTATTCCATTCGTGTATAGTGCAACAACACTTTTGTGTTGTGCCATTTGACTGGCATGCTGGTTTTTCTAGCGGCGTGGTTTATCTCAAATAACAACGCTTTGCTATTGCCACAGTGCTCAATGTATGGGGAGTTGACATTCAACAACTCCCCCACACCTTTAGTACAGCAGCAAAGCGTTGTTAAAGGGACACGTTGCCTTGGATCGGGCGAGTTGGTCTAATAAAAAGCGTTTGTAACCGTTTGTTATAAAATGCATATGGTTAGAAAAACGTTTAAAAAGTAGAATATAATGATCCACACAAATATGCCACGAAATTGCGTGGTTTTCCTTTTACATCGTAAACTAACACGGTCGAATGGCCGACCGTGTTAGTTCGCAAAGTAAAAGGAAAACCACGCAATTTCGAGGCATATTTGTGTGGATCATTATATTCTACTTTTTAAACGTTTTTCTAACCTTATGCATTTTATAACAAACGGTTACAAACGCTTTTTATAGACCAACTCGTCCAATTAATCCAAGGCAACGTGTCCCTTTAACTTATAACAAACCACACTGCTATGGAAACCAGCACACCGATCAAACAGCACCATGCGGATAATGTGTTTACACGATCGCACCCGCAATGTGCATTTTTTTAATGCTCGCTGTTTACATTGATTTTTGAAACTAAAAGGAACTTAATTGTCATTTAGTTTTATCACAATTGCCATAAGTATACACAATAAACTTGTCTTGTCCTTACTGCACAAACCGCCGCCACTGGGCTATAAACGTGCACACACTCATGCATGCATGCAAGCTCCTACTTAAAATTCATTTTTGTCAAGGAGTCACTTTAAATTATAGGCGTCAGGGGCTGATTAAACTTGTGGCGGGAGTGAGTTCAAGATCGGTATTGTTTTGGATACCCCATTTGAGGTCCTGTAGCATTTCAGTTACACTACTGGTCTTACGGTAATCGCTTTTAACAAATATGGCTGCTCTCCATTGAACTTTTTCAAGGTTGTCTATTTGTATCATTTGGTGGGAAAATAAATGAATAGCATGCACAAATTCAGTCTTGTGAAGTGATTATTTACTCTGTCTTGAGTAATGTAACGATTTGTCAACATTTTAAAACACTAAGTTCCAAATTTAAAAAAAAGCTACATCAAAACCTTAGTTAAACATAAAAACGAGTAAACAGTTAAAGTCTTTCAAGCAAAGACCAATAAGTTATTTTCACGTCACTAAGAGGTTTTTAACAGGTTGTGAGTAACGTATAAAAAACCCTTTTTAAACGTTTATAATATGATTTTAAAACGTTTTTGAAACATCTTACAAGACTAAAAAAAATAAACATAGTTATTTTCACGTTATATTCACGTTTTTAAAACGTTACATGGAAACGTTACTAGAACGTATGAAAAACCCCATTTAAACGTGTTAAAAATGTTTTTAAAACGTATTCGAAACATCATACAAGATTAAAGAAATTAAACATAGTTATTTTCACGTTATATTCACGTTTTTAAAACGTTACATGGAAACGTTTTTAAAACCCATAAAAAACTCCACAGAAATACGTTTTTAAAACGTAATATTGAAACGTTTTTTTGACCAAATGCAAACGGTTTTTTTACGTTTAAAAACGTTAATTGGCTAGCTGGGAAGGTGTTTCGTTTTATTTTGTCTAGGTCGTTCATAGGAAAAGCTGACTTTATGGTGATGTAGTCATGATCATTCATGAGGAATCAGTCAGACTGTTGGCATATATGTAATTCTAACAAAATGTATCACGCTTTATCAAAAGCTTCTTTCAAAACAGGCTTGAATTATAGTATATGCCAGAGGGTGATGTTTTGAAACAGATAAAGTTGTTTTATTTGTGCAATATAGGAATCGGAGTGCCCCATTGTCATCAACTTATTCTGCATATCAATAACAACGAACAATAAAAGAAAACCATCGATCGTGCCCCCCCCCCCCCCCCCCCCCCCCAACACTCAGAAAAAGACATGCCGGTGAGAGAAATTGACCATGGAAATGTACGTTATATTCATTGACTAGGTATGCCAATTTATACCAGAATTAACTATAGAAAGGATAAAACACAACAATGGTCCAAGCGTGCATACATTTTCTCTTCTGAAGCCCTGACTATTGTACCGCCTAGGTGTACATATAGGTCTACAAGAAAATCAGACATGGATTAAGATCGGCTAAGAAACCCTTTGCACTGCTGAGTGTTGCAAGGATGAATTAATTACGGGAGAAAGGCAAAGGCTTGACCCCTACAATGGCTCGACAACATGGGACACATCAAAACCTGGCCTTCAAACGTGACCCCCACCAGTGTATAGAGCAAGGAAAATCATGGAAGTATGTTCCTAGTGTACATGTACATCCATGGACAAATGCAAGCCAAAAAACCTTAGCACCGTACAGAGCCTAAACACCATTCCGTCGTAAATAAGTTGAGTATTGCAGAGAATTATTGACTAAATTTTTCTCAAATTTATAAGCTTTTGTGTCTAGGTTATTTTTAGTAAAAGTAAAAAACAAACAAAACAAGCAAAAACCCAAAACCAACATTGCATTCGAACACAGACATCGTTTTGGAGCCAATATCAATGCATCCTCTTTTCTGAAGTACCTACAAAGAATTAAACAGTAAAAATCAACCCTATATAGTTATATCGATAATGTATTTACAATCCAATACCTAACAATGAATACTTGGTATTTGAAAGCCTTTGTAATGACTAACACAAACAACGTTGAATGTATTAATCATTGTTAAAAGTCTCCTACAATGGCTCGACAACATGGGACACATCAAAACCTGGCCTTCAAACGTGACCCCCACCAGTGTATAGAGCAAGGAAAATCATGGAAGTATGTTCCTAGTGTACATGTACATCCATGGACAAATGCAAGCCAAAAAACCTTAGCACCGTACAGAGCCTAACACCAAAATCCCTGTAAATCAAAACATGCGTGTTTTGGTTGTTTAGTTTTCTCCCATTGTAAACTTTTGTGTAGGCCATGTAAATCGACAACAGACAGGCATGAGTGTTTGCCCCATTTGATAAAATTTGAGGATGTTGCAAACTCTACTTTGCTTCCTAAAAGTCTTCCACGTAGCATCTAAAATAAACAAACCCCCTATCTAATTATAACCACACTGTAAAACATTTCCTGTAAAAATTACAATATAATTGTATTAAAAATAAGAGCATTTGTTTTTAAGGTTTTTCTGTTAATGTCAAAATCCCTGTAAATCAAAACATGCGTGTTTTGGTTGTTTAGTTTTCTCCCATTGTAAACTTTTGTGTAGGCCATGTAAATCGACAACAGACAGGCATGAGTGTTTGCCCCATTTGATAAAATTTGAGGATGTTGCAAACTCTACTTTGCTTCCTAAAAGTCTTCCACGTAGCATCTAAAATAAACAAACCCCCTATCTAATTATAACCACACTGTAAAAAATTTCCTGTAAAAATTACAGTAACTTACTGGCAACTCAGCTGCCAGTAAATTACTGTATTTTTTACAGTAATTACTGTTAATAAGTTACTGTAAAAATGACAGTAATTTACTGGCAACTCGGCTGCCAGTTACTGTATTTTTTACAGTCAAACAGTATACTGTATCGCAGTAAACTAGCATATTATTGTATTTGTTTCAATGCTGGCAGCGTACTGTAAAGTTTAAGCAGTAATGCTTTTGTTCCTGTGAATGAAATTACAGTAATCAAAAATCATTTCCGCAGCTGAATGTACAACACTAATTAAAAAAAAAATTAAAACTATATAGGGCCTATATTATTCCCCTTTCGAAATAAAATGCACAAGTAAAATCTGTTTAACATTTCAAACTTTTTATTGCACATAACACTGAGAACACATTAAACAGTATGCAAGTTGACAAAGTAGTAAAAACATTTACATAAATTGGTAAGGGTTTTTTAGTCTTTCCACAAATGAAATATAAAGGCCACTATTTTTTGACCTCAAATTTATTATTGGTGAATACTGAATTAAAACTTAATGAATTTAGCCACCTGTAATTAATGTCTAGATAGCTGGCTAAAAAATAATTCAAAGCCTTAATTCATTCTCTGAACGCTACTCACGATCAACGATATAGTCTATTGTTTGAGAAAATACTAAAAATCCGTCCTTGACTAGCCCAGTGCGTTGTCTTGATAGAGATTGGACTTCTTCTGGTGTTCAGAAGAACGGCCCTTAATTCTGTAATCTATCAATTAAACATGAATAAATATTCTAGTATTCGAAACAGTGTGATCAACCATGGATTTATTGCTATACCTCCATGGAGCAAACAATTAACTATTTTTTCTATAATATTAAAATTGACATTTCTATAAATACATATAGTTCAAACCTCACCATGCTCACATTTCCATGACTGGCAATCTCTTTAAAAAACTACCTAATGAAGTTGTCTTATGACAATTATAAATATGCATAGATGGGATTTCATATTTTACTACGAAAACAATTAAAGTATTATCAGAAAACTTGCCATCCTTTGAATCAAAGTTGTTTCGATTGTATTGTGAAAAATGTATATCGCCGAAAGTGATTGGACAATAATGAGAATGTAGGTTGGGGAATAAGGTTATTTAGAAATAGCCGTATGATTTAACATGGAGGTCATTGATTTAGTAAAGGCATGGAGGTAGGAATCAGCAAAACCAAGAATTTAAGACACATTTCATTCACAAGACTTGTACAGCCAAAGGAAACGACCTTGGCTGGATGCAGAATAATCAACATTTTGTTTATTGTGGCTGACCGCAGGTCAAAGGGTAGCCAGCCGGACGCAAGCGATTTGCAGGGCTGCCGAGTGATAAATCTTTCACGCCTGCACCCCAGAAATTCCTCGGTGTTATTCCGGATCAGAAGCTCATTGGCTCCACGAAGGACACGACATTTTGAAAATGTTGTTTTCACAAAACAAACGGTCATTGGGGCCGGGCATAATAGCTACCGAGTACTCTGCTTTTATCAAGTCGTTTCAATGTGCCACTACAGCCTTTTACTCTACAAATCGCAACCAATTCGTATAACTTCTAGTCAGCACATCCACCACAAGAAACATGGAGTTGGTGAGTTTGATTGTTTAGGCTATAATATTAATATACTCTTGAGATTGGATATTTTGTTTTAAGCCTGATTTAAATGTATATTTTCATATTTTATAATTATATGAAACCATGAGGTAAGAAAATGCCATGGTGAAACTGTTTTCAATCACGTGGACTGACCATCTGTTTTATAACGTATCCTGCACCATCAGTATTATTAATACTCATTCTGTATATCAAACTCTCTATGAATTGATCACTGAACAGACTCCACAACGTTATGAATTTATACCAATGTATGATTAACTGAAAATTTTATTTATTTATATTTAAACAGGGAATTATACTGATGATTGATAGAGTACACTGTCAAGTGTTATGAGGTTTGCTGTTCGAAAACACCAGACGCTGATGATTCGATTTTACCGGGAATTTAAAGTGAGTGTAATACATTTTCATTGATATCAGGTGTATTGTTGTTTGAAAATAGTTTCTTGTAATGTACATACATTTGTCATTAACAATTAGTCTCATGCATCAGTCAAAAACTTTGGTAATTTTAGTTTCCAAACAATTATCAAATACTCGATGTTATAGCGGACACTATGATGATGTAATAAACTTCTTCCATTGAGTGTTCTTTTTGACTTCTTAATTTCATTTCACGTATTTGAGGGTTTAAGTTTCTTCTAGATTCAGCCTCGGGAGCTCGATCTAAAAACAATAAAATAAATACAAAATCAAAAATCAACACCCGTGAAATGGTGTTTTAAATTGTGTACTTTTCACCCCGTCATGAGACAGAGTTAGTCTACACTTTGTTGAGTCATATCTGTATCTGTCTGTAAACCGAAGTTGTTTGCATAATTGTATAACATAGTATTTTATACTAATAATGTTTTGTTTTATCAAAACCATTTTAATTGCAGTGGATGAAAACTGCACTGCAAAGATTGACAGATTAAGCATCCGGGAAAGTGGCCATTGATTACTACCGCGACTGGAGAGAACAACGAACTAGAACTAGAAGCAGAGGAGGACGGTATCAACACCATAGCTGTTTTCTGTAATTTACAATTTCAATATTTATTCCGAGATTTTCTCATTAAGTCAGTTTATTGGTCTACAGATGCTGGTCCGATTTTGTTTTACCGATTTGATCCAAACATTTAGGTTTAAATTTAAAACAGCTGTTTTTAATGGTTTATGGTGAGGCCCATAATCATAAGACTCGACAAATGTTATGCTTTCATTTCCAGTAGGCCTATCACAAAGCAATCCGCCAATGCCAATATTGGTGAGTTAATTTTAAACATATTTATTGTTGGGATCCTCACATTAATTAACGTCCTTATAAACATTTGCAAATCACTTGCATTTTGCGCGTTGCCCGTTGCATAAAAATATGCTAATGTTTGGGTTTTTAGGAAATGAGTAAAATAATCGATCTTTAAAATTGATGATAAATGCCGATCTTTGAAAACAGTACATATTATGGAGTTGCTGTTTTTCTCGTGACTCCGTTGACCGATTTAGCTGAAACGTTCACATGTTTGTTATTTTATGTATATAATTATTGGGTCACATCAAATGTTTGATTTGGCTACATTGAGCCACAAACCATAACATGGTGCTATGTAATTTGTAAAGGAATGGGTCGATCTGCTGTAGCGCTTTATAAACATACATGTTGTATTAAAGGCACTGGACACTTTTGGTAACTACTCAAAATATATAATTAGCATAAAAACTTACTTGGTATAACGAGCAATGGAGAGCTGTTGATAACACATTGTGAGAAACGACTCCCTGTGGAGTAAGGTAGTTTTTGAGAAAGGGGTATTTTCTCACTAAAATATTTGAATCTGAAAAATATTTCAGGCCAGAAGCCTTTTCAGGCATCTGAAAGCACACACATTGTGTTTTTCTCTCATTATTTTCTTGCAACTTCGATTACCACCATTGAGCTCAAACTTTCACAGATTTTGTATTTTATGCATATGTTGAGTTACGCCAAATGAGAATACTGGTCTTTGACAATAACCAAACGTGTCCAGTGCCTTTAAGCGCGGTATAAGTATCGTTATTATAATGTTCTGACGTTACGGGGAAACAGTTAGGGTTTTACCTGAAGCTTTTGCCCCTTAAAATGTTTTAAAAAAATGGGTCTTGATATTAACATTCGTTTGTTTGGTGACATTCCTTTACTATACTACCTAACTTTTTTCATTGAGTATTTAAGTTAGCCATTGTGTGCCATCCAATAATCTGAGTTTTGAACTATACATCCTTTTCAGTGATTAAGTGTGTTCACAATGTCATTACTTGGGTAAATAAACTTATAATGGATGAGCAGTTAGCTGCCTGGGGCAGTCAGCAGGACTGATGGCTTGTGACAGACGCAGCTGTCTACTCAAGTACTTATCTTGAGGTTGCAGCTATTTTGGATTGGTAAATACACAATTTATTATTGAGACCCCTTTCTTTAATGGAGCTTTCCTAAAAATGCGAACAACATTGTAATTGCACAAACTAACCATGCTACTATTTCAAACTGTTTAAGCAATTTTATTTATAAGTTCCTTGTAAGTTTCAACTGGTTAAAAAAAGTAACAAACAAAAAATAAATAAACCAGCATCAACATTAAAGTTCGCCTTCCTGTGTTTCTTATTATAGATTGTGATCGGAACAAGAAATTTTAAAATAAGTTAGAATGAAATTTAAGGCAATGGCATTTTCCTAATTATTTTATGATTTGTTTTGGATTAATGTTTAAAGGGTGATGGATTACTATTGGCCGATGGTCGGGGGGTCTTGACCCAAAATTATTTAGGCCATTTGCACACAATTACCAGCAACTTCCAGTTCAGGGCGTGCTAAGCATTATAGGAAACGGCCGGTGCACATTTCCATCAGCTGTTTCCATCCTTCTTTACAATAAGGGATGTGTGCATTTCCAGCCATTTCCAAGGCGCTGTATGTAAGCATGGGGAACTGAGGGTGCATATATACCAGCCGTTTCCAGGCGCTGGAAGCATAGGGAACGGAGGGTGCACATCCTAGCCGTTTCCAGGCGCAGTAAGCATGGAAAACGGTGGGTGCACATCCTAGCCGTTTCCAGGCGCAGTAAGCATGGAAAACGGTGGGTGCACATCCAAGCCGTTTCCAGTCTTTGTAAGCGTGGGAAACAATTCAATTCAATTCAATAGAACATTTATTTCCACAATCTTACTCTTAATTACATTAAATAATACATGTACATTAAAACAAGTGTGGAGGCATCATCCTAGAAAGCAAAAGCTTGTGGCGGATGTGCCTTACAGAACAGGACAAGATAAGACAAAAACACTGATTACAATATTTAGTCGTGATCACATAATTAAATAATACATGGATCGGTTAAACATATTAAGTATGGACTTGATATTTAAGCAAAACGGATTATTATTGGCTAAAATGACTTAACAGATGACAATAAATTAAGTTCTCTGAGAGTTGAGTAGGAATGATTTCAATTTACATTTGAACGTATTGATTGAAGGGCAATTAGTTACAGAAGATGATAGATAATTCCAATTTTTGGGTCCAGAGAAAAAAATAGTATGTTGAGAAAGAGTTGTTCTAGCAAGAGGTATGTGTATTTTGGATGCAGTCCTAGTATTATAACTATGTATAGATCTGTTACGTTGAAACAGGTTATGTAGCGATTCAGGAAGTTGGTTATTTATAAATTTATACATAAAAACGTCTTGTTGAAAGACATTGATATTGTTAAGAGACAAAAGGTTATATTTCTTAAATAAAGGAGTGGTATGTTCGTTAAAGTGGACCTTAGATACAATACGAATTGCCCTTTTCTGCAGTTTATTCAATCTATCAAGATTTGACTTGTACGTGTTAGCCCAAATAACGTTACAATAAGAAAGGTAAGAAAGAATTAATGAACAGTACAAAGTACGCAAAATGCTTGATGGAAGAGTGTACTTTAATCTACTCATGATGCCTATATTTTTGGAAATTTTGTTTTCTAATTCCTTTATATGGAATTTCCAAGAAAGACATTCATCAATATAGACACCAAGAAATTTAGTATGTGACACTTGCAGTATAGGCTCGTTATTAATTTTAACATGACAATTGGATGTACTCAACTTCTTTTTTCTATTTCGAAAGACCATAAATGTACATTTTTGTGAATTAAGTGACAGCCTATTAGACTGAAGCCAAATTGACACCTTGGCTAATTCAATATTAACAAGACTAACAATAGTTTCTAAGTCAGTGTTATTACTCGAGTAGAATATGTTAGTGTCATCAGCAAAAAGAATAAAAGAGAATAATTTCGAAGCTTGGCAAATATCATTTATATATAATGAGAAGAGCAATGGGCCAAGAAGAGATCCCTGCGGTACTCCACATGTAATTGTATTCATAGAAGAGAAACACGAGTCTAGTTTAGTATATTGATTCCTGTTGGAGAGATAACTACAAAACCAGTTTAATGGAGTCCCTCTTATACCATAGAAATTAAGCTTATGTATTAAAATATCATGATTAATAGTATCAAATGCCTTAGATAAATCTAAAAAGACACCAAAGATATACATTTATTCTCAAAACCTTTAGTTATCTTATGGATCATGTCCATTACGGCCATGTCAGTAGAATATTTACTCCTAAATCCATACTGACCGTTATACAGGATGTCAAATTTAGATACAAAAGAAGATGTTCTAATATAAACTAGTTTTTCAAGTAATTTTGAAAAGCACGATAAAACAGATATAGGCCTGTAGTTGCCTGTTTCACAGCGATCTCCCGTTTTAAATATAGGAGTCACTTTTGCCGTTTTAAGTTTATCGGGAAAAATACCCTTAGATAGGGACAAATTAAAAACATGACATAATGGGCGACTAACTTGGGAAATAACGGATTTAAGAACATCTGGACTTGCATCGTCATATCCTGCACTCTTGCCGTTCTTAAACGATTTAGCAATATCACAGATCTCATTTTGATCGGTAGGAAAAAAGTAGAGTGATTCGGGAGAGTTACCTTTCAAAAATTCTCTGTATGGAATTTCAGTTTGGGGAATTTTATTATTTAATGAGGGGCCAATGTTAGTAAAATAATCATTAAATATGTTAACTATCTCATTAGGATCGTTTACTTGTCTACCCTCGTGGTTGAGCTTCATTTCAGGTTTACGATTACCAGTTTTATTATTAAGAATGAGTTTAATAATCTTCCATGTCTTTTTTACATCATTTTTTGCATTGTCAAATTTATCTTGATAATATTTCGCCTTGGCTTGTTTTATTAGTGTGTTTAGTTTATTACGGCAAGTTGTATACTTTTGTTTATTTAATGCAGTTGGTTTGCTAATATATTTTTTATACAATCTATGTTTAAATTTCACAGATTTAATTAAACCGGTAGTCATCCAACTTTTGAGCTTCGAGATCTTTTTGGGTTTAACTTTTTGCTTTGGAAAATGTTTGTCATACAACAAAGTATACTTAGAATGAAACATATTAAAAGCCTGGTTCGGATCCTCGTTAGATAAAGTATCACCCCAATCAGTATCAGCTAAATCATTCGAAAAATTGGCAATATTCCCGGCATTAATAACCCTTCTGAATTGGTCAGTACACCGTCGAGTCTGGTGAGCATCTATTAAAGATGAGACCTGGAAGATAGGAAGATGATCTGTAATTTCAGTAAATAAAATTCCACTAGAAACGTCACCATCGATTTTGTTGGAGATTATGTTGTCAATAACAGTTGCAGTCGTGTCCGTGATACGAGTAGGTCTGTTAATTAATGGCCTATGATAATTACTGAAAATGCTATTGACAAAGTTTTGAGTGGTTCGATGGGAATCGTATTGCAAAAGATCTATATTAAAGTCGCCCATAATAAAAGTTAGTTTGTTTTCTTGGTTAATTTTTTGGAGAACAACATCAAATACATCAACAAAAGCAGCAGGATTAACCTTAGGTGGCTTATATAATACACCGACAATAATATTTGTTTGCCCTGAACGCAGTATTTCAATAAAAAGTGACTCACAACATTCCTTGTCTATAGTTAGATCCTTTCTGAGGTTGAATACCAGGGAATCATGTACATATAGTGCAACGCCTCCACCAGCTTTATCTTTTCTATTATTTGATAAGAAACTGTATCCATTTATTTCAAATGGAGGACTATTTTCATGGAGCCAGGTTTCGGTAAAACCAAGAATAGAAAACTGAAAATTCAGGAGGTCGAGATAATCGCAGATACTGTCAAAATTTTTATAGAAACTTCTTGCATTCAGATGAAATGTGGAAAAGGTGTTATTAGTGGATTTGTTTTTAAACTTTTCATGAAATTGATCACAAAAAAGATAATCTGAGGATTGACTTATGTTGCCAAAAAAATTACTGTCAGGATCATTATCAGAGTTCCCTGGAAACTGGTTATTAAAAATAAGAGGATTGAGTCGGAGATTTGAGAGTCTATCAGTATTAAATTTGTGGTTAGTTTGAAGTTCTGCAAGGGCGACATGGAAATCCAAGTCATCCTCTAACAGGGTGCACAATTCCAGCCGTTTCCAGGCGCAGTAATTTTAGGAATCGGTGGGTGCAATTACGCTTCCCGAAACGGGCTATAAACGAGATGTCGGAAAACGGCAGGATACGAACAAGAAATGGCTTGGTTTCCAGCCCATTTCGAAGCAAGTTTTCCTTCGCACAGTGTTACGAGAAGAGTAGCAACGTACCAGACGACACAAGACAGAGGTAATGAAGGTATGACATGCGGTTCAGGATAAATGATTCTTAACTTGACCTTCCCGTTTGGACCGGAATGAGGTGAATGTTGTTCTTGTTTTTTGTGCTAGTTACAAGAGGTATAAAGGATCAAAAATAAAGTTCAAATTGGGGTCATGTTTTTGAAAACAATGTCAAATGCTTCATAAGCCTCAAGAAGGCACAAAAGTTATGTTTGTTGAACATGTTCAATGTTTTTTTTGTTTTACTTAAGCCCAATCTAAACATCAAATGAAAACTAGATCTTACCAATATAACGTTTGCAGTGGCCAGCAAAATTGCGGGTAATTGAGAAATAAGCTGCAGTAATGTAGCGATCCTCTACCGTCAGTCGTGATCTACAACTTTGCAAAGAGCAAGTCGACACAGCAAATCACGAGTGTGGATGACCAGTTGTGATGCACACCATAACAGTCCGTCAACGTGAGAATGCTCGTGTGTATGTTGGCCCTGAAGGGACATCGCACATCGCAAATATCTTTGCAAATATTTGCGATGTTTACAAATATTTGCGATGTCCCTTTAGGGCCACCATACATGTGTGTTGCTAACACGTGTTTTGTGCAATGACTAACTATATTGACGGAATTATAGTATCCCATGATGTTAAAATTATACCGACAAACCTTTGCGGAACGGAAGTTGACCACCGCTGGAATCAGAAAAAAAACCAGAAAAACAATTCGACATTGTAGGTCAGCGCTGCTAACCGTAAGCACACGAAAAGGCACGCTAACCTTCCGATGTTTACTGTTTGGAAATGAAAGACGTAATATTGCAAATGTATGGTGAATGTGCAAGCTGGAAGCCTATGTTTCTTCCTTACCTGTGAAATATGCTTACGCTGAAGCAATTTTTTTTTCTGTCAGCGAAAAAGATTACTTAGGCCAATTGTCACAACCAACCCGTTGGGGTTCTGGTTGTAACAAAGGAAGAAAACACGTTGAAGAAATAAATTATTGCTAAAGCCAACCAAGATTATATTTACAAATACCACATATATTTACAAAAACAAAATACTCAGGCATAACTTTACTTGCAAGGTATTTTTCAGTGGCCACCGCCTAAGCTACAAAATTCACACCTCAAAATACAATAAATTTGATCCTCAAAATTCAGTAAATTTGATACCACAAATTCAATCAAACCAAATCTCAACCAATGATTTGCTGATCCAATTAACCTTAATTTACCAATATATCAACAATTTCTAACGTCTCGGGTGACAGTATTCTCAAATTCTAAATTATCAGTAATTCCACACCAATCCTCCATAATCCATTAAGTTTAATCTAACAATATTCCTTTATTAATTTGTTAACTCTTAAGGTTCCAAACAATAATCCTTCCAATAATTTGTTAACTCTCAAGGTTTCAACTATATTCCTTTTAAAATGTGTTAACTCTCAAGGATCCAACAATATTCCTTCCATGGGGTTCAAATGGGTTAGGACGTGCTGGGGTGGATTGGAAAGTTGAGCAGTTCCACTCCCACTGAAGTATCCCTTTGCATAGCACGGCGTCTCAACATTAGCCTCTCCTAACCAAATCCTACTGTCTGGCTACCCGTGCCGACCCTGTTTTTACTGAACGACAGAGGGTGTCAGCGTGTTCCTGGCGCTATAACCAGGTGCTCCGGGTAGGTGGAGCTCGTCAGCATTGTCAGTTCACCTAGGAGAGGGACAACTCTGATTTCAAACCCGGGTAGGTAGTGCTCGTCAGCCTTGGTCGGCTGTCTGCCTAGGAGAAGGACAACTCTGATTTCAAACCCGGGTAGGTAGAACTCGTTAGTCTTGGTCGACAGTCTACCCCCAATGGGGGGTAGGAAAAAATTCCTTTTTTCCGTCTGGCGTCGTTACCCCATCTTTTGCAGCGGTCCAGTGAAGAGGTTTTACCTTGTTTCTGGACTAGGCGAAGTTCTGCCAGTTTTCCCCTTTCCTTCTCATTCCTATCTTTCCTTCTATCTCTTCTCAGTTAGTCTAGACCCCATTTACTTGAAACTTGCCCTGGACCCTCCCTGGATCATCTGAGCTCCGCCTCTCCGAAGGGTACCGGAAATAAACATGTTGCAGGGCATGGCCGCCTGGTAGTACAGGATCCCGAACTCAGTGGTAATGCTCTGAGAGGCTGATCTATCAACAGGTGAAAAATGTCGAGGTGGTTGTACTGCCATGGACATGCATGGATTGGTGGTCCGTGCAGCCACTTTCGGTTGCATTCCTGAGGCCATCGGGGTGACATTGTTACGACAATGTGTTCGCACGAGTTCGATTGGTTCCTCTGAGTGTTTTGGGCGGACTTCAAACCAAAGACTAGCTGAGACTCTTTTTCTCCAATAAATGCAAAAATCATGACTACACAAACAAAGAATAAAGAAACCTTACCTGCTCGCGCAAATCCACCTGCCCGTGCGCGGCGTTCAAAGCCTCTTGGTATTGCCTTTTCCAATATCAGGGGCTTTCGTTCCAACTTCACTTCCGTTCAGTCTTTTGTTCTCAACAACTCTCCTGATTTTCTAGCTCTATCTGAGAGCAGACTGAATTGTGACATTTCTTCAGACTCTTTCAAGTTACCAGGATATATCTTTCATCGCCTTGACCACCCTCCATCACATGGTTTGGGTGTCTATGTCAAAGAAACTCTCCCTTTAGCCCGTGAAAGCAATTTGGAATGTAACAACCATGAATACATGTGCTTTCGTCTTTCACTTCTCCATTCAACAACCTACCTGTTTTTCCTGTATCGTTCACCTTCATCATCATCCTGCGCTGTGCTTGATGCTATCTCTGATAGCATTGACTCTGCTATTTCTCAGCACCCTTCTGCTCAAGTCATGGTATTTGGTGACTTTAATGTCCATCACAAGGAGTGGCTGACCCATTCTCGTAATATTGACATTCCTGGTATAGCAACACATAATTTTTCAATCTCCCAAAATCTTACTCAGATCGTTTCATCACCTACTCACATTCCGGATCGTGCTTCCGATGGAAGGTACTTGCTTGACCTCTTCTTGTGTTCTAACCCAGATGACTGTGTTGCCAAAGTCTTGCCTCCAATTGGTAACTCGGATCACTCGATTGTCTCTGTTTCCGTCTCATATTCTTCTCCAACAACTACATTTCAGCCTTTTCATCGTACTGTTTTTCAGTTTGGAAAGGCTGACTGGGATGGTTTTCGATGTTTTCTCGCAGATGTGCCGTGGTCGTGGATTCTAAGTCTTGGTCCTGATTTGGCGGCAGATGAGTTATCCCAATGGATTAACCTTGGTATGGAGATTTACATCCCCTCGCGTACCTACCAGATCAAGGCCCATTCTCAACCTTGGTACACTCCGGCCTGTGCTGCAGCAATTGCCCATCGTAACCATTTTTTTAAGAAGTATCATCTTTTAGGAACTTTGGACAGTAAGCGTCTTTTCCATGAAGCTCGAAATCGATGTAAGAGAGTTTTAGAGGATGCTAAGAAGCAATATGCCAACTCTGTTGCTAGTTCTATTTCATCACAGCGGCTTGGTTCAAGGGACTTTTGGCGAATTGCCAATAGTGTACTGAACCGCAACAAGTCCTCCATTCCTCCTCTTTTTCATGGACCCGAAGTTCTTACTTCTCCTCAAGATAAGGCAAACCTTTTTGCTGACAACTTTGCATCTAACTCCACACTCAATGATGAGGGGCATCCACTTTCTGCCTTTCCATCTCGTACAGCCACTGTTGTATCTGAACCTCTTATCACTCCAAAGAAGATTGCCCGGATTATTAATTCCTTGGATGCCTCCAAGGCTACTGGCCCTGATGGAATCCCTGTAATTGTTTTGAAAATGTGTTCCCCTGAACTTTCATCCATTCTTGCCAAGCTGTTCAATATGTGCTTGGCAGTCTCTGTGTTTCCTTCATCCTGGAAAGTGGCATCCGTTGTCCCTGTCTTTAAGGGTGCTGGTGAGCGTTCTGAAGCTACTAATTATCGTCCTATTAGTCTGCTTCCCATAATAAGTAAGATCTTTGAATGCTTCGTCAATCAACAGCTCCTTGGATACCTGGAGGACAATGACCTTCTAACTGACTGCCAGTTTGGGTTTCGCCATTCCCGCTCAACTGGTGACCTGCTTTCCCTAATTACCGATCATTTTAGTAGGGCTTTAGATCGCAGGGGTGAGGCTCGTGTTGTAGCATTGGACATCTCCAAGGCCTTCGACAAAGTATGGCATACTGGCCTGCTCCACAAGCTTCAGTCATATGGTGTGTCAGGAAGAATGCTATCTATAATCTCTGCTTTCCTTTCCAATCGCAAGTTGAAGGTTGCCCTTGAGGGTCAATCTTCTCCTACCTGTTCTATCAATTCCGGTGTTCCGCAAGGCTCAGTACTTGGTCCCACTCTCTTTCTTGTTTACATTAATGATCTGCCCGATGAAGTTTTGTCTCAGCTCGCCATGTATGCTGATGATTCAACTCTCTTCTGTGTTTCCCCTAACTCTTCCAACACTTCTCGCTGTGAGGTTGGTGTCTCACTAAACACTGACTTAGAGAATGTGCTAAAGTGGGGGAATGATTGGCTAGTAACCTTCAATGCAAAGAAAACTAAACTTCTTTCTCTGTCTCGCTCAAGAGATGTTACATTTCCATCTATTCATATGGGTCCATTGACTTTGCCTGAGGTAGCAGATTTTCGCCTTCTTGGAATTGACATCTCCACCAACGCCAGTTGGGAAAGGTATATCTCAGGCATTGCAAAGAGTGCTTCCATGCGAGTTGGCTGTCTTTACCGAGCTCGGAAGTTCTTACCTCCTGATGCTATTCTCTACCTGTATAAGACAACTATACGTCCCCTATTGGAGTACTGTTGTCACATCTGGGCCGGAGCTTCTGCCTGTTATTTATCTTTACTAGATAGGGTGCAGAAGCGTATTGTTAATCTTGTTGGTGAAGTGTTGGGATCAACGTTACAACCTCTTTCCCACCGTAGGTCTGTAGCCAGCCTGTGTCTTTTCTACAGATATTTTCATGGTAAATGTGCCACCAGTGTGTCCGACCTAGTTCCTCCTGTCAGAGTGTTTGAGCGTGAAACCAGACTTTCTGCTTCTTCTCACCCATACACTCTTAATTTGCTGAGATGTAGAACAAAGAGCCATTCCAACAGCTTTATTCCACGTACTGCATCTCTTTGGAACTCCTTGCCTGGTGCATGTTTCCCTTCATCCTACAATCTAGACTGTTTCAAGAGGAATATCAATTCCTACCTCCAGCTCTCCTGAGTTCTTTTCATGTTTTATAATTTTCCTCTTATAGCCCCTTACCAAGAGTGGCTTTTAGCCTTGTTTGGGGCGAACTTGCATAAAAAAAAAAAAAAAAAAAATAATTCGTTCACTCTCAAGAGTCCACACTTCCATGTATCAATGTAATAACAAGAGTGCTCATTGGACATTCGTCTTTGCTGACGATAACAGTCTGTTTTTTAAACTCTGGATTATCCAGTTCATTTGTTTATAACAACTTGTCATCAGTTGATTGCCAACTCCACCCTAGTGAAGACAATATCTCGTCTCTCATGCTTCACCATTCAAAGCTCACATTAGCTCAGTTAATATTGGCTGAATGTCCCACTGCTCACGTCAGGAGCGTCAAGTATTTACCCGGTCGGGTAAGACCACCTATAAGTGAAAATAATACCAAACTGTACAAGAACAAGGTCTTAAAAGTTAGTCTTATCAGTACACTCGCCCTTAAATCAAGGAAAATTATCAAAACTGCAATTATCTGCTTTTGTATCAACTGCCATATATTTAATATAAAACACTAAAACAATTCACAAAGTTTTCTCCATGAACATAATTTAAGAGAACGTACGATTTGCCAAGCTCAGTCCTCTGTGATTCACAGATCCAAAGACATCTATGCCGCAGCATGCATTGGAGAACTCTCCCTGCATGTGCCTAATTTCATACACCTCACACTTCCGAAATCAAACTGGTACTCTGCACATACTTTTACTTTATCCACTTTATATCTCACACTACCACTCCCTTCACTCAAGCACGCCAGTGACATTCCCAAGACATTCCTGAGAGACTACGCCCACAGAACAAAAGAAACAAACACGAGCAATGCCTTTATACTTATATTGCAAGCACTGCTGCTGCACAGTAGCACTTGTAAACCTGCCAACAAGTAGCAACGTGCACTAGCAGTTGCACAGAAGCAAATCATGGCCCTTAAAGTTCAATGGAAACAAAAAATACAAAATAACCACTTTAATCATCTTCCATGGGTCTAGCTGTGACACCAATGTAGCGTGCTACATCAACTTTAGGCCTGTATTCCATTTAAACGGCGCTATGAACATGGGCCTAACCAGGCCTATGGCGGGGCATGGAAAAGTGAACTGTAACCCGCGCGCACTCCGTTGAGCTGGGCCTATATTTAAAAAGTAGCCAAGCAAAATAAAATTATGCTCGCCAGAATAATAAGCATAACCAGCCGAAATACCAAGTCACATAAACAATCTGTGACTGGTATCCTGCTCATTTTTGTTCAGAAGAAAATGTTTAATTGCAATTTGTTACTGCTTAAGCAGCGCCAGGTAATTGGGCCCCGGTTGTAGTTAAAGGAATTGTTTATTCTTTACAAAATAAATCCGATGTGAACATAGCTTTAGGGAATCAATGCAGTTGCCGATGAATCTTGCAAATTTCCGCCATGACGTCATCGACACTCACAAGCGATGAAAGATCTTGACCGAGTGCGGATCAGCCACGATGAGGTCACCGGTGGGAGTAAACGTCATGCCTAGATGATTGTACGAGCCACGAGCTACACACCCGATGTGCTCACCTGATGCATCGTAATGATGTATCTCTTCGATTCCTACTTCATTGTATTGAATAGACACATAGATGTCTCCAGCATCATCGCAGCAAACACCATGAGGCTTTGCAGGTTTGCCGTCAATGGAGGTGCTGATATTGAACACCTCGTTTCCCATGAAATTCACACAAACCAGTTTCATCTTTTTATAGTTTGTGAAGATTAGACGCTCCTTGTTGCTTAAAGAAAGAAAGCTTGTAGGGTTAATATCGCCATGATGAACGGTGGAAATGGTTGATCCATCCATATTATGAAGATATATTACCCTTTTCTCACTGTCAACAACTCCAATCCGATCTTTCTTGTCCACAGCGATATCCCCGAATCGACTTTCTGACTGTCTCTCGACCTCATTCTGTGAGGGTCTGAACTTATGGGTATATCGCAGTTCTCTATCATAAACCTTTATAACCTGTCTGTCAGTAACAAGAAGCAGGTCATCAGAGATCACCGCAATACCAAAGGGTTCTTTTAGTTTACCATCCCCTATTTCGCTTTGAATACATGTAGATTTGTAACTACCCTTTGCTGAAAATATGTGTAATACGTCCATGATTAAATCAGCAACGATAATGTCACCTTTGCTAAAACAAGCAAAGTCCATTGCCAACATGAATTTCCCCTCACCTTCCCCTTCTTTACCAAACTCGACCTTCACCTCCCACTTCTCTTCCTCTAGTATTTCACCGATATCTGAATCAGTGACGACATCATGACCTTTTAACCCGATGAACGACTTGCTATGCTGATCTGTTTGAAACTGAAGGTCTTTGTGGAATGTCAAGTTGTGCATAACCTTTGGCTTGAGGTCCAGTAGCTCAGTCACCAGCATGTTGCATCAAGTCATTGACTGAAGCTACGATTTGCTCTGCACTGCTCATCTTATCTTGATTGCTGCTCTGTGTGCTACCAAATTCATCACCTCTTTCTTGACTGATTTGATGATGCCACTTAATTTTAAATTTGGCGTGGTTTTCTAGACATGTCTTGCAAAAATTCGTATCACAGTCAAGACACCGTGATACGGCTTCAAGACCTTCGTCGCATCCTTCGCAACTCGAGACAGGAGGGATAATGTCCCCCTTCAGATCATCCAGATCGCTGACGTCATCAATAAGAGAGCTCAAGAGAAAACAGTTCAGAAGAGATGACAGTTCGTTTTCTCTAT
Source organism: Leptasterias polaris (assembly GCA_037783415.1). NCBI lineage: Eukaryota > Metazoa > Echinodermata > Asteroidea > Forcipulatida > Asteriidae > Leptasterias > Leptasterias polaris. Next base: position 5,634,480 of record JAZGTN010000102.1, read on the forward strand.
ACACACTGGGCAAATAATAGTATCTGTTTTTGGAGACATTTTAAGCAGAAGCTGTGCTGACATTATTTTCGGATCGATGAACCGAGTCAGACAGATTGGGCATTCGATGTGAACATGTCTTATCTTGCAAGTAGTCTCAGTAGGTAGTGCAGCTTCGGCCATCTTTATGAGAATGGGCAATCCTGTTACCTGAAGTAAAACGAAGGCCATTTTCGTTACATCATACAATCAGCGGGTTTAACAATATTTGTTGTGTTTACAAGAGACTAACAGCGCTAGTCTAATTACCATTAGGTCAAATGTCGTGTGCATGTAGACCGACGCCATTGTGATTTGTAGTTTAGATACGAATAAACCGAAGATTCAACATTGGCGACGAGGAAAATTCTGAAAAATCATGGAGAAAACAGTAATCCCCATATTTGACTGTTTTTCGGAGCCAGCAACCCTTGGACCACGATGGGAAAGGTGGTTGATGTCGTTCGAGCTGTATGCAGACGGCAAAGGCCATATTATTGGGTCCACCACGGCACCGGAGGTGAAACAACGACGACGTGCGTTACTACTCCATCTTGCCGGACCGGACGTACAGGAAATTTTCTTGACACTACCGGACACGGGCGTTGCTACTGATTACGACGCTGCCAAAACCGCACTGAACAAATACTTCGTGCCGCAGAAAAATGCAGCATTTGCACGGCAAACATTTTACCAGGTCGTCCAAAAGGAAGGGGAAACGGTACTGCAATTTGTAACCAGACTTCGGAGAGCGGCTAGAGACTGTGATTTTGGAGGTGAAAAAGACAACCAGATAAGAGATGCTGTGCTGAGTAAGTGCAAATCTGATTACGTTAGACGCAAGCTATTTGAAGCAGGGGATGAACTAATTCTAGAAAAGGCAATGAAAGTAGCTGATAAATGTGAAAAGGTAGAAAGTCAGATGGCTGCACTGTCTGTCAAGGGCAAAACCTCACTGTCTGACACTTCTGTCAACATGGTGTCTGACAGGAAACCAAAGCCTCGTGACAAATCAAGCAAGCCCAAGAAATCGACCCAACAATCCAAAAACCAGAGACAGGAATACCAATCGGTGAAATCCGCAACCACTACCATGACTACCAAAGGTGCTTGTTACAGGTGTGGTCGAACTGGGCATTTCGGTCGAGACCCCAAGTGCCCCGCAAGAGGCCAGACATGCCAAAAATGTTCTGGAAGAGATCATTTTGCCAAAGTCTGCAAGACCAAGTCCAAGCCAACAATCAACCAAATCGGTGAGCAACATCTTAATTCAGAACCATCGCATGACTATGCATTTCTCATTCACGAGAATACTTACTCGAATAAGATGAAAGTAACTGTTGGTGGAATTGACCTTCACATGTTGATAGATTCTGGAGCTACAAGTAACGTTATAGATGAACATACATGGGAATCACTGAAAAATGCCTAAATTAAGTGTGAATCCCGTGTAGCCCCACCAAACAGGAAATTGTGGGCATACGGTGCTGACCAAGCCCTATCGCTGAAAGGTCTCTTCAACTGTGAAGCGAGTATCGCAGACAAATCTGTACCAGCTGAATTTATTGTCATTAAAGGCAAAGGTGTTCCCCTACTTGGCAAAGATACTGCAATGGAATTGGGTGTACTCAAAATTGGAGTGGATGCAGCTAACAGCCCTCCACACACCACAGAGGTAGCCAGTATTGATGAGCACACAAAGAGCGGCTCAACCCGGAATACAGCCACCATGCAACAGTTCCATAAGCAATTTCCAGATGTGTTCAAAGGCGTGGGTAAGCTCAAAACTGAACAAGTAAAGCTTCACATTGACCCCTCTGTCAAGCCAGTAGCACAACCACTAAGACGTACTCCATTCAATTTACGCAGTAGAGTGGAGGAGAAGATTCGTGAATTGGAGGATCTCGATATCATTGAGCGTGTGGATGGTCCAACCCCTTGGATCAATCCAGTAGTCACGGTGCCAAAACCGAATGGTGACATACGACTCCGCCTCGACATGAGACGCGCTAATGAAGCAATAATACGCGGTCGTCATCCAATACCGACAGTAGATGAACTGTTGCAGACAATGAATGGATCAAAGTTCTTCAGCAAGCTCGACCTCAAATGGGGCTACCACCAGTTGGAGCTTGATAAGGAGTCGCGAGGGATCAAACCTTTGTTACTCACTGCGGTCTCTACCAATACAAACGACTACTCTTTGGAGTTAGCTCTGCCAGTGAGCAATACCAATACATGATCGCAAAGACACTAGCGGGACTTGAAGGTGTGGAAAATATCTCAGACGACATCATCGTTCATGCGTCTGACAAGGAGACACACGATACAAGAGTGCTCGCAGTGTTACGCAGATTGGATGAGGTAGGTCTTACCTTGAACCAAGAGAAATGCCAGTTTAACATGAGTCGGTTGATATTCATGGGAATCCTACTATCTGAGAAAGGCATTGGTCCTACACAAGAGCGCGTAAGAGCTGTAGCAGAATTTCGCGAACCGGAAAGCGTCTCAGAGATTCGAAGCTTTCTTGGCCTAGTTGAGTTTAGTAGCAGATTCATACCTAACTTTGCTACAGTATTTGATCCACTTCGAAAGCTAACCAGGAAAGGAATTCCATTTCAATTTGGACCCCACCAGCGAACATCCTTCAATTCGCTAAAGGAAAGCCTCGCAAACGCGACTACACTAGCGTACTATGAGAAGAACGCACCGACAAAAGTGATAGCTGACGCGAGTCCAGTAGGACTGGGTGCCGTACTAGTCCAGGAACAACGCGACGGTTTGGTCCCAGTCTGCTATGCCAGTCGCAGTCTGACAGATTGCGAATGGAGATATTCGCAAACAGAGAAGGAAGCCCTATCACTCGTCTGGGCTTGTGAAAGGTTTCACGCATTTATCTATGGTCTTAGTTTTGAACTACTGACTGATCACAAACCATTGGAGGCGATATATGGACCCCGATCCAAACCATGTGAGTTGAGCGATGGGTATTACGCTTACAGCCATACGATTACAGAGTTGTGTACATCCCCGGACGCGAAAACATCGCTGATGCATTGTCCCGGCTGTTGCAGGACAAGATTAAATTCAAGCATGATCACGGGAGTAGTTGAGCGGGCGGATATACCGACAAATGACCTTTGACCTAATAAATGTGCATAAATGAATAATGATGAGCATAATGAGATGCTAAAGCGTGGGGGGAATAGGAAAACTTTATACCGACGGATGACCTCCATCCAAAAAGGGGCGGAATAAGTGAATACATGAAGAGGGTGGGTAAAGATAATGAGGTCTGAAAGCGTGGGTAGAATAGGGAGAATATATACCGCCGGATGTTCTCTTTGAGTGAGAGGTTAATGAGATGATAATGAGTGATAGATAATGAGTGGAAGAATAGGAAAGATTTATACCGACGGATGGCCCGAGATGAATAATGTATGAGGAGTGGTCACTGTCATAACCGGCCTGTTGACGCGTCTGAGTGACGTCATCGTGAAGCTTTAGGATTGGGCGATACTCGATAATAACCCGCAGCTGGATCCATTGTTCGTGGACTATAGAATAGTGAGGGCGAAAATAAAACCGCAGGTGGACCTATTGTTTGTGGAAGAAGAAATATTACCCCCTCAGTTTGACCATTGGAAGACGAGTGACGTAATCGTCAGGCTAATGGCTGAGACGATGGAATATTAAGGGCTATAATTATCCGCAGCTGAACCCATTGACAGTGGACGACTGAATATTACGAGTGATAATAACCCTATTGTACGTGGACGACTGAATATTAAAGGCGATAATAACCCGCATATTGACCATGGGGGAGGAGGGGTTGAGGAAGCTAGATATGTGACGTCACAATACCCTCATAGTACGTTGTTGTTTTGCTAAGGACGTGTTGAGACAATCATGTATTTGTTGGACACGTTTTTTATGTAATATTAAATATTGACGATCGTTTCGTTTTTTAGTAAGATTCAATCGTATTAATAGGCCTATCATCTTGAGGAGTGGTCATAGATTTATCTTCCTTTAAACGTTTTTGATTGGATAGTTCTATTTGTCTGTTTTTATTTTTCATTGCACTGTGAGTTGTAACATTACAACCATTTCTTATTATGAATTACGTCAAAACAATAATGAGACCAATTGTCAAGTTGTCTTGCATGATGATGGAGTTGTCGAAAGCGATGTGTATATAAACAGGCCAAACATTTCGTGGCCGGCACATTGCGACGAGAAGAATATTAGACATCTAGGTAATACAGAATACGTTAGTATGATTTTATAATAGACATCCGGAGTTTTTTGACCACTGTGAATCATACGCTGTATCTTAGATTTAAATCAATGGAATGCTTTAAAATCGTATAGTTCATTCATTGACAAAGCCACGAACAGTTACACGGAGCAACAATGAAATTATATGATTTGATAGCACAGTGCGACTGTTACGACGATTTTAACTTCATTACCGAGAACTTTCAACTGGATGAAGCACAGAGACTTTATCTAGATGATAGATTTCAACAGTGTGAGCTGGGCTTAAATTTGGAGGAAAACAATGACATTGGCAACCACGAAGAACAGAATGCTGGCGTTAATGTCTATCACCTTATAACTAAGTGCGCTAGTCAGGGTGACTTCGATTACATTTGGCAGAACTTTGAACTGGATAAGTCTCTTCGAGACTACCTAAATGAACAGTTTCAGTTATTTTTGGAACGAGAGGAAGGGGAGGAGGAGAACAATCAATCGGGTGGCGGGGAGAAGAGAAATGAGGACTCAACAAGTGATGACGGTGACAATGAACTTGATGGCTATAGGGAATCGCCTGAAGACGAGAAAGGAGCGGGTGGAGGACACAGGATAACTGAGGACTCAACGCAGAACAGTGGTGACGGTGACGAGGAGCTAGGTGACTACGAGGAAACGTCTGAAGACGAGGAAGGAGAGACGCAGAGAAAACGTCAGAAAGAAAGTCCGGCGCAAGATTATTATAAGGTGATTCGGGTTAAACAAAGATCAAATAGAAAATTTAAAGCCGAAATCTATGACTATGAAGTGAAGTTTAATGAATTAGAAGAGTTACCGTATTCAGAAATCCTGTATGTACTAAGTAGAGTATTTGAAGATTTATTAGAACATGTAACGATTAATGCACATTCCAATGATATGGTAAGATTTGTTTTCGATGCACCATCGTTAGACACTCCTATTTCCGTTCCATTCGTTAGGATGGACAGATTTACGGTGGAGAAATTTTTGGCCACATTGGAGAAGGTACTACAGTCGCACCAAGAAATAAGTTTGGATGATACTGTAGATATCAATTTCATACATTTGATTATGCCCAGAAAGGGGGGGGGGGGGTATAGCAAAGGGGGTATACAATTATTGCGTGACAAAATATCTAAGTGTAAGTCAATCGTAAGCATTGTAGATAATGACAAAGGTATGTGTTGTGCAAGGGCTTTAGTAACGGGTATAGCGATACACGAAAATGACCCTCAAGTAAATAGTATCAAAAAGAAGAATTCCAGGTTACAGGAATATATGGCCAATGATTTACACGTTAAAGCGAGTGTCGAAACAGGTCCGTGCGGACTGGATGAACTAAAGAAATTCCAGGACGTTATTGAGGACTATCGGATTGTAGTCATTTCAAGCGCCCACCTCAATGCGTGCATATTTAAAGGACCCACAAGACCCAAAACGGTGTACTTGTATTTACATGGGGAACACTATGACCTGATAACATCCATGAAAGGATTTCTGAAAAGAAGTTATTACTGCGAAACATGCCTTAGGGGATATCAGAATATAACCGATCATATATAGCTTGCAGGAGTGAATGCAAAAGGTGCCTATCATCGGATTGTCCATCAGAACCAGAATCAGAATGGGTGCATTGTGATGAATGCAATCGTAATTTTAAGAACCGGGTATGTTGTGAAAATCACAGAGTAAAGGTAGTTTCTAACAACAAAACTGTCTGTCAATCGTATCAGTGTTGTAAAAAGTGCGATAAGTTTATCACCGCCTCTTTACAGCGAAGATTTGGAAAGCATGACTGTGCAAAATCATTTTGCTCAACGTGTAATGAAATGGTGCATTTTGATCATAAATGTTATATGAAAGTATCGGAGGAAAAAACAAAAATGAACAACTCAGGCAGGCAGACTGCAAACGCGCAACAGAAACTGATCGAAAAAATCACAAAGTTCATATTTTTTGATTTTGAGTGCATTCAGGATACAGGAGTACACATTCCAAATCTGTGTTGTGTACAGGTGACGTGTGAAACGTGCGCCGAGGTGGGGGTAGATGCGTCGCATTGTGAAAGGTGTGGGGTTGACAGACAGAAGGTGTTCAGGGGGGAAACGTGCAAAGATGAGTTTTGCAATTGGCTTTTCACCTCAAAAACAAACACAAATTCTGTGGTTATAGCGCACAATATGAAGGGGTACGATGGCTATTTTCTGTTACAATGATAATGCGGTGACCCCCGAAATAATTTACACAGGGGCTAAAATTAATAGTTTAACTATTAGTTCTTGTAATATCAAAGTGATAGACTCTCTGAATTTTCTTCCGATGGCTCTTTCAAAGCTACCGGGTACATTCGGCCTATCTGAAATGAAAAAGGGTTTCTTCCCCCACCTGTTTAACACAAAGGAGAATCAGAAATACACTGGTCCGCTTCCCGACATTTCTAACTACGCTCCAGATAGTATGAACTCGGATATGAGGCGTGAGTTTACTGAATGGTACGAAAATGAGCAAAGATTAAATAAGCCCTTTGTGCTGAGCGATGAGCTTTTGTCATATTGTATTAGCGATGTGAACATATTGAGAAGATGCTGTATGGAATTCAGATCGTTATTTAAACGCGTAACAGCCAAGGGGGATGATGATAAGGGATCGATCCCTTCAAGTCCTGTATCACTATTGCTTCTGCATGCAACTTAGTATACAGGCGTAATTTCTTGAAACCGAATACCATTGCCATTTTACCCCCAAAGGGTTAAGAGTGTTCTGAAAAACAATCAGAGAGTGCACTAGAATGGTTACGGTATATGAGTGAAGCAGGGGGGAAATATATTCAGCATGCCAGAAATGAAGGTGAAAAACACATTGGCAAATACAAAATTGATGGAGTTTGCGAAGAAACGCGCGAAATAATGGAATTTCATGGCTGTTACTGGCACGGGTGCGTCAAATGTTACCCAAAAGGTTCGGTAATACATCCAACTTTGACGGTGCCCATGTCAGAATTATACTCCAAAACCCAAGAAAAGAAAGCCTTCTTGCAGAGTATAGACCCTATTATACTTATGTAGAGATGTGGGAGTGCACCTGGAAGGAAATAAAAAACACCTCCCCGCAGAAATGAAAGCAAGAATTACACGAGACTCGAAAAGGTCAGGTTCGTTGACTTTTGTTCTCTCTATCCCGCCACAAATAAATATGGATCATATCCAATCGGGCACCCAGTTATTATCACCGAAAATTTCAAAAATGTATCGGATTACTATGGTATTATTAAATGTAGCGTGTTGGCAAGTGACGGTCTTTTCCATCCAATTCTACCTCACCGCGCACACAAAAAACTGATGTTTCCGCTTTGTCGGTCTTGCGCAGACACCAGACAACAAAGCCCTTGTCATCACACCGAAGATGAAAGGGTGCTTCACGGTACGTGGGTCACCATTGAGGTCGAAAAGGCCATCGAAATGGGTTACGTACTCAAGGATATAAAAGCCGTCTGGCACTTTGAACAGAGGGTACAATACGACCCAGAGTCGAAGGAGGGTGGATTGTTCACGGAATACATTAACACATTCCTTAAACTTAAGCAAGAAGCGTCTGGTTGGCCTCGATGGGTTAATAACGACGAGGATAGGGACAAATACATCAGGGAGTATTATGAAAACGAGAGCATCAACCTCGATCGAGATCAAATAAAGAAAAATCATGGCCTTCGCGCACTGGCAAAACTAATGCTGAACAGTTTTTGGGGTAAATTTGGCCAGCGGACCAACATGCCTAAATCGGAAATTATAAGCGATCCCTGTAAACTTTATGAAATTCTTTCTGATGACGAGAAAACAGTTTTGGATATTAATTTTATTAACCACGAAATTGCGGAGGTACGGTATGAATTGGAGCAAGATTTTGTGTCTCCCAACCCCCGAACCAATGTTGTCATTGCGGCCTTTACGACCGCCCATGCTCGGTTAAAGCTATATGGCATTCTAGAAAAGTTGCAAGAGAACGTCTTGTATACAGACACCGATTCTTTATTATACGTTCATCGAGATGGTGAATATACTCCACCAATGGGGGATTATCAAGGCCAACTTACTGATGAAATAAATCCCAAAGACGGGAAATATATAGAAACGTTTGTTTCTGGAGGCCCCAAAAACTACGCGTATCGTCTTGATACGGGTAAAACGTGCTGTAAAGTACGTGGATTTACCCTCAATTACAAAAATTCCCAGTTAATTAACTTTGACACGATAATGAACATGGTGAAAAGGGTAACGGGGAAAACAACGATGTTATTTCTGTCGTTGAATCCAATAAAATAACCAGAGACCCGAAATCAAAATTGATAATCAACAAAGAGCTTAAGAAAGACTACAGAGTGGTCTATGATAAAAGAGTATTGTTGGAAGACCTGAGTACATTACCCTACGGGTATTCACGCTATAGGCGAATGTCCCGTTCAAATCATGCGACCTTCACATTTTTTTCCGAGGAAAGAAAATAATAGTATAATTACCGAATGAAGTCTCGATAATCATCAGATTACGAATGGCGATGATGGAGACAACACCTAACCGTAAATCTAAATTGCTGATGATTCGACTGATAGCAGTAGTCGTAGTTTTAGTTATTGCGGCATTTCTGTCATTGTTTTCTAACGTAGAAGTTGTAGAGTTACAACAAGCTGTGTCGGGTCTGTTGAGTGCATATAATACTTCAACAAGTATCAGTGTTCTACTAGACACATGAATATCAAGTTACAACATCCAGCAACTTTTTGTGTCGCTGGTCCTACGGGAAGTGGAAAGACTGTTTGGATTTATAAGTTAATCAAATACGGTAAACATGTATTTGATAATGCGCCTGAACGAATATTGTGGTTTTATGGTCAACATCAGTCGAGTTTTGAGAAATTTTCTCGTGATATTCCTAATATCGAGTTTATTGAAGGGCTCCCGGAAGATTGGTCAGAACTTATCGACCCCAGAATCAGAAATTTAATTATCCTGGATGATTTGATGCATGAATGTGGATCCAGTTCAGATATTACACAATTGTTTACGAAGGGCTCCCATCACTGTAATTTATCCGTGATTTACGTCGTCCAGAATTTATTTCATCAAGCTAAAGAAAGCATGACGATAAGTTTGAACTCTCATTACATCGTTTTATTTAAACAAGAGATAGATCACATATATTAAATTTAGCCAAACAGATGTACCCTGGTCAGACCAAATTTATGGTAGAAGCTTACTCGGATGCTACGAGTAAACCATATTCTTACTTGTTTATCGACTTAAAGCCAAATTGTCCAGAAGAATACAGATTACGATCAAATATATTTCCGGTAGAACCTACCTACGCTTATACACCGAGATAGTAAATAAAAGAAGGCGACTTCAAAAATTGTTAGTCAGTTTGTCACGATGACGTCGAGAGTGGGGAACAATTCTGAAGCCTTGAACGTTCTGAGTAAGGCTGCACCAAAATTCAGAAAACAATTACTGAAACAGTCAGACAGAGATCTCATCACTTCAATTTGCGAGTGTTGTTTGAACGTTATAAAGGGACGCGTCCCATTGACACCTGGGCAGAAAAAGAAACTGGTACCTCACAGGAAACACATCAGGCAGTTGGCGGATAAAAAACTATCCCACACAAAGCGCAAACGGCTCATTGTTCAGAAGGGTGGGTTTCTCGGAGCTCTCCTGGGCCCAGTTTTAAAGGCGCTCGGTGGATTAATACTGACCTAACGATGAAGTATGCCAAGAAAACCGTGATGGAGATTCCCCATGATCAAGTAACCAATGCTCTTCAGAGTGTGTTGGTAGACAGACACGCGGAAAGGGTTAAAATTAATAAATTAGACGGGGAAATGACGGATATTTTAGCAAGAAATGATTTATCCGAAGAAGAAAAGGCTAGTTTGTATCAACAGACATTGCATAAGTTTCTGTACCATACTAGTCACAAATCCCCCGCTACACTGACCGTGCAAGATAAAACACAGCCTGAATAACCCACGGTGATAAATGATGTACCACCGGAGAGAGGAAATGATGATGATCCACTATCCGAAATTTTAGAAAGTTTACCGAAAGTTTATCAACGAAAAGGGAAGTTATTATTGAGTAAAATAAAGAATAGTGACATTATGAAGTGGAATAGTAAGGGAGAGCTGGTTTATAACCACACCATTCTACCTGGGTCAAACGTAACTGATTTAATAAACGATATTACACACGTGAAAAAAGATTTTAATCCCACCGGTTGGCAGTATTTTACTCGTGGGTTAGCGGAAATGAATATACCCGAAACATTAATAGGGAATTCTCAGAGACGCACCGTCTTACAACGCTATAAAGACGTACAATATGGTAGTGATCCTAAAGAAAAACGAATGTTATCCGTACCACCATCGACACCGGCACCTAAACGGGTCAGACGAATACCCCCATATTCAAAGTCTAGAAAAAGACTGGCGTGGGAATCTATATAGTACAAATTGATGCGTGGATTTATTTATTATTATTTTTATTATTATTTTTTATTTGTTTAAGTAGTTTATAAAATTTAATTAAGATTGTAATAACCGTTTAGGATCACGTAATGCTAATTTCCCGATGTATATAAAAGAAACGAGTGCAAAAAAACATTGTGTAAAGGTTTTATTGTTTTTTTGTTTTTACGTAGTCTAAGGATTTATATAAAAGAAAATTCCATAAACATTTACCGTAGGGGAAAAAACTCTTTCTAATTATACTAATAATGAGTATTTTGTGTAAATTACTACTTGTGCATTCCTATAACTGTGATGTGTTTTTAGGATATTTGTTGTAAAACATTGTCTAAATAATAACTGTACATATTGTATTAACATCCCATCAAACAAAACTAAAAAACAACAAAAAACACAAGGACGAGACAATTTATTGTTGAAACAGATTTTGTTTATTAAATAATCCTATAAATACGAAATAATTTTGTGCTGTTTATTTATTCAGAAGTTCTTATTTATAACAGGTTGTGTATATTTCCTACCGTTACTGACTTGTTTTACTATAAATTCTAAATCTATAAGCGGTACGTTGTTAACGTTATGTTTCTCCGCTATAAAATCATACACCAATGCATCATTTATTAATGTATTTTCTGCAAAAGACCTCACAATATTAGACATTGATAGACCTCTACATCGCTTTAAACAATAATACAAGGAATACTGTCCACATACAGTAGTACCATAGGATTGCAAAGAGGTGTCATTATAAATGTAACTTTTACAATTCTTATCAAAAAACCGTTTAAAACCTCTTCCGTAATAATCAGGCGGATTTCCAAAACTGTCCAAAAATTCCCCTTGATGAAGACCATTAAAATAAAAAGCGGTCCAATGACTTCCCCCTTTGCTACTGTCGTCCGTGTTAGTTATAAATACACTAGGATATGACACAGTGAGTGGTAAATGATCCCAGGGAACAACACCGCCAAAATATTGGTTTGTAATTCTATCTGTTTTGAGTACGCGAATGAGCTGTAAAGTATCCATTGTCTAGTTCCCAAAATCGGTAATGACGGTTCTGCTCTTGTCCACCTCCAATAAAGATTCGTGCTCGGCAAACAGTATGACGTTTATTGTTTTTGTCAGTCGTTGCGCAAACTGCATTTCCAAACGAACGCTGCCGTTATGAATCAGGTTCAGATGATCTCCGCATGACAAGTCTGAAGTCAGGTCAAATGCATAGTGCGTGTATCCATTGGCGTACTCGGCTCTTGAAATGCCAATGCCCTTGTCTTTCAATAAACCGTTGGTCCCAGAAAAGAGGGTTTGGTAGGCAATCATATAACTACTATCATCACCATTAAAGTTTGGCTTCAGAGGTTTCCACGGCAATTGTTCCCCGTCAATATGCAATGCCAGATAATTCAAGTTATTATGTTTAAAATTGAAAGGATTCTGCCCATAGTCTCCATTACATGAACTGTTGTCCACACACCCTAAAACAATACGCTTTGGTGCTGGACCAAGGAATAAATTTTCACGGGTGAAACTTTGATTACCATTTGGAATAGAAAATGTTTTCATTTGAACCCTCTGCAGTGGGTATTTAGCCGTTGCGTGTTCTAGAGTTTTAGCGTGCGCTAAGACAACGGTGGGGCTTACATTAACTCTCCTCACGTATAAAGATGCGTCTTGAATGACCACCTTGTAAGAACCATCAGAGTTAGACGTCATCAGACAAAATGCGCTCTTACTTCTATGTAGTTTAAGTTTTAAACTGACACCGTTCAATAAAAGCCTTTCCTGAGAAAAACAATCTGCGTGAATCGGACCAATTAAGTCAATAAGTTTACTGCCTTTTGAGAACTCAAAACGTTTTTTTAATCCTTCGTTGGAGTTTTCCTCGGCGAGTGGGTTGGATGAATCCATAGATCCCACGTCCTTGTAAAAAAGACCCTGTGTTAGGTGAGAGTCTTTGGCCGACTCTCCATACGATAATACAGTCTCGAAGAAGGCTCTATAGGGGTATAGATTTGACGAGTTACTAATCAAACGGTCGTTGATGGTTACATCAATTTCTGAGAACAAAGATTGAAGAAATAGGTTGACGGGTCCAACCGGTGAATCATCGTCGATTGTTTGACCCTGACCGTCCACTATCTTCGCTCTTACATGAAGCATAGTATTTGACAAGTCTAGATAACTGTTCATCGTTCCCTCTATATTAAACTCAATGGGTCCATTATCAATAATATTTGTTAAAGGATGGTGAGCAATCCAATTGCCCTTCACTATACTGGTCTGAGTATTCGGTAAAGCAAACAAGTCCAGTTCCGATTTTGTACATTCGCACAAATGCTTATGAATAAACGCCATTTTATTGGTTTTTCTTTTTCTTTCTTTCTAAGAGTAAAAAATATCAGGTAACCGTCTCGTTTGCTTCTTGGACGCTGATCTGCGATTTGTTTTGATGTCAGCGTTCGTCCAGCCTCTTTCAGCCGTCTCTTTGAGGCCATTTTTACATTTTGACCGTTGAGGGCGTCGTCAACTAGACCAATTCCTGTCCTCACAGCTTGTTTACCCAATGTTTTAACGCCCTTAGCCACCATTGGTATGGCCGATCTAAATAATCCTTTTAGTATTCCACCCAAACCATAACCTTTTTGATACCGGCTTCCCCTAAAAAATGGACTTTCACCACCCCCACCCCCGCCTATCTGATTTGTGTAGTAATTTTCGTAATCAATCATTATGAAAACAAAGACGGACGAATTCGCCTGAAGTGAAGCTTCACCATCAACTTTCCTCTCTGAAATGGTATCTTGTCACCGGTATCATCCCTTATATCTATCTGAATTGTTTCTAGATATTTCGCTCTCACGGGAACGTAATGAGGTGTATTAAAGATTTGGGAAACGGGGTGTCCCTGAGTAACTCTGTCAGTTCTTACAGTTATATTTCGCAAAAGAGGGACGCACGAATCACCCACCATCTGGGGCTCTACAATTTCGCTATATATAAACATGCTATAAAAACCATTGGATGTATCCGCGGGTAATAAGCCTTCTGTCGTTGAAGAGACGGATTTGTTTTTTTATCCCAACATTAGGTATAATTCATCGTTGAAATAGATGTATGCATTGGGTTTTAATCTTATTTTAACTTTTTTGGAGTGGGGGTTCACCGAGAATCTTATAGCAGTCCTCCCAGTGAGTACTATGTTACCGTTAATAGCATCGATAATATCCTCGGCCGTTTGGTAAAACCCATGGGGAATTTTTCCGTACTGTACATCCCTACCACTTTCACTATATGTAAAGGAATTGTTTCTGTCCGTGACATTGTACCACGTTTGAGGATACTGCACTTCGACGATAGAAACTTCCCAGTCACCGGGTAAGTGTATAGGGTTAGATAATCTCGTCTTGTAGCTCACTAGTGTGTTTTCGGGAAACAATGACATGGACGCATTACTCGGTAAAACCAAAACAAATTGTGAAGAGAACGCCATCGTTACCTGCGTCTTGTTTGATGTAGGTCTTCCACCCAACTGTTAAATTTAGCTGGATAACCCATCCATTTAACGAAGTATTCCGTTTTGTGCCCCTTTCTTTTTCGTTTTGTCAACACTTTTTCAATTCTGAAGACGTTGTCAGTTTTTGTTATTTTTTGTAGTTCCTCTTCGTAAAAAGTACCATCTATTTCTTCGTCATCATAATCTTTAATTCTATAAACGGGTCTATGTTTTCCCACGTGTTTAGTTACGGTAAATATCTCCTCGCTCCAATTCGGATAATAACCTTTGTCAAAGGGCATTTTCGACTTGCTAATTCTAACTCGATCTCCTACTTTGAAAGTATTTTTGACCGTTGATGGCGCCTTATTCTTGTAGAGCGCGACCCAAACTTCGCTTTCGTTACTCTTGGTTACCTCATTAGGTTTCATTCTAATTGACGAATGATACCTGTTGTTGTAAGTTTTTACAATTTTAGGCAACACGTCAATATATTTCCAGGTATTACGGTGAGTAAAATAACGCCAGAGTTTCGATTTCAAGGTTTTATTATATCTTTCAACGATAGAGGCCTTTGTAATATTTCCTGTCGTAAAAAAATGAATATTTTTCCGTTTGAGAAATTTCTGAAACTCTTTATTCGTAAATTCTGTCCCTTTATCGGATTGAATTTTTAAAGGTATTCTATCACTTTCGTTGAGTATTTTACTGAATGCATCCAAAATAGATTTACCCATTTTATTCTTAAGAGGTTCAACCCAAGCATATTTTGAGAATGCATCCACGCAAGTTAAAACAAAATTATACCCCCGGTTATACCTAGCCAGAGAGGATAGATCGCACAAATCAATGACCCATTGTTCGTCAGTGGCAACGACTAAGACACGATTTTTGGTGAACTTTCTCTTGATTGGTTTATGTAATGTATAAGTATCTTGTTTTTTCAGAAAGTTACGAATCTCTTGGCGGTTTAAAGTAAACATTCCATCACGTTTAACGGCGTTGTATAACTTTTCTACACCGCTCAAACCCGCTTCGTGTTCTACGTCATAGTATATCCCTCTTAAATAATCATCTGACTCCTTCATCCCGATGCGTTGAGTAGCAGTTACACAAGCTAAATGAACTCTTTGAATTAATAAACTCCTTTTAAACATTTATTTCTGTGATTATGTACGGATTTGTACAAATTTATTTCATTAAAATCAGAACTAGCCTATTATTTAAACATTAAAAAAATATAATAATACAAACAAAACACACACAAAAATAAACAAATTATTACTGGTGCATCTTACTCAACTTCTCGGCTTCTAGTAAAAGTTTAATTTTAGATTCTGTTTTGAATACATCAATGGTCCAGAATCGGCGGAACAGCCACTGTAAAATGTCTATACGTTGGGTGGCTGTCTTCAGCCACTCCCACCTCATCCAAGTTTTCTCCAATAATGACATTAAATGTTCAATGGACTGCTCCATACAACTTGCGTGCGCGTCCGGGTAGAATTGTAAAAAAAAATCGTTGTACGGAACAGTACAACACTCAAGTTGGTTGGCCATATCGTCTGGAGCTTGACACCCTCGGCAATTCTGCTGAATGAGTACGTCAATCGCCTCCGTGATGGTTGTGGTTACGTATCCCAAGAAGAAATCCCTCAAATCTCCCACTGTACAATGGATACCTTCAGATTCGCCGAAAACGTCGTCCTCAAGATCATCTGAACATTGGGCAAAACAATAGGTACGGTCGTATTTAGAAACCAAAACAAACAAAAAATCAAAATCAAAATTACAATAAAATAAACATCCGAATGAACTACTGCAATAGCGAATAAATGACGTGGCCATTCGGTACCTGTAACCTAGTTCTTAAAAGAACTGATACGAACATCTTGCGTCATACACACACACACACACACACACCCACCCTTACAGATCCGGTTTGTGGGGTACTGCTATTGTTGTTCTATTATTCCCTTTTCTGAAGAATTCCCTTGTGGGGTCCAATTGTTCCTATTGAAATGACCTTGTGGGGTCCATTGTTCCATTGTTGTCAGGACCCCACAAGTGCCAATCCGTGCGAACACACAAGTGTGTAACAGCCTGCAATCGTGGACCCTCCTTTGTTCAACTCTTTGTGATAGCAACCGTGGACCACAATGCTTTCCTTTGTGATAGCAACCGTGGACCTATTGTCCTCTTTTGTTATAGGTCCCCGGTTTGAATGTGGTTACCTACTCACCAATACACCCATACACTGCAGATTGAGGACATACTTTCCATACTATCCAATTGAGGTCATTGCCAAGGGTCGAATGGTACATATCGATATGAGGACATAACACATGAACCCGTTATCTTGCGGTTCACTCATGTGAATGTGTACACTGGCCTTCTAGGAAATGTTTTGGGGGATGGTACATGTATTTTCTTCTTATTTGGTGGTGGGTTGAGGGGGGGGGGGGGGGGGGGCGCGGGTTTGCCAAAGGTGTAGACTAATCACTTGGCTGTGCCTACAGAGTGACTCTAGGTTATGACTGTACTTTTGTGGTACATGACACCTTAAATTTGTTTAAGTGTCATCGTATTTCTACAAAAGTCCTTGATGTTTGTCCACGTTCGGGTCTGCAATGCCACAGGACAGGACGATTCGATGTCACGTTTTCCTGGAAGCTTCTTCAGCAAAAAGAATCTCTGCAAGCCCTCGGTTACGTCTTTCTTTTCCTCAGCAGTCCAGGGGCGACGTTTGACTTGACGACGCTTTACTTGTGGAGCTTTTTGAGCTGGAGCTGATTGGGCTGGTGGCCTTCCTACAACAAACAGGAAAGAAGAGGAAAATTAAGATACATTATCAAATGGGGGCCTATTCATAACAAAAATATTTCCTTTTTACCGATGAGACATTTACTCCCTGAGTAAATCAATAAGCAATTTAGCGCCAAATAGTTACTGCCATCTTGTTTCATCCTACCGTTCAAAATTAGTTGCCCAGATGGGCTGGAAAGCAAATGCAGTCTGGCATCTTATCGCAATTTGGTCTGTGGGGGCAAACAGGGAATACGACCAGCATGCAAGAGACCTACATGAGATATAGCCAGTCAGAAATATGACAAACTTACTGGCATCAACACTGTCCTCCAAAGCTGGGTCACACGAGTCACCGGAATCACTGCTGTCCTCATCGCTGGTGAAGCCTTCTGCGAACCAACAAACATAAATTTCGAAATTTAGCTTTGATTGGGTTGCGTGTGTGGGGTTGGGGGGGGGGGGGTCTACAGTTAATGATGTTGATATGGGGGAGGGGGTGTTATGTGATGACGGCCACAGGCAGAGTTATCGGGCCCCCAAAAGAAAGAGCAATTTTGACATTTACCAGTAGCTATGATTGCTTTTTCCCACACAACTTTAAATGTTGGCCAATCCATCGGGGGTGGGGGTGGGGTGGGGGGGGGGGGGTGTACAGTGAATTATGCTTATTGGGGGTGGGGGGGGGGTTGTTAGTGTTAGGTGATGACAATCACAGGCAAAGTTATCGGGCCCCCAAATGAGTTTTTGGGCGAGTAGGGGGAGGTGTCAAGAGCCAAAAAACACGTTATTTATTTTGAAAGAAAAGTTTAAAACGGGTTTGTTTACCTCCAGTAACATGCAACTCCTCCAAAGATTTGCCATGTTGCGAAACCAAGTTGCCTCTCTCCAAGCTCAGGAAAAGTCTGGACAGTTTGGTTACCCTCTGGACAGTGTCTGGCAACTGGTAGTACTCACGATGGACCCGCAAATCATGACCCATGAAGTCTGCAAGTGTTTCAAGCTGATGTTCATTCAAGGCAAGAATTTGTGAAACAGTCGCTACATGTTTACGAAGCTTTGTAGACCGCATGCTATCAGCATTCTCAAGGCCCGCCTCATTCGCATATGCTCGTAGACAGTCGCTTCCTCGTATATGACCTGTGCCTCCGTAACAACTTCGTGCGAACAAGAACATGTTGTCTTGTGCCACTCCAGCTGCATTTCTATTTGCGACAAGAGCCTTCAACCACGTCATCACATCAGTACCAAGAAGCACCGGAACAGTTCTGCCCCTCTTACCAACTATTTCAATGACTTCGAACATTTTACAGAGGTGCCGTTCAAGATCAGTCATGACGCAATCCCCATTCACAATGGCTGCTCTACTGCGCTTGTGAAAATCTTCAAGTTTCATTTTAGATACTTCCCCCTGTCGTCTGCGGTTGAAGATAATGAGATGGCACAGTGTGACTTCATTCAAATTCTTCCAAGCTGTTGTAATTTGAGGGCCCTTAGCAGAGTGTAGGAGCTGCACTTCCCTGTTGCCAGTTTCATGAAGGAACGAGGACATTTTCACTACGTCTCCATTTGTCGGGATAACTGTTCGCTTGTTCCGCTTTCCTTGGTACAGTGTTCTGTGTGCGTGGGTTGACACAAGTTCTGGCCACTTAATTTCACACAACTGCCTAAACTGTTCGGCCTGTTCCGCTTTTCCCCTAAGATTATACTCTAAAGCACTTGCTTGCAGTATGAGTGCACATCTCTTGATGGAATGTCCAATCTTTAGTGCTAGAGATGGAACGTGATACATCTGTTTCCCTTCACTGAAGCCGGCTACATCATGAACAGCCTTGACGATATCATTCAAATGGCGGGGATGCACGAATACTTCCAGTGATGCATTTGGTTGGTGGGTGTTTTGTCTGAGTTGTATAACAAGACGACCAAGTTCTCGTAGTTTGTTCCGAATGTAACCATGTTGTGTAACATCGTGGCCAAGCCTAAGGTATTCACGTTTGGCAATTTCGAGAATCAAAGAATCATTCTTGACTACCAGAGCAACATTGTCTCTCCTCATAGAACTAAGAACCTTGTTCAACTGGAAAGATACACCAGCTGGGGGAGGTTTTAACAAATCACTCTTGCTAGCTACTCGCCCCCTAACATGACCTATCCTACCGCTACCATCAGTCTGTGCAGGGAGCGCAGGATTAAGTGGGCACTTATGACGCCAAAGATCAAGACGCACGTAATAGCCATAACAATGTATGCATGGTCCATATGCGTGTGGAGATGCCTCATGATTTGGTCTGTATACTATAACAAGGACACCCTTTCCCTCTCTGAGGACTTGGCAATTGTGTCTGTGATTACCAATATTGCGGATGTATAACAGAAGTTTCTTGCGGGCACTAAGGTCTGTCTCCGATGCTATCTCTACAACTTCCCTCTCATCCTTGTGACACGACTGAAGGTGACGGGGTAACTTGGCATGAGGTTCATCACAGTAAAAGCAAAAGTGCTTTTTGTCCCATTTCCTTTGTCCACCGACATTATCGGTCTGCATGACTGTTACGGCACAGTTCTCACTCGAATCATTTCTGTCAAATCCTACAGTTTCATTGCTTTGGTGAAGTTCGGCAGTTTCTGAAATAGCTTGTGGTTCATCGTCATCGTCATCCCTGGAACTGGTGTTTGGGTTTACAGAACTTGAAGTATCCAACGTTAAAATAGCTTGTGGGTCATCGTCATCCCTGGAACTGGTGTTTGGGTTCACAGACCATGAAGGATCAGACTTAAAATCTGATGTTCGATGGGCCAGCTAGCAAGAAAAAGATAAATTACATAATTAACACCACTGAGTTATGATTAGGATGATCACACCAATTAAATATATAGGGTTTAGTGGATCAGCGTGCCCTTAAATTGCTAGGCAATTTACACATTACCACTAAGCTAGTCATAACTTAAACCATCCTTTCAAACAGTATATCCCATGTTGGGGGGAGTGGCGTGGCGCGCATTGGTTATTATGACGCTTTCACTATAAAGCGAGTCGTTTGCCGTAAACACATAGTTGTGCGGCACAATTTAACAATTAGAGAGGACATTTGTTTGCCTCAACACGTAAACCTTTGAAAAACTTCTCAATTGTACATAGAATATTATATTTTTAAGAAACATAGCCTTTTCTGAATTTCCTTACGATGGAATGAATACATGACATAATCTTTTACTCACCTGGTGCTCAAATAAGCAGCGTGTCATGCCATCCTCATTGTAACGCACACGGTACTTGATTACTGACTTTCCTGAAATATGAAAGGCAAACGGTTTGTCACAATACTTAATCATACTTTTATTTGTACAGGGATCAGGGTTGTCAATTGGGAAGAGTTCTTTTCATTTGCATCACAATGTGCTTTGTCTTATTAGGGAGGGTGCACAGGAAAGGGGCCGCTATGACTAAGTAAAGAGTTTAACAGCTTTTCTCATGAAATTATGCACTATGGTTATTTAGTTCTTAGTTCATGATAATTTCTTGGGGGTTATGTAAAAAAAAAAATTTGGGGGGTGGGGGGAGGAAGGGGCTGACATACAACTATGCGCTATATTTTAAACGTGCTCTTCATGTGATGGGGATCACAATAAGGGTGTGGAACTGTCATTTCGTGTCTCGTTAGTACAAAAGTTATCAATAAATTGTAAATACCTTTGTTTATGGAGGTGATTACAGCTGGATACCATGACGAGTCTGGAGGCCACAGTGCCATTACGCTGTCCCCTTCTTCATACTAGAAAAAACACATACAATTTAGGTAACATAATTATACGTTATTAATCAAACAAAAGTCGATAAGTTTACTGGTACGCTTATGGGTCAACTCGGTCCGAAGCCAACTCCGTCCGAGTCAACTAGGTCCGAAGCCAACTCGGTCCGAAGCCAACTCGGTCCGAAGCCAACTCGGTCCGAAGCCAACTCGGTCCGAAGCCAACTCGGTCAAAAGCCAACTCGGTCAAAAGCCAACTCGGTCAAAAGCCAACTCGGTCAAAAGCCAACTCGGTCAAAAGCCAACTCGGTCAAAAGCCAACTCGGTCCGAAGCCAACTCGGTCCGAAGCCAACTCGGTCCGAAGCCAACTCGGTCAAAAGCCAACTCGGTCAAAAGCCAACTCGTTCCCAAGTAAACTGGTACCCAGGTCAAAACGTATCCAGGTAAACTCTTACTTACCCAGGTCAACTGTTACCCAGGTAAACTCTTACCCAGGTACGTACTGCCGACCCGGGTACGAGTTCACTTGGGTATGAGTTAACTCGAGTACGAGTTTACCGTTTATATGGTTTCCTTGCTCTATGGTTTATTCGAGGCTATTCTTAAATGGAATATTAATCACATGCATCAATAGAAATTGGTAAAGTAATAATTCATTTACTTATGTGTTTGTAGACAAATTTTAGTACCGTACGGATGACTGTACAGTAGTATAGTAAACCGGGAAGCCGTAAACCGGTGCGCATGGTAATACTAATGGACATTTATTTACACTGGGAATGAGATAATCACTCACCATTTCTTGTGTCCTCTCGAGAGCTGCCATCGGTCGAATGATCGAGTGTAAGGTCCTCGTGGATGCAAAAGTTATGTCAATGTTTGAGGCGTGTCCCATGACATTGCAAGTTGCAAGTTGCAGTTGCAGTTCCAACCGGCTGGGCCACGCGAACCGACTCAAACAGAATCAGCTAACTGTCATGTATAATTACTTAAGAATTAGAAATGGCCGCTTCTAAATCAACATTAAGGATACTTAATATCAACAGAGGGCGATGTAACCATCCGAGAGTGCGTTAGGCAGCAGATTCTTTTTCACTCACACATGCTCCTCTCGTAAATTACGTAAACCGAGGATCACTCCCAAAGGCTTAGAGAATTCACTGGCGTCCAAACTGGCCATAATGCTCCATTTATCAAATTTTTTCAAAGCGAGGACGTCCTCGCTCTGATAAGAGTCCTCGAAGAGCGAGTGTGTATTCACATAGAAGAGCTCGGTTGGCAGCGTTTACACGTACAGCAAAACAATCAAACAATTAATCAAACAAAATACAGCGCGATCAATGACGTGGCTAATCGGTATTGATAGTTCTTAAAAGAACTGATATTAACATCGCATGTATTCATCAGTTTCGATCACTTCTGAAATATAAACCATAATACAACACCAGCTTTACAGACTTGGGGTATTTTATTATTGTTAAAGTTCATTTTCTGAGAATAAAAAGTTCTTAAAAGAACTTTTGTTTTCGATTTATTTTCTTTCTCATTTACAATTAATACGACTAAGATAAACATGTATTACATACCATATTCTGTATGAGGCGACTCCACTTCTTCATCAACGGGTAGCGTATCTGCGTTGGGCCGAGGATTCTCATCGGCCGATGATCTTAAACACCGACGTTTTGTTGGTGTTTCATCAACACTGAAAAACGTAAATCTTGACGCCATCTTGATAATCTGAATGTCTGTAGTTGCTGAGATTTTCTGATTCTGTGGTGAAATTGGATGCTACGAAGCCTTTTTATAGAGAGTCAATTGTATTTATAATTTAAAACGCAACAACAACTTTAATATAACATGAAAGAAAAACAAAGGGTGTAAGCGCAGCTGCACGAACACCATTTTTAAAATATCTATAACAAATTAAATGCGAACCAAAGAGTCCTAATTGACTTCTTGAATCGCGGCTTGGATAGCCGGTATCAAATTGACAACTGATTCCCATTGATCTACGGTCAAATTGATCCCTCGTTTTGTTGGAATCAATGGAAAGTTTTTTTTCTTTATCTGTGAGTAATCACGAATCTTCACATACTTTTTGCCACAAAAAACCTCGACAACAACATGACGCGTGCCAGTAATTTGAAACCGTCTAGAGATGACATTACGAGGTTGATCCTCCACCGGCTGTTCATGACTGAAGTCCGGTTTATTTGTTATCATACGCTGCTCCAGACGTGCCGTCTTTTCTGGATCTTCAACGGTACCCGTGAATCGTCGTCGGACAGGGTTGATTGACTCAGATGAGCGCTTAACAAGTTCCGGTTTCTTGCTTTCTCCATGGTTTTCTTTAGACCTCTTTTGTTGCAGGGCACTCTCCGCACTTCGTTTATCAGCTTCTTCGCGACTTTCTTTCAAAGCTCTCTCCAGAGGTGTCATCATGACCAAGGGTTTGGATGGGATGTATTCCATCTCAGGGTTGATAGAAGGGTTGAACTCTGATATTTCGTGTTGACTACCGGCTGTATCAAAGCTACCATTAAGGCCCCACTCTAAATCAGTATCGTACTTATTCATATTGTTGGCTGAATTGATGTTCTTCCTCATAGTGTTTGGCGAAATATGATGAAACCTATTGGATTTTATTCCCTTTTTATACATTCTATTAATACAACAATCGAGCAATGTGACGTCATAAAACGAAACGATCGTCAATATTTAATATAATATAAAAAACGTGTCTCAACACGTCCTTAGCAAAACAACAACGTACTATGAGGGTATTGTGACGTCACATATCTAGCTTCCTCAACCCCTCCTCCCCATGGTCAATATGCGGGTTATTATCGCCTTTAATATTCAGTCGTCCACTGTCAATGGGTTCAGCTGCGGATAATTATAGCCCTTAATATTCCATCGTCTCGGCCATTAGCCTGACGATTACGTCACTAGGCTTCCAATGGTCAAACTGAGGGGGTAATATTTCTTCTTCCACAAACAATAGGTCCACCTGCGGTTTTATTTTCGCCCTCACTATTCTATCGTCCACGAACAATGGATCCAGCTGCGGGTTATTATCGAGTATCGCCCAATCCTAAAGCTTCACGATGACGTCACTCAGACGCGTCAATAGGTCGGTTATGACAGTGACCACTCCTCATACATTATTCATCTCGGGCCATCCGACGGTATAAATCTTTCCTATTCCCCCCACGCTTTACTTCACTCATTATCTATCACTCATTATCATCTCATTAACCTCTCACTCAAAGAGAACATCCGGCGGTATATATTCTCCCTATTCTACCCACGCTTTCAGACCTCATTATCTTTACCCACCCTCTTCATGTATTCACTTATTCCGCCCCTTTTTGGATGGAGGTCATCCGTCGGTATAAAGTTTTCTTATCCCCCCACGCTTTAGCATCTCATTATGCTCATCATTATTCATTTATGCACATTTATAAGGTCAAAGGTCATTTGTCGGTATATCCGCCTGCTCAACTACTCACGGGGCAGAGGACTGTGTTCGTTTTATTGCCGTCTCTGCCACACCCAGTGCTATGACAACGAAGCAAGTTGAAAGTGCATCTGCTGAGGATGAAGAGCTAGCAGTTGTAAGAGAAGCAATTCGCACTGGAAAGTTTGAAAAATGTAAGGCGTATGCACCAATCGCGGGAGAGTTGTGTGTCATTGGACAACTGATATTACGCGGAACGCGTATCGTTCTACCACATAAACTAAGACAACAAGCCTTAGCTCTTGCGCACGAGGGTCACCTGGGTGTTGTAGGAACTAAACAAAACCTTCGCACAAAAGTATGGTGGCCAGCAATGGAAAAAGGTGCCGAGAAGTTCTGCAGATCGTGCCATGGATGCCAAATTGTAGCACGACCTGACCCCCCTGAGCCACTGAGACCAACAACGCTCCCCGACGGTCCTTGGCAGGATTTAGCAACCGATTTACTTGGACCATTTCCATCAGGACATTCCGTTCTTGTAGTTATTGATTACTACAGCCGATATTATGAATACCAAATACTGAGTTCCACTTCCGCGGACAAAGTCATTGACTCCCTTGAGGAAGTCTTCAGCCGTCATGACTTCCAATGACACTTAAATCCGACAACGGTCCCCAGTTCCGTTCTCATGAGTTTCGCGAGTTCTGTGAGGAGAACGGTATAGACCATGTAAAGGTTACAGCTAAATGGGCTCAAGCCAATGGCGAAGTGGAACGCCAAAACGACTCAATCTTGAAACGAATCCGTATCGCACAGGCCGAAGGTCAAAACTGGCGAAAGGAACTACGAAAATATGTCACAAAATATCGCGCTACTGAACACCCCGCCACAAGGAAAACGCCAGCTGAGTTGTTGTTCAATCGGAAGATGCGCGGAAAACTACCAGTGTTTCAGGCCGATAATCACTCTGACTTAGAAATCCGGGACCGCGATGCTGAAAACAAAGGAAAAGCCAAGCTGTACACGGTCGCTCGTCGGAATGCAAAATACTCTGACGTGCAAGTCGGCGATCAAGTCCTTGTGAGGCAAGAGAAAACAAACAAGTTTTCTACCCCGTTCAACCCTGAACCCTTCACAATTGTGAGCAAAACTGGCAATAGTGTCATAGTTGCCTCCCCGAAAGGTGCTCAGTATTCGCGAAACACCAGCCATGTGCGGAAGTTTGTGCAAACTGCACATGACGCGGATATGCCACTGTCTGACCCTGCCATTCAACCATCCAAAGTGGATCACGAGAGAGCTGTCCCTGAACAGATTTCAGTTCCCCCGACTCAGAGTTCGGCAGATACTAACTTAGTCGCGACCCCCAACTGTCGTGGACAAACATTCTTCTCCACACAGTGACAGACCCAAAAGACAGTGTGGCATGCACCCAAAATACAAAGACTATGTTCTAAACTGAATGAACTGGACAGAACTTTGAACTCAAAGATTAGAGTTGCATTGAAAACATTTAAAGCATTGTTCTGTTTATTGAAGTTTGTTTAAAAGTTGAAGATTTTCATTGTATTAAAAAGCAGTTGGTCTATATTCATGCACGACCGGTTTTCAAGTATTGCTAAGTTAAAAGTTAAAACTCAAAAAGTGTGGTTTATATTGTTCTCATAGTTTACTGAAAACAACTTTATTTACATTCAATCAAGTCTTTAAACAAGTTGTAGAAATTGCTTTGTCAGAACCATACATGTAGTAAGTCAGAAAATAGGCTACTGTTAAACATTTTAGGCTATTTCCATTTGTTTCCCATTGTTTACACAAGTTGAGATTTTGTCTAAAAAGGAGGGATGTTGTGTTTACAAGAGACTAACAGCGCTAGTCTAATTACCATTAGGTCAAAGGTCGTGTGCATGTAGACCGACGCCATTGTGATTTGTAGTTTAGATACGAATAAACCGAAGATTCAACAATATTGATGAAGTTTTTCAAACTCTAGGTGGCAGCATATTTGCCAAGAAAAGTGTCAGCCCTCGAACAGTTAAAACGACACAATAATAAAAATGTTATATTTATCCATTTAACAAGCAAACGAATCATTAGCATATTATACTTGTACTGAAAATTTAGTCAGTCTTATTCATTGTTTGCTTACATTGAGAATTTAATTAGTTTGAGTCATTGTTTGTTTACACTGATAATTTAGTGAGTTTGTTTCACTGTTTGCTAACAATGATAATTTGTTGGTCTGATTTACTGTTTGCTAACACTTGGAATTTAAGGAGTTTGATTTACCATTTGCCAACAAAGACAATTTAGTGAGTCTGATTCATTATTTGCTAACACTGAGAATTTAGTGAATCTGATTTACAGTTTGTTAATACTGAGAATTTAGTGAGTTTGATTCCTTGTTTGCTAACAATGATAGTTAAATAAGTCTGATTCACTGTTTGCCAACAATGATAACTTAGTGAGTCTGATTCATTGTTTGCTTACCCTGTGGAATCAACTCCCATCCAACATCCGTGCCGCACCAACCCTGGACACTTTCAAGAAACTATTAAAAACCCAACTATTTAAAAATTAAATTTGTCATGATTTTCACCTTACATAGGGATAATGATTCTGAAATATGATATATATGTTTATAATACTGTTGTAATTGTAATTTGTTGTAATGTAAAGCGCATAGAGATGTTCATTCATATAATGCGCTATATAAATGTAAATTATTATTATTATTACACTGAGAATTTACTGAGTCAAATTTTGTTTCAATACAAGAGCATCTACTGTTTGTAAACCAAACACTCATAATGTATGTAAACTGATACCATGTTTATAATTTCCATAAGGTCCAAGCTGTAGATCGTAACACTATCTGATCATTAGCGTCGATTGTAATACGATATGATCACACTCGTCGGTCGTAGCAGTATGATCATGGGCGTTAACACAACGTTATAGACCATTGACCATGCACAACCAAGTCTTACCTGAAGCTGTATCTAATTTCAGTTTACCCTCACTCACTGTGTACAGTTGAAGCTCTTTGCTGAACTCTAGGAAGTGGCCAATGGCCAACAGAAATCCTGGATTATTTACGACAAACAACGTTAAATGTGCACATAAACAGTCTACGTCTTCCCCAACCCTACTTTTGCAAGTGAATGTACACTTCACTACACAAACAAAATGTATTAAGTAATGCTTAACATGCATGTCGATGGTATTTTTAACATTAATGAAAAACCCCAATATTGCTTTTGATATTGATCAATAGGAAAAGTAAGTTGGTCTGTATTATATAGTGGTATGGTGCAGCCGTTGTGAGAGTGCTTGCAGTTTAATCCCCTTATTCTATTCCAGGTGTGTTTGCTAGTACGTTCCTGATCTCTTAGGAAAAAACCCAAAAGTAAATCACTCGGATGGGACTCGAACTCAAAACCTTTGAATTGCTATAGCAGAAAAACATGAAACTTAATAATACAAATGTGTAAGAATTGAGTATATTTATATTATTTGTAAATATTAACACCCTCAAATAAAATCGTCCAGGCAGTCATCTTAGCCACATAGGCAACCATGTTAGTTTACCGTTTGGATGACACACACGGAGGTAATGCGTGAAGTATGTCCCTTTACTTCATTGATATTTCGCAGCTGTGTTTGTGAAACTTGTTGATGTTAAGAATTCAAATCTAAACTCAACTTAAACGATGGACATCATAGAGTATTGTTACCTGAAGCTCCAAACATGGCACGAATCAAAGTTCAACTTATTGTCATGTTTTCTTGGACAATGTTGACTCGTTGACTAAAATTTCCAGGACAATAAGGCCTAGTGTTAATATTCTTCTTTATGAGCGAGCAGAAAGTGCTGAAAAACAGTAATGCGGTGAGATCGATCAACCTTGGGGACGAAGTTAGGTCTATCGATCTGCGCTTTGATCATGACACTATTCAACCCTAAAGGGGACATTTCGGCCACGTTGGGCGTTGACAATTTTCTAGCCAGCAAGAGAGTCTGGCTCGTTGTCATTTCACTAATAGCCCGTCACGTTTCGTTCACTGGTCTATATTTCATATAAAATAGGGATGCTTTTCAACACTGGCTAGGCGGACCTTTTTGGGTGAGAAAGAGTTTTGACCGGTCCTATGGTGTTTAAAGTTCAAGCATTTGGCCAATTAAATTCGTCTTTAATTAGGCATCGACTAATTTCTTGACGATTTTATTACAAATGTGATTCATTAGGAGAATAATAAACCATAAAAAAATACAGAAGAACAAGTTTAAAGTAAACCCTTCTATGGGTCACGGTACCAATACATCAATCCTCTAATGACTAATTTACAATATTTTGTGTTTAAAGGGTGTGTACAACATTGGTAAGATTGTAATTATTAATGTTCACGGATTTGCACATAACTTGGTGTAAAGATGGTCATGGTGGAAAACTTCCCTCGAATTAGTTTTGCTTGAAATACTATAAGTTTTAGGAAATGAGTAAAACAATTAGTCTTTATCACTGGTGATAACATCTGTTGTTTGAAAACAGTGCAACACATTTAATTTCTTTGTATTGGTTTCTCATGCTCCGAAGACCGATTTAGCTGAAACTTTCACATGTTTGTTATTTCATGTAAATACTGGGTCACATCAAGTGTGGATACTGGCCCTTGACAACTATTAATGTTGTACATAAGCTTAAGCAGTGCCAGGAAGTTGGGCCCTTGTTATATTTGAACTAATGGTTTATCTTAAAAATTGACTCAAATGTGAACATCAATGCAGTTGCCGTTGAATCTTACAAATGTCTGCCTTTTCCCTCAAACGAGGCACCTGTTTCGGCCGAACGTAAATTCGGCACCTTGCCAAACATGTTCTTCCCACGTAATAAATATCATAAGAGGGCTTGCGAGGGCTTATCTCCCATTTTCTAACCGCAGAAACTGTCGGCCAGACCTCAAAACACTCCTAACCGGTTGGTGAACAGATGTTTTCAATCATCTCACAGGGTGTTTAAGTTTATGGCAACTTAGCACCCGAGTTGTGGTGTCATTGACATTAACCAGGCGGCCATTGCTTGTGCACAAACGAATGGGAAATTTGTTGTACACAGGGCAATGACATTTTTCCCGCCCACTCTCACCAAGTCACCGACCCCTGTTGATTGACACCCCTTCTAGACTGTGTGTTACGGTACAGGGGATGATATCATGGAGTTTAGCATGGCTGGGATTTACCACGTGACTGCGGTTATGTTTTTCTTGATTTGTGAAGAACTTTGTTGGCCAAGTCCCTCTACTGAGGGTTTTAATCTTCTGATTAACTTCAAATATACACCATGTTAGGACCTTAATAAAACCTCAATCAAGTAGATGTGACGTCAAGATGACGTCATCAGGTGTTAAAACTCAAGAAATCAAAGTTTAATGATTAAAAAAACCATAACTCAAGAAGTACATAAGCTATTATAACAATCTTAACATCATCGAAGAGGTCTTAAAAATGTAGCAAGTACTATGCTTACTTGTATACCGTTTGAACTCGACTTCGCGTTCAAACTAGCCTTTTGTTAAGGCCTTCGTGGCTTGAACAGCTTTGTAGAGCCGCGATCCAAAGCGACTGAAATGGGAGACCACGCATGTGTTTCTTTATAATCTCGACTTTTGCTACCCGAAACGGTAGCAAAAGTCCAAACCAATCAGAAGTGCATAACGCACGTTTCAAACTTCATGAATAATTCATAAAAAAACAACGCAAACGAGTTGGAAATGGCCATCGTGGCTTCGCCACTCGGCTTGTGCGCGTGGTCTCTCGCTCCAGTCGCTCCACTGTTTACAAAGCTTTCCAAGCCACGATGGCCTTGACAAAAGGCAACGTTCAAACCGGCAGTTGAACATTTCAAAATTCATGCGTTAAGAAACAATCACAGGGGGGCCTACTTTTTACACACACACTACGGTAAATGTTTATGTCAGATTGTAGGTCCTTAAGCCTTCTCAAACTTTTCCACAGAGGTGTTATCTTTTTGGACTTCACTTCAAAGTCCATCAAACACGCTTGTAGTCTAGTCTCTAATCAAGGTTCGCGCAACCTGATTTTGGCGTTATGCTTTGTTAGTCTATAAAACAGCCGTCCGTGCAAAACTCGCTAACAATCAAATGTTAGACTTTTGAAAAATTCATAACTCAAGAACTAAACAATGGATTTGTACAATCTATACATCATCGGACATACCACACAAAAATTACAATAAAAAGTGTTTACGATAATACATATCAAATACAAAGAGGAGACAGTACCGCAATCCCACAACAGACACTAGCAATGCAGAATACAGGCTACATGATACGCAAGTCCACCTCCCCTTCCTTTAAAAACTCTCTCCTGTGATTTATGTCAAACACATTCCCTTTCCTGGTGTTAAAAGTTTATGTAAAAATACAAACATCCACTCCAGGACATGCCATTCAATAATTACAATAAATAGTCATTATAGATTATAGCATCATAGAACACATAAAGTAGCATACCGCGTCTTATGGAGGTGTTTTTTACCACACAGGCCACAGGACAGGAATTCTGGCGAGCGAAATATATTGAATTTACGTTGGGCACTGGTGACGTCATGATGACGTCTCACAATGCTTTAGCCTAACAAACACATCTACAGTATCCCACAAGTACACAACCGAAAACGGTTGATCGGACTTATACTATTCGAGATATGGTGGTCTCAAGATTTGCTAAATATGTTCAAGTCATTATGCATCATATAATAAACTATTGTAAGCAGTTCTGCAACAAGGCATGGATTTTTACTTTCAGGACACATTTTGTCAATGTACTGTGAAACAAATGTACAAATGTATCTACTGGTTAAATGTACATTATAGTGCCTAGACACCAAAGTTTTATGTAGCGTTTAAATTGTATGAGTCAATAAACCATTGCAAGCAGTCATGCGACAATTAATGACCTATAACCTTTAATACACACTTTGTCAATGTAACTGTGAACATATCAAATGTGCAAATGAATGCAATGGATGTACACAATAGTGTCTAGACTCCGAATTTTGCTGTAGTGTATACATTGTATGGGACAATAAACCATTGGAAGCAGTCATGCGACAAGTCATGAATGCTTACTTTCAAAACACATTTTGTCAATATAACTGGAGCTATCAAATCGTAACCGACGCCACACACACGTAGGTCCCAGTGAAAAGTAAAAAAGTAAAAATGGCGTTTAATGTTGAACGCTATTTTAAATCCCGCTTTCCTTCAAAACGCCTGGGTATTTTTAACTGGTTTTCTTACAGCGGAGACTTGATGCTTTGATTTTCATTTATATGAAGTGTATGTGAACAACTGAACAAAAATGTTTGCAAATTAAACATTTATTGTAAAAAGTGATTGTGGTTTGCAACTCAATGTTTGACTTAATTCTTAACGCTGAGAAAACCTAAAAAAAGAAGGCGCTGTTTTGTTTTGCTTTTAAAAAAATTAAATATCGCCTAACTCACAAGGCCACGGACGGCCACTTCAAGGTGAGGGCTACACACAACTGATTTGGGCTATCGACCCAGGGTAACGGGTAACCCCCTTTACAGTCCTTAAGGATGTAGGCATTGGTATCATCCACTGTTAACTCGGATGTCATACTAACTTATGAGAGTTTTCTACTTTATATAGTGACTATATCTGGCTTATTAGGTGTTCGTGCAATGTGTGCGCGAACACCTCTTGTTTTTGTTCTGGGGTTTTTTCATAGGTGTTCATGCAGTGATGCTCCCTTGAAGACAATAAACCCATGATTCTGTATTTGTGGCTCAAATAAATTTAAGAGGTGGGGTCCAGGGGCCTGCCGTACAGCCCCTAGTGGATTTTGAGTTTGTTCCTAAACTCGTATGGTCATGAAACTTGGCAACAATGTTACCTGATAAGTAAATGAAACAACAGTTTCGACAACATAATGACGTCATCCAATGATTTACTGGGTAATTAATAGTAATTAATTAAATTTAGAGTTTGGGGTTTAACAATCAAAACTCTCAGACTAAGAACGATAAGTTATTTGTTATTTCTTGAAAACAAAGGTTACTGAATACTTATCAATTTATAAATAGGAACAAATCAAGTTTGACACAGATTTATTAGTGAATTGGCCTTTTAAAATGTTAAAATCTTAATGCAATGCCTCTTAAACGCAGCATGGAATACCACTCGCGACTTACTCCATTGAAAAGGAGTGGCAGCTAGCCAGTCAAGACGTTTGTTGCCTGACATAAATCAGCGCGAAATCAGACCCGTGGCGACTAGATGCGGTTGTTTATCTCAGTGCCACGTGCGCCTTCACTGACGGCTAGATGTAGTGGCATGATTTCCGTGCAAGGTTTGACGTGTAGCAGTTCAACGAACTTATAACGCAGGCTTATCAATGGCGCAATAACTGCATAATTGGATTCCGCTCAGTCTGTGCCACGTTCAGCGTCAAATTGTTCCCATATTCGCCCTTTTTATAGCTCAATGGTGACGAAGTTTCACTGAGATGAAGTTTTCTGCTTCAGTGTTTCGTGTGAATTTGTATTATGTGAGAAAATGCAAGCAGAAAAAGACAAACATTTGATATGTTTTGATCACACACCGAGAAGCAGGGACGCGACATCGGCTCGTGAAGGGCGTTTCAGACCGGCACTAACGGCAATGTCTATCGGTGTGACACGGTAAATAAAACCGTGAGTTTCGTATGAACATCATTGCTTTTCAAACCGACTCTTTATTTAATGCACAGTTATGTTATAAAGTTTACCCTTAATCATCAAGTGGCCACTTTGGTGACGTTTTTAAACTAAGGAACGTTCAGTATGATCGTCGAACAAGGAGGTAAAATTGGGCAATATTGGAAGTGGGTATGATTCTTTGCTGTGTCACTTGTCAGATTGATGAATGTTTTCCGTCAACTCTGTATTATGACATGCATATTTAAAAACCCTTCGATGAAGGTTTTCCTTAGAAGGTTTCGTTTTTAAGTCGTTCACTTCAAAAACAGTTTGTGCACTTTCCACTAACTTTTACTTGCGTAATTTCCTTACTCTGATATTTTGAATTATTATGCGCCTTCGAACAGGCTGGCCCTGGCCCTGGAGATAGAGCGAAATAGAAATTAAATAAATTATAAGTATAATGATGAAATGTTTTATGTCTTGAATTTTATTTATTTAAACAGTTTCAGCTTGACTTAACTTTCCTTGAGTCATACTTTCTTTATACTTGTTTTTTCCTCTTCAGAATACAGAACATCTAGTACCTCGATGGTCTACAGTGAAAGTTTTAACACCCGTTGTTGTGTTCCACTCCTTATTTCCTTGCTGAGTGTATGATGCACCATAGAGGTAGAAATAGTACCTTAGTCATTATGTTATTAGTCAAAATTCACGACAGGCTTAGACTTGCCGTCTTTATGACTTGCCTTTGTCTTGCACAATTATCCAAAAGGGTGTTTTTTCGTTCAATATTATAAATTTAACAAACCGTTTCATCGACTTATTGCTTGATGATTTTATTACAAATGTGAATTCATTAGGAGAATAATAAAACTATTAAAACAAAAGAAGAGTAATTTTTAAGTAAACACTACTACGGGTCAAGGTGCCCACAAAATAAATTTACTGATGACTATAAATACAATATTTTCTGCTTAAATGGTGTGTACAACATTGGTAAGATTGAAACTATAAATGTTCACAGATTAGCACATAACTTACATGGTGTAAAGATGGTCATGGTGAAAAACTTCCCTTGAATTAGTTTTGCTTGAATTGCTATAGTTTTTAGGAAATGAGTAAACAAATTAGTCTTTATCACTGTTGATCAAATCTTTTATTTCAAAACAGTGAAAACATTATTTGTTTTCACTATTTTCTCATGGCTCCGATTACCGATTTAGCTGAACATTTTAAAGGTTTGTTATTTTATGTATTATGTTTGGTCACAACAAGTATGGAGTCTGGCTTTTGACAATTACCAATGCTTTGCATAAATGTATGCAGCGCCAGCTAGGGCCCGTGTTATACTTGAACTTACCAAATGGTTTATATTAAAAGTTGGGTCCATTGTGAACACAGTCTTAATGAATCAATGCAGTTGCCGTTGAATCTTAAAAATATCTGTCATTTACATTGATAATATACATAATAAATTTGACAATAGAATAAAAGGGAGGATACCCTAATCTACCAACTACCAAATAAGAGTATGCGGTTATTTTTTAAAACGTTGTAAGTTATACAAATAAAAAATATAAATTTACTTTGATAACTGATTTAGTAGTTAAATTCAAGATTATATCCTTAAAAAGTACTGACATGAAATTGAATTTGACAAGCTTTTGATATTATTAGAGTAGAGTTACCAGAATTAACATTAGCCTAAAAGGTGTTACGTTTATTACAATTTATAGAACAAGTTCGGCTGGCTGACTAGACTCGATTAGACTTATCCATAGTCTATCTAGATGTCACTCGAATGCTGCATGGTTGAACTAGCTATTCCAACTGGATCCACCTAGCTCTGGAGCACTGTTTCTCAAGTCAACTTATGAAGTCAAGATTGCGGTTAAGTTACGCATGTAGGCCTCACGAGTTGGTGCCATATTTTGACGAATCAATCGACCTTTGAAGGAGACATAGACCACGCATGCGTGATTTAAATGGCAATTTTTGACCAAAGGTAACCACCCGATTTTGCTTAAAACTGACAAATGGTAGCAATATGACTATACCAATCGATGTCTTTAGGTGGCGTCCTAACATTTCCGAGGTTTCCCATGGCATGTCTGAAGTAGAAATGCACAGTATGCAAAATTACATCGATCTTTTTATAATTAAATCATCAGTTATTTCAATTACTAAATACTTAATTTATCACTATTTTGTTTCCCTTTTAAACAAAACTTGGGGTGATTTTAATAAAAACTAACAAGTAAAAAGCCAGCCGTTATGTTAAACCATCAAATTAATAGAATTGAGTTATAAAACTGTAATTGATCCAAAAGTAAGTAAAAAAGTTGGCGGGTAGCAACCTGAGATGATTTTGAAAATCTTTCTTTTTTCAAATAGTTTCCTTTTGACAATTTCGATACCAACATAATACCGTAGGCCATTTTTCGGATCTGTGATCCCTACAGTCTTGCTAGTATCTCTTATCAATGCTTCGGTTTGTCGTCAGCAATTTTATAAGTGATTTATCAAGTTTATGGGTTACCGTTCTAACGGGAACCGTTGTCGTCTCATAGGAATGTATTTGATGTTTCATGGGATCTACCAACAGTCAACCACCATGCATAGCTCTATCTTCATTTCAATATAGTGGCTGCTTATAAAATACAAGAACCTCTGATCTCACTACGACCTTTTCCATCACATTCCCATCTCATTGGTAAACGGCTCAGCGGAAATAAATTCATATTAGTGATTTATTGTAACGCAAATAAAGTGATGGGTACGTTTTGAGTAAAACGTTTTGTACGTAGATTTGTCCCTTTAAAAAAAACATTCGCATTCTTGAGAATGACTGGGTTAGAATCTCTCGTTTAATTGATCTAAAAGACTGTATCATTTTCGAACATTACGTCATCAACAATCACGCGCGATGCAAGATCTTGACTGAGCGCATATCAGCCACGATGAGGTCACCGGTAGGAGTAAACGTCAAGCCAAAAGGAATGTACAAGCCACGAGCAACACACCCGATGTGCTCACCTGATGCATCATAATGATGTATCTCACAGGTTCCCTCTTGATCGTAATGAATAGACACATAGATGTCTCCAGCATCGTCGCAGCACACACTATGAGGCTTTGCAAGTTTGCCGTCAATGGAGATGCTAATATTGAACACCTCGTTTCCCATGAAATCCAGACAAACAAGTTTCATCTTGTCATAGCATGTGAAGATCAAACGCTCCTTGCCGCTTACAGATAAAAAGCATGGATTGTTTATATCGTCATGATATAGTGTGGAAACGATGGGTTCATCCATTTTCTGAAGATAAATTACCTTTGTTTCCCAGTCAGCCACTGCAATCCAATGATTCTTGTCCACAGCGATATCCCCGAGTCGACTCTCTGACGGCCCCTCGACCTCATTCTGTGAGGGTCTGAACTTATGGATATAGCGCAGTTCTCTATCATAAACCTTTACATCCTGTTCGTCAGTAACAAGAAGCAGGTCATCAGAGGTCACCGCAATACCAAATGGTTCTTTTAGTTTGCCATCTTCTGTTCCGCTTTGAACACTTGTAGATTTGTAACTACCCTTTTCTGAAAATGTGTGTAATTGGTGCCTGATTACATCAGTAACGACAATGTCCCCGTTGGTAAAGCAAGCAACGTCCACTGCCAACTTGAACTCCCCCTCTCCTTCCCCTTCTTCACCAAACTCGACCTTCACCTCCCATTTCTCTTCCTCTAGTATTTCACCGATGTCTGCATCAGTGACGACATCATGAACTTTGAACCCGGTGAACGACTTGCTATGCTGTACTGTTTGAAACTGAAGCTCTTTGTGGAACGTCAAGTTGTGCATAACCTTTGGCTTGAGGTCCAGTAGCTCAAAGTCACCGGCATGTTGCATCAAGTCATCGACTGAAGCAACGATCTGCTCTGCACGGCTCATCTTATCTTGATTGCTGCTCTGTATGCTACCAAATTCCTCACCTCTTTCTTGACTGATTTGAGTGACTCTTTCTTGAAGGAGGCGAGATGCATTTTTTATCTTAGTGATTTCCTCTTCCTCCTTAGCGACAATATCTCGAAGAGCCCGGTCGACCATGAGCTGTAATCTTTGCTGTGAGTGTTTGATAGAGTTATCCACTTTTTGAAATTGCTTGTGACATTCAGCAAACTTCTGCAAGGCTTCATCAACAGCTCGACGAAAAGATCGAATGGAATCATTGATTTCAGAGAGGTTGTGGTTCGAATCTCGGTGATTTAGCCCTGCACATTTAGGACACACAAGTAGTTCACACTGGTCGCAGTAAAAACACAGTTCCTGGTCAGTGTGTTTCTGGCACTTTGGAAATTCATTTTTGTCGCTGTCTTGGGGTCGCTCTTTTGACGATCCGACTTCATTATCGATTTGATGACGCGTGCTACTTTTTAATTTGGCATGTTTTTCCAGACATGCCTTGCAAAAAAATGCAACACAGTCAACACACCGTGATACGGCTTCAAGACCTTCGTCGCATCCTTCGCAAATCAAGACAGGAGGGTTAATGTCCTCCTGCGGACCATCCAGATTGCTGACGTCATCAATAAGTGAGCTCAAGAAAAAACAGTTCAGAAGAGCCGACAGTCCCTTATCTGGGATTGAAGTTTTCTCTACACACACTGGGAAAATAATAGTATCTGTTTTTTGATCCTGTTTGTCTACAAGTTCCTGAAGACATTTTAAGCAGAAGCTGTGCTGACAGTCCATGATTTTTGGATCGATGAACCGAGTCAGGCAGATTGAGCATTCAATGTGTACACGTCTAAGCATGCAAGTAGTCTCAGTAGGTAGTACAGCTTCGGCCATCTTGATGAGAATTGGCAATCCTGTTACCTGAAGCAAAACGAAGATCATTTTCGTTACATCATACAATAAGCGGGTGCAACAATGCAACAAATTAGGTGGCAGCATATTTCCAAATAAACAGTGTTTGCACTGGAATGTTTTTTATCTATAAAACCGATTCATAAGCAAACTATAGTTTTACAGAAATTAGCACTGGAAATGTAGTGAGTCTCACTCATTGTTTGCTAATAAATGAGAATTTAGTGAGTCTGATTCACTGCTTTCTAAAACTGAAAACTAAGTGAGTCTGATTCACTGTTTGCTATCATTGAGAATTTAATGAGTCTGCTCCACTGTTTGATAACACTGATAATTAAGTGAATCTGGTTCACTGTTTGCTAACACAGAGAATTTAGTGAGTGTGATTCAATCTTCGCTATCATTGTTAATTTAATGGGTGTTATTCACTGTTTGTCATCATTGAGAAGGATTAGGAATGACCGGGATTGTGTGAAGTACTGAAATGTCCCATATGGTCTGCGTCTCCAACAGCCTCTCCTAGTCAAACTCCTATCTCCTTGGCTTCACGTGCCCATCCCTGTTTAGAACCGTTGGCAGATGTGTGCAGGCGGGTTTCTGGATCCTTAAAACCAGATTGCTCCGGGCAGGTAGGGCTTTTAAGTAGTGGAAAACAGCTTACGTAGGAGAATGTACTCTGATCTCAAACCATGGGAGGCAGCCCACCTAGGAGAAGGCCAACTCTTATTTTAAACCTTGCCTGCTTTGCTTATTGCTCTGGGCAGCAGCAGCGCTTCTGTAAGCTTGCAGTCGCCTTGGAGACTCCCCCTTCCCTCCCGCAGCATTTCCACCTGGTGCCTACCAACGACCCAGAAGCTTAACGCATGGGACTATGGCAGAGACCAACTAGTCCCAGTTAGCTGGACACTGTGGGGCAACCATCACCCCTACCAACCGCTGAGCTTCTGCTTTCCGAGCTTTTACTCCTGCGCAAGGTATTTGCTGTTCTTAACTCACTGCACAGGAAACTATATCGTAGTCAACGTCCAGAACACCGACAAATCCTTCAAAGTCTCACGGCGACAGGGTACCGCGGTACTGTCAGGCTTGAGTTGCTGGAGGCTTGTAGTGTGTTCTCTGCACGTGAGCGGCCTGGGAGTAATTGTTGCATGCCTTGTCGATGACGACGGCAGTGTGAGGTCCTTCTTAGGATGACCAGGCGGTCCTATATAGGGATGCCCCGCCTGCCCCATATTGGGGAAGCCCCTAGAAAAGGTGTAGTAAAAAGGTTCGTCATTCAATATCCTGGCTGGCACTCCACAGTCAGCGGGACTCTATTTTCATGTTGGCGAAATCAAGATCGACAGAAAACAAATACAAAAACACAAATCAGACTTGTCCTGGACACAAATGCCAACTATGCACGAAGACGCACTGCACTGGTGGCACAGGAACTTGTTCGATACAACAGCGATGTTGCTGCTCTGTCAGAGACGAGGTTTGCAGATGCTGGAGCAGTCTAGGAGAAACATTTCACCTTCTACTGGTCACTTTACTCAGGAACTTCAGGCGTAGGTTTCGCTGTTGCCAATGACATTTCCAGAAGTCTTACAGAATTCTAAAAAGCCTTGTCAGATCGCATTGTGACTCTTCGGATGCCACTCAACAACAAAACATATGTGACACTTGTCAGTGTGTATGCGCCAACCTTGTCAAGCAGCTTATCAGCAAAGGAAATGTTCTATGAGGAATTGAGCAAGGTCCTTCAATCAGTGCCAGTCACAAACAAACAGGTCGTTCTGGGTGATCTCAATGCGCGTGTTGGTGACGACCACAGAACCTGGGGCCATGTGTTGGGCAAGTTCGAGAGAGGTAATTGAAATGCCAACGGTGAGTCACTGCTCTCAATCTGTGCGGATTTCGACCTTGCAGTAACAAGCAGTTTCTTCAATAGGTCCGATTATTGGTACTTTCCTGGCAGCATCCCAGATCAAAGAGGTGGCATCTCCTGATGACCATAAGCTCATCAGGTGCATTCTGAAGCTGGACCTTCATGTGCCGCATATTTGTCGACCCCCTAAGGATAAGCGCAGACTCAACATCGCCAAACTGAACTCCAAAGATGGGAACATTTCTTTATGCGAGGCCCCGCACATTGTTCTGGACACTGCCTCACCGGCAGCTGGAGATTCAGCTAATGATCAGTGGGCCAGATTCCGCTCAGCTGTCTACTCTGCTTCAAGTCACTTGGTCATCAACGTCGAAAGAACTCTGACTGGTTTGCGGAAAATGACCCAGAGATAGAGGAACTGCTTCCCATCAACTGCGCAGCCCTCCATGCCCGACTACGTTGGACAGCTAAATAAAGTATAACATAAACCTAACGTACATTCCAAAGAGTCAGGTGTTGATTTCGTTAAAAGCACACCAACATTTATTGATAAATTTTAGTAACTGAAGCGACAAGGTGTTGGAAAACAGACGACTATGAAAGTACATTTCTTATTTTGGGAGTGCTTTAAAATCAAAATAAGCAGGACACTGCTTATCCTATAATCCTTTGACAAAAGAAGAGGCTTAACTGCTGAACTCTTTTGTGTACGGTAACTGATACCTGCGGTTTGAGGTTCTGGTAGACACTAAGCGTTTCGTAATAAGCCCTCCAAAGCTGGGATGACCTCTTTTATGCTTAAATATTCATGAGCTGGCAATTACTTTTGTTAGCGGTCATATACTGAAAAACTGTCGGCTCCGGGTGGACATCCGGCGGATATCCGGCGGTTGGGGAAGGATATCTCCCTTAACAACCCTTCCTCACCTGCTGCAATCCAACAGCATGCACAAGCAAGCAAACCTGCAGAGGGAACTACGACGTATGGAAGATGATTGCTGGGCAAAAAAGCCAATGAGGTCCAAGCTCTAGCAGATATGGGCGACTCTCGAGGCGTCTTCCAGTCGCTCAAGGGAATTTATGGCCCACGCCATTCAACTACAAGCCAAGTTCTCTCCTCTGATGGCAACACATTAAAGACTGACTAAACGGAGATCCGAGCTCGCTGTATAGAACACTACTTTCTGCTACTCAACCGACTCTCCACTTTAGATGATGTTTTTGAGTCAATCTTCCAGCAGTCCAGGAGCTCAATGTCGCCCCAGAAATGGGTGAACTTAGACGAGCTGTGGCTGGTGAGGCAACCAACAAAGCTGATGGTCAAGATGGAATCCCCGCAGAAGTCTATAAGCATGGTGGTGAGATACTCCTCATGGCGCTACTCAATATGTTGGGAGCGCGGGGAGCTTCCACAAGACTTCAAAGATGATTTGATTGTCAACATAAACAAGAAGAAGGGTAACCGTCAAGACTGTGACAACTACCGTGGTATTTCACTCCTTGCAATCGCTGGCAAAGTCCTTGGGAAGATCATGCTCAAGCGACTTCAATTTGTAGCTAACGACATACTCCCTGGACCACAGTGCAGATTCCGTGCAGACCGTGGAACAGTAGACATGATTTCTACACTGCGTCAACTTCAGGAAAAGTCTTTTGAACAGAGTATACCTCTGTACATCGTCTTTGTTGATTTTTCAAAGGCATTCTACTCAGTCAGCCGTATGTGCCTCTGGCGTCTTTTATCAGAATATGGCTGCCCAGAGAAATTCATTGTCATTCTTCGATGCTTTCTTGACAACATGCAGGCACGATTTCTCTTTGGTGGTGAAGCTTCAGACTCTTTCTCTGTTGCACACGGCATGATACAGGGCTGAGTCCTGGCCCTTACTTTGTTCACCCTCTTCCTGACTGCTGTACTGGAAGTTGCAATCCGGGATGTCACTGAGGGCGTCTATCTAACAACTCGAACTGAGGGCAAGCTCTTCAAAACAAGACGTATGGAAGCCAATACAAAGGTCCATCAGTGGTGTGCACATGATCTGATCTACGCTGATGACGACATTGGCATGGCCTTGTCTCACACTCTGCGAAGGACCTGCAGAAGATTATGGACAAGTTTGCTGCAGCATCTGCTTCATTCAGGCTGACTATCAACATCAGAAAAACTGAGGTACTCTACCAACCAGCTCCAAACATTGAGCCAAACATCGTGTTAAATGGCGAGCAACTCAAGATCGTGGACTCCTTCGTGTACCTTGGTAGCACCGTTTTCAGTGACTGCAGTCTGGAGAAGGAGATGTCCTTACGAATCCGCTCAGCCTGTGCTGCCTTTGGTCGCCTGCGTGACCGGCTGTGGAGTAGGCATATCATTTTTACCAGAACAACGATGTGAATACAGAGCCGTTGTACTATCCTGCTTCCTGTACAGCTCAGAGTCATACACGCTCTGCCGTAGACACATTCACCGCCTGTACAGGGTCTTCCTACGGCACCTGCGAACCATCCTTGGTGTCAAGTGGTCTGACCATTTGACAAACAACAATGTCCTACAGCTGGCCGGATTACCCAGCATCGAGGCAGTGCTCCTGAAGCGACAGCTTTCTTGGACCGGTCATGTGGTCAGAATTGAGAATGACAGAATGCCAAAGGGTGTGATGTACAGCGAACTATCTAACGGTAAACGCAATGTTGGGCGACCAAGACTCCGCTACTCTGACTGCATGAAAAGAAACCTCAAGGCTGCTGGTATCGATGTCCAACAATGGGAAAGTACATCTAAGAATAGGACAGCCTGGCGAGCTGCAGTACAAGCTGGATCTGCTGCAGCTGAAGTGGCAAGAGCAGCAGATGCAGATGCTAAACGGCGTCGTCGTCATGAACGGGAGCTACTACCCCATCTGCCATCTACTGCCTGCACACTAACGGCCTTGTAGAATCCGCCCAGTTCTCGACCCTCTGCTGCGCAAAAACCAGAACGGCTTCAGAGAGAAGAGGTCCACAGTCTCACAGATATTGGCTCTGAGAAGGATCATCGAAGGGGTTAATAGGAAGCATCTCCCAGCTGTGATGACCTTTATCGACTTCAAGAAGGCGTTCGACTCAATCCACCGAGGAAAGCTCATGTAAATTCTGCAAGCCTACGGAATCCCAGCACGCATAGTTCAGGCAATCAGTGATGTGTGTGCTAACACTTCTGCCAGGGTGCTGACCCCAGATGGCGAATCGGACATCTTCGAGATCATGGCTGGTGTGCTGCAGGGGGATACACTTGCGCCCTGTCATAGCCCTAGACTATGCTCTGAGGCGAGCAATCATGGGGAGGGAGGAGCTGCTGGGTTTCACTCTCGCACCAAGGCAAAGCAGACGGGTGAGTGCTGTTGTAGAGACCGACTTCGACTTTGCAGATGACATCGCTCTGGTCTCGGATTCGGTGCCAAAGGCACAAGCCCTGCTCCACAGTGTGGAAAGCGAATGCAAAAAGATTGGCCTGCAGATCAATGTCAAGAAGACGGAAGTCATGTGCTTTAACATCGACACTGGGGATGTGAAAATCAACACCATGGACGGCACTACCCTTGCTGTGAGAGAAGACTTCATATACCTGGGCTCGCACATCAGCTCAACAGACAAGGACATCCGAGTAAGGAAAGCACAGGCTTGGAAAGCATGCCAAAACCTCAAGAAGATCTGGAGGTCTATGATGCCGGACAAACCCAAGCGAGCTCTATTCCGTGCATCCGTGGAGTCCATCCTACTCTATGGCTCTGAGGCATGGACCCTTACTACAAAGCAAGAGGCTCGACTTGATGGCTGTTACACTCGCATGCTGATGATGGCTCTAGACGTGAGTTGGAGAGACAAAGTCAGCAACGGGGTGCTCTATGGCAACCTGCCAAAGATCTCTACAACTATCAGGCTTAGGCGTCTGCGATT
Organism: Leptasterias polaris; assembly: GCA_037783415.1. Lineage (NCBI taxonomy): Eukaryota > Metazoa > Echinodermata > Asteroidea > Forcipulatida > Asteriidae > Leptasterias > Leptasterias polaris. The sequence continues at coordinate 5,678,212 of JAZGTN010000102.1, forward strand.
GGCTGGACACTGCGTTCGACATCCAGATATAGCTGCAAGCCAACTCATTCTCTGGGAACCCACACATGGTGTAGCCTCTCGAGGTGGGCAGTCACTAACCTACGTGGACCAGTTGCGTCGTGATACTGAGCTAACCTCTGCAGCTGAGATCAGAACAGCTATGGGAGATCGTGATGTGTGGCGTGCTTTTGTTGCAGTCCGACGAGAGTCGACCTGATTGATTGAACGGCCTTGGAGTGTCTGCATTGTGGCAAATGTGTGACGTCACGAATCGGACGTTTTTCTCACGAAAGAGATTGTGGCCGGCGTCCTACACCAGTCACATGAATCTATTAACTTGACTAAGATGTTGTCATTCTCGTTAGTGAGCTGACAGCCTATATCATTGATAATTTAATGAGTCTGATTCACTGTTTGGTAACACTGATAATTGAGTGAGTCTATTCAATGTTTACTATTGTTGAGAATTTTGTGAGTCTGATTTATTGTTTGCTATTATTGACAATTTATTGAGTCTGATTCATTGTTTGATAAAACTGATAATTTAGTGAGTCTGATTTAATGTTTACTAACAATGAGAATTTAGGTAGTCTGATTCACTGTTTGCTAATATTGAGAATTTAGTTAGTCTGATTCACTGTTTGCTATTATTGACAATTTAGTGAGTTTGAATCACTGTTTGATAATACTGATAATTTAGTAAGTCTGATTCAATGTTTGCTAATGAGAATTTAGTGAGGCTGATTTACTGTTTGCTAACATTGAATTAGTTAATCTGATTCACTGTTTGCTAACACCGACAATTTAATGAGTCAGGTTTACTGTTTGCTAACATTGATAATTAATTAAGCGAGTCTGATTCACTGTTTGCTAACACTGAGAACTTAGTTAGTCTGATTCACTGTTTGCTAACATTGAGAATTTAGTGAGTCTGATTAACTGTTTGCTAACACGAAGAACTTTGAAACAAAACAGAATAACTTATGTCACAGGATTTTCGTTCCCGGAGATTCTGTATACCTCCCTCCCCCATACAGCAAATTGTGCAGAAGTTCTTTATCCGATAGCGCCCTCTTTTGACTCGGCGTCACTTATAATATAGCCCTAGTTAATGTTTGGGGGACACACACGACCGGAGTAAAAAATCTCCCATGGCACTGGTATTACAATTGAAGGAATTAAGTTGTTTCTACGTCACATTAAAACAGGTTGGATTCACTTGTCTGTCTCCATTTATATCTCATTTACTTTTGATTATAAATAGAACGTTACAAAGACTAACAAAAATTGGTTCTCACAATGTTTAGTATCCAGACTCCCACCCGGAAAGATATGTGTATGAATCAGACTCATTTCCGGGTTAGGTGATTCCGTGTCAAACGAGAACAAAACTGTAACTGCATGGTTCTTTACTACAATTTTGGGATGTTGACTCGAAAACTTGTCCCAATGACTCTAACATGGAGTTGGCACATACGGACCTCAGACCTTTAAGAAAGTGCGTCTACACTCTAAATATTTATTTAACAAAACAAAAACGAATCATAGTTTTCCGAACCTCGGTGGGAACTTTTACACAAAGTTTTGGTAAATTTTGTCAAATTGGGTCTCAATACAGGAGCGTCTAATGTTTGTAAACCAAATACAAATTGTTATAAATTGATACCATGATTATAAGTTTTCTATGAGGTCCCACCTGTAGATCATAACACTGTCTGATCATGAGCCTCGATCGTAACACTATCATTCTGATCATGACCGTCAACACAATACTAGACCCTTTTGCAAGAACAACTTTTACGTAAAGCTGTATGTAATTTTAGATTAACTTCACTCACTGTGTATAGTTGAAGCTCTTTGCTGAACTCTATGAAGTGGCCAATGGCCAACATAAATCCTGGATTATGTACGACGAACAACTTTAAAATTAAGCAAAAAACGGTCCACGTCTTCGCCAACCCTACTTTTGCAAGTGAATGTACACTTCACTACACAAACAACATGTATGAAGTAATGCTTAACAAGCATGTCGATGGTATTTTTAACACAAAAGAAAAACCCCAATATTGCTATTGATATTGATCAATAGGAAACGTGAGTCAGTGGTCTGTATTTTATGGTGGTCTGTATTCAGCCATAGTGAGAGCGCTTGCAGTATATCCACTTATTCTATTTTAATTCCAGGTGTGTTTGCCATTACGTTGATAAGTTCTTTGGAAAAACACAGGTAAATCACTCGGATGGGTTTCGAGCCCACGACCTTTGCATAATTGCTAGAAAAACACGAAACTAAATAACACAATAATATTCTCTAGTAATTTTTTTATTTAATTATTTCATTATTTGTAAATATTATCACCCTCATATAAATTTGACTCGTCCAGGCAGACTTATTGGCCACATATGCAACCATAATAATTTACCGTTTGGGCGACACACACGGAGTAATGCGTGTAGTATGTCCCTTTATTTCATTGATATTTCTCAGATGTGTTTGCGAAACTTGATGGACATCATGCTGGTTGTGTGGCTAGATTATTGTTGCTTGAAGCTCCGAACATGGCACGAATCAAAGTTCAACTTATTGTCATGTATTCTGGGACAATGTTGACTCGTTGACTAGATTTTCCAGTACAATTCTTTTACTTTTCTTCTTTATGAGCGGGCAGCGAGTGCAGGAAAAACACTTTTGCGGCGAGATCGATCAACTGTGGGGACTAAGTTGGGTCTATCGTTCTGCGCGCGTGTAGTAAGTTGTGTTGGGTTCATAGTTCAATGTTCACAAACAGACACGTTTTGATCATGACACCATATTCACTCTTTAAAGGGGCACTTCGGCCACGTTGGGCGTTGACAATTGTGTAGCCAGCAAGAGCAGTTGGCTTGTTGTCATTTCACTAGTAGCCCGTCATATTTTCATCACTTGTCCATATTTCATGTAAGACCAATTGGGTTAGATATAATTTTGACCGGTCCTGGGAGCCGTTTAAGGTTCTAGCATTTGGCCAGTTGATTGCAAAGGCTGCGCAAAAATTAAATTCGTCTGTTATTAGGTATTGACTTATTGCTTGAAGATTTTATTATGTGATTCATTAGGAGAATAAAAAAAAGAACTAAATAATACAGAAGAATAATTTTGAAGTAAACCTTTCTATGGCCACGGTACCAATAAATCAATCCTCTAATGACTAATATACAATATTGTTCTGCTTAAAGGGTGTGTACAACATTGGACAGATTGAAAATGTGAATGTTCACAGATTAGCACATCAATTACATGGTATAAAGATGGTCGTGGTGGAAAACTTCTATTGTAATAGTTTTGCTTGAAGTGCTACAGTTTTTAGAAAATGAGTTAGAAAAATTAGTCTGTATCAATGGTGATAAAATCTGATGTTTGAAAACAGTGAAAACATCTAATGGTGTTTTTTTTCATTTTTTTTTTCTCATGACTCCAAAGACCGATTTAGCTGAAACGTTCAAATTTGTGTTATTTCATGTTTAAATGTTAGGTCACATCAAGTGTGAATACTGGTCTTTGACAATTACTAATATTGTACATGACCCATTTCACACGCACAGCGCCATCGGCGACTGGAGTCGCCCACGAGTATAACCGATCTTATCTCACTGAATTCTGGAAAATTATTGCCCCCTGACCTTCCCAACACGTTAGTTTATTCAGTTGCATACATGGACGACACTTTCTCATCGATACACAGCTTCATTTTATTAAACAAAATCGTTATATTCTCCGTTAAAAATCCGAGTTTGTTTGTGCGTTATAACAAAGAGTCATCAACAATGGATGCCCACGCTGCATTTTGGGAGATTTTCAATGAGTTGGACTCCTGAAATTTGGATTTAGAAGAGTATTTTCTCGACGATTATAGCGATGACGGTGAAGGTATGAATGATGGTAATGTACATGTACAATGTACATGTACACGATGTCGAAGGCGAGTCCAACAGCATCGATGGGTCTGAATCGGACGATTCCCATTTGAAAATCAACAGCGAGTGGGTGGTGACGATGAGATGCGTGGTGTATTTCGGAGAGCCTAGGTAGTTTTGAAATGTCATATCTTTCTAATAGTCCAGTGGCTTAGGGCCAATTTTTGGCAAAATCGTGACCCGCCGGATTAAAGCACCAAACTTGGCACACTTGTTCTATAGGACCCACTGAACAATTCTAGATAGGGGTGCCCGGCTTAGGTGACCTAGGTCAATGTCAGGCCGAGGTCAAAGGTCACGTGGCATATAAAACTGTATTAATGCAGATAATGATTGCAAATCAAGGTTGAAAAGTAAAATTTAGGCACTAAATCTTGTTTACTTGTTCTATAGGTCCAACTGAACAATTCTAGAGAGGATGCCCCGCTTAGGAGACTTAGGTCAAGGTCAGGCCGAGGTCAAAGGTCACGTGTTATATAATATTTTCTAAATTCAGATAAGATTGCAAATAAAGGCTGCCAAGCTAGATTTGAAGGCACTAAATTGTTTGCACGTGTTCTATAAGACCAACATAATCACCCTAGAGGGGTGTACAGTTTTAGTGACCTAGGTCAAGGTCAGGTCAAAGTTCATATGACATATATTACTGAAGAAATTACTGTATAAATGCAGATATGATTGCAAATCAAAGTTTTTGTGCATACCACCTCTAACCAAAAGTGAGACTGAAAGTGCCAATTATACTCGGTAACATTATGTCCTAAAGGTTCATTGTTTCACCAACAGAGGGCCGCCTAGTATGGCCTATCAATAATTCATCAATAGAGGGCCGCTTCCACATCTCAATAGCCCAAACTGACCATGCAGCTTCTATTTCCGACACCCATGTACAGCTTACTGTGGACAAAGTTATCTGAATCGTTTAATTTGAGCTCTTAGTAAAGCAAAGACAGTCAAGTGAGTAGCCTACTTTTAATTGTGTTTGTTTGTTTCTTCCTTTTTATTAGTGTGTAATTGATCTGATTACGGGAAATATTGTTTAAACTCATGTGTGTTATTCTTTGACGGCAGTAGTGCTTTTCAATCTTGACGGGTTTGTTGTACTTGTAGGCACTGGTCTATCATGGCAAACTTATGTTTGACTTTTATCTGCGTAACAAACATAATAAAATGGTTAAATGGATTCAGCCACAATTTTGTTTAAGTCCCTTCCCCTTGTGATACAAATAAGACCTCTATTTGCTTGTAAAATAAAGTTGGGTATCCGTTAATTTTCAGGGTGTTGAGTATAATTTAAGCAGAATGGATTGGGAAAACTGCATCATATGCGGGAAGAGAGACGGAAGTTTAAAGTGTCCTGCAGACAAGCCAGAAGGAGAAGGACGGGCCTTCTATGATGATTTCCTTCAAAATGTAGAGGGATTTCGTGAATTACAAGCACTTCCATTTGAATTAGCTTGTAGTGGATGCGACGTTACTGCTGATGTCCTACTGACCAATGCTGCAAAGTGGCATAAAGCTTGTCAGCTGAAATTTGCAAGCTCTAAGCTTCAAAGAACAAAAGAGAGACTAAAGCGTAAAAATGCTGAGCAGGATGAAATGAAGTCAAAGCGTCTTTCATCGACAACAGAGAAAGACTGCATCTTCTGTAGCTACACAATTGTTGTACCTTGGGACTGGACAAGAAGATCAGAGAGATGGCTACAGAATTGAAAGACAAACAATTACTAGCAAGAATAGCAGGAGGTGATTTAGTAGCTATTGAAGCTAAGTATCACAACACTTGTCTGACAGCCTTCAAGAACCGATATAGAAGTATGGATAGAGAACAGCAGGACACGAGTACAACGACAACTACAGATCAAAGAATAATGCAGTCTCGGGTGTTTGCAGAGCTAGTATCTCATATAGAAAGCTGTATTGAAAATGGAACTCACATATTCAAACTTTCTGAGCCTCATATGTTGTTTGAGCAACGACTTGAGACTCTAAGCATCGGCAAAACCATCAATAAATCACGGCTGAAGAAAAAGCTACTTTCACACTTTGCAGCAGAATGCCAAGAACAGTCAGATGGGCGGAACACTCTTCTTGTATTTAATGAAGGGCTTCAACAACTTTTGAAAGCTGCAGTGTCATCTCGTGACTTTGATGAAGAATCTTTGTCCATGATCAGAGTAGTGCAAACAGTACGGAGAGAGATATTTGGCGGTGAATTTTTTTAATTCACTGGAAGTTTTCCCACTGACTGCCAAGAGAGATCAGTCCCAACTTCTCTGAAGTCTTTGATATCTATGCTTCTCTATGGTAGCAACATCAATGACAAGAATGTTGCAAATTCACAAGCCTGTCTCTCAATATGCCAAAGCATACTCTTCAACTACAAAGGAAAGTCTTCCAATGTCTCCAAATCACGCCACACAAAGGACCGTGAGCCTCCACTTCCTCTCTACATTGGTTTGAACATTCATACACTTACACCCACCCTCACAGATCCGGTTTGTGGGGTACTGCTATTGTTGTTCTATTATTCCCTTTTCTGAAGAATTCCCTTGTGGGGTCCAATTGTTCCTATTGAAATGACCTTGTGGGGTCCATTGTTCCATTGTTGTCAGGACCCCACAAGTGCCAATCCGTGCGAACATACATACATTCATACACTTACACGAAGTAAGAAAGCTATATGAGATGGGCATCAGTGTCAGTTATGAACGCACCTTACAGGTAGAAGACTGGCTGACCACGGCTGCATGCCAACGCTTTGAAGATGATGATTCAGTTTGTCCTCCACAGATCTTCACAGTAGGGGCTCTGACAACATTGACCACAACTTGACCTCAACAACCGCCAATTGCATTATGGGTAGATTTTTGTATGTTGAAAATGAGCATGCTATGCATACTGTCTTTAAAAAAATGTTCCTTAACAGGAACAGTTATGCAGATAGGTTAGACAAAAAGTGTTTCTAGTTTAAATTTTTTAATTTTTTATTTGTTTTCCTTAACATGAGATACTTCTTGGCTGGATATACTGTTCCTGCCATTTGTGCTTTCTTATTTTACAAACACGGCATCCGAAAAAGGTTGGTGGTTTAAATTAGTTCTGCCACAGAAAACCAAATCCATTTCATGAACAATTTAAAGAAACATTACTTTAATTTTGTTTACATTAATCAGTGCTTTCTAAAGCATTCAGCCACACATCCTTTTTGCAAGGTATAATTTCATAAAAGCACTATGCAATTTACATATTAATGTTGGGGCACATGGTATGTAATATATCGTATGTTTTTCAGTGAGCGACATCTGAAGAGAATTCTCAAGAGAATGGGATTAAAGCGAAGGCGGCAAGAGTCAAACCCACATGATATAATACATGCAATATTGGTGAGTTGACCACGTGCATGACAATTTAACCCTTTAAAAAACCTACATATTATGTACACACTCTCCTTTATTATACAGTTTGAGAAGTCACAGCATCCTTAAAAAGAGGTGTGATGTTCCATTTGTAGAGATTTTAGAACGCACTTGCCCAGTTTAATGTATATGAAAAATCCACAAACTTGTGTCCGCGCTCACTCTTTTTTTCAATTATTGTGATTTACATTTCAACCTATAGACAGAATTAGATGGTAGTGGTTCTTGTTGTGGGTACCGAGCTATGTGGCAACGCCTAATGAGAGATCATGGCCTACATGTGAACAGGTTGGTTGGTTTGTTATAGTTACTATTAACACCATGATATCATATCTGTCTCCTTTTTATGATGTTATGAAACCAATGTACAAATGTGACTATTTATTATGACATTGTAAGATTATGCTTTAATTACTTTCTTTTTGCCAGATTTGTGTTCTCTTAAAGAGCTATTAAAGGGATTGGCGTGTTTTTCACACTGTTTTTTTTTTTCGAACTTGATGTCAACCTTAAATTGTTTACTAAGATGTGGTTGCATTAAGGCCCCCCCCCCCCCCTTTGTATCAGTCCCAACCAGTAGTACACTTGCTCTGAATTACACAGGGATTTTTGAAAGTACAACAAATTATTGTTGTTAGCTGCCACAAGTGTGTCAGGCAGGAACAGTTTCAATGTACCGATTTAGTGCTTTTGTAGTTTAAGTAACACTGTGTGTTTTGTATTATATCCTTAAACCTTAAGGGAAACTGGGTAAATTTTAGGTAAACAAAGACCTCCGGTATAACATGCTGGCGCTCTACCAACTGAGCTATTTAGCCCTATGTATTGTCAACATTGTTTGTTCTGGGGTGCCAGTCTAAAATCTTTTGGATTAACATTGATTATGTGTGTTTGTTAAAGAAGCTGTGACATTAAGATTGTAGTTGTTTACACACCTTTGTGTGTGTGTGTGTTTTATGTCCTCTGATTGACCCTTATGTTACAAAAAGTACTTATACAACAGTTCAATTTAATCCCGATGTTCTCAATGCAACTGTTTGTCAGCTATGAGTTGGCTTTACTGTGGTATTGAACAAAATAAATTGACAATAATATTGTCAATTTATTTTATTTTTATTATATTGTCAATTTATTATAGTATGACCGATAATACAACAGTGATAACATGTTAGTGTTCTATGATTTTGTCTTCAGAGACACAGTTAGGCAACTTCTGCTGGAGTTAGACCCAGACGGTGTTACTGCTCGTAAACAGAGGCGATTGAGACGTCGAATGTACTCCAATAAAGGTTCACACTACCTTGTTCATGTAGATGGCTACGACAAGTAGAAGCCGTACGGATTTGCCATTCATGGTGCCATTGATGGGTAAATACTGATACACCATCACACACATATTTTATATCATGTTTTGCATTTACGGATTTCACATCCCAAGTCATGTTTGCTTTGAAATTTTCCTCTGTTTTTTTCTTGATGGATTGTAATGTTACATGTACAGGGTGATAGAAGATACACGTAGAATGATAAATCCTGAAACAAAAGGTTAGTTTGATCAATGTGCTTTATGACTATTTTCATGTATTGCTCCTACTGTATGACCTACATGTATTCCCTGGACACCCTGTACATGTAAAAAAAAATCAAATGCTACCCTGTTGAACTTTCACTGAGCATAATGACTCTGTAAATGTTAAAACTTGAAACCATTTTTCCCAAACTTAATGAACTCATACCTTGGTCAAATTAATAATTGGATTCAGGATTTTTTTTTCTTTTCTGTGACACCCTTTGCATTGTTTTTAATTGACTTTTATTGTTCCAGCTTTTCACGAAAAATTCTTTGGGTGGAAATAGGACCAACTAACAATGATCCAGCAGTGGTTGCCAAATATTTTGTGGATTACATTCGTCAAGTCAAAGGTAATGGTTGACCTAAGCACAGTGTATGATTCACATATTTAAATACCAAATAAATTAACAGAATTAATTAATTAATAAAATACCCTCAGTTTTTGTTGGTATGTTTAATTTTTTTGTTTGTTTATTCTTTTGGTTTTTTAAATGTTCACCTCTCGTGTATGGCAACTTACGACATTCTGCATACATTTTAAGGTCTGATGCATGTGGTCAATCTTACCATATTTTTCAGCGGTACCACACATGATCAGGACTGATCGTGGGACTGAGAACACTATTATAGATTGCCTTTCGCTACCAGGACAATGATGACCATTCTGACTTCAAGAGCTTCATGTACGGCAAATCTACTTCAAATCAGGTTAATGTGAAAAGCAACTCATTCCAATGAAACAAAAAGTTATTACTTATTGTTTTTGATACTTAAAGATGCAGGATTAAAAGTTCATAGAGCAGTTGTTGCATTTTATCTAAGCCTAAGCATTTTGAATGCTCCTAGAATAAGTCTTTTCACCTTGATATCTTGTGATACATTACAATTTTTATTGTTTTATTTGTAATTGTGATAAATGTCATTAAACACGTGGTTTGTGACTTGATAACACATTGTTAAGCAGTGCATAATTTGAGTCACGAAGAATTATCAGAACTTATCATCAAGTACATTTTTTTTTCTTATTGGTTGCCAAAATCCTGTTTTTGCCATTACTACTTTATTTTCGAGAGCATTTATTTTAATTTTATTTTCTCTATTCTCCAGAGAATTGAACGCTGGTGGGGCAGCATGAGGCAGGGAGCCATGAATTGCTGGTTGAGTCTCTTCAAGGACCTGGTTTATAGCGGAGCCTTTAACAACTCCTGCCTCTGGGAAAAGTAAGATGAAATTGTCTTGTGTTATGCCAATAAGGAGGAGTTTTTTTATTATTTAATTTCTTTTACATAGCAATTATGTTTCTGGAGTATTATACACGAGTCTGTGTACATGAAACATCATTGTATCGACTCGTGAAATCAGTTCACAGTATGATAATACACTGTTTAAAAGAAGATGTGATATGGAAGCCAGACAAGAGATGAGATAGATGTCTAATACAATATGTTAATCTTTTTTCATTTCCAGAGAATGTGTACGGTTCTGCTTCACAAAATTACTACGCAGAGAACTTCATCGAGTTGGCCGATTGTGGAATGAACACCACATCAGACATTGCAAAATGTCAGAAGGTCCTCATGGGAAGCCGGATATGATGTTTTTTCTCCCATAACTTTATGGTATGTTTAAATTGCATTTTCAACTTGCTTAATTTCCTTTAAAATAAAGTATTGTGTAAGACTTGTTCCCCGAAGTCGAGGGTTGGACACGCTTGTGGTCATGTCGGCCTGGTCTGATGGCATTTCTCCATGCCTCCCCATCCAGTGCTTTCTTGGGCGACCTCCTGGACGGACGCCCTCTACCTGTAGCTCTTGTTCATCACTCATCACTGGATGTGCCCATACCAGCGCAGTCTACCCCATCTGACTACTTCCTCATCGTTGACGATACCTAGACGTGCTCTTAGTTCATACAGGGGCAATCTATCAGAAATTTTGGCTGATCAAATCAAACGCACCATAGCATTGTCATTTTGGGACAGACGAGAGATATTCTCACCAGTAATACTGGCCATGTTTCACTGGCATAGAACTGTTTTACACTTATCATACAATGAACGCTGTATGTTATTAATTTAATAGGTGCCCGCGACTACAGACATGAAGTTCAAGAAGATGACATTGATGCAGTTGATAATGGCATCTGTGTGTCTGTTGCCGAAAATGGATGCACTGCCGAATTTGAGGAAGTTGCCCAAACACTAATGATGGAGAATGGTTTGACCATGCCACAAACACCTGCGGATGCTGTCACTCTTTTTGCGGAGTTAAAAGTACTCATAACTGACAAAATGTAAATTGCCACCATTGCAATTGCGCCTTAAAAGAAATGTGTTTTGTTCCTATTTACCAAGTCTCCAATTGTTTCTGGAAATTGTGTTATTGATTGGAATGAATGTGTTCTTATTGCTTTTTTTTTTGATTTACTGTAGATTAGCCTTGGTTCATATATAGCTTGCAACTTGTCATAGGCAAATTTTAGGCTACCATGAAAGACTTAAAATTGTAATTAAAATTTGTACATATTTGTATGGTAATGAGAAAGTTACAAGATTTCAGTTGAACCACGGACTGAAAGGGAAAATTTGCCTGTGTGACAGGTTAAAGAATTGCACATAAAGTTCTTGTGGGGATCTCGAAACACTATTTCAAATAAGTTGGGAAATGTTATGATAGTTTTGATGTTTATGTAAAAATAGCTCATATTCTTAAAATTTAATCACTCATAATAGTAATAATAATAAACGAAAATGACATTTAGACCATTTGATTGGGCTCTGCATTTTTATTAGGTAATCTCTAGTTTCAAAAACATGCAATACAAAACCTAACTATTCAAATACGGAATTTGTTTTATCATCTTCATTTGTTAAAAGGATAGGGTAAAAGAGTAGACTCAAAATGTAAAGGATAATTTTTTTTGTTCACAATTGGAATTGTTACTCGGATGACATTATTAGTTTTCTTCCCGAGCAGATTGCCAAACAATTTTCATACTAACTTGTCTAATTACTGTGTTACATGTACTCTAATATTATTGTTTCATTGATCCATTCTGACAAGCAAAGGCTTTCATAAGAAAGTAATTATTATTATTATTATTATTATTATTGGTTTATTCACACCATATTGCAGCCCGAAGGCTGAATTGCACAGTGGTTACAATAGGTAAAAACATCAATACACAGAAGGAAGTTAACAAATTACATAGACTATAAAATCTTTAAAGCGCAAAATAACATAAGCGATGTAAATCATTGAAAAAACAGGGCACAAAAACAAGCACAAACATTTAGAAAAGGCATGTAGCAATCCAGTCAGATACACAACAGGGCTATTATGAATCCAATATAAAATTTAAAATTATTATTTTATAGAATACAAATAAATCAATCCTTAAGCATGTCATTAAACAATTCAGTAAGATTGACCTTATGTTACCAATGATGTGAACCTTTTCATATGTTGTGTCTTCAATAAATGTTGGAGATTTCACTCCAGTCTTCTTGTGTACAAAGGATATCATTGAGCTAATCTGTCAATTTACATCAATTGTGTTTTAGTCCATACTGGGTACCTTCAGCCTAAAATACAAGGCTAACTTTTAGACTCACAACAACACAAGCCTTCAATTAAGACCTAAAATCATGGACAAAATTGTTGTCAAGATGCGACAAACGCTCGCACCGTGAAATTCCTTGGTTTGCTGATAGACATCAAAGTGGTCAAGACGGCAGCCTAAGAAGCAAGGTTAAACATCATTTACTATGACATCTTTATTAAGTTTACATAATGTCCTTAATAAACTTTGTTCATGAACGCTTTTTCTATTACTAGATTAATACAAGCTACGTAGAAGTGCACAAAACAAAAGAGGACTGATGGTCAGCACTAACTGTGAGAAATATATTTTAAAATATATAGTTTAAAAACAAACATACACAAGTGACACTTCTATCAACAAACAATGTTACTGTACAGTGTAAACTATTTCATCTGATATGCCTTTTAACCACGGCATGCAAAAAACCTACGATTCCTTTGCCTTGTCCCAAATGAAATTGAAACCAAACACAAATTGTTGGTTCCATGGTACAAATCCCCGGAATTGTTTGCCCTTGTGTACCCCCTCCCGGGTAATGGAAATGTCCACTTATGCCACTAAAACATAGCCTTATGTTCACTTGTTTATAAAGGTTCTGCTTGCAGCATGTTTTTATAAGTGTACCTTGATCAAAAGAGAGCCAATTAAAGGTGATGTGTACCACCTGTGATAAATGTTTAGTCTGACTACAAGTGGACAACTCATTCATTAACAACAAATGAGTTAATATAAGTTTAATACAAATAATATCCCTACACTGTGACAATTAAAACAAAGCACCTTCAGGTTTGGCAAGCTTATAGCATGGTAATAATTACCAACAGCGGGACCGTGGTATTGGGTCCATGGCAGCAAATCAATGATTTGGCACAAGAACAGCCCATCACTCTTTTCAACATATTCCAAGAGTTTGTACTTCTGCGATGTACAAACAATAATCACAAGGCCCAGTGCCAGGAAGTGGTTTGAGCTTGGAAAACTTTATGGGTTGAAAAAGTACTGTTGTATGGGTTCTATTAAGTAAGTGTAACAAATTTGGCTATTAATCCAGCATGTAACGATTTTTCCCAAAATTGCCTCTAAACCACCGGACTATTATTCAAATAAGTAAAGTACTGAAAGGTTAACAAATAACAATGAAATAGCATTGGCACTGGCAGTGGCAAAAGGCTATACATTTTCAAACAAGTAAACCACTTTAAAGGCAGGATATACCTTTGGTAATTGTCCAAGACTAGTATCCTCACTTAGTGTATCCCAACATATGCACACAAGAAACATGTGAAAATTCATGCTCAATCAGTTATTAAAGGTTTGCTGAAATACAAAGCATTTATGCTGTTATGCTACTAGTCTGCACCTTGCACGTCCATTATCCACCGTCCACGGCTATGCTTCACAATGGGGTGTACTTGCTCGAAGAATATTGGTATGTATGGGCCCCAAAAGACATTTTTAAAACATTGGAACTCCATCATTTTTGCTAACAGAGATGCAAGTACAGCATATACTTCCTCTTTACCATGCTGACAGTTGACTCGGTTATAACTTTTTCATACAAATTCAATTTGGATGACCTATTTTTTTTGATACAATGATTATGAGTTAACACCAAATCACATATATTTTCTTATTGCATTTTGGGTTTGTTTGTATTGTTTTTATAATGTGCTTGCATGTACATATAACAATCTACTGTGGCTGGCAAGTTACATGAGTATACCAATTTACGATTATAAAAATAATTTTCAGACCTGAAGGCACTTAAATTTTTCATTTGAGTGCTTGTGAAGGCATTTTGTGAGTTTAAAACCAGATAAATAAAGTTTTATTTGAAAAATATGTATATTTTGTTATGGCATTTTGTGTTTGTTTGTATTGTTTTTATAATGTGCTTGCATGTACATAATATAACAATCTACAGAGGCTGGCAAGTTATGACAAATTTTAAACTTTGAATGACTTTACATCTGAAAGGATGTAATATAAAACCTCATGTTAACACTAAATCAAAAAGAAGTTTTATCACAATGATATTGACAGAAATTCTCTCACATTGGTACTTCAAATTTGAGTTAACAATAAAACACTTGAAAGGCACTGGACACTTTTGGTAATTACTCAAAATATATAATGGCATACAAACCTACTTGGTAACGAGCAACAGAGAGCTGTTAGTAATGTAGTTTTTGAGAAAGAGTTAATTTCTCGCGAAAATATTAGAATCTGAGAAAGACTTCATGAAGCCTTTCTCAGGCATCTGAAAGTACACAAATTTGTGCAATTTCGATGACAAATTGAGGCCAAATTTTAACAGGTTTGTTATTTTAGGCATATGTTTGGGATACAATAAGTGTGGATACTGGTCTTTGACAACTACCAAACGTGTCCAGTGCCTTTAAAACTAAAAAAGTTATATGAGTATACAAATATAAAATGTATACAGATTGACGATAATAAACATATTTTTCAGACAGAGACACTTGAGTGCTTGGGAAGGCATTTGTAAGTTGACAAACATACATTTAATAACAAACCCTTCAGAACAAGTAACTCTCATTAAATGTAAAACAAATATGAGCGGCATCAACAGGCATGTCCATATGTAGCACAAATTGAACAAAATGTGCTAAGCAGTATTTTCTGCTAAAGAGCTCTATTAAAATTGTGCCGTGATTTAATTGGCTAAAGCAGAAGCAGAATTTAAGTGAGTACATGTGTAAGATTGAATTGTTAGAAACGGACCCGAGGCCGTACCAGTGTAATTTTAGGTTTTAGGAGACGGTGCACAGGTATAGTTTAACTTTAATTCTGCCTACATGCTCGAACCAACATGTAAATATCTATTTTACACATGTCCAAAACCTTTGCAATATAAAATAGCCTTGGCAAAGGCTGTCTGAAAAGTGTCATATGACTTGTAGTGAAGGGGGAGCTTTAAGATGAAAGTGCACGTTGAAGCAGTTGGGTAGCAGTTGCAGAGTTGGTTGTCAAGTGAAATATTGCGTTGAAAGCATTCACTCTTGAATTCAACAGATGGTGAAGTTGGCCATCCTGTCACTGGGTAGCATGGGGCTCCAGTCAAGAAAGATAGAACATCTTCCATAGACACTGGTTTGCCATCAACACAGATTACACCTAAGGTAAAAGACAAATGGTAAAAAATCTGAAAAACTGCATTACCCTTTCACAATGCACAGAATAAGGCAATAGCTCTCCAAAAAAAATGAATGAATGAATGAATGAATAATGACGTCAATATTTAATTACTTTTTCACTTTTAACTCTGGCAAAATTATCAACTTTTATAGTGCCAGGTTAAAGGGACACGTTGCCTTGGATCGGGCGAGTTGGTCTATGAAAAGCGTTTGTAACCGTTTGTTATAAAATGCATGGTTATAAAGTTGTTTTAAAAGTAGATAACAATAATCAAGACAAATATGCCTCCTTTTACTTTATGAACTAACAGTAACACGGTCCGTCATTTTTTTGAGTTAAAAATTGGGCTTTACAAAATGGTGTGCGGTGTTAGTTGAAGATGTACAAGGAAAACCACGCAATTTCGAGGCATATTTCTGTGGATCATTGTATTCTACTTTTAAAAAATCTGTCTAACCATAATGCATTTTATAACAAATGGTTACAAACACTTTTCATAGACCAACTCGCCCGATCCAAGGCAATGTGTCCCTTTAAGCAACTTTGACAATAAAAGTGGTATGTACTGTACATGTACCTGAACTTCCCAAATCTGCAAGGAACTGGGTGTAGTATGCAAAAGTATCCACTTCACGCATTTTGATGTTACTTCCTTCAGGAGAAAATACTGGCTGTTTAAGCTGCTGCAGAAACTCACTTGTCATGTCAAATTGTTGTAGCGCATAATCAGCTGTCCATCCTTTGGATATAATATAATCATTTCAAGCATACCATACAGCTCTAATCCCTCTTTCAACTGCATAATTTCTGCATTCACTTGGAGAACTGCATTGTGTAGACATATTCTCTTGATGATATTGTCTAGGTCTTGCAGGCAGAAATTGGGAGATTCAACATCGGTTCGGTTCTGAGCAACATGTTCAATGTTCTGTCATCAACAGCTCGCATTAACTGTTAGAAAACACACAACAAGTAATAAACTTTTGCAAAACATTTTTCGAAAAGACCTTATTATTATTATTATTATTATTTATTCGACCTCAACAGTACAAGTACAGAAAATACAGTACAATGCAATAACGGAGGGGAAACAAACCCAAAACAGAAACGACAAAGCAACAAAACATAATGAAAAACAACATAAATAAATTAATGACAAACAAATAAATAAATAAATCAATCAATCAATCAATCAATCAGTCAATAAATTAAAAAGGAACTAAACCAATAAATAAAAAAATTAAAAAATAAACAAACAAACAAACAAAATAATATAAAATAAAATAAAATAAAATAAAATAAAATAAAATAAAATAAAATAAAATAAAATAAATAAACAAATAAATAAATAACTGAACAAATAAACAAATAAGTAAATAAATAAGTAAAACAAATATATAATTTTTTTTGATGACGTGAGGGCAAATAGAGAGAACAATGAAAATGAGCCTATGAGGGGAGCATGCACGTATAAGAAGTTAATCTGAGGAAGGACACAAGAAAACTACTCAACAAAAGGACCAAACAATATTATGTGGGTCAGGGACAACAAAAGTAAACTAAATTACTGATGCTCGGAAGCATGTTGTCCCACACATAGTAAAACAGGAAAACTGGAGACAATAAACTTGACAATAAGAGGGAAGGGGAGAAGATCAAGTTCCCACACACGCATGCTCCCGGGTCAAACCGGAGGGATTAAATAAAAACAATATTAGACAGGATTTAAACAGGATTTAAACAGACGGCTTTAAGCTGGCGGAGAAATATGATTTGTACATGTATGCAAATATTAACATTGGTAGTTGTAAAAGGTGACCAGGTTTTTGAAAAAGGAACAATAAACCAATTTTGTACGCAATTAATTTCCTTAAGCCCCCTTTTGTTTTGTCCACCATTTTGGGTGTCAAAAAATGCATAGAGAATTACATGTATGATCAATTGTTTTAACATTCCAACTACAGAAACAATGCTGAAATACGCACAACTTCAGACAAAGTAAGGATGTATTCATAATTTTTTTGAAAAAATGCCATACCAAGTATTGGCAATCCCCTGTAATTTTCATCAACCTGAAATTAATTCTAACTTTTCTTTTCACCAAATAATTCAGATGAATAGAACTTTAAAGATTTTCGATTTAAATAACAGTGATGCCCTTGGTAAATAATAAAATATATAAAATAAAACAAACAAACACAAACAATACAAAACCAACAAAACCTGAAGCATTACGAGCCAGACCCTTAATTGCAGTTTCATATCCAGATTCAAAGAACAATCCCAAAACTTGAGTAGTGTTTAGTCTTTGTCACAGAGTAATGTGAATTTGTAAAGAATTACTCAGTTTCCTCAGTTTACAAATGTAAATAATTATTATTTGAGAGTAACAAGAATTTAAAGGGTGATGGTCAGAGCGCCACACATGACGTAACATTCCCTTTGAGTGTATACAACTTTTGTTAGGGTATAAGGTTACCAAACTTTCTAAAGATTTAAAGGTTCTGATTGGTCAATATGAAGTTGTACCGATAGTTCTTCTGTCAGTGTCCGTCTGAGATTCCCGAGGAGAGGACCATCTGTCAGCCTCGACGATTTTGATATTGAGTACTCAATGAAACTTAACAGCATGAAAAGTTATTGAGAACTCTTAAGTCTTTTAGACACAGTTTTTCGCTGCTAAGATTTGAGACATTTGTGGGCGTCTGACACAAAGAAATATTGCTTACGAGACTTGCCAGACAGTAAAACCAGGATCGTCAGAACGACCTGTAAGTAGTTATTAAATTGTTCTTTCTTTCATTCAAGAAGATTGTTATTACAAGATTAAGAATGAGTTTTGCTTCATCTAATTGTGGAGCCACTTGTCACTAGAGTTTTGATGTATTGTTTGCCTCACAGAAGTTGCTTGAGAGATGAGAAATTTAAAAAACATGTAATCTATATGAACTATTGACTCGCGGTAATATCATGGAAAGTGTACATTCAAACAGGAATGAAGTATAGCCTATAATTATGAATCTGCTATAAGCTATTTTACTTTAAGTAGTTTAAATGCATGTTTGGGTTTATTTAATAGTTCCAGGGTTTTCCCGTAAGGGTTAAACACACCACTGAAATTGTGCTATGTTGGAGGGTGGACGTGCGGCAGGGCACAGCAAGACCCACAAGGGGCTATCAACTCCGCAGGTATGGACTAGTGTAGAGCGATTAGGAAGAGAGAGAGATAGAGAGAGAGAGATAGAGAGAGAGAGACAATTCAGGACTACGGTAAACCGGAATCCCCAAATTGTAAGTCTTGTCCCTGTACTTCACCTTAAATTACAACCGTAATATCTCTTCCGTGTCAATGACTTTTCAATAATAACCAATTTTAGAAACAAAACACAAAAGCCATGACCAATCTGATATTGAATGACTTTGATAAATTCAATAATAGGTTGTATGGTTTTCACTTACCACATCAATTTTGTCCTTTACATCGATGTCGGTAACATCACATGGGAATGCTTGTAAGCCTTGGAATCCCTGCGATATGTACTGGAACTGCAGTTTGGACATACAATTAGGTGGGATTCCACCATGAATAAGCGCCATTGCTATCAACTGTCCAACTAATTTGTAATCACCATCCTGAAGTGCTTGCATGTTACGTCTCACAGAACGAGAACGTTCATCCCCATCAAACAACATGGGGTTGTTGAAAATAGCCCGAAGAACTTCAGTAAAGTAATCTCTAGTAAGCCCGGCCATCATCTACCCCAGATTCTCCTAAAAAGGTAACTTTCAATGGCAAGTAGTGATCAAATGAAGGTCTCTTAAGGTATTTAAAAGTTTCCTTCACTAGGGCGTGCCTTCGCACTCGTAAGTGTTGGTAGTCATAATCATCCACAAACTTTATGTGCTGTGCTCGCATCCCCTTAATGCGATCTTTGCAGTCCTCCAGTTGCTTTTTTATCTCTCTCCGACTAAAATCAAATTGAAATATTATAACAGGTTAGTGTAGCGGTCACAGGAAATAAATACAGAAATAAGCCCACCCCCTATAAAATGTTGGTTTGTTTAATAGTTCTTCAATTTGTTTTTACTGTTTCATGCTATAATCTAGAGCCAGCATGAAACAGCCGTAGTGCACCTGGGAGACCAAAGGAACTTCAATTCAATTCAATTAATCTTTATTATATCCCAAAAAGGGTAATTCAAATGCTCGCATACAGTAAAA
Organism: Leptasterias polaris; assembly: GCA_037783415.1. Classification (NCBI taxonomy): domain Eukaryota; kingdom Metazoa; phylum Echinodermata; class Asteroidea; order Forcipulatida; family Asteriidae; genus Leptasterias; species Leptasterias polaris. The sequence goes on from JAZGTN010000102.1 coordinate 5,698,142, forward strand.
ACATTGACATATTAAAAACATTAAAATTGGTTTTAGGGATAATATACAATTACAAGAAAACACACTAAAAGGTGATAAGTATATAAGACAAGAAAAAACAAACCTGGGGACTGAACGATACAATTTATAGACGATGTGACCTCTGTTTACATTCAAACCGCCCTCTGTTGACAAGTCTGTTGTCCAAGTCATGTTCCGCCGGGCAAAAAGACGCGTAGTCATGGTAATATTGTGTGTACTTTCTAGCTGGCTGTCAAGTACACAAAGGTTTTGCCCGGCGACATGCGCGCGCATCATGTTATGATTTTCAAATGACGTCAGAGGTCACATCGTCTATAGTTAACGTTTGAAATGAAGATTGTGATGTGTTATTGCACGAGGGATAAAGGAGGATGGGTACCGGTTTGTCGCAGCATATGGCACTCGCATACGACCAGACCTTGGGATCAGCTGGCTGGCAAGCACATAATGAAGCGGATGGTTTGTATCATTCAGTAGCACTGTGAGCTTGCCAGCCAGCAGATCCCCATATGCTGTGTCTACTAGCGGCCGCGACTCCCCAAGAATCCTTCCTGCTGCTTTTATAATTCTATCAATTCAATTCAATTCAATTTCACATTTATTTCCATACTTCATGAAATTTCCAAACAGTACATAGCCAAAACATTGATTTAAAGAAGTAATCAAAGAAACATTAATTACAAGGCAAAAAATTACATAAGTATGGAGGCATCATCGAGAAGCCGAGGCTTGTGGTGAGATGCCTGATGGACAGACAAACAGAACGTAAACAGGAACAAGAACGTACGGACAGACAAGTTGCACAAAGACAGAAATGATGAGAATAATATTAATATTATAGTAATATTAATAATAATAATAACAATGATAATAACGACAATAACAAATATAAGTAAAGTAATATATATATAAAGAAAGAACATCAGCTGACTACTAAACATGAGTAAAAAGGAGATCTAAGCAGACTAGCTAGGTGAGAATAAACTATGTCAGATACTGGGAGAGGAGAGCTCTTTTATAAGCACTTTTAAATCGACCCACAGAAGACTGTGATTTAATAGATTCGCTTAAACCATTCCAAAGACGCGGTCCGAAGAAACGAAGCGTTTTCAGGTGGAATGATGTGCGGGTGAATGGCACATAGAGGTGTGATTTGTTATGCGATCTGGTTGAGTACCCATGGGTGTCACGGACAGAGGTAAAGAATGAACTAAAGGAAGTGGGTAAAAGATTGTGAGTGAATTTGTACATGAAAATACCTGTATGAAATTTGTTAATTTCAGCAAGTGCTAGTGAGTGTAATCGGACAAAAAGAGGTGCAGTGTGCTCCCGGGGATGCGAAGAAGTGCAAATCCTGACAGCCCTTTTTTGAGTGGTGATTAGCGAACGAAGCTTGTTGTTAGAAACATGTGCCCAAACGATATTACAATAGTTAAGATAGGGAAGAATGAGGGTATTGTAAAGCAATACCAAGGATTTGGGAGGAAGAAAAGCACGAAGTCTAGACATAACACCGGTGTTGCGGGAGATGGTTTTAGTAATGGAAGAAATGTGTTCAGACCAGGAGAGTTGATCGTCAATAATGACACCTAGAAAGTTAGTAGAGTGAACTTGAAGGATAGGATTATTATCGATGGGAAGAATAGGAATATCGTCCAAGAGATGAGAAGATTTACTGAAGAGCATGAATTTAGTTTTGTGTTGGTTAAGGGAAAGTTTGTTAGCTTTAAACCAAGAAGAGACTTTAAGAAGTTCGGCATTCATGGTGTTTAAAAAATTAGCCGGGTTGGAGTCAGAGAAAGTAATAGTTGTATCATCGGCAAATAAAGTAAAAGAAAGAAGGGAAGAGGAAGAATGCAGATCATTGATATATAGCAAAAAAAGAAGAGGACCAAGAATAGAACCCTGGGGAACGCCATGCTTGATTTCTCGCCAAGAAGAGTTGTGATTGTTGAAGGAAGTGAACTGTTGCCTATTTGAAAGATAAGAAGAAAGCCATTTGAGAGCAACACCTCTTATGCCGTAAAAACTAAGTTTATCAAGGAGAATGGAGTGATCAATGGTGTCAAATGCTTTTGAAAGGTCAATAAATACACCGACTGTACTCATTTTATTATTGAGAGCAGTGGACACTTTATCAACAAATTGAGTAAGCGCCATGTCTGTGGAGTGATTTGCTCGAAAGCCGTACTGAGAGTTAGAAAGAAGATGGAAATGAGAGATGAAGTTAGTGAGTCTGTTACAGAAAAGTCTCTCAAATATTTTTGAAAAGCAAGGCAGAACCGAGATGGGTCTGTAATTGCTAATATTATGTTTGTCACCATTTTTGAAGACAGGAATGACTTTAGCAACCTTCAGATTGGAAGGAAAAGAACCAGTGGTGAAAGTCAGGTTGAAGATGTAAGCAAGAGGGCGAGAAATAAAGGAAATGACAGATTTAATCACAGAAGAGTTTATGCCATCAAATCCGCAGCTAGAGCTGCTTTTTAGATCATTGCTGATTTGAATGACTTCGAGGAAGTTAGTAGGAGTCAGAAAAAAGGAAAAGTTGTTCGGGTTGTGAAGAAAGTCTGTGAAGTGTGAATCAGTACTGGGGATTTTATTAGCCAATGAAGCACCAATTTTAGAGAAATGTGTGTTAAAAGAGTTAGCGATATCAGGAGGATCTCGTAAAGTGTCGTCGCCATTGGTAAATTCACAAGGGTCAGCCCTTTTATCTTTGCCCAGGATGCTATTAATTTCACGCCAGATATTTTTCAAACTTGTTTTGTTATGATCCAGCTTCCGGGCAAAGTAATTCTTTTTAGCAGTGCGAATGACAGAGGTCAGGCGATTACGGTAGTCCTTATACAGACGCTCGTTAGCTGCAGTTGGATTACGTAAGAAACGACGGTACAGTCTGCTTTTGTGATCAGAAGAGTTGACCATAGACTGATTAATCCAGGGCTGGTTTCCTAAAGAATTAACCCTAGATTTCACTGAAGAAGGGAAATGAAGATTGTAAAGATAGTTAAAGGTGGTAAGAAAAGCATTGTATGCAGAATCGGCTTGGTCGGCCGCATAGACTTCACTCCAATTCAACAATTGCTGCTCGATATGGGGCAGAGGGAGGCCCCCCCTCTATTGTGTCTTCATTGTGTTCTGGGAATCTCAGGAATTCTTTTGAGAATTTTAGGGGGGGTGCTTCTGTATACAAGAGGGAAGAGTGTGTTAGGGTTAGGGTTAGTTTGGGGGGGCCTCCCTCTGCCCCATATCGGGCATGGTATACAATTCAAATTCGCAATGTCTGCAGTGAAAGAACGGATTGTAGTTGTGTTGATATTCCTTGTGACATAGGTGTTACGAGTAGAGGCCGAGTTGTCAAGACAAAAAGGAGTCACCTGAAAAAGTGGTAGGTGATCAGTGATATCCGAATAAAGGATCCCTGCAGACATATCCTGGTCATTGTTGGTAAGAATGTTGTCTATCAGAGTGGCACTGTGAGGGGTGATGCGGGTCGGTTTGTCAAACAAAGGGCGGAAGCCATAAGCGAAAAAGGTGTTTACAAAATCATCTGTGGGTCGATGATTAGAGCAATTAAGTAAATTGAGATTGAAGTCCCCCATTATGTAACATAGCTTTTTCTCATTGGCGATAGTATTGAGGCAAGAATCAAAAGACCTGTTAAAATTATCTGGGGAAGCTCCCAGGAGCCCTGTAGACATCACCGATCACCGACAATCAAGTTAACAGCATGAGCTCGTTGAATTTCTATGAAAACACATTCAAAATCTTCGCAAGATGTCATGAGATCGTTACGAATGTGGAATTTAAGCGAGTTGCTCACAAACATGGCAGCTCCTCCCCCTGTTTTGTCAGAACGAGAGGAATGAATAAGATGATAATTGTCCATATGGACGAATTGAGGAGGAGCTTCTTTAAACCACGTTTCTGAAAAGCCGTAGATTGAAAAAGAATGATTGAGTGATAGCACAAAGTCATGAATATCGTAAAAATGTCTACAGAGGCTCCTGGAGTTCATATAAAAGATTGAGAAATTATCGGGTGTAGAAACATTAAGATTACAAAAATCATTTCGATCAAAGTAAGAGCAGGAATTGTAGCTAGCATCGTCATCAAGCAATGAGTTATTGGTAGTTAAATCAGGAAACATACGAACAATAGATAATATGAACAGAAACAAAATAAAAATTAAATATCACAATGAAATACGAACACTGGAGATGGAGTATCAGTGAACGTAATTCAAATTACATCGAGCGCAGAAAATGCGATCCTTGTCACTCCTCCCAACATTTCCACCCCAACAGATCAAGCAGTAGCCCCAAACACTAGCAATCACAGTGTCGTAAAAAGTTGCCAAAATTGTACGATTGACATGAAAATAATTCAATTTCCTGAGGCAGAACATGCGAGAATTCAGTTTTTTCACAATGGAATCCACATGTTCATGCCAACCCAGTTCATTGTCAAAAATTACACTCAAATATTTATACCTAGTGGCACGTTCCACCGCCCTGTCTTTCAAGATCACAGTTTCTGGTTGACGACGTGATTTCCGATAATCTATAACCATTTCTTTAGTTTTAGAGACATTTAGTTTGAGATAATTTAAATCACAGTACTTGACAAATTGTTGAAGTTGATTTTGATACAAGCGATCATCATCCTTACTAATCAGACCAATCATCGCAGTGTCGTCGGCGAATTTAATTAAGGGACACGACATTTCTGAAGACCGACAATCTGATGTATATAATGAAAAAAGAAAAGGAGCTAGAACCGTACCTTGTGGAGCACCAGTGTTTGAATAAATCAAATTAGATTGTGTGTCAGTAGCGCTAATTTTAACATACTGAGAACGATTTGTCAAGTAATTTAAAATACAGGACAAGAGAGACTTGGGTACGTCACAGTGGTCTAGTAGTTTTTTAATTAGTATATGTGGCTGAATAGTGTTAAATGCTGAAGAGAAATAAAAAAACATAACTCTAGCTGAATTATCACAGCGAACTCGTTCTAAGTGAGCATATAATTTATCCAACACTGTTAAAATAGCATCACTACAACTGCGATTTCCCTGATAGGCGAACTGCATTGGGTCCAGAAAGCCAGATACAAAATCAAACAAAACATTCTTAAACAATCTTTCACACACTTTCATTGGTATGGCTGTTAAAGCCACTGGCCTGAGATCATTCATGCATGTAATAATATAATTCTTTGGGATAGGAATGATACTTGAGCACTTCCAAAGTTGTGGAATAGACCGGGTACTAAAAGATAAGTTAAACATAACAGTAAATATTCTAGAAAGCTGACTCGAACATGATTGTAAAACCTTTGCGGAAATTCCATCTGGTCCAGCTGCCTTAGATGTATTCAATTTTTTTAACTGACGGCACACGTCTTGTTCGGAAACATTTAGCTCATAAGGATCTAAATCATTTTGAAGTATACCACGAATGTTATCAACTTCAACATGGAAATCACACTGATCAAAACGGTTATAAAATTCATTCAACTGATTTGCATATTCAACGGATGTGTCTGGCAATAATTTTTCTTGGATTCATTCGAATACCCACTCATAAGTCTCATTCCCTCCCACACCTTTTTCATATTGTTCTGAGTCAGTGTCTTTTCAATCTTGTTCTTGTATTTAGCTTTCTCTGTCTTGATAATACGCTTCAGTTCCTTTTGAATTCCTTTAAGTTGCATTTTGTCACCTTGTCCGAAGATCTGCTTCTTCCTATTAATCACATCTTTAACTTCCTTTGTCACCCAGGGTTTGTTATTTGGGTAGATTTTTACCTCCTTCGTGGAAATGGCATTTTTGGTACAAAAGTTAATGTAGCTGCTAACCGCATCTACAAGATCATTCAAATCAGGGTTGGCCTCAATAAATACATTCCAGTCAGTGCATTCTAATGATGCTTGCAACTCACTCAAGGAATCTCTATTCCATTGTTGAACGGACATAATCTTTGGTTTCTGACGTTGCACTAGTGGTCGATAAGTTGGTAACAAAAACACTAAGTTGTGGTCTGCTTGACCCAGCTGAGGGAGAGGGGAGGCAGTATACGCTCCTTTAACGTTCGAGTAGAATAGATCAAGGGTTGCTGTACCACGTGTAGGACAGTTGACATATTGGTTGTATTGAACACTGCTCTTCTTTAAAGAGGCATGGTTGAAATCGCCATTAATGATAACCATGGCATCTGGGTTAGATCGTTCAATATCATGAATAGCTGAACACAATTCCTTGGCACCCTGCTTAGCAACTGACCGGTTAGGAATGTATATTGTTGCACACACAACATGAGAAAATTCTCGGGGTAGGTAGTATGGGCGTAAACTGACCGTCAAAATTTCCAAGTTTGGGGAACAGCTTTTTCTGTGTCGTTTAAGTTCCTATCTCCTCGTAGCAATTTAAACCCATTTATTGCCACATGCTCATCTCGGTCGATATCCTTAAGCCATGTTTCAGTGAATGACATAAGGGAAATGTTTCTGTAATCCTGCAGATACCGGGTATTTGCTTGAAGTTCATCACTCTTATTTCTCAATGATTGTACATTGCCAATTATAACTGAGGGTAAATAATTATGGTCTGAACCTACGTTTTCGTATAAGTTTCTTTACCCCACCAGCTTTGCCTCGTTTTCGACGTCGCATACCTTTTGGCAAGTCCAGATTCAATAGCCAAGCATTGTCATGCAAATGTCGGACGTCCATAGCGTGCAGCTCTGCAGCAGAATATCGAATAGGAGAGTTTGTTGGCAACGAAAAACCAACATTTTCACACAATCCAAATGTTGAAACTAGTAGTAACATACATAGTCCCAGGCACAAACATTTAATACTTCGGTTAGTGACATCCATGTCGGTATTAAGATCAGTAAGACATAAAAACAGTTAAAAAAGCACAGAGACAAATTGCGAGCTGTGTCGCCACATGAGCAGCGCCATGTGAGTTGGCAGTGCTTGTGTTGTACTAGTCTTCAAGTCAATCTGATGAATGACTGGATGGAAGAATACAACAAGCTATAGTACAGAGCAACCAACTCAGTTGTTCCCTGTTTCCTTTCATTTTTCAGGTATGTGGAATTTACTTGTAGTTATTTAATCATATATAGATTACCTACATACCATTCTTGAACTTTTCCTTTAACTATGAGATGAGTTATTTGACTTTCTAAACTGTTATTATCCTTAGTGTAATTGTAAGTATGGCTGAAGGATACTTCCTCCATGTTGTAAGCATACAGGCACTTAAATTAGATTGATACCTTTCTTTAACGAAGATGGGTTTTTATTCAAGGATTAACTGCTTTTCTCCATGATGCTTTGATTAATTATTTTGTATTTCTTAACTCAAGACTTTATAGAATGTCCTCATTTTAAGATTGGTACTTGGTTACTTTCTTAACTATGTATTTTGAGGAGGGAAAGGTCATTTTAGTTTTCTGTTTTATAAGTTTAGTCATAATGCATTATAGCCCTGTACATTAGCCCAGCATTGTGTTAGACATACATGTACATGTGCTGTGTGGCACCAGAAAGTCTGTTGGGCTCATGGCCTAAGGGTTTGGTCAGTGGTGCACTGTCTGAGTTGTGTACCAGATAAGCCTCAGGGAGTTGTTGGCAGAAGAGTTATTGCTGAGTGATTTGTTTTACTATCAGAGACAAGACATTGCTGTAGTTAGTTTATGTTTTTCTTTATCCCTTTATCTAATGTGTTTCTTTGTTTTGAATAATGGTGTAGTTTAGAGTTGCTTTGTCCAGTACAAACACATTTTCTTTAGTGGATTTCTGTGCATAATGAGTATGGCTAGGGCACAGGTGTTCCATATAGACTAGTTAGGTATATGGAAATCGTAGTGATTTATATTAGTTATTTAGTTATTTCTTTGTATTTTATATTTTTCTGATGAATGACTGGATGGAAGAATACAACAAGCTATAGAACAGAGCAACCAAATCAGTTGTTCCCCGTTTCCTTTCATTTTTCAGACTATTAAGGTAAAACGTACGTGTGTGACGACCCAAAGTCATACCCGGTGTTGCATTAGTTTTGTGTGTATTTAAAAAAATAAACACAAATCCAATGATGTATCATATATTTAAAGGGTCTTTTATAAGCATAGAGCAAGGAACACAGTTTGGCAATAAAAAATTTACTTGCTTAGAAGAACAGCAGCTTTTGATAGTATTATTAATTTTGAGAAACTTTTCACTTTGAACTTGAAGTACTGCGATTATGTAAAAAGATATCACATTTTATCCCCCAAAATTTGAATCTGAGAAGCGTTACAGCCGTAACGCTTCTCAGAGTGTGTGTTCCAATGCTCATTATTCTTCCTGCGTGGACATAACCGCTCCAGATTTTCGGCAATATCTCAAAATCTCTAACACCTTTTGAAATTAAATTTTCACAGCTTAGTTTTATGGTATCTAAAACTATATAGGATTAAAACAAACAGTGGGTTCCAATTACCAAACGTATACAGACTCTTTGAAGTCTTCAACACCTTATAATTGATAAGAATACATTTTGTTAACGCATATTTGAAATATATTAAAAGAAAATTACAATGCATTTTCAACCTGTACAAATGCTGACCCCATCATAGACAAGCTAAACCTGACTAGCTAATGTGTAGCTACTTTAGCATTGGTACCAAACTATTCATAATAATGTAAACTAGGGACAATATGCCCACGAAAAACCCTGATACACTTTTGGGAACAGAAATAAACTAAAATGTTCACACATTAACTCATAAATTACAGGGTACATGTACAAAGATAATGATGGTAGTAGCTTTCCTTAAAATATTTCTGATTGGGGTGCCATAGTTTCCACGAAATTAATTAATTGAGATCCACAAATGATTTTTTGTCTCATGAGACGAAAACTCTGGCCAATAGAAAAACAAAACTATTATAAATGCATTTTTACTGTTTTCTCAAAAAGAACGAAATGAGCTCAAACTTTCACAGGTTGATTTCATTTATATCTCTTGGTTCTTGATAATATGGAATATTTACAGACACTTTTTAGTGTATGATGGCTTTAAACATGATTGGGAAAAGTTATTGTAAATCATAAATGGGAATATCAAATTTGTTCAACAAAAGAACATACTCATCAACAACAAACAAAGACGATTGTTTTCTACAGTGGAAAATGTTTGAAAAAAACATTTTGATAATTTACCTTGGCTCTATTATGACACTCTCTTGCCCCTCTTCATTACAAATATCACTCTCATCATCACTGTCACTTGAAATAATGATAAGGTCATTGTACCTGTAATAAAAACAGATGTTATCACAATGATTCATTATGACATTAACTTGCATTATTTCTATCGACATGATTTTTGCACTTCTCCAATTGGTCATTAAATGCACTGGACACTTTTGGTAATTACTCACAATAATTGTTAGCATAACAGCTTACTTGGTAACGAGCAATGGAGAGCTGTTGGTAGTATAACACATTGTGAGAAACGACTCCCTCTGAAGTAACGTAGTTTTTACTCAAATAATAAAAGACTTCAGCGAAGCCTTTTATTATTGGCATCTGAAAGCACACACATTTGTGCAACAAGGGTGTTTTATCTTTCATTATTTTCTTGCAACTTCGATGACCAATTGAGCCCAACTTTCACAGGTTTGTTATTTTATGCATATGTTGGGATACACTAAGTGAGAATACTGGTCTTTGACAATTACCAAAGGTGTCCAGTGCCTTTAACCACTACAGACTTTTAGACAATAGAGGGCATCGCACTCACTGGTCCTATTGCGATGTAATTTTGAGCGTGTGCATAACTGCTATAAAGAATAGAATAGTAATGTTGAGTGTTGCGCCTGCTAGTCATACCAAAAGTATACCATTATATCACAAATCACAATAACTAAAACTTATATTTAATGCTGGTTAATTAAACTTGTCTCAGTCACTTTAGTTACTTAAAAATATTATCACAAGACTGTATAGTAATTGGAATATATCAAATATTCAATCTTAAGGAAATGAAGATTTAGTACAAATTTTGTTAAAATATGCACAAATATACTGCCAAATAATGTCATATTGCGATGTACCTACTCTTGCAGATGTCTTGGAGTAGATGATGCAATTGGTAAAGTAACATCATCAACAATTTCAGGACTTGGACCAGCTGGGTGGGGTCGTTTTAGAGAAACAATCCCCGAAGTACTTGCACCAGCGGCACTTATTGAGGCCTTTCAATTAGGAAAAAACAATGGAAGTTATCAACCGATGTTGTACACTGCATATCAAAATTAAGATCTTCAGAAATGTAAATAGAGTTTTCCCCCACCCATAAATGTTGTATACATTGAGTCGAGCTAATGACAAGTATATTATGTCTATATAATAATAATAATATCAAGCATTTATAAAGCGCCATCTATCTAGCTAGGCTATTCCGAGGCGCATATTATTACCCCTGGTCACTGGGCCATTTGTATCAATCCCGAAACCATATCAGCTCCCTGGGGAGTATATACAGCCTGTGCTGCAATATATGCGCTACTAGGCTAAATCCATCACAAGAACCATCTCTGCCCTCACAGGTACCCATTTTACCCCTGGGTGGAGAGAAGCAATTATAGTTAAGTGTCTTGCTCAGGGACACAAGTGTCACGACCGGGACTCGAACCCACACTCTGCTGAACAGAAACACCAGAGCTTGAGTTCGGTGCTCTTATCCACTCGGCCACGACACGCCATAACTTATAAGGGTAAGGTTTGGTGGTACTACATAAGAAATATATACAAAGTGCAGCTCAACCAAGTGCATATTGGGATTTAGAGGTGAGCTGTGCATACAGGTCAGTTAAATAAAGGGCCCTAAAAAGCATGTTTACCCCTGCACTATTTCCGAACTGAATCTCTCAAGTTTCAAAAGCTCGTCCAAATATGAATTGACTTAAATCAAAAGTGTTTACTCACAAAGCCAGGATGTATAAACTCATCACTTGAATCACTTTCCTGTTAGAAAAATACAAAATGATAGTAAATATAACACTTACATTTGAAACATGTGTGGTGCAAAATAGTGTGTTTTTTAACAAAATGCACAATTGTTAGGAATATGTTTCCCTTCTGTTGTAATATGGTCAAAAAACTTTTTAAAAAGAAAGGTTGGAGTAAATGCATGACAATGTGATTTAGGTAAATTATTACAAGAATCTTTGGTTTGTATGTAAAAAACATTTTTAATCAAGATACAATTACATGTATTTTTTGCTTTTTTAATTAAAACAAATTATACAAAAATAACATTCTTTATCCTGAAAAAGGGTACAAACAAGTTCTTACGTTTGAATCAAGTTGCAGGGAAGCTGTGGGTGCCTACAATAGATGGAAACAAGAAAACATGTGTTAGTAAAACACAAATGTCCCTTAGTAAACTGTTCCTGCAACCTGGATGTTGCCCTTTTACATTAAATTCCATTAAAGCTATTCTGTGGATGACCTTTGACCTTGGGCCCAACATTCAATAAGCTTTTGTGAGGTACTTGTACCCTGAATAGTACACAAAGAAAATTAAGTCTAGTTAGTATTTACTGAGTTGTTAAGATAACACCATTTCTTTTGTTTTAGCCAATTTCTAAGTATGTCCAGTTAATGACAACACTTATTTTGTTTTAGCCATAATGACATTGACTGGGTTCCTACATACAATGACTGGGGTCCTGAATAGGCTTGTACTGTCTTTGTAGTAAGACTGTTCCTCTTGAAATTCAAACTGTAGGCTAATTGTTGAGTTATTGAATGAAGTCAAAAGTCACACACCCACACACACTGTTGTGTTCGCACGGATTGGCACTTGTGGGGTCCTGACAACAATGGAACAATGGACCCCACAAGGTCATTTCAATAGGAACAATTGGACCCCACAAGGGAATTCTTCAGAAAAGGGAATAATAGAACAACAATAGCAGTACCCCACAAACCGGATCTGTAAGGGTGTGTGCACACACACACACGTCCGAGTACTTCTACTGTTCATATTGTTGTTAGACTTTAACTTTATGGAGAAAACTTTATTGGTTTTGTACAAGTTCAAGAATGCAAAAATAACAACGTTGTACAAACGAAAAGGAGATCGAGGAGACTGTGATAATTACAGAGGTATCTCTCTCCTGAGTGTCACTGGGAAACTGCTAGCTCGGCTGATTCTTGCCCGCTTACAAGTTCTTGCGGAGGAGATCTACCCAGAAGCTCAATGCGGCTTCAGAGCAGGTCGATCAACAACAGACATGATATTCTCTGTGAGGCAACTGCAGGAAAAAGCTCGTGAACAGCAACAGCCACTGCACTTAGCTTTTGTGGATCTAACAAAGGCATTTGATCTTGTCGATCGCCAATCTCTATTTGTTGTCCTTCAGAAGGCAGGTTGCCCACCAACTCTACTATCTCTGATAAGATCCTTTCATGAGGGGATGCAGGGTTGTGTCCAGTATGATGGCGACCTATCTGACACATTTCCGATCAATAGAGGAGTCAAGCAGGGGTGCGTATTGGCTCCGACGCTGTTTGGTGTATACTTCTCCTTCATGTTTCGGAGGGCCTTCATCAATCTACCTGCCTCTACTGGAGTATCACTTCTTACAAGGGATGACGGTAATTTCTTCAATGTATCTCGCTTCAAAGCAAAAACCAGAGTGCAACATTTCGTCACTAGAGAACTACTTTATGCTGATGATGCAGCACTATGTGCAAACAGTCCCAGTCAACTTCAGGAGCTGCTTGATGGGTTCTCACGGTCCTGTGCCGACTTTGGGTTAACTATCAGCCTGAAGAAGACTGTGACCCTGTCCTCTGAGCTATTTGACAACCACCAGTTCACCGTCAATGACACTACACTGGACCGAGTAAACAAGTTCACATACCTCGGCTCTGCAATTACCTCCAACGCTACTCTTGACCCGGAAATCTCTGTTCGGCTTGGAAGGGCTGCTTCTACATTTGGGCGCCTTTCTAAGCGTGTATGGAATAACAAACAACTTTCCATCTGCACCAAAGTCCGCATCTATGATGCCTGTGTGCTTAGTGTACTGCTTTACGGTGCTGAAACCTGGCCGACATACAGAAGTCAAGAAAGCAGACTGAGTGCGTTCCACACAAGATGTCTCCGTTCCATTCTGGGAGTCACCTGGAAGGACAAACTACCCAATGAGGAACTGTTCAAGATAACCAAATCTCAGCCATTGTCATCAAGGCTCAAGTTCATCCGTCTCCGCTGGGCAGGTCATGTGACCCGTATGGAATCACACCGAATCCCCCGCTCCATACTCTATGGAGTCCTCGAAAATGGAGGCCGACCAGTTGGACGTCCCAAACTACGTTTCAAAGATGTCTTGAAGAGGGATTTGGTAGACTTTGAAATCCCCACCTGGTCATGGCCTCAGTTGGCCAGCAACCGTTCCAGCTGGAGGTCTACGCTGTATGATGGGATGAGACACGATCACAAACAAACAGACAACAAGATGAGGAGAGAAAGTTGTCCTTGATGGATACATCTAAACTTGACATTGTCGTCCGCGACAGACGTCTGCCAACTACTGGCTTCAGCATACACCAGAGAACAAAGAACCGGCGACAAAGAACACATTGTCCCTTTTGTAAAATGTCCTCTATACAACAGCACTCGAGTCATACACGAAAGGACATGGCGGAAACAGTATGCCCATTCGACTGTCATACATGTCATCCACACAAAATTTACGTCCCAGTTAATACATGACTTTAAGCATCATTCTTTACAAGATACAATGCTTGTATTGTTTCCTCTTCTAGCACCTAGTTTTTTGTGCTTTGTTTTTAATGTACTGTATTGTATTGATGTTGTCTTGCTCGTGTGTCTTTTTTCTAGTTTATCTTAAATAAATTTGTTTATTGTTTCTGTAACTTTGGTATATTCTGTAAAGTTGTATTTCTTAAAAGTTCTCTTTTGCCTCAGTGGAGGCTGTATAGGGAAATACAATTAATTGTCATTGTCATTCTAACTGTCTTCAATGCATGACAAATTACTGGTACTGAGGTGGTATTTTAGGGTTTTAGGTTATACAAATTATAACCTCTTACCTTAAATATATTTGCCGCTTAAGAATGTCTACGAAGTGTTGTATGGTTGTAGTCATCCAGTGGGACTTCTTCGCTCAGTTAATATTACATTTACCTTAAACTACGTTACTTAGGCTTAAGCTAGATAAATTAAGATAAATTGAGTGTATTATACAATTACGTGTAAAGTTCACTTTCAACAGGGAAAGTTACTGTATAGGAGTATACACTGCCAACTCAGTTCCTATCCCTGCTTCCAGTCAACTGTCTAAATATAAAGTTGTACTCATGTTGTAAAACTCAGAGAGACTTGGAATAGATGTTGTTTCTTCCAAGTGTAGCTGAAGACTGATCTCCAGTGAGAAAAAGCAATGTGCTTTTTATCTCTCTCAGAGTTATGTAGAATAGTTACTGTGCCCTACTTAGTGGGTACAAAAGAAAGGATTATCTAACAACAAAAGCCACACTATTTGAAAGTCTCCAGATCAGGGTGGAGCTAAAGTATTTACAATACTTAGGCCTACTTACTAGGTATGAACAGATATGGTGCTAGGCATTGATGCCTCTATACACCTGGATCAAAGCTGGCTTAGAAATGCAATGAATTAACTACAGTATGCAGCTGTTGTGGTGATGGTGGTTGGTATATGGTTCAGTAAAGTAGACTTTTTATAAGTCTTTTGGGATGGCTTTTCATCTTTCTTAACTAGATGAACACCTCAATTACAGTTTTACAAAACATAATAATTTATTACACAGAGTGCATAGCACCCTCAGTAGACAGTGTTCAATCCTTACTCTACTCACCTTCTTGTGGGACTTGTGCTTGGTGAGAAGATACAGCCTAATTTTTTTGGTCTTGCAAAACTCCACATAGTTTTCGATGCTAAAGGGAACACTCTTCCCATCCAGAAGTATTTCATCAGCTACTGGATCTCCAACATAGTTAGCTAACCTAACTGACAAGGACTGTAGTTATTTGCTGCCATTCTTCCCGTTGGGGAAAAACACATTTTTTAGTCTCGTTAGCACATCATTGTAACCACACTCTTGACCAATCTTGATGTCATGGGTGCCCCCACCCTTCATCTTGTATACATGCACATATTGATGTGTGCTTGGGTTATACAGTTTCCATCCAACTGTCACCACCACATCATGTTTGGTCTGCATCAAGAAAAGGAAAAATTGACAAACATATTGCAAAGTGTTCAGTTTTTTAGAAGATGGGGAAACACTATTTTTTTAATCCTTCTGTGGATGTGTGCATGTCCACACACCCTTACAGATCCGGTTTGTGTGGTACTGCTATTGTTGTTCTATTATTCCCTTTTCTGAAGAATTCCCTTGTGGGGTCCAATTGTTCCTTTTGAAATGACCTTGTGGGGTCCATTGTTCCATTGTTGTCAGGACCCCACAAGTGCCAATCCGTGGGAACACAGTGGTAGGTACTGCTTTGTGTGGACATCTTTTTTTCTCAGGTTCTCAGTCCAAATCCAATGCTTACTCACTCTAGCCACAAGAAACACATATTCAAATGCATGCCTTCAAGAACTGTTCTCTTAATTAATTTTCTATTTAATGGCATGCTTGTCCAAAGCAGGAGCCCACATTTCGAATGCTGTTTCAAAGTGATCTCAAGCCGAGCTTAAGACACATTTTAAAAGGGCCATATAAAGTATGCATACAAATGTAATAATTATACATGTACTGTATGTGCCCAAGAAGAACACATTAGACTAATTCTTGAAAGTCTGAATATTAAAGTACATGTACTTACATTTTTGTGTGTGCAGGTTCAACAACTTCGACCTTTGTTGAACTTGTTGCTGAACAAAGAGGCTTCTTCTATTGTCGTTTGCCAATCTGGCTTATTTAGCCTAATATGTATGTAGATGGGGATGAGTTTCCTAGAAATTTTTTTTTACATTCAATCATAATTAATTGTGCACCTGTGGTTCAATTATTAGGGGTACACTTGCTTTCAAGATAAAATAAACAAATGATGGTAGTCTTAAGGTATAACATAAGAATATTTTTTAAGCAGGACTTGTTTTGACCTGCCAACCATGTTAACTCACTCCTTCTTTTATGTGCTTTTACATGACTTGTAGACTACAAATGTTATAAATTGCGAGAACAGTAGCACCTGCTCTTAGCCAGTTAGTCCTTGATAGTAAAGCACCTGATCACCATATACCCAAACAAAATAGGGGAACATTGTACAACATAGGGACAAAATTCAGGCATTAATAACACAAATGTAGTTTTCTTTTTAACGCCTACCCCACTTTTGATGATTGATGAATCGGAGCAGGGGTGCATGCATGGCTTGTAGCATACAATAGCATGAATGATTGAAACTACTATTCTGTAGTCAATTCTATTCCAAGGTAGCAATGTTTTAGCAAGGATTTGAAAACAGGGTGCAGGCCAGGAATTTCATCTTGGAGAGGGCAAGGCCATTTTCATTTTGTAAAGGGCACTTTCATTGAAAATGTTTAAAGTCTATGGGAAACTTTTGAAGGGGCACCATGACCAAGACTAGGGCAACGGAGGCCATGGCCTCTGTGGCCTCCATGTAATTCCAGGCCTGAGGGTGTCAAAATCAGGAAATACATCAAAGTTTAGTTGTGTCACCTCATATGTTTTAGAAGAAATTCATTACAATCATCTAGTTTTCAAAATAAAAATGTAAACTGTAAGCTGTGAACATTTAATTAACAGAGAACACAGAAAATAACAGTTAATAAGTTGTCAAATATCCATCTTCCATGATGAAAAGTTACCTGTAGCTCGGCACTGGCTCCGCAGATCATATCTGTCACCGATTTTGTTGACCCCCAACGATTTAAGTTCCTCGTCTGACATGTCAGGAACCATGGAGGAAGTCACCTTTAAGAAAAACATTAACTATTTAGTATAGATGCTGCACAATACAAGACACTGAAAAGGTGGAATGGTAGTTTCAATGGGAAGGATATAAAAGTGCCAGGTATTGTAAGGGACTGAAATTAATTACATGTATGAGTGCATCATGAGGGCTTTCACCAATAAGTGAAATTGCAACAACAGTCCTGCCATTGTCCAGAATTGCAGATCACACCATTTCAGCATTGATAAAACACCCTATCACACCGGTGGTGGCCAGGATCCTCAGTTCTGCGCCAAAAACCGGCTGAAAAGGTCCAATGGAGCTGCTATGTATTCTGCAATCCAAATCCGCCTCGCTTGTTAGTGTTGGTGATATATCACGTTATACCATGATAGCATCATGATCCGTTTATATACGGTGCGCCTTTGCTCGAAAGCCTTACTTATAAGTGACGGTGGCTACGAGAATAGGGTTGATAAAAGGTGTTTACATCTCTAAGATCCCACCAGTAGCATTATAAACATGAATGAAATTAACTACTACTAATACAAATACTATCCCAAATTAAATGTACCTTTCACTGATCAATATGGTACAACCTAAAACATATTTAAAGGCCCGTGATATAGGATTTTTACAAAATAATATATAGCACACATGGAAATTAGTAATTTCATTATTTAAATAAAATACCTAACATTGACCTACCCTTTCCTCTTCAAACATATTTATGACCCCATCAAGCCCAAGCTGCCGTAGAATATTACCAATCTACAGAAAACAAACAAAAAGAGATCAAAGCTAAACAATATGTATCCCATTTATATCTGTCAGCAGCCTTAAGAAGTGCAAATTACACCAATTACGAATTAGATCAACAACCAAGTAAATAGTTAGGTTCAAGGTTCATTTACATGTATTTATACAGCAAGTCACAAAAAAATACTTTGTAAAATGTATCTTTTTTAAATTGGGGACCATGGTGTCTGTCTCTTTAAAAAATGTTGATGTTGTTATATGTTTTTATTAATATAATTTATTTCATCAACTAAATGATCAAACGCTTTATACTCAGCATAAGGCTTTTGTGCGTATTGTCGTGCACAAATGATGGGGAGACTGGTGACCAGTCTATGTGAGTTAAGCCAATGCATTGTTTAGTTTAGCATGTGAATGCTTACTGTGTGAGCATTACCAGGTCATGTGACTGGTTGGGAAGCCTTTGAAGCTATTTATATGTATATGAATCCAAGGGATCCACCAGTGAGGGTTGATAACCAATCAGCAAGCAGCTGAGGTCATAATTGTTTTTTTGATTGGGTAAAGGCATTGACCACTCAAAGGCTTAGATTTCAACTTCCAACCAATGGGATTGCCTTTTACTATAGGGGTCTTTTTGGAGGGAAAAGGGTTAAGCGTCACTTTTGTCACAGTTTTGGTTGGGAGCAAATTTAGACCCACCACCTCCCCTTTACTCCGCTAATTTTTTGGTATAGAAAATTTTGGCCGGAAAATGACAGGAATATCAGTGGTGGGGGGTAACTAGGCTGTCTAGGAAATTTACTTGTCATTCTAATCATAAACCAAATATTATACTTCATTATTAATAGTGCCTTTCATTTCGTAAGGGCTATTTGACATGTCCACTCGTGCGTTCCAACTTGGGGGATTAGAATTATGCCATGGGTACAATACAGTATGTAATTCATCAAATGTCATTTTATTTACTAAATAGCGCCTTTCGGTTTCGTTGGGGCTATAGTTTATCCCCTAGTGCGTTCCAACTTGTGGAAATTTTTACGAGGATAATAGGGGTGCAATCTGTACAAACTTACATGTATATTAATAAGTCAAGCGCCCTTTGGTTCTGTTGAGGCTTGTTTATCCCCTCAGGCGTTCCACTTTGGGGAATTTAGGGTATTAGAATTGTTAATTGGTAAATTTAGGCAAGGTGCGTTATGTGTGTGTGGTTTTCTGTGGAGGTCATGCAATGTTCTGTATAATACGGTCAGGTGACCTATCGTGTTAACGGTGTTTGTAAACAAGTATTTTTATGGGGATATGGAAAATGAAATCCATATTGGAAGGACAAGGTTTTTCCTTTTGGTGGCCACAATTTGTGTTGGTTGGATGGGCGAAGGCGTCCATTTTAAATGTGAAAAGTTGTGTTTTATGGATGTTTTGTTTGTCCACGTGCAAGTGGTGGTGTGTCGGTTTAGTCGGTTTGCCCTGTGTTTGACAACTGGCTCCTTGCCAAATTGTGTTATTACAATTTTTCGACAGGCAATAAACCCAGCTTAAAGCTGTGACAGAAATCTCAAAAATGGTGTCTGTTAGCAAATTGTGTCTGAGTTTATAATATTCCAGTATTTGTATGTCATTGTGTACGTACTGAGGGCCTCCATGGAAAGCAGTGCTGAGTGCTGAGTTGGAGCTTACCCTCAGGCTCATTTTAAAGATGACATAAACAAATGTATTCTTCAGGGCCCTATCACAGTTATCAGTTCACTTATCAGTCCTTATCATGCAGGAATGAGTTTCCATGGTCCTACATCATCAATAAATACTTTCACAGAAATGCGCCATAAATTTATGTGGACTGGCATGCTCAGTCAGTGCACCCCCCCCCCCCCCCCCCGAGTGCAACCACCCCCGCCGCCCAGCAACCACGCATCCATGGCAACGAAGGTCAGGCAAAGCACAGCAAGGCCCAAATTCATTCAAGGTTGTTAAAGAAAGTTAAATAGGACCCCTCTCAATCCCCCTGTACAAATCATTTGGGGTTATTTTGGTGCACATATAAACTAAAATAAGAAACACATATTTACCGGCTTTTCCTTCGCCATGATAACTTCTCAAACCGTCTTCTCAAGAGCAAGCAGAGCGTGCAAACTCGAAGAGCGTGCGGAAACACTGCACGCTAAGTGATGTACGGGGTGCTGAATTACCAGGGTGCCAGACTAAACTGCGAGCTTGCCTACCTAGGTTGCTAAAAAGACACAAATATTCACGGATGACTGGGTTTGCGTTTTGGGCACAAACCATAAATCCATAAATATTTACGTTACGTAAATATTTGCGATTGGGGGCAAAAATCGTGAATATTTACGTTAGTGTATCGTGGCCGAGCGGTTAAGAGCACCGAACTCAAGCTCTGGTGTTTCTGTTCAGCAGAGTGTGGGTTCGAGTCCCGGTCGTGACACTTGTGTCCCTGAGCAAGACACTTAACTATAATTGCTTCTCTCCACCCAGGGGTAAAATGGGTACCTGTGAGGGCAGAGATGGTTCTTGTG
Source organism: Leptasterias polaris (assembly GCA_037783415.1). Classification (NCBI taxonomy): domain Eukaryota; kingdom Metazoa; phylum Echinodermata; class Asteroidea; order Forcipulatida; family Asteriidae; genus Leptasterias; species Leptasterias polaris. Next base: position 5,718,444 of record JAZGTN010000102.1, read on the forward strand.
ATTGATTTAGCTTAGTAGCGCATATAATTATTGCAGCACAGGCTTTATACTCCCCAGGGAGCTGAGATGGTTTAAGGAATGAAATAAATGGCCCAGTGACCAGGGGTAATAATGTTCGAAGCGCTTTGAGACGCCCTTGGGTGTGATAAAGCGCAATATAAATCCATATTATTATTATTATTAAATATTTACGTAAATATTTGCGATTGGGCACAAATCGTGAATATTCACGTAAATATTTACGTGAATATTTGCGAATTGGGGCACAAACCGTGAATATATACGTAAATATTCACGTAAATATTTGCGATTGGGTGCACAAATCGCAAATATTTATGTAAATATTTACGTAAATATTTGCGATGGGGCACAAATCGTGAATATTCATCTGTTTCAATTGTTACTAAAATTATTCTTGGTTGGGGAATTTCTCATGTTGAGGGCTGATGTGGTCGAACCAAAATCATACTTTAAATTATCAGCAGTGGCGTACCCAGGATTTGGCTCTTTTTTGTGTGTGGGAGGATTATTTTTTTTCTTCAAATTTCTTTATAAGATTGTAAAAATAAATGACCAAAAAATCAAACAAACAAACTGACAACCTTGGAGTGGGTGGGCTCAAGCCCCCCGACCCCCCCCCCCTTTCGGGTGCGCCACTGATAATGACACTATCGCAGTTTACTGTTTCCAACGAAGGCTTCACAACTACCTTGCGCAGACAATGCAGGTACAAAAAGTATTCTACTTTACAAATGGATCTTCTGCACAATATAAGAACAGTATTTTGCAAACTTGACCAGTCACAAGGATGACTTTTCATCGGATGCTGAGTGGCATTTCTTCGCCACATCACATGGGAAAGGACCGTGTGATGGATTGGGTGGAACTGTAAAGCGTTTGGTCGCAAAAGCCAGTTTTCAGAGGCCGTATGAAGACCCAATCTTGAATGCTCAGCAGCTGTATTCGTAGGCTAAGGTGAATATTCCAGGAATACAGTTTGATTTTGTTGACAAGAGTGAAATGCAACAGTGCGGAGAATTCCTTTAGAGTCGATTTTCATCAGCAGTGACTGTTCAGTTCCATGCTTTCTATCCGCACCCAGTTCAGCGGAATCACATCCAAGTGAAATTCATTTCAAATGAACACAATGCCAAGTGTGTGAGAGTCATTAAGTGTTAAGAAGCGCAGTGATGAATGGGTAAGGTTACTTTGATAGCGATATTGAGTATTATCTTCAAGCAAACTTGAATCCTACATGTAGATCCTGATTAGTCTATCCATAGCAACAACAGTGTGATATTTATATAATATTGCACAGATGTAATGTGTACTTTTTATTTCTTGCTGCATGCACACTATGCACGTACATCCTCACTACATACGTCAAGTTTGCTTTAAGATAAATTCGCTATCCCACTTGCGCTCGTGGAGAACACAGAATAATGTAATGGGTTTGTTTGTTTGTTTGTTTATTAATTTCCACTCAAGTAAACAATAAGTCATAAATCAACGGCTTTGAAGAAAATAATACATATTGAGCGGAGGGCCATCTAGAAACCCATAGGGCTTGTATCGATGACCCTATGTAAGTGCCAATGGGAAAGTGGGTGTATTCATGCAAACGGACTAGAAATAAGTGGAATTTTGAATTATTTATAAGTGGAATTTTGAATTATTTATTTATGTGTTGATTGCTTTTCGAAGAAAGCGAAAAGAAAAACAGTGAAAAAGATACATGGGATGAACATGAAGAACACTGGGCCGACGACCCCCACTCAACCATTGGCAAATACAGGGTAAAGTTACCAATTGCATTATTTCGTATTCCAAACGCGCTCGTGGGATAACTAATTATCAGTGGCACACCCGGGGGGGGGGGGGGGGGGTGTCGGGGGGCTTGAGCCCACCCCCTCCAAGGCTGTCAATTTGTTTGTTTGATTTTTTGGTCATTTATTTTTTACAATCTTCTGAAGAAATTTGAAGAAAAAACATGACCCCCCCCCCCCCAAAATAAAAAAAAAAAAGCAAAATCCTGGTTACGCCACTGCTGATAATTTAAAGTATGATTCTGGTTAGACCACATCAGCCCTCGACATGAGAAATTCCCCAACCAAGAATAATTTTAGTAACAATTGACACAGAACAATAAGTTGTGTTTGTGGATTTCTAATGTAAAGTCTATAAATTGGCTAAGTTGTAACCTTTTGTAACCTACCAACTGTACAAAAATAGTCATAAAGTTTTAAATTTTGAAGAACCCAATTTTTTTCTTAGTTGATTCTGATAGAGGAAGACATGTCTATCAAGTCATTTTCATTTCGTTGATTTTCGGAATGATACATTGTTACACAAATTGAGTCAAAGGTCACGATAACATATTAAAGGTCACGGTGACCTAGTTTTCACAATTTTTTTTTGACAAAAGAATTGATTTGAGCATGCAATTCTCATTAGTTTAATACCAAATTTGCATATATTTGATGAAAATTAACGTGGTTATGACATATTTGTACCAAAAGGGTGGTATTTTACTCTAAAAATGTCAGATTTTTGTGGTTTCTGCCCTGACCACATGCTTGGTTGGATCGGGCTAAACATTGGTGTGCATTCATTGCTCATTAGGACCTACAAGCACAGCAATTTTTATCAAAATCGAAGACATAAGGTAAAAAAGTGCGTTGGTCTGACATGGAATGACCCAACGCCAATATGTTTGAAAAACATGGGAAGTCATGCAAAAAAACAAAACAATTAAAGTGACATAAATATGCGATCAACACAAAAATCTACTTGACCCAACAACACTTGATCCAAAACACAGTGGCCCAGCATTCGATCAAATATGTTTTCGTGGGTTCGAGTCTCACCCGAGTAATTTGCCTATGTATTTGTTTTCAAAGAACTCGGGAAAGTTCTGAGTATACAGTGCTTAACACAAATCGGTGTAGGGTAAAAACCAAATTATATATCATTACCCCCATGCAAAATTAACATCTACAAACAATTTGTTTTTTAATAATACATCTTTAAAAGATTCCTTAGAAGTGCAACTGCTTTAATGAAACTAAAACAGGATCTACTAAGCTTATCTTTACCAAATTACAAATATAATGTTCAAATAAAAGTTGCAAACCTTAAACTGTAAATATAATATTATGTAGATGCAGTCCTCAAGATGATGTTTAAAATACAATAATCAGATGATAATCATCATCACATCCATTGTTTGCAAAAATTACAAAAGCGAAATCAAACACATCAAGAGTTCCTTCTCTATAGAGAACATTTAGAGTCAATTACAAATCCGAGTGAACTGACGCCATTTTTCAAAAGTTAAAATCTTAAAAATTGCAGGGAAACTTAGTCCTATCTAAAACTGAATTATGCAGACGTATGGCGTATAAAGAAGAATAAACAAAAAAACATTTCCAACGTGCATGCACTCTTTTAAAGACTAAAATAAATGAAAAATAATACGCAAGCAATGCACAGGAACTCATTTAAACTAACTTAACATTTAAAGTGGCATAAAATAATGTGTAATCAACAATCAACCAATATACATAACTCAACAACACTTGATCAAAGACAAAGTGGCCAAACACTTGATCAAAAGTTTTCTGTTATTAAAAATAGTTAATCAAATTAAACTAATCTAAAAACGATCCGGAAGAGGTACAGCTTCCTCAATAAACTTTTAAAACCGATTTACAAAGCTTGTTTTTATACTATAATTGTAAAATGAAAGTTCCAAAACATACTTTTTAAATAAATAAATATTTTGTGGAAAAATGTCCTCACGTCGATGACGAAAATACAACTCAATTATGTGGAGGTTCGGCATAGACAGAACAATACCAACAACAAATAAGTAAAATAGCGGAATGCTCAATCCTGTCTACAACGCAAATTTGTGTAAAGTTCCCGGAAAGAGGCCGGCCATCTATGTTAAAAGGGACAAACATTCACTAAAATGCGACACGCAAAATCCTTACGAAAATGTTTAAATTAGAAACTGATTTCCCGCACTTGAACTTTGTTTAATTCTCTGTTACTAGCATACAATGCAAATACTACACAAAAGTCACTTTTGTGCAATTGTTCTCTGTCTTGCTCAAATATAAAAAGGAATAGAGAGAGAAGATGTTCAAAGGTCGCGGAGTCGCGGACACAAACTTTACATTGTTTGTTTGTTTGTTTGTTAATTATTGTGTGTTTTTTTTTTTTTATTGAGGGCGCACTTTGTCTCCCCTTCAAAATACATCTCGAATAGTATTTTTTTTCTGGACACTTTCCGATCTGCCATGTTTCGATGACGCCATGCAACCAAAATAACTTTCATTTATTTTAAACCTTTTTGAATGGGGCTTTTCGTGGTTGTTTTCTCGAACTAAAAAGTAGTTCAAATTAATTTTCTTACAATCTGGGATTTATATTGTATAATTATTGAAATTAAAATTGTGTTTGTAAATGTGAAAAAACGAAGAGATTTAAAGTAAGGAAAAAACTACAAAAACAAGACATCTGAAACATTTAAAATATATGGTGAATGGGCATATTATTAACTCAAACTATAATGACTATCAATGTAGCTATATTTTGAGGAAAAATTAATTACAATCATAACCATTAAAACAAATTGCTGGTGAAACATCCTTGATGATAACAAGTATGTTTGGTAAACCTTGTATTCCTGAACTAATTTATAATGATTTTTTTTTTTTTAGCTAGTATGTTTGGCAATCATTATTTTTTGACAATGTGTGCAGTGTCACGTTCATCCCGGATAACAATTGGCGATCCTGAAGTAGAACTTGTGATAAGCTGAATATCATTTATTTGTATGCTATTTTGCTCCCCCTATTCAATGATGGGAGTTTTAATTGAAATATCTACCCACACCCCTTCAATCATTGATATATGTATGGATGAGTTACCTCACCCAATTGTTACCAGTATTGTCCGTGATAGTCACGCACTACCAAACGGACGTACACGGCTGCATTTGCTGTGAGGTTCTGTCCGTGCCGATAGGTCACAACCACATATGAAATATAGATATAAGTTTGGGGGGTTTTCTTCGCCGTGGAACGCTTATCAAAGTGCACGTCGTCTACAATAATAAAATGCCTTTTTTAATTGATAATCATATTTAAGTAATTATTACATAATCACTATTGAAGCCATACGCCATCAGTACACATTGTTGTCTACGCTCAGGTCATACATTAATAATGCGCCGTAGTTTGTTACAAGCGTGTTTCGTAGGCTGGACACGCAATCTTACTAGTACATTTCAAGCTGGTCACTTCCTTGGTCTTTGTCTTTTTGCAGCACTTTGAGAAGCAAGATAGGTTAACAGCTTTACCTTTTGAGCGACGATCAGAAACAACATTGAATATTGTATAAAGATATGGATTGATGGATGAGTTGATTGGGAGAATGAATACCACAGTCCAGGCATACATGTAAGGCTGAATGGTTACAGCACCGGTCTGTGATAATATCCCCATAATAATTACAGGCATCCAACACATGAGGTCTGTACCCACAATAACCGCCATACGCAACGCCATGTTCATTTCTTCCTTGCCACTCAAATTAACTTTGGTTTTTTTCATTCTAAGATGCGATTTTCTGAATTCGAAGAAGATGGCGGTATATGCGATTGTGATAATTAGGAAGCAGACCAAGTTGACACCTAAAAAGAGAATGATGGAGTAGATCCAAGCGGGCTTTTGATCTATTGGGACTGGGATGCGAAAACTCTGCTTAGTGTGTGGGTTACCAATGCTCCCTACCTGGAGATCGTACGCACCGGGCTTAGTGATAAGAGGCAGACCGATACAAACGTCTGATAGACCGTATATATCGGACGCAGCACCAACCAGGATTGTTGGCAGACTACTAAGTATGAAACTTACCACCCAGATGGCCGCTACGGCAATACGAGCAGTGAATCTTGACAAGCGAATTATGCTCTGGGGATACACTATACAGAAAAATCGTTCAAAACTGATAAGAGTGATGAAAAACACACTCGCCTCACTGGATAACACAGAAACAATACCGGCAAATTTACAAACTGGCCCCAACCGCCATGACGTAGCTACAGTGTAGTAGAGCTGACCAAAATGTATATCAGCAGTTGCTATAGTGATCATGTAAACACCCATCAGGAAGTCTGAGATCGCTAAGTTCAGTACAAGGAAGTTGACGACATACTTGGTGCCATCTCCAAGGGTTTGCGTCACAGCGATTCGCCATCGCCATGCTACTATAGCACTGTTACCGATGAGGGCGCTCAGACCCAGTATCCACATAAACACTCGCAGGAATGTGTTCTGCATGAGACTTCCACAGTTGAATAGAGGTGATTGTTGTTGCGTCGTGAAACATCGCTCAGTATCAAAAGACTGGAGACCTTTGAACTCACAGCAAAGTCGATGGTCATCTACGTACCTTTGAAAACAAAAACAACTACAGTTCAAACTAAGTTTATATGTGCAGAAAAGGAGTGACACGAGGGTGCTGCTCGTGTTAGTGAATAATTTGGTTCCGTTGTTACAAAACTTTAGAAGATAATTATTCTGGTTGACTCAACCCTGCGTAATACCATCAAAAAAATCATAGTCGGACAGCAGCTGCATCGGACACTTTGTTTATTGTCCGTTTTGATGTTAGCGAGTAACACATTTTCATGGAAAACACAATCACTTTTAAATCGCCCAAATCATTAGATATTGGACATTCTGGCTAAATAAAAATAATTTCAGGTAAACAATAACCCCACATTTGTCTTATGGCAGAGATTTTAAAAGCAACTTTATTTGACACCATAAACCAAATTACACGCTTAACCTAATGGACAGTTTTCAACAGTCCGTTTTTTATTAGCGTGTAATACAACGGAGCTTTCTGGTCTTCCTTATCCATGCACGACCACCGTAACTCAATTCTTCCAAATTCACATCCAGGCTGGCATTGTACAAGTACACAGAAGCCATTTGGAAAACATTTTGTAAAATGTTACCAATGTGTAGGCTATTAACACCAAGGCTAAGTAAATGCACGCTGTACACTTCCACTGGGAGAGCTGGGCATCGATTGTTTTAAGTGAAAAATAAAATCCAACTGTAACAAGAATTTGTGCATGCTATTTGGCTTCAGGTGTAATTGGGGAACTTGGCATTTTTAATTTGGTTTTATAATTTTTTTATTTTGCAGAGCACTGAAACTAAATAACTGACCGACGGTATGATGCAAAGTTTTAAAGTGCGATGTTTCCCCCGGCATATTCAAACATGAGGCGGCACACCTACTCAAGGTAACCACCTCGCTCATCTGTCATTGCAAATTGCCACTTCGTTGTGAAGATGTCATCATGGAAACACTTATAAAGAAATATAATTGTGTGTAATTTACGAGCATTATTTTACCCCCAACTTATTTGTATGCAATCATTGCGCATTTTGTGTGAGCGCCGCAGTCTTGTTGTTTTTCAGCATGTAAATGTTGCTTCAATGATCAGTTTGAGTATTTACTACTTCACTTAGTTCAAATTATCCGGGATAACAAACAACATTTCAATATTCCGTAGAGATTCGCTTCAGAGTTAAGTGTGCAAATTAAAACCCGCTAAAATAAATATATATAAGAAATAACAAATAAGAAAACAACAACTAGAGAGACAGGTTTGCCTAAAAACAACATTTTACTACAGACAAATGAGTTGGGGGGGGGGGGGGGGATTGGAAGACAAATATTCTTACAGTGTGTGCAACTTTGTTAAGTCCTGAATAGCACTAGGGTCTATGGTGATTGGATCGTCTCCAGCGAACCGCCCTCGCATCAGCACACTGAAAGTGCAACATAAAATATAAAACAAATACTTATAGTCAAGTTGCTTGCAAATAGTTGACATTTTGTTAGAGGTTTATGAGAAGTTTGATATAGGAAAATATGCTTAAGATTTTTAAAAACAATAAAGACAAGCAAACATAGGCCAATAATTGTGTGTGTGGGTTGGACGTGCAGCAGTGACCAACATAGTGTTTTAATATGTTTACTGAACCTGTTCGATTCAACTATTAACTCATTAGCAATTCAGCTATGAGCAATTCAAACATTATCTATACTTACCCTTTTTCTGTTTCTATTGAGATCAAGTTTGTTTAAGTTGTTCAATGTTATAAAAATAATAATAATAGTGGCTTCTTATGTAGCGCTCGTATCCGTCACTCAGTGACGCTCAAGGCGCTTCAACTGTCAGTATAGTCCGGCAGCCAAAGAGTTGAACCATGTTTAATATTGTTTTTTCCCCAGATTATCAGGTTATGTATGGCCTATTCTTTGAGGCTCTGCATCAGACATTGCTTGAATCATGGGGGATAGTTATATTAACATCTGATAATTTTTTTTGGCAGATTCCACACAAGAAATGTAATTTACTAAAACTCCTTTCTAAGTCCTTATAATACACGGCAGGTATCAATGTGATAGCATTGTTCTTTGTCATATTTTGTTTTGTTTTGTTTGTTACAGGTTGTTTTTCAGTGTACATTTCCTTTTATATTATAACCCTGTTTCCTCCCCCAGAGTATTTCTGACTTTGTTTAAGTACATCTATTTATTATCAATGTAACTCTATAGTTTGTATCCACAGCTTTCTTTCGTGTTTGTTTTTTCTCTTTGACCATGTCTAACCAAAGATGCGTTCGCTTGTTTCAGGAACTTAGGAAACTTAAAGAGAAAGCCCTTCGTTATTCGTATCATCGAGACAACTACAGGTTCTACACACTAGCCCGTTTCATTCCCACAGGTTTACAGGTGAAATCTGACCCAGCCCTTGGGTCTCTGTCCACCCCACTTCGCAGACAGTGGAACCACACACTCCATAGCACTTCGCTTAATCTCATCCGTATTCTAACAGAACACTGTGAACTTTGTCTCAACAGCTTCAACAAAGACATATCCTGTCTTGAAGCAGAACTTAGACCCATCTGCTCACCTGCCTGTTTTGAGCAATTCAACAGTGAGATTGGTGCTGGTTTATCTAAACTTGAATCTGTTCTAAATTCTAGGGAGAAATGGCAAGATTGGCCGTCTTGTCTCGAAACAGCAACATCACAGACGGAGACGATTCAAGCGCAACATAACCCCTGAGGCTGAGCAGTCAGTCCCTCAGTCCACAGTCATTAACCTCTCATCATCTACCCTTTCAGATGCAGAACACAGCCTGCTCTCCAAGGGACTCAACTTCTGCCCCACTCCCCCCACAGTTAATCAGGTTGAGCTCAGTCAGGACCTCACTAACTACTACCGCATAATTCGCCTCCGTGAATTCTTCCTTGACTCACCACCTATGGACCCTGAGCCTTTTTACTGCAAGAGTAGATGGGTACCACCTAAGAACCGTGTGCCATCTCTTGAGACTTACATACAGGTTGTTAGTTCACAAATTAATCCCAGTGATCATTCCACCCACAGGACTCATGACAACCTCCCTAGAGAAGAACGAGCAAGGAAGGACATCATCGTCAAGCCAGCTGACAAGGGCTCTGCTGTTGTTGTCATGGGCCGTCAGCAATACATCGATGAAGCCATGAGACAACTCAACAACCAAACTAACTACAAACCCCTTGACACTGATCCAACAGGCACATTCTCAAAGGAGATTCAACAAACACTGGACGAGATGCATGACCGTGACCACCTCTCCAAAAAAGCTCACAAGTTTCTCTCCCGGTAGACTGTAGAACAGCAATATTTTACCTCCTTCCCAAGGTACACAAACCAGACAACCCAGGGAGACCCATCATATTTGGCAATGGTTCCCCCACTGAGAATATATCTCTTTTTGTTGACAGTTTTTCTGAAGCCGCTTATGCCACAGGTTCCATCATATATTCATGACACTCCAGATTTCCTTCGTAAAATCTCAGGTATTCAGAAGCAGGTCCCCAACACAGCTATCATCGGTACTTTTGATGTGTCCTCTTTGTACACCAACATCCCCCAAGATGAAGGGATTGCTGCCTGCTCCTCAGCCCTGTTTAAGAGTGGTCACGTGTCACCGCCCATTTCTGACATTGTATCCCTCATGCAACATGTTCTAACAAAAAACAACTTTTCGTTCTTGGGTAAGAATTTCCTACAGGTACATGGCACTGCAATGGGTACACGTATGGCACCTTCAATGGCCTGCCTTTTCATGAGTCAACTTGAACAGCGCATGTTGGCATCGGCCCCTTGCCGTCCATGGGTCTGGTGGCGCTATATCGATGACATCTTTTTCATCTGGACTAGTGATGAAGAAAGCCTCATAGCATTCATTAACCACATTAATTCCTTCCACAGGCATTCAAATTCACGAATAAATACTCGACCAAGGACACCCACTTTCTGGATGTCAAGGTCATAAAGACGGATGATGGATTAACCACAGATCTCTTTGTTAAGCCCACATATAAACATCAATACCTCCACTCAACCAGCTGTCACCCAGACACTGCAAAACCAGCATAGCCTACAGTCAGGCCTTCAGACTCCGTCGAATCTGTTCTAATGATTCTGATTTTTTCCACCACTCACAGGAACTTAAGAAACACCTTGTTTCCAGGGGTCATAGCTCCCTAGCAGTCCATCGAGCGATCCAGAAAGTCAAGGCTCGTTCTAGGGAGTCTGTACTCTCCAAAGGACTCAGGCAACAACGGAGTTCCAAAGGGAAAGTTCCTTTTGTTGTTACTTTCCACCCCTCACTTCCTCCCATTCGTAAAATAACCAGTTCTAACCATCATATTCTTCACACATCAGATCGGCTTCAACGTGCTGTACAGGAAGAACCCATAGTTGCCTACCGACGCCCACCCAGTCTCAGGGATCTCATCGTCCGGGCAGAAGTTCCCCCCATTAATGATGATGTTAATCCCCCTTTGCCACAGGGTACTTTTAGGTGTTCCAACACATCCAAATGCATCGTTTGTAGACAACACATCAGGGAATCAGACTCCTTTACCAGCCATACTGGTGGTACCACCCACAAGACAAGGGGTCATATCACCTGCACCACCACTAATCTAATATATATAATATCTTGCAGAGTATGTGGTGTTCAATAATTATAGGTGAAACAAGAACTACACTCAAGAGGCGTGTCTATGGCCACAGATCCACAGTCAACACCCAAAAGCTGGATACACCTGTAGGACACCACTTCAACCTTCCTAACCACTCCATTTCTGACATGAATTTACAGGGCATTGAGGGACTAGGTAACTGCAGAGAGACTGTCCGTCTGAGTAGGGAAAAACTTTGGATAAGGCGCATAAAGACCACTCAGCCCCATGGTTTGAATATCCAAGAAGGAGATGACTAATAACCTTTTGTTTTTGCCTTCTCCTTTTCCCACACAGTTATCCACTTTATTAGTCTGCCCTTTATTGTATTAACTAATTATTTACCTCTCTTCTAACCTTCCATTTTGTCCTTTGTGTTCCCAACTTCTTGTGGTCAAGCTATCCCCTTCCCTTCATAACCCCCCCTTTGTCTTCATAATCCCTGCTTACCCCCTGCCTTCTCTGAATGCTTTCTGCTTTTCTCCCTCTACTCTCTCTATTCATGTATTTCCACTTGACTACTCTTGCAACTCTTGTCTGCTTGTATGTGTGTTGTGTGTTGTCATTTAGTCTTCGAGAAAGACTCTGCTAGGGTCGAAACGTCAAACCACTAACTTATTTTTAGCATGATTTATAATAATACAATTATTTCATTTGTCACCTCAGACCAGGTTTCTGATAATTTATGTAAGCGGTCTTTATAAATTCAAACTTATTGCAAATAATGCTGACATTGACAATCTGGCTATGTAAATAAGTCACAATACTTGTTAATTATATGAATGTAATGATACATCTTTGGAAGTTCGTGTTAAAATGTAGCTGCTAAACAATATTTACCCTTATGCCCTAACAATCGAATGTTTAACGAGACATCATGTGGCTAATAATTCTCTCCACGTGTCCTGTTGTATACATCAGCGTGTACCCAGACTTTATCAAATAATATTTCACACATTGCACCAGAATGGTACAAGTCTGATAACTGTCAAGCTACTGCAGGCTCTTTCTACAACTTTAAATTATTTGGAAATATTTTCTTCTTAAAAAATATGTTTTTAAACATATTTGGAAAGTATAAACAATGTTGTTGTAACGGACATCGCTACCGCCGAGTAACCGCCAGACAACCGCCGGCGTGAGAACGCTCTCTCCAGACATTGGACGAAGTATGGACTATAAATAGACAGTTGTGTTCGCGCCAGCGGGAAAACGTTGGCCAGGAGCCAAGATAACTGACTCTTTGCATTATGTGTTGTGCATGAATATAAGTTGTGTTAGACAGACCAGATGTTGAGTTCAGTGAGTGAGCATGAACAAGTTGTCGTTCTTGGAAGATAAATAAATTGGTGTGTTTCACATTTGACCGAATTTCAGTTTCCGTTTGTTTTCTGTCTGCGTTTGGCTGCAGAGCAAACAAGGACCCGTTGGCAGTACGTTACAATGGTGGCAGCTAGTGGGATATTTTTGACTCAATTAAATATTGAACACGACTGAAATATGACGACGAAGTACACATCATCGGCTGATATCGTGGACGCCATCTTCGGATTAATGAGTGACCTTCGGGAGTTGGAAGCCTCCTTGGCACGGCAGATTTTTGAGTCAGCTATTTCCTCACCTGAGTATGGAAAGAATCCTTGGGACACGAAACCAGTCGTTGATGCGTACCACAGAAGATGCTTCGAGAAAACGATTGCCAACTTGGAAGCGACGTGGAGTAGTGGTGACTTAGCCATCAGTGAGGATCAGAGTGCAGGTAAACGCCATGCAAACCCGTCCCGCGGTCCCGTGGCTGGCGCCGATGTTGGGCTTTGTTGTGTGGATGCGGAGACCACAAGTAGGGAGGCCGTTGCGAGCGGTGAATGCCCTACTGTTGATGTGGTCCCGAGTCCTTCGATCTTGCCCTGCATGGCGTTTGCTGTTGGAATTGCGGTTCGTGGTTGCGATGGGTTTTCCAGCCCTGATCCAGCTGCTTTGTCCCTCAACTCCACGTCAACACCTCCAACGTTGTGGAAGGCTTCGACAATGCAACTTGCCTCGCCGGAGCACGCTGCTCTCATCATCAACCAACAAACTGACAGGACAAAGACTATGACATTGAACAATCAACTACAGGACACTGGCGTTGGCCTTCATGTGCAGGTGACGGCAGCTCAGCTGGAGCGGCAATCTCCACCAGCAAAATCAGATGATGAAGGATACAGACTGATGCAGGACGCATCGCAGATGACAAGGCCGAGGGTACAGGAAGTACCACCGAAGACAGGATACCTGTTGGTGCGGGGAGCATCAACGGCTGGGTATCCGCCGGTGCATGATGCACCACTGAAGAAGGCCGCTGAAGACAGAGTATCCGCAGGTGCAGGGAGCACTACAGAAGACAGGGGATCCGTTGGTGCTGGATGCACCAAAGACAGAGTGACTACCGGTGCTGGGGGCACCACAAACATGGGACCCGCCGGCACAACAGACGGGGGATCCGCCGGCACCAAAGACAGAGGATACGCCGGCACCACGGACAGGGGACCCGCCGGCACCACATACAGGGGATCCGCCGGCACCACAGACAGGGGATCTGCCGGCACCAAGGACAGCGGAGGATCCGCCGGCACCACGGACAGGGAAGCACCGAACAGAATATGTCAAGTGTTCGACGGCATGGCCTGAGTCATCGGCTGAAGACACTGAAGCTAGAAAAGCACATCATTAACAATGACTGGAGAGAAGTCCTCTCTTGGATGGACATTGTTTTGTTTGAGGGACAACTTCGAGGAACACAGAACTGTTGTGGAACATTTTGTTTTGTAGTCGGGTAGTCGTCATTAGTCTGCTGCATCTTTGTTTGAATTCTGTGTGACCAGTTTGAGGAGCAGAATCAACATTGAGCAACATCCTTTGAGGACACCCATCATCGTTTTCTAAACAAAACTGTTGCTTGATGCTTTTGTGTTGGTTAAGTAGATAAATACATGAACAACTGTGTAAATAATGTTGTTGTTGTGTGTAGCCCCGTCGATTGTGGATCCTTGCTTGATTCTTTGTCACCAAATTGTGGACCAGAATCATCATCGATAACCATTCCCCGAGGAATCACTTAAAACTGTTTCAATTTTGAATGTCTTGTACTTATCAAAGCTGTTGCAGCTATTCAGGAGAATAGGCTGATTCTAAGGAGGGGGTAATGTAACGGACATCGCTACCGCCGAGTAACCGCCAGACAACCGCCGGCGTGAGAACGCTCTCTCCAGACATTGGACCGGAAGTATGGACTATAAATAGACAGTTGTGTTCGCGCCAGCGGGAAAACGTTGGCCAGGAGCCAAGATAACTGACTCTTTGCATTGTGTTGTGCATGGTTATAAGTTGTGTTAGACAGAACAGATGTCGAGTTCAGTGAGTGAGCATGAACAAGTTGTCGTTCTTGGAAGATAAATAAATTGGTGTTTCACATTTAACCGAATTTGAGTTTCCGTTTGTTTTCTGTCTGCGTTTGGCTGCAGAGCAAACAAGGACCCGTTGGCAGTACGTTACAGTTGTATTACAAATGTTTTTGTGTACTATTTAAAGTGATGCAAATAATATGTTTTGTACTTGCAATATTTCAATTAACTTTAAAGTTACATAAAAAGCAAACAGCGCCACCAATAGTTAGCCTGATATCATGACTATTCTGGATTATAAAATTGGAGGAATATTCCGCCTATATCTCGAATTGCCCAAACTTCACAGGGTGTCATCATGCAGATTCTGTTTGTACAAGGTCTACTGAACATAAATCAGTCAAAACCTGTTATATATCCTCCGCTGCAAGGTTCAGGTAAAAGGTGCCTTTTGGCTGCCGGACTAGTATTTTCCTGCAAGGTATATGTGTGTATCTACTTTTTGAAGTTTAAGACATATTCCTTTACAAAGCACCATGTCATGGTTTACAAGGTGCTGTGGTGCAATATGCAGACAATCAAACCAGGAATACCGGGGCGAACCCCTTCTTTTTTCGATAAGTGCACCGGGCTCTTTTATGTGCATTACACAACACATGGGAGCCAACGGCCTTACGTCCCATCCGAAGGACGAAGCAATAGTGGTTAAGTGTCTTGCTTAAGGACACAAGTGTCACCACCGGGACTCGAACCCACACTCTGCTGATCTGAAACACCGTAGCTTGAGTCCGGTGCTCTTTCCCGCCTGGCCCTACTATGATGTTTGTTACAGTGCTTAACACACATCGTTGTAGGGTAAAAACCAAATTACATTCATTATCCCCGATGCAAAATTAACATATATTATGTTATGATAAGTGTTTAAACTTGAGGGCGTCCTAACCAGTCAAGCATTTAAAGTATTATTTTATGGTCGTTAACTGTTTCCCGCAAGTTATCCGCTTGTATTATCTTTAAGATAAGATAAGATAAGATAAGATAAAAACTTTATTATCCCACACTGGGGAAATTAAAACGGGCCTTGATACAAACAGTACAGAAAAAACATTAACATTTAGAACAATAAACAAACTGACAGAAAGATTAAACCAGTAAAAGAAAGAAAGAACAACAATAAGAAAGAAAAAAATAATATATATATACCTATATATATATACATTTAAGGTAGGATTAAAAAGATTCATAATTATTTATATACAATGTTGAATATTCACAAAAGGTAGTCCATAAAACTGAAAACTCAGAATAGCACAGCTACTTCAAATCATTGTAAAAACGAATTGCAGTTGGGACAAACGAGTTGCTATAGCGTTGTGTTCTAATTTTCCGTTGCAAAAAGGCGATCCCCCGACGACTTAATAAAAACTTAGGATACATGGGGTGGGATGGGTCCGACAAAATCATGTCCACTTTAGTACATATTTGATCATGGTAAAGTGCCTCAGGGTTTTGTAGTTGAGTTCCGGTTATTCTTCTAGCCTGCTTAACTACCCTTAAGAAAGAATGTTTGTCTCGAGATAGCATATTTCCGTAGACACAAATAAGGCTAAAAGATAACACACTTTGTAAAATAGTGCGATAAAACAATTCTAAACTGGTATTATCTACGCCAAAGGAGTTCAGTTTTCTAAGAAAACATAGCCGTTGACGTAGTTTACTGATCGTACAATTAGTATTTTTGTCAAACTTCAATTTATCATCTATTACAGTTCCTAAGTACTTGTATTCTGTAACTCTGTCAATTGACTGACCGTTAATAACAACGGCCGGAATGGGCGTGCCCTTCTTTCTGAAATCAACAATCAGTTCCTTTGTTTTATTCACATTAATTTCAAGGTAGTTTTCTGCACACCAGTTAACAAAATGGTTAATTTCGTTGTTATAGCATTGCATTGAATCTTCTGTGGAAGACATACGACCAACAATAGATGTATCATCTGCATATTATTTGATGATCTAGTTATTAATGTCTACTGCCTTGCAGTCATTGGTATAAATGGTATACAAAACTGGGGACAAGACGCAGCCTTGTGGGGCTCCTGTATTTGTACTTTAAAAGGGTGAGATAGTGGAGTTTAGCTTAACCTGTTGTGTCCGGTTTGTAAGAAAACTTGTTATCCATAGAACAATATTAGGCTCTACATTTAGATCAATGAGCTTTTTAATCATGATGTGAGGCTGAATCGTATTGAACGCGCTGGAAAAATCAACGAAGAGGGCCCTGACATAAGTACCACCTTTTTCTAAATGTTCGTATGCAGCGTTTAATAGAGTAAGCACTGCGTCTTCTACGCTTCTCTTTGGGTCGATATGCAAACTGCATCTGGTCAAGAGATTGGTTAACTGATGGCATGAGCCTATTTATGATGACCCTTTCTAAACATTTCATTGGTACAGAGGTTAAAGCCACTGGTCGAAGATCATTCATCTCTTTGGCGTGGGGTCGCTTAGGAATAGGTACGATGGTTGAACGTTTCCACAATGCCGGGACATTCCCAGTACTGACAGAGGTCTGGAAAAGCTTTAGAAAAGGGAAAACGAACTGATTAGCACATAGTTTCAGAACTTTACTACTCACACCATCCGGTCCCTTTGCTTTGTGTGTATTTAGTTTGGCAAAAAGTGTTCGTACTTCCTCAACTGAAATGTTAAAATCACTTGTGGGAAGAGACCGAGCTAGATCAACCACCTGTCTTTGTTCACTGCTGAAGTCAGTTTTATCAAATCTACAATAGAACGCATTCAGATCATTACCATACACAGATTCGTTTACAACATTAATGCGTTTTGTCTTTGGTTTATAACCTGTCATAGTTTGTAATCCTTGCCAAGCCCGTTTGGTATCATTAGCTTTAAACATATCTTCAACCTTTACCTTATATAATAATAATAATAATAATATTTAAAATTTATATTGCGCCCCTTACATACAAAATGATCAAAGGCGCAGAACACATGTTAAAAAGCACATAATGGAAGAAAAGGACAAAGAAAAAATTTGTTTACATTCCCGTATTTTACGTTTTAGTTTCTTTTGTACCAACTTACGTTCCTCTTTAGTACCTGAATGGAATACTTTTTTTTTTCATTTAACAGTAACTTTAGTTCTTTTGTTACCCAAGGTTTATTGTTTGTGAACAGTTTAACCGTCTTAGATTGGATGATAGAGTCCTCGCAGAAACAAATGTATGCGGAGACCACTTCCACAGCATTATCTAAGTCAGTGGCAGTGTTTATGAGTTAATTCCAGTCGGTGGTAGAGAAACAGTGACGAAGTGCCGCAGTAGCCTCTGTGGTCCATGAATTGACATTCAGCTTTTTAACGGGTACTGTCCGTACTCGGGGTTGATACAAAGGAGTCAGCTGGATCATACTGTGGTCTGAAATTCCAAGTCCCACCAATCCTTTAGCTCGGTAAGCACCTTCGAGGTTCCCATAGCAGAGGTCAAGACAAGCTTCGTGCCGGGTTGGGCAATTTACATATTGATAATAGTTGGGAAGACAATTATTCAAACGGCATGAATTGAAGTCCCCAAGAATGAGGTTAGCTGCTTCGGGTGAATCTGTCTCGGCTTTGTTGACGTAATCATGTATTGTATCAGATGCTGTATTTATGTCAGCAGTAGGTGGAATGTATACAACAAAAAGACGAATTTGGTGTATTTCTCGAGGTAAATAGTATGGCCGCAGAGAAATTGCCAAAAGTCCAATGTCTTTTGTACATAGCTTTCCCTTAACAGTTATATGCGATGGGTGGCAATATTTTTCATTGACGAAAGCACATACACCACCTCCTCTAGATTTTCCTGAATTTGTGGATCTGTCATTCCGTATCAGTGTGAAACCCTCCATATCAATTTAAGAATGTGGATCATTGTGAGTTAACCATGTTTCCGTTAGACAAATAAGGCTAGAGTTCCTATATTCAGATAGGTATTGCGTACAAGCCCTCAGTTCATCTGTCTTATTTATTATACTTGGTACATTACCCTGAATTATGGCTGGTAATGGAGTTCTGCACTTGGCTCTTTTGAGTCGTTGTCTGATACCACATTTTCTTCCTCGTTTACGGGATCTGGGTTGGTTAGAACAGACTTCAGGGATGACATAGTCAGGTTCTGAAGAGAAAACACGTCGCTCACAAGGAAGTCTCGGCTGTATGTTAGCAATGGCGGTGGCTCACCTTCAGTGTTCCCGGGGTGTGTCATGCCCAAAACTTGACCAGCACACCAAAATACAGCCAGGGAAAAGACAAAAACTGCAACCATTTTTGAAAAGCACTCTTCAGACATTGTTGTATGGTAAAAATTTGACAAAAAACGAAGACAAGTTGACAAATAAAACAGATAGAACACGGAGACAATCAAAAGGCCGTGTCGCCACGAGAGCAGCGCCAGGCGTCTTAGTCACAGTTGCGCAAATATCCCGCATTAGCCTAAACATGTTACTCCCATTTGACCGTGTTTTAGCCAACCAGGATAGAAAGCCAGCAAGAGGCTTGCAATGAACACAAATTGAGTAATAAACTACAGGGAAACTGGCTGGGTAATTCCACATTTTTGTGAACAAAGATATACGTTATTGGTTTGAGTTGGATTTGAGCCTACCTCTTGTAAACAACGGCCCGATTTTAGAGAGCTGTTGAAGCACAACATGTAGCTTAGCACAGTAACGATATGCTTACTAGACTGCGGTTACCAGCATTGTTACAAGTATCACTTTTCACAGATTACCTGAGCAGAAAACCCCTTTTTTTTTTTTACCTAAGCGGCTCTATAAAATCGGGCCCCAAAACTGTTCTACTCAAGACTTGGTCATCATGCTAGTAGTATTCTTACATTGTTTCGAGTTCATTTAATCCACGGAATGCTGATTGACTTATTGTTGTCACGGGGACGTCTTGAATAATGCTGCAACAAATGAATGACATTGTTTTAGTTTACGCAACTAAGCGAGTAATATTTTCAAATGTTAAATACATAAAACTATTGTTTAGTTACACTGCAAGAAAACAAAAATAGACACCACGGGTGCTGTCAGATGTATATTGCTAAATTCAAAATTCAAAACGTAGGGTGTTGAATTATCATAAATTTTAACCAAACAATTGGTGTTATTTTAACATCATGTGATGTTTATTTTCTTTCTTCGGTATATATGAGAAGCACTCATGGTGATTCTTTTATAAACACCCCTGTTTTTGTAAAGTGGGCTCAGACTGTACGTCAGCTAAATTAGGAACATCAGAGCAAACATAATCTGTGTTGTGCATTAAAACCCCGCTATGCCCGTATACTGTCAAATACTGCATGAATGTCATTGGGTACAGAAGCATCCAGACCGTCGGGAAAACGTGTCTAACTCATTGGCAATGTTGATTTCAAACTTTTATCACAAGCTAATAACCTTTCCTGACGTTGTAAAGATAAATTAAAACACAAACAATGTATTGTATACAACAAATAATTTGACATATTTTTATGTGCGGGTAAATTGTTGATTTTATACTGCGAAAACGAACACTTTGTGTGCAATACCCCGACATGAAAAGTTTTATATTAAAAACTAGACATACATAAATCATGAGTCATACTCATAATGCCTAAATGGTCATACACAATGTCATTCGGGTCTAAAGGGGATATAACTGAAAGAATTTCCCTTTTTGGGGCTAACAAATGAACGAGCAAAAAGGGAAAATGTGTTTGTTTTTTCTACCTGTATTTAATTGGAGGGAAGTTCCGTCCCATCCGAAAGTCACAGGCTTGATTCAAATGAGTCATACGCCAGACTTGTCACAGCTGGACCAATAATAACCAAGTAATAGTTTAAGTGATTCCATTGAATGTACCGGTCTTTATACTGTAGCGTTCACGGGGGGTTTTCGTACACACAACTTCGAATGACAAAAGGTAGACTATAATCTGTGTTTCCTGGCTTCTGAGGGAGAGCTCTTTTGCTTATGTCTTTATTTATCAAAACCCAAAGTACAAGAAGAACGATAGGAGCTGCCTCCCTGACGAGCGGGTTTCCCCGATCGGCCTGCAGGGGCAGCCAGCAGTGCTCCGACGGGAGTCGTGCTGGCGCCCCCTACCGGTCGATCGGTGGCCGTTACTCAATACTCTTCTTGTTTTGGGAACGACTGTACCAATGCGCAGAATCCCAACATATACACACACGAAATGGTAATGCATGGAGGTTCTAGTGATAGTGTACAATACCCTTTTAAACAAATGTGGACAGAAGAATGTTGCAATCGAGCCAGCGATTTAGTAGGCTTAAAACTAAATAATGGCAGTATTTATTTGCAATGGATTTACAGAATATACTTATAGTGTTATTGCTAATCAAATATTTTGTAAAAAGCGAATGTCGTGACAAGCTATACTTACATTCCCTGCAGATTAATAAGTTCTTTAAATATGTCTTTTTCTAAAACCTTGAAGTTATTCTGCGAGATGTTTCTGCAAGTTAACCAAAACATATGGATGCATAAAACTAAGAAAATTACAATTAGTATTAATTGAAATTCAAGTTTTGAGCATTATGAAATTATAATAACACTTAATAATAGATAGTAATCGGTATCGGAGACCTTTTCAGGCAATAGAGGGCGGTAAATTTAACTAGCTGAAGCCATTTACTTGTTTACAATATAACAATTTAGCTTATTTCCAAGAGCAATAGTTTGTTAGCTTAACGTAACGAGAAACAATTCATTGCGCCTCGTATTTTCAGACCAAATTTTATATAAACAAAACAATCATTTGTTTACGGATTAATATTGAGGCTACGTAAGGTGTAAACAGATATTGAGTAATTGTGGTTTATTATTTGATTTCAGAAATTAAGTAACAAGAGGTCTAAAGAACCATTATGTAGAAGTATTATCTGGGTCTGAGCAGAGCCGGTTTCTACTTAACGTTTCGACAAGCAAACTCTGATGGTATTCAGTTGAAAGTCGCTTAGCATTTCTATAATCAAGATAATAATAGAATGCCGCAGATAAAGTGTACTTACAGCCATACTAAATTACCCAATCCTTCAAATGCCAACAGTTCAAACTCCTCGATGCTATTGTTTGTTAGGTATCTAAAAACAAAAGTGGTGATGTTATGTTGTTAATCTGCAATCAATACCTTCTCTTTTCTGTTGTTGATGTTTTAGTATGTAATTGTTATCCTAATAAATTCCCCGTTCAAAAACAATGGCTGTGTTTATTCCAATTTTGGCATTTGCAATACATTCACATTAAGAAGCAAAATTTGTTAATACAATCAAGAAAGCATTATGTATTATTTATCATGTCAATATAAAGAAATGTAGCAGTTATTTCACGCTTTCCCCGTTGGCCCAATTCACCTGACGTCATCACCATAGTGATCTGGTTGCGCCATTTTAGAAGCCAATGTTCCCGTATTAGTTAAACAGTGTGGTGCGCATTTTTAAGGCCCTAACACGCTTAACCATAACATACACACCTACTTAAATATTGGCAAAAGTGGTATGCAGTCACAGTGGGTTATGTCGTTGGTTCAAGGGTCCAAACATGATAATGGCGAAATTAGTCGAGCTTAAGTTATTTTTAAATACAAACACAAATAATGCGGAGTGAAGTTGTTTGCTGTCTGTGTCTATACACTCCCAGCATTGTTTGTAATACTTACAGTGTATGAAGTTTGAAGAAACGTTTGAAATTTCCCGCTTCAAGCCTTCTCATATTCCCGCCTGAAAGTTGCCTTTATAAATCAACAGAAAATTACGGAATAAGTAAATGAACAAAACCGATACGTTTAAAACATTCACTATTAAGTTGGTTCTGTCCATACTTTGATTTTGTTTTTCATATTACCAGATCTTATCTTTTTATTGCTGCTTCTATTTCAATTGATACTTTAACTTCTTCAGAGTTACACCACTGTTTTGAGTCAGATAATTGTCCATTCAACTTTGATTATTAGTACATATTGTGACGGAAATGCATGTGAAAGACATGTGATTGTGCTATTTTTAGGTTGTGTATTTAGGTCTTGCTGCGTGACGACTTGGCAGTGCAAGTGGGCGGAGCTTAGCGCTTGCAGTGACCCGGTCTGGCAGGGTGAGCGTGCGCAGTGGCGGGTTGAGACCGCATGTCTGGGCCAGGCAGAGCGGGGCTGGCGAGATAGCGGGCAGTTGCAGATTAGTTGTTGAGGAGAACAGTCGGAGTTTAGTTATTGAGCAGGGCAGTCGGAGAATAGTTATTGAGTAAGATAGTCCTACAATTACGGTGAACGATTTGGTGTTGTGCGACAGCTGTAAAAGATAGAGATTAAGTGGTTTGTAGGATCGGAGACAGGGTTTCCAGTGGCAGTGAGTGCTGTAAATAGAGAAGCAGGGGAGATCGTAAGTTGGACTCGACTGCTGTGTATTATATTGTGTTTATCGTGTATTTTGTGTGATAGGCTAGGAGCCTTCAGACAAGTTTATCGTTGCATTTTGTGTGATGGGCTAGGAGCCCTCTCACAAGATAATCGCTGCATGAGCTGTGGAAGATTGCTGTATATATAATTTACTGTGTTTGGTCTATGAGTCACGCTAGAGGAGTGTAGTTGCCGGTCACAAAAGTATTGGCTTGTGACTAGGGGAAAACGCACCTTCTAGAAGTGTAAGAGATATTTAGGGTATATAATTAAGTAAAGGCACACTTGGACAGCGAGAGTCGCGTCCATTGAGGGTTATTGAGCAATTATTGTCTGCAACCGTGACCGGTATTTAGTGTTCCGTGCACAGTAGAGGTTTTCTTAGACCACACTGCTCGCGGGTACACGAGTGCAAGGTTGCTTACTACGGCTAGTGTTGCTGACTACGGCCTGTATTGCTTACTACGGCCTGTATTGCTTACTACGGCCAGTGTTGCTTACATACGGCCAGTGTTGCTTACTACGGCCAGTGTTGTTACATACGGCCTGGTTGCTTACTACGGCCTGTGTTGCTTACTACGGCCTGTGTTGCTGACTACGGCCTGTGTTGCTTACTACGGCCTGTATTGCTTACTACAGCCTGTATTGCTTACTACGGCCAGTGTTGTTATATACGGCTAGTAGTGATTACATAGGAGTGATTACATACTAGGGTCACTATGGTTATTTGTTAGTGTTAGAGATTTTACCCGGATGTGTATAGGGACGACAGAATATTAGGATGACATCGTGATATTACAAGTTAATTGGCCCAAAGAAACAGGTTATAATAAAGAAACCCCTGCCCAATTTTGTACACTGCTGATTAATTTGTTGATTGATGCAATAAACGATCTTGTGATCAGTTCACCGACAGTTCTCTCGTCAAGGTGTCCATGTATTTGAGTAACTGTGTAACAATAGGACTAGACGATCATTACGCAATCGGCGGTATATTTCCTCCAAACGGACCTTGTCCCTTTGCCTTCAGATCACTC
Organism: Leptasterias polaris; assembly: GCA_037783415.1. Lineage (NCBI taxonomy): Eukaryota > Metazoa > Echinodermata > Asteroidea > Forcipulatida > Asteriidae > Leptasterias > Leptasterias polaris. The sequence goes on from JAZGTN010000102.1 coordinate 5,742,440, forward strand.
GATGATCTAGGAGCCTGAAGTATAAGTAGGCCCAGGATCAGATTGTAATTTGCCCCTAACAAATGCAATTCCGCCACAATATTATATTTAAGTATACATTTGTTTGCCCCAAACGGCTCATTCTTTTCAGCTTCAACCGTGTGGGAATTTGAAAGTAACCGTTTTACACATTGCATCCCCGTTTTAAGAAGTACGATCAGACAAAAGAACTGAATACTTGACTGTGGTTTTTAGCTAACAAATGAGCGTCAGCTGTCTGGACATCAATACTCCGCTGCCGCTAATCCGTTACTAATCCTACACGGCCGTGGATGTCCAGAACAATGGTTGATATTTGGTGCAATGAAATGATTGCTTTTATATTTTAAGCGAGTGTCGTTCTTTAAAATCTCAGAACTTTCTACGAATAACGCACGACGGACATATACATTTCCGGCCCGAATCTTCAACTCTTTGGTTTCCACTATAGCAGCCGTTTTTTCATGTTCTTCTACGGAACGCACAATAGTTTCACTGCCTCCAAGAAGGGCCTTTTCTCAAACCTCGGATTGGGCTCCGTATTTTGTTAATATAGTTTTGTGACAATAAGTCTGATGAATTAACTAGTTGGATTTTCAGGTCATGAATATCAGCGGCCTGGACGCGGACTGGCCGTGCTGTCCCAGAATAATAATTTTTCAACTCATGATTATCATCGTCTTGGAAGCGGACATGCCGCGCTGACAAGACCAATGCACCATGCACTTTCGATGTGCCGGCCGACCCTCATGCGCAATCGCGCGCAATCTGACAAGAATAAGCAAGACCACAGAAGACTCTTCCACCACAGGCAGAAGGCTACTGGCAAACAATAGGCGTAACAATAATTTTATAAAGCACAATCTGCACATTGCGCACGATTTTGTTTGCGATCAGCTGCACAAGATTACTCTCGTACACCAACAGGCCTCGAAAATACCGACGGGACTGACGGCAGTTGCCCTCGGTGCCCTATGCCATTACCGCGATGCCCTCGAAATCACCGAGAATTCACGGCAATATTATTGCCGTGCCGTTTTTTATCCAACTGCCGTCGGTGCCCTTAGTAAAATTGTAAGATGCATACTAAGTATCCGGTTATTAGTTTATATTTTTACGGTTCCGATAAGCGTCGACAAATTATCTCGAAAGTTCCTCAAAGCACGGACCGCATTGCGATCACAATTTACACAGCGCACGCAGTCACGTAGTTTCAAATTTTAAAGTTCGTAGTCTTTGATATCATTCCTTGGGTGCAACCATAAATGTAGGAAAATTGAACGCTAGAGGGCGTTTCAAAACAATGCGATACTATTGGAGAAAAGGCCCTCTATTGGTGAAATATCCAAATGCATTACGCGAAAGAAAAAAACCCAAACATGTTTGAAACGCCTTGACCAATGACTTTATTGTCTGTGCATGCTCGGGGAAAAAATGTTTTCCCCCGAATTGAGATCCGAATTGCAATAATCACCATCGCTGGTGCGCAATCTAAAACCGTGCACGGAGCAATGAGCCACTGGTGCACGCAAAACCTGTCGACAGCATGGTCGGTCTTCAAAGCACAGTTCCTCAGAAATGTTAGCTTGTTTACGACAAAACTGCATAACGTGTAGGCTTTATTTTATAAAAATTGCAACATCTACGACATTTTGGAACAACAGAAATATTTTTTTTGCTGTAAAACGTAAGATTAGTTTCTTCTTATTTAAATGTGTTTGGTTTTGTTGTTTAGGGGATGTTTTTGCGTGAAAGTTTTGTCAGTCGAAGCTGTGAATAAAGAACACCATTTCTAGAATACATATGTTTTAGTCATGTAACCAACCAAGTTCTAATAATCAAACATGGAATTGGAAAAAATTGCTTTTTGCTGCATTTATGGCATCCAACCTCACATTGCCCTCTTGCCCCGCAAAAATCAAACCTTTGTTCACCACCTGCGTTCCTCAGCGGTTCCGCCGGTCAGCGAGTCTGCCGAGCCGCCGAGGTGATCATGCTATTTATATTTTAAATAAGTTGGACTCCACTGCGGCCGACCGGTTTACTCCGGGGAGCCGCTGGAATATGCATGTTATTGACATGTAAATGAACCGTTCTGGCCGCGGACCTGCCCGGTTGCTACGAGTCCTTTTGTTATCAACGGATTAAAAAGTCCGCGGAATTCTGCAGAAAGGCTGCAGCCTCGAACAGCTTGGAGGTTTTGACAAGACGCCTTAGCCATCTTCAAGCAAAGTATTTATACTAGACCTATATTTATACTAACAGAACGTCAGTTATGGCTGCCATGTCGTTCAGTGTTTCACTCGTCCATCCTGACAGACACACAACGTAGAGGTTGTCATCCTCGTACCTGCAGTCACACTCATCTGGACAGCGAGTCTTATCTAAAGAAAACAACATGATTTTATAACTTATTTGTTTGTTTTGAAGTCATTATCTGTCAACAATATCTGTCAAAATGGCCACCCCTTCCATTGTTACTACACCTTATACAATGAACATCTACCACCATTCTGTGATTTGCCAATTGGCCATCAAGACGTGTTTTGTTAGTTCGTTTAAATGCAGATCGTGCTACGTCATTCAGCCGCTAAGCTAATCGGATAACGTGGCGAGTGCGCATGCTCATAAAGACGAATCCCGACTGTACCTCCTAGAAAGGTGTCTTTATGAGCATGCGCACTTGTAGACAAGCATTTTTCAAAACGGCCGCACAAGAAATCTTTTTTGCTGAATTATCGGAAATAGGTTGATCTAATTGAGATGCTTTAACTAAAAAGTTCAAGTTTAAGCAAATACAAGTTCAAAGGCGCACCCAGGATGATGTTTAGGGGGGGGGGGGGGGGGGGGGCTCAAACCAATGTATTGGGTGGGGTCCAGGGGCCGGCCTTACGGCCCCTGGTAGGGTCCTGGGGCGAAGCCCCGGTGGGGGTCCAGGGGGGCAAAGCCCCCTGGAGCTCTGAGCTTTTGGCGTTTTGGGGTGACAAATTAAGCCTCTTTATGCATAAAATTAGAAAAATAGACATACTTTTTAAGCACTTCTGATCCATATAAATCTTTTAATTTTATTTAATATTTTTCAGTGATGCTCCTCCCTCTTGTTAGAAGTTATTGACACTCATCTGGGTTAGGCTGATAATGCCCGCATGGAGTCCCCAGAATATTGTGTACAAGGTACATTGTCAGCAAAAGTTTTTGTTTTAAATAATAATACTGCGGACGTTGTTGATCAGAACATTATGGGCGGTGCTACCTACTTTTCATCACTGGGCGGCAAATTCCATGAATAAGTGGGCGGCAAACCCATATCTTACACAGATAAACCTTTGTTTTGCGAAAGTGGTGTCACATAATAATAATTTATACCAGATTACTGTTAAAAAGTGAAATTATAAGTTTAACCAGGGCATAAATGTGGTGTGTAATTTGGAAAGGGTATAGGATTGCAGACCTTTTCAATCCCTGAACATAGCCGACTAATATGAAAAATGTGGAAAAGAAGCAACGCGTGATGATATTCATTTTGGATCTGGTCGGTATCTGGTTTCATGCATCTTCATTTAAAACATCGCGGGTAAAAAAACATTACTCTCCGGCATTTCTCAAATTCAAGTGTAGTACTACAGGCAATCCATAAGGGGGAAAACCATTGAATGCCGGAACGATATATTTTATCCTGGACATTAGCCCGTTGGTTTCAAATGCTTAATATGTTATTGTTGCAAATTTAAACAATTACAAGTGAGTTATCATAAAAGTATGGTGTTCAATACCTGTCACCTCGCACCTCGCACCTCGCACCTCGCGTTATCGAATCTCCCGTATAAAAGAGTAATTTGGCAGGGGAAAAAAATGCGAATGGCAAAGGAAGAAAAGAAAATACTGCCACCGGAAATAAAAACCTAAAGCTACACACACATTTGCGACTTTTCTCCCTCGGCTATTTTTTGCTTCCTCCTTCCTCCCCTCCCCCAATTTGTTTAAATGTCTTCCCCCCCCCCCCCCCCCCCCCCCCTTGGGTGCGCCGTTGCCGGTGTTGGCCTATAAATTATTCTTCTACAAATCTTTATGTGATTGTAAAACATGTCGAGCAGTATCATATGCCGTTACTAAAGTCAATTGAATGAGTTTTTAAAACGTTTTTAGCTGAAGCACGAACCAAAAGTGGTGAATACTACGTTGTCGTTTTTATTGAACAATTATGAGGCATAGTAAAACTAATATAACATGTTTTTATGGGGTAACTAGGTGATATTAAAGGGACACGTTGCCTTCGGATTGGGCGCTTTGGGCTATAACAAGCGTTTGATGTGAAAAGAACACGGTCGGAAAGATGTTTTAAAAGTAGAATATAATGATCCACACAAACATTCCTCAAAACTGTGTGGTTTTCCTTTTATTCGTGAACTAACACGGTCCGCCATTTATGGGAGTCAAGATTTTGACTCCCATAAATGGCCGACGTGTTCCTACTAGTCTTATTTCCAGTCGTAAAACGATGATCAGAGTGCTGCTGTGATGTGCCGTGTCTAAGTCATCATCCCTCCTGTCCACAATAAACATTTGGTATAAACAACACCGGCTGTTTCTCTCGGTTAGTCCCATGACAGTTTTCTTACCCTGATTGACGAGGTTTCTTCTTTTTGGACACGTCTTAAATCTGTTTTTTATGGCGATCCATTTTGACATATAAACGGTGTAGGTGTTTACATACACGTACATACAAACCGAGCTACGCCGCGTATTCGCGGAATAACCAGCCACATATTCCGAAAATAGAATACATGCAACACAGGGAGGTGAACAGATCAGCCATAGTATACTCACCTCCCTGTACTGCATGTGTTCTATTTTCAGAATATGCGGCTGGTTATTCCGCGAATACGCGGCTGGAAATTTCGGGCCCAATACTGTGCTAGCTTCAGGAGGTAGATAATGATATGTTACCCAGTGTTCATCTGATAAGTTTACCAGGCCACTGGCTACGGCAACAGCCTAACGGCTGGAAATACATATACGTTTCGCGGGAAAGATGTCGAGGGGTCAGAGGCCAATGTTGTTTTTTAAAATCACCATTCACTAATTATTACACATTAAAGGTGTTTTATTGCAAGAACAACTCTTAATAAGGATAAGGAACACCTCTAAACAGTAAAATTTCATGAGATTTGAAGGCAACGTGTCCCTTTAAGTCCCCTCGGTATTGTAAGTTAAAGATGCACTTGACTGACAGTAAACAATTGATTTAAATGTTAAATTTGTATGTTCCGGGGTAGACGTCGTGTGTGAGATCGGGCTAAGAGATTATGCATCGAATTGCAGCTAAGGCTGCAACTGCGGCTGAATGCATGATAACGGCTTCTAGTGGGAATAACGCACGGACACGTTTTGGCGCAGCCGGGATTCCGGACCCAGCCCGCTATAAAGTCAGCCTATTTTTACACCCGATCGCTACAAGTTTCGTGTGTGCTGGTTATGGCCCGGCCATGCAGTACACTCGACCACCGGTGACTCGCACTGCAGGACTGGTGAAATGAGGATCGATGGGCCATCACTAATCTATTGTCCGGGGATGGCAACTCGCCTACGTTTGGCGTTAATTGCTGTTTTTTGTTAGGCCTATATGAATAAGATTATTTTGAGAAATGTAAAGGTGTGTATAATATTACAAACGGGGTTGTCAGTGAACCCTAATTTGGTTTCAATAGCTCGATATAAAATGGGGGGGGGGGGGGGGGAAATGACTACCTTTTCAAAAGTGGGGGGAAACTGCCCCCTTGCCCACCCCCCCCCCCCCCCCCCCCGGTTCCGCCGCCGGTGTCCCTGGCTATGGCAACCCCAAACTAATAAATTGACAAAATAGGGAGACCGCCAACATAGGGCTAGATAGCTCAGTTGGTTCAACCCCCGCTCTATTTTTTAAATTTTTGTTAACCCAACCCAAAAATCAAAGTTTAAAATAAAATACATTATAAATTAACAAGTGTCCGCATGTTATGCAGAAGTGGTTAATAGTGCCTTGCACGCATTGTTCGCTAAAGGCATGGTCATCGTTTGGTAACGTAACGAGGAGGGGTGACAAAGTCACCGAGTTCATAATGAGGACTCACAGGCAGCGCTGACCGCATACATCCGGAGCACCTGGGAATCAAGGCACCATTGCGCGCCAAACCATGAGATTGTGGGCTTAGGTTCCCTCGTGATCTGGAGGAGACAGTCAATGCTGTCCTAGGTCCTGAAGAGACAAGACGAACTCTAGAAAGCTCCGACTCCCCCGTTTCCGTGTGTAAGATTCACAAGAGGTTTAGACTGACAATGTAAGTACATGTAATTTATGATTTTACGAGAAGAGAATCAGAGAATCAGAGAAGAATCAGAGCCGAGAACTGTTTCCGAGTCACCATGTTTTCCCTTTGTCTGTCTCTTGTTCTGTTCCTGTTCATGTCCGTTATATAATAATAATAATAATAATAATAATAATAATAATAGTGGCTTCGTATATAGCTCTCAGGTCCGTCACTCAGTGAGTGACGCTCATGGCGCTTCAACATTATTACCCCTGATCACTGGGCAATTTTTGTGTCATTCCTTTAACCATCTCAGCTCCCTTGGGAGTATATGCCAAATATGTAGCGCTAAATCAATCACAAGAACCATCTCTGCCCTCACAGGTACCCATTTACCCCTGGGTGATGAGAAGCAATTATAGTTAAGTGTCTTGCTCAAGGACACGAGTGTCACGACTGGGACTCGAACCCACACTCTGCTGATCAGAAACACAAGAGCTTGGATTTGGTGCTCTTATCCGCTCGGCCACGACACGCTACATTTCATTCTTGTCCAAATCATCAAACCAACAACAAGTCCTTGACCGCAACGGCGATCAGCGTAATGCTATATTATGGACTAAGTTATCAAGACAAACACAATGAAAGTCACCCGCGAAAATTTCAGTTGAAAATAGTGTGTATTATGTCATTTGTAGACATGAAACAAAATGTGAAAATGTAAAATAATTTCCGCCGGGTGATATTTCGTAAGTAAAATTCAATGTTGTATAATTTTTCCAAATAATTATATCGCTGTCGTGGAGTAAAAAAAGGGGGAACAGTTCGGGGAAACTATGTTTCGTTTGAAATTATACCAAGCAAATCAAAAAATGTTGTCGAAAAATACACCAATTACCAATTATGTAAATTTTCCTTTCAACGACTTGCAGATAGAAGAACGGACTTTCTGTGAGTTTCAGAGTCTTCGTTGGCAAATGCATTGGGTTTTTCGGTCACTACACCCTTTCCTTACCATAGGCGACTTAAGTCGACTGCACTATAAACCTATCTTCCTTACCTTTGGCGACTTTAGTCACCAAGCTTACACACAAAAGAGCACTCAAGCCTGAGCACAAAGGCCATTTGTAATGAAGCTGCAGTTTTGTCCATGTTCACCCTCCATACCCAAGCTTACCATCTTTGGAAAGGGAAAGGTCGGATCTTTCTAATGATGGTGAAATGAAATAAGGTTGCTATTTTGCAATCTCTTCAAACTGGAGTTTAAAGATCCGAAACACCTACGGAGCGCTATATGGTTGTGTACAAAAAGGTGTTTGAGATTACAGATCACACCGAGGAAAGAAAGACAAAGAACTTTGACCTTTATTGACCGATCTCAATGATTTTTTGATTATATGAAAGGGAATTCAATAAGTGAGAACTTTTTTAATACTTATTTTGCTGTAAAACAATGTCTTCAAGGAGATAATGGAGTTTGTAAAAATGGCCTCTGAATGAAAGCTTTCTGTTGTGTAAGAATGTGTGCTTCACGCTTGAGTGGTCAAACAATGCGGTATTCAGCAGTTGTTTATGTCCAAACAATTCGGTCAGGAAAGGAAAGCAAAACTACTATTCAGAAATGCTTCGGCTGTGAGTTCCACGGGAATCTGCTGGTACAAGGGCATTTACTCCGAGGTTAATCTGTTTAGCCTCATGGCGTCATTATCATTTTAAGCATGACACTTCACACAAGTCAGAGAGCATGTAGCAAGCCCATCTTTGGCCATAAAGTCAATTTCTGGGCTTATTGTTTTTTAGGTCGTCATGAGGGCAAGTCCGTTTGGGCAGAATCTGTAATGTCCCAAGAGGTTGTCATGCATAGGGAAATTGTCTGGGCAATCCCATGGTGGTAGAATTTACAAAGGTCCCCGTGGGTTTAACATAACGAAGACCTGCGTAAGCCCTATAATGGGTACGATATGCAAAGGCCCTTTTAAGGATATATTTTGGGAAAGAACAGGGCAAATTCATGTGAGTAGAATATTATGACAAAGATCATAGCATAACTATGGAAATACCTGGTCAACCCCTTGTTGGCAGAACACTGCAGAGGCGCATTGTTTGTGCAGCAAAACTGGCTTTACCACTTTTTGAGTGGCACAAGTGTATTATACAAAAGAACTGCTGAGTTGCAGAAGCGGTCTTGATCAGTAGCATTTACAGCATACCAGCTGCTGAAGCTATTACTAAGCAACTGCAGCATCTCACTTTTTTTATGTGCAAAGATATTAACGCAATATGAAGTTGTAGGAGCGGCAGAAAACTCACCACAATTGACTTCATCATCACGAAGAAGGCACTGCTCCGTTCCATCACATACTTGTTCCCATAGCAAGCACTGGCCACTTCTACTGCACTGAAAAAACTCCGGGCAACTTATGGATGCTGACCGGGAAAAAAACAAATTTGTTAATGATTTTTCGTAATAAATTATTCAGCGATTGTTCAACTATCGGGAATGTAATGAATAATTTTTATAAGTGTTGGGACTTGTTTTTAGTGGATTGTAACTTTTCATGTTGAATTTTAGAGTTACACCCTCTGCATCTGAAGTCAGTGAAGTGGGGCGCCCTCATTGTAAGCAAACATAATTTTGCTCGTTTTGGAAAACCCCGTTCGTTGCGTTTCCATCGTTACACCATCATCGATGGTAACATCACCATCCATAACATATCATAAATCGGTTGAATGACGTCAGTACATAGTGCCATTTGGTGAACTGCAATTTTATTGATTTTGTTACCTTACGTAAAATAGTTTTGGTTTAAAAAGCTGCTAAGGTTTGATGTTGTTTAGATATAAAGTTGTCTTACAGCATTGGCTTTCATCTGTTCCATAACCACAATCAACGAAGCCGTTACATACAGCATCTGTTGACACACAGATTGTCGTATTAACACAGTGTAAGTCTCTGTCCCTGCTACATATTCCGTCTTCAACTGTAAAGAACGAGAACATTTCGATTGTTTCATTTGCAAAATTCATTGTGCATTACAGACTAGACGACTTAAGTTCAACTATTTCACCGGGACTGGCCAACCTACTTTGTCATGACAGGAATGTTGTTACAATAAAACAGCAAAATAAAAAGACACTTAGCAAAGTGAGATTCAGGACTTCAAAACGTTCTATATTGTTTGAAGCAGAACTTCTTTTTACAGTGATTTTTGTAAAAAAACTGCCAATTGTACCAACATTGGTCAGTGAGGGCCTTTAATACTGAACTCGGAGGTCTGGTGGTGTAGAGGTCAAAGTTTCATGAAAAGGAGGTTGTAATGTTGACCACCAAAGGGTCAAATGACTGTTTTAAGAAGCTTGAAAGCGTATCAATACAAGGTCAGGTTGTGATTGATTTTACGGGTCGGAGTATTACAGTAAAAGTTTGTAATACTGATCTTGAAGGGGTCAGAGTGTGTCTGTGAACATGATTATTGAAGGGTCATGTTGTGTCTTTCTGTTGATCTTTAAACAGTCAAATAATTTACTGGTAGATGTTTGTAGTACAGATCATGATCGGGTCAAAGTGGAATGTAGTACTAACATGAAAGGGTATTATTGTGATAGTAAAACTGATCTTGGAATGATCAGAATACGGTAGTAAGAAGCTTGCATTACTGATCTTCGAGGGTCCAAAGTGTGGCTGTAATACTGACCTTGTAAGAGTCGGGTTTTGATAGTAACACTGAGCTTGGGAAAATCAGAGAACTGTTAAAAAACAATGTAATAGATTGTGCAAGTCTCGCGCGTACCGGAACGAGAAAACACGAATAACGAATAACTTTTTTTTTCTTTCTGAAATCAAATATTTGTTTTAAATTATATATATGAAGAAATGTGAACAATAAAACACTCATCACAATTTGTATAAAATGTATTTTAGCTTTTATATTGAATACACAATTAATTTGTTAATTATTATTAAAACACAATTTAAATTCAGGGACAATGATGTTTACTTGATCTTGACGTTTTAGAAACCCCTTTTGTAAATCTAAGCCCGAATAATTTGCAACTACTAAAAGCTTGTTCATACGCGTTAAATTAACGCGTGACGCAGTCTAAAATGGACGCTGACGCCTCAACGACCAATGCAAGGGCTGTTCATCCCGTGCGACCAAAACAAGCGTTTACATAATATGTTGCGTGATCGGAGGTGGGCACAAATTCTTAATTTTTTGCAAGTTACCGGAAGCTTAGGTCAATTTAAATTCTCGGGTTTTCTTCGTTATATTGTTGAATTGATTTACCTTTCATATTACATTCATGACATTATATAAAATGTTCATGGTCATTAACTAAGTTAAACTAAAATAATGGACCAAACAAAATCTCACCCACTCAAAACTCCATATGGTTGGGACCACAATGGTCCCGGTAGTTGAAATACGCGCGAGACTTGCACAGTCTATACTGATATTTGGGGATATGTGGCTGTAACATGGTTCCAAGAAGGGTCAGATTGTGATAGTAAAACTAACCTTGAAAGATTTTAACAGTTTTGTTGTAAGACGTTTGCATTAAATTAAGTTCAATTCGTTTATTGATTGATTAATAATTGTTGGGGAACTGCTTCTTTGTACTGTTATTTTATAGTATGGGCCAACTGTTATTATTTGTAATTGTGTAGCGTTCACGTGGTATCAGTGCGTAATTTAATGTTGTATTTAAAGAGGAAGGGAAATGACCAATTTAATTTTGTGATGATCTCATTTTCCAATAGATAGAGTCCTCAAGTGAGTAGGGAAAAATTACAAGTGTGTGTTATTACATGCAAAAAGGCTTCTCTGAAACGAAATCAATTTCGGAATGCAGCAGGTTGTGGATATATTACAGTGTTGACGAAGAAAAGGTTTTCTATCAAGCATTTGTGATAAGGATGATATCAGTCCAAGTTGCCATTTTTTCAATAATTGTTGTTTTAGCTTTTCTACTGGCAATATTTTTTCCCGACCGTACAAATTAAATTTGTTTAGCGATCAAAATAATATTGAGAGTACAAATCGTTTTTGCAATATTTTTTTTTTAAGCTTCCGCACTGGCATTAATTTTATTCCGAGCACACAAACAAGTTTTCTGGAGCAATCAAAATGATTATGATAGAAACATTTTTAAGAGCACTAATACATTTCGCAATCATTTCTTTGTTGAGCTTTAGTTGCCGTCTTAATTTATTTCCACCTCTCGCATTATTATGTTTCAATATATTTGCGTTCGAATTGATTTCGTGCAAAATGATTTCAAAAGTACGAAATTATGTGGAATAAAACCATTTGATGAGCAACAAAATTATTTTGAGTGCTAATTATAAAACAGTTTAAGTGAAATTAAAATATGTCCGTTTTCAGGAATAGTTTTCCAACCATTGTGTTCCTTTTGTGCTCTATGGTAACAGCCCTTGATCTATGAAAAACTTAACAAATATTTAAGATTCGTCTATGTAAATGTTTTGTTTGTATCCCTTCTTCTTATAAACCGGTTAAAAAAATAACAAAGGGAACTCATTTTGCTGCTTCTGAAATTCAGCGACAGCACATTTGCAAGTCACGATACAAACTTACACAAGTTATTGAAATAACATAATCAAAAGAATCAATCAGTGAACGAACAGAGACGAAAATAAACAATTTTCACCAGTCCGCAGAGTGACGTAATGGTTCCTAAATACGTTGCCGTCGCCAATGGGTATACAAAAACATTAGTTAAAACATTTGAAAAGGTGATAGTTTTTCTGATTAAATTTCAGCAAAATTGCAGAGCAGAAAAAAATCATACTTAAGACCAAATAATAAAAAAACAAACAATTAAACAAATGAAAAGGGTCAAATTTGTTTGAGTTTTCTCGTTTAATTTGATCATTTAACGGTTTTCACCTTGTTTTGCAAAAACAGAACGTCAAATTAAGGAAAGTGTGTTTTCGGTCTATAGGTGGCAGACCTGTAGGCCATCAAAGGGTTTAGCAGTCAGGGTATGGTAGCTATGTTGACAAAATTATATCAATATCTTACTTGAATTCCTCATTTTGACTTCCATCTTAAACCCACGACGTCTCGTTCGAAAAAAAGTGGACGTAAACATGACATAAGCTTGATTCCCATGAGCGAGAATAGAAGTTATTTTCGTCTGATCAGATAGCTCCAGTCCGCCTGATTCAGTTAGCGTATATGTTACCCCAAGACTTCGAGTACTTGAATCACCCAGGCTCAAACCGGGGCTAGAGATGGTTACTATGTCGTCTTTGTACTTAGTTATAAAATCAAGAATGTTGATTTGTATGGACGTGTTGGCGTCGTCTGAAAGTATACTCCATTTGCAGTTCAAGTTTGTTGGATAGTTGTTTGGGTAGAGTGGAGAGGTGAGGTTGTACGTAGTACCCTTCGTGAGGTAGATTGTTCTTGCACCGCATGGATCAACTGCATAAGAAAAACGTGTGATTATTTGCAAATGGGCACATTCAAGTATAATTATAACTAGATTCTATATAGCGCATTTATGAAAACGTGCTTAACATTTAGGGCTTGGTAATTGGGTGAAACAAATTATTTTAATCTTCCTCAACTTCATGGGGAGTATACAGCCCTAAGTTTCTGTGGCGCTCCGAAAAGCTGTGGCACCTCCTGGGTGAAAAAAAACACAATTATAGTAAAGCAGATCGCTCAAGGAAAAAAGAGTCATGACCAGGATTCGAACCAACACTCCAACGACTCCACCATTATAATTTGAAATTGATGCTCTAAACCGCTCGACCATGATACACTACATACCTAGTTATTGTTATTCAAACACTTGTATCTAAAATTTAACCACACAACGGGACAAGTTGTCTGCCCCAAAAAATGTTTTGCATTTTATTTACTACCATATTATTCACAACCGTCAGCTCAGAGGCCGAACAATCATACACTGGACCTTGCCTCATGTCGTAGAGGGGTGTCAATCAACACGGGACAGTGGTTTGGTTAAAAGGGCAAAAATAAAACTCTTTCAGCATTTTTGGTACACAAAATCGGTCCGCCAACTGTCTGTCATTAGTAGATAAACACATTTTACAAATTAAGACGTAAGCTTAGATCTGCCCTGGCAGTACCTGGACAGGTAAACAACACACTTAGACAAATAAATTGCTGGGGGAAACAAATATATAAAAAAACTATATCTTACGGGGAAAACAACTTTGTTATCTGACATTGACCGGAGTTAATTTGTCCCAATAATGGTGCATCGTTTGAAGGTTTCGAGTTCATTAATCAATCCTAATAAAGCCAATGCTGTGAGATTCTACAAAGTTGTTACAATGAACTGTCTCCGGTCTTCCTTAGACGTTAATTTACAATAGTCTTTGGACTCAAATGTCATTCCTTACGCGTGGAAAACATCTGACACTATACCAATTCCTAAAATGTATAAGCCGGTTGTTTAAATGGCCATAAACTAATAACACTTAATGCCATCAAACAAATTTTTTTATTTTTGCTTATCCCAACAATTTGCCTATTTGACCTGCTCTATCGAATTGAGGAATGTCTCGGAATTTTTTTGAAATTGAGTTATGCATACCATGTTAAGAAGTAACTCACTGGCTTCTCAGCAATACCATTATTATTTCCGTAGCTTATTCCAGTCCGAAGTTATCGGGCAATGAAGAAAGACTTCCATTATTTTACGACGTGTTTAGTTAGATAATCGTTATTAACAACAGCTATAGCTATGGATTTATTCAATTAAAGGTCAGATCACGACAAGAAAGATCAAGTTTTGTTTACCCTAATACCACCGAAATCGCGAAATCTGTTTTTTGTAGTGTTTTTCATGATTTTCGATTGTCAACAACTTTTGAATGGTGAATTACACGTAATCGTGATTTCCAAGACATTCCTCATTTCGATAGAGCGGGTCACCTATAGTTCTGGTAGAAGTGTTAAACATGCCATTCTTACACTCACTCATAACATTAACAAACATTAAGACAAATCAACAAAATTAAGTTAGAGCGCTTGCTGTAGATCTGTCCTCAAAACCATACAGCCACACTTTTACAAACACTTATTATAAATATGGATGTTAATCCTTATTTAACATTGTGGATAAGTGGTTTTCTCTCAAACCGGACACAGAGAGTGCATTAGATTTATGAGGTTTTTCCCATTGATTGTGCCCTCATGATCTCTCCTTTTTTTCCTCGTTGTATACTATAGGTGCAGTTTTCCTTAGTGATGCATACTGGTTACTGAATTTTAGGTAACTATATGCAACACTAAAATTGAATCTCGTCAACGTGTTCTTTTTTACATTGAATCTCGTCAACGTGTTCCTTTTTACATAAGGAAACTTAGGTCATTTGATGTCTGTGATGAATTTGTATTTCTATATAACAGAGTACTACAATCCATTCTCTCATTCTGTGGTACAGCTGTTTCTATATAAAGGATACTTAAAAACCTGAGCGTGTCACTCAAAATAAAAATCAGGGATGTTAACAATTTAACCAGTAATTTTGAAACTGATGGTCAATTTCCACTACCTTGTGTGAGACCTTACCCACCCATTTTTTTTCAGTTTTGAAGAGCCGGCAAAGAGCTATGTTTCCAGTCAGGTATTATACGCTCCATAGGCATATAGAGCGATCCTGTAAGTATCGTTCTTGTTTGTCGTTTTTAGATTATGTGTTTGCACACTGCGGGAAGAATAATGTAATGTTGTTTTAAACAAATGTGACAAATAAATAAGTGAATTAAAGAATGAATGAGTGTAGGTCATAAAGTGTAACGTACGTCCGCAATGGTAAAATTCCAAGTTCCTGCTCAATGGTTTTGCGAGGCATAGTAGATCCGGCAAGCCACACGTTAATTGATCCTCCTCACAACTAACTGGAATAAATTGAAATTGATACAAATGTTCAGCAACAATTTGCGATTTAATATACCAAGTAATGTTGGTATTGATACTGTGGTCAACATCTACTCCCTTATGCGAGACCCTAACACCCACATGATGCCTCAGTGATTTAAAACGATTCGGGAATAACTAGTAGTAAACAGAATCGATACAACAGTTCAGCAAACAGTCTGCATGTAAGTCTGCATGTAACCTTTACATGTGATATTTCATTTATAGATCTGCGTATGTCTGTGGTAGAGATTGAAACTCTGCGGTTTGGCATGAGCCCCTATTTGGAAGTCCGTCTTAGATAAACAATACTTGTTAATTCTGCCATGTTTTCTTATTTTTAGTCATAGGCCTACATTCCCTATTGAAGCAAAGCCAAATAGCTTGGTAAAAGTATGGTATGGTGGGGGGGGGGGGGATTAAATGACCAATACATCGACACCAGAACAACCAGACTTGTTTAATTCCTTAAGGTTAATATTAATTTGTTCAAGCTGATTACGTGATTGAGTAAAGACCCTCTCAAAGGGACAAGTCAGTCAATCATCCAGTCAAGTCTTGCATGCATGGATTACAGATGTCCTGTTTAGAATCGGCAATACAAGTAGGATGCATTGCTTATGTAAGACTGTTACAAGAGCTTTTCAAGGGTTTATCACACGTTATTCAATCGTACTGTAAAAAACAGTACCGCCTCGTAACGGTGGACGACCCGAACTGCATGCAGAAAATGAGCATAATATGTTATATAAAAAAATATATATATAATGATGGGTAAGTTTTTCGTTTTGTGTTGAATGGTTTTCTGGCTTCTATGGGGCCTCTATCCATATTTCTGGGTTCTAGAGGGCCTCTATCCATCTGCTTAGACCATTAATTTGTGTGAATGGGTTGTATTCAACAAAGTTAAACATAGTGCACTTTAATCAAACGGACTTTCAAAAAGGGGCTTACCAGGTAACAATGACGAAGGTTCTGATACTGAACGGGAGGGTTGGACCTGTGAAATTGTTCCGCCCTTGGCACTAAATCTTATTATCAATGACGTCACTGTGGTAACATGCTTCCGGGGATAGCCCTCACCCATGGCGCGTGGCTACAAATGGTACTAGTGCCTTTTCTCAAAACGCAGTTTCAAAAAAAAAGTAGCTAGTCCTGGTTCATGTATAATACTAATGCAATAGTATATCGGAAACTGAATTGTGTCTATTCGCTCCCTGCACTGGTAACAAACGCGGCTACTCCCAGCCATTGGTTCACTTTTTTAGAAGTAAACATGAATGTAAATGTAAGATTCGCGGCAAAATGCACGCGCGTTGACCAAACTGCAAACCACAGTGACACAGGGGTTTTTAACTTCCAAAATAGCGCATGAAGATTATATTTATCTCGAGATGACGTCAGTAGAAGTGGACAGGAGAGGATTCATTCACAGCAGATAGGAGGGAAACAGTCATGCACTACATGGGTGTGGTGGCACAACAATTTTTTGCAATGCTGTCTCTAAGGAATGCAGCCTGCCCTCTTGCAGACAAAGTCTTACCATTTGTTCTTGACTCTAATTGAAACGACACCTTATTGGAAATGGTCTCAGCGACAATCCACATGAGTGCGTTCCTTGATGCAAATGCAACCAGTGGGTTTTCACCAACGGTCAGTTTTGGTCCAATCTGTGTTGTCCGTTTTGCCGCTGTGTCACCCCAGCCGAATGATAATGTGGAATAATATTCAAGTTGTAACGCTTGTACAGTAACAAAAACGTGGTTTCCAGGGGGTGCCACTATCAGCCAAGTACACGGCAGGTTGTAATACCGACCATGGGGATAATATGGATAAGTGAGGGTAAAAGGTTGAACGTGGTGCGAAAGCTCGATGGATCTGCGACCACATGGACCTTAAAATAAAATAACAAAATGGATAAGAAACTGTCAGCATTGCGTAGCTAGGTGGCAGCAGACTATGTCAAAAATGAACGTGCTCGATAGTTTGAGTATGCCACCTAGCGCAATTCCATAGTTAAACAAACACCATCAAGACATAACACAAAAGCTTTTGAAAGTTAGAACCATGAACGCTATTGACCTCAAAGGCTATTAACTTATTAACTGGAATTATATTTTGTTTTGAAAGATGCGTTAAGCTTGCAATAGTTTATCATGTAGGCCCTACCATCTTTGATAAACACAAACCATGGAAACGCACGCACACATACACACCATCTGCCTCAAACAGGTATTGTTTTAAAGAGTGTGACCTCCTTTTGTATCAATTCACCGCCTCATGTCTAAAGTGAAGAGTAGCCTTTACGTAAATGTATATCTGGATATCCCAGGACATCTAAAGTATCTGTCGTTATTTGCACGATGATTAGGGAGGACTCTGAGGCTAAAAGAATATAGCTGGGTCTGCCAACAATTAGTCTCTCTTTCTCTACAATACTACACGACGCACAGGCATCTTAGTTTTAGTCCTGTCTGATTATCTTAATACGGACCTTTATACTAATTTTATAAGGTTTTCTCTGATAACTAGGGCATATTACTTCACGTTAGCGTAGTTAAACACCTCAATCAGCTCTGTATATTTATTCACCGTAAGTTTTCAGTATAATAAGTTGCGCAAATGTGATGTCATTGTCACTTCCTAAATAAGCCGGTTGTTTAAATGGCCATAAACTAATAACACTTACTGCCATCAAACAAATTTTTAAAATTTTGCTTATCCCAACAATTTGCCTATTTGACCTGCTCTATCGAATTGAGGAATGTCTCGGAATTTTTTTGAAATTGAGTTATGCATACCATGTTAACAAGTAACTCACTGGCTTCTCAGCAATACCATTATTATTTCCGTAGCTTATTCCAGTCCGAAGTTATTGGGCAATGAAGAAAGACTTCCATTATTTTACGACGTGTTTAGTTAGATAATCGTTATTAACAACAGCTATAGCTATGGATTTATTCAATTAAAGGTCAGATCACGACAAGAAAGATCAAGTTTTGTTTACCCTAATACCACCGAAATCGCGAAATCTGTTTTTTGTAGTGTTTTTCATGATTTTCGATTGTCAACAACTTTTGAATGGTGAATTACACGTAATCATGATTTCCAAGACATTCCTCATTTCGATAGAGCGGGTCACCTATAGTTCTGGAAGAAGTGTTAAACATGCCATTCTTACACTCACTCATAACATTAACAAACATTAAGACAAATCAACAAAATTAAGTTAGAGAGCTTGCTGTAGATCTGTCCTCAAAACCATACAGCCACACTTTTACAAACACTTATTATAAATATGGATGTTAATCCTTATTTAACATTGTGGATAAGTGGTTTTCTCTCAAACCGGACACAGAGAGTGCATTAGATTTATGAGGTTTTTCCCATTGATTGTGCCCTCATGATCTCTCCTTTTTTTCCTCGTTGTATACTATAGTATAGGTGCAGTTTTCCTTAGTGATGCATACTGGTTACTGAATTTTAGGTAACTATATGCAACACTAAAATTGAATCTCGTCAACGTGTTCTTTTTTACATTGAATCTCGTCAACGCGTGTTCTTTTTTACATAAGGAAACTTAGGTCATTTGATGTCTGTGATGAATTTGTTTTTCTATTATATAACAGAGTACTACAATCCATTCTCTCATTCTGTGGTACATCTGTTTCTATATAAAGGATACTTAAAAACCTGAGCGTGTCACTCAAAATAAAAATCAGGGATGTTAACAATTTAACCAGTAATTTTGAAACTGATGGTCAATTTCCACTACCTTGTGCGAGACCTTACCCACCCAATTTTGTTATCAGTTTTGAAGGGCCGGCAAAGAGCTATGTTTCCAGTCAGGTATTATACGCTCCATAGGCATATAGAGCGATCCTGTAAGTATCGTTCTTGTTTGTCGTTTTTAGATTATGTGTTTGCACACTGCGGGAAGAATAATTTCATGTTGTTTTAAACAAATGTGACAAATAAATAAGTGAATTAAAGAATGAATGACTGTAGGTCATAAAGTGTAACGTACGTCCGCAATGGTAAAATTCCAAGTTCCTGCTCAATGGTTTTGCGAGGCATAGTAGATCCGGCAAGCCACACGTTACTTGATCCTCCTCACAACTAACTGGAATAAATTGAAATTGATACAAATGTTCAGCAACAATTTGCGATTTAATGTACCAAGTAATGTTGGTATTGATACTGTGGTCAACATCTACTCACTTATGCGAGACCCTACCCACCCACATGATGCCTCAGTGATTTAAAACGATTCGGGAATAACTAGTAGTAAACATAATCGATACAACAGTTCAGCAAACAGTCTGCATGTAAGTCTGCATGTAACCTTTACATGTGATATTTCATTTATAGATCTGCGTATGTCTGTGGTGGAGATTGAAACTCTGCGGTTTGGCATGAGCCCCTATTTGGAAGTCCGTCTTAGATAAACAATACTTGTTAATTCTGCCATGTTTTCTTATTTTTAGTCATAGGCCTACATTCCCTATTGAAGCAAAGCCAAATAGCTTGGTAAAAGTATGGTATGGTGGGGGGGATTAAATGACCAATACATCGACACCAGAACAACCAGACTTGTTTAATTCCTTAAGGTTAATATTAATTTGTTCAAGCTGATAACGTGATTGAGTAAAGACCCTCTCAAAGGGACAAGTCAGTCAATCATCCAGTCAAGTCTTGCATGCATGGATTACAGATGTCCTGTTTAGAATCGGCAATACAAGTAGGATGCATTGCTTATGTAAGACTGTTACAAGAGCTTTTCAAGGGTTTATCACACGTTATTCAATCGTACTGTAAAAAACAGTACCGCCTCGTAACGGTGGACGACCCGAACTGCATGCAGAAAATGAGCATAATATGTTATATAAAAAAATATATATATAATGATGGGTAAGTTTTTCGTTTTGTGTTGAATGGTTTTCTGGCTTCTATGGGGCCTCTATCCATATTTCTGGGTTCTAGAGGGCCTCTATCCATCTGTTTAGACCATTAATTTGTGTGAATGGGTTGTATTCAACAAAGTTAAACATAGTGCACTTTAATCAAACGGACTTTCAAAAAGGGGCTTACCAGGTAACAATGACGAAGGTTCTGATACTGAACGGGAGGGTTGGACCTGTGAAATTGTTCCGCCCTTGGCACTAAATCTTATTATCAATGACGTCACTGTGGTAACATGCTTCCGGGGATAGCCCTCACCCATGGCGCGTGGCTACAAATGGTACTAGTGCCTTTTCTCAAAACGCAGTTTCAAAAAAAAGTAGCTAGTCCTGGTTCATGTATAATACTAATGCAATAGTATATCGGAAACTGAATTGTGTCTATTCGCTCCCTGCACTGGTAACAAACGCGGCTACTCCCAGCCATTGGTTCACTTTTTTAGAAGTAAACATGAATGTAAATGTAAGATTCGCGGCAAAATGCACGCGCGTTGACCAAACTGCAAACCACAGTGACACAGGGGTTTTTAACTTCCAAAATAGCGCATGAAGATTATATTTATCTCGAGATGACGTCAGTAGAAGTGGACAGGAGAGGATTCATTCACAGCAGATACGAGGGAAACAGTCATGCACTACATGGGTGTGGTGGCACAACAATATTTTGCAATGCTGTCTCTAAGGAATGCAGCCTGCCCTCTTGCAGACAAAGTCTTACCATTTGTTCTTGACTCTAATTGAAACGACACCTTATTGGAAATGGTCTCAGCGACAATCCACATGAGTGCGTTCCTTGATGCAAATGCAACCAGTGGGTTTTCACCAACGGTCAGTTTTGGTCCAATCTGTGTTGTCCGTTTTGCCGCTGTGTCACCCCAGCCGAATGATAATGTGGAATAATATTCAAGTTGTAACGCTTGTACAGTAACAAAAACGTGGTTTCCAGGGGGTGCCACTATCAGCCAAGTACACCGCAGGTTGTAATACCGACCATGGGGATAATATGGATAAGTGAGGGTAAAAGGTTGAACGTGATGCGAAAGCTCGATGGATCTGCGACCACATGGACCTTAAAATAAAATAACAAAATGGATAAGAAACTGTCAGCATTGCGTAGCTAGGTGGCAGCAGACTATGTCAAAAATGAACGTGCTCGATAGTTTGAGTATGCCACCTAGCGCAATTCCATAGTTAAACAAACACCATCAAGACATAACACAAAAGCTTTTGAAAGTTAGAACCATGAACGCTATTGACCTCAAAGGCTATTAACTTATTAACTGGAATTATATTTTGTTTTGAAAGATGCGTTAAGCTTGCAATAGTTTATCATGTAGGCCCTACCATCTTTGATAAACACAAACCATGGAAACGCACGCACCCAAGTGTGTAACAGCCTGCAATCGTGGACCCTCCTTTGTTCAACTCTTTGTGATAGCAACCGTGGACCACAATGCTTTCCTTTGTGATAGCAACCGTGGACCTATTGTCCTCTTTTGTTATAGGTCCCCGGTTTGAATGTGGTTACCTACTCACACATACACACCATCTGCCTCAAACAGGTATTGTTTTAAAGAGTGTGGCCTCCTTTTGTATCAATTCACCGCCTCATGTCTAAAGTGAAGAGTAGCCTTTACGTAAATGTATATCTGGATATCCCAGGACATCTAAAGTATCTGTCGTTATTTGCACGATGATTAGGGAGGACTCTGAGGCTAAAAGAATATAGCTGGGTCTGCCAACAATTAGTCTCTCTTTCTCTACAATACTACACGACGCACAGGCATCTTAGTTTTAGTCCTGTCTGAATATCTTAATTATTTATAACATTTATACTAATTTTATAATGTTTTCTCTGATAACTAGGGCATATTACTTCAGGTTAGCGTAGTTAAACACCTCAATCAGCTCTGTATATTTATTCACCGTACGTTTTCAGTATAATAAGTTGCGCAAATGTGATGTCATTGTCACTTCCTAAATATTGAGACCGAGAACAAAGCAGAAAAGGGAACACAAAAAGTCTCCAAATGGGAAATTTAAGGACCGTGCTGCTCTACATGAAGTTTGTGTAACAAGTCTATGGGAGGTTTTTAACTACATGGACAGAGGAAATACAAAATATGTATCCACAGGGATGTGAAAAAAATGTATTTCAGTGTTCACCACGGTTTTGGTTGTAGTACATACTCACCCAGAGGCGAACACTCACCCACATCCGTCGAATCCAACCCAGCTACAACATCCAAAGTAAAGAGGCACAACATGACAAGAAGGTAATTTCAGTACTGGAACTTTTCAACTGAGCACCTTTTGAATGAGCTCAGCCGTGGTAGACTAAACTAAACAATGAGAATAAACTAAGATAAAAGTTACTTACCACATACAAAGATATTGTCACCCCGACAAACTGGAAGTCTACTGCAGATGTCTTTCGCGTGAATACAACGATTTTTAGATCTACAAAATATCTCACTATCCAAACATGAGTCTGCAATATGAAATGATGCAAATACATATGATTAGCATTATACATTGGGTATGTCAATTTAACTATCGATTATTTGCACATTATGTTTAATTAATTAAAGTAGTATGGTGCACACGTAGTTTACACGGATTATTTCGGTCTCTAAGAAAATTCATTTCAATTCAATTAATATAAACAACGCCACAATATTCAACTAATACTGTCCAATCTTCGTAAAGAAAACAATAGCCTACTGACCACGACTGACCCAAGTGATGTGTCGAAATCAAGTAGATCCAAAAGACCTTCCAAAAAGATGGTCCCTGTGGTGACAAATTTACAAGCGGGAAAAGCCATGACAGAGATAGTTACATAGCTTGTGCATGTAATAAAGACATCGCAGCCATGTTTACAAAACTGGATAAAATAGTAAAGCCATTCGGTACATTGAGCTCTCTGGTGACTGTAATCGAAGTTAAACTCCCGAAGACCTCAATAATTCCCATTAACTAACATAAAGACAATGATGAGCTGAAATCCGCGGTCACTTCTCACATCCAAAAACTTCGAGCGATATGCGCCAAACTACAAGTTAAAATGTTGATGGCAGACAAAGACACAGCGGACAAAAATGTGGAAAATCTCCAAAAACGGAGCCGTCGGGAAAACAAATCACCGTGTATGGCATTCCTGAAGGAGCAAAGGTCAACATACGGTGTAAAGATTTCCTGTCTAAGTTGTTTACATTGCCAATTGCCCAGACTGTTAAATGGCCATGATATGCAGATAGAAAGAGCCCATCGAACCCCAACACAAGTCGTCAATAGTAAGAAAACAATGCAACAGTTACCATAACAACGCCAGGGCCACACAATCACTGCAAACTGTTACT
Source organism: Leptasterias polaris (assembly GCA_037783415.1). NCBI lineage: Eukaryota > Metazoa > Echinodermata > Asteroidea > Forcipulatida > Asteriidae > Leptasterias > Leptasterias polaris. The sequence goes on from JAZGTN010000102.1 coordinate 5,765,993, forward strand.
CAATGCTAAAATTAAGCGACAATACCCAAGTACCCGAGTACGCAAGTACCTAATAACACTCTCACGAATAACCCTTGCAATCGCTCGAATATCTATCTGTCTGGTGGTGTAGCATCTATTGTTAGAAGGGGACGCCAGGAGCTGAAGGGATAATACATTCCAAAGAAAAAAGACAACAGGTTCCACTTTGCGTAATACCACACTCAGTTCCTACATCCATAAAGTACAAGCTCCATAGTGGAACATCCGAAGTATTTTGTCTTGGAGACGCGGATCCGTTCAAGATCTAATTGCCAATTAAGTTCAACAAATAATTATTTGTTTAGTTTGCCTTTCTGTTTTATAAATACCTTTATGTAGTCAATAATTGCTTGTTATACAAAACAACTGTTGTTGGGATTATTTTATGTGGAATTTTGATAAATAATGTATACAATAAACAACACAGCCTCAGATGATTCATTTAACACTACTTTGTGTATAGATTTAAGCCCGAAAGGCTATTTTCCCGCAAGGCTATTTTCCCGCATTTTCTGTGAAAATTACGACGAGGATTAATTGTTGACTTAATGTGCCCAAATTACATAAGTATCAAACTTGTGGATGGTACTACCCTGAGTCACACAAATAATGTTTGTCAAATTCTGCAACATTTTACCCTTCCATACCTAGATTAGAACATCATGGATAATCACTGTCTTTTAATTATGAATAATCATGGGTTTTCTCTTCATTGATAATCATTTTATTGATTACCACTTAATGGATAACTCATTGAAAAGTCTCTGTCTGGGTTATCTTCGTGTGGATTATCACATACTGTGGGTGTACACCGTCTGGATAATCTCGTTCTAGATTATTAGCTCTAAATGGATTATCTGTGACGCGCAATTATCGATCTTAATTCGCTTTTGTCTTCACTAAAAGTAAATTTAAAAAATTCAAGAAAAAAAACCCAACAACAACAACAACAGCAACAATGCCTACAAAGATAGCCATGGTCCATTTTCACTGCAGCAAATAATACTTACTACATCCAAGCTCGTCCCCATAGTCTTCACAGTCCACATAACCATCGCAGATAAACGAGTTTGGTATACATGCACCAGTCGGACACGTGTACTGACCCGAGCTGCAATCTGAAAGGTAAGAAACGAAAATGACAAGCATATCAGACAATGAACTTGTGCAATTACAAGTAACTATTGTTTTGAAACCCTAATACATGTATTTTTACAGGGCACGCTGTCAGTCATTATCTGTGTGTTTAAGTCCGTCGTCCCTATTGGGCGGCGCTAATCCGTTTATGAATGGTGAATGATTAATCTATAATTCAAAGTTAGTTTTAAATTAGTACTTTCCAGAATATATCAAACAATCCTTTATAAACGGGCTCGCAGATATTTTCGACAGGACACAAACACTCAAAACATGTGGAAGCTATATGCGACTTTTGTGTTTTTATACGACTCGTTGGAGGAACAATTTGACCAAGTGCAGTTGCAGAGCTGAATTTAATTCTGGAATAGACATTTTCGAACTAAATCTACAGTACGGGTCTTCTTTCCCATATCTTGTGACGGGTGTCAGATTGTGTACCCATTGTTGTTTCGTCCTTTTCTAGACATTTGTCGGAGTGAATTCACACCAAGATAGATCATTGTCACATTGGCAGAGAACTTTCGCCCTTTGAGTGTTTTGTTTGCCAAAATGTGTTTGACCCTCGCTGTATTTTCTGTTGCTGAAGTTCTCGCCATTATCTCATCCCTTTTGACGTATTCACCTGTTAGATATTTTTTTCACAGCTCTGTTCTAAGTGTACATTTGTTTAATTTCAACATTCTACGTTTAATAAACCCACGATTTAAAGTGGTCGATAGTTTTATCAATATTTCAATTTGATTATGTTTTCTTTAAATCAATGTCACCTTGTTTGATTTCTTTTTTACATCTGAGAAACCTCAGGCTTTTTAATGATAGCAATTCACAGATAGTTTGCAGATCTTTGGATCGGCACATAATGCAGTCCTGCTAGGAGGGGCTAACATGTGGCTCGTGGAGCAATAGCGGTTAAGACAACGATTAACGGTTAGGATTTAGTGACTACATCTGTTCGTGAATACACTACAGGAGAGTCTTGAAACCAAGACTACGTCTGCCGATAAAGGAATGGGTCAGAAGAAATATGATGGAAGTCACTGCACTCACCGTTTGGTGCAATCTCTTTTACTATAGCATCGAAAAGTTGGTCATTATGTTTTGGAAACCTTTCGGGCGAACCCAGCATTTCCTTCCTAATCCACATCCGTGAGCTTCTCGTCGTCACATACTCCCGAAAATGTGATGGAAACGATCGGAATGTCGTGTTTTTTACAACATGAAGTATTGTTGACTTGTCAGAAAAATCATGGCCGTCGCCAACAGATATTTTTAATACACAATACTTAGTAAAAGGTAAAACAGAAAATCTATCGATGAAGAGAAAATGGAGAGAAACACGATGGCCCTCTGTTGCTGTTATGAGAAACAAACAATCCATAGATTGTTGGTGGATACGATGCGATATCATATGATCTAGTCCATCGGTGACGTCTAATTTTTTGACAGGCTATCATAGTTTATGGTAAGTTATGGATTATTTGCAACAAAAAAGGGAAATTAGATTTAGTCCCTCGAGTTGGTACCAATAATTGTGAAATTTCAGCACCTGGCTCTCGGACTGGTATTTCGTCGTGGCGACCGGCGTCCTTGACAATGTCTACCGGTTCTGAATGCTTTCTGCTGGGTTTGGTAGATCATTACCTGAACTTCCTTCACTGCTATAATATAACTTTTCGATGGCAATTCATCTTCAATTCTTCAATCTCTGAATAATCAGAACTTGCCATGATTCGACCAAGAATGTTTACGACGAGCTCGAAACATAGTGCATGTATCGCATCGTCATGTACATGTACATGTGTATGTACTGTGTGTGGTGCGTGGGGCCGCGCTAGAGTTCTGGTCGTGACGTCACTCACTGGCTCAATACTTCGAGGCTGAAGGGGGGATATTTAGGGGCGTTCCCGCGCAATTTATTTTCCGTTTAATATTTATATACTTACAGCCGCCATTTTTGTTTACAGCAAAATATGTAATCAGTGTATATGAACTAACATTAGAATGCTTTGTCACATATTACAACGGTTATGTTGTCTGGGGTCCTTTAATTTCATGCAGAGTTGTAAGTCGTGTTTATGATACGTACCGACAGTCTCATTAAAAGTTCCTAGCGTGATTGTCAGGTTGTGCTTTTTGGAGGGAAATGACGTTGATTGCAGATGCAGAGCTAGCCAGACAGGAGCACCGAGTCTAGGTGAATATATAGGAATTGAACCTAAACGCTGGCTGGTGACAGTCATAAACACAGTTGAAAGGTCAACTTCGTTATTACTGCCTGCTATCCCAGCAGTGACTTTGCTAGACTCGTCTGGTTCCATGCCTCTAATAGTTATTCTAAGACGAGAGTGTGATGGTATGCTGACTACCCAGATGCAGTTCACATCGAATGCAAAGTCATGTTCACCAACGTTGTGATTTACGACGATTTCTTGCGTTTCTTCTTCATCGAGGATTATAAGTCGAGACCCACATGAATCGCCTGTGATTAAATAAAGACAATTAATGGCACTGGTAAACATAGGCAGTGGTCTTACAAAAACAATCGTTTTATTCGATCAGAATAGGCATGCAAATGATGCACAGGCTGGATTGTGTCCATAATACGTTGTGCGTAAGTAGTGCACAATACGTGAACAAGTCAATGTACATTCTAACAGCGCACATAAATCACTTTGCGTACTGTGTTATCCACAATGTATGGATTGTTTGCTTGGCGCGTATTTTATTATGATAGCGCACTACGCACTACGTACACCGCCTACACAATATTGCTAAACCGAACGCAGCAGGTGATGCGTGCAGCGTGTACGTGAGGTCGAAGGTACTCCTGGCTAAATCCCGCCAGGCGCTCAAGGGCGGTATATTGCGCAACCTCGTTTCAATGGGTACTTTTTGGAAGCTTGATGGCAGCAGACTTACGAAATAAATCCATTGTTCTAGGTAATGTAACCATGCTCAGAAATACGTAAACAATGTAAATTTACCTGGTTAGTCTGATGTCACTTAGCGTTCTAAAGTTCCCCAATGGTGATCGATCTCGCTTACAACCCCTTAAATTATTTAGGCCTAGTTAAAATATGCCAGTATATAGCGTAATTTATGTGATCCATTCTACACGTGCGCTCATCGGTGGTAATTCGCAAAGAAGACATCAATTCAAAAGCATCTGGTTCCATGTCTTTGTTGTTCTCTTTTCTTTATACATCTTTTTACAAGTCTTACGTTATGCACTTTGGTGTGACCGTTCAAAAACATGATTCTTATGAAATAGAATCGCATAAAATACTTGCAAGGGAACATATTTTTTTTAGGGAACATTTTGGTTTAATTAACCTTTTCGAAACACGACGTCTTTGGATTTCAACAAGTTCTAAATGTTTACACCACAAGGAGGGATTTACGTCAAATTCAGTGATTAACCATGATCGGAAGTCATAAAGTTATCAGAATGATATCATCAGATGTTTTCAGAATGTTTACACATTTGGCAATGGACAAGTATTAAATACGTGGGCAATTTACACCATTTTAATGTGAGATGAGAGATAGTTTCCTACTCGCATAATGACTCTATCTATTTGAAAATGGGTAGATCACAAACTTGAAGGGGTGATTTTCATTCTTCTACACTTCCCGATCATATTTCAAATCATTAAAGATTAAACGTATTGTACCTTGATCTTTGCCTTGGCATTGTGTGGGAGCCTCATCCCAATAATCAGGACACTGGAAACGCCCATCACAGACACCTTCTTGTGTAATACAAACCATACTCGTAGACATCGTTGGGCAAAGTATCGTCTCATCTGGACAAATCCCTTTCATAGCAAAACAATATTTAACAATTGTACCAAATAATAACAGTGGCTTCTTATAAAGTGTTATTATCCGTCAGTCGGTGACACTCATGGCGATCCAACTTTAATAATAAAAACGAAACGTTCTGATAGTGCGCACATACCCTGCACTGCCCCCCCCCCCCCCATAACAACAAAAAACAAAATCATTTGACACACTTTGTTGGGCAAAGCATTTCATTATTGGTTGATGATTGCACAATGAACGCAATAATTTCTGTTGCTGGCCAAACATTTTGTTTGCCCTTTTTTTTTAAGTAAAACAGAAGTCTGGCAAATGATGGGGAAAAATGTCGTAATCTGATTTCATAATAATTGTTGATTACACTGTTGCCCATATATTGGCAAGGTATTGGTCATTTTTAATAATTGTAAGTGTTAGTGGAAGCGATAATAAAATATATTTATATTCTTTGTATTTTTGTTTAACATTATCTGGCGGTCGTTTCATAACAAGTTTCAACTTCCAATCATCCCTGATTGTAATCATAGAGTTAGATGCAACTCAATCAGGCTAGTACTTTTGAAGTTATACGACTTCAAAAATGCACTTTAAAATGTGATGTCACGTGACAAATGATAACGTCACGCGACACATCTCTTGAGACGATGCATCTATGATCTAACAATCTTGAATAATTTTGATTATGTAACTTTTCTTTTGAAATTTTAAATTAAGCAGTCAAACAATCTGAACATTTTAAAAATATATTGTGAGACAATAGAATTAGCTGTTGCAAACTGCTTACCAACCAAAATGACCTATGGTATAAATGCAAAATACATTGGGATGAAGTTAAAAATGACGTTAAGTAAATGTTTATTTTTAACACGTCTCAGTCAAGGATATACCAATATTCAACTCAATCAAGATTGAACTTCCGTGAAAAAATTACATCAAAAATGCATCTTTAATTTGACGTTACGTGACGTTGAAATGACAACACTCTTTGAGACACAAAATGTGTTGAAGGTCTTAGTGTAAACCAAAATTGATTAAAATCTGAAGTTGCTCGATGGCAAAGGTGCCGCCCAGAAAATATATGCACAAAGTCCGAGGATTATGGGAAAAAAACTAAAATACACACAAATTAAATAAAACACAACAAAAACAAAAACAACTACAAAGATTTATAAAACCATTAATCTGTATTTTAAGGGTTTTTAGTCAACACATTGTTTTCAATAATACTATGATTCTTGATCTTCATCTTGTTTGTTTCTGTAAAGAAGGGAAGTGTCTTTTTGCAGTCTGTCCAAAAACGTCATGGTATCAAGTTGTGATATCATATTGGAAGGAAGTGTACGGCCCTCAAGAAACCGTTTCAGTTTCCTGACGCCATTTTTCTTTATATAAACATATTTATTTAAATTTGCAATTTTTTTGGCATACATAATGATCCAACAAAGAAATGGGGCATCATTTAGCATTGTACAACTTACTTTCATCTCTCTGGTAAAATTCCAAATGAATACTCAGCTGGAGATATAAATCCGGTAAAGAAGGATCATCCGAAACATCACCAGATCCCGAAAAATCCGGAAATCCGGGTTGTTGATGTGACCATATGAATATGAAGGCCTCCGTAGCTTGCCTGGTAATGTAAACCACTGGTCCGAAGGGTCTATGATCTTATAATGAAAACAAACCAAATAAAAACACACAATTGTATTCAATCGTAAACTAATGGTACCGATTAGTAAGTAATGCATGATACTCAATTGTTTATCAATGGTGTATACAAAGGTAGCGTTGTATTGAATATTGTTTGACCTTTTATGGCCATTGACGTTTTATTCTTGAGAATAGTATGTCAATGATGGTACAATTTATTGGTAATAATTGTATTGAATGATAAATCACTGTGTTTAGAATTGTATAAGAACCTACAAACAATAATGTAGGTCAATGTTGAATTGGTAAATCTGAATGGTGTGAACGATATGAATTTTATGATAGCGGAGGTGGGTTGATGGTGTCTGTAATGGCACTTTAATTTCAGTGTACGAAAGCACCAACGGACAGTTTCAAAAGTCGGAACGGTAGGAACGTTCTTTTTGGATCGGTAGAGTATTCCAGCGGCTGTACTTGGACCGGTCCGCTGGACCGCTGGAGCGTTCCGTTGGATCGTTCAAAATGCCACCGCGTATATTCTCTCATGTAGGAACGTTCCTGCGGAACGTTCCGCGGGACCGGGCGACGTGTCCCAATTGTGAAAATGAGCCCGTGTAGTGTTGACACTAACTGCACGCGACGCGATAATATACTTGTAAGTTCATGTACATGTACTTGGAGCTGAAAAGAATGGCTGCCCGTGTTGGAGGACCCGACGGTGCTGACGGTGCTGGTGACGGTGCTGGTGCTGGTAAAGTTTGATGAATTTTTAACGCTATATGACTGTTAGCAAGGAAGCTATCCATCCGTTAACTTTTAATATACAGATCACAGAATTGTGCATTACATAGTGGATTGTACTCCCTTTTGATTTTAATTGATTATTTTGATCTTTAATTTTCCTAACACAAACAAACAACGAAACCGACAAATTAAAACGAAAGGAATACAATAACTAATGTGTTGGTGTGATAGGAAGACGAGCGGCAGCATATTACTGCCGGGGAAAATATCTGCTCGACCCACCCTACCAGCCTCCTCGTCCGGTATTTATTAAATTAATAATGACACTACTATTAAAATGTCATAAACCACATTCCCCCTTTCGATTCAACTTAATTAACATGAAAGAAGACGTACCTTTTTTCGTAGATGTCGTGACAAAGACTTTAAAGGAAGATAAGTTTACACCAGCAATGAAGACATCCGAACAAGCTGGCAGTGGCAGTCGCATCGCACAGGCGAACGTATAAAAACAAAAGTACGTAGCTTGGGCCATCTACGAACGACCATCTACGTACGTGTGTCCGTTCCACTGGACCGTTCTACTAGTGTTCTTTCGTTTCGCCGGTTCGTCGTACGTGTTAAACCGTACCACGAGTACCATCCAATAGGAAGACACTGAACGACACAAGGCCCGCCCTATAACCATTTCATCCAATCGTGTGTGCACATCGACTAGATCGTTGTAATTTCTGCTCATTAATAAATAGTTTATGCATTCAGTATGCAAAGTTAATGAAATGCGGCTTGTGAAACCTGTAATTGTAAAAAAATTCTTTCCCGGGAAATTCAAAGGTTTTATTAGAGTAGCTTAAGTTCTGCTTTACGGTAGCTAGAGTATTCAGTTCACATGCACACTTGATAATTATCACCGTAGTCTTCTGTTCCGATCCACCATGTCACCAGATATAACATTTTTGTTTTTGGATGAACTGGCGATGAACTGGCACTGCAGTGGAATTCGCAGATAAAATAAACACCGTATGTCAACCTTGATAATTATATTTAAATGTTAACAGTTCTTAAATTTCACATAAGAAAAACATAATTTTTGAAAATTCCTTTTAGCATGTACATGTGAAATTGTTTGTACGAATCGGGGCTTTGTAACTACTAATGAGAAGAACATCAGTGCTTTTTATCATTGTACGTGAGACGGTTCGTACGGATTAGGGCTTTGATATTATTAACAAAGTGAACCGTCAGTGCTTTTTATCATTGTACGTGAGACGGTTCATACGGATTAGGGCTTTGTCAATATTAATGATGTGAACCGTCAGTGCCTGTTGACCTTCTTAAACTTGATATAAAAGCGAGGTTTGGCTTTCGAAAACCCAGCACTAACAATGCTTGGTTATAACTGCCAATTTGGTGAAATAATAAAAATGGCACAAGAAGAAGAGCTGGAGTTGGAGTGAACGGAGACGAGAGACGACTGATACTTGCAGGCTACCGAGCCCACGGAAACAACTGGGTAGGGTGGTGGCCCACCTATTAAAACACGCGGAATCCGAAGGCCCTATCTATCAGCAGCAGTACATGCGATGGAACGCATGTCAGAATTTTAAAAACATTTTCCTAAACTTAAAAGGGGGTCATTTCTAACGATGTTTTATAAAATCAACAATTCTCCAGTGCTCTTTACCAAGAAAGTGTTTATGGTAATTAATTTTTTGAGTAATTACCAAAGGTACACCCTCCATATAAGAACCATGCGCATAAATGCCTAATTTACTGATGCACAACCCTCCCAGTTCTTTGCATATACAGACAATCTATCTTAGATAATTTTAGTGACTGCTCCTGTGTTATTATTTAAGTCCGGCTGTACACAGTCATGTACACACGTAGTCTTGATTGGCGAGGCTTACTCAGAAGGACTAGGCGAGGCTACTTTGCATATGCGTTCAGCGACAGATATTGTGTATGGTACCTAGACGTAGGTAATGTTAGTATGCTTCGAGGCAATGGCTTTGAGAAATACTGCTGTGAATGTTGAACCAGCGTTATAATTTGCGAGAATTAAATTGGGCCTTGAAGAGTTTAAAAGTCATCAAACCACCGCAGTTCGTAATTTTGTGGAAGGTCACGATTTAGTTGTAAATTCACCGACTGGATTTGGGAGAAGTGTTATTTTTCAAGCAGCTACGTACTAAATAATATATCGGGAAAGTACCGAGTACACAGTGCTTAACACACATCGTGTAGGGTAAAAATAAAACTTATATAAATAATATATCGTTAAAGACTTTTTGAATGGACTGTACGGAAACCTCGATCAAGGTGACACCGTGAAGGAGAAACCTCTTGTGATTGTACATAAAGTATCCATACAGCAAAAAGGACAGCATGGCTATATAAACTATCATTATCAAGCACCCACACATTCGCCTTTTGTTAACGGCCAGCGATTATCGTTAGAAACTCTCCACCATTCCTCACATGGTACATAGTATAATATACGGAAGACAGGGGAACAGTCTGATCACAGCCTGCTCACCGTTGTGCGCGTGCGTTTCATTTTGTGAATATTCAAATTGCTGCCCGAAAACAAAATGTGGGCGGGGTCTCGTTTTGATTCAGATGTTCGTGTGATACAGATATCTCTTCTCCAGTAATTCGTGTTGCGGACAGTAATTCGTGTTGCGATATCGCACTACGTTAAACAAAATGAACGTCGCCAATCAAGACTAGTACACATGGGGTCCAGCACCCACGCCCAACGAAATTTGGATTGAATGCCTTATTTGAATTACCCGCAACAGGCCTCAATTCCTTTCATTGTTTTGTTTTTGTTTTATTATTTTTTATTTTTGGGGGGGATACAGTTAAAGAAATCCAATGGCGGATCCGTACAAAGAGTGAATGCACACACACATGTACTTATCCAGCAAGCTGTTATGTATTGGAATGAATAATGCATTCTTACTCATTCATAAGGGATAGTTGACGTAGGAGACGGTTCTGTACTCCTTCGTGATTGGGTGACATTTAGGTGGGCGGGCCGACTTTTGAGACGCTCCCTAACAACGCCCTCTCTCAAATTAAAATGACTAATGAGTTCAATGATCATACCAATCGCCATTTGGTTCCGCCGCAACTGAGCAGGGAAAACAAATGTTGCTGACGGGTGTATCATTGCTTTGACCAGTGGTAATGAATGGTGTACCATTTGTATTGCGAATGGCGTTGAGTGGTAAACCTTGGATAGCACTATTGTTTATGAATCATATGCCATTGTTGTGAACAATTGTGTTCTATGGCATACCGTTGACCAAACGGAAAAACAAAACACAAACAAAAGTCTCCCCCCCCCCCCCCCCATTGGATCTATGAATAGATTGTTAATGGTAAATTTCGAATGGTAAGCCAATGTTCAAACAATTAGTTTTGGTAAGGGTATGCACTAAACACATTATTCTCACATGGTCCAGAGCCGGAGTATGTACTAAATACAACATCATCGGCCACTGTGGGGTCCTCGCCAATTCCGACCAACAGACGGTGTTTTCCAACGGCTGGGATATGCGTATAGTTCACCACTATGAATATGTATGAGTTGACGTCACTCTTCACCGACCACATACAGCTGTAATGTCGATTGGGGTTGTTATCCAGGCCTGTATGTCGGAAGACTGCAGGTGACTGATGGCTCATAGTCAAATTTGTTACATCACAGTACCGGTCTGCAATAAATAGTTTACAAAATTAACGTTAGTTTTGAATGTTCACTTCACCACCAGACATAATTTCATACGGAAGTATTTCTCTAATGGATTGATACCGGTATAATGTTCAGTGAGTGCATTGGTAGCAGTAGTGTTAAAAGCAAATCGGGATCAGCAGCATACAATAATAACAACACTGGCAATGGCAACAGAAGCATCAGTAGCAATGGTAGATTGTGGGAAGGTCGTTAAATACTTGTTGTGGTGATAGCATAACAAAGACTATAGTCTATCGAGACTTTTTTTTCTCGCAAGGCTTCTTCTCTCCCGATTGTGGTCTCATTTAACGACCTGTGCAACCCGAATTCGGCTGATGCAAGGAGTTTGTTGATGTTCAGCCAAGTTTGAGCCAGAGTATCTGTGAATATTCAAACAGCATGAATATTTAAAAGTACTCTGTGGTCATTTAATTATTGTTTACCATTGTCAGCACTAAATTGCTACATTAATTTCATTGATTTTTGTTTTGCGTTGTGCATAGAGGCCACTACATTATGTACTAGTAAACTAGTCGTATTACTGTAGTTATGAATAACTACTCACACACTGATTAAAACACGTGTTTGTTGTTATTCATTGTATTAACTTTTGTAATGCAAAAGAAGAAAACCAAGTTTATCAAGCCGTAGGCTTACAATAATAGGTAAACCAAAACAGGTGACTTGGGTATTACAACGTGTCTTCTAACTACTTGTCCACGACTCTATTAAACGCATCAATAAGAGTATAGCAAAAACAATATCAGCAGCAACATCAGCAGCAGCGAAAACAGAACATCAACAGAAGCTTGAACACCGACGGCCGTATCAGGAACAACAACAGCTTCAGCCGAACATTAACAGTAGAAGCAGAAACTCTTCAACAGCAACACAATACAACAGCAACAGCAGCAGCAATTTACAACTCGGTATTAATTGCCGGCAGCTACATCAGCATCATCAGTATTAACAACAACAGCAGCAGCCGAACATTTACAGTAAAAGCACAAGCACTGCAGCAGCAACATACAACAACAGCAGCAGCAGCAATTCACAACAAGGTTTTAATTTTCAGCAGCTACATCAGCAACAGTATAAACAAAAACAGCAGCCGAACATTTACAGCAGGAGCAGAAGCACTGCCGCAGCTACATACAACAGCAACAGCAACAACAGCAGCAACAGCAGCAGCAACAACTCACAACTCGGTATGTATTGTCAGCAGCTATATCAGCAACAATATTAACAACAACAGCAGCAGCCGAACAATAACATCATAAGCAGAATCACTGCAGCAGCAACATACAACAGCAACAGCAGCAGCAATTCATAACTCGGCTTTAGTTGTCAGCAGCTATTTCAGCAAAAGTATTAAAACAACTGCCGCAGTAGCACATTTAATCTTACTGGGCGATACCAACTTGTCCCCCCTTGGCACCAAACCTGTGCAATACATCAATTATACAGACCTAGGCTTGAGTTTTAGTTTTTTCTTTTAATTCTACCTTATCAACTCACCGCAGAAACGTTCATCTTCTCCATTAACAGAGCAATCTTCAACTCCGTCACACTGTTTGTAGTAGTCAATACAGTTCCAATCTTTAAGACACGTAAATCTAAAACCAGTGCAAGAATAACCTGTTTTAAAGAAGAAATAGAAAAAAGCCTAGTTAAAATCGAAACTGTATTAACATTTTCAAACAACGACGACGACGAAGATAACTTAACATTATGATGAACATACGCACTCATGTGCATTTGAGAAAAATGGCGAACGATCAGCACATGCCGGGCCTTGCGAGCGTGTCCTGTAAACAAACAACCATTAATTCCACATCAAGTTGCGTAAAGAAGTGATTACAGACCTTCATACAATCGACATGGAACAAGCGTTTCAATGAGAATGGGAATGTCAATGAGAGTCAATTGGCTTCCTGTACAAATCAGAATTGCCTGCTCAGTCAACTCATTAAAAACACTCTTCAAAGCTCACTTGTTACAGGATGGATTGACTGATTGATACACAACTTTTTTACAGCGCTTCACACAAGAGTCTTGAAGCGCTTAGCAAGGAAAATAAATACAAACTAACATGTTTACACAAATTTACAAAAGGAAGCATAAACACGAAAAGCAGCAGAAACAACTGTGGACTACTTGAAAAAATGGTTTTCCAGCAGAGATTTTAACTGATTTTCAGTCTTGGCAGTTTTTATGGGACATGGCAGAGAGTTCCAGAGTAAATGCGATGAGTGTGAGAAAGAGTGATGACCGTATATCTTGGTACATGTAACTGGTGTTTGGGGTTGAGATGAAGAGGCAGAGGGAAGATTGCAAGATGGTTTGTGAGAGTGAATGAGTTCTTGAAGATACTCAGAGGAAGAGCCACTGATGCACTTATACGTAAGAAGGAGAAGTTTGTATTTAATTCGTTTGCTGACTTGTAACCGGTGAAGAGATCCGAGTATTGGAGTGATGTGGTGCAGGGATGGTCGGATGACGAGTCTGGCAGCAGTGCCCCCCCCCTAGCAAAAATGCCCCCCCCCCCTTGTGCCCCCTGAAAGTTTACCTTAGTTACGCGACTGCCTCCCCGTTGTCAGCGGCGAGAAGCAAGTCGTTGTATACTCGTAAAATTGCAGTCTCGACACTCCTACCTTTGCGATAAGCTGATCGTGGTTTTCCAGTAAGAGCATTTGTGGCCACGTGACTCTGAACCTGTGCAGCCACTGCCCGTTCAATGGTTTTTGCTACTAGGAATTTCAAGTGTGCGAGTGGCCTGTGTTTAGAGCTCGGGGTCAGCAGACTGTTTTTGATCAGCGGGTTATGTGAGCAGAATTAAATGCTTCAGGGAAAACACCCATTTGAAAACTCATATTGATGAACTTGGTACAACATGTAGTTGGGGTGAGTTTGTTTATACAGGATTTGGGCTGCCAAGTGGGAATTGTTTGAATTAGCAGGACTTGGGTTGCGACTCCATGATGAGTTTCTTGACGGAGATCTCAGTCAAAGATTGGAAATGTTCTAACACAGAACTTGTATAAAACTATGGATCATTGGTAATGTTTACAGGTAAGCTTTCAAGTTCGTCTCTTGAAGCCTGGATCTTTGAGGCAAAGGAGTCAGCAAAGCGACAACCTAACTCTGCCGAGGTCTAACCTGAAGGCAATTCATTTACGAAGAAGATGAGTTCATCCTTTTCACCATTTGAAACATAATTTTCGAGTCGCAAGAATTGAATTGTTGTTTGTGATAATTTGTTTCGGTTGACTATAGCGTGAGCACTGTTCCTTGAACATTCATTGTCTGTGAATCTCCAGGTTGGAATGCTTCTAGCAGTGTTGTAGGTCTCGAGACCTGGTCTCGGTCTCCCCACCGTCTCGAGACCTTTTTTGGTGTCTCGGTCTCGGTCTCGGTCTCGGACTGCAAAAGTATCGGTCTCCCCCTACAAAAGTCTCGGTCTCGGGCTGGTCTCGGTCTTGGTCTCGGTCTCGGATGTCAAGGTCTCGGATGTCAAGGTCTCGGTCTTGGTCTCGGTCTCGGACTTCCAGGTCTCGACTACAACACTGGCTTCTAGCGTCTCTCATGACGCCGTAGCTCCAGTAAGTACGAACATCATCGTTGAACCAGGTTGAGTGTGGGCGAGCTGTAGTGCATGGCAATCAAGAATGTCCTTGAGGGTGTGCTCATATTGCCATACTAAACCCTCTAGGCTGGATAAGGGAGATTTATGAATACAACTCAGACTCTAAGATGTCGTTATGGATAGCTTCAAAGTAAATCACACGGAATTGATGCATCTGATCATTAACTTTTACTGCGCCAGGTCGCCCAATATTTAATTGGCAGGTGACAGTGGCATGGTCAGAGGGCAAGTAGTGAGTAGTAGAGACTTCGGGTACAAAATCAGCAGTTAACCTTGTTAAGAGAAGGTCGAGAAGTATGCCCAGCACAGTGTGTTGGACTACATACTAATTGTTTCAGTCCGGCAGAGTCCAATATATCCGATTGTCAATATGAAAATTGAAGTATCCGGCTAACAAAATATGAATAGGGGCAGATGTAACTTTTCTAGCGAAGAAGAAAACTCTTGTATGAAGAGCGGATACGTGGATTTTTCATCAAATGGTCGTTGGGGTCTGTACACTACCAACAATCGCAGGGGGGTATTCAGACTTGTAGATAATGATAAATCGATGTATTCAAAAAAATGATGAAAACCAAGTAGTGTCATTTAATCGGACGGCGATACTCTTTTTGAGACACACTAGAACACCTCCACTATTTTCATAGAGCTGCTTATGCAGAAAATGTTGCTTAAAAAATTGTCTGCTAAGCAGAAATGAGCAGGATACCAGTCACAACATTGTACATGGGACATGGTAGTTTGGCTGGTAACCTTATTCTCGTAAGCAAAATTTTGTTGTGCTAAGCTACTCTTTGTGCTTAAGCAGCTCTATGAAATTGGGCCCAGTTCTGTTTGTACGATGGATATGGGAAATTTGAAGTCAGAACGAGTGTTGTTGAGGTCAGCCATGACTTGGATGTCACTGTGATCACCACGCAACCAAGTCTCAGTGATTGCACAAATGTCGATACCATGATCTATGATCAATTCACCGATAATTGCTGTCTTTTGTTTGATAGAGCGAGCATTCCAAAGAGCAAAACTTGTGGTTCCGACATGGGGTTGGGAACGGGGAATGGGTACCAGGTTGTTATGATTGGTACCACTTTGACCAGTCTTCCTTTTAGATCGATTGTTTAACACTGGAATCAGTTTTGGTCGTACCTTAGCCGGAGATCCAAGTCCCGTACGGGTGTGCCGTTTTCAAAATGTATGCCAAGTTGTCTGAGTTTAGGATTTACGGTTAGTGGAACTCTGCTTTTTACTGTGCGAAGGCTGTGTAGTTTATTTGCATTGTACAGTAGCAGGGTGTCATACCTACGAATGTCAGTAACAATAGAGCGGAGCTTTGTGGTCTGGAACTCCCCAAATCAAATAATGGACGCACTGAAGCAACACCAAAGATGTCTGCAGATCAGAAGGTGGTCCCATGGGGAACATAACCGGAAGTGGAAAAGCCATGAAATGTCACAAACATATTTGATCACAAAAGTATAAAACTGTCCTGTTGGTTCTTCTGCATTCAAGCAATAGGCTGTTAGTATCTTAGTGAGAAGGTAAACTCTGAAACTCCCCCAAAGTAAGATAACTCAGGAGCTGTCCGACAAGTGGAACCTATACGGAGCTACATCGATGACTACGGAGACTGTCCCAAAACCACTGCGATTGATTGATTGATTTATTGATTGATTGATTGACTTTTCAAAACAATTACTTTATTCATTCACAAATTATACAGAAAATACAAATACAAAGAAAACTTAACAATTTCATTAATAGACTAGCCATGTCTGTGACAAAAAACAAGTTGGTAGCTGGAATTGAAATTACACAAAAATGAATAAATAGGCGATGTCATTAGACGTATGGCATTAAACGGAAAAACAAATACAAAACTAGAGATAGTGATTGTAACTAACAATCACATAGCTGTTCTGGTAATTTTCTTGTAATAATGTTGAGCTTTCTAAGTTGCAAGAAATCACAAACATTACAACCTTATGACATGTGGTTCATGAGATATGATTACCTCAATTTTTGAGCTTCCTGTTTAGACCGGAAGTAAAGGTCAAAATTAAGGTCATCTTTTTGAATTAAACGTCACAAGAGTTGCAAGCTACAACAACACAGACAATACAACTTTGTGACATGTGGTTCAGGAGATATGATTATTTCAAGTTTTGAGCTTCCTGTTTAGACCGGAAATAAAGGTCAAAGTAAGATCATCGTATTGGATAAAATGTCGCAAGTGTTGCAAGCTACAATACAACACAAACATTACGATTTTAAGACATGTGGATCGGGAGATATGATGTTTTCATTATTTGAACTTCCTGTTTGGACCGGATGAAAAGGTCAAAGTGGGGTCATATTTCGCAATTGTTAAAAGCTACCATACAAAACAAACATTACCATTTTATGACTTGTGGTTCGGGAGATATGATTAAAATAGTTGCAGGGATTAAATGAAATTGACAGTTCTGTATTAATAAAGTAGTCGGCTTTATTTTTGTCTTAACAAATTATATACAAACAGTTAGCAGACCCCGAAACAGCAGTTTGAAAAAATTAATAGTGCAACTTCATTCGTGATTTTCTCCAAACACGTTTTTTTATACTGTGTACGAGTTAGGTCGGTTCGTGGTACGCTCGACGATTTATAGCACCAAAAGTGACGTCATGATGACGTGACGGATAATGTTAGGCCAGAACTCTACAATACAAGACAAGTCCATAACTGAAAAAAGTTTGAGGATCGGATGTATACTTATTGAGACATGATAGACACAAGATTGGCTAATTAAATATTCACGCCGCTGTCACGTGATTAATTATTTAATAATTTTAATCTATGACATCTGAAAATTAATTCAATGTGGCCCAGGCAAGTCCCTTTCTTAGTAGGCTTCACACAGTGTGCGAACCATATAACAATTTAACTACAGACTTGAAGGTGACTGGATCTGTTCCAAAAAGTACGGAGTTGTAGCCATGGTGCCAGGACTAATTAATGATTAATAATGGCTAATTAGAGCGGTCCTTTTATTATTTTGTTTCGCTTGGAACATCACTTATATAAAGTATTTCACTTTTCAAAACACTTTAATGTAGATCAGGAAACTAACAATTAACTTATTTTGAAATTTTGTGTTTTGAACCACCTAAACGTTTCCAAAAAGATTGTGTTTGTACACAAAAAGAAAACACGCCTACAACTGACGTCATGATGACGTGACGAAGAATGTTAGGCCAGAATGCACATCTACAATACAAGACAAGTCCATAACTGAAAAAAGTTTGAGGATCGGATGTGTACTTCTAGAGATATGGCGCAAACAAGATTGCCTAATTAAATATTCACACGGCTGTCACATGAATAATTAATTACAATTTGTAATCTAATTACATCTAAAATTTAAGTCAGGGCATAAGCTTTAATATAATATAACAACACAGACATTACAACTTTATGACATGTGGTTCAGGAGGGTTAAAAGCTACCATACAAAACACACATTAATATGGAGCTGGTAAGCTTTACTATGGTATATGATTTGTCTACTTCTGATAATTCTAAGAGAGACATATGACACTGAGAAAAGTCACATGTTAAGTCAATAGGGTTTTAGGGAAAGGAAGAATAAAAAAATAAAAATAAATCTCGACTACCACGTCGGAACAGCTAATTACAGAATCCATTTAATTTCATTATAAGTGGTTTGGAAGATGTTGCAGAGACCATATTCATTGAGGACAATGGGGACATTGTTCTGGAGCTGGTAGTAGCAGTATTTTATTAAAGGTTTACTCCTAATGCGATATTTCCAGGATTCTAAACAGTCTTTGAAGTTCGAGTGCACACATCGCCAGTACACACTAGCTTTGAAGCTGACACTTAAATAGTTAGCTAAATCTATATTTCCTCTCGGTCGGTCCCTGCTGTGGTGGATCAGGCACCAGTACGTTTCAAAAGTAAGGGTCAGTTCAGGAAGAGGTTGTCTGATGCGCCGATGCAGTAGGTTCAGCGCTGAATTGATGGGCATTGGAAAAAGAGGTGTAGCAAGGTCCGATGTAGTGGAGAACTTCCTGCAATGGTAAGATCTTATGCATTAACCTTTACTGTACGTCACCCTTTTTCTTGGAAATAGGTGGTTTGTCATTTGTCCACGGTACTGTGGTGTTCATTTGAAGGGTGTCCCAGTACCAGGGGGTTCCATAATTTTCCTGCAAAGCAATGAGTTCTTTGTTGAAGACGGTGTACAGAAAATGGAAGGAAAATTGATTTTGTTTTTATTGGCGTTGATATGGATATCTGGAGTCGGTTGGTTCGAATATAGAAAAACTCAGTTCCTTGGTCTGGAGCTTTAGTTGCATTCCTTTTGTTGAAAATGTTTCTGAAAGTTTTCCATAAGGTTTGTTTTATGTGAGACAGCTCTGCATCAAGTGTTCTGAAAGATAGTGGGCGTAGTCCCATCCGATGTTGTGTTTGGATTTCGTCATCTGAGATCCATGTTCCATCCTTGCTGAGAAGTTGTCTGAAAAGTGTGACATCACTTGACATGATCCGACCTGAGAGAATATCTTTGTTACCATGAGAACATAAACACGACCTCTTAGTTAACCTAATCAGGTGGTACGCTCGTTGTGGCTTTTGATGTGAACCAAGCTTTGATAATTTCTGCTTGGAGAACGGGAAGGCTGCTAAAGGTATTTCGTTGGGGAAAAGTAGTTGAAAGTCCTGACCCACCTTACGATACATATGACAAAGGTAAATAAGCAAATAAAAGGCAGGGTGTATGTTTTGACATAACAAACGCTGAAGTAAATAACATGTATATGTCAGAACACGGGATTTAAGACAGACATTTTCCTGGGGACTAGAACTGTACTTTTCTATTGAGTAAATGACGTTTTTGAGACCACAAAAAATGATGAGAGTTTCCTGGAGTTCATCTACCACTTTGTTCTGGCAGGAGGAGAACAGCAATGAAATGAAGCAATTTAGATGCAGCTATCTGGTTGGCTATAATAATTTTGCCTTTGAAAGACATGGTCCTTGCTAGACCACTCCACCTCAAAAGAGTAATATTAGGTTGTTCTATGCACATTTTCAAGTTTTTTTGTCTGGATGATTCTTTGTTACCAAGATGAACTCCAATAGACCTTATGCATTGACGTCACCAAGCCGCCATCTTAGAGGTAAACTGATGATAAAACAATGGAAACGTGCTGATTTGTACGCGCGGCGCACAGGACTGGCCAATGAACATCTTCCTTTTGACCTCTAGGTGAGGGCGCCCTACTCAAATGACGTCATATGCATAAGGTCTATAATGTTAGCATCTCTGTTGTTCCAGAGAAAATTGAGAGGTGTTCATGTCTGTCTATCCATGCTCCGACCCACAACCCTTTACGTTTATTCATATTGAGACATGCAGATGACGCCCTGCTGTAAATGGTGTAAATATATGGGATTTAAGGCATTGCATGGTGAGGTATCAATATATATTTAGTTTGCGGAAACACCATGGACTGGTGTAAATATCATTAAAAACTTGAAATTCTTGGTTGGATGAAATAAAAATTGTGACGTCATTTGCATAGGCAAGAAACAGTCAGGACCCTAACAGAGCCAGGAGACTGTTCTGTTCCCTCGAGATATGCTTTCGTTTTCTCAAGGTATACACTTTCGTTCCCAAGATATGCTTTCCTTTCTCTCAAGATATGCTTTTGTTCCCTCAAAAATCACCAGTCCATTTAGGAGCTTTCCGTACCAATAGTGGTACATATGCTTATAGTAGTACATTATAAGTTACCTTTGGATTGACGGTTTTGGACTTTTTCTCGTGGTGTTACTAAATTTTGAGTTCGTTTCTTCGTGGTTTGGGGACGTCTTTTGATGTCGAAAGAACGCAACTGACGCGAGCATTATGTCGACAGTTTATTCACGGTTTTTAGCTGGATGGATATATAGACTGGATTATCATGCCTCGCCACAGTAATAACATTTGCATAAATAGAGCACTAGTCTTCTTTTGACATAGCGCAGCAATATTCCATGAATTTGACACTTGCAACGACTGGTTAAGCGTATACGCTGACCTTTGACCGCTTTTGGTTTTTTTTCCCGATCCTTACGTTATATTTTTGTAAATAAAAAAATAGTTACTATCTAAAACAAAATGTTCTATGATTCTACATCACTACGTAATTTTTCAACCGGTGTGCTCCTTTAACTATGATTAAAAAATTAAACGATGAATACCAGTTCTTGAAAGTTTACTAGGTAGTGCAGCTAGTTAAGGCCAATGTGTTTGCTACTTGGCAAGCATTATGCCTATCAACAATGTTTCCTTCCAAGAGTGTTACTGTACTTTTCCCAATAAAGTCCCAATTGTATTTAGGGTGAATTTTATATCCCTCGCTCATGGAATATGTGGGCGTTCAAAAGTTGTTTCGATTAATTTGCCTATAATTGCATAGCAATTTTTTAAACGCCAAGTTGGCATATATCTATTAAACAGTCTTCATTCTGCGATGCTATATTATTGGCGGTAGTCAACGGATATGAAAATCCAATCTTCAGTAATTCGTACTGTAACATTATTGGCAATTACGTTCACAAAACGGGCCTCGCCAATCAAGACTAATGGGGGTAATGGTAAGGGAACGAGCTTCCGGCTTTGTAAAATTGATTGATAAAACACTCGTTAGCATGTACGATGTAGGAAGTCCATTAGTTTAATCGTACACCATGAGAGCTTGGCGTTATCAGTAGGCATAGCTTGAATTATGGTTACAGTGCCTTGGGTCCTTCAACCATCGGCGTGAACAATTCAAGAACCTATAAATTAGAGACCCGTTTGTGAGTCCTTGCACTGACGTAACGCATTCCAATACTGTATGCCCGATGTGTTTAAGCTCACTTCAGTCGGAAAAACTTACCTTCACTGATGCTCTCATAAGAAAACTTAGTCCCGTGTAGCAAAGCACAGAGTGCGACGTACATAAACCGAGCATACATGGCGAGGCCCTGTTCAAAAACAAACACCAGAATTTGTTTTATTCGATTGCCGCATTTAGCCCTGTGCACTGACTTCAAAAGCGGCTGATTTCGGTCATAAATGGCCTTTTCCCCTAACACCGATGTGTGTTAAGCACTTTATACTTAGTACTTTCCCGAGTTCTGTGAAAAACAAAAACAGGCAAATAACTTGGGTGGGATTCAAACTCACGACCTTTTCATTGCTTTAGACATATGTCTACCACTAGACCACTGAGCTAGCCCGATGGCTAGAGGCAGTTCGAATACTTTGCAGCGGGTACCTCAACAGTTTATTATATGTTAGTTTTGTGAAAGTCTGTCCGAGTCTTGTGAAACAAATCCACAGTGATTTGCCTGCTTTTTTTTCTCACAGAACTCGGGAAAGTATTTTAGTATACAGTGCTTAACGCACATCGGGACACACCGGCTTCGTTGGGCTATTTTGGCTAGAAAGGAGACTAAAACATGACTCCAAAGGTCTTCCAGGAATGGAGAAGAACGGTACCTAAAAGAAACCATCAATTTTTGTAGTTTTTGAGCAATTTTCTAAAAACGAAGGTCACATGGGTGATCTTCGGAGTTAGTTTTACTTCCAGCCGTATACAAATTAATTACTGCACCAAATTCAACTCTGTTTTTTAAAAAGAATTCATGAGTATTTCACACACAAAAATACGTATTCTAATTATGGATACAAGTTGTAAATAATACAAAAAAGTCGAACGTAAGATTTTATTTCAGAGAGTCCGAGCAACGGAAGCGTGTCTTACAGTGCACAGCGTGGATCTAGGTACACGTAACAGAGGGGCAGTCGTGTCGCTTGCGAGCAGAGTATATCGGCAGTGCTAGCACGACGGAAACCCACTATAGTCAAGAGATAGCTGTAACTGAAAGCTCATGAACATGTGGGAGTGGTAGGGAGCCAGACCACCAACTACGTTGTTGTTATTGCGGGTTTTCTAGTCGGTATACCTCGCTGATCGAATCCGTTGTTTCAAAATCGCAACTTTTCAATGCTCTGTGTAGGTTCCTTGACCCGATTTGTACCGAATTTCTTGGTAATTAAATAAGATTTCTGTCAATACATAGGAATACCACTTTTATATTGACGGTACAATTAGTTTAGACAAAATTTGTGACAAACAATTCCCCCAAAACAAGCCTCCCCAAAACAAAAAGAAAACAAACGGAGCCCCTGAAGGGACAAGTGAAAAATAAATAAAAAATTAAAATGTGGAAAAAACAACCTCACTCGAAATTTCTATTGCATCCCTCGACACACAAAATTCCAACAAAATCATTTCGTTTCCACAAAATATTATTTAATTCGATGAAAATATAATGTTGTCTCACAAACAATTATTTTTCATTTTGAGAACGCAGTGTGTTTTTCTAGGTAACGAAATGAGATAATTTCTAGGTTCTCGTTCCATTGAACACGGTTTCTTTCCCCGAACTACGATTAAGTTCCCCAGAAATACGCTTTCGTTCCCTGAAGATACGCATTCGTTTCCTCGAAATATGATTTTGTTCGCAAGAAATATACTTTCGTTCGCTCGAAATATGCTTTCCTTCCCTAAAATACGCTTTCTTTCCCTCGAAAGGAGATTTCGTTCCCTAAAATAAAGCTTTCGATTACTCGAAATACGACTTTGAATTGTTTGCCCGAAATATACTTTCATTCACCCGAAATATGCTATCGCTCCCTAAAAATACGCTTTCGTTCTCTCGCAATGAGATTTTGTTCCCCAGAATTCCTCTTTCGTTCCCCAAAGATAGTATTTGTTACCTAAAGATAGTTTTCGTTCCCCTGAAGTCCAATCACACCAATTTGTTACATTCCTTTGTGAGGGGCGACTTTGAGAGGGGACGAGTTTGTATGTGAGGGGGCGACTTTGTTAGGGGGCGACTTTGTAGTTGGGGGACTTTGTAATTGGCGAGTTTGCTGGGGGCGAGTTGACTGGTTACCGTGTCCCCGTTGTTTATACACACTTTCAGATGGATAACGTGGACTGGATCCTCATGCCTTGTCGTAGTAAAACACTTACATAAACAGAGCACCAGTCTACTTGCAACATTGCATAGCATGTATCTCGTAAATTTGACACTTGCAACGGCTGGTAAAGCGTATACGGTGACCTTTGACCGCTTTTGTTTTTTTCGGTAATTTCTCGTTAATTACGTGATATTTTTGTATACAAACAAATATAAAAACCATCTAGAAACAATTGTCTTTGATTCTACATGGCTAAATTACGTAAACAGGTAACCAGTGTGTCTCTTTAACTACCAAGGGTGTAAAATGGAATATTAGGGATGCGTTCCACTTGCGCAAAATTTGAGTGGAACAAGTTGTGTGCCACCAACGTTGGCAAACGTAAGCAACCACAAGTGAAGAGTCATAGCACAGGCTCTTCTTACAATATCAAGACTGACTCCCTATGTAGCACACCCAATGTAGTCTATGTTATATCCTGTAAGAGATGTGGACTACAATATGTGGGAGAGACTAAGACCAAACTCAGCCTTCGCTTTGCTAACCATGTCTCTTCCATAAATTCCCAAAAAACCGTACCCAGTCTCCATCCACTTCAACAGCCCTAATCACAGCGTCAAGGATGTTTAACTTCTGGTGATTGAGGCTTGCAATGGTGATGACACACACCGAAAGCTCAGAGAATCGCACTGGATTCACTAACCTAAGACAGTCCAACCCTTTGGACTTAACATAAACACTGGTGTTAAATAACTTCCTATACCCCCTTTCACTTCTGTTTGCTTATTTTGTTGATGTAACATAAATACATTTACTGTAAATAACCTGTTCTCTCTACTGGTTTATTTTTACTTTTCTTTCTCTCAACAAGTTGTTTAAAATCAACCCGCTAATAAGCTATTCATATCTTGATGCAACTTGCCCTCTAATTCTACCATTTCATGCTTCCCGCAAAATCCCCCCCCCCCCCCGAAAAAAAAAAAAAGAGTCTGCCACCCAAAACATAAAAAAACCCGAAAAAAGGGAAAAAAGTCCGCCCCCCAAAAAAAAATACACCCAATATCAGAAAAAACTAAGTCCGCCCACCACCCCAAAAAGCCCGCCCCCCAAAAAAAAAAGTCCGCATCGCAACTATATTCGCCCCCCAAAAAATAAAAAATTAATAAATACAAATGCTATCAATTGTGGTAAGAGGATCAAGGGGACTTCTCGTTATTAACTTCACGGCTGCGGAGTGAGTTTTTAATGGTTTTAATCGTTTCGACCAGCCAGCTCTAGTCATCGTCAGGAGACTGAAGAGTGTGAGACAAGTTGGTCTATGTTTGGGATTCGGAGTTACACTCAACCCAGTGGCAGCGGGGGAAAAAAAGCAAGACAAGTTCTCAGTGAACAAAATCTGCACTGCAAAATAATTATACTCACGGTGTTACCTACCGCCAAAACAGAAAAGACAATGACACCGCACCATGTAATGCCTTAAAACCTTAACTAAAGAGATTACAGACTTTAAACAGTCTTACGTTTCTCCAGCCGGGATGAAACGTGGGCTTTTAAAAAGCAAAGCCTACAGTTGGCACTTGTTTAATAGTTTTTTATTTATTTTTTATTCAGTCAAGCAGTTACACCAGATTACAATAATTCATTTTCAGAGATGGAATAAAAATCAATTTAAAATCACTGCCTGTTTAAGCAAACATAAAGATAAAACGAAATAGGTCGTTAAATATCTCTGAGGCTTTGCCACTTACAATTGTGGATGTCTAACTTATCTCTCTTTTGGGCAATCTTGTATTCAATACTCTCAATTAACATAACACTTCTTTTGAAGGAATTAAAAACAGGAGCTTTTTCTTCATATTTACATTTATAAATATGTTGTTTACCTAAAATAATTAAATGATTAATCAATAAAATGGGGTCATAAATGTTATAACCGAACATAATAGAGAACTCTGTTAAATTTATGTTAATCCTAAGCATAGAAGCCATCCAAGCTTGAATGCAACTCCAAAAGGATTTTACATAGGGGCACTTAACAAATAAATGAGAAAGCGTCTCTTCCTTGACCTTACAAAAGGTACATTTTGAGCTATTTACTAGCCCAATCTTATGCAAAAAGACGTTGTTCACTTTTAGTCTATGCAGAAACATAAACTGAAACATCCTAGATTTAATATCTATAGCACATTTGTAAGGCAAAGAGAAAATAAACTTCCAATCCTCCTGGTCGATTTCATATGAGACTTTCCATTTTGCCTGAATCTTCACTGGTTTATCTCTAACTTTTTCCATCAGTTTGTCATAAGCATATTTAACTAAATGCTTCCTCTGAAGAAAAGAATTAATGACAATGTTATCCTGAGTCTGCAGATTTTTACTAATCCATTTATCTTTCCAGTTAGAGGGAATAGCTTTTAACAGGCCAAAATACTGGATGAAGTTGGTTTCTAGTTTATATTTAAAATGAAGATCCTTATAAGAAAGAAAACAACCAGTCGGACCAATGATATGATTAATCTTAGATACTCCAGCTTCGAACCATTTCACATAAAATAGAGGCTGACCTTGAATTGAAATAAAAGAATTTCCCCAGAGGCTTTGCTTCAAAAATTCTTCAGATGAAGCAGGGGATTTAAAAGTAAGAGAGCTCCAAGCTGTCAAAATGTCCCTTAACATGGGGGATGACAAGTGGAGTGATTTAACAAAACCGCTATAGAAATTCCCTTCAAACAATTCATGCCCTCCAAACTGACGGATGTGCCTGTAAATGAACATTTTCCAGTTGCCCTTGTTTGTATGATCTAAGAACCTTTTAACCCAAGCAACTTTTAAGGCCTGAACATGCTGTTCGTAGTTTATCATGTTCAAGCCTCCCATATCAATTTTATTGTAAAGAACAGAACGTTTAATTTTATCAGGTTTGTTATGCCATAAAAACGAAAAAAATAAAGAATTAATCTTCTTAAAATGTTTTTTACTAGGATTAGGCAACACAGAAGACACAAAGGTTAACTTGGGCATTATTAATGATTTGAGGATGGTTATTTTACCCTGCAAGGTCAAGTTTCTCATACCCCAAAGTTTAAGAGAATTTTCAATAGATACAAGGACGGGGTCAAAGTTTAGATCGAACATATTCTCTTTGTTAAGAGAGAACCATATACCCAATGATTTAAAAGACTCTTTACCAAATTTTAAGGGAAAACTTGATGTAAAATTAGCATTATTCATTTTGTTTGAGCCAATAAGAATAACCTCCGACTTATTATAGTTAACTGTCAAACCAGAGCATTTTTTAAAATCGTCCAGAGTGTCTAAGGTATTCTGTAATGATTTGTCAGACCCATCTAAAAAAATAGTGGTGTCATCGGCAAACTGTAAAATGTTAAGAATAAGACCGTCAATATTTATACCAGTGATATCAGTGTTGTCCCTGATTGTTGTTGCAAGGGGTTCAACAGCGAGAGTAAACAGATAAGGAGATAAAGGACAGCCTTGCCTCACTCCTCTTGACAATGGAAAAAATTTAGAAGAATACCCATTATTGATAACAGTACTCTCAATATTCTTATAAAAGACCTTAATCCACTTTCTTAAATCTTCACCAAAACCGTAATACATAAGAGTTTTATTGACGAATTGCCATTCGAGCTTATCAAAAGCCTTTTCAAAGTCCACACAGAACAGCATGCCGGGAATCTCTTCGTCTTCGGCAAATTGTATGGTTTCCAAAATGGTAAAAATATTTTCGCCAATAAATCTGCCTTGGATAAAACCTGTTTGATCGGAAGATACTAAGGAAGAGATATGGTTTTTAATCCTGTAAGCAATTGCTTTAGCAGCTATTTTATAATCGGTGTTTAAAATCGAAATAGGTCTCCAGTTACTGAGAGACAAAGGGTTTTTACCTTTTTGGGGAAGAAGAGTAATAACACCTCTTCTCTGTGAGACTGACATTTGGCCCATTTCAAACGAAGAATTAAAAGCCTTAATGAGGTGCACTTTAATATCATTCCACATGACCTTGTAAAATTCAGCTGGAAGACCATCACAACCTGGAGTCTTCTCATTAGCCAGGGATTTCACAATATTAAGACACTCATCAACTGTTAAGTGACCCTCACAAGAACTCTTAGCTTCCTCGGACAAAATTTTCAAAGGAGGATCCAAAAGAAATTTGCTAGAAGTTGAGTCATCAAACTCCATATCTTTAAACGAGGATTTATACAAGCTCGTATAAAAAGCACATTCTTCTGCCAACATTTTCTTTGGGTCAGAGACTGTCGACTCATTAATTTCTAACTTGGAAATAGTTTTATTTAAATAGTTCCGCTTCTCTAAGTTTAAAAAATATTTAGTGCTCTTTTCACCTTCTTTGTACCATCTAGCCTTTGAACGAATCAAAATACCTTTAGTTTTGTATTCTATAAGCTTCTCCATAACTTGTTTCTTGTCTTGCAACTTGTCGACACTTTGACTGTCGTTAGGATTAGCATGAATGTGAGATTCCAACAAATTAATTTCCTTGTCTAGAGATTGTTCAATGTTATTTTGTATCCTTTTCTTAACTGCAGAAAACTGGATGGAGAAACCGCGAATACAACATTTAATCATTTCCCAACGAAGTGCTGGATTACAATCATGGTTATTTAAAGCTGCAGTACGGATAATTTCTTTTAGTTCTTTGACATACTGCAAATCATAAAGCAAGGAGGAGTTTAATTTCCAGAAGCCCGGACCACGGGGCTCTGAACCCATAGATAAAAGTAAAGAAATCATAGAATGATCTGTTTTAAAACCACTGGTAATTTGCGTTTTGTCGACACGAGAAATTAAATTAAATGATACCAGAAAATAGTCTAGCCTACACATAATAGGAGGGTTGTGATTCGATGACCATGTATAACGCCTTGCATCGGGATTTTGTAACCTCCAAATATCAATTAAATCAAAATTACTCTGTAAGGTAATTAGCTCTTTTTTAGCTAAACAATGCGTATAGGGACGACCTCCCAACTTATCTAAATCAAATTCTTGAATAATATTTAAGTCACCTCCCAGAACAACGTTTCCTTCAGCATACACATCGATTTTATGAGCCAGTTCCAAAAAGAAACCGGGGTCGTCATTGTTTGGAGCATAAATATTTATCAAAGAGACAGTTTCGCCTTCTATACAAATATTTAATATAAGAATGCGGCCTCTAGGGTCACGCCA